>CM046955.1:87698631-89139971 GCA_025698515.1 Gossypium sturtianum
CTTGCATTAGTAGATATGCTACCACTGAATCCCATACCAAAACTTCTGTATAAGTTCTGGATTTATCATCATTCAAATCCTATCTCGAGGAATCATCGACAACAGAAAACTTATAAAACTTGTATTTTATCATCTCAATAAACTCATTCAGAGCTTATTTAAAATACCACTTACTATCTCATTTCTGAACCCTTTTGTTCTGAAAAGAAAGCTCGCTCTTATCATTAACTTTGCTGAAACTGGGATATTACCAACTAAGATCAACCGAGTAACTAGCTCGCATTGCTTAACATGGATCTTTCGTAACATCTAACTTACAACAAGGACACGTAGTGATCGCCTCTGGGATCATTAACTCACAACTCTTTCTCTCGATTCGATCGATTTCGATTTAGAACTTTCAAATAAATAGTTCTTTTTATAGCTTTCGACTCAACTATCACGGTTTGAACATTCAGATGAGCATACCCTTGTATCATGCTCCCTACTCACGTACACTCAATTTTATTCTCTTTATTGATTCATGCGTAAATATACACAAAACTTGAATCATATCTCAATACATTAATCTACTCTTTTCTCCACACAGAGAACATATTTCTAGCACACTCTCATCTGAGTT
Source organism: Gossypium sturtianum (assembly GCA_025698515.1). Lineage (NCBI taxonomy): Eukaryota > Viridiplantae > Streptophyta > Magnoliopsida > Malvales > Malvaceae > Gossypium > Gossypium sturtianum. The sequence continues at coordinate 87,699,254 of CM046955.1, forward strand.
TCTCCTGCTGTACTAATCTAAAACCTTTACTAACATCATATCTCATGATAGCAGGGGCATTTAGGTCGAATTCATTAACTTTATTCGGCTTATTCGAAACTCATCATACAACGTGAAACTTGTGATTTCACTTCTTATACTAGAATCATCACCAACTTCCTCCTCATAGTAGCCGAATAGGGTTACAAAGAGATAAAGAAATGTCGATTTTAGTTAACTAAATCGACAACCGTTTTGTCTGATTTTCACTATCAGCTAACATACTCAAATAGTTACAGTTTATGAAAAGAACAACCACAACCACTCTGAAAGGCAATAGATAATAGTACACAATACTCAAGGGGATTATTATAATCCATCTATGGCATCAACTAACCATGCACAATCTACAGGCTTCAAGCCAACTTACTCAAACTTGCCATTTATTTAGAACATATTGAAACACCCCAAACCCGGCCCACGAGCTTTGACCAGATTTGGTATGTTCCTCAAGTAAACTGGTTCAAAATTCTTTTGTTCTTAGGAAAACTTGTGTGATTTTAAGAAAAATATTGTTTTGGGTTGGGCTTGTGTTGAAAACAGGTTCGTTTTATATTGAAATCCCTTTTATCTTAAGTGACAAAATATTTAGGGTTTAGTTTAAAAGAAATTTAATTAAATTTAAATAGATAAAATTCATAATCATAATAAATAAAAATAAGTGTAAAGTAATTCAACTATGGCCTTATGGCCTTATTACATCAAATAATTCCCAAAATAATTCAAAGTACTAAAATAAATTCAAGAGTCGTCAAAAATATAAACTTCATGTTGAGCATGGCCACCACAAGTTCTGCCGTCCCGGTCCATCACTGTTCATCACCTAAAAAATGTTCCCCAACGAGGTGAGTCAAACAGACTCAATGTGTACACGACACTAAATCATAATAGAATCAGGCATATCACATATTACACATTCAAAACATAGAATACAGGTTATGATGCATTCCCAAACCCAAACCTAGTTGTCCATCCGCTACACACCCCGTGCTGCTAGTCACACCGTGGGGACTACTAAGTCGACCCTCCTTCCGCTACACTCCAAATCATGGTCTTAGGTCACCGCATACCGTGGTCTTAGGTCACCACTTTTAGATTACTGTGGTCTTAGGTCACCACTTTTCGAGATATCACGGTCTTAGATCACCGTGTTCGTGGTCTTAGGTCACCACATTCACTTCCCTTTCAAAACAAAACCATATGCCCCATATACTAATATGCATAATATGCCGAGTTCACATTCTTATCATATTCTCATGTTACAAATAACATTTTTCATATTCCTAGTAGAAGTAGGAAACGTGCACGAGTATTTAGTACCATAACATGGTACCTTAGCCACTTTCATATTCTTAATATCACATATTTTAATTAAACACACCATAAAACATATTAAGAATTAGTGTGGGGTACACACTGATACACTTAGCGGTTCACTTAAATCCCAAAAATCGATCTATCGCTTTAGATCCTAAATCCCTACATTTGGCCACATTTAGCATTTTAGGAAAAAGCCTATTCGGCTAATTTAATCAAATCCAGAAGGATTATCGTATCCACTTTCTTACCTTGCTCACGATTTGATAATTAATCAAATCCTCGAAACTTGTATTCTTCCCTTTGAAATCGGCTAATAACTAGATCCCTTGAATCGGTTAGTTTTCGACTTAAAACACATAAAAATAGATCTAACTACTAAAATAGGCCTTGGCCGAATATTCATAGTCACTTACCTTAAGGATCTTAAATCCTGAATTTATCCACTGGTTATAGCTTCTGTCGAAATCCCTAAAACCACATGTTAGATCAACTTCTAACCTTTAATCACAATCAATGGCCCTTGGCCGAATGTCAGATATGACTTACCTTGATGGTCAAATCTCGAAGATCTTTTCCTTTATAGTCGACTATGGCAAAAATCCCGAAAGAATCCCTTTCTTGAAGAAATCGACAGCACCTATGCTTGAAGCCCCTCAAAGATTCGGCTTTCGATGGATTGGAAAGAAAAGAGAAGGAAGAATAAAGATGGAGGATTCAGCTATGGCTTCTAATGGAGAGGAAAATATTCGGCTAGGTTCCAACAATTACTTAATCTCGACTTGACAAAAGAAAAGAAAGAAAAGAAGAGAAGAGAGCACTAAGAACTCGACAGAGAAAGGAGGAAGCACAAATTGATGAGTAGCCCTCATTCCTTCCTTTTATAGCCGAAATTATCATCTAAGGAGTCCCTTACTTGGCCACCACTCCTCTATCTGATAACTTTATCCTTTAATTATCACTTACAATAAAAGATAATTCAGCAACTATCCTTACTTAGCCGAAATTATTAAACTCAAAGTCCCTTACTTGGCCATCACTTCTCCATTATTTTCCTCTTTATCTCTTTATTCAAATTAAAAGAATTTAATCCAACAACTATCTCTTGAAAATAATGATAAATAAATCCCTTATTTATCCACTATTTATAAAATAATAAAAGCTCCTAATTTATAGCCATGTGCCGTCCACCTCAGTCTTCTGGAAGCAAAAATAAAACCTCCTTTATTTGCTTCCCAAGTGACTCGAACTTAGGGCCATTCCTCTTGCATATGGTGCCATTTCCATAGGCCCTAAGTGGCATCTTCAGACCACTTTTCCAAGCCTGTTTGTGTGTCAAATTTCACAAACTTTTTCTTTTAAGGCCACCTTGCCTTAATTTCCCCCTTTAAACCTTAAAACTCGTCATTTCTAGGTCATTTCTAAGTTTCCAAAATTTTCGATCGGCTCAGAAACTTGACATTTCCTTACATTTCCATGACATTTCCTTACATTTCCAAGGTTCTAAAAATGTTCACTTTCCTCTTTTAAACTTAACATTTCCATACATTTCGTGTTTCCAAAAATGTTCATTTCTAACTTATTTTCACTCATTTCTGGTTTCCAAAATATTCAAAATTTATTCATAATACTTAAAACATGTCACTTCATACAATTAAACCGAAAATGCATAGGCCTTTCCGTTCAGGATGTTACAGATTCTACCCTCCTTAAAAATAATTTCGTCCTCAAAATTACTTATTAACGAATAATCGTACATCTTAACTCACCGCGATCGCGCTTATGCGCACGCGACTCTGATCTTAATAGAACCATCATACTTTCTAGGCACGATCTCTAAGTTCACGTCCCTAGAACTCATTTCTAACATCGCGATTTAATCTGATTAAAAGTTTTATGCATCGTAAATTTTGTTCCACTAATTATTCGCGAATAGTTTTATGAAAAGAGATGTTCGAAGTAGTTCTTTCGATCAACCAAAGTTTCTAGTTCAAGTTCACTACTCTAACTCAGGAGTCACATTCACATTCATAAGCGAGAGACACATTCATTTTTCCATGAAGTCACATTCATTCACAACATCATTCACTACACTTTTATGGCCATTCCATCCATTTCCTACCCAGGGGTAATTTCGTCTTTTCCCCTACAGGGGTATTTTGGTAATAAATCGGGGTCAATTCAAAAATATTTTTCAAATTAAAGGTATTTCAGAATTTACAAAATCTCTGGGTTATTTTGTTTTCCAAATCAGAGGTGTTGCAAAAATTTCGTAAATCGAGGTTTTTTGGTAATTTTGGAAGTCGAGCGCGATTAATTTTTTCAAATCGGGGTATCTTGTTATTTGTAAAATAGAAGTTTTTGACATCTTTGTAAAGTAGAAATATTATAGCAAACGCCGAGGGTATTTTTGAAAATCTTAAAAACTAAGGATATTTTAGTAATTTATAATACAGGGGCATTTTTGTAATTTTGTAAATCGGAGATATTTTGGAAAAAAAATTTCACAATAATCTTTTACTACAATTAAAAGGGTAATTTAGGGATTTTAAAACTAGGGTTTTTATCATGGCTAGTCCCTTTCGGGTTTTAATTATCGGGTTTAGCCCGTGAATAAGTCCTCTTGGTTAGGGTGAACCGTAGCTACGCACTGTGGTAGGATTCGAGTAAAGAGGAGGTGAGTCGCTAGGACCGCTTAAATACCAAGCTCTTCATCGAATCCACTCCTAGACATGCGCACAACATTTGCCACACCCTAGCTCGGTGACTTACTTCACGAGTTTGTTTAATAGTCCTTAAGTCTTATGCATGTGTTTGAGTGCACTAGCCCTAGGGTTCAACAGCCCTAATATTCTAATCTACGAGCCCAAATAAGCCCATAATAGTTCACATAAACAAGTCACTTCAACAATTAGAAGTGCTTACAGTGGACTTGGGTAGAGATACAGTGCCATGCCGAATAACTTTGAAAAGTTTATGAAAGCCCATCTTTGAAAAAATTATTTTTGGACCCAAAACCCTCAAGGCTGAGTTTTGAACCGGGCTCTGATACCAAACTGAAATACCTCAAACTTGGCCCACGAGCTTTGACCAGATTTGGTATGTTCCTCAAGTAAACCGGCTCAAAATTCTTTTGTTCTTAGGAAAACTTGTGTGATTTTAAGAAAAATATTGTTTTGGGTTGGGCTTGTGTTGAAAACAGGTTCGTTTTATATTAAAATCCCTTTTATCTTAAGTGACAAAATATTTAGGGTTTAGTTTAAAAGAAATTTAATTAAATTTAAATAGATAAAATTCATAATCATAATAAATAAAAATAAGTGTAAAGTAATTCAACTATGGCCTTATGGCCTTATTATATCAAATAATTCCCAAAATAATTCAAAGTACTAAAATAAATTCAAGAGTCCTCAAAAATATAAACTTCATGTTGAGCATGGCCACCACAAGTTCTGCGCGTCCCGGTCCATCACTTTGCTCATCACCTAAAAATGTTCCCCAACGGGTGAGTCAAACAGACTCAATGTGTACATGACACTAAATCATAATAGAATCAGGCATATCACATATTACATATTCAAAACATAGAATACAAAGTTATGATGCATTCCCAAACCCAAACCTAGTTGTCCATCCGCTACACACCCCCGTACCTGCCAGTCACACCGTGGGGACTACTAAGTCGACCCTCCTTCCGCTACACTCTAAATCTGCGGTCTTAGGTCACCGCATACTGTGGTCTTAGGTCACCACTTTTAGATTACTGTGGTCTTAGGTCATCACTTTTCAGATATCACGGTCTTAGATCACCGTATTCATGGTGTTAGGTCACCACATTCACTTCCCATTTCAGAACAAAACCATATGCCCCATATACTAATATGCATAATATGCCAGAGTTCACATTCTTATCATATTCTCATGTTACAAATAACATTTTTCATATTCCTAGTAGAAGTAGGAAACGTGCACAGTATTTAGTACCATAACATGGTACCTTAGCCACTTTCATATTCTTAATATCACATATTTTAATTAAACACAACCATAAAACATATTAAGAATTAGTGTAGGGGTACACACCGATACACTTAGCGGTTCACTTAAATCCCAAAACCGATCTATCGCTTTAGATCCTAAATCCCTACATTTGGCCACATTTAGTATTTTAGGAAAAAGCCTATTCGGCTAATTTAATCAAATCCCAAGGATTATCGTATCCACTTTCTTACCTTGCTTTGCCAATTTGATAATTAATCAAATCCGGAAACTTGTATTCTTCCCTTTTGAAATCGGCTAATCACTAGATCCCTTGAATCGGTTAGTTTTCGCTTTAAAACACATAAAAATAGATCTAACTACTAAAATAGGCCTTGGCCGAATATTCATAGTCACTTACCTTAAGGATCTTAAATCCCGAAATTATCCATCATTTATAGCTTCATTAAATCCCTAGAACCACATGTTAGATCAACTTCTAACCTTTAATCACAATCAATGGCCCTTGGCCGAATGTCAGATATGACTTACCTTGATGGTCAAATCCCGAAGATCTTTTCCTTTATAGTCGACTATGGTAAAAATCCCGAAAGAATCCCTTTCTTGAAGAAATCGACAAGACTTATGCTTGAAGCCCTCAAAGATTCGGCTTTCGATGGATTGGAAAGAAAAGAGAAGGAAGAATAAAGATGGAGGATTCTGCTATGGCTTCTAATGGAGAGGAAAATATTCGGCTAGGTTCCAACAATTACTTAATCTCGACTTGACAAAAGAAAAGAAAGAAAAGAAGAGAAGAGAGCACTAAGAACTCGGCAGAGAAAGGAGGAAGCACAAATTGATGAGTAGCCCTCCTTCCTTCCTTTTATAGCCGAAAGTATCATCTAAGGAGTCCCTTACTTGGCCACCACTCCTCTATCTGATAACTTTATCCTTTAATTATCACTTAAAATAAAAGATAATTCAGCAACTATCCTTACTTAGCCGAAATTATTAAACTCAAAGTCCCTTACTTGGCCATCACTTCTCCCTTATTTTCCTCTTTATCTCTTTATTCAAATTAAAAGAATTTAATCCAACAATTATCTCTTGACAATAATGATAAATAAATCCCTTATTTATCCACTATTTATAAAATAATAAAAGCTCCTAATTTATAGCCATGTGCCGTCCACCTCGATCTTACGGAAGCAAAAATAAAACCTCCTTTATTTGCTTCCCAAGTGACTCGAACTCGTGCCCATTCCTCTTGCATAAGGCGCCATTTCCATAGGCCCTAAGTGGCATCTTCGTAACACTTTTCCAAGCCTGTTTGTGTGTCAAATTTCACAAACTTTTTCTTTTAAGGCCACCTTGCCTTAATTTCCCTTTTAAACCTTAAAACTCGTCATTTCTAGGTCATTTCTAAGTTCCCAAAAATGTTCACTTTCCTCTTTTAAACTTAACATTTCCATACATTTCCGTGTTTCCAAAAGTGTTCAAAATATATTCATAACACATAAGATATGTCATTTCGCATAATTAAACCAAAAATGCATAGGCCCTTTTCGTGGATGTTACAGTTCTACCCTCCTTAAAAATAATTTCGTCCTCGAAATTACTTATTAACGAATAATCGTACATCTTAACTCACCGCACTACGCTTATGTCAGCGCTCTGATCTTAATAGAACCATCATACTTTCTAGGCACGATCTCTAAGTTCACGCCCCTAGAACTCATTTCTAACGTCGCGATTTAACTGATTAAAAGTTTTATGCATCGTAAATTTTGTTCCACCGATTATTCGCGAATAGTTTTATGAAAAGAGATGTTCGAAGTAGTTCTTTCGATCAACCAAAGTTTCTAGTTCAAGTTCACTACTCTAACTCAGGGAGTCACATTCACATTCATAAGTAGAGACACATTCATTTTTCCATGAATTCACATTCATCATTCACAACATCATTCACTACACTTTTATGGCCATTCCATCCATTTGCCTACCCAGGGGTAATTTCGTCTTTTCCCTACAGGGGTATTTTCGTAATTTGTCAAAATAAGGTTCCTTGGTGATTTTGTCAATAAGGGTATTTTGGTAATTTTGAAATTCCAGGGGTATTTTGAAAAATTTTAAAATTCGGGGGTATTTCGGTAATTTTGGAACTCGGGGGTATTTTGGTAATTAACCAGGGTAAATTTGTAAAGTTTAATAAATCAGGGATATTTCAAAATTTGCAAAACTTTGAGGGTTCTTTTTGAGAATTTTACTTTCCAAAACGGTGATGTTGCAAAAATTTTGAAAATCGTGGTCATTTTGGTAATTTTGTGAGTTAAGGGCAATTTCGTAATTTTTCTCCAAATCAAGGTATTTTTGATAATTTGCAAATTAGGGTTTTTGAACATTTTATAAATTAATGAAAATTTTGATAAGAACTATGGGTATTTTGGGAATTTCATAAACCAAAGGTATTTTTGTAATTTACCACTAGGGGTATTTTTGTAATTTTATAAATCAAAAATTTTTCGAAAGAATTTTGTAAAAATAGTTCTCACAAATTAAAAAGGTAATTTTTAGAGTTTTAAAACTAGGGTTTATAAAAACACGGCTAGTTCCTTTCGTGTTTTAGTCATTGTGTTTAGCCTATGACCGAGTCCTCTTGGTTAGGGTGAACCAAGCTACGCACTGTGCAGATTCCAAACAAGAGGAGGTGAGTCACTAGGACTGCTTAAGTACCAGGCTCTTCCGGATTCAATCCTAGACATGCGCACAATGGTTACCACACCCTAACTCGGCGTCTTTGTCATAGGTTTGTTTAATGGAATTAAGTCTTATGTGTTTTGTGTTTGAGTAAACTAGTCCTAGGGTTCAATAGCCCTAATATTCTAATCTACGAGCCCAAATAAGCCCATAACAGTTCACATAAATAAGTCACTTCAACAATTAGAAGTACTTACCTGGTGGACTGCGGGTCGGAGACTTAGGTGCCAGGCCAGAAAACCTGCTCATTTTCAAAAATACTTTCATAAAACTCATTTGGGCTCGATTTGAAAACGTTTTGGGCCTTAGCCCACAGGCCGAGAGTTTAAAACTGGCTCGATACCAAATCAAACACCCCAAACCCGACCCACGAGCTTTGACCAGATTTGGTATGTTCCTCAAGTAAACCGGTTCGAAATTCTTTTGTTCTTAGGAAAACTTGTGTGATTTTAAGAAAAATATTGTTTTGGGTTGGGCTTGTGTTGAAAACAGGTTCGTTTTATATTGAAATCCCTTTTATCTTAAGTGACAAAATATTTAGGGTTTAGTTTAAAAGAAATTTTAATTAAATTTTAATAGATAAAATTCATAATCATAATAAATAAAAATAAGTGTAAAGTAATTCAACTATGGCCTTATGGCCATATTACATCAAGTAATTCCCAAAATAATTCAAAGTACTAAAATAAATTCAAGAGTCCTCAAAAATATAAACTTCATGTTGAGCATGGCCACCACAAGTTCTGCTGTCCCGGTCCATCACTGTTCATCACCTAAAAAATGTTCCCCAACGGGGTGAGTCAAACAGACTCAATGTGTACACGACACTAAATCATAATAGAATCGGGCATATCACATATTACACATTCAAAACATAGAATACAAAGTTATGATGCATTCCCAAACCCAAACCTAGTTGTCCATCCGCTACACACCCCGCACTGCCCAATACACCGTGGGACTACTAAGTCGACCCTCCTTTCGCTACACTCTAAATCTGCGGTCTTAGGTCACCGCATACCGTGGTCTTAGGTCACCACTTTTAGATTATCGTGGTCTTAGGTCAACACTTTTCGTATATCACGGTCTTAGATCACCGTGTTCGTGGTCTTAGGTCACCACATTCACTTCCCCTTTCAAAACAAAACCATATGCCCCATATAATAATATGCATAATATGCCGTAGTTCACATTCTTATCATATTCTCATGTTACAAATAACATTTTTCATATTCCTAGTAGAAGTAGGAAACGTGCACGAGTATTTAGTACCATAACATGGTACCTTAGCCACTTTCATATTCTTAATATCACATATTTTAATTAAACACACCATAAAACATATTAAGAATTAGTGTGGGGTACACACCGATACACTTAGCGGTTCACTTAAATCCCAAAAATCGATCTATCGCTTTAGATCCTAAATCCTTTTGCTGCCGATTTGATAATTAATCAAATCCGGAAACTTGTATTCTTCCCTTTGAAATCGGCTAATCACTTAAGGATCTTAAATCCCGAAATTATCCATCGTTATAGCTTCATTTAAAATCCCTAAAACCACATGTTAGATCAACTTCTAACCTTTAATCGTAATCAATGGCCCTTGGCCGAATGTCGATATGACTTACCTTGATGGTCAAATCTCAAGATCTTTTCCTTTATAGTCGACTATGGCAAAAATCCTGAAAGAATCCTTCCAAATTTCGACAAATAAGAATACTGATGGGATTAGTCCTAGATTTCGACAAATCTAAAAGAAAAGAATAGAAATCAAAACTTGTTCTTACCCTTTCTTGAAGAAATCAACAAAGCACCTATGCTTGAAGCCCTCAAAGATTTGGCTTTTGATGGATTGGAAAGAAAAGAGAAGGAAGAATAAAGATGGAGGATTCTGGCTATGGCTTCTAATGGAGAGGAAAATATTCGGCTAGGTTCCAACAATTACTTAATCTCGACTTGACAAAAGAAAAGAAAGAAAAGAAGAGAAGAGAGCACTAAGAATTCTACAGAGAAAGGAGGAAGCACAAATTGATGAGTAGCCCTCCTTCCTTCCTTTTATAGCCGAAATTATCATCTAAGGAGTCCCTTACTTGGCCACCACTCCTCTATCCGATAACTTTATCCTTTAATTATCACTTAAAATAAAAGATAATTCAGCAACTATCCTTACTTAGCCGAAATTATTAAACTCAAAGTCCCTTACTTGGCCATCACTTCTCCCTTATTTTCCTCTTTATCTCTTTATTCAAATTAAAAGAATTTAATCCAACAATTATCTCTTGACAATAATGATAAATAAATCCCTTATTTATCCACTATTTATAAAATAATAAAAGCTCCTAATTTATTGCCATGTGCCGTCCACTCGGTCTTCCGGAAGCAAAAATAAAACCTCCTTTATTTGCTTCCCAAGTGACTCAACTCAGTGCCCATTCCTCTTGCATATGGTGCCATTTCCATAGGCCCTAAGTGGCATCTTCGCACCACTTTTCCAAGCCTGTTTGTGTGTCAAATTTCACAAACTTTTTCTTTTAAGGCCACCTTGCCTTAATTTCCCCTTTTAAACCTTAAAACTCGTCATTTCTAGGTCATTTCTAAGTTTCCAAAAATGTCCACTTTCCTCTTTTAAACTTAACATTTCCATACATTTCCAAGTTTCCAAAAGTGTTCAAAATATATTCATAACACATAAGATATGTCATTTCGTACAATTAAACCAAAAATGCATAGGCCCTTTTCAGGATGTTACACTAGAATGAACAGTTAGTTAGATATACAATAATTTACAAAAAATTTAATATTTATCTTAAATTATCCAGTTTTATTGTCGGATTCGTCCCACATCTCCTTTAATGTACACAAGGACGTGTTTTTGTTTCTTTCAGTATTGGTCCATTACCCGTCGTGCCACTCCACATTCTTTCGCTTGTCTCGTTCTTTGAACCTATTATTTTGACCTGCATCGATTACCGAAAATATTTCCCTTGACTCAGAGTAGTTAGTTTTAAGGATAGATTTTTCATTACTCTACTCCCCTAACTTCCTCCTACTTTCCTCACTTTGTTGGTGACCGCATTTAAAGATTTTTGTTTCATCATTGATCTTCATGGTTAACTCATTTTTCTCGAGATCGATGATGGATCTTAACGTAGCTAGAAAAGGTCTACCTAACAAAATGAATATTTCATGATCTTCTTCAAATTCGAGAATCACAAAGTCTACAAGGATTATGAATTTAGGCACCTTTACTAACACATCCTCTAATACTCCCTTAGGTTGTACTGACGACCTATCAGCTAACTATAATGTAATATGAGTATTCTTGAGGTCCCCTCGCCCAAGTTTTTCATATATAGACAGCGGCATTATGTTTATGCTAGCTCCTAAGTCACATAGAGCTTTGTTAAAATGAATATCCCCTATCTTTATAAGTATGTTGAAACTTCCAGGGTCTTTTAATTTTTTGGGTACCTCTCTAGATATAAGCATACTACATGATGCGTTTATATTAACTTGCTCTCTAATTTTAATTTTCCTATGCCTTGACATAATTTCTTTAAGGTACTTAGAGTATTTCAAAAAATTTTCAATTAAGGCTATCAATGGCAGATTAACATTTAATGAGTTAAATAATTTTAGAAAACTTACAAAATCATCTTCATCCTATTTTTGTTTTTCCTTCAACCGTGATGGGAATGGTACTTTTGCAATTGCAATTTCCTTTATTTGTTCTTATTTTCGACTCAGCTGCCGGTTCAGCTGCTTCTTCCAACTCTGGTTCATTATCAACTTCTAAAGGTTCTTTCTAAAGATCATCAGTATTCCCCTTGTTTACCACTTAAGTTAGGTTCTCCGGGCTACTCAACACTTTACCCGATCAGAGCTCGATTGCTTTCACCTGCTCCTTCCTTCTCTTCAAGGATTATCTTTAGTGTTACTAGGGATACCAGTGCCAATTTGTCTCTTGATATCTCCCATCATGCTCATTAATTAGCTCATCTAATCTTCAAGCTTAGTCAATGTTCTTGCTGAATTGGTGCACTCAGACTGCACATGTTTCACGTTTGTCCTCATTGGCTGCATTTCCCCTTCGATTTGATCCAGACGTTGACCACATACAGTATAGTCATTAAGGTTGTTCATTTCCTGAGGTTTCTCCCAATAAAGAGGTTGATAGTTAGTATTTTTAACTTGGTTCGAATTATTACCTCCTCCTTGGTTTCGTCCCAATCTCAAGTTTGGCTGATCTCTCCATCTGGGAATGTAATGAAAAAGTGGTTTATCTCCTCCATATATAGATGATGTACTATTTGAAGACTCAATGCGATTAATTTTGTCCACTAGTTGTTTGTATCTGTGGTCCTCCTAGACAGCCTTTATCGTGGATGTTCTCTAACCATATGTATGTTGTTCAGTTGGCCACTGGTAGGAGTTCATTGCTATATTTTCTATTAATTCGTATGCATCCTCGTACATTCGGTTCATTAAAGCACATCCTACAGCTCCATCTAATCCTGACCTTGCATGTACATCCAACCCATTGTAGAAAATTTGCAATCGTAACCTCTCGAGCAATCTGTGATGTTGGCATTTCTGAACCAGCATCTTAAAATGCTTCCAAGCTTTGTGAAAACTCTCTCCCTCTAACTGTTTGAACATAGAAATCTCCTTTCCTAGCTGGACTGTCCTGCTAATGGGGAAGAACTTTTGTAGGAACTTTCCCGCAAGTTCATCCCATGTCGTAATGGATCCTAGTGCCTGCAAATCTAACCAAGAAAATGCATTATCGATTAAGGAAAATGGGAACAACTTAAGACAAATAACATCATCGGTGACCCTGTTATATTTGAAACTATCACAAAGCTAGAGGAACTGTTTTCAATGCTGACTCGGATCTTATATCATCATTCCTCGAAACTATAAATTATTATGGATTATTTGGATCATAGCTGGCCTAATTTCATAGTCATTGGTCGTGATGTCTGGCCTTGTTATACTCCCTTGAACCATTTCCAGTTTTGATACCGCATATTTCTCAGATTTCTTTTGTTCCATGCCATATTAATTTTTGCGGGTAATTGTGGTGGTGATGGTGGATCTTCTAAGATGTTGTTATTGTATCTTTGTCGAATAGTGGATTTCTTGTGGTGGTAAATTAGCTGCAGAGCAAGTGGTTGGTTCTGCATTTGTTGTTGCTATTATTGTCGATTTATTCCGACTTAACTATACTTTCTCGATCATCACATCGGCTATATAGGTGTTCCTCTACTACGAGTTATACACTAAACCCAAAGAGAAAAAAATTAGTATAAATAAGAAAATAAAATTGTATCTATAATTTAATAATTTCCTAATTATTCTATCAATACAAAAAAAATCAAAATTAATCTAGTGACATTGCCTCTCCGGCAACGGCACCAACAACTTGACCACCTCCAGACATACCAATGTCCAGAGTAGAAATCCTGCACAAAATATATGAAAAAGTGGTATCCACAAGTATATAGGTCAGGTTGTAATATAGTTACAACGGAGTAGAAGACTACTCCGAGGATCGTACCTAATGGAGGCTGGCACTAAATTAATTCTATCCTAAGCATAAATAGATCTAATTAGTACTTTAGATGAATTATATTGCGATCAACTAAAAAGAAAGGTTTTTAGGAGTCTTAATAATAATAATAATAAAGAAAATAAATAAAGAAATAATGAGAAATCAAATAGTAAATTTATCAAATCTGAGCATGGGTGATTAGCTTGCTTCAGTAATCATAATCAACTGCCGCTTCGGGTTTTCTTATTCAATCAACTAGTCGATATCCCAACAGGATCTTTTGATCTTCCACTAGAATAACAAGTCAGGAAGAACTACTTATCTCTCAACCTCATAGTCCGCATTTATCAAGGTTAAGGTGTTTACGGATAGGCCATACCAAGTTTGGGTTAATTCCCACCTTAATGACTTCCTAAGGTTGTCGTGCCTAGGATTTAAGTTCTTCCTTTCCCCGAGCAGCTGATCCGCTTAAGAGAACCCTACAAAATAGTTAATTAATCATACCTCCACTCGCTAATCCCCCACAGGAGGTTTAATTCCTCATGGATGTTATGAACAATATAAACTTACTTTAAAGAGTAGACATGAATAATGATTCAAGAGTATAAAGATTAGAAGAAGTCTAATTTGTATTCAAATTGAATGTTGAATCTTCACACAGTTTGATCACATTTCACAAATCTGATTTCTTCCACAAACTAAAAACAAAAACTGAAATAAACCTAAAGCCTAGGAAAAGAGAAAAACTAAAGACTAAACTAGGAAGAAAATTATACAATAAGAAAGTTGTCCATAACATGTATTAATTGAACCTATTTATAAACTTTAGAGTGGTCGTCATCCTTAACCCTAGGTCAGTTGTCGTCCTCGTGTTTAATGTTTGATTGTGTGGACCAAAATGCCCTTTCTCCTAATTATTTCCCGTACAGAAGTGATGTCGCGACACATCAAGTCCTGTGTCACGTCATCGAAGGCAGAATGCTCTATCTTCAGGGTGTCTTCAGGGGTGTGTAACGACATCCTCAAGCTGTGTTGCGACACCGAAGGCAATCTTGAAATCCTTCTATTCTGCTCCCTATGTTGTGACATCCAACTCTCTATGTTGCAACACAGTGACCAATATCGAGTTAGAACGCCTTCTAATGGTCTCCTGCACGCTCATAAAGTATATTAGCTCACCCTTAGGCCTCATTCAACCCCTAAGGTCAATAAATGACTCAAATTATACATTTTATTGAATTTGATGAAAACATAATTAAAAGATTACCAAAATTCTTGTGTTCATGCTCCTAAAGTACAAAAACTAATTTAATCTACTACATTGAACTACAGCAAATCATTATGGCATCATATGGAAAGAACTAAAAGAAGGTTATAACATAATAGAGTTCTCTTCGTGACCCAAGACGATGAGGGGCAAACCTAACGTAATGTGAGTCTAGGTGAATCCCTATCGTGAACATGCCAGAAAAAGGAAGCCTTTGTGGCAATATGTGAAATGGAAGCCTTTGTAGCAGTCTATGAAATGAAAGCCTTTGTGGCAATCTACGGAATGGAAGCCTTTGTGGCAATCTATGGAAAGAAACGCCTTCATGGCGTATTCTAAAGGAAGGTCATTGCGGCAATCATCTGAAGGAAACGCTTTTGTGGAAAACTCTAAAAGAGAAGAATGGTAAGTATGCCAAACCCTGAAGGAATGATATGTGTAGCTAGCTCTAAAGGACTAGTATGTATGGTGAACTCTGAAGGAATAGTACATATGGCAAACTCTAAAGGAATAGTATGTATGGTGAACTCTGAGAGAAATAGTTCCATAGGGAATGTCATGATGTATCCTGCATAATCTTAAGATATATACATAGAAGATGGAATGCACCGAGGAATGTAGCGAATTTATAGTATGAACCAAGTAGACTAGAAGAACAACTCAATCAATAGTATTCTGTAGGTATGGGTTCCAGAATTGGAGCAGTTAAGGAATCACGAAAAGGTTGGGTGAAGAACATAAGTAATGAACTGAAGATGCTAAGGGTTAGAAATGGTCACAAAGCAAGGTATGGTGTCTATGGTGTGAAAAAGATAAGTACTCGCCAAAGTCAAGTTGAAGAATTAAGAACAATGAAATGATAATGAAATTACCAGATAGATTGTATTGAGACGATACAAGTAAATGGAGTTCATCTCACTAAGTTCTCATGAACTTACATCAGTGTTTTATGTCACAGGTTAGTTGATTAGGGCCTTTATCGGAAGGGACGATGCCAGGGGTACGCAAAAGGAGTTGCAAAGTGGTCTATTATGCATACAGAGGGGGCTTGGGCAGGCGTGGTTGAATCTGTTGTAATAAATAGAAATAATATAATTATGTTAAGAGACTCATTCATAAGTCCTAATAAATGAGACCCTTTGTAAAATGATTGTAGTAAACTTTGAATAGTTTGTATGAATAGTTTAAGTTTAAGTCTGTAATAGAGATGTAACACCTAAGACTGGGATCCGATGAATCAGATCGACTGAGGGTGTAATATCCAGGGATAGGGGCTATTTTGTTATTGCATTATTTTGCATGTGGTTGTTTTGCAATGTTGCTTTTGTGTTGTTTTGGGGCTTAGTTGTAGGCTTAGTATAAGCCGGAGTGGTAGGAAAAATTTTGGTTTTAAGTTTTATGTGAGAGGAGCTGAAGGAGCTGGGGCTTATAAATAATTTTAGGTGAAAAGTTAGCACAAGAGTTGAGCTAGTAAGATGGCAAAGCATGCGCCACTTGGGGCTTGTGTTTGGCGTCACTTGCAGGGGAGGAGGTCCTGTGTTCAAGCTGCGAAAATCCCACATTTTTGCTCTCATTTTGACGGCATGGAGGAGGAGAGAGTTGTAGGCGTGTCAAACTCGCCATGGACCAAGTCAAATGTTTAAATGGTGGGTGGAGAGTGAATTTAGGAAGGAGACTAGTTCAAACTAGTTTGAATGTGTGGCTTGGAGTAATTGTCAGTAGTGGCCGAATGTTGGGGAGTTTGTAGAGAGAGTGGCCGATTTTGGTAAGTGGGGAGGGGTGTTAGCCGAAATTCACTTAGGCTTTTGTGCATTTTCGGTCTTTGGAGTGTCAAGCAAAAGTTCTTTCTTTGGTCTTTTGTTAGCCGAATTTTCTAAAGAGTGTTCTCTCATTTTTTTTCATTTTCTTTCTTGAAACCGAAAGTACTGACAACCTTTGCCGAATTTGCTTTGTTCTTTGCTCTTGACTTTCTTTGATAGCCAAATGTCATCTTGAAGACACAATTGTGTTTTGCTTCTTTTGTTATTCACCCTTCCATTTCTTTGCTTCTTCACTTTGTGTCAAGCCGAATTTAGTATCTCTCCTTCTCACATTTTTCTTTTTCCCTTCTTAAACTTTGGTAGCCGAATCTTATCCTCCAAAACACTTTCTTCATCTATTTTGCTTTCAAACCGAAAGTCCCCACTCTCTACTCATCTCTTATTCCTGTCTTTTTGTTCTAAGCTCAAGCCGTTTGTCTCCATTTGTTTCTTCCATTCCTCTTGGCCGAAACTCTCCTCTCTCTTAGTAGCTCCTTGGTGGCCGAATATTAGAAGGGTGGTGAACGTGTTGGGTTCTTGTTTTCTTTCGGTTGGTGGTAGGTAAGAGTTTGGCCGAATGGTCATTTTCTCTCTTTCTTTTTCTCAATCGATTTAGGTTTGATTAAGGGCCGATTTCGGCATTGGTTGAAGGGTGTTAATCTCTTGTGTTGTAACCGATTGGATTGTAGGACTTCTGGATTTTGGGAGCAATCGAGAGGGGCCTTCTTTCTCTGTAAAGCAATAGGTAGGTGGTGGTAAGAACGAGTTCTTTTAGTTTATTCTTTTTGTTTTCGTTAAAGTCATAGCCTTGTGAGACTGATTATTTGTGTTTTAGAGGAAGGTCGATTGTCGAAGAACCACCGCTTTGGTTCGGGGTTTGGTAGGAAACCAACCCATTTGCAAGGTAAGGGTTGAATGTTAACCCCTTTGGTTTATTTGGTTTTGGCCGAATGGTATAAGTGACTAATCCTATGTTTGGCCGATTCTAGGAGCAAGGTGTGTTAAGATTGTAGATCGATTTGTTGAGTTGAAAAGCTTGCGTTTTAACAGTGTGTAACTAACACACTCATTGCTTAGTAATATGTTTAATAAACTGTTGATCAAAACAAAGTGGTTGATTGATATGATACCCTATGGGGTATGCGCACGGATTCGATTAGGTAAGCCCGTTTCATTACGAGTTCTATTAATGGTATATGATATCATGATCGATGATGTATGTGATATGAGATACAATGTTAAACATGTTAGCATGATTACATATATTGCACGATTTGCATTAGCATGATATGTTATGGGTGAGATGAGAGGAGGGGGAATATGATATCCGTGTCTTTGGGACACCAGTGGTTTGGCACCACCAAAGGTTTTGGTACCACAGATTGATTATTGTGACTTTGGGTCACGGAGGTTTGGCACCTCGTCGTCGTCGTCCCAGGTGGCTTAGCACCACAGTGGGTTGGCCCTACAGCTGATTATACGGGATTGACGCCCGGTGATTTGGTATCACACGATGGGTTGGCCCCATCATTGGATTCGTGACTTTGGTCACCAAAGTGATTTGGTATCACATTCGTGTCTTTGGGACACCGAGGTTTGGCACCTCATAGCGTCTCGTCCCAGTGGCTTAGCACCACAGTGGGTTGGCCCCACACCGATTATACTGGGATTGACGCCAAAGTGATTTGGTATCACACGATGGGTTGGCCCCATCATTGGATTATTCGTGACTTTGGGTCACCAGTGGTTTGGCACCACAATTATGGATATCGTGACTTTGGGTCACCAGTGGTTTGGCACCACCAGTGGTTTGGTACCACATGGGGTAGAAATGGAGTGCGGATGGCTAGGATTGGGTGCATTACTTGTATTGCGTTGCTATGATGTGTGTTAGCATGTTGCATTATTCAGAGAGGGATTTATGCACCTTTGAGTCTTGCGACTCACCTTCTCCCTTATCGTTTCAGTGACACTTAGATTGCGGACATGGAGCCGGTGGACTCGAGGTGCTCATGCCATGAATAAATTCAGATTTTCACTGATTTAAATACTTGGTACTTTATTTCCTTTATTTTCATTTGGTTTTGCTGGGATTGTAAATGGCCTTTTAAAGTTATGCTTTGGTTATTTATATGTTTAAATGTGATTTCAAATATGCCTTAACAAAGAATTGGACTAATATTGGATAAAACTTGGAAAGATGAGGTTTTCAAACTACAACGCGATATGTTTTAAACTTTACCATCGGGTATCACCCTAGAACATTAAAAATAAATGCCACTCAAACAATTTCTAGAAGTAGAGATTTTTTTTTCACACTAAACCCAAAATGTTTTTAAGCATCAAGAAGGAGATTGCTTGGGATTCTCAAACGATATGTATTTGTCTTACTTATGGAGCCAACCAAGTTTTCAAATTTCCGGGTTTTCAAAATTCACTACCAGTTTTAAAGCAATCATGCCCAAGATTTTGACAAGTATAAAATATGACAAAGAGTTTTTCATCGAATCTTTAACCTGAAACCTAACCCCTCAAACGCGATTTTCCCCAGAACATGCCGATTCTGGTCGTGGTGTATTGACCGGGGTTTGGGGTGTTACAATTTTGTATCGAGCCAAGTTCAAGGCTCAGCTGTGGGCCTGAGGCCCAAAATGTTTTAAGAATTTTTGTTTTTAAATGTTTTTGTTTCAAAGTATATGGTTTGGAAGGCATGGCTTCGAGTCTCCGGCACCAATCCGCCCAGGTAAGTACTCCTTATTATTCTTGTGATTACTGATGTTGGTGTAATATGATGGAATGACTAGCAATTACTTTAGAAACTGAAACCACTGGGTCCACGACTTGCGAAAACAAAAATTTCTTTAATAAGAAATATTCATAAGACTATGCTTTTAAATAACGGAATAAATACTGATGCATAAAACTTCTGAATCAGCTAAGTCGAGACTGTAGTCATGAGCACTCGGGGTGGACGTGGTCATAATACACGTGGACATGGTCGGGGTAGGATAACGCTTTACGAACCGGTAGGGTCCAGTCGAAATCGAGAGTGAGATACCGGCACCACCACCAGCTGGAGGTGGTGAATTTTAGGATCAGACTGGGGATGACGCAGTGTCGCAGGCGATGCTGCGAGTTCTGGAAAGGGTAGCTGGAGTAGGTGGAGGCGCAAGAGCTAGGAAATCTGTGCCTGAGCGACTCCGAGTAAATGGGGCCGAGGTATTTAGAGGTGTTTCTGGTGTCGCTCCCAGCACGGCTGAGTATTGGCTGGAAGCGACGGAGCGGATCATGGATGATCTGGACCTGACTGCTGAGGAGAAGCTGAAGGGGATAGTATCGCTCCTTCGGGATGAGTCATACCAGTGGTGGCTCACGGTTCGAGACGGGGCTGCAGCGGAGGATCTCACTTGGGATTATTTTAGGGCTGCTTATCAGAAAAAGTACATTGAGAGTTTCGACAAACTAAAGAAGATTTTGACTGAAGCTCCTGTTTTAATTCAACCTGAGGCTGGGAAGGAATTCACAGTGTATTGCGATGCATCACATACGGGATTGGGTTGTGTGCTGATGCAGGAAGGTAAGGTTGTGGCTTACGCATCTCGACAGTTGAGGCCACATGAGGTCAATTATCTGACGCATGACTTGGAGTTAGCAGCTGTAGTCTTCGCCTTGAAAATTTTGAGGCACTACTTGTACGGAGAGAGATCGATAGTCTACACAGATCACAAGAGTCTAAAGTATCTTTTGACTCAGAAGGATTTGAATTTGAGGCAGCGCAGATGGATTGAATTGCTCAAGGATTATGATTGTTCGATTGAATATCATCCGGGCAAGGCTAACGTGGTGGCATACGCGTTGAGCCGTAAGGTTGTTTCGGACTTAAGAGCGATGTTTGCCCATCTGAGATTGTATGACGACGGAAGTATTCTGGCAGAGCTGCAGTTAAGCCTACTTGGGTTGAGCAGATCAGAGAGAAACAGGTTGGAAGATGAGGTTTTGAGTGCGCAGAGGTCTCAGGTACAGGATGGTGGTTTGGAGGGTTCTGATTTATCTAATGATGGAGTGTTGTGTTTTCAAGGCGAGCTTGTATGCCGAAAGACGTTGAGTCGAGGCGAGAGATTCTTCAGACGCACATATAGCAGCCCATACGCTATGCATCCCGGAGGAAGCAAGATGTATAGAGATCTAAGAGAGCAATTTTGGTGGCCGGTCCAAGAAAGAAGTGACGGGGTTTGTAGGAAGTGCTCGACATGTCGTGAGTCAAGGCCGAGCATCGATTGCCATCGGGGTTGCTTCACCAAAGGTGAAGATTCCACAATGGAAGTGGGAAAGAATAACTATGGATTTCACGTCGGTGGATTACCTTTTACGCCGAGCAAGAAAGACTCGGTTTGGGTAATTGTGGATCGTCTCGACTAAATCAGCTCACTTCATTCCTGTGAAGGGTTGATTACTCACTTGAGGTTGGCGGCCGTATGTGTCGAGATAGTGAGATTGCACGGTGTGCGAAGATCGATTATCTCGGATAGGGATCCCAGATTTACGTCAAGGTTCTGGAAAGCGTTGCATCAGGCTTTAGGTACACGCTTGGATTTTAGCACGGCTTTTCACCCGCAGTCTGACGGGCAGTCGGAAAGGGTTATACAGATCTTAGAGGATATGCTAAGAGGTTGTGTTCTGGATTTCAGAGGTAGTTGGGAGGAGTTTCTGCCATTAGCTTAGTTCACCTACAATAATAGTTACCAAGCAAGCATCAAAATGGCACCTTATGAGGCGTTGTATGGTAGAAAGTGTCGCTCACCTACATGTTAGACGGAGTTGGGTGAACGCCAATTGTTGGGACCTCAAAATAGCCTTGGACTTACATGATAACTTGTTCAATGCCAAGCTTGCCTTGGACTTACATGATATCTTGCTTGATTGCCGATGCCATGCCTCGACTTGGTCTTATACGGACTTTATCATTTCATGTGGTAGATCGAGTATCCTGGGAAATTCCATCTTCAATCGGGACTTGCTCATATTTAATCTCATTTATTTCTTTGTTTAGCAAAACATTAATCATTCCATGATAATAATATACATTATACTAAGCAATTTAATGATAGAAATCATAAAGCTTAGAAATCATACAAACTTACTGAAATTAGCTCGGTTGGGAATCATCACTGTCTTAACAAAACAATTTCGTTAGAGCCGGGAGACATCACACTATCACGATCCACATACGGCATGTATAGCTAGACTCTTACTCACGCTAGGTTAGTCCTAGAACCGACTAAACCATAGCTTTGATACCACTAAATGTAACACCCCATACCTGAGTCTAAGGCTTAGACCGGATACGAGATATTACTATGCTTTAACTTGCTTAATCATGCACTTACGGGCTGTAAAATTTTGTTCCGAATTAAAAACTTTTCTTTCTCTGTCTAATCATACATTTCATGGGCCTACGAGGCCTTATACGCGTATATAAAAACTTTCGAAACTTAAGCGGAAACTTTTCTTTAAAGCAGAGGTCACACGCCCATGTGGTTTGGGACACGCCCGTGCACCCCTTTACCCGCCCATGTCTTCCGACCGTGGTCGACGCTGACTAATTACACACGGCCTTGACACGCCCGTGGACTTAGACGTACTACTATAGCTTGATATATCGACTTATTACACACGGCCGGGCACACGCCCATGTTCTAACCGTGTGTCATGCACGGCTTCAACACACGGCCGTGGGATTAACCCGTGGCCTATTCGACTTATGAGACTAAGGTGCAGTTTCGCGCGGCCTAGACACACGCCTTGCGTGTCTAACCGTGTGGGCACTTAGAAGCTATCTACCAAGCCTTTTCTTACTCTCAATTGCATACATTCATATACTTCTTCAAAACATTCTCAAAACATCAATTGAAACACATAAATTAACACGTTTGGTTCATGAAAATAAAGTTTTCCTCTCATACACTTGGGAGAATTGTTCCCACAACATTACAACAACTTAAACCATCATAAATGGCTATACACAACCATACTATGAATACTCTTTGGCCAACAACATTTGGCTACCACAATTAGACTTCATCAACTTTAAACGAATCCCTATACATGCCATGACTCTTAAGGACATGATACCTCATACCGTGTGTCTGCTCGATAGTGTGAAAACATCTCCGGCGGTCTCCAACCCGAGCTAAGTAATAAAACCTATAAGTGATAAGAAAAGTAAAGGAGTAAGCAATAATGCTTAGTAAGTTCATCTGTATAATTTGACAAATATTGATATTCACTGAATATACATAACCCCAAGGCAATATGTTGAGTTTTTCTCATCAACTCATGGTTACTTACTCAACCATTCTCGAAACTTACTCATTCAATCTCTTACCACATTCTTACCATATCACAAGCCAATTCGCTCGTTTAATTAGCATACGTTCCTGCACTGATCGTCACAAGATCATATATAACAACACATCAAGCATTTTCAATAAGCCGCTCATGCTACAAATATCTCAGTGGTTTCGCACTAAGCCCACCATTGAATCTCTAATAGGGAGGTATCGCATATAGCCCACCAATCATTTATAAGTGATGGTATCACACATAGCCCATCGATCAATAATCAATAAGGTGATATCGCACATAGCTTACCGTTATTTACATTCATGGATAATAATTCACAAGTATATCTCTATTTCAAATGTTCATTCAAGAACATCCTCACATGTTTCCATTTTTATTTAACTTTCTATGATACTCATTCTTATTCACACAGTGCATCAAATACACATACCCCGCTAGGGGTTCATCATTTATTGAATTCATCTCAATTCAATTCTACACATACTTGTACTACTCATGGTACAACCACATACATTCACATATACATTGAATCATTCGAATTGTTAAATAACTCTCTTGAGTCTCATGCACATAGTTCTCGTTGTCACTCTACCGCAATTGGGTTTTACATACACTAACATACCGATTCCATGTCCCTGACATGGTCTTATCCGAATTCTTACACCGAGGCCATATCCCAATATGGTCTTACTCGAGCCTTTAACCATCGTCCTATTGTGCTATACACCTTTCCCATTACTCTAAATTCAATTCCATTGACATCTCATCAAGAGACATTTCATACATTCATATAGTAATATACATTCCATAAAACAATGGAATACTAAATAAGCTCATACGTAATTTCAACATTTGCACATGAACTTACCTCGATGTCGAAAGAGCCGAAAAGGACTTTTTGCCCACATTTCTCTTTTCATCCGTTCTAGGTCCGAAACTCATTTTCTTTGATCTAGAATAATGAAATTTACTCATTTAATCACTTAATGATCGTATTACAACATAATCTCTACTTAGGAAAAAATGACCATTTTGCCCCTATACTTTGGCAAAATTACAATTTTGCCCCTAGGCTCGTAAATAAATTTTCGTCACATTTTCTTGTTAAACAAGCCTAACTGAACATTTAATCCTCTTACAACTATTCTCAATTCCTTCAATTTCATGGCTTAATGAACAAATTACAACTTTTGCATTTTAGTCCCAATTAGGTGTTTTCATGACAACACCTTTCACAAAAGTTGTTTCTCATCATCCTATCATTCATTTTCTTTCATAAAAACTCATCAAACAACTTAAACTCTCTCATGGCAAGTCCCTAGACTTTCAACCATATTGCAAAACTAGTCCCCTCTTTAGAAAGCTTAAGCTTTAGGGGTCTCAAAAGTACAAAAATTAACATCTAAAGCCATCAAAATCACTTACTTGAGTGAAGAGAAGCTTGCTGAAATTTTCAAGCTTTCAAAGCCCTCCCATGGCTAATATTTTCGATTGAAAGAGAAGAAATAAAAAGATGATAGCTTTTGGCTTATTTCATCTTATTTTATTTCTTTTTAAACACCTAACATGACCACATTTAATATTCTTGTCCCCTTAGCTTACTATGGCCGGCCAACTCACTTAGACAAGGCCAAATTGCTCATTTGGGACCTCCAATTACTAAGCCATAGCTATTTGGTACCTTTAGCCTATAGAATGGAACTTTCGTACTCTATTCGATTTAGTCCTTTGTCACAATTTAGCTAGAAATCGCTAAAATTAAGGAACCAAAATTTTCATGCATCCTCATAAACATGTTATAACTCATAACATAACATGAAAATAATTTTCTCTAACCTCGAATTAGTGATTCCGAGGTCACTGTTCCGACTAGCCCCTAAATCGGGCTGTTACAAGAATGGTTCGGAACCAAACCGGAAACTTTTGCACACTTGGAAAATTTTTGCTTAAAACAGGGCTACACGCTCGTGTGAAATGGAACACGCACGTGTGAAATTTATTTCATTTCTATCCTACAGGGGTTTTAACACGGTTAGATACACGCCCGTGTCTTTGGCTCGTGTCCCTCACACAGCCTAGACACGCTTGTGTCCTCACCCGTGTGTGAAAAACTGGGTATTCTGTTTATGACGTTAGCAAGCTCTTGAGGGGCACACGGCCTAGGCACACAGCCGTGTGCTAGCCCGTGTGGCGAATCAAATTCTCGTAAATTTGATGCAGGGGACACACGGCCTATCAACACACCCATGGGGCTGGCTGTGTGTCACACACGGCCCAGACACACGCCCGTGTGTCTACCCGTGTGGAAAATTAGAAGGCTATTTACCAATCCAATTGCCACCCTGAAACATAAACACTCATATGCCAACACAAGCAACTCATAACATGGCAATAATATACATTATGAAGAGTCCCTAATCATCATTCATACACTTCACATTTTACTCCATCAATTGCATGAACTTTTACGTCATAAAACTCATCATCATTAAGATAATAAACTTGACAAATATTGGCCAAACACTAATGGCCATTTACAAAATGGGTGTATAACATTAATAGCCAACACTTTGGCTTTCAAATATGACATAACACAAAATGACCAAGTTCCTATACATGCCATACTCAAAATAATTCAACTTTATTATACCAAAAGAATGATTGATAGTGTAATCCGAGCTCCGACGTTCGACGATCCCCGAGCTAGCTTGGTGATACTAAAAGGAAAAGGGAAAAGAGAGAGGTAAGCATATAGCTTAGTAAGTTCGCATGAATTAATATAACAACATAAGTATTCATGGTAAAGTCCATTCATCTCATAGGACAATAACAACATAAGCTCTCAAGTGCTTAGGCATACTTACTCATACTTACTCTTACTCATAACATAACATATTACAGTCTTATAACTCGTTTTTTACTTATGGTACCTGTGCCACTTCATCACATAATTTAGCACATATACTATCTTGAACATAAACTTAAATCATTATCATCCTTAACTTAAATGTAACTCTTTGTCATCTTTGTATAGCTTAGCTCTTTGCCATCTTTGCATACTTAACTCTTTTGCCCGTTGAACTACCCGGAATATCAGAGGATACTTAATCTCATCAAACATGTATCACGATGCCAATTCCATATCCCAGATATGGTCTTACATGGGATCACCTTTTGATGCCGATGCCATATCCCAGATATGGTCTTACACGGGATCTCTTAACTCGATGTCGATGCCATGTCCTAGACATGGTCTTATACAAAATCGTACATAGATGTCATTGCCATGTCCCAGATATGGTCTTACACGAGATCTTCCTTTGGTGCCGAGGCCATGTCCTAGACATGGTCTTATACGGGACCTTCCTTATTCGGTGCCGATGCCATGTCCCAGACATGGTCTTATACGGGACCTTCCTTATTCAGTGTCGATGCCATGTCCCAAACATGGTCTTATACGGGATCTACATTCGATGCCAATGCCATGTCCCAGACATGGTCTTATACGGGATCTTTCTTATCTCATGTCGTGACATAGGTATCCTCGTTATTCCGAATCTTCAACCGGGACTTTAACTTATTACATTCTAATTACAATCTCATCGAAGCATCATAAATTAATCTCATGGTATTTATATACATTTTTCATAAAATAAAATAATTACAAGTATAATAACATTGTATAGCTTTTATTTCAAACAAACTTACCTCGATACCCAAAATGTGTGTAGATACTCGATTTAGTCCAACACTATGTTCTTGCCTCGATTTCGGTCCGGGCTTGCGTTTCTTGATCTATAATAACCATTTCACTTGTTTCATACTCACATTGATTAATTTGACTCATAAATCATACTTTGGAAAAATTACGATTTTGCCGCTAAACTTTCACATAATTACATTTTTGCCTCTAGGCTCGTAAAATGATTTTTATTCAACTTTCTTGCATTTTAAGCCTAGCCGAATCATTTTCTTAACTACAAAAACCTTAAATTTTCACTATTTCACTCATGTATGACCATTTTTATAACTTTTGCAATTTGGTCCTTTTATGCATTTTTCATGAAAATCACTAAAAAAAGATGTTTATCACACATCAAACTTTCATATTATTCCTTAAAACATTAAAATACATGCATGTCATACATGGGTAAATTTTTTAACATAAACCCTAGCTCATAATATAGCTAGAAATAGCTAAACCGAGCTACGAGGATCTCAAAAATACGAAGAACATTAAAAACGGGGCTATGAGGTACTTACAGTCAAGCTTGGAAGATGAACAAACCCTAGCTATGTCTTCCTTAGGGAGTTTCAGCCAAGGGAGAAGAAGATGGACAATATTTTGACTTTATTTTTCCCTTTTAATTCTTTTATTAACCAAATGACCAAATTGCCCTTAATGCCCTTTCTTAAGATTTTTCCTTCCCATGCCCATTTTTGTCCATCATCAAATATAATGGTTTAATTTCTAAGTAAGGACCTCTAATAATTTTTATAATTCTATTTCATACTTGAATCTTCTAGAATCTCATATTTTCTAATCTTTGCAATTTAGTCCTAATGGACAAATTGATCACAAATTAATAAAATTTCCTTATAAAAATTTCACACAATTATGAAACCACATCATAAGCCTCATAAAAACCATAAAACACATATTTCTACCTCAGATTTGTGGTTGCACAACCACTATTCCAACTAGGCCCTAAATCGGGCTGTTATAATTCTCCCCCTTAGGGATTTTCGTCCCCGAAAATCTTACCGGTAAAAAGGTTTGGGTACTAGTTTCTCATAGCCTCCTCGGGCTCCCATGTAGCTTCTTCTACCCCATGTCTTTTCCATAATACTTTCACTAGAGCTATACTTTTATTCCTTAGCTGTTTAACTTCCCGTGCTAGAATCTTAATCGGTTCTTCGCCATATGTCATGTCGGGTTGAATTTCAACCTCTGTCGGTGTAATCACAACCGGATCGATAACGACTTAACATCAACACGTGAAACACATCATGAATCTTTTCCAACTCAGATGGCAAATCGATAAGCTACTGGTCCTATCTTCTCGATAATCTCATATGGTCCGATAAAACACGGACTCAATTTGCCTTTCCGGCCAAATCTGAGAACTTTCTTCCATGGTGACACTTTCAAGAATACCTTATCACCAACTTGAAACTCGATCTCTTTCCGTTTCAAGTCTGAATAGGACTTTTTTCTATCAGAAGCAACTTTTAAACAATCACGGATTACTTTTACTTTCTCTTCGGTTTCTCTAACCAGATCGACCCCGTGAATTTGATTTTCTTTGAGTTCAGTCCAGTACAAAGGCGTTCAGCACTTACGCCCATACAAAGCCTCATAAGGCGCGATTCTCAAGCTTGACTGAAAGCTGTTATTATAAGCAAACTCTACCAACGGTAAGTACTTTTCCTAGCTGCCCTAAAACTCAAGGACACAACACCGGAGCATAACCTCAAGTATCTATATTAACCTCTCTGACTGTCCGTCAGTTTGTGGGTGAAAAGCTGTACTAAAACTTAACTTTGTGCCAAAAGCTTCTTGCAACTTTTTCCAAAATTGAGATGTGAATCTCAGATCTCTGTCTAGTATAATCGACAAAGGCACTCCATGAAGCCTTACAATCTCGGAAACATACAAGTTTGCCAACTTATCAAGTGAATAATCTACACGTACTGGTATGAAGTGGGCCGACTTCGTAAGTCTATCTATCACCACCCATACGGCATCTTTCTTGCTTAGTGTCAACGGCAAACCAGTTACAAAGTCCATGGTAACACAGTCCCATTTCCACTCGGGAGCCATGATAGGCTGAAGCAAACCCAAAGGTACTTGGTGTTTAGCTTTCACTTGTTGACAAATGGAACGGTGGAAATGTGCAAGTGTACACAATCGTAACAAGTAATAAAGTGACAAGTAAATGTCGAGTTATCGTACCCACAGGGACTGTAAAAGAATTATTTATGAAAATGTTTTCAAACAATTTGGTGAAGGAGAAATATTTGGATTTAAGAAATATTTAAAAACTAAAAATAAAACGAAGAAAAATAAAATAAAACAAAGTTCTAATGCACGATTTCAAAAACTGATTTTAATCAAGATGATATAATTGTGTTGGATTAATAACATTTCTTACCTTAGAATTATTAAACTCGTGTTTATACTTATTAAAACATGGCAACTCGGTAATTTGCTAACTTATGAACATATTTACAAATAAAAATCCATTCATCTCTTATACATATTCCTATGCAAATTCAAACGACTAAACAGACTTCTAAAAGTAAACATGTTATCGCACATACATACTTATTAAATTAAATTATCTCTCGCATATTCCTATGTCGATTCAAACGATTAATTCAACCTAATAAGCATATGAAAGATCATGTGAAGTAACAAAGTATTCTTACCTTGAAACAATTTAATCACAAAAATCCTGCAAGTTATGCAAGGCATATGTATCGTCAAATACAATGCTAATTTAATCTTCAGCTTCCTTAGAAGAATTAAACATGCATAGATTAAGTATTGCATCCATTAATTACAATTTCAATGCGTTTAAATAATTAATTCATTAGCTATCTAAACAATTATAATGCCAGATAACTTAACGTAATTTTACTTAATCAAACATTTTACCGAGGCCTTTAACAGCATAAACACAATTTTAATAATTCAAGAGGACGAAATGCGATCAACCCAACACGAATTAAATTAAAGCTAAATTGATTAAATTAAACATTCCAACAGCATAAATATTCATAAACATGTTTTTCAAAACAACAACGAATAATTTAAAGAGATAAGGAACAAGAAACAAATCCGGTGTTTCTCCGTGGCTTGTCTGTTTGCTCCCTTCTTCGTTCTTCGTTGTCCTCGGCTATCAAGGTGGCTTATGAACACTTCAATTGCTGCTTCAAATGGCTGGAAAACACCTCTTTCCCAAGAGGAGAAATCGGCACAAGAACACCAAAAAGGGAGAAGGGAAAATGGGAATTGAGAGAAAGTGAGAGAGGAGAATGTTAAATGCTTGAGGTATGTTTTGAATGAGCAGCTAGGGGGTGTATTTATAGCTGATCAAGGCTGCTAAAAATAGAAAATATCAGCAGCAAAAGATGCCTCCCTTGGCCAATATCCCATGTGGCAAAGTTGAAGAATTCAACTTTGCTAAATATAGCATGGGGCAATCCACAAAGCCATTATTTTTGGAGGGGTTTGAATGCAGTTTTGAAAGGTCTTCAAGGGCTTCTTTGAAAGCTTAATTAATCTGATAATAAGCTTATTTGGGCCATCATTGTGGACGGTTTGGGCTGCCCAATTGGTGGCTGGTTCGGTTCAACTGATTCGGTTCAACCAGTGCGGTTTAACTGGACCCTTTTCCATAATTAATTAATAATAATTTATTTAGCCCAAATTAAATTGGGAATAAATTAAAATTAATTATATTATGATTAAATCTTCATAATTGGACCGTCTTGGGCTGGAAATAAATTTTCCTTGAACTTCAAATTGCTTCTCGGTTTTGTTCTTCGAGTAGTGTCTGCCGAGCTGATTTTCGCCCTTTGTGCGATTCTGTCAAAAATAGTCAAAATAAATCAAAATTAATTATAAAATTAATTAAAATTCATCATGTTCATATTTTTAGCACAATTTAATTATTTTATAATATTTAATTATTTTCCGACAAGAATTTACTCGAAACCACATGAATTTGGGTCAAAAAGGGTATGAAAAAGTATATAATTTTTTGTGTTTCCACACCCCAAACTTAATTCATTGCTCGTCCCGAGTAATGCACAAATTTAAAAAGAATTTTCTCGGAAACACCTTTGAAAAAAATTTTCAGAACAACTTTTTTCTCAAAATTATGAATTTGATATACTTAGGCTCAAAAATAAGAAAATTGATAATTATGCTACTTAAGTATACATATCGTTCAAATTACCTCCAACAATTATTATACTAGCAAAATTAGACTAAATGTTTCTTAATAAAGACATGGTCCTCGTTACCAATTTGATTTTAATTCCTTATTCAAAAAGTAAACTGCAATCATTAAGCTTAACTAATGTATTCATATGTTGAACAGAGCAATTTCTCTCCACTAATGTAGGTAACATTGGAATTTTGAATCAATAGGTCTTTAGTAAGATTGTAACGTGGCTGGGCTTAGGGGTAGGTGAAAAATAGACAAATTTTTGGCTTAAAAACCCTAAACTCAGCTTAACTTTGAACCTTCGGAATTTTCACCCTTGAGATCCAACTTATGCTCTTTCGATCACTTCTTTCATTTTTAGTACATGTTTTTTTTTTCAAAGCTCAAACTTGAGCACTTGCTTCATGTACTATAATTTTCGAGCATTTGATACATCTTTTCAACTCCCCCAAACTTATTTTCAAACGATCTTTTGAATAGTACTGAGTCTAGTGTTTGGGACAATTTTAGAAGTAATGAAGAGAAAATTGATGGCTAAATATTGCATAGGTCCAAATAAAATTAGGCCATATAGTCTCAAAATTGGGTTTCAAAGGATAATTTTATCAGGGTCGGCTTGAAAGGCTCAAACGGTCCAAACAACAGTTGCCTAAATCATTTTCAACATTCCATGCTTCCTAGGATTTCGCCTCAAGAAATTACTAGGTCAATTCTAAAGACTTAAACTTTCATGCATGCCTAATTTTTCAGTAGGGAATTAAAAATTTTATGGTGCGAATTTACATGCTTTATTAAAAATACATTCATATCATTATTAAGCTAACATAATAATTTATTGAAATAATAGAACTTTATTAATACTAGAGTTTAGCATACTTAACAAAATTTCAAATTATTGAACAAAATATATCCTAAGCATAACTAAAAGAAAATTTTATTCTGAGTGGAATCAATTCAAATTTTCGATCCCCCTACTTAAAGTGAACAATGTCCTCATTGTTTAAAGTGAATAAATACTATACACCGGTAGGATATTAGAAAAGAGGAGGTGAGTCAAATTAATCGCTTAAGTACTGTGCTCTTTCTAAAATCCAATCCTAGACATGTATATATCTATTGCCACACTTTAGCCTTTGAGACTTGTTTAGATTTTATTCATGATTCCTATCTCTTGTTTTATTGTGCAAGAATAAAAATTCCTAATTAACCTAATCCTAGAATAACTGAAAATAAAAATAAACTAAAGTTGAAGTCCTCCCCTTTTTTATTTGTTTGCCGATCCTTCCGATTTTGACTCATCTTTTGCTCCATTAGTATTGTCTTTGTAGGAATCGCCTTGCTCTCTCTTCGATGATGAAACCCATGGTTCAAATATGAAATCTGAAAACTCGTGCACAAAAATAAATGGGTCATTATAAATTTTCTTGAGGGCACTCCTCATCGAATCATCTCTTATTTTTTAGTATCGCCAATAGGCTTGTTGCTGCCATTGCATGTGTTGTATTAAGTCCATCAGCTTCAATAGCTCATCACGACAATCTGGGCTAGGCGGTGGAGCTCTAAACATTGAGAGTTCGATATCGTGTTCACTTTCGGTTCCATTGGATCTGCATCATTTGATTGCTCGGTGGGATTTACGTGGGTTTATCTTCTCGCTTCTTCAGGGATCCTCGCTCTCTTCAATTCATTCAAGAAGAAGCGAGAATCTCTGGCCACTTTGTAGAGGTCCCAATCGGTGATTGTGCCTTGACTATACTCTGTCTTCTTCACGTTCGCAAGGAGTTTTGCTTTTAAGCTGCGTAATTGTGATCGTAAAGGAAAATAGGTCGGGCAGAGCGTCTAATGGCACAATTTCGCATTTCTCCCGGGATGATTTTGCC
The DNA here is from genome assembly GCA_025698515.1 of Gossypium sturtianum. NCBI lineage: Eukaryota > Viridiplantae > Streptophyta > Magnoliopsida > Malvales > Malvaceae > Gossypium > Gossypium sturtianum. Next base: position 87,732,169 of record CM046955.1, read on the forward strand.
CACATCAATGGTCTTTCCTGGTTAAAATCGAGTATAGTAGGACCATTCGCTCTAATGAAATTGTTGTCCCATGTGAACTAGGCATAAGGCTGAAACGAATGAAGTAGAACCATACCTTTGCGAGTGGTGTCAAATACTCTCTTCGACTCGTGTGGATTCCTTATTTTGACACAGTCCACTTAGAACCTGGAACTGTGAGTTCCTCGAGGATTTCTTGCAAATTTTTAGGCTTAATATTGCTCAACAGAGAGGAATATTCATCGTTGTCGAAATCAGGTAATTCAAAGAACTCATTAATAGCATTAGAATTTATTGGTACCTTGATTCCGTGGACTGGAACTTCGGTCAATTCGCTTGAAGTTAAGTTCGCGTAGAATTCACGAACTAATTCCTCATCCACACTTGGTCTCTTTTCACAAAACAATTCCCAATTGAGGGCTTCAGCAATTTGTCGAATACGTGCCATAAAGTCTCTGTAGTTGCTTTCTTTCAATGTGAAGCCTTTCTCTGGATGCATCTGTTGATTTTTGAAGATACTTTGGTATCTTACTTTGGCTTCTTCACAGTGAAATTTGCTTTGTGGTTTGTCAATTTGAGCGGAGGGACGAGTTCTTTTGCGAGTCATAATTAACCTGAACATAAGATGGAAAGAAAAATAAAAAATTAGTTTCTTAAAAATTTAATTAATACAAATTATTAATATTTCAATAAATTGAAAATTAAATAATTGAATAAAAATTAAACTTAAGAAAAAATTATTCTTACCACCTTCCTCGTAACATTTAAGAACTCTTAAAATAAATAAAAACTAATGAATCAAAAGGGAGAATTTAAAGGAGGGTTGGCTTAGGTTGGGGAAAGGGAGAATGTGCGCATAGGCGCACAAAGCATCAAGGTGCGATGGGGCTGAGCAGGTGGCGCGCAAGGTGCAGCGCAAGGCGAGCCACGGGCTGGTTGGCATGGGGCGTTGGTGTGCAGCTAGCGCGGGGGCGGCGAGGGCGTGAGATCCCGACACAGGCATTTCTTGGTCTTTGGCGTGTGGCGTCTTTGGGAGCTCTTCTTGGCCGAATGGTGGCTTGGGGAGTTGCGGCGCGGTGTTTTGGCTGGATGGGAGTTTGAGTGATGAGTGAATGGTGAGAACAAGGGTGCAATTTATAGATGGAGGAGTATAAATTGGAATAGAACTCTTAGAACAATTAAAGCATTAAAAATAAGAGCCCCCTTCTAATTTTACTCATGATAAACAACAATTAATAATTAAATAAACACATATAAATTATCAATTGTTATTTATTTACTAAGATCAATATAAAATAAAATTAATTCTAATCTTAAGCTAGGTTGATAAAAGTTAATATATAAATTATAATGAATATAATTATATATTAAAGTTTATCAATAATTTGAAAATAAAAATATTTATTTTAGATGCCTTTTAAAAATATTTACAAGAAGAGGCACCTAGTTTTTATTATTTATGAAAATAGCAACCAAATTTGAAAAATAAATCAATTAAGTCCATGGACTTAATGAAAATTTGAAATTGAGTCGCAATTTAAAACTTGAGTCAAAATTGACCTTTTATTTGAAAAAAAATTATTTTTCTATTTAGGGGCTAATTTCTTGAAAATTATGTAAAAATCAATTCCCGTGAAAGATTGGAGGGTCACAAGCGGTCCCCGCTAAGTTCCAATCTCCTAGACAGATTTATTTAAATATAATGAACCCGAAAATATACCATAAATAATTTATTGAAAACAAGAAAATTAAAAATCGGATAAACCGAACACGATTTTATCCTGCTCGTGGTTTTCTTAAATAATAGTGTTTCAAACGCTGAGCATTGACTTGAAAATTACCTCTCTTACCTTGGAGTTCAACAACTCCGTATGGATAAACGCGATGAATTGTAAATGGACCGGACCAATGTGACTTTAACTTACCTGGAAAGAACTTCAATCTGGAATTAAATAGCAAAACTTGCTGACCTGCTTCAAACTCTCGAACTCGAATATGCTTGTCATGCCATTTCTTGAGTCTTTCTTTGAGTAATTTGGAATTTTCATATGAGAACATTCGAAATTCCTCTAGCTCATTGAGTTGGAGCATTCGTTTCTCTTTAGCAAGCTTGAGATCCAAATTGAGTTGTCGAAGAGCCCAGTAAGCTTTGTGCTCTAACTCCAGAGGTAGATGACAGGCTTTCCCAAAGACCAACCTATAGGGTGACATTCCTAAGGGTGTCTTGTATACTGTTCTATAAGCCCATAAAGCATCATCTAGTCTCTTAGACAAATCTCGTCGGTTCGGGCAAACTACCTTCTCAAGTATGCCTTTGATCTCTTTATTTGCTAGCTCACTTTGCCCATTTGTCTCATGGATGGTAAGTCAGAGCAACCTTGTGTTTCACTCCATGTTTATCTAGCAACCATTTTAACCACTTGTTCACAAAGTGGGTCCCTTCATCGCTGATAATAGCTCTAGGGGTTCCAAACATTGTGAACACGTGTTTCTGCAAGAATTTCATCACAACCTTGGCATCGTTCGTCGGATAAGCTTCAGCCTCGACCCACTTGGACATATAATCTACTGGTACCAATATATACTTGTGACCAAAAGACGGAGGAAAAGGACCAAGAAAATCAATACCCCAAACATCGAACAATTCTACCTCAATGATATTTGTTCGAGGCATCTCATTTCTATTAGTTACGTTTCCAACTCTATGACATCGATCACAATTCTTTACGTAAGCGTATGCATCCTTGAATAGTATTGGCCAAAAGAATCCAGCTTGCAATACTTTGGCCGTTGTACGAGTTCCTCCGAAGTGTCCCCCACTCGGAGTTGAATGACAGTGGTATAAAATCTTCGGTATTTCATCTTCTGTCACACATCTCCTAATCATCTGATCTGCACACTTTTTAAACAAATATGGCTCTTCCCAAAAATAGTACTTCACATCGTGAAGAAACATTTTTATTTGTTGATAAGTTTTATCAATCGGCATCAAACCACAAGCTAAATAGTTAGCAAAATCAACAAACCATGGAATATTATGGACATGATTTACCTTCAGTATGTGTTCATCTGGAAATGTCTCTTGGATCGATGCAGAGTGGAGAATTTCCTCATGCGGCTCCAATCTGGATAAGTGATTCACTACTTGGTTTTCTACTCCCTTCGATCTTGAATTTCTAGATCGAACTCCTGAAGTAGAAGCACCCACCGGATCAATCTCGGCTTAGCATCTTTCTTGGCTAATAAGTACTTAATTGCGGAGTGGTCCGTATAGACAATCACTTTGGTACCTACAAGATAAGATCGAAACTTGTCGAAAGCAAACACAACAACAAGTAGTAACTCTTTCTCTGCATATCAGTATAATTCGGTTGAGCTCCTAAGAGAGTTCGCTTGCGTAGTATATAGGATGTAAAACTTTGTTTCTTCACTGGCCCATGACAGCTCCAATGGCGAAGTCACTTGCGTCACACATCAAAATAAATGGCGAACCCCAATCTGGTGTGACGATTATGGGTGCCGTGACTAATCGACTTTTTAGATCGTCGAAGGCTTTTAAGCATTCCTCATCAAACTTGAATATCGAGTCTTTCTCCAATAGCTTGCATAAGGGTTTAGCCACTTTGGAGAAGTCCTTGATAAACCTTCAATAAAAATCGGCGTGGCCCAAAAACCTCCTAACACCTTTTACAGATGTTGGAGGTGGGAGTTTCTCAATAACATCTACTTTCGCTTTGTCCACCTTGATCTCATGTCTCGTTATCCGATGCCCTAGAACAATTCCTTCTCGTACCATGAAATGGAATTTTTCCCAATTGAGTACGAGATTCATTTCTTCGCATCGCCTCAGTACCTTCGCTAGATTGGCTAAGCAATCATCCTAAGTATCTCCGAATACTGAGAAATCGTCCATGAAAACTTCCAAGTACTTCTCAACCATGTCAGTAAAGATAGACATCATACATCTTTGAAATGTAGCTGGTGCATTACATAAACCAAATGTCATGCGTCTAAATGCAAATGTACCGTACGGACAGGTGAATGTCGTTTTGTGCTGATCTTCCGGTGCTACTGTAATCTGATTATACCCTGAGTATCCATCGAGAAAATAGTAGTAGTCTCGTTCTGCGAGTCTATCCAGCATCTGGTCCAAGAACGGCAGAGGAAAGTGATCTTTCGTAGTCACCTTGTTTAGCTTCCGTGGTGATGCGATTCTCCATCCCGTGAATCGTTCTCGTTGGTATCAACTCGTTGTTCTCGTTCTCCACGATCGTGATACCTCCTTTCTTTGGCACGCACTAGACTGGACTCACCCATGAACTGTCTGAGATGGGGTAAATTATACCCGCATCTAACCACTTGATTATTTCTTTTTTTACGACATCTTTCATGATGGGGTTCAGTCTCCGTTGTCCATCAATCGTTCCTCTCTCGCCATCTTTTAATATGATCTTGTGCATGCATACAGATGGGCTAATACCGCGAATATCGGCTATGGTCCATCCGATAGCCTTCTTGAATTGTTTCAAAACTATGATAAGTTTCTCTTCTTGCTCAGTAGTTAATTCGGCTGAAACAATCATAGGCAGAGTAGAAACGTTACCTAAATAAATATATTTCAAGTGTGAAGGTAATACCTTGAGTTCTAACTTAGGTGGCTCCTCGATTGATGCTTTTGGCTGCATGTAATCTCTTTTCTCTAATTCCAAAGATTCAAAATAGGATTGCGGATTAAATCCCTTTTGATTAGCTCCTAGCAAAGCTAAGCATTCATCTTCTTCTTCATCATTTGGAGGATCCGATGTCAAAATACTTTCCAATGGGTCCTCAACACAGTTAAGTTCCTTCTCTATTATTAATTCTTCTAAATCGGCTACTGCAGAACAATCATCCATTGTGTCAGGAAATCGCATTGACTTAAAAACATTAAATGTTCCCTGATCATCTTGAACACCCATAGTCAGCTCGCCCTTCTGCACATCAATAAGGGTCCTTCCGGTTGTTAAGAATGGTCTTCCTAGGATAATTGGCACTTCTTTGTCTGCTTCAAAATCTAGAATTACAAAGTTCTAATGCACGATTTCAAAAACTGATTTTATTCAAGATGATATAATTGTGTTGGATTAATAACATTTCTTACATTAGAATTATTAAACCCGTGTTTATACTTATTAAAATATGGCAACTCAGTAATTTGCTAACTTATGAGCATATTTAAAAATAAAAATCCATTCATCTCTTATACATATTCCTATGCAAATTCAAACGACTAAACAGACTTCTAAAAGTAAACATGTTATCACACATACATACTTATTAAATTAAATTATCTCTCGCATATTCCTATGTCGATTCAAACGATTAATTCAACCTAACAAGCATATAAAAGATCATGTGAAGTAACAAAGTATTCTTACCTTGAAACAATTTAATCACAAAATCCTGCAAGTTATGCAAGGCATATGTATCAATCAAATACAATGCTAATTTAATCTTCAGCTTCCTTAGAAGAATTAAACATGCACAGATTAAGTATTCGTCCATTAATTACAATTTCAATGCGTTTAAATAATTAATTCATTAGCTATCTAAACAATTATAATGCCAGATAACTTAACGTAATTTTACTTAATCAAACATTTTACCGAGGCCTTTAACAGCATAAACACAATTTTAATAATTCAAGAGGACGAAATGCGATCAACCCAAAACGAACTAAATTCAAGCTAAATTGATTAAATTAAACATTCCAACAGCATAAATATTCATAAACATGTTTGTCAAAACAACAACGAATAATTTAAAGAGATAATGAACAAGAAACAAATCTGGTGTTTCTCCGTGGCTTGTCTCTGCTTGCTCCTTCTTCGCTTCTTCGTTGTCCTCGGCTATCAAGGTGGCTTATGAACACTTCAATTGCTGCTTCAAATGGCTGGAAAAACACCTCTTTCCCAAGAGGATAAATCGGCACAAGAACACCAAAAAGGGAGAAGGGAAAATGGGAATTAAGAGAAAGTGAGAGAGGAGAATGTTAAATGCTTGAGGTGTGTTTTGAATGAGCAGCTAGGGGGTGTATTTATAGCTGATCAAGGCTGCTAAAAATAGAAAATATCAGCAGCAAAAGAGGCCTCCCTTGGCCGGCCATCCCATGTGGCAAAGTTGAAGAATTCAACTTTGCTAAATATAGCATGGGGCAATCCACAAAGCCATATTTTTTGGAAGGGTTTGAATGCAGTTTTGAAAGGTCTTCAAGGGCTTCTTTGCAAGCTTAATTAATCAGCTAATAAGCTGATTTGGGCCACCATTGTGGATGGTTTGGGCTACCCAATTGGTGGCTGGTTCGGTTCAACTGATTCGGTTCAATCAGTGCGGTTTAACTGGACCCTTTTCCATAATTAATTAATAATAATTTATTTAGCCCAAATTAAATTGGGAATAAATTAAAATTAATTATATTATGATTAAATCTTCATAATTGGACCGTCGTCTTGGGCTGGAAATAAATTTGCCTTGAACTTCAAATTTCTTCTCGATTTTGTTCTTCGAGTAGTGTCTGCCGAGCTGATTTTCGCCCTTTGTGCGGTTCTGTCGAAAATAGTCAAAATAAATCAAAATTAATTATAAAATTAATTAAAATTCACCATGTTCATATTTTTAGCATAATTTAATTATTTTCCGATAAGAATTTACTCGAAACCACATGAATTTGGGTCAAAAAGGGCATGAAAAAGTATATAATTTTTTGTGTTTCCAACAAATCAAGAATTTTGATACAAACTCAGAGATATCTTTCTTCATACCTGGCCACCAATACCATTTCTTCAAGTCATTATACAATTTTGTTCTGCCTGGATGTACAGATAGACATTCGTTATGTGCCTCGTGTAAAATCTTATGAATAAGCTCATCATTCCTCGGTACACAGACTCTGTCTCTGAACATCAAACATCCATCAAAGTTAACCCGGAAGTCAGACTCAACTCCCGATTCACACTGAACTCTTTTGGCTTGCAAGTCGCTGTCATCTTTTTGAGCCTCGTGAATCTCTTGAAGGAACATCAGTCTAGCCCTCAACTCGGCTAGAATGGAACCATCATCTGAAAAATTCACCTGTGTATTCATAGCCCTCAATGCGAATAGAGACTTTCTACTCAAAGCATCGGCGACTACATTTGCCTTTCCCGGGTGGTAGCCAATGACTAGCTCATAATCCTTTTTCAGCTCTAACCATCTTTGCTACCGTAAATTCAATTCCTTCTGAGTCATCAAGTACTTTAGGCTCTTATGATCGGTCAATATCTGACATATTTCACCATACAAATGGTGTCTCCATATCTTCAAAGCAAACACAATGGCAGCCAACTCTAAATCATGCGTCGAGTAATTCTTCTCATGCGGCTTTAACTGTCTAGAGGCATATGCTATCACCTTGCCTTCTTCCATAAGCACACAGCCCAATCCATTCAAGGATGCATCGCTATCGATCCCAAATTCTTTTCCCGGTTCAGGTTGCACTAGAACTGGGGCCTCAGTCAACTATGCCTTTAATTTCTCGAAACTCTGTTGGCATTTCTCTGTCCATTCAAACTTTACATCATTCTGTAATAGCCTCGTCATCGGAGTGGCTATCATAGAAAATCCCTCGACAAAACGCCGGTAATAGCTAGCTAAGCCCAGAAAACTTCTAACCTCTGATACGTTTCTTGGCGGCTTCCAATCAACAATAGCTGAAATCTTTCTTGGGTCTACTCGGATTCCATCTCCCGAGACAATGTGCCCCAAAAATCCAACCTCTTTGAGCCAAAACTCAATCTTTCTAAACATGGCATACAACTGATTATCTCGTAAAATTTGTAAAACCGTCCTCAAGTGCTCGGCATGCTCATTCTCATCATGAGAATATATCAGTATATCATCAATAAAAACCACAACAAATTTATCCAAATATGGTCGAAAGATGCGGTTCATTAAATCCATAAACACAGCAGGGGCATTTGTTAAACCAAAAGGCATGACTAAAAATTCATAGTGCCCATACCTTGTCCGAAATGCGGTTTTCGGCACATCTGAGTACTTGACCCTCAATTGGTAATAACCGGACCTCAAATCTATCTTGGAAAACACCGCTTAACTGATCAAATAAATCTTCGATCCTTGGCAATGGGTATTTATTCTTCACAGTAACCTTATTAAGCTGGCGATAATCTATACATAATCTAATGGAACCATCTTTCTTTTTCACAAATAGCACTGGAGCACCACACGAAGAATCATTTGGTCTTGCAAAGCCTTTGTCCGTTAACTATTGCAATTCTGCTTTAATTCTTTTAACTCATTCTATACGGAGCAATCGATATAGGTGCAGTACCAGGGGCTAACTCAATGCCAAATTCAATTTCTCTCACCGGAGGCAACCCTGGAAACTCTTCTGGGAATACATTTGGGTACTCGCATACTATCGGTACTGATTCAATTCTTAACTCAGTTTCTTTGGCATTCATCATGAAGGCAAGATATGCTTCGTATCCATTTCTTACATATTTCTTGGCATACATATGAGCGATCACTATAGGCGGCCTGTCTTGTTCATCTGATTCAACACGAAGGGTATCCCCATTTTCACATCTCAGCTCAATGTATTTCTTTCCACAATTTACTGTCACATCATGAGCGGTTAACCAGTCCATACCAAGAATTATATCAAATTCATCAAATGGAAATAGCATGAGATTTGCCTTAAAATAATGACCTCTAATCATCAATGGGCAATCTTTGCTTACCTTATCAACCAATACACTTTTGCTTAAAGGATTGGACACTTTTATCACAAACTCTATGGACTCTACAGGCATGCTCATACTAGATACTAATTTCATGCAAATGTATGAATGGGTAGATCCCGGATCAATTAAAGCAACAACATTAGTATCATGAAGAGAAAATGTACCCGTAATTACATCAAGGGATGACACCTCTTCGCGAGCGCGAATGGTATAGGTCCTCGCAGGCGCTCTATCCTCAGATCTCGTAGCCTGCTATCTGGGTGTATTCTTACTACTCGTTCCACTTCCCGAGTTTCTCTGTTGTCTCCCTCTAGTAGTGCTTCCCGATCTTGTACTCTGAATTTTCAATTTTTCAACCATCTCAGGGTATTCTCTAATAAAATGATCTTGAGAACCACACTTAAAACATGCTCTCTCATGCGCTTAGCATTCACCAGGGAAACGTCTGCCACATTGTGGACATTCCGGTCTATTAGGTTGAGTGTTCCCAATGCTAGCAACTGAGGTAGTCTGAGCTTTAATCCCTGAATACTATTTACTCTTACTTCAGTTTGAAAACCCGGCTGAAGTAGCTGATCGGGTAGGGAAATCTCTCGACTTCTTGGATGAGGACTGAAATGACTTATTCAATTGTCTCTTTCTTGAGTCACGAGACTCTATCTCAACGTTTCTATTCTCATTCACCAATTTCTTTGCTTTACAAGCCCGATCCACTAGCACAATAAATTCTTTCAACTTAAGGACACCAACAAACAACCTGATATCTTCATTTAATCCATCCTCAAACCTCTTACACATAATGGCTTCAGAGGACACACATTCCCGAACGTACTTGCTGAGCCTTACAAATTCACGCTCATATTCAGTTACCGTCATTCTTCCTTGTTTCAGTTCAAGGAATTCCTTTCTTTTCTGATCAATAAATCTTTGGCTAATGTACTTCTTCCGGAATTATTCTTGGAAAAACTCCCAATTAACTCTCTCCCTTGGTACAACTGACACAAGGGTGTTCCACCACTGATAAGCAGAATCTCTTAAAAGAGACACCACACATTTCATGCACTCTTCAGGTGTGCAATATAACTCATCAAATACCCTGATGGTATTTTCAAGCCAAAATTCTGCCCTTTCCGGATCATCATCTTTACTAGCCCAGAAATCCTTGGCTCCTTGTTTCCTGATTCTATCAACCGGAGGCTTTTCTCTTCTTACCACTTCTACCACTTAGGGAGCTACAGGGGTAGGTTGAGGATCAGCTGGGGGTGGAGGGGGTTGCGCATTCAGGTTCGTACTAACGAAATTCGCATACCATGTATTCATCATTTGGAGAAAGGTTTCCCTAGCCTCTTCTCCTCCTCTATGGCTTACAGTAGCCAGTCTATTTTCATTCTCAGTCGGCACCATTCCTTGAGCGAGAGTCGGCGCGTTACTTTCTACATCATCCGCCATAGCTCTTTCGGGATCCATTTACAATATAAAAGCACAATTTAAATCGTCAGGAGTCGTCACACTATCATAATGTAAATACTCATGTGTATGGCATGTACAGCTAGACTCATGCTTACACTACGTTAGTTCGAGAATTGACTAAATCGTAGCTCTGATACAACTAAATGTAACACCTCTTACCCGTATCTGTCGCCAGGACAGGGTATGAGGCATTACCGAACTTAACTTGCTTAAACATACATCCTCAGCTATAAAAATTTTGTTTCATCTTTAAACTTTTTCATTCATATTCATAACATTCTTATTATGGGCCTACGAGGCCCTAAACATGTAATCGGAATGGTTCGAAACCAAATCAAAAACTTTTGCACACTTAGAAAATTTTTGCTTAAAACAGGGCTACACGCCCGTGTGAAATGGAACACGCCCGTGTGAAATTTATTTTTCATTTCGAACCTACAGGGGGTATCACACGGCCGGACACACGCACGTGTCTGTGGCCCGTGTCCCTCACACGGCCTAGACACACTGTGTCCTCACCCGTGTGTAAAAACCTGGGTATTATGTTTATGACGTCAACAAGCTCTTGAAGGGCACACGGCCTAGGCACACGCCCGTGTGCTAGCCCGTGTGGCGAATCAAATTCTCGTAAATTTGATGCAGGGGACACACGGCCTATCAACACACCCATGGGGCTGGTCGTGTGTCACACACTGCCTAGACACACGCCCGTGTGTCTACCCGTGTGGTCAATTAGAAGGCTATTTACCAAGCCAATTGCCACCCTGAAACCTAAACACTCATATGCCAACACAAGCAACTCATAACATGGCAATAATATACACTATGAAGAGTCCCTAATCATCATTCATACACTTCACATTTTACTCCATCAATTGCATGAACTTTCACATCATAAAACTCATCATCATTAAGATAATAAACTTGAAGGCCAAATGCTAATGGCCATTTACAAAATGGGTGTATAACATTAATAGCCAACACTTTGGCTTTCAAATATGACATAACACAAAATGACCAAGTTCCTATACATGCCATACTCAAAATAATTCAACTTTACTATACCAAAAGAATGATTGATAGTGTGATCCGAGCTCCGACGTTCGACGATCCCCGAGCTAGCTTGACGATACTACAAGGAAAAGGGAAAAGAGAGGGGTAAGCATATAGCTTAGTAAGTTCGCATGAATTAATATAACAACATAAGTATTCATGGTAAAGTCCATTCATCTCATATGACAATAACAACATAAGCTCTCAAGTGCTTAGGCATACTTACTCATACTAACTTTTACCCATCACATAACATATTACAGTCTCATAACTCGTATTTTACTTATGGTACCTGTGCCACTTCATCACATAATTTAGCACATATACTATCTTGAACATAAACTTAAATCATTATCATCCTTAACTTAAATGTAACTCTTTGTCATCTTTGTATAGCTTAGCTCTTTGCCATCTTTGCATACTTAACTCTTTTGCCCGTTGAACTACCCGGAATATCGGAGGATACTTAATCTCTTCGAACATGTATCACGATGCCAATGCCATATCCCAGATATGGTCTTACATGGGATCACCTCTTGTTGCTGATGCCATATCCCATATATGGTCTTACACGGGATCTCTTAACTCGATGTCGATGCCATGTCCCAGACATGGTCTTATACGAAATCCTACATAGATGTCATTGCCATATACCAGATATGGTCTTACAAGAGATCTTCCTTTGGTGTCGAGGCCATGTCCCAGACATGGTCTTATACGGGACCTTCCTTATTCGGTACCGATGCCATGTCCCAAACATGGTCTTATACGGGACCTTCCTTATTTGGTGCCGATGCCATGTCCCATACATGGTCTTATACTGGATCTACATTTGATGTCGATGCCATGTTCCAGACATGGTCTTATACGGGATCTTCCTTATCTCAGTCGTGACTTAGGTATCCTCGTTATTCCGAATCTTCAACCGGGACTTCAACTTATTGCATTCTCATTACAATCTCATCGAAGCATCATTAATTAATCTCATGGTATTTATATACATTTTTCATAAAATAAAATAATTACAAGTATAATAACATTTTATAGCTTTAATTTCATACAAACTTACCTCGGTACCCAAAATGTGTGTAGATACTCGATTTAGTCCAACACTTTGTTCTTGCCTCGGTTTCGCTTTGGGCTTCGTGTTTCTTGATCTATAATAACCATTTCACTTGTTTAATACTCACATTGATTAAATTGACTCATAAATCATAATTTGGAAAAATTATGATTTTGCCCCTAAACTTTCACATAATTACATTTTTGCCCCTAGGCTCGTAAAATGATTTTTATTCAACTTTATTGCATTTAAAGCCTAGCCGAATCATTTTCTTAACTACAAAAACCTTAAATTTTAACTATTTCACTCATGTATAACCATTTTTATAACTTTTGCAATTTGGTCCTTTTTATGCATCTTTCATGAAAATCACTTAGAAAAAGATGTTTATCACACATCAAACTTTCACATTCTTCCTTAAAACATTAAAATACATACATGTCGAACATGGGTAAATTTTTGAACATAAACCCTAGCTCATAATATAACTACAAATAGCTAAACCGAGCTACGAGGATCTCAAAAATACGAAAAACATTAAAAACGGGACTAGGAGGTACTTATAATCAAGCATGGAAGATGAACAATGTAACACCCCTAACCCAAAACCATCGCCGGAATAGGGTTAAGAGGTATTACCGATCAATCAAACATTTAACAACTAGAATTTACGACACAAAGTCAATCATTTTCAATCACATTCAATTACAATCATAGTGTCCCTTAAATGAGTCATCAAGACCCTAAGCATGCTTATAAACCGAGTCGGGACTAAACCTAAACACATATAAAATTTCATGAAAATTTGAAACTTTTCTAAGAATACAGGGGAGACACGCCCGTGGGAGGAGACCGTGTGCCCTACACGGCTTCTAGACACCCCCGTGTGTCCTTTCATGTCTATATACTAATTTGGTCCCCACGGCCACCAGGCACGTCCGTGTGTCCTGACCGTGGTCCTATACTGTCTTCCCCACCACGGCCACCAAGCACGCCCGTGTGCCATGGCCGTGTGCTCTTAGATAGCTACTGACTTGTACACCACGGTTAGCTGACACCCCCGTTTCGAGGCCGTGTGCTACAAAACTATATTCTGCCAATTCACCCACGGTCTGTAGGCACGCCCGTGCGCCTCGGCCGTGTGACATTATAGGCCATTTTGCAAGGCCAACATGCCACCCACTTAGGATCAAACCTACAAGCAACACCTACCAATACATATCATGCACATAAGGCAACCAAAAAGTTACCAATATGACTATTCAATCTATGCATTCAATTCCCATTCCAACATAACAAATTCCATACCAAAATCTATCTCATCACAAGCATAATACATTAAATACCAAACATTACTCCTTCTAAATTTCACTAATTCACACAAGCATTTTTACTAACACAAAGTTACCATTCACAAGTCTATTTCTCAACCCACAAACCATGCCCAAAAGATGCATCACATATACCAAAATCATTCATGCTAAAGCTAGCACATATCTAGCCACATCTCATGGCTATTTAGAACTCTCAAACATGATTCAAATAACTAGCCTATACATGTCATATTTTATCATATACATCTTTCCAAAATACCCAAAATAGATTGCCGATAGTGTGACTGAGAGGCTGACGATTCCCGGATCCGAGCTAGCTTTACTGACACTGCAAAGCAGAGAAACAAATCACACAGTAGGCTTTATAAAGCTTAGTAAGTTCATAAAATAATACAAGTAATTTATTGTATTGACTCGATGAACAAATTGAACTATCACACAGATAATTTACCGATAATACCCACATTCAACTATCTTCATAACTCACTTAGTATTCCATTCATCTACCTTCAATTTCACCAACCACATAGGTATCATACATACCTTTGCCAACAAATAGCTACTATCCAACCATGCTACTTAACTACCCGGTTTTTACATTTCAATCAAACTTTACTATTCTTTTAATTTATTAATACACTTATAAATTTATATCATCACATAGATAAAAGCACAACTAGGCACCTTATTAATCTCTACCTCATACTCAAACATATATATGTATAATTAACTCTTAAATCTATCATCAACCACGTAGGTTCAAACGTACCTTGATCAACATATGACTACTCACCATTCGTATTACTCAATTTGCTCGATATTACTTCTCATTCAACCTTTGCTATACCTTTGACTTATTCGCACACTTAGTGCCAATTTCATAACTGAAACATAATCGTCATCGCACACTTATTGCCAATATGTTAAACCAAACTTTTATCGGTATCGCATACACAGTGCATATTCGATGAGCCGGAGCTTCTATCTTTCTGCACACACAGTGTTAATTATTAAAGTCGTAACTTCTATAGTTTCGCACACACAGTGCTAATTGTTAAAGACGTAGCTTCTATAGTTTCGCACACATAGTGCTAATTGTTAAAGTCGTGGCTTCTATAGTTTCACACACACAGTGCTAATTAACTCGGTATCAACTCAATTTCACACACATAGTGCCTTAATACTTTAACTTATGCTTAAAACATTTTATTCCATTTATATACATTCATTCGTTTCACAACAAATAGATATAAATTTTATAGCAAGAATTATATCCAAACTTATATCAATATTGCACACTCAGTGCTAACCACAAAGCCGAAGCTTATACTATTTCGCACACGAAGCACTATTCATCTCGGTCACATTTTTGAATACGTACACTTAGTTCCACATAACTTAAGCTCTCACATAGCATTTACCATTTGATATATCATACCAATCATTTCATAATATTAAGCATAGTTAATTACACGTACTATGTCCGAACTTACCTCGAATGTTGAAATACCGAAACGGTCTATTAATCGAGCACTTTGTCTTTGCCTCGATCTCGATCCGAACCTCTCCTTTACTGGTCTATACACATTCAAATTCAATCCATTCAATCAACAACTCATTCAATATGGTCCACACTCACTCATTTAGGGTATTTTATAAAATAGCCCTCACATTTTCACATTTTGACACTTTAGTCCCTATTTCACAAAATCATCAAATACACAAAATTTCAAAATACATATACTAGTCGAATTCTTCCCATGCTAATACAATCTCATACATTTCATTTATTTCACATTTTAACCCTTCAATTTACACTTTTCACAATTTAGCCCTAATTAGCTAAATTCATCAAAAATTCAAGAACAAAGTATGTTCATCTAGCTCAAATCTTTCTTTTAACACCATAAACCATCACAAAGCTCAATATATCATCAATGGCATATCACACAAACATCATCAATTTACAAAATTTATGCATGGGTTTTGTAGAGCACAAAGCAACGATTACAAAAACGTAGAAATTATCAAAAACCGATCAAAAATACATACCCAATTTAAGCATGAACCTTGGTCGAATACCAAGCTTCCTTATTTCTTTCTCTTTTCTTTTTGTTTCGGTGGAGATGGATAAACAATCCACTACCCCATTTCTTTTTATTTTCATAGTTTATAATATATATAATATATATAATATACTTTAACTTATAAGGTAATATATATATATAAAAACATATATATATATATAGATACACATATCAATATTTAATGCCATCCACCATATATAATTTTTGGCTAATTACAACATTAATCCCCCCTTTATAAAGACAACAAACATTTAGCACTTATAAATCAACACACAGCTTTTACACTTTATACGGTTAAGTTCTTTCTTCTGATTCGACACACGAACAATCAAATTATCATACAAAATTTTCACACAGGCTATGTCACATACTATTCACATAGAAATTATCATTAAAATATTTTTACGACCTCGGATTTGTGGTCCCGAAACCACTATTTCGAACAGGGTCTAAACCGGGCTGTTACAACTCTCCCCCTTAGGAATTTTCGTCCCTAAAAATCTTACCAGTGAATAGGTGTGGATATTGTTCTCTCATAACGTTCTCATATTCCCACGTAGCCTCTTCAATTCTGTGTTTGTGCCACAATACTTTCACTAAAGAAATTTTCTTATTTCTCAACTTTTTGGTCTCTCTTGCCAAAATTCGGATTAGTTCTTCACTATACGACAAATTTGACTGAATCTTCATGTAACATCCCAAATATGGGGTTATTTGGAATTTGATTATTTTTGATATTGTTAACGGAAGAATAGAACTTAATTTAAGGCTTTGAGTATGCCCGGTTTGATAGAAAAATTTCAGTTTTTAATTTTAAAAGAAGGGAGCCTTAGTAAGTGGGTGTTATAAGAATAAATGTGGGTAATTTAACACTAATTAGGCCTTGGTAAAGTGGCAAAAAGAAGCCCACTTATAAGCTAGCATGTGACGCCACATCAAGAGGAAGGAGAGCCTTGGTTCGAGTCACAAGGATCCTCTTTTTGCATTATGGATGGACGGCACATGTGGAGAGTTTTTCTCCTTTGGATTCTTTTTATTTTGGATAATAAAAGGGGTTAATATTATTATTATTATAGGCTAATTTAAGCACTTTAAATTGGTTTTAAATTGCTTAAAATTGGTGATAATAAGGGATTTTATTATATTGATAATAAGAGGATAAAAAAAGAAGATATTAGTTGGATTATTTTTGGATTAAGAGGGGATTAATTCAATTAAGTTTGAATTAAATTAAATGGGTGGCTTGGAGCAAAATAAGGTGATGGCCGAATTTTAAACTCATTGGTGGAGTAGTGTGGACGGCAATGCTACTAGAGGGGGGTGCCGAATGTCTATAAAAGGGAGCAACCTAGCACCATTCTTTTCTTTTTTCAATTTTGCTACTTGCCAAAAATCCTAATCCCTCCTTCTTTGTGCTTCTTTTATTTTCTCCACTCTCTCAAATCCCTTTAGCCGGAAACTTTTAGCACCTTCTTCTCTATTATTTTCTTTCTTCCCCTTGGCTGAATATACCCTTTTGAAGTACCGAAATTTCACACTCCTCCCTGGTTGCACTTTGGCCGAATAGTATAGTGGCATAGATACTCCGGGATTTCTCTATTATTCAATCGATTATAAAGGTAAGGGATGGCCGAACCCTCCTTTCGTATTTTCTTTTCGTTTATCGACTTGTTGGATGAAATAAAAGCTGAAATTTCAGCAATCAGTAGCAAGGGTTCTAACCAGTGTGAAATCAATGATAGGCACTTCGGGATCTCAAAGCAGTGAGATCAGATCTTGCATTCTCTGACAATCGGATTTGGGTAAGTGGTGGTAAGTGCTTACTTATAAAAGATTATTCTTCAAATGATTAAGGAAAAGCCAAAGGCTATTAAGTGGCTACTAATAGTTGCCGATTTCAGGAAGTAAAATCATTCGCAGTATAGTGACTTGGGTTCAAAGGCACTCGGGTAAGGATTAGGGTTCAAAAGAGAACCCTTTTAAATATTTGGTTTGGCCGAATAGGCCATAGTACTAACTCCCATGTTTGGCCGAATATAGGGGCTAGTGGATCTAGGTGGCCGACTTCTTCATTTGGGATTTAGATTATTAGGTGTGGTGACAGTGTGTACATACACACTTATAATAGTTAATAAAGTGTATTAAGTGTATGTTATGTGTAAATCTGCTTCTATGTAGATATGGCATTAGTGCCTTAATGGTACAAGCGAGGATCCCTAAGTCTCTATTTGTATGAGATTGATAATAATGCTTTTGGGAAGCATGGATTATTTGATACATGTGATATATGTATGTTCATTTATTAATCGCTTGACATGGGTTGATGAGAGGAGGGGGCGGTGATATCGTCTTGACCAGGCACTGTGTTTTGGTAACACACTGCGTGACTATATGTCACGGAGGTTTGGTACCTCGAGGTTTGGTACCTCATAGCGACTTGTCCTGTGGTTAACACCACCGTGGGTTGGCCCCACTTGAGATATGGGATCGTCGCGGTGATTTGGTATCACACGATGGGTTGGCCCCATCACCCGATTTGTGTCTCACGGACACCGGTGCTTTGGTAGCACATTGTGACTATATGTCACCGGTGGGTTTGGCACCACCAGGTGTTTTGGTAACACATCGTGACTACGGTCACCACCGTGGTTTGGTACCACATGGGGTAGACAAAGGCGTTTGGTTGGCTAGGTTGGGTACACGATACTCTGCATAATTAATCGTTATATGTTGTGTATGAAATGTTGTATTAACCGGGAAGGGTTACATATCGAGTCTTGGTGACTCACCTTCTCCTTTAACATTTTTCAGTGACTCGTAGATGGCGGTTGAGGAGCCAGGTTGGACTTGAGGTGGCCATGCAAAGGATTTAAATTTACAGAACTTTAAATTTGATTAATTTTATTTTGGGTTGTAATAAGGCCTCCATAAACTATAGTTGTGTTTTTTTCCTTTTTATGTTGGATATTTACTTAAAACTATAACATTAAATTGAATTAAATCATATGTTTTCTTAAGTTAACACGGAAAGTTTATTATTAGTGCCATCGGGCACACTTGAAACTAGTATAACAATTGGACTTAATTAATTTTCCAAATTAAATCTAAGGATAGCTTTGGCAAGATAACCAAAACGAAAGCTTTCAATAAAAATTAAATAGGTATCGAAATGGTGTTCACAAGGTTTTTCTCCGTAACAAATCAAATTCGGTCGTAATGTTTGGGCGGGTTTGGGTTGTTACTGACTGGTATCGAGCCAGTTCAAAGCTCACTGTGGGGCCCAAGGCCCAAAAATGTTTTAATAGGCCTTTCGAATTGTTTTTGGGTTTTAAGCGGCATGGCCCGAGTCTCCTGCACCGATCCGCCTGTAAGTACATCTAAACCTTTACGTGAATTATATTCGTAGAAGGGTAGGAAGCATGGAACGTAGATAGATTTATAGGACTTGGACCCTAAGGCTAGATTGCTCAAACACGATTTAAGCATAAGACTTAAAGAACTAAACCAACCTATGACTTAGTCAATGAGCTAGGGTGTGGTAACCCCGTATGCATGTCTAGGATTGGATCCGGAAGAGCTTGGTATTTAAGCGGTCCTCGTGACTCACCTCCTCTTCGCAGTATCCTACAGTGCGTAGCTTCCTGCTTCACCCTAACTCGAGAGGGCTCGGTGGTGTGGTAACCTCTGCATGCGCATGTCTAGAAAGGTTCGGTGAGAGCTTGGTATTTAAGCGGTCCGCGTGACCCACCTCCTCTTCACTCGACTCACTGCACAGTGCGTAGCTTGGGTTCACCACGACCGGAAGGCTCGGTCATAGGCTAAAAACAATGATTAAAACCCGAGAAGGGAATTAGCCTTGTTTTTCAAATGGAATGAATAACAAGCCCTAATGTTTTCAAAACTTGTCCAATAACCCTCTTAAACCCTAGAACACTACGTATACAATGTTTTTCTCGGAAAACTTGACTTGTGAAAAATTACAAAATACCCTTAGGAGTAAAATTACCAAAATGCCCTCGACCCATAAAAATTAACTCAATGGTTTTGCCCCAAAAATTCCAATGATTTTATAAAACATTCAATAACTTAGCTTTGGAAATCATCAAGAAAATATTTTGGGTTCGGAAAATTACGAAAATACCCCAGTAGGAAAAAAGAAAAATACCCTCAGGTTAGAAATGGGCGAAATGTCCGATGAGTGAGTAGGTATGGAAAGTATTAAGGAATGGATGCATGGACTTCTTTGTGTGAACTAGGATAGAAAATGAAACATTGTTTGCTCGAAAGAATCTCCGATTAAACCTCATCCATAAAACTTCTTCACGAGTAATAGAGTGAAACAAATGCTAACGCATAAAATTTTTCTTAATCGATTAAAAGCGCGGTAGATAGAATGAGTTCTAGAGGGCGTGGGCGCCGTGGACGTGGTAGGGGTAGGATGACGATTATGCGAACCCGTCAGTCGGGACAAGGTTCGGAAAATGAGGTACCATCGCCACCACCACCTCCTACTTTTAGAGCCGAGGAGCCGAGCGGACCAGTGGCGAGTCGGTGCTCGCAAGCTGCGTTGCGAGTCTTGGAGATGGTGGTCGGGCTGGTGGAAATGTTGGGCTCGGAAATCGCCCCGAGCGACTCCGATCTAACGAGCGGAGGTATTCCGAGGTGTGTCGAGTGGCACCCAGTCAATGTGAACAATCGGCTAGAGTCAATGAAAGAATCATGGATGACCTTGACTTTGGACCGAGAAGAGAAGTCGAAAAAGGCGGTGTCGCTTCTAAAGGATGAAGCGTATCGGTGGTGGCTTACGGTTCGAGATGGGGCTACAACCGATGATTTGACTTGGGAGTATTTGAGAACCACCTATCGGAGAAAAGTATGTGGGCATCGGCTACACCGACGCTGAGCAGAAAGGCTTTTCTCGGGATTAGTGCAAGGAACTAAGTCCGTGTCGAGAATATGAGGCGGAATTTCTAAGGTGAGTAGATATGCGAGGGGGCATCGTGGCTACCGAACATGAGCGCCGTGTCCGCTTTGAGGACGGACTCGAGATGATGATTTAAGGTTCTTGATTGCCCCACAAAGAGGTTCGTGAGTTCTCATCTCTAGTGGAGAAGGCTAAGGTAGCCAAGGAATCAAGGAGGCCGTGAGGCGTAACTATAGTAAGAACAATCGTAAGAGAAGTTTTGGGTCACCGGATCAAGCGGAAGTGCTCGAGAAAAAGGCTAGGCCAAGTGGGCCCAATCAGTGCACAAGGCCCACAATCGCTAATCAAAGGCCGACTCGGTGCAATCGCTGTGGAAAGACCCATTGGGGAGGTTGTTGGACCGGTGACAAAGGATGTTTTGAGTGTGGGTCTTTGGAGCATCGCGTCGAGAGATTGTCCCCAAAAACTAGCTAAGAAGCGCCGAAGGGCGTAACCGTGCTCGGGATAGAAATGTAGGACCACGGAGGGTCGTGGTAATGGTAGAGAAACAACGGTCCTAACCGAGGTCGTGGAACTCAAGGCGAGGTTCGGGCAACACAGAGGCTAGGCACTGGCTTAGTTTACGCAGCAAGTGTCGCGAAGAAGGTGGCGCGCCGGATGTCATAACCGATGCGTTTCTAATTTTCGGTTTTCCTTATGTTGCATTGATTGATGTGGGCTCGACGCTTTCGTACATTGCTAATAGTGTGGTAGGAACTATGGACCTAAACTCAAACTACTTCTAGGAGATGACCGTAGTTAGCCCCTTAGGTCACTCCGTAGTCGTAAATAGACTTTATAGAGGCGTACCCTAGAACTCCAAGGGGTAGTATTTGTAGTCGATCTAATGGAACTACCGTTTGGGGAGTTCGATTTGATCCTCGGTATGGATTGGTTGGTTAAGTACCAAGCAAGGTTGGATCTTCTTGTGACCAAGCGCATGGTTCTTAAGGCAGCGGAAGGTGATGAAGTGGTTATGATAGGAGATAGGAGGAATTACCTATCCAACGTAGTGACCGCCTTGAAGGCTGAAAAGATGGTCAAGAAGGGTTGTGAGGCGTATTTGGTTCAAATCATGCTTTGGAAGCTAAGGGTTAGTAATTGAAAAGGTCCGAACGGTTGGGGAATTTGTTTGATGTGTTCCCGGAAGAACTTCCGGTTTGCCTCCGGATCGAGAAGTCGAATCGGTATAGACTTGCTACAGAACGGCACTGTGTCCATAGCACCATACCGAATGGCACCAAAGGAATTGGTGGAGCTAAAGGCTCAAATTCGTGAGCTCTTGGATAGAGGGTTTATACGACCAAGTATATCTCCGCGGGAGGCGCTGTGTTGTTTGTCAAGAAGAAGGGCGGTTCTATGCGGATGTGCATCGACTACCGTCGATTGAACAAGTTAACGATCAAGAACAAGTATCCGCTTGCCTCGGATTGACGACTTGTTTGATCAACCGAAGGGTGCCTCGGTGTTTTCAAGATAGACTGAGGTCGAGGATATCATCAACTTAAGGTAAAGGAGGCCGACGTTCACAAAACGCGGCATTCCGAACTCGGTATGGGCATTTCGAGTTCTTGGTGATGCCATTCGGGTTGACCAATGCACCGCGGCATTTATGGACTTGATGAACAGAGTATTCCAAAGATTATTTGGACCGATTCGTGCGTGGTGTTCATAGACGACATATTGGTTTATTCAAAGACGTAAGAGGAGCATGACAAGCATTTACGGATAGTTCGCAAGTATTGAGGGGAAGCGGTTATATGCCAAATTCGGTAAGTGTGAATTTTGGCTTAGGAAAAGTGGCTTTCTTAGGTCATGTAGTATCACCAAGGAAATTAGGGTAGACCCTCGCAAGATTGAAGCAAAGATTGGAGTGGAAACCACCTAGGGCGGTGGTTTGAAATACGAAGTTTTCTGGGTTTAGCAGGTACTATCGGAGATTCGTGGAAGGATTCTCTCTAATAGCAAACACCCGTTGACTAAGTTGCTAAGGAAAGGTGTCCCATTTGTATGGACGGAAAAGCGACAAGAAAGCTTTGATAAGTTAAGGAAGATTTTGACTAAGCTCTCGGTTTTGAGTACAAAATGAAGCGGGAAAGTTATTCACAGTTTATTGTGATGCATCTCACACCGGTTTGGGATGTGTGTTGATGCAGATGGGAAGGTAGTAGCCTATGCATCCCGTCAATTAAGACCGCATGAGGTTAACTACCCAACTCACGACTTAGAGTTAGCGTGGTGCGTCTTCGCTCGCTCAAGATATGGAGACATTACCCAGATGGAGAGAAGTCGATGGTCTACACGGATCACAAAAGCTTGAGGTATCTTCGACTCGAAGGATCTCGAATCGAGACAGCGTCGATGGATTGAACTACTAAAGGACTATGATTGTTCAATCGAGTACCATCCGGAAAGGCTAATGTAGTAGGCGACGCATTGAGCCGGAAGCGATAATCGGACTTAAGAGCAATGTTCGCTCGGTTAAGTCCAGTATGATGATGGGAGTCTTTTGGCGAACTTCAAGTAAAGCCGACTTGGATTGAGGAGATTAAAGAAAAGCAGCTAATGGATGAAGGCTTGAGCGCTAAGAGGGTACAAGTTCAAGACGGTGGTTTGGAAGGGTACAACCGCTCTAGTGATGGAGTGCTTTGTTTTCAAGGACGAGTATGTATGCCAAAGGATACAGAAATTAAAGCGCGAAAATTCTCCAAGATGCACATAGCAGCCCATACGCTATGCATCCCGGGGAAGCAAGATGTATGGAGATTTGCAAAATTACAGTGGCACAGGTTGAAGCGTGAGATAACGGAGTTCGTAGGGAAGTGTCCGACGTGTCGGCAGTTTAAGGTGAACATTAGTCACCATCGGGACTACTTCAACCGATAAAGATCCTCATTGGAAATGGGAGAGGATCACCATGGATTTTGTTAGTGGGCTACCCTTATGCCCACCAAGAAGGATGCGATTTGGGTAATTGTGGATCGCTTTGACTAAATCAGCTCACACTTCATGCCTGGTGAGAGTGGATTACTCACTCCGAAGCTAGCGAAGGCGTATGTGGGAGAAATAGTGAGGTTGCATGGCGTGCGATGTCGATTATCTCGGATAGGGATCCCGATTCACGTCAAGGTTTTGGAAAGCATTGCATCAAGCTTTGGGTACACGGTTAGATTTCATCTGGCTTTCCATCCACGATCGACTGACGATCGGAAAGGGTGATACTGATTTTAGAAGACATGTTAAGAGGTCATGTCTTGGATTTTAGTGGTAGTTGGGAGGAGTACCTACCATTAGCGGAATTCGCTTATAACAATAGTTATCAAGCGAGTATTCAAATGGCTCCATACGAGGCCCTATATGGACGAAAAGTGTCGTACTCCTACATGTTGGACGAGTTGGGAGAAAGACAAGTTCGGGTCCAGGCCGTAACCAGACGACGAAGACAAAGTCAAGGTGATTCGGTCTCGTCTCAAGGAAGCATCGGATAGGCGTAAGTCTTATGCCGATCTCAAACGCAAGGAAGTGGAGTATCTTTGTGGGAGACAAAGTCTTTCTCAAAGTGTCGCCTTGGAAAAAGGTGTTGAGATTTGGGCGGAAAGGAAGTTAAGCCCAAGGTTCATTGGGCCATATCTTTGTTGTGAAGCGAGTAGGACCAGTGGCTTATCGGCCTAAAGTCGCCGCGAATCGAGTCGATTCATGACGTATTTCATGTGTCAATCTTGAGACCAGTGTCGGTCGGATCCTTCGCACGTTGTGCCGATGCAGAGATCGAGGTGAACTCGGATTTATCTTTTGAGGAAGAACCGGTTCAGTTGTAGATCGAGATGTGAAAGTTCTACGAAGG
This sequence comes from Gossypium sturtianum, assembly GCA_025698515.1. Classification (NCBI taxonomy): domain Eukaryota; kingdom Viridiplantae; phylum Streptophyta; class Magnoliopsida; order Malvales; family Malvaceae; genus Gossypium; species Gossypium sturtianum. The sequence goes on from CM046955.1 coordinate 87,756,784, forward strand.
AAGGCGGTGCCTTTAGTAAAAGTGTTATGGCGGAACCACGGAGTGGAAGAAGCTACGTGGGAGCCCGAGGAGGTGATGCGCAAAGAATACCCCCATCTCTTTTGATCAAGGAATTTCGAGGACGAAATTTATTTTAAGGGGGGTAGAACTGTAACATCCCAAATATGGGGTTATTTGGAATTTGATTATTTTTGATATTGTTAACGGAAGAATAGAACTTAATTTAAGGCTTTGAGTATGCCCGGTTTGATAGAAAATTTTCAGTTTTTAATTTTAAAAGAAGGGAGCCTTAGTAAGTGGGTGTTATAAGAATAAATGTGGGTAATTTAACACTAATTAGGCCTTGGTAAAGTGGCAAAAAGAAGCCCACTTATAAGCTAGCATGTGACGCCACATCAAGAGGAAGGGAGAGCCTTGGTTCGAGTCACAAGGATCCCTCTTTTTGCATTATGGATGGACGGCACATGTGGAGAGTTTTTCTCCCTTTGGATTCTTTTTATTTTGGATAATAAAAGGGGTTAATATTATTATTATTATATTAATTTAAGCACTTTAAATTGGTTTTAAATTGCTTAAAATTGGTGATAATAAGGGATTTTATTATATTGATAATAAGAGGATAAAAAAAGAAGATATTAGTTGGATTATTTTTGGATTAAGAGGGGATTAATTCAATTAAGTTTGAATTAAATTAAATGGGTGGCTTGGAGCAAAATAAGGTGATGGCCGAATTTTAAACTCCTTGGTGGAGTAGTGTGGACGGCAATGCTACTAGAGGGGGGTGCCGAATGTCTATAAAAGGGAGCAACCTAGCACCATTCTTTTCTTTTTTTTCAATTTTGCTACTTGCCGAAAATCCCTAATCCCTCCTTCTTTGTGCTTCTTTTATTTTCTCCACTCTCTCAAATCCCTTTAGCCGAAACTTTTAGCACCTTCTTCTCTATTATTTTCTTTCTTCCCTTGGTGAATATACCCTTTTGAAGTACCGAAATTTCACACTCCTCCTGGTTGCACTTTGGCCGAATAGTGCAATGGCATAGATACTCAGGGATTTCTCTATTATTCAATCGATTATAAAGGTAAGGGATGGCCAACCCTCCTTTCGTATTTTCTTTTGTTGTCGACTTGTTGGATGAAATGAAAGCTGAAATTTCGCAAATCGAGAGCAAGGGTTCTAACCAAAGTGAAATCAATGATAGGCACTTCGATCTCAAAGCGGTGAGATCGGATCTTGCATTCTCGACAATCGGATTTGGGTAAGTGGTGGTAAATGCTTACTTATAAAAGATTATTCTTCAAATGATTAAGGAAAAGCCAAAGGCTATTAAGTGGCTACTAATAGTTGCCGATTTCAGAAGTAAAATCATTCGAGTATAGTGACTTGGGTTCAAAGGCACTCGGGTAAGGATTAGGGTTCAAAAGAGAACCCTTTTAAATATTTGGTTTGGCCGAATAGGCCATAGTACTAACTCCCATGTTTGGCCGAATATAGGGGCTAGTGGATCTAGGTGGCCGACTTCTTCATTTGGGATTTAGATTATTCGTGGTGACAGTGTGTGTACATACACACTTATAATAGTTAATAAAGTGTATTAAGTGTATGTTATGTGTAAATCGCTCTATGTAGATATGGCATTAGTGCCTTAATGGTACAAGCGAGGATCCCGTAAGTCTCTATTTGTATGAGATTGATAATAATGCTTTTGGGAAGCATGGATTATTTGATACATGTGATATATGTATGTTCTGTTATTAAGCGCTTGACATGGGTTGATGAGAGGAGGGGCGGTGATATCGTGGTCGACGGCACCACTGTTTTGGTAACACATCGTGACTATATGTCACGAGGTTTGGTACCTCGGAGGTTTGGTACCTCATAGCGACTTGTCCTCGTGGTTAACACCACCGTGGGTTGGCCCCATCACCCGATTTGTGTCTCACGGACACCGTGCTTTGGTAGCACATTGTGACTATATGTCACCAAAGGTTTTGGCACCACCGGTGTTTTGGTAACACATCGTGACTACGGTCACCAAGTGGTTTGGTACCACATGGGGTAGACAAAGGCGTTTGGTTGGCTAGGTTGGGTACACGATACTCTGCATAATTAACTGTTATATGTTGTGTATGAAATGTTGTATTAACCGGGGGAAGGGTTACATACTGAGTCTTGGTGACTCACCTTCTCCTTTAACATTTTTCAGGTGACTCGTAGATGCCGGTTGAGGAGCCGGTTGGACTCGAGGTGGCCATGCAAAGGATTTAAATTTACAGAACTTTAAATTTGATTAATTTTATTTTGGGTTGTAATAAGGCCTCCATAAACTATAGTTGTGTTTTTTTTCCTTTTTATGTTGGATATTTACTTAAAACTATATCATTAAATTGAATTAAATCATATGTTTTCTTAAGTTAACACGGAAAAGTTTATTCGTGCCATCGGGCACACTTGAAACTGGTATAACAATTGGACTTAATTAATTTTCCAAATTAAATCTAAGGATAGCTTTGGCAAGATAACCGAAAACGAGAAGCTTTCAATAAAAATTAAATAGGTATCGAAATGGTGTTCACAAGGTTTTTCTCCGTAACAAATCAAATTCGGTCGTAATGTTTGGGCCGGGTTTGGGTTGTTACACTTCACTTCCGTAGGAGTAATCACATGAGACGGGTCTGATCTATACCATCGAAGCATTGACACATGAAACATATTATGAATCTTTTCCAACTCAGATGGCAATCTCAATCTATAGGCAACAGGCCCAACTCATTCTATAATCTCATATGGTCTGACGAATCTCGGACTCAATTTGCCCTTTTTGGCCAAATCAAAGTGTTTTCTTTCTCGAAGACACTTTCAGAAACACTTTGTTACCAATCTCAAATTTAATATCCTTCCTTTTTAAGTTTGTATAAGACTTTTAACATTTTGAGGTCGTTTTCAAACTATCACGGATTACTATTACTTTCTACTCAAACTCTTTTGTTAGATCAACCCCTGCAATCTCACCACTGCAGCAACATGCAACTCAACTAATTTATCCAGTGTATAATATGTTCTCACCGGAACAAAATGAGCTGATTTTGTTAATCTATCCACTATCACCCAAATTGCATCTTTCTTTTCCGGAGATAAAGGTAACCTTGACACAAAGTCCATTATAATTCTCTCTCATTTCCACTCAGGAATCATAATCGGTTGCAACAATCCAGACGGAGCCTGATGTTCAGCTTTAACTTGTTGACAAATTAAACATTTTAACACAAAGTCAAAGATGTCTCGTTTCATACCATGCCACCAATAAAACTATTTCAAATCATTGTACAATTTCTTACTCCTCGGGTCAAATCAACGACTATTGTGAGCTTCATTCAAAATCATCTGGATCAACTCTAAATTTTCTCGGAACACAAATCCGATCTTTAAATTTCAGACAATCATCACTATTAACTCAAAACTCTGAATCAACATTCAATTCACGCTGAGTTCGTTTAACCATCATTTCAACATCAATTTTCTGGACATCACAATTCTATCGTACATACATCGGCTTTACTTTCAACTCAGCCAAGACCGCACTATTATCACACAGATCTTTTTGAGCATTCATTGCTTGAAAAGCACATATAGTCATTCGGCTCAAAGCATCAGTTACAACATTAGCTTTACCCAAATGATAATCAATCACATACGCTATATAAGCTTTGCAACTCTTTCTCACATAGTTCAACGCTTTTATTGTTGATACAACAGTTGGTAATCCTTTCATATCACTAGATTCCATTCGAACCATCCCACCATTCAGACTTTTCAATTCAATACTCTTCCTTTTACAATTCACAATGGCATTATGCAGAGTAAGCCAATCCATACTCAAAATTATATTCAATTCATCGAACAGTAGCAACATCAATTTAGCCAGAAAGCATATATCACGAAACATCAATGGGCAATTCTTACATACTTTATCCACCAAGACACACTTACCTAAGGGGTTCGATACCCTAACCACAAATTCAGTAGACACACATAGGAATAAGTTGATCCCAAATCTATTAATGTAATCACATCAGTATCGAATAAAGTAAAAGTACCAGTTATGACGTTTAGAGTTAATGCTTCCTCTCGTGCACGTATAACATAAGCTCGTGCAGGTGCTCTCACCTCTGACCTTTTAGCTGTGTCAGTAATCCCTTTTTGACTTCCACTCACATTCCCGGCATTTCTGGGTGGTTTACCCCTAGCCGTCACATTACTCGGTCTTTCATTCGGAACATTTTCTTCCTCGATCGACTTCTTCGCAATCTCGAATGAAATGATCTCGAGATCCACATTTATAACAAACTCTATTGTTGTACTTGCCCCAGTACTCTCCCACATGTCATCTTCCACACTGTATGCACTCAGGTTTGTTATTCTTAACACTACCAACACTTGGTTCATTCTGAGTTTGAATTCGTAAACCAGTACTTTGCCTCGAACAATCTCTACTTGGATGTCCCAACGAAACATTTGAACGATTTCTTTCATCTCTATATTTCTTTGCTAAAGGTTGAGAGAACTTATTCATCGATCTCTTTCTCTCATCACGAGCCTCTGAATCAGCTTTCTTCTTCTCTTTACTGAGCTCCTTGGCTTTACATGCTCTTTCGACTAACACGACAAATTCATTTATATCAAGTATCCCAACCAACAATTTGATATCTTCATTCAATCCCTCTATGAAATGTTTGCACATAGTAGCTTCGGTCGAAACACATTCCCTCGCGTATTGACTCAGTCTTACAAATTCCCGCTCATACTCAGTAATAGACAAACGACCCTATTTCAACTCTAGAAACTCTTTACATTTCTGATCAATGAAACGCTGACTAACATACTTCTTTCTGAACTCGACATGAAAGAAATCCCAAGTGATTCTCTCTCTCTCGGAACCACAGATATCAACGTTTTCCACCAGTTGTAAGCCGTGTTCTCAACGAGGAAACTGCACACTTAATGCACTCATCAGGGTTCAACGACATCTCATCAAATACTCTAATTGTATTCTCAAGCCAAAACTCGACTCGCTCAGCATCATCATCAAATATGGCCCTAAACTCTTCGGCCCCATATTTTTGAATCTTGTCTACAGGTGGTTTATTCAATCTGTTTGGATCTACAACCGAGGCACAACAGTACTTATGGGGTGGAGGTTGTGGAGCGCTTGGATTCGTTCGAACGAACTCCGTAAACCACTCGCTCATCATTCAGAAGAAGGCTTGCTTAGCCTCCCCTCCCTCATTACTATCGTTTGGCCTAGATGTGGCCGGCGTTGTCCCTTGAGCGGGAGCAGGCGCATTGCTTTCTACATCGTCAGCAACTGCTCGATCGGGATCCATTACCAAAATGAAAACACATTTTCAACTGTTAGAATTCATCACACTATCGCAATTTCATAATATGGCATGTATAGCTAGACTCACATGCGTTACGTTAGTCTGAGAATCGACTAAAATGTAGCTCTGATACCAATAAAATGTAACACCCCTAACCCGAAACTATCACCGGAATAGGGTTAAGAGGTATTACTGATCAATCAGAACATTTAACAACTAGAATTTACGACACAAAGTCAATCATCTTCAATCACATTCAATTACATTCATAGTGTCCCTTAAATGAGTCATCAAGACCCTAAGCATGCTTATAAACCGAGTCGGGACTAAACCTAAACACATATAAAATTTCATGAAAATTTGAAACTTTTCTAAGAATACAAGGGAGACACGCCCGTGGGAGGAGACCTGTGCCCTCCACGGCTTCTAGACACCCCCGTGTGTCCTTCCATGTCTATATACTAATTTGGTCCCCACGGCCACGGTGCACGTCCGTGTGTCCCGACCGTGGTCCTATCTTGCCTTCCCCACCACGGCCACTCAAGCACGCCTGCAGTGCCACGGCCGTGTGCTCTTAGATAGCTCTTGACTTGTACACCACGGTTAGTGACACCCCCTTGTCGAGGCCGTGTGCTACAAAATCAGATTCGCCAATTCACCCACGGCCTGTAGGGCACGCGCGTGCGCCTCAACCAGTGTGACATTACTGAGCCATTTTGCAAGGCCAACATGCCACCCACTTAGGGTCAAACCTACAAGCAACACCTACCAATACATATCATGCACATAAGGCAACCAAAAACTTACCAATATGACTATTCAATCTATGCATTCAATTCCCATTCCAACATAACAAATTCCATACCAAAATCTATCTCATCACAAGCATAATACATTAAATACCAAACATTACTCCTTCTAAATTTCACTAATTCACACAAGTATTTTTACTAACACAAAGTTACCATTCACAAGTCTATTTCTCAACCCAAAAACCATGCCCAAAAGATGCATCACATATACCAAAATCATTCATGCTAAAGCTAGCACATATCTAGCCACATCTCATGGCTATTTAGAACTCTCAAACATGATTCAAATAACTAGCCTATGCATGCCATATTTTATCATATACATCTTTCCAAAATACCCAAAATAGATTGCCGATAGTGTGACTGAAAGGCTGACGATTCCCGGATCTGAGCTAGCTTTACTGACATTGCAAAGCAGAGAAACAAATCACACAGTAAGCTTTATAAAGCTTAGTAAGTTCATAAAATAATACAAGTAATTCATTGTATTGACTCAATGAACAAATTGAACTATCACACAGATAATGTACCGATAATACCCACATTCAACTATATTCATAACTCACTTAGTATTCCATTCATCTACCTTCAATTTCACCAACCACATAGGTATCATACATACCTTTGCCAACAAATAGCTACTATCCAACCATGCTACTCAACTACCCGGTTTTTACATTTCAATCAAACTTTACTATTCTTTTAATTTATTAATACACTTATAAATTTATATCATCACATAGATAAAAGCACAACTAGGCACCTTATTAATCTCTACCTCATACTCAAACATATATTTGTATAATTAACTCTTAAATCTATCATCAACCACGTAGGTTCAAACGTACCTTGATCAACATATGACTACTCACCATTCGTATTACTCAATTTGCTCGATATTACTTCTCATTCAACCTTTGCTATACCTTTGACTTATTCGCACACTTAGTGCCAATTTCATAACTGAAACATAATCGTCATCACACACTTAGTGCCAATATGTTAAACCGAAGTTTTATCGGTATCGTACACACAGTGTATATTCGATGAGCCAGAGCTTCTATCTTTTCGCACACACAGTGCTAATTATTAAAGTCGTAACTTCTATAGTTTCGCACACACAGTGCTAATTGTTAAAGCCGTAGCTTCTATAGTTTCGCACACACAGTGCTAATTGTTAAAGCCGTAGCTTCTATAGTTTCGCACACACAGTGCTAATTGTTAAAGCCGTTGCTTCTATAGTTTCGCACACACAGTGCTAATTAACTCGGTATCAACTCAATTTCGCACACATAGTGCCTTAATACTTTAACTTATGCTTAAAACATTTTATTCCATTTATATACATTCATTCATTTCACAACACATAGATATAAATTTAATAGCAAGAATTATATCCAAACTTATATCAATATTGCACACTCAGTGCTAACCACAAAGCCGAAACTTATACTATTTCGCACACGCAGTACTATTCATCTCGGTCACATTTCCGAATACGTACACTTAGTTCTACATAACTTAAGCTCTCACATAGCATTTACCATTCGATATATCATACCAATCATTTCATAATATTAAGCATAGTTAATTACACGTACTATGTCAGAACTTACCTCAGATGTTGAAATACCGAAACGGTCGATTAATCGAGCACTTTGTCTTTGCCTCGATCTCGATCTGAACCTCTCCTTTACTGGTCTATACACATTCAAATTCAATCCATTCAATCAACAACTCATTCAATATGGTCCACACTCACTTATTTAGGGTATTTTATAAAATAGCCCTCACATTTTCACATTTTGACACTTTAGTCCTTATTTCACAAAATCATCAAATACACAAAATTTCAAAATACATATACTAGCCGAATTCTTCCCATGCTAGTACAAGCTCATACATTTCATTTATTTCACATTTTAACCCTTCAATTTACACTTTTCACAATTTAGCCCTAATTAGCTAAATTCATCAAAAATTCAAGAACAAAGTATGTTCATCTAGCTGAAATCTTTCTTTTAACACCATAAACCATCACAAAGCTCAATCTATCATCAATGGCATAACACACAAACATCATCAATTTACAAAATTTATGCATGGGTTTTGTGGAGCACAAAGCAACGATTACAAAAACGTAGAAATTTTCAAAAACTGATAAAAAATACATACCCAATTTAAGCATGAACCATGGCCGAATACCAAGCTTCCTTATTTCTTTCTCTTTTCTTTTTGTTTCGGTGGAGATGGATGAACAATCCACTACCCCATTTCTTTTTATTATCATAGTTTATAATATATATAATATATATATAATATACTTTAACTTATAAGTTAATATATATATAAAAACATATATGTATACACATATCAACATTTAATGCCGTCCACCACATATAATTTTTGGAAAATTTCAACATTAATCCTCCCCTTTATAAAGACAACAACAATTTAGCACTTATAAATCAACACACAGCTTTTACACTTTATACGGTTAAGTCCTTTCTTCTAATTCGACACACCAACAATCAAATTATCATACAAAATTTTCACACAGGCTATGTCACGTACTATTCACATAGAAAATATCATTAAAATATTTTTACGACCTCGGATTTGTGGTCCTGAAACCACTGTTTCGATCAGGGTCTAAACCGGGCTGTTACAAACAAACCCTAGCTATGTCTTCCTTAGGGAGTTTCGGCTAAGGGATAAGAAGATGGACAAGATCTTGACTTTATTTTTCCCTTTTAATTCTTTTATTAACCAAATGACCAAATTGCCCTTAATGCCCTTTCTTAAGATTTTTCCTTCCCATGCCCATTTTTGTCCATCATCAAATATAATGGTTTAATTGCTAAGTAAGGACCTCTAATAATTTTTATAATTCTATTTCATACATGAATATTCTAGAATCTCATATTTTCTAATCTTTGCAAATTAGTCCTAATGGACAAATTGATCACTAATTAATAAAATTTCCTTATAAAATTTTCACACAATTATGCAACCACATCATAAGCCTCATAAAAATCATAAAACACATATTTCTACCTCGGATTTATGGTTTCGCAACCACTATTTCGACTAGGCCCTAAATCAGGCTATTACAATTCTCCCCCTTAGGGATTTTCGTCCCTGAAAATCTTACCGGTAAAAAGGTTTGGGTACTTGTTTCTCATAGCCTCTCCGGGCTCCCATGTAGCTTCTTCTACCCCATGTCTTTTCCATAATACTTTCGCTAGACCTATACTTTTATTCCTTATCTGTTTAACTTCTCGTGCTAGAATCTTAACCGGTTCTTCGCCATATGTCATGTCGGTTTAAATTTCAACCTCTGTCGGTGTAATCACATGCGAAGGATCTGATCGATAACGACGTAACATCGACACGTTAAACACATCATGAATCTTTTCCAACTCAGATGGCAAAGCCAATCGATAAGCTACTGGTCCTATCTTCTCGATAATCTCATATGGTCCGATAAAATGAGGACTCAATTTGCCTTTCCAGCCAAATCTGAGAACTTTCTTCCATGGTGACACTTTCAAGAATACCTTATCACCAACTTGAAACTCGATCTCTTTCCGTTTCAAGTTTGAATAGGACTTTTGTCTATCAGAAGCAACTTTTAAACAATCACAGATTACTTTTACTTTCTCTTTAGTTTCTCTAACTAGATCGACCACGTGAATTTGATTTTCCTTAAGTTCAGTCCAGTACAAAGGCGTTCGGCACTTACGCCCATACAAAGCCTCATAAGGCGCCATTCTCAAGCTCGACTGAAAACTGTTATTATAAACAAACTCTACCAACGGTATGTACTTTTCCCAGCTACCCTGAAACTCAAGGACACAACACCAGAGCGTATCCTCAATTATCTGTATTAACCTCTCCGACTGTCCGTCGATTTGTGGGTGAAAAGTTGTACTAAAACTCAAATTTGTGCCCAAAGCTTCTTGCAACTTTTCCCAAAATTGGGATGTAAATCTCGGATCTCTGTTTGATATAATCGATAAAGGCACTCCATGAAGCCTTACAATCTCGGAAACATACAAGTTTGCCAACTTATCAAGTGAATAATCTACACGTACCGGTATGAAGTGGGTCGACTTCGTAAGTCTATCTACCACCACCCATACGACATCTTTCTTGCTTGGAGTCAACGACAAACCCGTTACAAAGTCCATGGTAACGCGGTCCCATTTCCACTCGGGAACCATGGTAGGCTGAAGCAAACCCGAAGGTACTTGGTGTTCAGCTTTCACTTGTTGACAAATCAAGCATTTCGATACAAACTCAGAGATACCTTTCTTCATACTTGGCCACCAATACCATTTCTTCAAGTCATTATACATTTTTGTGCTGCCTGGATGTACAGATAGACATCCGTTATGTGCCTCTTGTAAAATCTTCTGAATAAGCTCATCATTCCTCGGTACACAGAATCTGTCTCTGAACATCAAACATCCAGCAGAATTAACCCGAAAGTCAGACTCAACTCTTGATTCACACTGAACTCTTTTGGCTTGCAAGTCGCTGTCATCTTTCTGAGCCTCATGAATCTCTTGAAGGAACATCGGTCTAGCCCTCAACTCAGCTAGAATGGAACCATCATCTGACAAAGTCACCCGTGTATTCATAGCCCTCAATGCGAATAGAGACTTTCTACTCAAAGCATCAGTGACTACATTCGCCTTTCCCGGGTGGTAGTCAATGACTAGCTCATAATTCTTTATCAGCTCTAACCATTTTTACTGCCGTAAATTCAATTCCTTCTGAGTCATCAAGTACGTTAGGCTCTTATGATCGGTGAATATTCGACATATTTCACCATACAAATGGTGTCTCCATATCTTCAAAGCAAACATAATGGCAGCCAACTCTAAATCATGTGTTGGGTAATTCATCGCATGCGACTTTAACTGTCTAGAGGCATATGCTATCACCTTGCCTTCTTGGATTAGCACACAGCCCAATCTATTCAAGGATGCATCACTGTCGATCACAAATTCTTTTCCCGGTTCAGGTTGCACTAAAACTGGGGCCTCAGTCAACAATGCCTTTAATTTCTCGAAACTCTGTTGGCATTTCTCTATCCATTTGAACTTTACATCTTTCTGTAATAGCCTCGTCATCGGAGTGGCTATCATATAAAATCCCTTGACAAAACGCCGGTAATAGCCAGCTAAGCCCAGAAAACTTCTAACCTCTGATACATTTCTTGGCGGCTTCCAATCAACAATAGCTGAAATCTTGCTTGGGTCTACTCGGATTCCATCTCCCGAGACAATGTGCCCCAAAAATCCAACCACTTTGAGCCAAAACTCACTGTTGCTAAACTTGGCATACAACTGATTATCTCGTAAAATCTGTAAAATCGTCCTCAAGTGCTCGGCATGCTCATTCTCATCACGAGAATATATCAGTATATCATCAATAAAAACCACAACAAATTTATCCAAATATGGTCGAAAGGTGCGGTTCATTAAATCCATAAACATAGCAGGGGCATTTGTTAAACCAAAAGGCATGACTAAAAATTCATAGTGCCCATACCTTGTCCAGAATGCGGTTTTCGGCACATCTGAGTACTTGACCCTCAATTGGTGATAACTGGACCTCAAATCTATCTTGGAAAACACCGCTTAACTGATCAAATAAATCTTCGATCCTTGGCAATAGGTATTTATTCTTCACAGTAATCTTATTAAGCTGCCGATAATCTCTACATAATCTCATGGAACCATCTTTCTTTTTCACAAATAGCACTGGAGCACCACACGAAGAATAATTTGGTCTTGCAAAGCCTTTGTCCGTTAACTATTGCAACTATGCTTTTAATTCTTTTAACTCGGTTGGAGCCATTCTATACGGAGCAATCGATATAGGTGCAGTACCAGGGGCTAACTCAATGCCAAATTCAATTTCTCTCACCGGAGGCAACCCTGGAAACTCTTCTGGGAATACATCTGGGTACTCGCATACTATCGGTACTGATTAAATTCTTAATTCAGTTTCTTTGGCATTCATAACAAAGGCAAGATATGCTTCGTATCCATTTCTTACATATTTTTGGGCATACATATGAGAGATCACTACAGGCGGCCTGTCTTGTTCATCTGATTCAACACGAAGGGTATCCCCGTTTTCACATCTCAACTCAATGTATTTCTTTCCACAATTTATTGTCACATCATGAGCGGTTAACCAGTCCATACCAAGAATTATATCAAATTCATCAAATGGCAATAGCATGAGATTTGCCTTAAAATAATGACCTCTAATCATCAATGGGCAATCTTTGCATACCTTATCAACCAATACACTTTTTCTTAAAGGATTGGACACTTTTATCACAAACTCTGTGGACTCTACAGGCCTGCTCATACTAGATACTAATTTCATGCAAATGTATGAATGGGTAGATCCCGGATCAATTAAAGCAACAAGATTAGTATCTTGAAGAGAAAATGTACCCGTAATTACATCAAGGGATGACGCCTCTTCGCGAGCGCGAATGGCATATGTCCTCGCAGGCGCTCTATCCTCAGATCTCGCAGCTTGCTCTCTGGGTGTATTCTTACTACTCGTTCCACTTCCCGAGTTTCTCTGTTGTCTTCCTCTAGTAGTGCTTCCCGATCTTGTACTCTGAATTTTCAATTTTTCAACCATCTCAGGGCATTCTCTAATAAAATGATCTTGAGAACCACACTTAAAACACGCTCTCTCATGCGCTTAGCATTCACCAGGGAAACGTCTGCCACATTGTGGGCATTCCGGTCTATTAGGTTGAGTGTTCCCAACGCTAGCAACTGAGGTAGTCTGAGCTTTAATCCCTGAATATTGTTTACTCTTACTTCAGTTTGAAAACCCGACTGAAGTAGCTGATCAGGTAGGGAAATCTCTCGACTTCTTGGATGAGGACTGAAATGACTTATTCAATTGTCTCTTTCTTGAGTCACGAGACTCTATCTCAGCGTTTCTATTCTCATTCACCAATTTCTTTGCTTTACAAGCCCGATCCACTAGCACAACAAATTCTTTCAACTTAAGGACACCAACAAACAACCTGATATCTTCATTTAATCCATCCTCAAACCTCTTACACATGATGGCTTCAGAGGACACACATTCCCGAGCGTACTTGCTAAGCCTTACAAATTCACGCTCATATTCAGTTACCATCATTCTTCCTTGTTTCAGTTCAAGGAATTCGTTTCTTTTCTGATCAATAAATCTTTGGCTAATGTACTTCTTTCGGAATTATTCTTGGAAAAACTCCCAATTAACTCTCTCCCTTGGTACAACTGACACAAGGGTATTCCACCACTGATAAGCAGAATATATTAAAAGAGACACCACACATTTCATGCACTCTTCAGGTGTGCAATATAACTCATCAAATACCCTGATGGTATTTTCAAGCCAAAATTCTACCCTTTTCGGATCATCATCTTTACTAGCCTGGAAATCTTCGGCTCCTTGTTTCCTGATTCTATCAACCGGAGGCTTTTCTCTTCTTACCACTTCTACCACTTAGGGAGCTACAGGGGTAGGTTGAGGATAAGCTGGGGGTGGAGGGGGTTGCACATTCGGGTTTGTACTAACGAACTCTGCATACCATGTATTCATCATGTGGAGAAAGGTTTCCCTAGCCTCTTCTCCTCCTCTCTGGCGTACAGTAGCCGGTCTATTTTCATTCTCAGTCGGCAACGTTCCTTGAGCGGAAGTCGGTGCGTTACTTTCTACATCATCCGCCACAGCTCTTTCGGGATCCATTTACAATATAAAAGCACAATTTAAATCGTCAGGAGTCATCACACTATCATAATGTAAATACTCATGTGTATGGAATGTATAGATAGACTCATGCTTACACTACGTTAGTTCGAGAATTGACTAAACCGTAGCTCTGATACCACTAAATGTAACACCTCTTACCCGTATCCATCGCCAGGACAGGGTATGAGGCATTGCCGAACTTAACTTGCTTAAACATACATCCTCAGCTATAAAAATTTTGTTTCATCTTTAAACTTCTTCATTCATATTCATAACATCCTTATTATGGGCCTACGAGACCCTAAACATATAATCGGAATGGTTCGGAACCAAATCGAAAACTTTTGCACACTTAGAAATTTTTTACTTAAAACAGGGCTACACGCCCGTGTGAAATGGAACACGCCCGTGTGAAATTTATTTTTCATTTTGAACCTACAGGGGGTTTCACACGGTCGAACACACGCACGTGTCTGTGGCCCGTGTCCCTCCCACGGCCTAGACACACTGTGTCCTCACCCGTGTGTAAAAACCTGGGTATTATGTTTATGACGTCAACAAGCTCTTGAAGGGCACACGGCCTAGGCACACGCCCATGTGCTAGCCCGTGCGGCAAATCAAATTCTTGTAAATTTGATGCAGGGGACACACGGCCTATGAACACACCCATGGGGCTGGTCGTGTGTCACACACTGCCTAGACACACGCCCGTGTGTCTACCCGTGTGGACAATTAGAAGGCTATTTACCAAGCCAATTGCCACCCTGAAACCTAAATACTCATATTCCAACACAAGCAACTCATAACATGGCAATAATATACACTATGAAGAGTCCCTAATCATCATTCATACACTTCACATTTTACTCCATCAATTGCATGAACTTTCACATCATAAAACTCATCATCATTAAGATAATAAACTTGAAGGCCAAATGCTAATGGCCATTTACAAAATGGGTGTATAACATTAATAGCCAACACTTTGGCTTTCAAATATGACATAACACAAAATGACCAAGTTCCTATACATGCCATACTCAAAATAATTCTACTTTACTATACCAAAAGAATGATTGATAGTGTGATCCGAGCTCCGACGTTCGATGATCCCCGAGCTAGCTTGGCGATACTACAATGAAAAGGGAAAAGAGAGGGGTAAGCATATAGCTTAGTAAGTTCGCATGAATTAATATAACAACATAAGTATTCATGGTAAAGTCTATTCATCTCATATGACAATAACAACATAAGCTCTCAAGTGCTTAGGCATACTTACTCATACTAACTTTTACCCATCACATAACATATTACAGTCTCATAACTCGTATTTTACTTATGGTACCTGTGCCACTTCATCACATAATTTAGCACATATACTATCTTGAACATAAACATAAATCATTATCATCCTTAACTTAAATGTAACTCTTTGTCATCTTTGTATAGCTTAGCTCTTTGCCATCTTTGCATACTTAACTCTTTTGCCCGTTGAACTACCCGGAATATCGGAGGATACTTAATCTCATCGAACATGTATCACGATGGCAATGCCATATCCCAGATATGGTCTTACATGGGATCACCTCTTGATGCCGATGCCATATCCCAGATATGGTCTTACACAGGATCTCTTAACTCGATGTCGATGCCATGTCCCAGACATGGTCTTATAAGAAATCCTACATAGATGTCATTGCCATATACCAGATATGGTCTTACACGAGATCTTCCTTTGGTGCCGAGGCCATGTCCCAGACATGGTCTTATACGGGACCTTCCTTATTCGGTACCGATGCCATGTCCCAAACATGGTCTTATACGGGACCTTCCTTATTTGGTGCTGATGCCATGTAACATCCCAAAATTGGGACTAGGAGAATTGAGCCCAATGGGCCTTAGGCGTAGTAGCGTTTAAATTTTTAGAGAACAAGAGATCGGCTTAAATGCAAGTTGGACCTATTGGATAAGTGATTTTGGAAGGTTAGAAGGCTTCTATGAAGTCCCGGGATCGAACTTTAGCTTTGGGGAAATTTTGGTTTTAGGTGGAAAAAAACCCTGGAAGTTGGCAGGTAGGCCTTAAGAATAAAATGTGGGGAAAAATGACACAAGTGGAGTGTGTGGTGTAGTGGCAAAGTGACGCCACTTAAGAGGCAAGGGAGTGACGCCACAAGGAAGGAAGGAGGTCCAAGGTTCAAGTCTTGGCTTTTGCATTTTGGTTTTCTTTTTACTTGGACCTCAGAATTTGGCTATAGATTTATATTTAGTTGCGCATGGTTTAAGACACAAGAGGAGCTTGTGGCCAAGTGGCTAGCAGCGTGGATTATGTTGCAAGGGAGCACAGGTTCGAATCTCATGAGAAGCAAGGGAGTATTTATTTTATGATGCGGACGGGAAGAGTTTCAGTTGAATTTAAACTCTACTGACGAAGGGATCCCACATCGGAAAGACACAAAGAATGAAGGTGAAGAGCTAGCTATATAAGGAGCATCCTAGGAGGAGAGTAAACACACCTTGGAAGGCGTTTGGGCACAGGAGTGGTCGGAGCGTGGATTAGCACCGAGTCCTATCGGTGTGTAACTCTCTCTACTCTAGTTGTAGAGCGGCAAATGCCGGAAGTGCGGGTCCACGGCAATAGTAGCCACACGAGCGCGTGCGCGCACGTGTGGGGGGCTTACTGCGATAGTTGAGGCCATCGAGTAGTATTCTTGTGGGTTGGGGCTTGCTTGGGCGCGATGGGCCGAAGGGGGCCCAATGGGCCCGTGGGCCCAATATAGTAAAATGTATGATGGTGTAGTATATAGTGAGCTAGACTAGATGGAACTTATATACATGGCTAGATTTGTGCTAGGTGGGCCACACGAAGGTGGGCCCGAATGGGCCGGAATCGAGTTTTAGGCCCAATCGTCCTGGCACAACCGGAAGTGGTAGGCCGAGTCGCTAGTGGCGACATTAGGCCTTCGAAAGGCCATTGCGGTGTGAATTTACTGAAAATACCCTTAGTAGGTAAAATTACGATTATACCCTTAGAGGTTGATTAGCATGATTATGTTGTTTAGTTTTGCCGATTGTAGGGAGAAGAGCCTATCGGCTGGGAACCTTTTGTAAGTCCGTTGGTGCCATGTGGTGTAAGCGCGAAGTAGCGTTTTGGGTTTTGGTATCATTTAGGTGCGTAATCATCGCATTGTTTCTCGGTTTGATTGCTAACGTTTAAACTCATGTGTTAGGTGTGGTAGCCATTTATAATGGCTTAAGTGATGAGTACTGGTGATGGTAAGATTATTTGTGATGTATAATTGTATATGTGTATATTTATATACCTATGTGATACAATGACTTAACATGAAGCATCTATATATTTGCATGAGGTGGGGTTTGATTCGATGAAGGAGGAAGTGTACACGAGGTGTACGTGGTCTAATGATAGCTCACGGCTACATTAGCGCTTGATGGTTAGCTTTGTGCTACCTCAAGGAGATGTTGGCTTGGTGCCCATCTCGGCGGTTGATTGCTATGTGCATCACCGTAGACGAGATTACGATATTTGGATCACTTTGGTTGATCGGTGGCTCACCCACGACCTCGAGCAGCGAGATTGCCGAGTAAGATTTATGGATCACGATGTGATCGGTGGTGGTTTATCCACGGCCTTAGGCGTGGTCCGTCCGCTAAGGTTGGTGTTACGGTTGGAGTGGGTTGGGCCGAGATGCATATGTGCATGACTTGCTATGTGAATTGTTTGGTATGGGGCCAAGCCCATACGCTGAAACCTATGTTGTGATTATGCAATCGAGTCGGTGGACTCACTCTTTTCATTAACCATTTCAGTGATGCGTAGATTGGACCGGGATCGGAGAGGACACAAGGTGGCCCATGCGGAAGATGTGTTACTCCATTTAAGTATTTTATATTATCAATATTTTGGAATTGTACTTGATGTAATAAGGTCCCTTTGATTTAAAGTACTGCTTTTATGATTGTGGGAGTTAATACTATACTTGAAATATTTTCATAAAAGATTCATATTATACTTATAATAATATTTTATTCCAGAAATTTTCAACAAACTTATATTATTTATTAATTTTTAAGTGGACATAATTTTCAAAAGATAGTAAATTTTCATGTTTTAAATTCTAAGTAAGGAAACATATTTTCACTAACATAACCAGATTCGGTCGTAGTGAATAGGCCGGGTTTGGGGATGTTACATGCCATGTCCCATACATGGTCTTATACGGGATCTACATTCGATGTCGATGGCATGTTCCAGACATGGTCTTATATGGGATCTTCCTTATCTCATGTCCTGACTTAGGTATCCTCGTTATTCCGAATCTTCAACCGGGACTTCAACTTATTGCATTCTCATTACAATCTCATCGAAGCATCATAAATTAATCTCATGGTATTTATATACATTTTTCATAAAATAAAATAATTACAAGAACAATAACATTTTATAGTTTTAATTTCATACAAACTTACCTCGGTACCCAAAATGTGTGTAGATACTCGATTTAGTCCAACACTTTGTTCTTGCCTCAGCTTCGGTTTGGGCTTCGTGTTTCTTGATCTATAATAACCATTTCACTTGTTTAATACTCACATTGATTAAATTGACTCATAAATCATAATTTGGCAAAATTATGATTTTGCCCCTAAACTTTCACATAATTACATTTTTGCCCCTAGTCTCGTAAAATGATTTTTATTCAACTTTCTTGCATTTAAAGCCTAGCCGAATCATTTTCTTAACTACAACAACCTTAAATTTTCACTATTTCACTCATGTATAACCATTTTTATAACTTTTACAATTTAGTCCTTTTATGCATTTTTCATGAAAATCACTTAGAAAAAGATGTTTATCACACATCAAACTTTCATATTCTTCCTTAAAACATTAAAATACATACATGTCGAATATGGGTAAATTTTTGAACATAAACCCTAGCTCATAATATAGCTACAAATAGCTAAACTGAGCTACGAGGATCTCAAAAATACGAAGAACATTAAAAACGGGGCTAGAAGGTACTTACAATCAAGCATGGAAGATGAACAAACCCTAGCTATGTCTTCCTTAGGGAGTTTCGGCTAAGGGAGAAGAAGATGGACAAGATTTTGACTTTATTTTTCACTTTTAATTCTTTTATTAACCAAATGACCAAATTGCCCTTAATGCCCTTTCTTAAGATTTTTCCTTTCCATGCCCATTTTTGTCCATCATCAAATATAATGGTGTAATTGCTAAGTAAGGACCTCTAATAATTTTATAATTCTATTTCATACTTGAATCTTCTTGAATCTCATATTTTCTAATCTTTGCAATTTAGTCCTAATGGAAAAATTGATCACTAATTAATAAAATTTCCTTATAAAATTTTCACACAATTATGCAACCACATCATGAGCCTCATAAAAATCATAAAACACATATTTCTACCTCGGATTTGTGGTTTCGCAACCACTATTCTGACTAGGCCCTAAATCGGGCTGTTACACCATCAATTTGTGGATGAAATGCGGTACTAAAGTTCAACTTTGTACCCAAAGCTTCTTGCAACTTCTTCCAGAATCGTGAAGTAAACCTCGGATCTCTATCCGAAATAATGGAAATAGGTACTCCGTGCAATCTCACAATTTTAGCAATGTACAATTCAGCTAGCTTATCAAGTGAGTAATTGGTATGTACTGGTATAAAATGAGCCGATTTCGTCAACCTATCATCAACGAACCAAACGACATCTTTCTTTTCCGAAGTCAAAGGCAAACCCATTACGAAATCCATCGTAATTTTGTCCCATTTCCACTCGGGTACCATCACTTGTTGAAGTAAGCCCGAAGATACTTGGTGTTCGACCTTTACTTGTTGACAAACTAAGCATCTCGAAACAAACTCTAAAATATCTCGTTTCATACCTGACCACCAATACCATTTCTTCAAATCATTATACATTTTTGTACTACCCGAATGAACTGATAAGCAACTACTGTGTGCCTTGTGTAAAATCTTCTGAATAAGTTCATCATTTTTCGGTACACATTTTCTATCTCGGAACATCAAACAATCATCCGGACCGATCCGAAAGTCTAAATCATTACCAGATTCACACTGAGCTCTTTTTGCTTGTAATTCACTATCACATTTCTGAGCTTCATAAATTTGCTGAAGAAATACCGGTCTAGCTTTTAACTCAGCTAGAACCAAACCGTCATCAGATAAAGTCAACCTCGTATTCATAGCTCTCAAGGAAAACAAGGACTTTCTGCTTAAAGCATCTGCGATTATGTTCGCCTTTCCGGGATGGTAGTCGATTACCAACTCATAATCATTTAGTAACTCGAGCCATCCCCGTTGTCGTAAGTTCAAATCCTTTTGAGTTATCAAATACTTCAAACTCTTGTGGTCAGTTTAGATGTGGCACTTCTCACCGTACAAATGATGAGGCTAAATTTTCAAAGCAAAAACAATGGTGGCCAATTCCAAATCGTGCGTGGGATAGTTCTTCTCGTGCGGTTTCAACTGTCTCGAGACATAAGCTATCACCTTGCCCTCTTGCATCAACACACATCCTAATCCATTCAGTGACGCGTTACTATAAATTACGAACTCTTTTCCCAATTTAGGTTGCACTAAAACCGGCACCTCAATCAATAATGTTTTTAACTTCTCAAAGCTTTGCTGACATTTTTCTGACCATTCGAACTTAACATCCTTTTGCAACAGCTTAGTCATAGGTGTAGCAATCATCGAAAATCCTTTGACAAAATGTCGGTAATAATCGGCTAAGCCCAAAAAGCTTCGAACCTCCGATACATTTCTCGGCGGTTTCCAATCAACAATTGCTGAAATCTTACTCGGATCTACCCGAATACCATCTCTAGAAACAATGTGTCCCAAAAATCTGACTTCTCAGAGCCAAAACTCACTTTTGCTGAACTTAGCAAACAATTTCTTATCTCTCATGGTCTGCAACACAATTCTTAAATGTTCGGCATGCTCAGCCTCATCCCGAGAATAAATCAAAATGTCATCGATGAACTCAACCACAAACTTATCTAAGTACAGTTGAAAAATTCGATTCATCAAGTCCATAAAAATAGCAGGGGCATTAGTTAATCCAAAAGGCATAACAAGAAATTCATAATGCCCGTACCTTTTCCTGAAAGCAGTTTTCGGCACATCCGACTCTTTAACTCTCAACTGATAGTAGCCAGATCTCAAATCAATCTTCGAAAATACTGTTGCCCCTTTCAACTGATCAAACAAGTCATCAATTCTTGGCAAAGGATACTTGTTCTTTATAGTCACATTGTTGAGCTGTCGATAATCAATACAAAGTCTCATGGATCCATCTTTCTTCTTGACAAATAACACCGGTGAACCCCATGGTGAAAAACTCAGTCTCGCAAAACCCTTATTTGTGAACTCTTGCAACTGAGCTTTCAATTCTTTTAAGTCAGTCGGAGCCATCCTATATGGAGTGATCAATATCAGTGAAGTCCCTGGTACTAAATCAATACCAAACTCAACCTCTCTGATCGGAGGTAACCCAGGCAACTCCTTTAGAAACACATCCGGATATTCATAAACTACCGGTATTGATTCAATATTTATTTCAGACACTCTTGTATTCAACACATAAGCTAGATAAGCTTCTCAACCCTTTCTCACATATCTTTGGGCAGTCATTGAAGAAATCATAACAGGTAACTCACCCGACTCATCTGAATTAATTCAAAGAATCTCACCAATCTCACATTTCAATTCAATAACTTTCTGTATACAGTTCACTACAACATCATGCAGTGTCAACCAATCCATACCCAAAATGACATCAAACTCATCAAATGGCAACAACATTATATCAGCCGAAAAACAGTGACCTCGAATCATCAATGGACAATTCTTGCAAACTTTATCAACTAGCACATCTTTGCCTAAGGGTTTGACAATTTAATCACAAATTCAATAAACTCAATAGGCAAGCTATTACTAGCTACCAATTTCATGCAAACATAAGAATGAGTCGATCCAGGATTAATCAATGCAACTACATTAGTATTATAGAGAGAAAGAGTACCAGTGATAACATCGGGAGATGTCGCTTCTTCGCGAGCACGGATAGCATAGGCTTTGGTAGGTGCCCTGGCCTCAGATCTTATAGTTGTATCTTTTGTCACACCTTTACTACTAGCTCCATTTCCCGTGTTCCTTGGTGGTCTCCCTTTAAAGGTAGTGTTGCCCGATCTTGCAGTCTGAAACTTAACATTTTCAACCATCTCTGGGTAATCTTTAATAAAGTGGTCATGAGAGCCACAGTTAAAACAGGCCCGGTCATACATTCTACATTCGCTGGAGTGTCGGCTGCCACAGTGCTGACATTCAGGCCTACTAGACTTAGCGTTACCAACGCTCGCTACTGATGTAGTTTGGGCTTTAGAACCCGAGTTTTGTTTCCCACGATCTCTGTTGGGATACCCAGCTGAAGAACTCGATCGAACATACAAATCTCTCGATTTCTTAGACTAAGATTGAAATGACTTACTCAGCGGCCATTTTCTTACATCTCTAGCCTCAGACTCAGCTTTCCTCTTCTCTTTGCTTAATTCTTCAGCCTTACAAGCACGGTTGAATAGCACCACAAATTGCTTCAGCTCAAGAACTTCGACTAACAATCGGATATCCTCTTTCAACCCATCTTCGAACATTTTGCACATGATAGCCTCCGTGGAAACACACTTGAGCGTACTTACTGAGCCTAACCAACTCTCGCTCGTACTCGGTTACTGACATTCAACCTTGTTTCAGCTCTAAAAACTCATTGCGTTTCTGATCAATAAACTGTTGGCTAATATATTTCTTCCTAAACTCATCTTGGAAGAATTCCCAATTAACCCTCTCCCTCGGTACTACAAACACAAGGGATTTCCACCACTGGTATGCTGAATCTCTTAGAAGTGACACAGCACATTTCAGACATTCATCCGGTGTTCATCAAATACCTTGATGGAGTTTTCGAGCCAGAATTTTGCCCTTTCAAGATCATCATCGACACTTGCTCTAAAATCTTCAGTCCCATGCTTTCGGATCTTATCAACGAGTGGCTTACTCAATCTCATGAATTCCATACCTTGTGGAGCTACGGGAACCGGCTGAGGAATAGGTGGGGGTGGAGGGGGTTGAGCATTTGGATTTGTTCAAACAAATTCCGTATACCACTCGTTCATCATGTGGAGGAAGGCTTCCCTACCCCCGTCTGCTCCTCCCTGACTAACCGTGGGAGGTCTAATTTCAGACGGAGCTGCCCCTTAAGGCGGGGCCGACGCATTACTTTTACACAAGCATTCATACAAAATTGAGTCATGAAAATTGCGTCCAAATTAAAATCATTCATACACATACATATCGTCCCTATTACGAGCCTACGAGGCCCAAAACATTAATTGGAGGTGGTTTGGGATTAAACTGAGAACTTAGGAAACTTAGAAAATTTTTCATCAAAACAGGGGTCACACGTCTATGTGGCTTGGGACACGCCCGTGTGGGTAGGCCGTGTGGTCACGCACGCCCGTGTCCTTAGCCCGTTTAACTCTCTGTTTATGACATCATCAACATTTGAAAGTCACACGGCCAAGTCACACGCTTGTGTGCTTAGGCCATGTGGCGAATTAATTTTTGAAAAATAGGTGCAGACTTCACACGCCCTGGGCACACGCCCATGTCCTCGGGCCGTGTCCTTCACATGGCTGAGACACACAGCCGTGTCTCTGCCTGAGTGGCCAATTCGAAGCTAAAATTCAAGATGCAGGGGTAACACGACTGGATCACACATTCATGGGGTTGACCGTGTATCGCACACGGCCTATACACACGCCCGTGTGTCTACCTGTGTGGACAAAAATAAGGCTATTTACCAAGCCATTTTGTCACCCTTACTTGCACCAATCTACACAACAACAAGCAACACCAATCCAACATATACATACAACCGAATCAGCCACAAACAAGATATCAATACATCATCATCACATATCTTCTTTTTCATTCATTCCATTTTCATCTTCATGATAGGCATCATCACATACACATACCAATGACCAATAAAATTAATATTAGCCAACTTCCAATGGCCCTATACAAAATGAATCATTAACCATTACAATGCCAACACATTTAGGCCAAATCATTTATGACACATAACAAAATAACCAAGTCCCTATAATGCCATAACTCAAAATACTTGAATTCATTAGTACCAAAATAATTGTTGTAGATAGTGTGTATGGATCTTGGACAAATCTCAAATTCTGAGCTGGCTTGGTTACACTATAAGATAAATGAAAGGAGGGGGAGTAAGATTTATAGCTTAGTAAGTTCACATGAAAATAATAAGCAACATTAAACAACATTAAACATGAATATCATACAATTAGTATAAAACAAGTTACATAATTATCATCATAGGTTCATACATAACTTAATCATTCTTAATCTTACCAAGTGTTCATCACATACCGAGCTCATTCTTATGAGTTTTTCGTACATACCTGTATCAAGTACTCGTAACATATCATACTCTTTCTCGTCTTTGACATACTCGTTGAACACTTGGAATACTAATCAAATACACGAAAAGTCTTGCACATAAGTGCCACATATGTAGCCAATGCTACCTCATATCTCATAACACATAGGGGCTCGCTCTCGAGCTAATCACGGGCCTGCTCTCACAAGTTGTCAGTCAAGACGTAACTATGCAGTGCTGCTCACACAAGCTGTCAGGTATCCACAACACATGCCAGACTACCCGACCATCGGTAGACGTGCGAGACCAAAGACCCGATCACATAAATCACATATATCATATGGTTTCCTAGTGACATGTCACTCGTATCCTAATCTATTCCTAAGGTTCAAACGGGATTTCTCACTTGTCATTTCTTCGTCGAACGTATCCACATTGTCATTTATACAATTCATGCATAATAAAACATATAAAAATAAAAATATAACATTGCCTTTATTTACACACGAACTTACCTCGACACAAAATAGTAGAAAAGGATTTAATCGTCAAACACCTTATTCTTTCCCCGATCAAGGTCCGAACTTTATTTTTCTTGATCTATAATACAAATTTAGCTTATTTAATATTCACATTACTCAAAGCAGTCCAAAAATCACATTATGGCAAAATAACCTTTTAGCCCCTAAAGTTTGACATTTTTACAAATTAATCCCTATGCTCGTAAAATGAAATGTACTCAAATTCTTAATAACCCAAGCCTAGCCAAACTAATTTCATGCTTATAAAAGCCCACATTTTCCATTAAATTAGATTTTTACTACCCATTTTACAACTTTTTACAAATAGGTCCTTTTTAGGTATTTTCATGAAAAATCACTTAGTAAAAGTTGTCTATCACACATCAAACATGCATAACCTACCATTAGCCATCAAAAAACATACATGTCTAACATGGGTCAAACCCTAGACATCAACCATAACTCAAATTAATGGTACAAATAGATAGATCGAATGATAACGACTTCAAAAATGTAAAGAGCATTAAAAACAGGGCTAGGATGTACTTACAATCAAGCTTGGAAGTTGAACAAACCCTAGCTATTGTGACCTTCTAATTTTTGGCACATGGAGAAGAAGATGGACAAAAATTTTGGCTTTATTTTCCCTTTTTATTGATTTATTTACCAAATGACTAAAATGCCCTTAATAAATAAATTTGAAATTTCACCAATTCATGTCCATTTTTGTCCACTAACTTATCTAATGGTCTAATTACCAACTAAGGACCTCTAAATTAAAATCTCATCGTAACTGGACACCTTTAACAAGTAGAACTCAACTTTTGCAGTTTTTACAATTTATTCCTTTATACTAAATTGAGTGCCCAAACGTCAAAATTTTCAAACAAAATTTTCACGATATCATTTCATAAAATTGTAGACCATAAAAATATAATAAAAAATTTTTACTGCGTCGAATTTGTGGTCTCAAAACCACTGTTCCGACTAGACCCAAAATCGGACTGTTACACAAATTGTGTCTGGGTACATGTTTGAATTGGGTGAAAGAAATGGCTTGATTTTGGCCAATTTCTTGTCCACACGGTCTAAGACACCGGTGTGTGTCTTAGTGGTGTGTGACACACGGCCATGCGACTCGGCGGTATGTCCCCTGTAGGTTTTAAAGGTTGCAAGTCAAGCAGTTACATGGCCTAGCACACGGTCTAGCACACGGGGGTGTGGCTTGGTCGTGTGACCCAAGTCAGAGAGTTACACTGGCATAGACACGGGCTGGGACACGACCGTGTGTCCCTATTTTGATTGTTACACGACCTAAGACACCGGCGTGTGTCTCAGCCGTGTGAGTCACATTGCCTGTCCATATAGCCGTGTGATCCCTGCAGTTCAATTTTTCTAATTTTTTTAAATGTTTCAAATGTTTTTGATTTAGTCCCAAATCATTTCTGAAGTGTTTCTAAGGCCTCGAGGGCTCTATTAAGGGACGATATGCATGTATATGAATGGATTGTGATATGATTATTGTAATGTTTGGAAATGAATTTTTATATTACATTTTTATGGTAATGCTCTATAATCCTATTCCAACGACGGATACGGGTTATGGGTGTTACATTTAATGGTATCAAAGGTACGATTTAGTCGATTCTTAGATTGAATGTAGCATTTACGAGTCTAGAAATAGATGCCATTATATAACTTGTGATAGTGTGATAACTCTTGACTCGATTTGAACTATGCTTTCATATAGATAATGTCATCCAACCTAGTCGATTCTGATTAGGCTGAAAGTAATGCGCAAGCATCCATTCACGAAGCAGCGTTGAGTGGTAATAGGCCCGTATTTGAGGGCTGAGGAGGAAAGGCTAAGGAAGCCTTCTTCCAGATGATGAATGAGTGGTTTACCGAGTTCGTACGAACAAACGTGATGGCTCAATGACTTCCACCCCCACCTGTTCCCCAATCGGTCCCCGTAGTTCCTCAGGGTTTGGAACCAGTATGGTTGAGCAAGCCTTCGGTTTATAAAATCCGTAAATATGGGGATGAAGAGTTTAGAACTACGTCTGAAGATGATCTGAAGAGAGCCAAGTTCTGGTTGGAAAATACTATTAGAGTTTTCAATGAATTATCTTGTACACCGGCTGAATGCATGAAATGTGTTGTTTTCTTATTAAAAGACTCAGCCTATCAGTGGTGGAACACCTTGGTTCCAGTTGTGACGAGAGAGGGAGTAGACTAGGAATTCTTTCAAACTGAATTTCAAAAGAAGTATGTGAGCTAGAGATTTCTTAACAAAAATGTAAAGAGTTTCTTGAGTTGAAACAGGGTCCGATGTTAGTATTTGAATACGAGAGGGAATTTGTTCGATTGAGCAAGTTAACCTGAGAATGTATACCGACGGAGATTGCTATGTGTAAACTGTTTGAAGATGGGTTGAATGAAGACATAAAACTATTAGTCAGGATTTTAGAATTGAAAGAATTTGTTGTTCTAGTTGAAAGAGTGCATAAAGCTGAAGAGTTGAGTAAAGTTAAAAGAAAAGCTGATTGTGAGGCTCGCATTCGGGTAAGAAATCAGTGAGAAAATCATATCAATTGCTGTCAAAAAAGGCAAAAAAATATCATGGTCGTACGTCAGATTCAGTGGGTTAATCTGGTAGAGATCGAGGACAACAACACGCGAGTTCAAAACCTCAGGCTACGTCTGTAGCGACTGTAGGAAGTGTTAAGAGTAACAAGCTTGAGTGTCAATAATGTGGATGTCGACACTTTGGTGATTGCAAAATGAATGACGGGGGATGCTTTAAATGTGGTTCATTTGAACATTTTATTAGAGATTGCCCGGAGAGGTCCGAAAAAGAAAAGGCTTAGACTGTTTGACCGAGCAATAATGCTACGAGAGGTAGACTGCCACGAAACACTGAAAATACGAGAAATAGCTAGAGTGGGACAAAGGACTCTATTTTGAGATCTAAGGCACGAGTGCCAGCTAGAGCTTACACGATCCGTGCTCGAGAGGAAGCTTCAACGCCAGATGTTATCACTGGTACATTTTCTATCTTTGATACTGATGTTACTGCTTTGATTGACCTGGGGTCAACACATTCATATATATGCACAACTTTAGTGTCAGATAATAAATTGCCTTTCGAGTCTACTGAGTTTGTGGTTAAAGTAATGAACCCCTTAGGTTAGTATGTGTTAGTTGATTAAGTGTGTAAAAAGAAGTTCTTTGATGATTCAGGGTTGCAACTTTTCGGCTGACCTGATGTTATCACCCTTTGATGAGTTTGACGTGATTTTGGGTATGGATTGGTTAACTCTGCCTGATGCTGTAGTGAATTGTAGACGAAAGCATATTGTGTTGAAATGCCAAAATGGTGATAAGCTTGGAATTGAGTCAGATAGACTGGATAGCGTATCAAATGTTATATCAGCAATATCAGCACATAAATTTGTTAAAAAAGGCTATGAAGTGTATCTTGCTTACATATTTGATTCTAGAGTTTCTGAGTTGAAACTAGAATCGATTCTAGTGGTATGTGAATATTCAGATGTGTTTCCAAAAGTGTTACCTGGGTTATAACTGATCAGAGAGGTTAAGTTTGCTATTGAGTTAGTGCAGGGAACATCTCTAATATCGATAGCTCTTTTTAGAATGGCTCCTACAGAGTTGAAAAAGTTGAAAGCACAGTTAAAAGAGTTGACAGATAGGGGTTTTGCTCGACGCAGTTTTTCTCCTTAGGGTGCTCCAGTGTTATTTGTTAGGAAAAACGATAGGTCCATGTGATTATGTATTGACTATCGATTGCTCAACAAAGTCACGATCAAGAACAAGTATCCATTGCCACGTATTAACGATCTATTTGATCAGTTGAAAGGTGCAACAGTGTTCTCAAAGATTGATCTTCATTCAGGTTATTATCAGTTGTGAGTTAAAGACTGAGATGTGCCGAAAACTGCATTCAGGACCAGGTATGGACATTATGAATTTCTTGTGACGCCATTTGGTTTGACTAACGCACCTGCAATATTTATGGATTTAATGAACAGAATCTTCAGACCGTATTTAGATAGATTCGCTGTGGTATTCATTGATGATATTCTGATTTATTCATGAGCTGAGGCAGAGCATGCCAAGCATTTGAGAATCGTTTTGCAAACTTTGCGCGAAAAAAAAAATTGTTCGCTAAGTTTAGCAAATGTGAGTTCAGGCTTCAGGAAGTCAGATTTCTAGGACATGTTGTATTGACTGATGGCATTAGAGTTGTTTCGAGCAAAATTTCATCTGTATTAGATTGGAAGCCTCTGAGAAATGTATCCGAGGTTAGAAGTTTTTTGGGTTTAGTCAGATATTACAGAAGATTTGTTAAGGGATTCTCGATGATTGCTACACCATTGACGAGAATGTTGCAAAAAGATATTAAGTTTGAGTGGTCTGAGAAGTGTCAGCAAAGCTTTAATCAATTAAAAGCATTGTTAACCAAGGCACCGATGTTAGTTCAACCAGAGTCGGGTAAAGAATTTGTGATTTATAGTGATGCATCGTTAAATAGTTTGGATTATGTTCTGATGCAAGAGGGCAAAATGATAGCGTATGCTTCTAGACAGTTGAAACCGCATAAAAAGAATTATCCGACGCATGATTTAAAGCTTACAGCGATTGTATTTACTTTGAATATTTGGCGACACCATTTGTACGAAGAAAAATGTCATATCTTCACGGATCATAAAAGTCTAAAATACTTAATGTCGCAGAAAGATTTAAATTTGAGACAGCGCAGATGGCTCGAGTTATTGAAAGACTATGACTTGATCATTAATTATCATCCGGGAAAGGCTAATGTTGTTGCTGACGCTTTGAGTAGAAAGTCTTTTATTTTTTTGCAAGCTTTAAACATACGATTGACGTTGACTGATGATGGTTCGATTTAGCTGAGTTGAAAGCTAGAATAATGTTTTTGCAACAAATTTTGTGAAGCTCAGAAATGTGATGATGTATTGATAGCTAAACGGAAACAGACTGAGACGACACTTGATTCAAACTTCCATTATAACAACCCATTTTTTTGTGGTGTCAGAAACAGTGGTTTTGGGGCCATTAAATTCGACAAGTTCATAAATATTATATTTAATATGTACAAGTTAATTGTGACTCTGAAAGGGCTTTTGATATAGTGATTTTTGTTTTATAAGCGATTTACTAAGTTCAAGTGGTAAGACCCTGAGGTCAAGTGGTTTTACAAAATGAGGTATCAGGACCTCGTCTCTATAAACTGAGCCATAAATATTGTTATAAATATTTATGGAGTGTCATTAAGGTGGTATTAAAGTTTCGCTAAAAAATTTTAACGTTTCGATAGTTAATTAGTTAAAAAGGACTAAATCGTAATAGTTGAAAAAGTCAATCGCTATTAGTTTAAAGGTGTTAATTGATTAAAGAAACATAATTGGATGGCCTTATTGGATAAATTATCCATTTTTAAAATGTTGGTCTGCTAAAGCATTAAATTCTTTTAATTTTATATGTTTATATGTTGTTATTATTATTAAAATAAAGAAAAGTAAAGATTAAAATAGGAAAACATAATGTTTCTTCTTCATTTTACTTTGTTCTTCACCGAACCCCCATGGAAGTTTTTTCAAGGTTCGACTATGCTTAAATCCTTGCATGGTAAGCTCTTTTTCACCTGTTTCTAATAATTTTTATGTTTTTGATATCGTTGCAACTAGGTCCAGCTAGCCCATACTTTCAATTTTGAAACTGTTAAAGATTTTGAATGTTTCCATTGATGAACCTTGTGATTTTAAATGTTAAATGATGAATTTAGAATGTTGATTGATATTTAAAAGTATTTTATTAAGCGATTTTTGATGAATTTACTGATTAGGGACTAAATTGTTAAGATAATAAAAGTACAAGGATTTGATGTGAAATTATTACAAATATAGGCTGATATGGGTGCCATGAATATTCGGCTGTTATAATTTGGCATTAAAAATGGTTAATTTGCATGGTTTGGGCTCAAGGACTAAATGGAATAAAAGTACAACTTTAGGGTGATTTTGTAAAAAAGACCAAATTGTAATTGTTTTATTGTCTAAATTAATACATTGTATGAAATTATTAATTTAGATCAAGATCAGGTGGAAAATTGAGGAAAATGGAAAATTACTAAAATTCCCCTAAACTTTGGTATTTCTGCAATTTTTCCAGGTAAGGTCGTATGAATTTTATTCAGTATAATTTTGATTAAATTGAATATTAATATGTGATTATATTGTGATTAAATCAATATATATATGTTAGTATGCAATTTACCATGTTATGAAACGACGTAATTCCAACGACGTACAACGATTATCGAGTCCCGTTTGAACCTTAGGAATTCATAGGATAGAAATGACATGTCATTAGGGTTACTGATTTGGTTGATGTCCTGCATGTAATGCGGACACACCACAGCTCTTATGAGCTTACCGATTCTCAGCTCATATGAGCTTACCTATTCACAGCTCGTGAGAGCATACCAATTCATAGCTCGTATGAGCATACATGTACAGGAATTGACGGATTACAGTTTAGCACACTATGTGTGAGTTATCTTGAGTATCCAACGATATTTTGTAACGACCCAAATTTGGGCCTAGTAGAATTGGGCCTTGGCCATGAGAGCGTTTAAAATTTTTGAGAACAAGAGAACGACACTAATGCAAGTTGGACCTATTAGGTGAGTGATTTTGGAAGGTTAGGTGGTTCAAACCTGGGCTTTAGGAAAAATTTTTGTTTTAGGTGAATAAAACCCTAGAAGTGAGTAAGTAGGCTTTAAGAATAAAATGTGGGGAAAAAGTGACACAAAAGGAGTTGTGGTCTAGTGGCAAATGGCGCCACATGGGAGACAAGGAAGTGACACCATAGAGGGAGCAAGGGGTCCAAGGTTCAAGTCTTGGCGCTTGCAATTCTTTTTATTTTTCCTTTTAAATGAACTTAGACTTTGGCCATAGGCTTATATTTAGTTGCGCATGTTCTAAGTCACAAAAGGAGCTTGTGTTATGGTGACATGTAGCATCTAGAGCATAGGAGAGGGCAAAGGTTCGAATCTCATGTCAAGCAAGGGAGTGTTTATTTTGCGAATTGGACGGCCAGAGTTTGTGTTGGATTTAAACTCTGCTAAAGGAGGGATACCACATCGGGAAGCTAGCATGAGGATAGGCAAGAAGCTGGCTTTAAATAGAGCAAACCATGAGGAGAGTAGGCACACCTTTCATGGCTTATCCCTTCGCTTTGAGGCATGCTCGTTTGGGTTAGGCGTTGGATCATTCGTTGATCTGAATGCCGTTGGGTCGCGGAGGTGGTGACCGAAGTGGATCGACACACCCTTGGGGGTCAAGGGTGCAATCATTGTTGGCTTCTGCGCAGAACAGTGTTCAGAGCGTGGATTAACTTCAGATTCCTATCAGGTGTGTATTTCGCACTACTCTAGCTGTAGAGCGGCAAATGCCGAAATGCCGATCACACGGCGATGGTAGCCACACGAGCATGCGAGCGCACGCGTGGGAGCTTCGACGCGATAGTTGAGGCCCTCATGAGTGTTCTCATGGGTTTAGGCTGCCAGTAGGCTCATATGAATATATTGTATGACTGTGTAGTAGATATTGGACTGGTCTATGTGAATCTCATATCTGTGGTTAGATTTGGGGTAAATGGGCCACACGAGCGTGTGGTCCAATTTGGGCCGAGAATGGGCCCTAGGCCCATTCGCATCGTTATCTCTGCTTAGAATACTTGAGTCGCTCGAGGCGACTGTAGACCTTTTGAGGGGTCTACAAAATTACCAACTTACCCTTAGTGGGTAAATTACCGAATTACCCTTGGTGGGTAAATTACCAAATTACCCTTGCTGGGTAAATTACTGAATTACCCTTGGTGGGTAAATTATCGAATTACCCTTGGTGGGTAAATTACCGAATTACCCTTAGAGGGTTAATTACCGAAATACCCTTATAGGGTAAATTATCGAAATACCCTTAGTGGGTGAATTACTGAAATACCAACGACGGGTAAAATTACCGAAACACCCCTAAAGGGGTGAAAATTACCGTTATACCCTTAGGTGACAAAATGATCGTTATACCCTTGATTATGGTTAAATATCGTGTATGTGATTTCTATTTATACTGTTTATACTTGTAATACACTGCATTCATATCATGTTGCATGGGTTGGGTTTGATGATTGGAGGAAGTACCGTTTAAGTGGATCTCCCACATACCGTTTTAGTGGCTCAGCCACATATACCGTGATTAGCAGCTTGACCGCACATCGTGAGGATTGGTGGGTGGGTTGACATGGTCCCCACATGGTGCGATTGGTGATGCGGGTGGAGAGTTAGGCACCGGGTAGGATTGGGGTGGGAACATATCCACATACATTAAGATGATTTTGGGGCTCAGGCCCAGCTTGTTACCGAATAAGGCTTAGGCGTAGACCGATACTGTATGGGCTCAGGCCCAGATAGTGACCGTTATAGGGGATTTGTAACATCCCGAAATTGGGCCTAGTAGGATTGGGCCCAAAGGGCCTTGATTTAAAATTTTTAGAGAACAAGAGATCGGCTTAAATGCAAGTTGGACCTATTGGATAAGTGATTTTGGAAGGTTAGAAGGCTTCTATAAAGTCCCGGATCGAACTTTGGCTTTAGGGAAATTTTGGTTTTAGGTGAAAAAACCTGAAGTTGGCGGTGTAGGCCTTAAGAATAAAATGTGGGAAAAATGACACAAGTGGAGTATGTGGTGTAGTGGCAAAGTGACGCCACTTAAGGAACAAGGGGGTGACGCCACAGGGAAGGAAGGAGGTCCAAGGTTCAAGTCTTGGCTCTTGCATTTTAGTTTTCTTTTTACATGGACTTTAATATTTGGCTATAGATTCAAATTTAGTTGCGCATGGTTTAAGACACAAGAGGAGCTTGTGGCTAAGTTGTTAGTGGCGTGGATTATGTTGCAGGGGAGCCTGGGTTCGAATCTCATGAGAAGCAAAGGGGTATTTATTTTGTGGATTGGACGGCAAGAGTTTCAGTTGAATTTAAACTCTACCGACGAAGGGATCCCACATCGGAAAGATACAAAGAAGGAAGGTGGAGAGCTAGCTATATAAAAAGAGCATTCCAGGAGGAGAGTTAACATACCTTGGTGGGCGTTTGGGCACAGGAGTGGTCGCAGCGCGGTTTAACACCAAACTCCTATCAAGTGTGTAACTCTCTCTACTCTAGTTGTAGAGCGGCAAATACCGAAGTACCGGTCACGGCAATAGTAGCCACACGAGCGTGCGAGCGCACGTGTGGGGCTTCGACGCGATAGTTGAGGCCATCAGTAGTATTCTTGTGGGTTGGGCTGCTTGGGCCGCGATTGGCCGAAATGGCCCAATGGGCCCATGGGCCCTTATGAGTAAATTGTGCGGTTGTGTAGAATATAGTGAACTAGACTAGGTGGAACTTATATACATGGCTAGATTTGTGCTAGGTGGGCCACACGAGCGTGTGGGCTCGAATGGGCCGGAATCGAGTTTTAGGCCCAATCATTCAGTACGACCGGAAATGGTAGCTGAGTCACTCGGGGCAACATTTGGACCTTTGGGAAAGGCCGTTGCAGGTGCAAAATTACCGATATATCCTTGGTGGGTAAATTACGAAAATGCCCTTGGTAGGTAAAATTACGGTTATACCCTTAGAGGTTGATTAGCGTGATTATGTTGTTTTATGTCTATCTGGTTATGATGGTAATTCATGTTATACTTATATTTGATATATGTTTAGCACACATGACATACTGCATACACGAATTATTATGTCATATTGCACGGGTGTAATGAGAGGATGGGGAAGGCTTATTTCTAGACTGTCACCAGTGGTTTTGACCACACAGTGGGTTGGCCCCGCTTTCTATATTATAATCGTGACTAAGTCTCAGTGGTTTTGACCACACATATACTATTTGTGACTACGGTCACCAGTGGTTTTGACCATACATGGATTATTTGTGACTCATCCCAGTGGTTTGATACCACAGTGGGTTGGCCCCACATGTTGATTACGGGATTGTCATCAGTGGTTTTGACCACACGGTGGGTTGGCCCCACCATATGATTTGTGAATACGGTCACCAGTGGTTTTGACCACACTTATATGATTTATGACTACGGTCACCAGTGGTTTTGACCACACGGGGTAGACACAGGAGTTCGGATGGTTAGGTTGGGTTTGCATGAATTGCATATTGACTTATGTATTGTGTAAGTGCTTTGTTATTATCGGGATGGGGATTTATACACTGAGTCTCGGTGACTCACCCCTTCCCTTACATTTTTGCAGATGAGGCATAGATCACGGATGTGGAGCCGGGGCAGACTCGAGGTGGCCGTGCGTTATGTTTTCGGGTTTTATCTCATTTACTATTTTGGGTTAATTTACTTTTAAATTTGGTTTTGGATTTGTAATAAGGCCGCTAAATTCCATTATTTTGGGTTTTTTGATTATCTGCTATAAGTTTTATTATATTGTGCTTAAGTTAAATAACATGGCATGTTAATAACCTGTTAACTCAATGTTTTTGAAAAGTTATACCTCTTATCGGGATTTTCAAACTTTATCATCGGGTAATAACAAACAAATGGTGTTAACAACTCATATTTTCGCCAACCTAAGTTTTACTTTAAGTTCAAATACAAAACGGTTTTCAACTTTGCATTTTAATCAAAGTCGGCATTTCCTTAAAAACAAACGGTTTTCTCAAAGGAGTTTTCTTCTTTTGTCCAAACTTTAAACAACAAAGTGTTTTATAGCGTTATCTTCAAAATTTAAACCTACAACTTGTTTTATTCAAATTATTTTTACCCTGTGACATGCCGAATTCGGTTGTAGTGTGTTGACCGGGTTTGGGGTGTTACAATTTTGGTATCAGAGCCTAGGTTCAAAAACTCGGCTATGGGTTTGGGTTTAAAAATGTTTTCAAAAGATGGTTTGGAAAATGGTTTAGAAAAATATATATCTGTTTTTTTTTAAATATGGCACCCGAGTCTCCGGCACCAATCCGCACTGTAAGTTTCCTGATACTTTGCTTTGTTATATGCTGTATTTTGAATATCTATTCTGTGTGTTTGGGTTGGATGTGATGTTCGGATATAGAGTTGATTGCGTATGAAATATTTGTCTGCTTTAATGGTTAGGTGTTTTTAAGTATGTGTAGGATTTCTAAATTCTAGTTAAAAGTATATTAGAGTTATTGGAATCAGAGTGCGCAGCGTGAGCACAGTGTTGTAGGTTAGGTTGTACGAATGTTCCTGTAGTTGGAAATTTCGAGGACGAAATTTCGTTAAGGAGGGTAGATTTGTAACATCCCGAAATTGGGCCTAGTAGGATTGGGCCCAATGGGCCTTGATTTAAAATTTTTAGAGAACAAGAGATCGGCTTAAATGCAAGTTGGACCTATTGGATAAGTGATTTTGGAAGGTTAGAAGGCTTCTATGAAGTCCCGGATCGAACTTTGGCTTTAGGGAAATTTTGGTTTTAGGTGAAAAAAACCCTGGAAGTTGGCAGGTAGGCCTTAAGAATAAAATGTGGGGAAAAATGATACAAGTGGAGTGTATGGTGTAGTGGCAAAGTGACGCCACTTAAGGAACAAGGGGGTGACGCCACAGGGAAGGAAGGAGGTCCAAGGTTCAAGTCTTGGCTTCTTGCATTTTGGTTTTCTTTTTACATGGACTTTAATATTTGGCTATAGATTCAAATTTAGTTGCACATGGTTTAAGACACAAGAGGAGCTTGTGGCTAAGTGGTTAGCGGCGTGGATTATGTTGCAGGGGAGCCTGGGTTCGAATCTCATGAGAAGCAAGGGGGTATTTATTTTGTGGATTGGACGGCAAGAGTTTCAGTTGAATTTAAACTCTACCGACGAAGGGATCCCACATCGGAAAGATACAAAGAAGGAAGGTGGAGAGCTAGCTATATAAAAGAGCATTCCAGAGGAGAGTTAACATACCTTGGTGGGCGTTTGGGCACGTGGAGTGGTCGCAGCTGCTGGTTAACACCGCACTCTATCAGTGTGTAACTCTCTCTACTCTAGTTGTAGAGCGGCAAATATCGAAGTGCCGGTCACGGCAATAGTAGCCACACGAGCGTGCGAGCGCACGTGTGGGGCTTCGACGCGATAGTTGAGGCCATCGTAGTATTCTTGTGGGTTGGGGCTCAGGGCGCGCGATGCCCAAAGTGGGCCCAATGGGCCCGTGGGCCCTTATGAGTAAATTGTGCGATTGTGTAGAATATAGTGAACTAGACTAGGTGGAACTTATATACATGGCTAGATTTGTGCTAGGTGGGCCACACGAAATGCGTGGGGCCCGAATGAGCGTAATCGAGTTTTAGGCCCAATCATTCTGCGACCAAAAATGGTAGCTGAGTCTCTCGGGGCGACATTTGGGCCTTTGGGAAAGGCCATTGTAGGTGCAAAATTACCGATATACCCTTGGTGGGTAAATTACGAAAATGCCCTTGGTAGGTAAAATTACGTTTATACCCTTAGAGGTTGATTAGCGTGATTATGTTGTTTTATGTCTATCTGATTATGATGGTAATTCATGTTATACTTATATTTGATATATGTTTAGCATAGATGACATACTGCAGACACGAATTATTATGTCATATTGCACGGGTGTAATGAGAGGAGGGGGAAGGCTTGTTTCTAGACTGTCACTAGTGGTTTTGACCACACAGTGGGTTGGCCCCGCTTTCTATATTATAATCGTGACTAAGTCTCAGTGGTTTTGACCACACATATACTATTTGTGACTACGGTCACCAGTGGTTTTGACCATACATGGATTATTTGTGACTCGTCCCAGTGGTTTGATACCACAGTGGGTTGGCCCCACATGTTGATTACGGGATTGTCATCAGTGGTTTTGACCACACGGTGGGTTGGCCCCACCATATGGTTTGTGACTACGGTCACCAGTGGTTTTGACCACACATATATGATTTGTGACTACGGTCACCAGTGGTTTTGACCACACGGGGTAGACACAGGAGTTCGGATGGTTAGGTTGGGTTTGCATGAATTGCATATTGACTTATGTATTGTGTAAGTGCTTTGTTATTATCGAGATGGGGATTTATACACTGAGTCTCGGTGACTCATCCCTTCCCTTACATTTTGCAGATGAGGCATAGATCGCGGATGTGGAGCCAAGGCACTCGAGGTGGCCATGCGTTATGTTTTCTGTTTTATCTCATTTACTATTTTGGGTTAATTTACTTTTAAATTTGGTTTTGGATTTGTAATAAGGCCGCTAAATTCCATTATTTTGGGTTTTTGATTATCTGCTATAAGTTTTATTATATTGTGCTTAAGTTAAACAACATGGCATGTTAATAACCTGTTAACTCAATGTTTTTGAAAAGTTATACCTCTTATCGGGATTTTCAAACTTTATCATCGGGTAATAACAAACAAATGGTGTTAACGAACAACTCATATTTTCGCCAACCTAAGTTTTACTTTAAGTTCAAATACAAAACGGTTTTCAACTTTGCATTTTAATCAAAATCGACATTTCCTTAAAAACAAACGGTTTTCTCAAAGGAGTTTTCTTCTTTTGTCCAAACTTTAAACAACAAAGTGTTTTATAGCGTTATCTTCAAAATTTAAACCTACAACTTGTTTTATTCAAATTATTTTTACCCTGTGACATGCCGAATTCGGTTGTAGTGTGTTGACCGGGTTTGGGGTGTTACAGGATTACACACTGATTTCTCGTAACTCACCCCTTCCTTTTTAACCGTGCAGGTAATCCCCAGCGTTAGAGGATTTGGAGCTGTGGAGGACTCAGAGGTGGCCATACGTCAGATTCGCTTCTTAACGAAACTTAGTAATTTTGGTTTTAATTTAGTTTATATTATTTTTGGGGTTAATATTTTGTGTAATAAGGCCATTGGATTTTTCTTTTTGAACTTTCATTTCGTAATTCTGCTATGTATGAATTGTTAAACGATTAAACACTGGTTTTTAAAACAACAACTGTAACAGCCCGATTTTGACCCTAATAGAAATAGTGGTTTCAAAACCACAAATCCGAGTCAGTAAAATATTTTAATATTATATTCGGTGCCTATGATATATGATTGAGCATGTGTTAAAATTTCGTGAGTTAATTTGTCCGTTTGTGTGTTTAATTTAAGAAAAATGACTAAATCGCATAAATGGTAAAAGTAGCCTTTTATTTGATTGAATGATTAAATTGATGTGCCTTTATAAAGATGAGGCCTTATGTTGTAAATTACCCTTTTTGCAAGAGTAGTGGACGGCAACATGCATATATATTATGCATTTATATGTTTATTGTACATGTTAAGTTAATAAAAAAAAATCATTTTATAAGTTATATTATAATAAAACATAAAAGAAAAAGAAAGCATGCATGTGTTCATCCATTTTGACCGAAAACTAAATAAAAGAGAAAAAAAAAGACCTAGCTCCATTTGGCCTTGATTAAGCTTGATTAAGGTATGTGTTTAGCTCGGTTTTTGATAATTTTTACGTTTTTGAGATTGTTGCTTTGTGTTTTAGCTAGCCCATGCTTGAATTTTGGAATTGGTTGTGTGTTTCGTGAGTTACCGTTGATGGAATCTTGAAACACCCCAAACTCGGCCCACAAGCCCCGACCGGATCTGGCATGTTCCTCGAGTAAAACACTTCAAATCTTGTTTGTCAATTTGGAAAATGTGGTCATTTTGAAGAGGAATCGTTAGGTGTCAAAACATTTAAAATTGTTTCCACGATAAGTTATTTAACCCTCGATTTAATAATAATCGTATCATAATAAAAATTTGAAACATAAAACAGTTTAATAATAATGGCCTTATTACATCAATAGCAAACCTGAAATAAATCCAAACTTAAAAATAAAGTCTCAAAATAAAATAATCGCAAGTCGAGCATGGCCACCACTAAGCTTCTCGACCGGTCCATCTACCGAGTGTCACCTGAAAAGATATCCCACAACGGTGTGTCAAACAGACTCGGTATGTAACATACCAACACAGTCTCAACGATTTAGGCATGTCAGATCATGCATATTCATATAGCAATTACATATAATGATGCAATCCCAACCTAGTTAACCATCCGCTACACATCACCCGCACTCGCCATCACACCGTGGGATTACTAAATCGACCCTCCATCCGCTACACATCATCGGCGGCGCCGCTTGGATGACTTGCTCATCGCCCTTATAAATTGTGGCATAGCCACTGGATAATGTGACAAAGTCACTGACATTATTTTGTGACATAAGTCACCATATTCGATTTCGTGACATGAGTCACCACATTCGATATATTGTGGTATAAACCACTGGATCACTTCCCTTTCCATATAACCCATATGCCCCATGTCACACGTAATATGCAATATCATGCCTTATGCCTTATTCCACATTCTTATCGATATTCACATATGTACCATATTCCAAATATTCATATCATAATATTATTCATATCATTTATTAACATAATGTTAAGGTTACTTACCTGAGTACTTTGTACCATCACATGGTACCTTTGCCCACTTTTCACATTATTATAAACACATATATTAAATTGATGCCATAAATCTATTAAGAGTTAGTGTGGGGTACACACCTGGTTTACTTAATGCTTTCACTGAAATCCCGAAAATCTCGATCTAATGCTTTAGATCTCTAGTTCCTATATTCGGCCACCTTAAGCATGTTAGCAACAAGCCATTCGGCCAAATAACCAAATCCCGAAGGATTAACACAACCAACTTCTTACCTTGTTGCCGATTTGGTTACTACACAAATCCCGAAGACCTCCCCTAGAGTCGGCTACACTAGAAATCCTGAAACATCCTTTCAAGCTTCGGCAAACAAGAATATTAATGGGATTAGTCCTTAACTTTTGACTAAAAGAAAAAGATTGAAGATCGAATGAAAATTGATCTTACCTTTAATATTGGGTTCGACTGTATTCCTGCCTGGCACCACTTTAAGAGATTCGGCTATAGCTAGATGTTGATCAACAATTTTCGTCTCCTAAAGGATAGGGGAGCATTCGACTATGGTCACCCACATATGAGATTTGGCTTCAACAAGGAACACAAGAGGAAGGGTATGAATCTTTTTAGGGGTTACGGCAATGGTGGATTAGGGAAAAGAAGATTTCGGCTAGACTAAAAGAAAAAGAAGAGAACGATGATGGTTTTGGAGAGAAAAAGAAAACGAAAGAGAGGCTACAATGCCTTAGTGAAATTCGGCTATTCCCCTTACTAAACTTGGTCGAAAATCACCTTAAAGGAGTCCCTAGGCCGGCCAACTCCTTCCCCCTATCTCATCCCTTCCTTTACTCCTATTTTTCCTCCTCCTTGCACATTCAAAATAATTTAAAATAAATCCTCATTTATCTTCTACTTAGGCAAAATTTCAAAAGGATTAAACCACATCTTAAACTCATCCCTTAGTGCCCCATTTCCGTCCACCTCTCTTGCTCCTTGCTGCAAAATAAAACTCTTTTATTTGCTTCCCTTGTGGCTCGAACTCAAGCCCTTCTCTACCGCTTGAGGCGTCACTTACCAATGCCTT
Source organism: Gossypium sturtianum (assembly GCA_025698515.1). Taxonomy (NCBI): domain Eukaryota; kingdom Viridiplantae; phylum Streptophyta; class Magnoliopsida; order Malvales; family Malvaceae; genus Gossypium; species Gossypium sturtianum. The sequence continues at coordinate 87,798,472 of CM046955.1, forward strand.
AAGTGGCGCCTCCTTGCCACTTTAACAAGCTGATTCTTATGTCCAATTTCCCCTACAATTTCTCTTAAGGCCTCTCAGGCTTAGCTCCCCTTTAAAACTTAAAATTCAATATTTTTCTAAGGCATTCACCTACACTCTTAAGGTTCAAAAAATTCATGAAACATATTTACAACACACACAGGCATGATACTTCACATAATTAAGCAATAATGCACAAGCCCAAAATCCCGGATATTACAGTTCTACCCCCCTTAAAATAATTTCGTCCTCGAAATTACCTGGCTAAAATAGGTGAGGGTATTGCTTTCGCATTGCTTCTTCCGGCTCCCAAGAAGCTTCTTCCGATCCATGATTACGCCATAACACTTTGACTAAAGGAACTGATTTCCTTCGTAATACCTTCACATCTCGTTCCAAGATCTGGACCGGCTCCTCCTCGTAGGACCAATCTAGCCTTAGCTCCACCTCTTCAACCGGCACTACATGAGATGGATCCGATCGGTAACGACGTAGCATAGAAACATGGAATACATCGTTCATCTGTCTCAACTCTAGTGGCAACTCTAACTGGTACGCCACTGGTCCAACCCGCTTCAATACCTGATAAGGTCCTATAAACCTTGGACTTAACTTCCCTTTGCGACCAAATCTCATCACCTTCTTCCATGGCGAAACTTTAAGAAACACCTGATCTCCCACAGCAAATTCTATTTTCTTTCGCTTAAGATCCGCGTCACGACTTCTCTCGCTGCGGATGCCTCCTTTAACCGTGCCCGAATTAACTTAACCTTTTCTTCGGATTCTGCCACAATCTCTGGACCCAAAACTTGACGTTCTCCTAATTCTGTCCAACACGTAGGAGTGCGACACTTCCGTCCATATAGCGCTTCATACGGTGCCATCCGAATACTGGCTTGATAGCTGTTATTATATGCAAATTCTGCTAAAGGCAAGTATTCTTCCCAACTTCCTCTAAAGTCTATTACACAGCCTCTCAACATATCTTCCAACACTTGGATCACTCGCTCAGATTGACCGTCCGACTGTGGATGAAATGCCGTAGTGAAATCCAATCTGGTGCCCAAAGCTTGATGTAGTGCTTTCCAAAACCGAGGCGTAAACCTTGGATCCCTGTCTGAGATAATCAACATTGGCACTCCATGCAACCTCACAATTTCTGCCACATACAACTTCGCCAACCTCTGCAAAGAATAGTCAACCCGTACTGGTATGAAATGTGCGAATTTTGTCAATCGGTCCACTATCACCCATACCGAGTCCTTCTTAGTAGGCGTAAGGGGAAGCCCACTAACGAAGTCCATGGTGATTCTCTCCCACTTCCACTACGGAATCTTTATCGGCTGAAGCAACCCTGACGGAACTTGGTGCTCTGCCTTGACTTGTTGACACGTCAAGCACTTCCCTACAAATTCTCAGTAACTTCCCGCTAAGACCAGTGCCACCAAAACTGCTCTCTTAGATCTCGGACATCTTACTACCTCTAGGATGCATAGCATAAGGGCTACTATGCGATTTCGAAGAATTCTCTCGCCTTAACTTCTTATTCTTAGGCATACGGACCTTGCCATGAAAACTTAGCACTCCTCATCATTAATACCATAATCCTCTAACTCCCCACTCTGCACTTGTCGCAACTTAACACTTAGATCATCATCTACCAGTTGTCCTTCTTTCACCTCATTCAACCATGACGACTTAACTTGCAATTTAGCCAGCAAACTTCCGTCGTCATACAAGCTCAGATGTGCAAACATCGCCCTCAGATCCGATACTACTTTCCGACTTAGGGCATCTGCTACCACATTTGCCTTGCCCGGATGATATTCAATAGAACAATCATAGTCTTCCAATAACTCCACCCACCTTCGCTGTCTCAGGTTCAGCTCTTTCTGAGTCAGCAGATACTTAAGGCTCTTGTGGTCTGTGTAGATTACCGACTTTTCTCCATATAAATAGTGCCTCCATACCTTAAGGGCAAAGACCACTGTCGCTAATTCCAAATCATGTGTCGGGTAGTTAACCTCATGTGGCCTTAATTGTCGAGACGCATAAGCGACTACCTTCCCGTCTTGCATCAAAACACATCCTAATCCTGTATGAGAAGCGTCACAATACACCAAGAAATCTTTCCCTGCCTCAGGCTGAATCAAGACTGGGGCTTTAGTCAAGACCCTCTTAAGCTTCTCAAAGCTCTCCTGTTGCCTATCTGTCCATACGAAGGGTACCTCCTTTCTCAACAACCTCGTCAAAGGAGCAACTATTGATGAGAACCCTTCCACAAACCTTCTGTAGTAGCCTGCCAATCCCAAGAAACTGCGAACCTCTACCACCGACTTAGGTGGTTTCTAATCCAGCACTGCTTCGATCTTCCTAGGATCCACCCTTATTCCTTCTGCAGACACTACATGCCCTAAGAATGCAACCTCTTTCAGCCAAAATTCACACTTGCTGAATTTGGCGTAGAGCTTCTTCTCCCTTAACACTTGCAACACTGTCCGAAGATGCTCGTCATGTTCTTCCTCCGACTTAGAATACACTAGGATGTTGTCTATGAACACAACGACGAATCGATCCAAGTAGGGTTGAAAAACCCGGTTCATCATATCCATGAACGTGGCTGGGGCGTTCGTCAATTCGAACGGCATTACTACAAACTCATAATGCCCGTATCTTGTCCGTAAAGTCGCTCATGGATATCCACCTCCTTCACCTTAAGTCGATGATACCTGCATCTTAGATCTATCTTCTCAAAACACCGCGCTCCCTTAAGCCGATCGAACAAGTCGTCTATCCTTGGCAACGGGTACTTGTTCTTGATGGTCAGCTTATTCAACTGACGGTAATCTATGCACATACGCATAGTCCCGTCCTTCTTCTTCACAAACAAGACCGGTGCTCCCCATGGAGACACAATGGGTCGAATGAACCCACGGTCAAGCAACTCCTGAATTTGAGCTTTGAGCTCCACCAACTCCTTTGGTGCCATTCTATACGGAGCGATAGATACTGGCACCGTTCTAGGCAGTAAGTCAATTCCAAACTCCACCTCTCTATCAGGGGGTATTCCAGGTAACTCCTCCGGGAAAACATCCACAAATTCCCTTACTGTTCTAAGTCCATTAACTCCCTCTTCTTTTGCATCCAATGCACTGACGAAAGTCAAAAATGCCTCGCACCCTTTCCGAACCATCTTATCCGCCTTTAATGCTGAAACTACATCAGCCAAATAGTTTCTTCTTTCTCCTATCATAATTATCTCCTCATCCTCCGGGGTCCTTAACTCCATTCGCTTAGCTGCGCAATCCAATTTAGACCGATGTTCCACTAGCCAATCCGTGCCAAGTATGAGATCAAATTCTCTGAAAGGTAGTTCCATCAAGTCGGCAGGGAATATCACTCCCTGAATCTCTAGGGGTACATTCTGAAATATCTTGTTCACTACTACAGTTTGACCTAACGGGCTTACTACAGTCATCTCTCTACTAGACAGTTCAGATGCTATGCCTAGAGTTTCAACTACTCCACTTGCAACATACGAGTGGGTCGAGCCAACATCAATTAAAGTAAAATAAGGCTTATCGGCTATAAGGAACATACCGGTTATGATGTCTGGTGCGTCTCCATCCTCCCTTCGACGAACGACATACACCAGACCCGGCTGTCTTGCCTCTGTGTTACCAACACCTCTGCCCGGTGTTCCCCGTCCTCTTCCAGCACCATTTCCTCTGCCATTCGGACCACGCGACCCGCGGTGGCTGCGGTCCCACCTCTTCCACCTGATTGAAATTTCGACTGTTGGTTGGCCCCCGTCTTTTTTTATAGGACAGTCCTTAATCATGTGGTCCTTGGACCCACACTTGAAACATCCCCCTGTCTTCTTCCAATACTCTCCTAGGTGCCTCTTCCCACACTGATAACAAGTACGATACTGCCCTCCTGTAGCAACCTGCTGGCCTCGCGGCCCATCCACCCTCTGTCTCTTTTGAGCATTCCCGGATGACCCTGATGATCCAAACCCTCTCCTTTGCCTGTTCCGGTCCGTATTCTGCCTTACAGATTCCTTAACCCCTTCGGCTACCTTAGCCTTTTCCACCAACACTGCAAACTCTCGCTCCTGTTGTGGAGCTATCAACAACCTTAGGTCATCCCTCAGTCCGTCCTCAAACCGAAAACATCGCTCATGCTCCGTAGCCACGATACCTCGAGCATACCGGCTCAACCTTAAGAATTTAGCCTCGTACTCCGCTACGGACTTGTTCCCTTGAACAAGCCCCAAAAATGCCTTCCTCTGAGCATCAGTATAACTAGTTCCAACATACTTCTTCTGATATGTCGCCTTAACATACTCTCAAGTGAGATCCTCAGCTGTAGCACCATCCCGAACTGTGAGCCACCACTGATATGCCTCATTGCGAAGTAGCGACACCATTCCTTCAGCTTTCTCTTCAAAGAAATCGATCCAAATCATCCATAATTCGCTCTGTCGCTTCCAACCAATACTCACCGTCATCGGGTGCCACACCGTGATACGCCACGGAATACTTCACTCCATTTGCTCGAGTCACTCGCACAGATTTTACGAGCTCCCATACCTCCACCGCTCCACCACCATCTCAAGAACTCGCAAAGATCGCTCACGAGCATCGCATCATCCCCGTCTGATCTTGCTGCTCAACACCAATAGCTGGTGGTGGGGGTGGTGGTACCTCATTCTCGGAACCTTGACCAGACCTAACGGGTTCCGATACGGCCATTCTGCCTCCACCATGCCCTCGCACATTACGACCACGTCCCCTAGAACTCATGTTTGCGATCGCGATTTAATCTGTTTTAGAAAGTTTTATGCATTAGTCTTTGTTCCACTGATTATCCACGAACAAGTTTTATGTAAAGAAGTTGAGTAGTAGTTCTTTTGATCATTACAGGGTTTTTATTTCAAGTCTTCTACCCTAATTCAGAGAGATACATTCATTCATTAGTACCTACCACACACATTCACCATTTGAACATTTTTTTTTGTCTGTTCCTATCCCAAGGGTATTTTCGTAATTTGTCCTACAGGGGTATTTTGGTAAATTTCCAAATCAGGGTATTTGGGTAATTTTTAAAACTAAGATTTATAAAACAATGTAGCAGGTCCCTTTCTGGTTTTAATTATTGAGTTTATCCTGTGAATGAGTCCTCTTGGTTAGGGTGAACCGTTACTACGCACCAGGTAGGATTCGAGTGAAGAGGAGGTGAGTCTCTAGGATCGCTTAAATACTGTGCTCTTCCCGAATCCAATCCTAGACATGCGCACAATGGTTGTCACACCCTAACTCTCGCGACTTAGTCACGTGTTTGTTTAGTCGCCTTAAATTTTATGTAGTTCTTGTGTTGGGGTAAACTAATCCTAGGGTTCCATAACTTAATATACTAATCTACGTTCCCGTTATACCCATATACAAATCATACATTAATTCACACAACGGTTAGGGGTACTTACCTGGTTGACTTCGGGCCGGAGACTTAGGTGCCATGCCAGAAAAACCTGTTCATTTCACAAAAATTTTCACAAAACTTATTTGGGCTCGATTCTAAAAATGTTATGGGCTTTAAACCCAAGGCCGAGAGTTTAAAACTGGGCTCTGATACCAAATTGAAACACCCCAAACCCAGCCCACAAGCCCCGACCGGATCTGGCATGTTCCTCAAGTAAAACACTTCAAATCTTGTTTGTCAATTTGGAAAATGTGGTCATTTTGAAGAGGAATCGTTAGGTGTCAAAACATTTAAAATTGTTTCCAAGATAAGTTATTTAACCCTCGATTTAATAATAATCGTATCATAATAAAAATTTGAAACATAAAACAGTTTAATAATAATGGCCTTATTACATCAATAGCAAACCCGAAATAAATCCAAACTTAAAAATAAAGTCTCAAAATAAAATAACTACAAGCTGAGCATGGCCACCACTAAGCTCCCGCTGACCCGGTCCATCTAGTGAGTGTCACCTGAAAAGATATCCCACAACGGGGTGAGTCAAACAGACTCAGTATGTAACAGCCAACACAGGTCTCAACGATTTAAGCATGTCAGATCATACATATTCATATAGCAATTACATATAATGATGCAATCCTGAACCCAACCTAGTTAACCATCCGCTACACATCACCCGTACCTGCCATCACACTGTGGGGATTACTAAATCGACCCTCCATCCGCTACACATCATCGAAGGCAGTCGCTGCAGACGACTTGCTTATTGCCCTTATAAATTGTGGCATAGCCACCAGATAATGTGACAAAGTCACCAGACATTATTTTGTGACATAAGTCACCACAGTCAGATTTCGTGACATGAGTCACCACATTCAGATATTGTGGTATAAACCACCAGATCACTTCCCCTTTCCATATAACCCATATGCCCCATGTCACACAGAATATGCAATATCATGCCTTATGCCTTATTCTACATTCTTATCGATATTCACATATGTACCATATTCCAAATATTCATATCATAATATTATTCATATCATTTATTAACATAATGTTAAGGTTACTTACCTGAGTACTTTGTACCATCACATGGTACCTTTGCCCACTTTTCACATTATTATAAACACATATATTAAATTGATGCCATAAATCTATTAAGAGTTAGTGTGGGGTACACACCTGGTTTACTTAATGCTTTCACTGAAATCCCAAAAATCCCGATCTAATGCTTTAGATCTCTAGTTCCTATATTCGGCCACCTTAAGCATGTTAGCAACAAGCCATTCGGCCAAATAACCAAATCCCGAAGGATTAACACAACCAACTTCTTACCTTGTTGCCGATTTAGTTACTACACAAATCCCAAAGACCTCCCCTAGAGTCGGCTACACTAGAAATCCCGAAAGATCCTTCCAAGCTTCGGCAAACAAGAATATTAATGGGATTAGTCCTTAACTTTTGACTAAAAGAAAAAGATTGAAGATCGAATGACAATTGATCTTACCCTTAATATTGGGATCGACTGTATTCCTGCCTGGCACCACTTTAAGAGATTCGGCTATAGCTAGATGTTGATCAACAATTTTCGGCTCCTAAAGGATAGGGGAGCATTCAACTATGGTCACCCACATATGAGATTCGGCTTCAACAAGGAACACAAGAGGAAGGGTATGAATCTTTTTAGGGGTTACGGCAATAGTGGATTAGGGAAAATAAGATTTCGGCTAGACTAAAAGAAAAAGAAGAGAACGATGATGGTTTTGGAGAGAAAAAGAAAATGAAAGAGAGGCTACATTGCCTTAATGAAATTCGGCTATTCCCCTTACTAAACTTGGCCGAAAATCACCTTAAAGGAGTCCCTAGGCCGGCCAACTCCTTCCCCCTATCTCATCCCTTCCTTTACTCCTATTTTTCCTCCTCCTTGCACATTCAAAATAATTTAAAATAAATCCTCATTTATCTTCTACTTAGCCAAAATTTCAAAAGGATTAAACCACATCTTAAACTCATCCCTTAGTGCCCCATTACCGTCCACCTCTCTTGCTCCTTGCTGCAAAATAAAACTCTTTTATTTGCTTCCCTTATGGCTCGAACTCAAGCCCTTCTCCACTGCTTGAGGCGTCACTTACCAATGCCTTAAGTGGTGCCTCCTTGCCACTTTAACAAGCTGATTCTTATGTCTAATTTCCCCTACAATTTCTCTTAAGGCCTCTCAGGCTTAGCTCCCCTTTAAAACTTAAAATTCAATATTTTTCTAAGGCATTCACCTACACTCTTAAGGTACTAAAAATTCATAAAACATATTTACAACACACACAGGCATGCTACTTCACATAATTAAGCAATAATGCACAAGCCCAAAATACCGGATATTACAAATCTTGTTGTTTTTGTTGTTTGATGATGAAATATTAATTATATGTGTTAGATTAACAAGTTTTGTCTTTGAATTTTTGATGAAATTGAGTAGTTAGGACTAAATTTAAAAAAATAAATTTTTGAGGGACTAAAATGCAAAATAAATGAAATGTATGAGATTGTATTAGGACTATGAATATTCGGCCCTAAAGAAGTGTGGTCAAATTTTGAATATTTTGTGTTTTGTGCAATAGGGACTAAATTGTGAAAATGTGAAATATTAAGGGTAAAAATGTAATTTGCCCATTTATGCATTTTTGGACTAAATTGAATGAAAATATGTTTGAATGAGCTTAATTTGAAATTATTCAGATCAAGAAAAAAAAGGATCGGGATTGGATCGGGGAAAGGAGAAGTTAATCGAATAGTCGGAAAACGTAGTCCGTCGATACTCGAGGTAAGTTTATTAAGCAATTGGGTTGAATTGAATTTTTATCTATATTGATGTACATGTATTAATAGAGGTAAGTATGTATAATGTCATAATGCCGAATGTGATGTTGATTGAGAGATGTATTTAGCCGAATGTGAGGTATATATATATGTTGATGATATAGCTATGTGAGACATTGATTTAAGAGATGAATATGGTTGAATGTGATGAATATTTGTATATCAATGGTATAGCAGAATGTGAATTGATATAGAAATGAAATAAATTTATTTGTATATATATATATGTAAATGTGATTGAGGTTTAAGTTTTTTTTTTATAAATATATATATGTGCTTATTTAGACAAGTATTAAGTTCAAGTAATGCACCAAGTGAGTGAAATTAGATACCGAGCACTGTGTGTGTGAAATTGGTCATGTGGCACTAAGTGTGCGAATTTGGAGAATGAGCACTAAGTGTGCGAATTTAACTTCCGAGCACTAAGTGTGCGAAATCGGATAAAGAACTTTAAGTGTATAATTGAACTTCAGGACATTTTGGGTACAAAATTCGGTTGATGAACATTAAAGGTAAGAGTAAATAAAATTTTAATGATTGAATTCAGTAAGTTTCGATACTATGAGAGGTTATCATTTGAATGGTAAGTATAAATTTTCGTAAGTAGTATATGTATAGGAAATCGATTGTTAAATGTATGTATATTTGGTTTTTGGAACTATGAAAGGTGATAGTTTAGTATGCATTTGTATTAAAGTGAGGAATGGATTAAAGACCTATGTGAAGTCTATTTTTAAATGTTGGGATATTCGGTCTAAGGGTCATGAAATGTGTAAATTTTCTATTATAATGTTTTAAGGCCTTGTTATGTAATTGCTTATAACTTACTAAGCTATGATACTTTACTTTTTGTGGTTGTTGTATTGTTTTATTAGATTTTGGAGTCGAGATTCAAGCTCGGGGATCATCGTCAAGTCTATCACACTATCAACTAATTTTGGTATTTTGTAAGCTGAATTTCTTTTGAAACTATGGCATGTATAGGCTATATTACTCTTTTGAGTTCACTATGAATGTGATGAATATAAATGCCATGCAAAAATGGCTAGATTTCTAAGCTTGGGTTTGGTTATGTTTGATCATGGTGCTAATGTTTGTGTATATCTGGTCATGTTATAAGCTTATTTTGGAAGTACATTTCATGGTATTTATATATGTGATAATTGAGTACATGAATTTGGCTTTGAGTAAGGATATGTATGATGTATAATCGGCCTTGTAAGTAGCTCATTTTGGAAGTATGATATGAAACAAATGTACTGGTGGCCAGGTATGAAACGAGAGATTTCTGAGTTCGTATTGAGATGTTTAGTTTGTCAGCAAGTTAAAGTCGAACATCAGGTACCTCCTAGTTTGTTACAGCCAGTGATGATTCAAGAGTGGAAATAGGAACGTGTTACAATGGATTTTGTATTAGAATTGCCTCTATCTCCAAGAAAGAGAGATGTTGTTTGAGTCACTGTTTATTGTTAGATTGCACGGTGTGCCATCTTCCATTATTTTCGATAAAGATTCACGGTTTATGTCTCAATTTTGGAGTAAGTTACATGAGGCTCTAGGTACTCGTTTACATTTTAGTACCACGTTTGACCCACAGGCTAGTGGTCAATCTGATAGAGTAATTCAGATACTCGAGGATATGCTTCGATGTTATGTTTTGGAATTCGAAGGTAACTGAGTGAAATTTCTACTGTTGGTTGAATTTGCATATAACAAAAGTTATCAATCGAGCATAAAGATGGCACCGTACAAAGCTTTGTATGGTCGAAAGTGTCAAACTCCATTGTATTGGACTGAGCTCAGTGAGAAAAAGCTTCACGAGGTTGATTTGATACGAGAAACCAAAGAAAAGGTTAAAGTGATACGAGACTGTTTAAAAGTAGCTTTAGATCAACAGAAATCTTATGCAGATTTGAAAAGAAAAGACATAGAATTACAAGTTGGGGACCAAGTGTTTTTGAAAGTATCACCCTGGAAGAAAGTTCTTTGATTCGGTCGTAAAGGAAAGCTAAGTTCGCAGTTTATCAGGCTATATGAGATCATTGAAACAATCGGGTTGGTAGCTTACAGATTATCTTTTCCGTTAGAGTTAGAAAAGATTCACAATGTATTCCATGTATCTATGCTACGACAGTATCGATCAGATCCTTCACATGTGATTTCACCTGTCGATGTTGAGATTCAGCCAGATATGACATATAGTGAAGAACCGATCAGAATTCTAGCTCGAGAGGTTAAAGAATTGAGAAATAAAACCATAGCTTTAGTGAAAGTTCTTTGGAAATGTCACGGTATAGAAGAAGGTACCTGGGAACCAAAAGAAGCTACCTGGGAACCACAAGAAGCTATGAAAGTGCAATACCCGAACCTCTTTTCTTGTAAGATTTTCGGGGACGAAAATTCCTTTAGAGGGAAAGTTGTAATAGCCCGTTTTCAGTGAAATTTAAATAGTGGTTTCGGGACCACAAATCCAATGAGTAAATATTTATTTTATCAATATTTTAATGCCTAGGAATGTTAGTAGTGTCGTATAAAAATTTAATTAGGAAATTCTGATATTTGCATGCTTAATTTTATGAAAAGGACTAAATCGTAAAAGGTGCAAAATTGGAGTTCTAGTAGCTAAAGGTATGAAATAACTATGAAACTTTAAAATAAGAGAACTTAGATGGTAAATAGACCATTTATATAGTTAGTGGATATTCATGGATTTGTTTTGTTGAAATTATGAATGTTTTTAAAGGTTAAAAATGTAAAAATGTAAACAAAGATAAAATTAAACAAGAAAAAGAAATCATCTTCTCCAAATTGTTTCCTTTTCAACTGAATGTTCAAGGGAGAATTGCTAGGATTCGGCCATGGTATTTTTGCTTGCATAGTATGTGTTTTGATTCTGCTTTTAATGATTTTTATATTTTTTGGGATCGATATAGCTTAATCTAGCTAGCCTAGAGGCTAATTTGCAAAACTATTAAAGGATTAGGGTTTTTCCATGAAAATGTTTGCATGATTCTTGAGGTTTAATGAAAGATTATGAGTCCTTGTTGTTAAATAAACAAGTTTTATGAAGTGATTTTTGATGAAATTATCATTTAGAGACTTATTAGTAAAAGTAGTAAAATATCATGGTAAAATTGTGAAATGATGGTTTGTATGGGTTAATATGAATCCCTAGGTAAATCGGCTAGCATGAAATGTGGATGAAATTGCATAAATTTCCATTTACGAGCTTAAGGACTAAACTGTAAAGAAGTTAAAATATTAGGGGCAAAAGTAATTTTGCAAAAGTATGAATTTTGGACTAAATTGAATAGTATGAATATTAAATGGATTGAATTTGCTTATTTAGATAAAGAAAAACCTCGTACGAATATAGATCGAGGAAAAGCTAAAGCCCCGGATTAGTTGATATTAGTTTGACATCTTAATGGTCAAGGTATGTTCGTATGTTTAAATAATGTTTTAATGTTATTTTGATGTATATGTTATTGCGTTACTTATCATGTAATGAAACGATGGAAATCCAACGATGTTTTGACGATTATCGAGCCCCGTATAAACCTTAAGAATATATAGGATACGAATGACATGTCATTACGGTTACCATGTTTTGGGTATTGGTCCTGAATGTCCTACTGATGGCTGAGTTTCGACATTTGTTGTGGATACTCGTCAGCTTGTGTGAGCGGCATAGTGTAGCTTACATTCCTACCATCAACTTGTGTGAGCAGACCCATCTTATGGCTCAAGTGAGCAACAGTGTAAAGGAAAAGGAAAAGGAATGGTTTCGACCATATGTTTAGCACACTTTGTGTGAGCTTTCCCGCGTATCCAATATTATTCTAAGTAGTTCAACGGACATGTAAAGGGAAGGAACGGTAAGTGTTCTAATCGATTCTGTTATGAACCTTTGGGAAGGTATGAAATGGTAATGATTAATGTATGTATATCTATGTTCATGGAAAGTATGAATTCAACGGCACTATGTTCATGTAATCTATCTTACCATGTGATCAATCTATTAAGTTATGTGTTAAAGCACTAACATGTGTTGTTGATGATGCTTAGGCTTGTGCCAAGCTTATGTTGGATTGAATCATATTTAAATAATAAGGTTATGCATTGAAATGGTAAGTTATATTCATGATTTACAAACTTACTAGGCATTATATGCTTACACCGTTTTCTTTTCTATGTTTTATATATTATCAGAATCTCGATCGGTTTGGAAGCTCGTCGGAGACCTATCATACTATCTAGCGAATATATCGGTAGATTTTGATGTTTTGGCCAAGGATATAATGGCATGTATAGGTGGACTTATGTTTAAAGTTTGGGTTGAATGCTAAGTGTTGATTTTGGTATGTATATATATGTTGGTTGCTTGGTACCATTTGGAAATGGTTGACTTGTGTTACTTATATGATTTTGATGCATGTGAGTAATGGTCCAAATGGTAAATTTATATTGGCATGTTATAGGTCAAGAATGGCATGTTTTGAGATGGAAATAAGTTAGTTGTGTATGGTTGATGTATGGCCAAATATGCATAAGTTTAGATGTGTTAAATGGTTTGTGATTGAGGTGCCTTATGGGAATATTGGTTGTATGGATTAATGGTTTAGTGAATTGGTCATTTTATGCATGTTTTAGGCATGTTTTAATGATTTGGTCATATGTGCAAATTGTGTCAAGGTGCATGTTTAAATTTGGTGAACGAAATGGCTTGATTTTGGTTAATTTCTTGTCCACACGGCCTAAGACACGGACATGTGTCTTAACCGTGTGTACCTTGTAGGTTTTAAAGGTTGCAAGTCAGGCAGTTACACGGCCTAGCACACGGCCTGGCACATGGGCGTGCGGCTTGGCCGTGTGACCCAAGTTAGAGAGTGACACAGGCATGGACACGGGCTGGGACACGGCTGTGTGTCCCTATTTCAATTGTTACACGGCCTGAGGCACGGACATGTGTCTCAGCCGTGTAAGTCACACGGCCGTGTGACCCCTATAGTTTAATTTCTCTAATTTTTTCTTAAATGTTTCAAATGTTTCCGATTAGTCACAAATTATTTCTAAAGTGTTTCTAAGGCCTCAAGGGCTCTATTAAGGGACGATATGCATGTATATGAATGGATTGTGTTATGATTAATGTAATGTTTGGAAATGAATGTTTTTATATTACGTTTTTACAGTAATGCTTCGTAACCTTATTCCGATGACAAATACGAGTTAGGGGTGTAACAGCCTTTCGGTAGGTAAAATCCAAAAATGTGAGCGGAAAAATTTAGAGGTAAAGTTGATAATGATCCATCAAAAGCCGAGTTTTGGTTGGTGAATACGAAAAGGGTTTTTGCGGAATTGATGTGTACACCTGAAGATTGTCTAAGATGTGCAATTTCGTTGTTAAAAGATGAACCATATTCGTAGTGGGACACTCTAGCCACAATGACATCTAATGAGCGTGTTAATTGGGATTTCTTTCAGTCATAATTTAGAAAGAAATATGTTACCCGGTCGTATCTTAACAAGAAAAAGAAAGAGTTTCTTGAGTTGAAACAAAGGGATTGATCTGTAGCGAAGTATGAATGGGAGTTTGTGCAATTAGGCAAGTATGCCCGTAATATTGTATCAAATGAAGAGGAGATGTGTATTAGATTTAAAGATGGCTTGAATAATGAAATTCGACTGTCAGTTGCAGCATTGAGATTACATGAATTTGTGGAACTCTCGGAACTTACTCAAAAAGTTGAAGAAATTTGCTAAAGTAAAAAGCAATCCTATTTGAGATCTAGGGATTTCAACAAAAGAGGACCATCTAAATCAGGTCAGACTTCTCCGTCAAAGAAGTGTAGAAATTATGCAAACCAATCAACTGCTCATTCAGAGTTTTCTAGTAGAGATAGACCCAGACAGAGTAACTTAAATTCTTTTAATTCACCCGCTGCTAGTGTTTGTAGTGTGAGAAATGTAGAAAATACTATTCGTGAAGAATGCGGTAAAAGACATTTTGGTGAATGTCAATCCATGTTAGGAACCTATTTTCGATGTGGATCTCTTGATCATTTCCTCAGAGATATTCCAAAATGACAAGATGATTCGGGGAATCAGACTAGTAATCCTGAAGCTACTTCACAAAGAGGTAGATGACCTGGAAATAGTAGAAATGTTACAGCTGGTTGAGGAAAAACTGGAAATACCAATGAACGATCCGAAGTGAGAGCACCAACAAGAGCGTATACAATTAGAGCTCGAGAGGAAGCTACTGCCCCATATGTTGTTGCTAGTACTTTCTCTCTTTTTGATATTAATGTATATGCATTGATTGATCCTGGATCAACTCACTCTTATATATGCACTGCATTAGTAAACAAAAAGAATTTGCATGTTGTGTCCATTGATTACACTATTAAAGTAATTGTAACAGCCCGTTTTTAGTCAAATCAGAACAGTGGTTTTGGGACCACAAATTCGAGGTCAAATTAATTATTTTATTATTATTTTAATATTTACATCATGATAGTATGATTGTGTGAAATTTTCGTTAAGAAATTTTATCATTTAAGTGCTTAATTTGATAAAAAATACTAAATTGAGTAAAGTGAAAAATTTAAGTTCTATGAGAATAAAGTATCAAATTGCTATGGATTTTTTATATGTATGGCCTTAAATGATAATTAAGCCATTAATAGTGGTAATGGACAATTATGGACATCATTAGTATGATTTACTTAAGGTTATATTAGTAAATTATTAAATAAAATTAAAATAAGTAAAACCAAAATCCAATTTTTTTTCGTCCATCTTATTCCTAGTGCCAAAATTTGAAGAGAAGAGAAACCAGTTTTAGGGTTTGAAGCATTCGGTCACTTGCTAGCTTAATTGTAAGTCTGTTTTTGTCCCGTTTTTAATGATTTCTATGTTTTTGAGATCGTTGCAGCTTAATCTAGCTAGCCTAGGGACTAATTTGCAAAACTGTTAAAGGTTTAGGGTTTTTCCATTGATGAATGTTGATGTATTTGGATGTTTAATGGTATAAAATGCATGCTTGTTGTTAGATAAACGACATTTATAAAGTGATTTTTGATAAATTTGTCATTTAGGGATTAATTGTGAAATGTGTAAATTTTGTGGTTAAATTGTGAAATAAATGAAAAATATTGGCTCCTAGGGACTTATTTGAAATACGGCTAGCATGGGTTTTGGTTGAATTGCATGAATTTGTATTTTTATGATATAAGGACTAAATTGTAAAAATGTGAAATATTGTGGGCAAAAATGTAAAAGTGTTTTAATGTGTGTTTATGGATTAAATTGAATAGAGAGATTATTAAATAATTTAATTTTGATTATATTTAGATCAAGAAAGGCGAAATACAGATTTAGATCGGGGAAAGAATAAAGTTTCGGATTAATCGACTTAACTCACCGTTTTTGCATTCGAGGTAAGTTTGTATGTAATAAACATTATTATATTTGTGTTTTAATTTCTTTGATATCGCATAAATTGTGATTACGACATTGTGGACATATTAGACGATGATTTGGTAAACGAGAAATCCCGATTGAACCTTAGGAATAGATTAGGATACGAATGACATGTCATTAGGGGTTATGTGATTTGGGTGCTGGTCCGTACGTCGTACCGATGGCTGAGTTATCCGGCATGTATTGCGGATACTCGTCACCTTGTGTGAGCAGCACCGTGTAGCTTCGTCATGATCGTCAGTGATGGGCTCGAAACTAACTAATATTTCGACAAAGGCAAGCGCACCTATCAAACAGTAGTATAGCTTTGATGAGTCTGGAATATCGTATCCACAAGAACTAAAATTACTAGTAATAACTATCTTTTTATTATTTAGCCTAATAATTAAGGGGATTTGTTTTAATATAAAATATAAATAACTAATTAACTATGAACGCGACAGAGAGTGAAGAGAGTAATCGAATAAACCAATGAATAAAGACAATACCCAAGGAAGAATCCACCTAGACTTCACTTATTATTCTGACTCTGAATTAAACGATTTATTCACTTGCGTTGATCCTTAGAAATCCCTAAAACAACTGACTCTAGGTTGATTAATTGAAATCTCTTTCTAATTAAAACCCCTATCGTCGCATTAACTCGATCTATGGATTCCTTTATTAGATTTGACTCTAATCCGGCAGATTTATGTCATCCTATTTCTAGGGTTGCAATAAACTCCGCTCAATTATGCTAGATCTTCTCTTAAACAGGGACTTTTGCTCCACTGAATAAGCACATCAATCTTGAATTAATATTCCTGGAAACATTAAAACAAGGATTAATAACACATAATTAAGAACAAGAACAAGTATTTATCACGTAATTCAGATTTATTGAATAATAAGATTCATCTAGGTTTCATCCTCCCTAGGTATTTAGGGAATTTAGTTCATAACGTAAAAGGAAAACATCATAGAATTAAGAAAACAACAAGACATAAAGAACCCAAAAACTTCTAGAGAACTTGATGGAGATCTTCAGTCTTGGAGTGAAACCGCTTTTGAGATTATTCTGACGGCTTCCTTCGAGTAATTTATTCGATTCACTCAGCGTGTCCCTTTAGGTCTCCCTTTGATGGGTATTTATAGACTTTAGAAGGCTCAGAAACCCTAAAAAATGACTTTTTTCGCGTGAAGACAAAGCAGGGTACGATAGGGACACGGGCGTGTGATCAACCCGTATAAGAATTTATATGGCTCTCGATCGACATGGGCTAGCACACGGGCGTGTGTCCATCCCATGTGGTTCACACGGGCATGTGTTCAGCCCGTGTGGTGCGAGCTTTGGCCGTGTGGATCCTTAAGATGGCCTGTTTTGTCTGATTTTGGCCCGTTTTCCGTTCCTTTCGCTCCCCTATGCTCTCTTAAGTATAAAAACATGAATTTAAAGGATTAGGAGAATCGAATTCACAAAATTCTATATATAAACATCCAAAAACACGCTAAGCATGGGATTAAAATGTGTTACTTTTATGGTTTATCAAATATCCCCACACTTAAGCGTTTGATTTTCCTCAAGCAAAATCCTCAACTCACAATTAAAATTAAACTTCCTCAATTCATAATTCTCATCAATAATGTATTATCATAATTCACAGGTAATTCATACATTGATACTTTAACTAAAAGAATCTTAAAGTTTCAAACAATCTAAGTCACAAATTTTTGTAGCATGAAAACATAGGTGTTTCCCCTTACCTAAATAAATACCTTTAATTCAAAACCAACAAGAATTGACATCCTCACTAAAGATTCACTCAAATCACTCAACGTGTTTAAGGTTCAAATTAAGCACTCAAAAGTCAAACATGAAAAGTTATTGCCATAGGCTTGCATGAAAATCAAATCTCCACCACTATAAAATGAGATGATACACAAATCAAAAGGTCTTAAAAAGGGTTGTAATGGGGCTTGGGTTAAAGGTGCGGATAAAGGCTGAATTAGAGGGTAAAAATCGAGATTGAATTGACAATTTACCTAACTAGAAATAAAAACTAATACTGAATAATTACAATTGAATAAAAACACGAGCTTCTTCTCAAAAAGTGAAATTAACTGCTTAAGCTCAAATAACATAGAACTAGTAATATATATTTCCATTTTTTTCATGTACAATAATAAGTCGAATTTAACAACTAAAATAAAGATCATAGTTAGGCAAATGACCTAATCAAATCTCTACAGAAAGGGAGTGAATAAAGTAGGAGAAGCAAAAATTGGGTTTTGGGTTAATATTAATGGGTGAGTCAAGGAACAATTTATTAGGCTTAAAGGGGTTCACTAGGGGTTAATTATGAAGGTAGGCTTTTAATGGAATAAGTGGGTTAAAACCTAGGTGCCTTTATCATCTCAGTATATCAAATCAAAAGTGTGGTCTCAATATGCATAATCGAAGCAAGTTCTAGAATAACAAATCAATATTGACACACTCATAACCAATAATAAAGTGAGAAAGAAAAGTAGAAATTTTATTCTAATAGTAATATGAGGAAATTTACTTAAGAACAAGACATAATTCAGGGATTTTCTAATAATACTATAATTAACCTCCCCACACTTAAGATGTACATTGTCCTCAATGTACCATATAAGAATATCAGGAGAGAGGGAGAGAAGTGATACTCCCTGAATTTTGGATGAAATCTGTGGAATAGTTGACGTGGAATTGTAACGAAGTGAAGTGCATAATTCTGAGCAACTAATAAGAAAATAAACACAACTGTGGAAAATGATTAAGGGATTACTCGATTAGGAATATAAAAACTAAAATATAGTTCAGAATATAAAAGATAAGTCTTTTAAAATAAAAACATAAAGGGAAATAGACTAAAACTAAAAATAGAAATAAAAATAAAAATAAAATAACTGGACTCAAAGGTCCTCATCGTCAGACGCGTCGTGAGGTGGCGATACTAAAGGTGAAATATAGAGGTGGTGGCATATCTGCTATAAGGTGGCCTCGAGACTGTCGAACCGCTGATAACACTGCTGCTCAAAGTGAGTGAGTCACTCGGATATGTCAGTCAAAGTAGCAGCAGAAGAGGGAGGTCGGTGACTCGGTGGTGGAGGGTGTGGTGGATCCTCGTGAGGGGGAGGAACATCCTCAGTAATGCCCTTGGGATCATCCTGATCATCAGGGCTAGATAATCGGTATTGGGGAGGATCGAATCCACGGCGTCGCTCTATCATCCTCAAATGTAGCATACTCGAGATTCTTTGAGGGGACATCTAGACAACAAGTGTAAGCGAGGAGGATTGCTCCGGTGTGAGAAGACTGAAGTGTCGAGCGAGGCGAGTCACGTAAGGCCCTAAGCAGATGGGGCCCTTCCTATGGTGGTCAGTCTGGTGGCGGAAGGCTAGAGCCAGGAAGTATGCCAAGTCAATGATATGGCCGTGAGCCATGCTCCATAAGTAGTAGGCGTCGTGTGTACTCACGACGCCGGTGCTCTCTCTCTGACCTGTCAAAGTATGAGCGAGAAATGCGTGAATATACCTGAGGGTAGGAGAGAGAGAAGTCCCTTTTGAGCGACTAGGACCATAGGTCGTCAGAGCGTCGATATCGGTCCAACAGCGCGAGGGTGAGTAGTGAATATGGCGATGGAGCTGAAGAAAATCCTCGGCCATCATGAACTCCTTCGTATAAAGTCCCAAAACAGCACCAAATTCTGGGACGCTCATGTGGTGCACCACACCGTCGAGGCGAAAGACGATGGTGCCGGGCTCATTGTGGGCTGACATGACGGTCTGAAGGTGGAACGTCGAGCAGAAATCCAAGGTAATCTCCACATAAGTGGGCTCAACGATACTGAAAAGGCAATCCCATGGTGCTGTGATAATGAGGGCATGAACCTCGTCAGTGAGGTGGACCTGCTCCAACGCGGCCCAATCGATGCAGCGGCTCAACCTTAGGGGTCATACTCGAAGGAGCTGAAAGAGATCCTCTGGTGGGTCCGCAGTGAATCGGAGGTAGGGGTGGCGTACTTCAGCGGAGGCGCTCGAGGAGGTCGCACCGGGACCCTTCTGATTTTTCGAAGCGGGAACGGTGACCTTGGTCTTGCCTCGTGTGTTCATCATAATCAGCCTGACAACAAAATAAACCAGACATCACCAAAGTTAAGGATGTACGATCCCACTAAGCGGAAATAGTAATGTACCGCTAAAATAACAACGAATCTAAATATTAGAAATAGACAATTCGAATGCCAAAAACTAAAAACATATTATTGAATAATAAATTAAAAACTAGTAAGCAAATAAATGTAAACAATTCATCATGAATAAAAGAGAAGAACCAATATTATGTTACTAAATAGTAAATATCGATTATATGAAAAAAATAAAGATCAATTAGCAAACAATATACTAGGAATTTAATAGTAGTAGTAAAATAACTAAATACAAAGAATAAGAAATAATAATAATCAACCTAAACTAAATGGAAGTAAATAATAAAGTTAATATTAAACAAATAATATAACTTAATTGAAAAATAAAAATAAAAATAGCAATAAACAGAATCTAAATATAATAACAATAAATATAATAAAATAAAGAGAGAAATAAATAAAATTTAATAATGGATTAAAATAAATTAATAAAAGAAAAAAAAACTAAAATTGAGGGGAAAAAGGATGGTAACCGACGGTGGCAAGGGTGGTGGCCGGAGTGGGGCACGACGGGTCGGGGCGGAACGGCGAAGGACAGTCGATCGAGAGGTGGTGGGGGTTGTGGGACAGACGGTGGTGCAAAGGGAAGAGAAAGAAAAGGAGGGGAAGAAGAGGAAGAAAGAAAATGGGAAAGAAGAGGGAAGGGGGAGAAGGGACGGGGAGAAAAAGGAAAGGAGAAGCAAAGGGAGAAAGGAATTGATGGTGGCCGGAAGTGGGGAGCGGCGGCTAGGGTTTGGGGTGGGTTTTAGGGGAAAAAGGAAGAAGAAAAGAAAAAAGAAAAATGTGTTTAAATAGGTGACACGGTCATGTAATGGCCCGTGTTGGGCCACACGGCCGTGCCCCTAGCCCGTGTTCGTCGCGATTTGCAAAGGCTTAGTTTTCACTCGGCCTAGGACACGCCCGTGTGTCTAGGCCGTGTGGTCCACACAGTCATGTTGCACGCCCGTGTTCTAAGTCTTTCACTTCTCCCACACCCGTGTGGATTTCCACACGCCCGTGTGATCGTACACACGGCCGTGTTGCCTGCCCGTGCAGCCCCCTAACTTGTTTAAAATTTGAAAAATTAGGCTCCAGTTTTCACATGGCCGTGTCGTACGCCCGTATGGAATTTTGACTCGCCCGTGTGATATCATACACGGCCGTGTGTTGTGCCCGTGGAGCCCCCTGTCGATTTCTTTGAATTTTAAAAACTAAGTCCCCACATCCACACGGCCAGGGACATGTCCGTGTGTCCAGGCCGTGTGGGTTAAAAACCTGCATTAAAACATGAATACAAGTAAAAATAAACTAATGAATAGGGTTAGTGCTCGGTTTGCCTCCCGAGAAGCACTTGTTTAAAGTCCTAAGCTAGACTTACCTTGTATTTTTCTCTTTATGAAGGTTCACGGAGCTGAAGCTCCTCTCTAATATCCCTAAAATCCTCACCATTATATAGTTTAAGTCGTTGACCGTTTACCTTGAATGTGCCATAAGTCGGATGATTTACCTCAAATGTGCCATAGGGAAAAATGGTTTTGATTACGAATGGACCTGACCATCTTGATTTCAGCTTTCCAAATAATAATTTGAGCTTCGAATTGTATAGCAGAACAAGATCTCCAACTTCAAATTGCTTAGGTTGCTTCAAACGAGCATCATGGCGTCGCTTTGTTGCTTCTTTGTATAAACATGAGTTCTCGTAGCCATTCGCTCGCCACTCATCTAGCTCATTCAACTGCATCAATCTTTTCTCACCTGAAAGTTTAAGATCATATTTTAAGAATTTTATAGCCCAAAACGCCTTGTGCTCTAATTCAAATGGTAGATGACAACTCTTCCCGTAAACAAGTCTGTATGATGATGTTCCTATGGGAGTTTTAAAAGCGGTTCTATAGGCCCATAAAGCGTCGTCTACTTTTAATGCCCAATCTTTCCTGTTTGATTCTATAGTTTTCTCTAGAATATGCTTAAGCTCTTGATTGGCTACTTCAACTTGTCCACTAGTTTGAGGGTGATAAGGGGTAGCTGTTCTGTGGTGCACTCCATATTTCTTTAAGATTTTATAAAATTGATTATTACAAAAATGAGTACCCCTATCACTAATAATTGCTCTAGGTATTCCAAATCGAGAGAAAAGTTTCTTAAGAAATCTCACTACCACTCTAGCATCATTAATAGGTAAAGCTTGAGCTTCCACCCATTTTGACATATAATCAACCGCTACTAAGATGTATTTATTCCCAAATGAGCTAGGGAATGGACCCGTAAAATCAATACCCCATGTAACACCCCTAACCCGTATCCGTCGCCGGATCAGGGTTAAGAGCGTTACCTGACAGATCGGAAACAATTACAGAAAATTTCATACAATCATATGTCAATTACAATCATAATGTCCCTTAAGTAAGTCATTGAGACCTTAAACATGCTTATAAACCGGGTTGGGACTAAACCGAAACACATACAAAATTTCATGGAAATTTAAAACTGTAACATCCTGGAAATGGCCTATGCATTTTCAGTTTAATTGTACGAAGTAACATGTTTTATCTACTAAGAATAAATTTTGAACAATTTTGGAAACCTGAAAATGTATGGAAATGTTAAGTTAAAAAAAATGGAAAGTGAACATTTTTGAAAACCTGAAAATGGATGGAAATGATTTGGAAATGATTCAAAATAGGAAAGTGCACATTTCTGAAACTTGGAAATGTAAGAAAATGTCAAGTTTACAGAGTGAACGAAAATTTTTGGAAACTTAGAAATGACTTAGAAATGTCGAGTTTTAAAGTTTAAAAGAGGAAATTAAGGCAAGGTGGCCTTAAAAGAAAAAGTTTGTGAAATTTGACACACAAACAGGCTTGGAAAAGTGGCCTCAAGATGCCACTTAGGGCCTCTGGAAATGGCGCCACATGCAAGGTGTTGGGCACTGGTTCGAGTCACTTGGGAAGCAAATAAAAGAAGTTTTATTTTTGCTTCCGGAAGCTCTGAGGTGGACGGCACAAAGCCTTCTAGAAAGGAGGAGTTTTATTCTCTTTAATATTCGATTAATAAGGTGATAAATAACAGATTTAATTTGGATTATTTTTGAAGAGATAATAAAGGATTATTCTCTAATTATTTTAAATTAAGAGATAAAGCTATCAAATAAAGAAGAGTGGTGGCCAAGTAAGGGATTCTGAGGAGTAGTTTCGGCTATAAAAGGAAGGAAATAGGGCTACTCATCAATTTTTCTTCCTCCTCCTCTCTCTACCGAATTTCAAAGTGCTCTCCTCTCTTCTTTTCTCTTTTTCTTTTGTCAAGCCGAATCTATAGTCCACCATTGCAAAAATTCTCAAGTTTCTTTTCCTTATTTTCATGGAAACCAAATACCCCAAGAGAACCTCTAGTCGACTTCTCCATTAAATCCCAAAAGCCAAAACTTTATCATCTAGTCATCAAGGCCGATTCTTTAAGGGGCTTTTAACAAGGGTGCTACCGATTTCTTAAAAAGGTAAGATCCAAAGTTTGGTTTCAATTCTTTTATATTTTAAACCTATCTAAAATTTAGGGACTAATCTCTATTATGGATTTTGGTAGGAGTTATGGAAGGGTGTTTTTGGATTTAAGAAATTGTCAACTACAAGAAGGTATCTTTTGGAACTCCTAAGATCTAAGGTAAGTTATGAATACCATTCGGCCATAAGCTATATTATTATGATTTAATGTTAGATTGGATCTAACATGGGTACATAGGGATTTCGACAAAGAATAAAGAAGCAAGGATCCATTTCGGGATTTAAGATTTGGAAGGTAAGAACAAAGGTAAATTCGGCCAAGGCCTATTTTAGTAGTAGATCTATTATTATGTGTTTTAAGCCGAAAAATAACCAATTCAAGGGATTTAGTGACTAGCCAATTTCAAAGGGGAAAAATACGAGTTTCTGGGATTTGATTAAATCATCAAATCGACACCAAGGTAAGCTTTAAGAATACAAATCCTACTAGGATTTGGTTTTCTAACCGAATAGGCTTTGTGCTAAACAAGATAAGTGATTAATCAATTGTAGGAACTTTAGATCTAAGGCAGATCACTTTCGGGAGTTCAATGAAGTGGTTAAGCAAATCAGTGTGTACCCCACACTACTTCTTAATATGTTTCATGGCCTGCTTTATTAAAATATGTGATATTAAGAATATGAAAGTGGCTAAGGTACCATGTTATGGTACTAAGTACTGTGTCGCTTTCCTACTCCTACTAGGAATATGAAATATGTTATTTGTAACATGAGAATAAGAATGTGATCTTTGGCATATTAATGCATATTACAAAATGGGGCATCCGGTTATTGAAAGGGGAAGTGAATGTGCTGACCTAAGACCACGAACACGGTGACTTAAGACCGTGGTATCTCACGAATGTGGTGACCTAAGACCACGATGTCCCGAATGCGGTGACCTAAGACCGTGATATCTGAATGTGGTGACCTAAGACCACGATGTCTGAATGCGATGACCTAAGACCGCGATATCTGAATGTGGTGACCTAAGACCACAAATGCGGTGACCTAAGACCGCGATATGGAGTGTAGCGGAAGGAGGGTCGACTTAGTAGTCCCCACGGTGTGCGAGGTTGGTGCGGGGAGTGTAGCGGATGGCTTATTAGGTTTGGGTTTGGGAATGCATCATAATTTGTATGCTATGATATGAATGCGTAACATTTGTATGCCTGATTCTATTTTGATTTAGTGTTTGTGTACTCATTGAGTCTGTTTGACTCACCCCGTTGGGGAATATTTTTCAGGTGATGATCAGTGATGGAGCGGGACGGTAGAACTTGTGGTGGCCATGCTCAGCTTGAAGTTTATATTTTGTTTTATGGACTATTAACTTTTAAGCACTTTAAATTATTAGGGTTTTTAATTGATGTAATAAGGCCATAGTGAACTCTTTTGTTTCTGTTTTTAATTATTATGTTATTAAATTTTATTTATTAAAGATTAGGTTAATTAAATTTAAAATAAACCCTACATGTTTTGTCACCTTAAATAAATGGATTTCAATATAAGGTAAATTGGTTTTCAACACAAGCCCAACCCAAAACAATTTTTTTTTAAAATCGCACAAATTTTTCCTAAGGACAAAAGAACTTTGAACCGGTTTACTTGAGGAACATACCAAATCTGGTCAAAGCTCGTGGGCCGAGTTTGGGGTGTTTCAATTTGGTATCAGAGCCCAGTTTTAAAACTCTCGGCCTGTGGGCCAAGGCCCAAAACGTTTTCAAAGCGAGCCCAAATGAGTTTTTTTTGAAAATATTTTATGAAACAAGCAGGTTTCCTGGCATGGCACCTAAAGTCTCCGACCATGATCCACCGGTAAGTACCCCTAACTATTTGTGTGATTATGTGTAATGAATATTAGAAGGGTAGAAAAGGAATGGAACGTAGAATAGCGTGATAGGAACTTGAACCCTAGGACTAGTCTACTCAAACACAAACACATAAGACTTAAGGAACGTTAAACAAACCCATGGTCGAGTCACTAAGTTAGGTGTGGTAACCCCAATGCGCATGTCTAGGATTGGATCCTAAGAGCACAGGTATTTAAGCAGTCCTAGTGACTCACCTCATCTTCGCAGAATCTTACAGTGCGTAGCTTCGGTTCACCCTAACCCAGAGGGCTTAGTAGGTGTGGCAACCTCTGTGCGCATGTCTAGGAATGGTTTCGGTGGGAGCTTGGTATTTAAGCGATCCGCGTGACTCACCTCCTCTCCACTCGAATCTGCTTGGTATTTAAGGGGGTAGAATTGTAACATCCTCGAAAGGGCCTATGCATTTTCGGTTTAATTGTATGCAAGTAACATGTTTTATGTACTAAGAATAAATTTTGAACAATTTTGGAAACTCAAAAATGTATGGAAATGTTAAGTTAAAAAAATTGAAAGTGAACGTTTTTGAAACACTGAAAATGGATGGAAATGATCCGAAATGATTCAAAATAGGAAAGTGCACATTTCTGAAACTTGGAAATGTAAGAAAATGTCAAGTTTACAGAGCCGAAACGAAAATTTTTGGAAACTTAGAAATGAATTAGAAATGTCGAGTTTTAAAGTTTAAAAGAGGAAATTAAGGCAAGGTGGCCTTAAAAGAAAAATTTTGTGAAATTTGACACACAAGCAGGCTTGGAAAAGTGGCACAGAAGATGCCACTTAGGGCCTCTGAAAATGGCGCCACATGCAAGGTGTTGGGCACTGGTTGAGTCACTTGGGAAGCAAATAAAAGAAGTTTTATTTTTGCTTCCGAAAGCTCTGAGGTGGATGGCACAAGCCTTCTAGAAAGGAGGAGTTTTATTCTCTTTAATATTCGATTAATAAGGTGATAAATAAGGGATTTAATTTGGATTATTTTGAAGAGATAATAAAGGATTATTCTCTAATTATTTTAAATTAAGAGATAAAGCTATCAAATAAAGAAGAGTGGTGGCCAAGTAAGGGATTACGAGGAGTAGTTTCGGCTATAAAAGGAAGGAAATAGGGCTACTCATCAATTTTTCTTCCTCCTCCTCTCTCTGCCGAATTTCAAAGTGCTCTCCTCTCTTCTCTTCTCTTTTCTTTTGTCAAGCCGAATCTATAGTCCACCATTGCCAAAATTCTCAAGTTTCTTTTCCTTATTTTCGTGGAAACCAAATACCCCAAGAGAACCTCTAGTCGACTTCTCCATTAAATCCCAAAAGTGAAACTTTATCATCTAGTCATCAAGGCCGATTCTTTAAGGGGGATTTTAACAAGGGTGCTACTGATTTCTTAAAAGGGTAAGATCCAAAGTTTGGTTTCAATTCTTTTATATTTTAAACCTATCTAAAATTTAGGGACTAATCTCTATTATGGATTTTGGCCGAGTTATGGAAGGGTGTTTTCTGGATTTAAGAAATTGTCAACTACAAGAAGGTATCTTTCGAACTTCTAAGATCTAAGGTAAGTTATGAATACTATTCGGCCATAAGCTATATTATTATGATTTAATGTTAGATTGGATCTAACATGGGTACATAGGATTTCGACAAAGAATAAAGAAGCAAGGATCCAATTCGATTTAAGATTTGAAAGGTAAGAACAAAGGTAAATTCGGCCAAGGCCTATTTTAGTAGTAGATCTATTATTATGTGTTTTAAGCCAAAAACTAACCAATTCAAGGGATTTAGTGACTAGCCGATTTCAAAGGGAAAAATACGAGTTTTTTGGATTTGATGAAATCATCAAATCGACACCAAGGTAAGCTTTAAGAATACAAATCCTACTAGGATTTGGTTTTCTAGCCGAATAGGCTTTGTGCTAAATAGTAAGTGATTAATCAATTGTAGGAACTTGAGATCTAAGGCGAGATCGATTTTGGGAGTTCAAGAAGTGGTTAAGCAAATCAGTGTGTACCCCACACTACTTCTTAATATGTTTCATGGCCTGTTTTTATTAAAATATGTGATATTAAGAATATGAAAGTGGCTAAGGTACCATGTTATGGTACTAAGTACTCAGTGCACGTTTCCTACTCCTACTAGGAATATGAAATATGTTATTTGTAACATGAGAATAAGAATGTGATCTTTGGCATATTAATGCATATTACAAAATGGGGCATACGGGTTATTGAAAGGGGAAGTGAATGTGGTGACCTAAGACCACGAACACGGTGACCTAAGACCGTGGTATCCGAATGTGGTGACCTAAGACCACGATGTCTCAATTCGGTGACCTAAGACCGCGATATCCGAATGTGGTGACCTAAGACCACGATGTCTGGATGCGGTGACCTAAGACCGCGATATCTGAATGTGGTGACCTAAGACCACAAATGCGGTGACCTAAGACCGCGATATGGAGTGTAGCGGAAGGAGGGTCGACTTAGTAGTCCCCACGGTGTGCAGGTTGAGTGCGGGGAGTGTAGCGGATGGCTTATTAGGTTTGGGTTTGGGAATGCATCATAATTTGTATGCTATGATATGAATGCGTAACATTTGTATGCCCGATTCTATTTTGATTTAGTGTTTGTGTACACATTGAGTCTGCATTTGACTCACCCTGTTGGGAATATTTTTCAGTGTGATGATCGGTGATGGACCGGACTAGCGGAACTTGTGGTGGCCATGCTCAGCTTGAAGTTTATATTTTGTTTTATGGACTATTAACTTTTAAGCACTTTAAATTATTAGGGATTTTAATTGATGTAATAAGGCCATAGTGAACTCTTTTATTTCTGTTTTTAATTATTATGTTATTAAATTTTATTTATTAAAGATTAGGTTAATTAAATTTAAAATAAACCTTACATGTTTTGTCACCTTAAATAAATGGATTTCAATATAAGGTAAATTGGTTTTCAACACAAGCCCAACCCAAAACAATTTTTTTTAAAATCGCACAAATTTTTCCTAAGGACAAAAGAACTTTGAACCGGTTTACTTGAGGAACATAACAAATCTGGTCAAAGCTCGTGGGCCGGGTTTGGGGTGTTTCAAAAACTTTTCTAAGTTTCAAGGATTACACGCCCGTGTAGGAAAGCCGTGTGCCTCCCACGACTGCTGGACAGCCCCGTGTGTCCTCCCCGTGGTCGAATCTGACTTTACATCCATGGCCACCAAGCACGCCCGTATGCCTTGGCCGTGGTCGAATCTGACTTCCCATCCACGGCCACCAAGCACGCCCATGTGCCTTGGCCGTGGTTGAATCTATCTTTACACCCACGGTCACCCATCACCCCGTGTGCTAAGGCCGTGTACTCATAGGCCATATACTGACTTTCTCACACGGCTACTAGACACGCCCGTGTGTCTTGGCCGTGTGCTATTAGGCTAGCTACTGACTTAGACCTACGATCACTAGGCACGCCCGTATGCCACAACCGTGTGACATTATAGGCCATTTGCAAGGCCAAATTGCCACCCACATAGGTCATATCTAAAAGTTATGTTTACCAACTCATTTCATACTCAAATGACACACAAAAACATACCAAATTAACCATTCAATCTATACATTCAATACCAATTCCAAACATACTAAAATACAGGGTTTAAACTTATCTTGTCACAAACATATTTCATTCATTCACTTAATCAAAACTTGACCATATTATGCCTCAACTAACCATACCAAAACATACTTCATATATCACATTCTTTCAAGCAAATTCCCAACATCATAACTAGCCAAATCACATGGCAAAATTCATATAACAAACTTATACCAAATGCTAGCCTATACATGCCATATCTAGCTTTATACATTTCCAAAATGTACCAAAATAGGTTTAGTAGTGTGATGACGATCCTCGATAGTCCCCGAGCCTTCAGTAGCTTTGACGATCTATAAAACAGAGAAAACACACACACAAAGTAAGCTTTCAAAAGCTTAGTAAGCCATATACAAATAAACTTAGCATATAGACATTGAAAACATATAATCAATCTAAATTCACTAATGGCTCAATTGCATCATCATAATTCTTCTTAATACATTCACTTAGACCATTCATTTTTCAAACTTGCATATCACTACATACTTTATTAGTTCATAGCATTTCAATCCATATAACACACTTATATTCTCATATTCAAATACATAATTCATTTAGGTAAGTTTAAGAAAATACTTACCTTCTTATACACACAAAGTGTACTTATCAAACATACCTGAAACAAATATACAATTTACATATTAATTCATTTCTTGAACTTGACCATTCAACCGTTTGTAATCTAATAGAACACATAAAGTGCCCGAAATAGTTATACAATGCCAACGTCCCAGATGTGGTCTTAAATGTAATCAGATATCGATGCCACTTTCCCAGACAGGGTCATATACGAATTAATGCGATGCCGATGTCCCAGACATGGTCTTACACGTATAGTTCATATCCATGCCAACGTCCCAGATGTGGTCTTAAATGTAATCAGATATCGATGCCACTGTCCCAGACAGGGTCTTATACGAATTAATACGATGCCGATGTCCCAGACATGGTCTTACACGTATAGTTCATATCGATGCCAACGTCCCGGGCGTGGTCTTAAATGTAATCGATATCGATGCCATTGTCCCGCATGGGTCTTATACGAATGTACGATGCCGATGCCCCGCACATGGTCTTACACGTATAGTTCATATCGATGCCAACGTCCCGGCGTGGTCTTAAATGTAATCGAATATTGATGCCATTTGTCCAGCACGGTCTCTTATACGAATTAATACAATGCGATGTCCCGGACATGGTCTTACACGTATAGTTCATATCGATGCCAACGTCCCAGACGTGGTCTTACATGTAACGCTCATGTCGATGCCACTGTCCCAGACAGGGTCTTATACGAATTAATACGATGCCGATGTCCCAGACATGGTCTTACACGTATAGTTCATATCGATGCCAACGTCCCAGACGTGGTCTTACATGTAACGCTCATGTCGATGCCTACGTCCCAGACGAGGTCTTACACGAAATTTCAAATCAATGACAACGTCCCAGACGTGGTCTTACATGATAAAACACAACAGATACCTATGTATTCCTAAGTTCATATGAAACTTCTCAAACTTATCACTATATCGACCTTATCCCAGAATTCATATACATAGCATCTCATAAGCATTCATTATCATTTATAGTCATGTAATTAAGCTCAATGCAATACAATTACATTTTTGTGCAATATGACTTACCTCGGATTCGATTTATCGGGAATGGAAATGGCTACTCGATTACTTTCGCTTCCCCCGATCTAAGTCTGTTTTCCTCGGTTCTTGATCTAAACATATTCATAATTAACTCTTTTATTCACTAATTCATTCAATTCAATCCAAAGACATACATTTAGGGCTATTTGTAAATTAACCCTTACATTTGCACAATTTATCAATTTAGTCCATTTTTCTCAAAACATCAAATTCACAAAATTCGTTCACACACATGCTTAGTCGAATCTCCCTAGGGACTATATAAGTCCATATTTCTCATCAAATTTGTAACATCTGGGATTTAGGGGCTTTGCATTTACTTTGTATCTGTATGTTTGGTGTGCTTCGTATGTTGTGTGAGTGTGCTTGGGGTCCCCGGGAAGGCTCAGGGTTAAGCCGAAGCCTTGGCCAAAATTTTAGTTTTGGGCACTTTTAGGGGAAAGCTAGCTGGGGCAGGACTTAAGGGTTATCTCTTGTGGTTGCTGACACAAGAATTTAAATGGGAAAGTGGCAAGGAGGCGCAACTTAAGAGGTAGGTGAGTGACGCCTCAGGGAGCAGGGAAGGAGCAGGTTCGAGCCATGCAGTTCACATTTTTTTTAAAATCATTTTGGGTGTCTGGAAGTGAGGTGATGGATTCGGTTGGGAGCCTTGGAAAGTGGAGGTGGACTTATTCAAATTTTCAAAGGAGTGGTTAAGAGGAAAAAAAAGGGATTTTGAACAATTCAAATTCATTCAAATTTGTGATCAAGAGTGATTATAGGGATGTGAAGTGAAGTGGCTGAATTCTTGGGTGTGTTAGAGGGGCAAATCGGTCAAAAAGGGGGTGGCTTTCGGTTTAGTGAGCTTAGGTGCCGAAATTTTGAAGTGTTAGCTTTTAGGTGTAGTGAGCTCTCCCTTTTCGGCATTTGGGGTGTTGTGCATTTTTGGTAATTTTGTTCATTCTTCAATTAGCCAAAATCGAAACCATCTCCTCCCATTTTTAGCATTTTGGTAACGTGTGTGCATTGCTTCATCACCTATAGCCGAACCCTCCTACCATTCTTTTTCCCATTTGACTTCTTTCACTCATTTGTTTTCAACCTCAACTCTCTCTCACTCTCTCTTTTCCTTTTTATCTATTCTTCTATTCATATTCTTTGCTCGTCTCTTGATCACCTTAAACCAAAACCATTTTCTCCCTCTCTTTTGCATTTTAGTAACCTGAGTTCGTTATCTTACCATCAAAAACTGAAATAATTCTCTTCTTCTTGTGTTCAAGCATGTTTCTCATTGGATAACCCTTAGCTGAATCTTCTAGTCTCCTCCATTTCATCATTTTCTCCCTTTTTCTTACTTCTCAAGCCCCATCCCTTGGCTGAATCTCCCTTGTGTGGCTACTTCTCTTCATTCGTTGTTGTGCTAGAAGATTGCTGTCACTTCCTCTCTCTCAATCTTCTCAATCAGATTCTTCTCAGTTGTGGAAGGGCATGGTTTTCGCATTTCTTCTACTTTTGGCCAACGTTTGAGGGGTCTTTGGGGACAATCGGGTTCGAGCAATCAAGGTAAGAGGTTTTATACCATTCGTTTAGCCGAAGGCCACTTCTTCTAAACCATATCTTGGAGGGTCGATTCTAATATGGAGTTTGTGTAGGGACTTCAGTGACTTACTAATCCAGGTGTAATAACCTTCAGGTTCTATCGACTTAGGTAAGAAATCGTTATATTATTAAGCGTATATCATTAACTTCTCTACTTCGATGTCTTAACCCGGTCTTCTGACCAAGATCGTTTTTATGGAAACAAGTACCAGCCGAACAAAGGAGGGGGTTGGACATGCAGTCCCTACCCCTAAATTCAAGATACGTGCGGTGTCAGCAGTTCGAGACTGGCCACCGGGGTGTGGGACGGCTTTAGAAAGGGATAAGTAGATCGCTGTGATCCCTGCAAGTGAGGACATTACCGAGATTAATAGTTTAGTTCTTCGAGTTTACAGGTGTGTAATTACCACACTATCCCTTAATTGTATAAATGTGTATGTGTTATGTTTGAAAGCTGAAAATCGCGACAACGGTGATTAAGTTACCCATGTTGGGTAAAACTGAAACCCCAGGTCAGTATATTATGATCGAGCCATATAATTATTGTTGATAGCATGATTGTATTGTATGTGTACACTAAGTATTGCATGTATGACATCATATAACCCGTCTATTATACCTTGTTGCATGTGCATGGGATATTGGGATGATAATGTTATAAAGGGGAAGTGTATATCAGTTACATGGTCACACTAAATGATGGCTTGGTGCGTCTTTATCGTTTCGGTGATTTGATCACATGTTGATCGGTGGCTAGACCATGTTATATTGGCTTTGAGCAGTGTGACTGTCAGCATGACTGCCAAAGAGGTGTGTAGAGGATGGAGGGTTGATTGTAGAAATCCCCACAGGTGTGTTGAGGATGGACATATAGAGCGGTGTGTAGAGGATGGAATATTAGGCTGGGCTGGGCTGTCATTTTGATTATTTGATCATGTTGTAATGATTGGGCTTCGGCTAATGATATTTTGGGGCTCAGGCCCACTTGCGGAATTTTGTGGACTAATTGCACACTGAGTCTGGTGACTCACTCTATTTTCTTTAACAACTTGCAGGTAACTCTTAGTTCTTTGGACCAGGCTGGAATGGACTCGAGGTGGCCACGCATGGGTTATTTTATTAAACTTTATTTTACTTATCATTTGCTACTTTTGGGAATTTTTGACTTGTAATAAGGCCACTTCAAATTTGATAATTTTCCTTTGGTTTTAATTTTGGACACATTAATTACAAACTACTCGGTGGGACGTTTTATAAAATACAAACTGAAGTTTTCTTTACAATCCGACAAACAACATTTCTTACAAAATAAAAAGATTTTTTTTCTAATAACCTTAGAGTCGATTAATCGAGAATGTTTTCAAATATCATCTAATCGCGAGACTAGGCTAATTAGATTTCTAACTTAAATAGGATAATGGGTTTTCAATTGAATCATGAAACTTGGTTTTCTTTTATGTCTAAAAAAAACAAATTCCTCTAAAAGCTTGAAAAACTTTTTAAACTCCTTTCTAGTGACATGCCAGATTCGGTTGTGGTGTTTGGACCGGGTTTGGGGTGTTATAATTTGGTATCAGAGCCGAGTTTAAAAAACTCGGCCTTGGGTTTTGGGTCCAAAACGTTTCAAATTTTGTATTTAAGATGGTTTTAAAAAATAATAATAAATATATGAACCTGTTCTCTGGAAGTGTGGCACCCGAGTCTCCGGCCCAGGTCTGCCAGGTAAGTTTTCTGATTGTTAAGTGATTGGCATGAGGTAGTGATATGATATAGATATATCGCCATGGATGTTGGAATTTAGAAACTTTACTGTAGAGATGGAAACCTTTAGGTATGCATGTGCTTGTGAAGGAACTACTTATAACTCTATTCTCATAAAACTACTCGTTATTAAACAGTGGAAAGAATACTAACGCGTAAAATTTATAATCAGAGTAATACGAAACGATAGACATGAGTGCTAGAGGACGTGGACGCGCTGGACACGGTCGAGGTAGAGGCCGAGGTGTTAAGGCTGAGTTCTCGAAAGCCGGACATGAGCTTGAAGGTGAAGTGCTAGCTTCACCCATGGCAGAAGCGGGATTCCAAGACAGACCTGGTGGAGACGATGCCCTGTCTCAAGTAATGCTGCGGGTGTTGGAGCGTGTGGCTGGGGCAAGCACTGGGACAGTAACTCGAAAATCCATTCCTGAGCGACTTAGAGCTAACGGAGCTAAAATGTTTAGGGGTATTTCTGGGGTAGCCCCAAATGTGGCTAAGTATTGGCTAGAGACAGTCGAGAGAATTATGGATGATTTGGACTGCACGACAGAGGAGAATCTGAAAGGCGCGGTGTCTCTACTTTGGGATGAGGCATATCAGTGGTGGCTTACTGTAAGAGAGGGTACTCCGGCGGACCGAATTGATTGGGATTTCTTTAAGATGATGTTTCAAGGGAAGTATGTTGGGGCCAGTTATGTGGATGCTTAGAGGAAAGCATTCTTGAATTTGGTGCAAGGGGGTAAATCGGTAGCTGAGTATGAGGCAGAATTTCTGAGGTTGAGTCGGTACGCCCGAGGGATAGTTGCGACCGATTATGAGCGATGTGTACGATTTGAAGACGGGCTGCGAGACGAGCTGCAAGTGTTTATAGCTCCACAGTGGGAGAGAGATTTTGCTATCCTGGTGGAAAAAGCTAAGATAGCCGAGGAGGTAAAGCGAACTGAGAAGCAAAATAATGACAAAAATAGAGGTAGAAATAAGAGGAGTTATGGACCGTCAGGGTCATCTGGGGGTTTTCAGAAGAGGCCTAGGGTTGATGGGTCGGGTCGTGTTGCAATGCCAGCTACTATTGGGCAATTTCGGCAGTGTGCTCAGTGTGGGAGGTCGCATGCAGGAGAGTGCTGGGGAAGGAATAGGGAATGTTTCAAGTGTGGGTCAAAGGATCATCTGATAAGAAATTGTCCGCTAGAAATGACCAGGGCACGGATGGTAGGTCAGGGTTACGTGCAGCCAGGAAGGGGTGGTCAGCAGATGCCGAGAGGTCGTGGTCCAAACAGAGGAGGGAATGGTTCTGGTCAGGGTCGTGGGACACCGGGTAGAGGTGCTGGGAATACAGAGGTAAGACAACCCGAGTTAGTCTATGCAGCCAGACGCCGAGAAGAGGGTGACGCACCAGACGTTATAATGGGTACGTTCCTCATTTTTAGTTTACCCTTCACTGCATTAATTGATATTGGGTCGACGCATTCTTATGTTGCTAGTGAGGTGTCTGGAACTTTAAACATGAACTCTGAAACTACTTCTAGGGAGATGACTGTACTTAGTCCCTTAGGACAAACTGTAGTGGTAAATAAACTTTTTAGAAGTGTGCCTCTAGAAGTGCAAGGATTGATTTTCCCAGCTGTTTTGATGGAACTACCGTTCGGGGAGTTCGATTTGATCTTAGGCATGGATTGGTTGGTAAGATATCGAGCAAACTTGGACTGTGCTGTTAAGCGCATGGTGTTAAGGACTCCCGAGGATGATGAAGTTTTAGTGGTAGGGAAAAGGAGAGACTACTTGTCCAATGTAGTGTCTGCTCTTAAGGTGGAAAGAATGGTGAGAAAAGGGTGTGAGGCTTTCTTAACTTTTGTCAGTGCATTAGATGCAAAAGAAGTGACCGCGAATGAGGTTAGAACAGTAAAGGAATTTGTGGATGTCTTTCCTGAAGAGCTTCCAGGGTTGCCTCCGGATTGCGAGGTGGATTTGGAATTGAGCTACTTCCAGGTATGGCACCGGTGTCCATCGCCCCTTATAGGATGGCGCCGAAGGAGCTGGTTGAACTTAAAGCTCAGATCCAAGAGTTGTTGAAGGATTATGACTGTTCGATCGAATATCATCCGGGTAAGGCAAACGTGGTGGCAGATGTGTTAAGCCGAAGGGTAATAACAGAGTTGAGAGCAATGTTCACTCATCTCAGTTTATATGATGACGGAATTCTATTAGCTAAACTCCAAGTGAAGCCGACGTGGGTAAATCAGATTAAAGAGAAACTGTTATCGGACGATGTCTTGAGTGCTCGACTTCTGCAAGTACAAAATGGTGGGGTAGAAGATTACAGTTTGAACGGTGATGGGGTTTTGTGTTTTCGTGAAAGGGTTTGCATGCCGAAGGATGTGAAGTTGAGGCAGATGATTCTTCAGGAGGCACATGGTAGCCCTTATGCTATGCATCCTGGAGGGAGTAAGATGTACCAGGATCTGCGTGAACAGATTTAGGTGGCACAGATTGAAGCGAAATTCTACGAAAATTTGTGGGAAAGTGTTTAACATGTCAGCAAGTAAAGGTGGAGCATCAGTTGCCTTCGGGGTTATTGCAGCCGGTGAAGATTCCACAGTGGAAATGGGAGAGGATCACTATGGACTTTGTTAGTGGGCTACCTCTTACGCCCACTAAGAAAGATTCGGTATGGGTGATTGTGGATCGGTTGACGAAGTTCACCCATTTCATACCTGTTCGTGTCAACTATTCTCTTCACAGGTTGGCTAAGCTATATGTGTCGGAAATTGTGAGGTTACATGGGGTACCAGTATCGATCATATCGGATAGAGACCCTAGGTTTACGTCGCGATTCTGGAGGGCACTACATCAGGCATTGGGTACGAGACTGGACTTCAGCACAGCTTTTCATCCATAGACTGATGGTCAGTCTGAGAGGGTAATTCAGATCTTGGAGGACATGTTGAGGGGTTGTGTCATTGACTTCAGGGGTAGCTGGGAGGAGTTCATACCGTTGGCAGAGTTCGCTTACAACAACAGCTACCAATCTAGTATTCAGATGGCGCCCTATGAAGCGTTATATGGGCAGAGGTGTCGTACTCTTACCTGTTGGACAGAATTGGGTGAACGCCAGATTTTGGGTCAAGAATTGGTTGCAGAGAGAGGAGAAGGTTAAGTTAATTAGGGCTCGATTGAAGGAAGCGTCCGACAGGAAAAAATCATATACAGATCTGAAAAGAAAGGAGATAGAGTTTGCAGTAGGTGATCGGGTTTTCTTGAAAGTTTCACCTTGGAAGAAGGTGATGAGGTTCGGACGGAAGGGCAAGCTAAGTCCTAGGTTTATCGGGCCTTATCGGGTTTTGAGACGTGTAGGACCAGTGGGGTATCAACTGGAGTTACCTTCAGAATTGAAACAGATACATGATGTGTTCCATGTTTTAATGTTAAGACGTTACCGTTCAGATCCGTCTCACGTTGTGCCAGTGGAGGAAATTGAGGTAAGGCCAGACCTATCGTTTGAGGAGGAACCAGTGCAGATCTTAGATCGAGATGTCAAGGTGCTAAGAAGGAAATCAGTTCCTTTGGTCAAAGTTTTGTGGCGGAACCACGGTATGGAAGAGGCGACGTGGGAGCCAGAAGATGTTATCCGGCGGCAACACCCACATCTCTTTTGACCAGGTAATTTCGAGGCCAAAATTTCTTTAAGGGGGTAGAACTGTAACATCTGGGATTTAGGGGCTTTGCATTTACTTTGTATCTATGTGTTTGGTGTGCTTCATATGTTGTGTGAGTGTGCTTGGGGTCCCCGGGAAGGCTCGGGGTTAAGCCGAAGCCTTGGCCAAAATTTTAGTTTTGGGCACTTTTAGGGGAAAGCTAGCTGGGGCGGGACTTAAGGGTTATCGCTTGTGGTTGTTGACAGAAGAATTTAAATGGGAAAGTGGCAAGGAGGTGCCACATAAGAGGTAGGTGAGTGACGCCTCAGGGAGCAGGGAAGGAGCAGGTTCGAGCCACGCAGTTCACATTTGTTTTAAAATCATTTTGGGTGTTTGGAAGGGAGGTGATGGATTCGGTTGGGAGCCTTGGAAAGTGGAGGCAGACTTATTCAAATTTTCAAAGGAGTGGTTAAGAGGAAAAAAAGGGATTTTGAACAATTCAAATTCATTCAAATTTGTGATCAAGAGTGATTATAGGGATGTGAAGGGGAGTAGCCAAATTCTTGGGTGTGTTGAAGGGGCAAATCGGTCAAGAAGGGGGGTGGCTTTCGGTTTGGTGAGCTTAGGTGCCGAAATTTTGAAGTGTAAGCTTTTAGGTGTAGTGAGCTCTCCCTTTTCGGCATTTGGGGTGTTGTGCATTTTTGGCAATTTTGTTCATTCTTCAATTAGCCAAAACTGAAACCATCTCCTCCCATTTTTAGCATTTTGGTAACGTGTGTGCATTGCTTGATCACCTATAACCGAACCCTCCTACCATTCTTTTTCCCAATTGACTTCTTTCACTCATTTGTTTTCAACGTCAACTCTCTCTCACTCTCTCTTTTCCTTTTTATCTATTCTTCTATTCATATTCTTTGGTCGTCTCTTGATCACCTTAAACCGAAACCATTTTCTCCCTCTCTTTTGCATTTTAGTAACCTGAGTTCGTTATCTCACCATCAAAAACTGAAACAATTCTCTTCTTCTTGTGTTCAAGCGTCTTTCTCATTGGATAACCCTTAGCCGAATCTTCTAGTCTCCTCCATTTCATCATTTTCTCCCTTTTTCTTACTTCTCAAGCCCCATCCCTTGGCCGAATCTCCCTTGTGTGGTTACTTCTCTTCATTCGTTGTTGTGCTAGAAGATTGCCGTCACTTCCTCTCTCTCAATCTTCTCAATCAGATTCTTCTCAGTTGTGGAAGGGCTTGGTTTTCATATTTCTTCTGCTTTTGGCCAACGTCTGAGGGGTCTTTGGGGACAATAGGGTTCGAGCAATCAAGGTAAGAGTTTTTATACCATTCGTTTGGCCGAAGGCCACTTCTTCTAAACCATATCTTTGAGGGCCGATTCTAATATGGAGTTTGTGTAGGGACTTCAGTGACTTACTAATCCAGGTGTAATAGCCTCCTGGTTCTATCGACTTAGGTAAGAAATCGTTATATTATTAAGCGTATATCCTTAACTTCTCTGCTTCGATGTCTTAACCCGGTCTTCTAACCAAGATCATTTTTATGGAAACAAGTACCAGGCGAACAAAGGAGGGGGTTGGACACGTAGTCCCTACCCCTAAATTTAAGAGACGTGCGGTGTCAGCAGTTCGAGACTGGCCACCGGGGTGTGGGTCGGCTTCAGAAAGGGATAAGCAGATCGCTGTGATCCCTGCAAGTGAGGACGTTAGCGAGATCGATGGTTTAGTTCTTTGAGTTTACAGGTGTGTAATTACCACACTATCCCTTAATTGTATAAATGTGTATGTGTTATGTTTGAAAGCCGAAAATCGCGGCAACGGTGATTAAGTTACCCATGTTGGGTAAAACCGAAACCCTAGGTCAATATATTATGATCGAGCCATATAATTATTGTTGATAGCATGATTGTATTGTATGTGTACACTAAGTATTGCATGTATGACATCATATAACCTGTCTATTATACCTTGTTGCATGTGCATGGGATATTGGGATGATAATGTTATAAAAGGGAAGTGTATATCAGTGACATGGACACACTAAATGATGGCTTGGTGCCTCTTTATCGTTTTGGTGATTTGATCACATGTTGATCGGTGGCTAGACCACGTTATATTGGCTTTGAGCAGTGTGACTGTCAGCATGACTACCAAAGAGGTGTGTAGAGGATGGAGGGTTGATTGTAGAAATCCCCACAGGTGTGTTGAGGATGGACATATGGAGTGGTGTGTAGAGGATGGAATATTAGGTCAATGGGAATCATCATATTGATTATTTGATCATGTTGTAATGATTGGGCTTCGGCCGATGATATTTTGGGGCTCAGGCCCACTTGCAGAATTTTGTGGACTAATTGCACACTGAGTCTGGTGACTCACTCTATTTTCTTTAACAACTTGCAGGTAACTCTTAGTTCTTTGGACCGGGCTGGAATGGACTCGAGGTGGCCACGCATGGGTTATTCTATTAAACTTTATTTTACTTATCGTTTGCTACTTTTGGGAATTTTTGACTTGTAATAAGGCCACTTCAAATTTGATAATTTTCCTTTGGTTTTAATTTTGGACACTTTAATTACAAACTACTCGGTGCGACGTTTTATAAAATACAAACTGAAGTTTTCTTTACAACCCGACAAACAACATTTCTTACAAAATAAAAAGATTTTTTTTCTAATAACCTTAGAGTCGATTAATCGAGAATGTTTTCAAATATCATCTAATCGCGGGACTAGGCTAATTAGATTTCTAACTTAAATAGGATAATGGGTTTTCAATAGAATCGTGAAACTTGGTTTTCTTTTATGTCTAAAA
This sequence comes from Gossypium sturtianum, assembly GCA_025698515.1. Taxonomy (NCBI): domain Eukaryota; kingdom Viridiplantae; phylum Streptophyta; class Magnoliopsida; order Malvales; family Malvaceae; genus Gossypium; species Gossypium sturtianum. The sequence goes on from CM046955.1 coordinate 87,839,029, forward strand.
AAAAACAAATTCCTCTAAAAGCTTGAAAAACTTTTTTAACTTCTTTCTAGTGACATGCCAGATTCGGTCGTGGTGTTTGGACCAGGTTTGGGGTGTTACAAAATTCGCAATTTAGTCCTCAAAAATAATATTTTTACAATTTAGCCTTATTTAGATAAATTCATCATAAATTCAAGAACATAACATGTTCATCTAACTCAAATCTTTCATTTAACAACTAAACTCATCTCAAAACTCAACATATCAACAATGGCATCTCGTACAAACATCATCAATTCACAAAATTAATACATGGGTTTTGTAGCTCTCAAAGCAACGATTGTAAAAACGTAGAAATTATCGAAAACCGATCAAAAACGAACCTTGAATTTAGCTTGATAGTAGCCGAATATTTGAAGAGCTCAACCTTTTCTTTTTCTTTCTTATTCGGTGATAAAATGATGATAATGGCTTGTTTTTGTTTTCTTTATAGTAATATATAACTTATAACATAATAACTTTAATAAATAAATATAATATAAAGTTTTAACTTATAAAATATCATATAAAACCATGTTGCCGTCCACTAGCCATATTTTGGTCAAATTGCAACATAAAACCCTTACAATCCAAAGCCACAACAATTAAACCAATTAATCAATTGAAAAGCCATTTTTAAACTTTGTGCGATTTAATCCTTTTGTCAAATTAAACACACAAATGAACAAATTTGCTTACGGAAATTTAACACATGCTTAGTCACATATCAACGGCACAGAAAATAATATTAAAATATTATACAGACTCAGATTTGTGGTCTCGAAACCACTGTTCCGACTAGAGTATAAACCAGACTGTTACTATTCTCCCCCTTAGGGATTTTCATCCCCGAAAATCTTACCGTTAAACAAAGTCAGATATTGCGGTCTGAATGAATCTTCGGGCTCCCACATAGCCTCTTCTATTCCATGTCGACTCCATAATACTTTTACTAACGGAATTCTCTTGTTTCTTAATTCTTTTACTTCACGAGCTAAGATACTGTAACATCCTAGATTAGGGATTATGCATTTGGAGCATAACTCAAGTATTTGTAGGCTTTAAGTGTGTTGGGATATATTTTAGGAGTTTTTGAGAACTTTGGGTGAAGGGGAAAAACTTTGGAAAATATTGGATTTTTAGGTAAAAAGGGGAAACTAGGCAGGGAGGCCTTAAAAGAAATTTTGAGAATGTTAGGACGCAAGAAAGTATTTGGCAAAGTGGCTTGGGGCGCTAAGGTGCAAGGGGGCTTCAAGAGGGACGAGGGTCGAGTCATGAGGGCAGCATGGGAGTGTTTTATTTTTGTATTTTGCGTCAGGAAGGGAATTGGGCCAGGGAGGTCTTAAGAGAGGTTATATGCGCTTTTGGACACAAAGATGGCCTTGGTAAAGTGGCTTAAGGGCGCCATTTAAGGGCCTAGAGGTGACGCCTGGCACAGGTCTTGAGTTCGAAGAGTGGGAGCAGCAGTTGGGCGTTTTATTTTTGGCTTTTGGCGTTAAGACAAGGGAGAGCTAACAAGGGAGCGCTTAAAAGAAATTGTGGCGAGTTGTGTCACAAGGAACGCCTTGCGAGTGGCTACGGGCGTTAGTGCATTGCTCCATCAAGTCCCATGTTCGAACCATGGGCAGCGGTTTGGTGCTTTATTTTTGCAAGTTGGCGTGAAGGAGAGAGAGTGGTGGTCCGCACATGGACTCTCAAGGGGATAAGGATAAGCTTGATGTTTGCTTTTAAATTAATTTGGAAGAGTTGATATTATTATTTTATTTATTTAATTGAAGAGGTGATGAAGGGATAAGGATTTATTTATTTTAAATTCTTTTGAATAGATGTTGAAGAGGTAAATTAGGAGATTATTTTGGATTTGGATAAGTAAAGATGTGGTGGCCCAATTTGGGTGTCTTTGGTTGTTGAAATTCGGCCATGTGGGGAGGATAAGTGCCGAATAGTGTAGTATATTTAGAGAGTGGCCATCTTTTGTTAGTTCCTTTTTCATTTTAATTGTTTTTATTGTGCCAAAATTTCCAAGAAGCAAAAAGGCTATTCGTGTTTCTTTTTCTCCTCTAATTATTAGCAATAGCCGAATACCATACAAATCTTTCTTTTTCTCTCCTTTTTGTTCTAGCCGAATCTACTCCACTCTTTTGCCGAAATCTTCTCTCTTCCATTAGATATACTTTGGCCGAATAACAAGTGAGCACAGATTCTTTTTGGGATTTCTTCTTCAATCGGTTTGTAAGGGGTAAGTGGAGATGGCCGAATGACTTTTGTTTGGTTTTCGTGATTTATGGTTATGGACGAATGGTCTATGACTCATATTAATGAGATTAAGGCCGATTGTAGGAAGGAGGACAGTCTAACGCTTTGTGGATATTTGGGATTTGGTGATCGATCTAGGTAAGGTCTCAATATTTAAATCATTGCTAATTAGTTTAAAAGCCAGAAGGCTAACTATTATGTCATTCAAGGTATAGCCGATTACAAGTGGTGTGTGTGGCTTGGGATTTGGTTGGAAACCAAATCGGTTTAAAATAAGTGCCACAAATGAGCCTTCGGATTTAGTTATTATAGCCGAATAGGCCTATGTCATTAACTTTGATGTTGGCCGAAATAGGGTCGAAGGATCTAGCGCAGATGGATCGGATCTCCGGACCTAGGATTAGCGATAGTAACGGTGTGTGTACATACACACTTTATAACTAATAAGCGTATAAACGCATTGTGTATGCTAAACCGAATTGGTGTAGATTTGGATTTAATACCATAAAAGGTATAAGCAAGGATTCGGTAAGTCCTTGTTGTTATGAGTTTTCTTTATGGCGCTTTTGGGAAGCATGACATATTTGGTATATGTGGCAAATAAATATGTGGTGATGATAAATCCAGTATATGTTGTTAAATAAACATGTTGGCATGATTTACATTAAATGCATATCATTGATTGATGTGGGTTAAACGAGTGGAGGAAGTGATATCCGTGTCTTGAACACGGTGGTTTGGTACCACATTTCGTGACTACGGTCACGGAGGTTTGGCACCTCATAGCGTCTCGTCCCGGTGGTTTGGTACCACGATGGGGTTGGCCTCACGATAATATAACGGGATTGGCGCCGGTGATTTGGTATCACACGATGGGTTGGCCCCATCACTACTATTTGTGACTTGGGTCACCAGTGGTTTTGGCACCACCAGTGGTTTGGCACCACAATATTGATGGATATCGTGTCTTGGACACCGTGGTTTGGCACCACACGGTGGTTTGGTACCACACGGGTAGAGAAAGGTGCATTAGATGGCTAGGTTGGGTGCATGTTAAATTTAGTGCATGTTAACTTAGTTATAAATTGTGTATGATGTTGCACTAAACCGGGGGAAGGGTTACACATTGAGTCTTGGTGACTCACCTTCTCCTTTAACTTTTTCAGGTGACTCGTAGATCGCGGATGAGGAGCCGGATGGACTCGAGGTGGCCATGCAGTGGGAATGTGATTTAAACGAACTTTGAATTATTTTTATTTTATTTAGGGATTTATTTGTTCAAGTTGTAATAAGGCCTCCTAAGATTTTATTTTGGTTATTTTACATGTTTTGGATAATTTATTTAAACCAATTGATGACTTTAAAATGGGTACACATGTTTTCTCAAATGCAAATGTAAATGTTTTACTGTGCCATCGGGTACATTTGATATCTATAACAACCTGACTTAATAAATGTTTTTTTAACAAAACTAAGTGTGGTTTTCTTCATACACCTTGTTGGTTTTCAACAAGACAATTGAAAATGAAACGTTTTTGACAAAACTTAAATCGGCTAAAAGGGATTTTACAAAATGCTTTCCTCTGTAACATACCAAATTCGGTCGTAATGTTTGGGCCGGGTTTGGGGTGTTACAGATACGGATCGGTTCCTCTTCGTATGACATATCAGATCGGACTTCAATTTCAGATTGAGTAATCATATGTGACGGATAGGATCGATATTTACGGAGCATCGAGACATGAAACACATTGTGGATCTTTTCTAATTCAGAGGGCAACCTTAATCTATATGCAACATGCCCGACACGTTCAATAATCTCATACGGTCCGATGAACCTCGTACTCAACTTGCCTTTACATCCGAATCGGAGTACCTTTTTCCACGGAGACACTTTCAAAAATACTTTGTCGCCGATCTCAAATTCTATATTTTTTTTAAGTTCGCATAAGACTTCTGACGATCAGATGCTGCTTTCAAACAATTCTCGGATCAGTTTCACTTTCTGTTCTGAATCTTTTATCAAATCAACTCCATGTAGCTTATTTTCACTGAGCTCGGTCCAATACAGAGGTGTACGAAATTTACGTCCGTACAGAGCTTCATATGGTGCCATTTTGATGCTTGACCGAAAACTATTATTGTATGCAAATTCAATCAATGGCTGGTACTGTTCTTACGTACCATCAAACTCAAGAATGCAGTATCTTAATATATCTTCAAGAATCTAAATAATCCGCTCAGATTGACCATCTGTTTGTGGATGAAAAGCTGTACTAAAATGTAACTTCGTGCCTAAAGCTTCTTGCAATTTCTTCCAGAATCGTGATGTAAACCTCGATTCTCTATCTGATGCAATAGTTAGTGGTACTCTGTGCAATCTTACAATCTCAGAAATACAACGCTCAGCTAATCTATCAATTGAGTAATCAGATTGTACCGGAATAAAATGACTAGATTTCGTCAATATATCAATTACGACCCAAATCACATTTTTCTTTCTCGGAGTCAGGGGCAAACCAGAGACAAAGTTCATTGTCACTTTATCCCATTTCCACTCGGGAATCAGAATCGATTATAACAAACCAGATGGAACCTGATGTTCAACTTTAACTTGCTAACAGATTAAACATTTCAACACAAAATCAGAAATATATCGTTTCATACCAGACCGCCAATAGTGTTGCTTCAAATCATGATACATTTTAGTTCCTTCCTGATGAATAGATAAGCAACTATTATGAGCCTCACTTAGAATTGGCTGTAACTACTCAGAGTTTCTTGGTGCACAGATACGATCTCTAAATCTCAAACAATCATCAACAACACGAAATTCAGAATCAGAATTCAAATCACACTGAGCTCGTTTTGCTATTATTACAATATCAACTTTCTGACATCACATATCTGTTATAAACTTTTATAGAACTTTTCAATATACACTCACTATTTCGAAATAACAAATAAACATCGATATCACATCTGTGATTCTGAATTAGAAATCGATTTATGTTAAACTCCTTTTTAACTTATATTTTGCTAACTCACTTCTGAATTTCACGACTTCACTAAATAATCATTTATTCATTGCCAAAACAAAATATTCCAAACTATAATCATTTTCCTCAGATAAGAATCACTTATAGACTCAAAAGTTTTTCGACAATTGAAGCTAGCCTTGTTGTACCAAGTTCAGACCTTTCATTCATTAACACAAGGATAAAGATCGTAATCTCTTTATTAACCTCAGACTAAACCAAAAGTGATATTTCGGTCGAAATTATTTCCGTGCAGAAGAAAACTTCAACAATCAAACTAACTTTAATTTATCACAGCATTTCCCAGATAGAATCGTTCCTATAAATATAATTCAGTATCAAGTCTTCAAGAAAATGAATTTTTCTTCTTGACTATTCCTTAATTCACACATGTACATTCAAAATTTGTTTCTAGACAGATGGATAGGTTCAGTCACATTTAACCATTCAAATCATTTAACTCAATCCGAACTGTTTCATCAATTTGACATCTCAAATCTATAATCTTTCTTTTACAATTTACATCAGCAGCATGTAGTATCAACCAGTCCATACCCAAACTTATGTCAGACTCATCATATGGTAATAGCATCAGGTTAGCAGGAAAATAGATATCTCGAAACATTAATGGGCAGTTCTTGCATATTTTGTTAACTAGGACACTATTACTTAGGGTTTCGATATTTTTACAACAAATTCAGTAGACTCTACACACGAAGTCTTACTAATTACTAGATTCAGGTATATATACGAATGAGTTTAGCCAAAGTCTATCAACAAAATCACAAAAGTGTCATAAAGAGTAAACGTACCCGTAATAATATCTGAAGATGAAGCTTCCTCACAAGCTCGAATAGCATACACTCTAGTTGGCTCTCTAAATTCAAATTTTGCAACAGTATCCCTCGTAGACCTCTGACTACTACTGACATTTCTTGTATTTTGAGAAGGTCTATCTCTCTCTGGGGCGTTATCTGATCTCGGATTCTGAGTAGTCTCTTGTTCAACAGACTCTGGACAGTCTCGAATAAAATGATCTAACGATCCACATCTGAAGCAAGCTTGATTATTCAATCTACAATTTCCCGGATGTCTTTTACCACAACGCTTACACTTAAGTCACTCGGATCTGACATTTCCAACACTCGCCATCTTTGGGCAATCTCGAATGAAATGATTTCGTGATCCACATTTATAACAAACTCTATTGTTATACTTGCCCCAATATTTTCCCACATGTCGTCTTCAACACTGTCTACACTCAGGTTTGTTGCTTTTAGTACTTCCATCATTTGATTCAATTGGAGCTTGAGTTCTCAAGCCAACATTTGGTCTCACATGATCTCTATTAGCATGTCCAAATGAAGCATTTGATCTGTAACACCCTGGTTCTGGGGGTTAGGCTTTTGGTGCTTAGCTCAGGTGTTGGCACACTTCAGTGTGTGGATGGGTGAGTTTTAGGGGTCCCGAGAACCACGGATGGTGGTGGAATGCCTTAGTAAATTTTTAGCTTTTAGTGGTTAAAAGGGAGCTTGGCAAAGTTGGGTCTTAAGAGGAATTTTGGTGAAGGTAAGACACAAGAATTGGCCTTGGTAGAGTGGCAAGGAGGCGCCACGAAGGCATGGAGAAGTGACGCCTCAAGGGTGCTAAGGGTCTCGAGGTTCGAGCGGCTTGGGCGACTTTTGGTTTGTTTTTGCGCCAGGAGCAAGGGGGAAGAGTTGGTTTCGGTTTTGGCATCTTAAAAGAAGGATTTGACTTGTTCAAATCATTTTAAATGGATGGCTAGGAGGAGAGATGAGGGGGATTAAGTTTGAATTAGTTTGAAAGATGGAGAAGACTTGGTCTTTGCTTTTGAAATTCGGCTAGGTGGAGGTTTGACTCATTCAAACTTTTTGAATGGATGTTGGGGAGGAATTGTAGGAGGAAATAATGGGATTTGAAGGGGAGTTGAGTGTTTGGCCAAATTTTGTTTCTTTTAGGGGGGAGCTTGGCCGAATATTATAAATAGGGGGAGGGGTGCTCACCTTTTAGTTTTTCCCCACTTGATTTCTTGCCGAAAGTTTCTCCATTGCTCTCCCACTCTCCTAAATCGAAACCTCCATTTCTAGTCTCCCTTTTTCTTTTCCTTAAAGACCCTTAGCCGAACCACCCACTCTTGCATCCCTCTTCTTCCATTTTGACCGAAAGTACACCCCCACACTTTTCTTTCCCTCTTCTCAAACCTCATTGGACGAAACTACTATTCCCTCTCCTTGATTTTCTTATTAGCCGAATCCACACCACCTTTGTGCCGAATTTTCCCTCCCTCAATTTGGTAGTACTATTGGCTGAATGTTAGCATAGACCTCTTCGGGTTCCATAGCAATCGATTTTGGGGAGGAGAGCCTAGCGCAGGAGATCTTTTCGGGATTCGTTTAGTCAGCTTTTGCAAAGGCATTAAGTAGCATTTCGGGTTTTGATTGGTTGTGCTAGAAGGTGCGTAATCATCGCACTATTTCTCGGTTTGCTTGCTAATTATTAAACATATGTATTATGTGTGGAAGCAGATTATAACGGCTTAAGTGATGAGAACTGGTGATGGTAAGATTATTTGTGATGTATTTATGTATGTATATATATATTTATATTCTTATGTGATATGATGACTTAACATGTAGCATCTACATATTTGCATGAGGTGGGGCTTGATACGATGAAGGAGGAAGTGTACACAATGTGTACATGGTCTAATGATAGCTTCGGCTACATTAGCGCTTGATGGTTAGCTTCGTGCTACCTCAAGGGAGATGTTGGCTAGGTGCCCATCTCGGCAGTTGATGGCTATGTGCATCACCGTAGACAGATATTGAGGTTGAGATCATTTTGGTTGATCGGTGGCTCAGCCATGGCCTTGAGCAGCGAGCTTGCCAAGGTAAGGATTATGTATCACGATGTGATCAGTGGTGGATTATCCACGGCCTTAGGCAGGGAGTCTGCTAAGGCTGGCGTACGGTTGGATAGTAGGTTGGGTTGAAGTGCATCTTTGCATGATTTGTTTTAAGGATTGTGTGGGTATGGGCCAAGCCCATACGTGTGGGAAATTTGTGTTGTGGTTATGCACTCGAGTCCGTGGACTCACCCAATTATTTTCCTAACATTTCGTGTGATTCATGAGATGGACCGGGATCGGAGAGGATACATGGTGGCCCATGCCGAAGGAGATGTTTTTGGCTATATTAAATATTAAGTATTTCACTCAAATAATGGTTGTAATAAGGATTTATTTTATTATTTTGGTATCATTTTATTATTAACTCTATTATGGTTTGTTTAAATTGAAACACTATGTGAAGATGGTTATATTTTTATAACTTACTTATTCAAATATGGAATTATTAAACATGTGGCTATAATTTCAAAAGAACATGGTTTCCAAGAGCAAATAAATTTTTACTATTTTATTCTGAGTCTAAAATATTTTCACTAACATAACCAGATTCGGTCGTAGTGAATGGGCCGGGTTTGGGGATGTTACAGTTTGGTATCAGAGCCTGGTTTAAAACTCGGCTTTGAGGGTTTTGGGCCCAAAAACATGTTCAAAATGGGCTTTTCAAAATATGGGTTTTTTTTTCAGGTTATTCTGGCATGGCACCTGTACCTCCGGCCCGAAGTCCACCAGGTAAGTACTTCGGACTTTCTTGAAGTGATTTGTTTGTATGACTTATTATGGGCTTAGTTTGGGCTCGTAGATTAGAATACTAGGATCTGTTGGACCCTAGGATTAGTCTACTCAAACATATGCATAAAACTTAAAGCTCTTAAACAAACCTGTGAAGTAAGTCGCCGAGTTAAGGTGTGGTAACCTTGGTGCGCATGTCTAGGATTGGATCTGGAAGAGCTTGGTACTTAAGCAGTCCTAGTGACTCACCTCCTCTTCGCAGGAATCCTACCTGGTGCGTAGCTGCGGTTCACCTTAACCAAGAGGACTTGTTCATAGGCTAAACCAATCATTAAAACCCGAAAGGGATTAACCTTGCTGTTTTCAAACCTTTAGTTTTAAAATTTTCAATTTGCCCCTTTGGTTTGTAAATCCTAAATCTGATTTTGAAAGACGTTTTCTCGATTTACAAAATTACAAAAATACCCCTAGTTGATAAAATTACCAAAATGCCATTGGTTTCTAAATTTTCAGATTTCTCTCGACTTTTACTAAAATATTCCTATTTTATTAAATATCGTAAAATTATATTTTGAGAAATGTTGTGATATTCTCGATTTGGAGAATTTACTGAAAATGCCCATGATTTCCAAAATTACAAAAATAACCTGATTTACAAATTTGTGCGATACCTCTGGTTTGAAAAATAAAATTTTCAAGATGACCCTCAGTGATTTTGTAAATTTTGAAATATCTTTAAGTTGGAAAACTATTTTTCAAAATTGACCTGAGTTATTACCGATATACCTCTTATAGGAAAATGACGAAATTACCCCTGGGTAGGGAAGGAAACTTGATTGCTCGAAAGAACTACTCTTGGAAACTTCATTGCATAAAATTGCTCGTGGATAAAACAGTGAAACAAGAATTTCGATGCATAAAACTTTTAAACAGACTAAATCGAGGCGCTAGATATGAGTTCTAGGGGGCGTGGTTGCAATACTCGTGGACGTGGTAGAGGCAGGATTTCAGTGTCTGAACCGGTTGGGTCTCGCCATGGGTCAGAGAGTGATGTGCCGCCACCAGTTGATGAGGTTGAACAGCAGGATCAAACCGAGGAGATGACGCAAGATCGCGAGCTATCTTTGCGGGTGCTTGAGCGAGTGGCGAGGAGCCAATGGGGCGATGGGACTCGGAAGTCGATGACCAAAGGCTTAGGCGAATGGAGCCGAGGTCTTGTGAGGAGGAGTGCGGGGTAGCTCGAACGTGGCGAGTAATCGCTTGAGGCGATGGAAAGGATTATGGACGACTTAGACTTAACTGCTGAGGAGAAGCTTAAGGGTGTTATTTCGTTGTTTGCGAGATGAGGCCTACCAGTGGTGGCTCACTTGTTAAGGAAAGTGCACTGCGGATCGAGTGGACCGGGCTACTTTAAGATCAAGTTCGAAGGAAGTATGTCGGAGCAAGCTATGTGGATGCTCGGAGGAAGGCGTTCCTCAATCTGGTGCAAGGTAGCAAATCGATAGCGAGTACGGCCGAGTTTCGCGTTTGAGCCGGTATGCTCGGGAATCGTGGCAACCGATTATGAGAGATGCGTCGATTGAAGATGGGCTATGGGATGAGCTGCGGGTTTTGATTGCGCCGCAACGAGAAAGAGACTTTGCCGTTTAGTAGAGAAAGCTCGGATAGGCGAGGAGGTCAAGAAGGCCGAGAGGCGAGCAGCAGAAAGGAACCGTGATAAGAGAAGTGTTGGACCGTCGGTGGTTGAGAGGGTTCGGAAAAAGACCGAGGGTTGAGACTCCTGCTCATATTGCTAAGCCAGCCGCCGGAAATCCAGATCGTCCGTGTGCTCAATGTGGAAGGTATCATGTTGGCGAGTGTTGGAATCGAGTTCGAGAATGCTTCAAATGTAAGTCCAAGACTCATCTGGTTAAGGATTGTCCCCAGGATCCGAATAGGACTCGGACAGTGGGTCAAGGTTATGTGCAACCAGGCAGAGGTGGTCAGCAGGCGACGAGAGGTCGTGGTCCGAACCATGGAGGGAATGGTTCCGGCCGAGGTCGTGGAGCTTTGGGTCACGATAATGGTGGCACTGAGGCAAGACAACCAGGTCTGGTTTATGCAGTCCGTCGGAGGGAGGATAAGGATGTGCCTGATGTGTCAGCTGGTAAGTTCCTTATGTCGGGAATATTCTTTGTTGTTTTGTTCGTTTTGGTGATTGTTTGTTTTGTTGCTCGCAAAGCATGCGGAATTTTGAGTATGAACTTAGAATCTGTGCCTAGAAGCATGTTAGCTCTTTAAGATCAGAGTGCGCAGCCATAGCGTAGTGGGAGGAATTGAGCTGTAGTTCAGACAAGTAATTTCGAGGACGAAATTATTTTAAGGAGGGTAGAATTGTAACACCCTGGTTCTGGGGGTTAGGCTTTTGGTGCTTAGCTCAGGTGTTGGCACACTTCAGTGTGTGGATGGGTGAGTTTTAGGGGTCCTGAGAACCCTGGATGGTGGTGGAATGCCTTAGTAAATTTTTAGCTTTTAGTGGTTAAAAGGGGAGCTTGGCAAAGTTGGGTCTTTAGAGGAATTTTGGTGAAGGTAAGACACAAGAATTGGCCTTGGTAGAGTGGCAAGGAGGTGCCACAGAAGGCATGGAGAAGTGACGCCTCAAGGGTGCTAAGGGGTCTCAGGTTCGAGCGGCTTGGGCGACTTTTTGTTTGTTTTTGCGCCAGGAGCAAGGGGGAAGAGTTGGTTTCGGTTTTGGCATCTTAAAAGAAGGATTTGACTTGTTCAAATCATTTTAAATGGATGGCTAGGAGGAGAGATGAGGGGGATTAAGTTTGAATTAGTTTGAAAGATGGAGAAGACTTGGTCTTTGCTTTTGAAATTCGGCTAGGTGGAGGTTTGACTCATTCAAACTTTTTGAATGGATGTTGGGGAGGAATTGTAGGAGGAAATAATGGGATTTGAAGGGGAGTTGAGTGTTTGGCCAAATTTTGTTTCTTTTAGGGGGGAGCTTGGCCGAATATTATAAATAGGGGGAGGGGTGCTCACCTTTTAGTTTTTCCCCACTTGATTTCTTGCCGAAAGTTTCTCCATTGCTCTCCCACTCTCCTAAATCGAAACCTCCATTTCTAGTCTCCCTTTTTCTTTTCCTTAAAGACCCTTAGCCGAACCACCCACTCTTGCATCCCTCTTCTTCCATTTTGACCGAAAGTACACCCCCACACTTTTCTTTCCCTCTTCTCAAACCTCCTTGGCCGAAACTACTATTCCCTCTCCTTGATTTTCTTGTTAGCCGAATCCACACCACCTTTGTGCCGAATTTTCCTTCCCTCAATTTGGTAGTACTATTGGCCGAATGTTAGCATAGACCTCTTCGGGTTCCATAGCAATCGATTTTGGGGAGGAGAGCCTAGCGCAGGAGATCTTTTCGGGATTCGTTTAGTCAGCTTTTGCAAAGGCATTAAGTAGCATTTCGGGTTTTGATTGGTTGTGCTAGAAGGTGCGTAATCATTGCACTATTTCTCGGTTTGCTTGCTAATTATTAAACATATGTATTATGTGTGGAAGCAGATTATAACGGCTTAAGTGATGAGAACTGGTGATGGTAAGATTATTTGTGATGTATTTATGTATGTATATATATATTTATATTCTTATGTGATATGATGACTTAACATGTAGCATCTACATATTTGCATGAGGTGGGGCTTGATACGATGAAGGAGGAAGTGTACACAAGGTGTACATGGTCTAATGATAGCTTCGGCTACATTAGCGCTTGATGGTTAACCGTGCTACCTCAAGGGAGATGTTGGCTAGGTGCCCATCTCGGCGGTTGATGGCTATGTGCATCACCGTGAGACGGATATTGAGGTTGAGATCATTTTGGTTGATCGGTGGCTCACCCATCGTACGGCCTTGAGCAAATGAGCTTGCCAAGGTAAGGATTATGGATCACGATGTGATCAGTGGTGGATTATCCACGGCCTTAGGCAGGGAGTCTACTAAGGCTGGCGTACGGTTGGATAGTAGGTTGGGTTGAAGTGCATCTTTGCATGATTTGTTTTAAGGATTGTGTGGGTATGGGCCAAGCCCATACGTGTGGGAAATTTGTGTTGTGGTTATGCACTTTGAGTCCAGTGGACTCACCCAATTATTTTCCTAACATTTCAAGTGATTCATGAGATGGACCGGGATCGGAGAGGATACATGGTGGCCCATGCCGAAGGAGATGTTTTTGGCTATATTAAATATTAAGTATTTCACCCAAATAATGGTTGTAATAAGGATTTATTTTATTATTTTGGTATCATTTTATTATTAACTCTATTATGGTTTGTTTAAATTGAAACACTATGTGAAGATGGTTATATTTTTATAACTTACTTATTCAAATATGGAATTATTAAACATGTGGCTATAATTTCAAAAGAACATGGTTTCCAAGAGCAAATAAATTTTTACTATTTTATTCTGAGTCTAAAATATTTTCACTAACATAACCAGATTCGGTCGTAGTGAATGGGCCGGGTTTGGGGATGTTACATGATCTATTGTTTGCATCTCTATACTTCTTCGTTAAAGGTTGAGAAAAATTACTCACCAATCTTTTTCTTTCTTTACGAGTTTCAGAATCAACTTTCTCGGTGTTATCATCATTGGTAGCTCGGAACTCTTCAGCCCCATACTTGCGAATATTGTCAACCGGAGGCTTATTCAACAGATTTATACCCATCATCGGAGGCACAACTGAGGTTTGAGGGGGATTAACCGGGGGCGGGGGTTGTGAAACAGTCGAGTTATTCTTTACGAATTGAGTGAACCATTCACTCATCATTTGGAAGAAAGCTTGTTTAGCTTCTTCCCCTTGACCGTTAGTAGCCGATCTCGGATCAGAGGGCACTGTCCCTTGCGCGGGACTAGGCACATTACTTTCTACGTTATAAACTACGGCTCTTTCGGGATCTATTACTATACAGAAATCACATTTTATACGTCAGGATTCATCACACTATCACAATTCAGAATTATGGCATGTATAGCTAGACTCTGACATGCTACGTTAGTCCGAGAATCGACTAAACCGTAGCTCTGATACCAACCAAATGTAACACCCCTAACCCGTGTCCATCACCGGATCAGGGTTCAGAGTGTTACCTGATAGATCAGAAACAATTACAGAAAATTTCATACAATCATATGTCAATTACAATCATAATATCCCTTAAGTAAGTCATCAAGACCTTAAACATGCTTATAAACCGGGTCGGGACTAAACTGGAACACATACAAAATTTCATGGAAATTTAAAACTTTTCTAAGTTTCAGGGATTACACGCCCGTGTAGGAAAGCCGTGTGCCTCCCACGGCTGCTGGACACCCTCGTGTGTCCTCCCCGTGGTCGAATCTGACTTCACATCGACGGCCACCAAGCACGCCCGTGTGCCTTGGCCGTGGTCAAATCTGACTTCCCATCCACGGCCACCAAGCACGCCCATGTGCCTTGGCCGTGGTTGAATCTATCTTTACACCCACGGTCACCCATCACCCCGTGTGCTAAGGCCGTGTACTCATAGGCCATATACTGACTTTCTCACACAGCTTCTAGACACGCCCGTGTGTCTTGGCCGTGTGCTATTAGGCTAGCTACTGATTTCGCCCCACGGTCACTAGGCACGCCCGTGTGCCACAACCATGTGACATTATAGGCCATTTGCAAGGCCAAATTGCCACCCACATAGGTCATATCTACAAGTTATGTTTACCAACTCATTTCATACTCAAATGACACACAAAAACATACCAAATTAACCCTTCAATCTATACATTCAATACCAATTCCAAACATACTAAAATACAAGGTTTAAACTCATCTCGTCACAAACATATTTCATTCATTCACATAATCAAAACTTGACCATATTATGCCTCAACTAACCATACCAAAACATACTTCATATATCACATTCTTTCAAGCAAATTCCCAACATCATAACTAGCCAAATCACATGGCTAAATTCATATAACAAACTTATACCAAATGCTAGCCTATACATGCCATATCTAGCTTTATACATTTCCAAAATGTACCAAAATAGGTTTAGTAGTGTGATGATGATCCTTGATAGTCCCCTTTGAGCCTTCAGCTTTGACGATCTATAAAACAGAGAAAAAACACACACACAAGTAAGCTTTCAAAAGCTTAGTAAGCCATATACAAATAAACTTAGCATATAGACATTCAAAACATATAATCGATCTAAATTCACTAATGGCTCAATTGCGTCATCATAATTCTTCTTAATACATTCACTTAGACCATTCATCTTTCAAACTTGCATATCACTACATACTTTATTAGTTCATAGCATTTCAATCCATATAACACACTTATATTCTCATATTCAAATACATAATTCATTTAGGTGAGTTTAAGAAAATACTTACCTTCTTATACACACAAAGTGTACTTATCGAACATACCTGAAATAAATATACAATTTACATATTCATTCATTTCTTGAACTTGACCATTGAACCGTTTGTAATCTAATAGAACACATAAAGTGCCCGGAATAGTTATACAATGCCAACGTCCCAGACGTGGTCTTAAATGTAATCAGATATCGATGCCACTATCCCAGATAGGGTCTTATACGAATAATACGATGCCGATGTCCCAGACATGGTCTTACACGTATAGTTCATATCGATACCAACGTCCCAGACGTGGTCTTAAATGTAATCAGATATCGATGCCGCTGTCCCAGACAGGGTCTTATACAAATTAATACGATGTCGATGTCCTAGACATGGTCTTACACGCATAGTTCATATCGATGCCAACGTCCCAGACGTGGTCTTAAATGTAATCAGATATTGATGCCACTGTCCCAGACAGGGTCTTATACGAATTAATACGATGCTGATGTCCCAGACATGGTCTTACACGTATAGTTCATATCGATGCCAACGTCCCAGACGTGATCTTAAATGTAATCAGATATCGACGCCATTATCCCAGACAGGGTCTTATATGAATTAATACAATGTCGATGTCCCAGACATGGTCTTACACGTATAGTTCATATCGATGCCAACGTCCCAGTCGTGGTCTTAAATGTAATCAGATATCGATGCCACTGTCCCAGACATGGTCTTACACTTATAGTTCATATCGATGCCAACGTCCCAGACGTGGTCTTACACGTAACGCTCATGTCGATGCCTACGTCCCAGACGAGGTATTACACGAAATTTCAAATCAATGCCAACGTCCCAGACGTGGTCTTACATGATAAAACAGAACAGATACCTATGTATTCCTAAGTTCATACAGAACTTCTCAGACTTATCACTATATCGACCTTATCCCTGAATTCATATACATAGCATCTCATAAGCATTCATTATCATTTATAGTCATGTAATTAAGCTCAATGCAATACAATTACATTTATTTGCAATATGACTTACCTCAGATTCGATTTATCAGGAATGGAAACAGCTACTCGATTACTTTCGCTTTCCTCCGATCTAAGTCTATTTTCCTCGGTTCTTGATCTAAACATATTTAGAATTAACTCTTTTATTCACTAATTCATTCAATTCAATCCAAAGACATACATTTAGGGTTATTTGCAAATAACCCTCACATTTGCACAATTTATCAATTTAGTCTATTTTTCTCAAAACATCAAATTCACAAAATTTGTTCACACACATGCTTAGCCGAATCTCCCTAGGGACTATATAAGTCCATATTTCTCATCAAATTCACAATTTAGTCCTCAAAAATAATATTTTTCCAATTTAGCCCTATTTAGCTAAATTCATCAAAAATTCAAGAACATAACATGTTCATCTAACTCAAATCTTTCATTTAACAACTAAACTCATCTCAAAACTCAACATATCAACAATAGCATCTCACACAAACATCATCAATTCACAAAATTAATACATGGGTTTTGTAGCTCTCAAAGCAACGATTGTAAAAACGTAGAAATTATCGAAAACCGATCAAAAACGAACCTTGAATTTAGCTTGATAGTAGCCGAATATTTGAAGAGCTCAACCTTTTCTTTTTCTTTCTTATTCGGTGATAAAATGATGATAATGGCTTGTTTTTGTTTTCTTTATAATAATATATAACTTATAACATAATAACTTTAATAAATAAATATAATATAAAGTTTTAACTTATAAAATATCATATAAAACCATGTTGCCGTTCACTAGCCATATTTTGGTCAAATTGCAACATAAAACCCTTACAATCCAAAGCCACATCAATTAAACCACTTAATCAAATGAAAAGCCATTTTTAAACTTTATGCGATTTAATCCTTTTGTCAAATTAAACACACAAACGAACAAATTTGCTTACGGAAATTTAACACATGCTTAGCCACATATCAACGGCACAGAAAATAATATTAAAGTATTATACGAACTCGAATTTGTGGTCCCGAAACCATTGTTCCCACTAGGGTATAAACTAGACTGTTACACCCTATACATCAAATATTTCACTTGATAGCATATACGTTTGAGGCATTTCATCGCGTTTAGAGATATTACCTGTTCTCTGACATCTACCACATGAAGTAACATACCTGTTAGCGTCCTTGAACAGAGTGGGCCAATAAAAACCTGATTCGAGTGTTTTATGTGCTGTCCTAGTCCCACTGTAATGTCCTCCTGTTGGTCCTGAATGGCACTGTTCTAGGATTTTGCTTGCTTCTATCTTTGTAACACATCTCCGAATTACTTGATCTGTACATATACGAAAAAGAAAAGGGTCCTCCCAAAAATAGTTTTTCACATCAGCAAAGAATCGCTTCTTTTGATGATGTGTCCACCCTTTTGGTAGGATGTTAGCAGCTAAGTAATTCGCAATATCTGCAAACCAAGGTACCTTGGAGTCGGATATAGCCAAGAGTTGTTCTTCAGGAAACGAGTCATTTATCTCACTCTCATCAAGTTCTTTGATATGTGGATTTTCAAGTCTAGAAAGATGGTCTGCCGCAAGATTTTCAGCTCCTTTCTTATCCTGAATTTCCAAATCAAATTCCTGTAAGAGTAAAATCCATCTTATGAGTCGAGGTTTTGCATCAGATTTAGTTAAAAGATAACGAAGAGCTGAATGGTCAGTGTAAACGACAACTTTAGATAATATCAAATACTGTCTAAATTTATCAAATGAAAAAACCACAGCTAGCAACTCATTCTCTGTGGTGGTGTAATTTTTTTGTGCGGCCGTCAATGTCTTGCTAGCATAATAAATCGGCTGAAAGTGCTTGTCTCTTCGGTGTCCCAAAATCGCACCTACTGCAAAATCACTCGCATCACACATTAGTTCAAAGGGCAAATTCCAATCAGGTGCAATTATAATTGGAGCATTTATTAATTTATTTTTGAGGGTATTAAATGCATCTAAACATTCCTAATTAAAATTGAAAGGCACATCTTTTTCTAGTAATTTCGTTAAAGGCTTAGCTATTTTAGAAAAATCATTAATAAATCTTTTATAAAATCCAGCATGTCCTAAAAAGCATCTAATAGCCTTAACTGAACTAGGGGGAGGTAATTTTTCTATGGTTTCATTTTTTGCTTTATCAACCTCAATCCTTTTACTAGAAATTTTGTGACCTAACACAATCCCTTCTCGAACCATAAAGTGACATTTTCCCAATTGAGCACAAGGTTCGTTTCCTCACATCTCATTAGAACTTTTTTAAATTTTTTAAGGCAAAGGTGGAAAGAATTACCGAATACCGAAAAGTCGTCCATAAATACCTCCATAATATCTTCCAGAAGTTCACCAAAGATGGCTAGCATGCAGCGTTGAAAAGTAGCAAGAGCATTACACAATCCAAAAGGCATTCTATGATAAGCAAACGTACCGTATGGACATGTAAATGTTGTCTTTTCTTGATCCTCAGGAGCTATTGGGATTTGGAAGTAGCCAGAGAGTCCGTCTAGGAAGCAATAGTACATATGCCCAGATAATCTTTCTAACATCTGATCAATGAAGGGTAAGGGAAAGTGATCTTTTCTCGTGGCATCGTTCAACTTCCTATAGTCAATGCAAACTCTCAAACCTATGACTGTTCTTATTGGAATCAATTCATTCTTCTTGTTGGCTACAACAGTCATGCCTCCCTTCTTTGGAACAACTTGCACAGGACTTACCCAAGTACTGTCAGAAATAGGATAAATAACTCCAGCATCTAGAAGTTTAATTACCTCAGCTTTAACAACTTCCTTCATGTTAGGATTTAGTCGTATTTGAGGTTGTACACATGGTTTATATTCATCTTCCATTAAAATTTTGTGGGTGCAAAACGATGGGCTTATCCCTTTAATGTCGAAAATCTTCCAAGCTATGGCTCTTTTATGCTCCTTTAGTACCTGTAGTAACTCGTCTTTCTCATTGGGTTCCAATTCTGAAAAAATAATTACCGGTAGTGTAGAATTATCTCCGAGGAATGCATACTCTAAGTGATTTGGTAACTGTTTCAATTTCAATTTGGGAGGCTCTTCAATAGAAGGTTTTTGTTTTAGTTCGTCGTTTATTTCAATGCCCTCATACTTCTTTTGTCTTGGGGAAGAAGTATTTGAATTTAACTCAATTTGTATCTCCCCCATCTCATTGGTATCGTCATCTGCCTCCTCACCTTGGGCAAGACATAGTTCCAATGTGTCTTTATTTATGATTTCCTGTAAAGAATCTTGAATAGAATGATCAATAGCGTCGATAAAATAACAGGAATCATCTTGCTCTCTAGAGTATCGCATAGCATCATAAATTTTAAAAATAATTTCCTCGTCACCTACCCTGAGCACAAGTTTACCATCACCTACATCAATAACAGCCCTAGCATAGCTAAAAATGGGCGTCCCTAAAATTAAAGGCACCTCAACATCCTCATCCATGTCAAGCACAAAAAAATCAACAATGAATATGAATTTATCAACTTTTACCAAAACATCTTCAATAATTCCCCTAGGATAATTAATAGATTTATCAGCTAATTGGATACTCATCCTAGTGGGTTTTGGTTCCCCAAGACCAAGCTGCTTGAACAATTTAGAAGGCATTAAATTAATACTGGCACCTACATCAGCTAATGCTTTCTCAATATTTAAACTACCAATTAAACAGGGAATAGTGAAACTTCCTGGATCTTTCAATTTGGTTGGTAGCTTATTTTGGAGAATAGCTGAACATTCCTCGTTAAGCTCCACGATTGATAGCTCTTCAAACTTCCTATTATTTGTTAAAAGCTCTTTTAAGAATTTTGCGTATGTCGGCATCTGCGAAATAGCTTCAATAAGAGGTAAGTTAATATGTAATTGTTTAAAAAGTTCAAGAAATTTACCTAATTGTGCGTCCATGCGGTCTTTCTTCAACTTTTCTGGATACGGGATCGGTGGTTTATACTCTTTAAGTACCGGTGTTACATTCTCGTTTACTTCCTCACCCTTTGCCTTATCAGTTTCTTGTGGCATCTTCTTTTTTGCTCCAACCAACACCTTCCCAGTTGTAACAGTCCGAATTTGACCCTAATCAGAACGGTGGTTTCGGGACCACGAATCCGAGTCCGGAAAATTTTTAATATTATTTTTGGTGCTAATTATATGTGATTTATTATATGTGAAAGTTTCGTATAAATATTTTATTGATTGAGTGCTTAACTTAAGTGAAAGGATTAAATTGAATAAGTGGAAAAATAATAGCTTTTGTGAGATTAGTAGCCAAATCGAATTGTTTTCTTTGAAGTAGGTATTGAAGTGATAAATTAGCCATTTTGATTTTTTATGATGGATGGTTAGTGAAATAAAATAATATTAAGTGGATGTTTATTTTATAAAAAAAAAAAGTAAAAGTAGTTGTATCAAATAGGAGGGTTTAAATGAATTGCTCCTTGAAAGATTGGACTTGCATGTCAAATACTCCATTTTTAATGATGATGGACGGCATGATAATTAAGGTTCCTATTTAATTCTTTTATTATAGTTAGTGGTATGACATAGGTATTATATTTTTGTTATTATAATAAAAACAAGGAAAAGATGATAAGAAAGAAAAAGAATTACCTTCCATCTTCTTTCTCCATCTGCCGAAATTATTAACCAAGAAAAGAAGAAAAGAAAAACCATTCAAACCTCCATGGCCGGAACTTGCATGCATTCTTAAGGTGAGTTAGCAAGCTCCAATCTTGATAATTCTTGCACAATTATGTTAGTAGGCTTGTGCACTATCAATTTCGTGTATAAAATTTTAATTTAAAGCTTCCTTTAGATTCGGCTATTAGTAATAAATATGCCATATTTATGTTTGATAAAGAAACCTTGATCTTGGTTAGTGTATTAGCATGTTGATTAAATAAAATAAGTTTGAGTTATGGCTTGGGTATTTTGGAAGCAATCGGTTGGAAGCTAAGTGGCTAGACCGAATGGTTTTATGAACCTAGGAAATGAAGTTTAAGATTCGGCTACTAGAGGAAATAGTTGGATTTTTAAATAATAATAATAATAAATAAATAAATAAATAAAATATTATGAATAATATGTTTAGGACTTATTTGAATTGGATGAGAACTTATAGGAGCAAATTAATAAGAACTGTAAAATTTTGCAATTTGATTGAATTGAATTAGATTAAGTGGAAATTATTTGAACCAAACCTCATTTAATATTTCATAGATCGGGAACAAAAGAGAAGGAGCTAAACCGGGAAAAACTAAGGTGAACGAATAGCCGGGAAATTTCGAATCTATCGACTTCTAAGGTAAGTCCTTAAGCAAATTTATGTCAAAGAATTATTTATGAACTTAGTATAAAATAAATTTGGAAATTTGAGGCATGAAAATATATGTTGGCCGAAGATAGGGGTATGAATTTGTAGTAAATTTATTTGTTGAATATACTGTGAATAATTATGTTTGATTTAATATGTGAAAGTAATATGTTGCAAATGAGATAGTTGTGATTATTAGCATCAAGTAATGTGTGTTGGAATGTTGAAAATGTCGAAAATTCGGGCTTTGAGCCTAGCAGGCCTTGTGCCGGTGATCTAATTCGGGCTTAATGCCTAGCAGGCCTTCTGCCGATGGATTAATTCGGGCTTAATGCCTAGCAGGCTAAATGCCGGTGTTTTAAATCTCGGACTTCAAGTCTAGCAGGCAGGGTGCCGGTGTATGTGATTTGATTTAGTGTGTAGCTTGTTATATGCTGGTAAGTTATCTATTTCTGAATTTAGTTACTTAAATGGTAAAGTTATAAAACAAATCATGGAAGCTTAAGTTTATGAAAGTGAATTGGTAAGTTCGGCTATAAGGTATGTATTATGTATACTTTAATGTCATGATTATAAGCTATGATGATAAATAAATGTAACGATGAAAGGAATTGATGTACATATGATAGATGGAATTCGATTATATGTATACTATGAGTGAATTAGTTATTGAAAATCATGAAAGAAGTAAAAGTCGATGTAGTTATATATAATGGAATGGGATATTCGGTTTTGGTAGATTAAACATTAAGTCATGAACGTTTGATGTTAAGGAATGTTTATTTTAAAAGCTTATATACTTGAATGTTACATTAAAGTTGCTTAAGACTTACGAAGCTAGTGAGCTCACTTTGTGTGTATCCCTTGTTTGTTCTATAGATTTTGTTAAAGCTACGGGCTCAGTGGATCTTCGGGGAAGTCAACCACACTGTCAACTCTTTTGGTACTTATAAACCTAGTTTGAACTTTAGGCATGTATAGGCTAGCTTAAGGTTTGAATGATATTTAGTTGATGTATATAAGCCATGCGAAAATGGCTTGTCCATCTTGTAAATCTTGGAATTTATATTTTGGCTTGATGATTATGTTTGGTTGTGTTTTTGGTTAATTTGGTTTTAGTATATATATATGTATGGTTAATGTATAGAGTTTAAATGAAATGAAGTAAGGAGGTTATAAACTAGTTAATCATATTTTGAAATGAAACAGTTTTTAGTTAGCAGCAGTGATGTGATTTTGAAAAATAACCAAAAATAGGAGAAATTGAATTAGAAAGTTAATAAGATATAGAATTAAATCTTATTGTGTCTATTTTTATATGAAAGAAATCTAGTAGGCAAAAAAATTTTATATTATGAGATATTTAAATTTTAGTGAGACTTGTTCTGAATGACTTCGTGATTCCCTGTTCTATCTTGGAAAAATTGTTAAAAATTGTAAAAAAATAATCATGGAGCATAGTTTATATGCTTAGAATCCTTAATGAGTCTATTTTTTGATTGGAATAAACAAGAACATTATTGAAATTATTTACAATGAGATAACTGAGTTTTTGTAAAGATTGGTCAGAACCATCAAACAGTGAAATAGGGGAAATTTTGATGAATAAACTGTACTAATTGGCTTTATGAAAAATTCTAGAAAAATTATGGTAAGAAGATATACGAGTCTAGTTTCAAGGAAAATTTGCGGATCTAAATTTTGAGTTTTGTAACTCATGTTATGGTCAATTTAGTCAACACGATGCAGTTAGACAGTTTTAATTTTTATGCCCCGAATTAGTAGTCAAGTCTAGTAATGCCTCATACTCGACTCCGGCAACGGTCTCGGTTAAGGGGTGTTACATTTTATTGGTATTAGAGCTTATGGTTTAGTCGATTCTAGGACTACCATAGCGAGTGAGAGTCTAGCTATACATGCCTTATTGTATATTTGATAGTGTGGTGACTTCTGACATCTTGAACTGTGTTTATTATAGTAATGGATCCTGATCCCGATAGAGCCGTAGTGGACGATGTAGAGAGCGTAGCGTCTGACCGTGCATGCGGATCAGTGCCAGTAGACTCTCGACCAGTTTCGGGTAGACACGAAGGGGAGGCTAAACAAGCCTTCTACCAGATGATGAGTGAGTGGTTTACCCAGTTCATTCAGAATAACCCGGCTGTACAACCATCTCCACCCCCGAATAATCCAACTCCGGCACCTTCTGCACCTCAGATGATAGATCCGATGAGATCTAGTAAGCCTCCCGTTGATAAAATTAGGAAACATGGGGCCGAAGAATTTAAAGCTAATGATGATGATGACGCAGAGAGAGCTGAGTTGTGGCTTGATAACACTATTCGGGTACTTGATGAATTATCTTGTACTCCAGACGAATGCTTGAAATGTGCTATATCGTTACTTCGGGACACTGCATATCACTGGTGGAATACACTAGTATCAGTGGTTTCGAAAGAAAAAGTGACGTGGGATTTCTTTCAAATAGAGTTCCACAAGAAATATATTAGTCAGAGGTTCATCGATCAGAAACGGAAAGAATTTCTGGAATTAAAACAGGGCCGCATGACTGTAACAGAATATGAACGGAAATTTGTCAGATTGAGCCGATATGCTCGAGAGTGTGTATCAACTGAAGCTATCATGTGTAAAAGATTTGAAGACGGTCTGAATGAAGACATAAAGTTGCTTGTTGGCATTCTTGAGATTAAAGAGTTTGTGACACTAGTCGAGCGAGCTTGCAAAGCTGAAGAGCTCGGAAAGGAGAAAAGAAAAGCTGAAATAGAAGCTAGAGACACTCGAAAAAGATCATCGAGTAAAATTTTTCATTCAGTGCATAAGAAGTTCAGAGATAACCCCAGCCAACATAAAGCTACTTCAGACTTGCTTAGACGTGATCGACCTCCAGTGAGTTCCCGAGCCACTTCGATGGCTAGTGTTGGTAATGTTCCACAGAACCGGGCCGAGTGTAAACATTGTGGGAAATGGCATTCTGGAAGTTGTAGAGTTCATGATCGGTCCTGCTTTAAATGTGGATCGTCGGACCATTTTATTCGAGAGTGCCCGATGTTAACCGAAAGCGAATCTGACTCGAACACTAGACCGAAGCAGCATAGCCAACGACGGCGGACCACTTAGACATTCAGGCAATGTAGGTGGCAGTCAGAGAGTGATGAAAGACATTGTAGTTCAACTAGAGGCCCGAGCACCAGCTACAGCTTATGCTGTACGAGCCAGAGAGGATGCTTCTTCCCCAGATGTTATTACCGGTACTTTCACACTTTATGATACTACTGTGATTGCGTTGATTGATCCTGGTTCAACTCATTCATATGTGTGTGAAACTTTAGTATCCAGTAAGACTCTACCTGTTGAGTCTACTGAGTTTACGATCCGTGTGTCCAGTCCTGTGGGTCATTGTGTAATGGTTGATAAAGTATGTAAAGGTTGCCCATTGATGATTCGGGATTCCTGCTTCCCAGCTGATTTAATGTTATTGCCTTTTGACGAATTTGATATAATTCTGGGAATGGACTGGCTAACTTTGTATGATACAGTGGTGAATTGTAAAAGAAAGATTATTGAGTTAAGATGCCAAAATGGTGAGATCATCCGGGTTGAATCTAATGATTTGAGTGGGTTGCCTACTGTAATAACCTCGATGTTAGCCCAGAAGTATGTGAAAAGAAGATGTCAAGCTTATTTGGCTTATGTGCTAGATAATAAAGTATCCGAAAAATAGATTGAACCAGTACCAGTTGTGTGTGAATACCCAGATGTGTTCCCTGAAGAATTATCGGGTCTACCACCAGCGCGAGAAGTTGAGTTTGGCATTGAACTAGTTCCCGGGACAACTCCGATTTCAATAGCTCCGTATCAAATGGCACCTACTGAGTTGAAAGAATTGAAAGCATAGTTGCAAGAGTTGACAGATAGGGGTTTTGCACGACCGAGTTTCTCACCGTGGGGTGCACCAGTTCTGTTTGTGAAAAAGAAAGACGGGACTATGCGAATGTGTATTGATTATCGGCAGCTGAATAAAGTGACAATAAAGAATAAATACCCGTTACCCCGAATTGATGATTTGTTTGACCATTTGAAAGGGGCTTCGATATTTTCAAAGATAGATTTGAGATCGGGCTATTATCAGTTACGAGTCAAAGATACGGATGTGCCAAAGACTGCATTCCGAACGAGGTACGGACACTTTGAGTTTCTGGTTATGCCTTTTGGACTTACTAATGCACCTGTTGTTTTTATGGATCTGATGAATCGGGTCTTCAGACAGTTTTTGGATCAGTTTGTAGTAGTGTTTATTGATGATATACTGATCTACTCCAAAGATGAAATCGAACATGTCGAGCATTTGAGATTGTGCTACTAACTTTTCGAGATAAACAGTTGTATGCAAAGTTTAGTAAGTGTGAGTTTTGGATGAAGGAAGTTAGTTTTTTGGGTCATGTCGTGTCAGCATCGGGTATTCGTGTTGACCCGAGCAAAATATCGGCTATTATTGATTGGAAACCACCAAAGAATGTTTCTGAAATCCGAAGCTTTCTGGGACTTGCGGGTTATTATCGATGATTTGTGAAACGTTTTTCTATGATAGCTACCCCATTGACAAAGCTATTGCAGAAAGATGTCAGGTTCGAGTGGTCGAAAAAGTGTCAGAAAAGCTTCGATCAGTTGAAAGCCCTTTTGACCGAAGCTCCAGTGTTAGTTCAGCCTAAATCGGGTAAAGAATTTGTTGTTTATTCTGATGCTTCTTTGAATGGTTTGGGCTGCGTTTTGATGCAGGAAGGCAAAGTCGTAGCCTACGCTTCGAGACAATTGAAGCCGCATGAAAAAAATTACCCGACACATGATTTAGAACTCGCATCTATCGTGTTCGCATTAAAAATTTGGCGTCATTATTTATACGGTGAGAAATGTCATGTTTACTCGGATCACAAAAGGCTTAAGTATTTGATGACTCGAAAGATCTCGAACTTGAGACAACGCGGATGGTTAGAATCGTTGAAAGACTATGAGTTGGTGATTGACTACCATCCGGGAAAGCTAACGTTATCGCAGATGCGTTAAGTCGAAAATCATTGTTTGCTCTTCGTGCATTGAACACACACGGATGGTTATGTCGGTGATAGTTCGATCATAGCCGAGTTAAAAGCAAGACCGATGTTTATTCAAAGAAATTTGTGATGCACAAAAAGTCGACAAAGATATGACGGTTAAACGAGTTCGATGTGAAAGTAATGCGAGTCGAGTTTCAATTGATGAAAATGACTGCTTGAAATACAAAGGCCGAATGTGTATACCGAGGAACGTGGACTTGATTCAAGATGTTATTGAATGAGGCTCATAATAGTCAAATGTCGATACATCCGGTAGCACGAAAATGTATAATGACTTGAAGCAGTTCTACTAGTGGCCTGGTATGAAACGGGATATATCTGAATTTGTTTCAAGGTGTTTAATATGTCAACAAGTCAAAGCCGAACATCAGGTGCCTTCTGGATTACTTCAGCAAATTATGATACCTGAGTGGAAATGGGATAGAATAACAATGGATTTCATGTCGTCGTTTGCCTCACGACAATTTAGTAAGAAAGATGCGATGCAGGTTATAGTTGATAGACTGACTAAATCAGCTCACTTTGTGCCAGTTCGTACAGACTATTCGCTCGATAAGCTTGCTGAATTGTATGTATCTGAAATTGTGAAATTACATGGTGTACCGAGTTCCATTGTTTCAGACAGAGACCCGAGATTCACATCGCGGTTTTGGAAGAAGTTGCAAGATGCTTTAGGTACTAAACTTCATTTTAGTACAGCTTTCCATCCGCAGACAGAGCGATCGATGCAACGAACCATCCAGATACTTGAGGACATGTTGAGATGTTGCGTTCTTGAGTTTGAAGGTACGTGGGAAAGGTACTTACCTCTGGTTGAATTTGCTTATAATAACAGTTTTCAATCTAGTATTAAAATGGCACCATACGAAGCTCTTTATGGTTGCAAATGTCGTACACCGTTGTATTGGACTGAGCTCAGTGAGAACAAGATACACGGGGTTGATTTGATTAAAGAGACCGAACAAAAAGTAGCAGTGATCAGAGATACCTTGAAAGCTGCCTCAGATCGACAAAAGTCCTATGCTGATTTAAAACGTAAAGACATTGAATTTCAAGTCGGAGATCGAGTATTCTTGAAGGTTTCTCCGTGGAAGAAAGTACTCCGATTTGGTCGAAAAGGCAAGTTGAGTCCGAGATTCATAGGACCGTATGAAATCATCGAACGAATTGGGCCTGTTGCATATAGATTGAAGTTGCCCTCTGAATTAGAAAAGATACATGATGTATTTCACGTTTCGATGCTTCGTAAGTATAGATCAGACCCGTCACATGTGATCACTCCGTCAGAGGTTGAAATCCGAAATGATATGACATATGATGAAGAACCGATCCGTATCTTAGCTTGGGAAATGAAATAGTTGAGAAACAAGAAAATTCCGTTAGTGAAAGTGTTATGGAATAGGCACGGAATTGAAGAGGCTACGTGGGAGCCCGAGGACTCATTGAGGCAACATTATCCAACTTTGTTTAATGGTAAGATTTTCGAGGACGAAAATTCTTAAGGGGGGAGAGTTGTAACAGTCCGAATTTGACCCTAATCGGAACGGTGGTTTCGGGACCACGAATCCGAGTCCGGAAAATTTTTAATATTATTTTTGGTGCTAATTATATGTGATTTATTATATGTGAAAGTTTCGTATAAATATTTTATTGATTGAGTGCTTAACTTAAGTGAAAGGATTAAATTGAATAAGTGGAAAAATAATAGCTTTTGTGAGATTAGTAGCCAAATCGAATTGTTTTCTTTGAAGTAGGTATTGAAGTGATAAATTAGCCATTTTGATTTTTTATG
This sequence comes from Gossypium sturtianum, assembly GCA_025698515.1. Taxonomy (NCBI): domain Eukaryota; kingdom Viridiplantae; phylum Streptophyta; class Magnoliopsida; order Malvales; family Malvaceae; genus Gossypium; species Gossypium sturtianum. The sequence continues at coordinate 87,867,707 of CM046955.1, forward strand.
ATGGATGGTTAGCGAAATAAAATAATACTAAGTGGATGTTTAATTTATAAAAAAAAAAGTAAAAGTAGTTGTATCAAATAGGAGGGTTTAAATGAATTGCTCCTTGAAAGATTGGACTTGCATGTCAAATACTCCATTTTTAATGATGATGGACGGCATGATAATTAAGGTTCCTATTTAATTCTTTTATTATAGTTAGTGGTATGACATAGGTATTATATTTTGATTATTATAATAAAAACAAGGAAAAGATGATAAGAAAGAAAAGAATTACCTTCCATCTTCTTTCTCCATCTGCACAAATTATTAACCAAGAAAAGAAGAAAAGAAAAACCATTCAAACCTCCATGGCCGGACCTTGCATGCATTCTTAAGGTGAGTTAGCAAGCTCCAATCTTGATAATTCTTGCACAATTATGTTAGTAGGCTTGTGCACTATCAATTTCGTGTATAAATTTTGAATTTAAAGCTTCCTTTAGATTCGGCTATTAGTAATAAATATGCCATATTTATGTTTGATAAAGAAACCTTGATCTTGGTTAGTGTATTAGCATGTTGATTAAATAAAATAATTTTGAGTTATGGCTTGGGTATTTTGGAAGCAATCGGTTGGAAGCTAAGTGGCTAGACCGAATGGTTTTATGAACCTAGGAAATGAAGTTTAAGATTCGGCTACTAGAGGAAATAGTTGGATTTTTAAATAATAATAATAATAAATAAATAAAATATTATGAATAATATGTTTAGGACTTATTTGAATTGGATGAGAACTTATAGGAGTAAATTAATAAGAACTGTAAAATTTTGCAATTTGATTGAATTGAATTAGATTAAGTGGAAATTATTTGAACCAAACCTCATTTGATATTTCATAGATCGGGAACAAAAAGAGAAGGAGCTAAACCGGGGAAAAACTAAGGTGAACGAATAGCCAGAAATTTCGAATCTATCGACTTCTAAGGTAAGTCCTTAAGCAAATTTATGTCAAAGAATTATTTATGAACTTAGTATAAAATAAATTTGGAAATTTGAGGCATGAAAATATATGTTGGCCGAATATAGGGGTATGAATTTGTAGTAAATTTATTTGTTGAATATACTATGAATAATTATGTTTGATTTAATATGTGAAAGTAATATGTTGCAAATGAGATAGTTGTGATTATTAGCATCAAGTAATGTGTGTTGGAATGTTGAAAATGTCGAAAATTCGGGCTTTGAGCCTAGCGTGCCTTGTGCTTAGGTGATCTAATCAGGCTTAATGCCTAGCGTGCCTTGTGCCGGTGGATTAATTTGGGCTTAATGCCTAGCGTGCTAAATGCCGGTGTTTTAAATCTCGGACTTCAAGTCTAGCAAGCGGTGGTGCGGTGTATGTGATTTGATTTAGTGTGTAGCTTGTTATATGTTTGGTAAGTTATCTATTTACGAATTTAGTTACTGAAATGGTAAAGTTATAAAACAAATCATGGAAGCTTAAGTTTATGAAAGTGAATTGGTAAGTTCGGCTATAATGTATGTATTATGTATAATTTAATGTCATGATTATAAGCTATGATGATAAATAAATGTAACGATGAAAGGAATTGATGTACATATGATAGATGGAATTGATTATATGTATACTATGAGTGAATTAGTTATTGAAAATCATGAAAGAAGTAAAAGTCGATGTAGTTATATATAATGGAATGGGATATTCGGTTTTGGTAGATTAAACATTAAGTCATGAACGTTTGATGTTAAGGAATGTTTATTTTAAAAGCTTATATACTTGAATGTTACATTAAAGTTGCTTAAGACTTACGAAGCTAGTGAGCTCACTTTGTGTGTATCCCTTGTTTGTTCTATAGATTTTGTTAAAGCTACGGGCTCGGTGGATCTTCGGGAAGTCAACCACATCACAACTCTTTTGGTACTTATAAACCTAGTTTGAACTTAAGGCATGTATTGGCTAGCTTAAGGTTTGAATGATATTTAGTTGATGTATATAAGCCATGCGAAAATGGCTTGTCCATCTTGTAAATCTTGGAATTTATATTTTGGCTTGATGATTATGTTTGGTTGTGTTTTTTGTTAATTTTGTTTTAGTATATATATATGTATGGTTAATGTATAGAGTTTAAATGAAATGAAGTAAGGAGGTTATAAACTAGTTAATCATATTTTGAAATGAAACAGTTTTTAGTTAGCAGCAGTGATGTGATTTTAAAAAATCACCAAAAATAGGAGAAATTGAATTAGAAAGTGAATAAGATATAGAATTAAATCTTATTGTGTCTATTTTTATATGAAAGAAATCTAGTAGGCAAATAAATTTTATATTATGAGATATTTAAATTTTAGTGAGACTTGTTCTGAATGACTTCGTGATTCCCTGTTCTATCTTGGAAAAATTGTTAAAAATTGTAAAAAAATAATCATGGAGCATAGTTTATATGCTTAGAATTCTTAATGAGTCTATTTTTTTATTGGAATAAACAAGAACATTATTGAAATTATTTACAATGAGATAACTGAGTTTTTGTAAAGATGGGTCAGAAACATCAAACAGTGAAATAGGGGAAATTTTGATGAATAAAATGTACTAATTGGCTTTATGAAAAATTCTATAAAAATTATGGCAAGAAGATATACGAGTCTAGTTTCAAGGAAAATTTGCGGATCTAAATTTTGAGTTTTTTTAACTCAAGTTATGGTCAATTTAGTCAACACGACGCAGTTAGAGAGTTTTAATTTTTATGCCCTGAATTAGTAGTCAAGTCTAGTAATGCCTCATACTCGACTCCGGCAACGGTCTCGGTTAAGGGGTGTTACACCATTCCTTAGTGTAACTGCCTTCACATGCTCTTTTGGGTTAGGTTCGGTGTTATTAGGTAAACTACTGGTTGGCTTTCGGAAACTAACTTAGCCAGCTGTCCAATTTGATTCTCAAGCCCTTGAATCGATGCTTGCTAATTTTTCAATGCTACTCCAGTATTCTGAAAATGAGTCTCTGACACCGAAATAAACTTTGCTAGCATATCTTCAAGGTTCCGCTTTTTCTCTTGCTGGTAGGGTGGTTGGAAACCTGGACTATATGTATTATTGTAAGGATTATTTGGAGATTTAGAGTTATTACCCATACAGTTCAGCTGCTCATTCTCCATGCCAGGGTTGTAAGATGGATATTCTTTATTGCCCATTCCTCCTCCATTCGTATCGCACTGCACCACTGGATGTACTTGCGAAAAACCACACAAACCATCAATCTTTTTATTTAAAAGCTCTACCTGGTTTGATAACAGTGTAACTACGTCGAGGTTGAAAACGCCAGCGGCTTTTGTTGGCTTCGTTCTTATTACTTGTCACTGATAATTATTTAGTTACATCTCTTCTATAAACTCATAAGCCATTTTAGCTGCATCAATCAACTGTCTAGTTGAGGGGTTCAAACCGTTATAAAAGGTTTGAACCTATAGCCATAAAGGTAACCCATGGTGAGGGCACCTCCTCAACAAGTCCTTGTACCTCTCCCATGCATCGTAAAGTGTTTCTAAATCTATCTGCACAAAAGAAGTGTAACATTTTCAAATAGGGGTTAGTGTATTTGAATTGCTTTTCATGAGTTTGGACTATTGTGTTATTAATTGAGGGGTTCTGGGGGCTAGTTATGAGCCAAAGGTAGGCCCGAGTCAGTAGGAAAATGCTCGTTTTTAAGTTTTAGTAAGGAGAGCGAGGGAGCTAGGAGTTAAGTGTAATTCGTGGAGAATTTAAGCACACGAATTGCCTTGGTAAAGTGGCAAGGAGGCACCACTTGGGGCCTTGAGGGTGACGCCACATGCAGGGAAGGGAGAGCTCAAGTTCGAGCAGCAGAAATCTCACTTTACGCTTAGCATTTTGACGCTAAGGGGAGGAGTTGTGCTCAAAGACAAACTCTGTCGATAAGCTTGGAATAAGTCAAATTAATTTAAATGGGTGGCAAGGAGAAAATTTAGGAGCTTGACTAATTCAACTCATTTGAATTAGTGGCCAGGAGAAGCTTGGAGTAGTTGCCGAAATTTGAACTCCTGTTTGAAGAGGAGTAATCGGTTGGGAAGCTGAGTAGGGGGTTGCCAAAATTTCTTAGTGGTTAGGTGATCATTTTCGGCTAGCTTGGAGGGCCTCATTCTTTGTTTTGTGTCAAGCCGAAAAACCCTTTGAGCCTTGCCGATTTCTCCCTAGTGCACCATATCAAAGTAAAAGCCGAAATCCCTTTTTGTTTTTAGCATTTGTCGAGATCTCTTGTATGCACCTAGCTGAATCCACACAAGAACCATTTGGAAACTCTCTTTTCCTCTTTGAAACCGAAACCTCACTTGACATCTTCTTCTCTTCTCTTTTTCGGCAATTAAGGTGCTTGGCCGAACCTCTCTTTCTCCCATATTTCTTTTTCTTCTTTTCATAACTGCTCAAAACCACATCTTCTTCCCTTCTTTCTTTTTGCTGAAACCCCTTAGTCCCTTTTCTTTAAGCCTAAGCCAAATACCATTTATATCTATTCCCTTTCTCTTCTTTTTGTTTTAGCCAAATGTTATTTGCTTTGCTTTTCTATTAACCATACTCTATTGCCGAAATCTCCTTGTTTTCTTCTTGTCTATTTTGGCCGAATATCACTCAAGCCTAGATCTCTTTTAGTTTTTCTCCATTCGGTTTTGGAAGGGGGTAAGTGTTCATTGCCGAATTTTTTTTGTTTTATTTCTCTTCTCTCTGTCGACTCTCATAGAAGCAGAAGCCGAATCTCGGCATTTGATAACAAGATTACTAATCACCTATGGAAACCGATTTCTTTTAGGATCTCCGGGATTCTGAAGCAGTAGATCTGAGCCATCTATTCTCTGTCAATCGATTTCTTCAAGTCTGTGGTAAGGATCCATGACGATTAAATCATTCTTTAAGTTGTTTGTAAAGCCGAAGGCTATTGAGACTAAGTTTTATTGTTGGCCGATTGTAGGGGGAGGATCAGTCTCGCATATTTTGGTGTTGTGATTAGTATTCAGAGAGCATTAAGGTAAGGTTTGGGGTTCCATGCGTTAACCCTTCGGGATTTATTGGTATGGCCAAATGGCCTTGTTAATGGTTGGCCGAATGTAGGACAAGGGATCTAGTGCAGTAGATCGGGTCTTTGGGATTCAGTGATTGCGTTAGTAACAAGTGTGTAAACGCTTACACACTTTATTAGTATAATACTGCTTATTATGTTACTGTTTTAACCATTGGCATTAGAGACTTTGCCTTGTGAGCATGAGCTTGGAAACCGGGTAAGTCCCCTGTTATGTGATTCTTGGTGTACATCATCATGATCTGTTAAATGCCATGTTGTATGTTAATTGCATGATCATTCGATATTATGACACGTATGCTATGAACATGGTGGTGGGTTGATGAGAGGAGGGGATGATTTATTTGGACTCACGGTGGTTTTGACCACAAGATGGGTTGGCCCCATCGGTTGATTCGTGACTCACGGTCACCAAAGTGGTTTTGACCACACTCTTGATATGATTTGTGACTAAGTCCCGATGGTTTTGACCACCATGGTTTTGACCACACGATTGATATTTGTGACTACGGTCACCACCAATGGTTTTGACCACACATGGATTATTGTGACTCGTCCCGGTGGTTTGGTGCCACAGATGGGTTGGCCCCACATGATATTACGGGATTGTCATCGCGGTTTTGACCACACGATGGGTTGGCCCCATCATTGATATATATGTATTTGTGACTTTGGTCACCAGTGGTTTTGACCACCAGTGGTTTTGACCACACGGGGTAGTTAAAGGAGATTGGATGGTTAGGTTATGGGTTGCGTGATTTGCATGTTTTGCTAATGATCTGTGTAAGTGGTTGAATTATTGGGTTGGGGATTTATACACTGAGTCTTGGTGACTCACCCCTTCCCTTACATTTTGCAGATGAGGCATAGATCGCGGATATGAAGCCCGGGAGGACTCGGGGTGGCCATGCAGATTTGTTTTCGGGTTTTCGACTTTAACTTATTATTTCGGTTTATTTGATTTTCCCTAAATTTGGTTTTGGTTTTGTAATAAGGCCGCTAAGTTTATTTTGGTTTTATTTTGCTTATAAATTACATGTTGGATTTATGGATATGATAAAATTAACCGGTAAAAAGCAATGTCTTCAAAACTATATCTCTTCGGGTTTTCAAACGTTACCATCAGGTAACAAAGTTCACACAATAATAAGGTAACTTGGATGTTTTTATAACTCAAATTTTCAAACCACCTTAAAGGCAAATGGTTTTAAACTTGATTGTACTCATCGCATTCAGTTTTAATAAGTAACCAATGTTTCCTAAAATCAGCAGTAACAAATGGGTTTTTACTCACGAGTTTTCCAAATATTACAACATCTACTAAAACAACCTCAACCTCATTCCTGAGTTCTCTAAACCCTAAAGCAATAAAAGAGTCTTCTTTAAAATCTTCCGACAAACTTCTGATTTCAAAAATGTTTTCACTCCGTAACATACCAGATTCGGTCGTGGTGTGTTGACCGGGTTTGGGGTGTTACAAGAAGAGATATCATTTCCCAACTTAGCCGTTTTAGCCGGCGGAAAATATTTAAGTAAAAATTTTTTAGTCATTTGTTCCCATGTAGTGATTGATCCTCATGGTAACGAGTTCAACCACTGTTTAGCTTTGTTCCTCAACGAGAAGGGAAACAACCGAAGACGAATGGCATCGTCAGAAACGCCATTTATTTTGAAAGTATCACAGAATTCTAGAAAATTTGCTAAATGAGTATTTGGGTCTTCGTCCTGCAAACCATCAAACTGAACAAACTGTTGAATCATTTAAATAGTGTTAGGTTTCAGTTCAAAATTATTTACAGCAACAGCAGGTCTAACAATACTCGATTCAGCCCCAGTTAAATTAGGCTTAGCATAGTCGTACATAGTATGAGAAGTAGGATTTTCGGCAACCACCGGAGGGAGCGTATTATTATCAGCCATCTCCTAGGTAGTATTTGTATCGTCCTCTTGCTCTTCCTCTATGTATTGTAAACTTTGCCTTATCTCCCTACGATTTCTGCGAACGGTACTTTCTATCTCACTGTCGTAAAGCAAAGGTCCCGACGGGTTTCTTCTAGTCATAAACTAGAGATGCCTGCCAGAAGCAAAGAAATAGAAAAATTAGAAAAGTAACAATAAAATAAAAATAAGTTGTAATAAAATAAAAATGACTAAAGTAATAAAAATCTAGTGTTCCTAATATCTTAGTCCCCGACAACGGCGGCAAAAACTTGATGGGCTCGAAACTAACTAATATTTCGACAAAGGCAAGCGCACCTATCGAACAATAGTATAGCTTTGATGAGTCCGAAATATCGTATCCACAAGGACTAAAATTACTAGTAATAACTATCTTTTTATTATTTAGCCTAATAATTTAGGGGATTTGTTTTAATATAAAATTTAACTAACTAATTAACTATGAACGCAACAGAGAGTGAAGAGAGTAATCGAATAAACAATTGAATAAAGACAATACCCAAGGAAGAATCCACCTAGACTTCACTTATTGTTCTGACTCTGAATTAAATGATTTATTCACCTGCCTTGATCTGTAGAAATCCCTAAATTATGTTAATATCTCTTTCGAGAATAAGAACAACTGACTCTAGGTTGATTAATTTAAATCTCTTTCTAATTAAAACCCCTATCGTCGCATTAACTTGATCTATGGATTCCCTTATTAGATTTGACTCTAATCCGCCAGATTTATGTCATCCTATTTCTAGGGTTGCAATCAACTCCGCTCAATTATGCTAGATCTTCTCTTAAACGGGGACTTTTGCTCCACTGAATAAGCACATCAATCTTGAATTAATATTCCTGGAAACATTAAAAAAAGGATTAAAAACCATAATTAAGAACAAGAACAAGTATTTATCACGTAATTCAGATTTATTGAATAATAAGATTCATCTAGGTTTCATCCTCCCTAGGTATTTAGGGAATTTAGTTCATAACGTAAAAGGAAACCATCATAGAATTAAGAAAACAACAAGACATAAAGAACCCAAAAACTTCTAGAGAACTTGATGGAGATCTTCAGTCTTGCAGTGAATCTGCTTTCGAGATGATTCCGATGGCTTCCTTCGAGTAATTTATTCGAACTACTCTGCGTGTCCCTTTAGGTCTCCCTCTGATGTGTATCTATAGACTTTAGAAGGCTCAAAAACCCTAAAAATTGGCTTTTTCCGCGTGAAAACAAAGCAGGGTACGATAGGGACACGGGCGTGTGATCAACCCGTCTGAGGAGGCCCAGTCCATGTGAGAATTTATATGGCTCTTGATCGACACGGGCTGGTACACGGGCATGTGTCCATCCCGTGTGGTTCACACGGGCATGTGTTCAGCCCGTGTGGTGCGGGCTTTGGCCGTGTGGATCCTTTAGATGGCCCGTTTTATCCGGTTTTGGCCCATTTTCCGTTCTTTTCGCTCCCCTATGCTCTCCTAAGTATAAAAACATGAATTTAAAGGATTAGGAGCATCGAATTCACCAAAATCTTTAAATAAACATCCAAAAACACGCTAAGTGTGGGATTAAAATGTGTTACTTTTATGGTTTATCAGTCAGCTTATGTGAGCAGACCCGTTGATAGCTCTAGTGTTAGCAGTATATGTGATACGAGATTGAGATAGCTTCAGCTATATATGTGGCACTTAGGGTACGAGTTTCCCGAGTATCCAATAGTATTCCGAATGGTTCAACGGGTATATCAGAGATACGAATGAGTTGAGATTGATACGAGATGGTACAGGTATGTACATGAACCATATAAGCTTTGAATCGAAGAAACTCTTCAGCCCCATGTTTACGAATCTTATCTACTAGCGGCTTATTCAATCGTATCGGATCTACAACTTGAGGAATAACAGGAATTTGTTGAGGAACAGGTGGGGGTAGAGATTGTTAAGCAGCCAGATTTGTTCGAACGAACTCCGTAAACCACTCACTCATCATTTGGAAAAAGGCTTGTTTAGCCTCTCCCTCATGGCTACTAGATACATGCCTAAAGTCAGATTGCGCTGCCCTTTGAGCAGGAGCGGGCGCGTTACTCTTTACATCGTCAACTACAGCTCTTTTAGGATCCATTGCTATAGGAAAGCACAATTAAGCTGTCAGGAATCGTCACACTATCGAAGAGTATATATGGCATGTATAGCTAGACTCTCACACATGCTACGTTAGTCCTAGAATTGACTAAACCGTAGCTCTGATGCCAATAAATGTAACACCCCTAACCCGTATCCGTCGCCAAAATAGGGTTACGAGGCATTACCTATCAAATCACAACATACAACATAGATTTATGCATCCATTCTCAAATACCATTCAATCATAAACACATTGTCCCTTATAAGGGCCTACGAGGCCTTAAACATGCTTTAGAAATGGTTCGGGACTAAACCAATAACATACAAAAATTCTTAAAATCTTAGAAATGTTTCAAACATACAAGGGACACATGCCTATGTGAACAGGCCGTGTGCCTCACACAGCTCCAGACACGCCCATGTCCCAGGCCGTGTGAAAACAGGGCATACATACTGACTTGGGTCACACGGCTGACCACACGCTCGTGTGTCTAGCCCGTCTACCCTTTGAAATGGCACATGCCCGTGTGTCAGGCCGTGTGCTAGGCCATGCAAATCCTGTAGGGTATACTGACTTATGATACACGGCCAGGTCACACGCCCGTGTGCTAGGCCGTGTGCCATTTAGGGGGGTATACTGGCTTGTGTCACATAGTCGGTCACACGCCCGTGTGCTAGGCCGTGTGCCATTTAGGGGGTATACTGGCTTGTGTTACATAGTCGGTCACACGCCCGTGTGTGGGGCCGTGTGGAGCATGCTAACTTTAATTCAATCTCAACACCAGGGGACACACAGCCGTGTAGTATGACCGTGTATCGCACACGGCTGAGACACACGCCCGTGTCTCTGCCCGTGTGGACAAGAATAGGCCATTTGCAAGCCCAATTTGCCACCCTTTCTCATGCTCACCTAAACAACAAAAATAATACCATTTCAACACATTTATAGGAAAAAAAACATGCTATTTCATATACAAATCAAGCCATTTAAAGTCCATCCACTTCACTACTAAATCATAATCCAAAACATACTAAAACAATATGCCATTACCAACAATTTCACCTATCTTCTCTATGCATTTTTCTCATAATCTTATCAACTAATTCATGTCATAAAAATATACCAAATCATCATCTTAAAATCAAGCCACAACATGCCATTTTTCAAGCAATAATACACCAATTGACAACCAGCTAATTGAGCAACGTTATAACCATCACAACAACCATCCCAAACATGCCAAAACACAAGGCAATATATACATCATATGTCACTTATAAAACTTATGATTTAAGCCAACTTAAATGGCCAAATACACATCAAAATTTACATCATTCATGAGCCAAATCTCATGGCTAATATCATATCTCAAAACACATCATCATATCACTAGCCTATACATGCCATATACCATATTTATGAAGCATCAAAAGTACCAACAAGTTGATCGATAGTGTGACGATGTTCCTGATGATCCCCGAATTTGAGTTAGCTTTGATTATCTATAAAACAGGGGAAGAACACACAAAGTAAGCTTTAAAAGCTTAGCATGCCATATACAAATAAAATTACCACATGAATCAACATCATTTTCATCAGCAGGAAAACTATGAATACGCACGTAATGTAATAGCCCGATTTTGACACTAATCAAAATAGTGGTTTTAGGACCACAAATCAGAGTCTGAAAAATATTTTAATATTATTTTTTTTGTTTATTATGTATGAATTTGTTTGTGTAAAATTTTCGTGTTTTAATTTTGTCGTTTAGGTGTCCGATTAAATAAAAGGACTTAATCGCGTAATATGTGAAATTGGGTAATTAATGTGTAAAGTCCTAACTTGCTAAGGTCTTTATAATGTGAAGTCCTTAATAGGAAATTAGGCCATTAATAAAGATAGTGGACGGCAATGGACTAAATTAACCTTATTATATATGTTTTATATATTAATTAATAAAGGTTAATTAGGTAAAATAATAATAATATTAATATATGTCATAAAACATTAAAATAAAGTTAGCCATGTTTTCATCTTTCTTTGAACCGAAACAAAAAGAAAATAAAAAGAAATAAGAAAGCTTAGGGTTCGGCCAATATCAATCTTGATTAAGGTATGGATTTAGATCGGTTTTTGATAATTTTTACGTTTTTGTAATCGTTGCTTCGAATACTTCAAGACCCATGCTTGAATTTTTTATTTTGATGAAGATTTTGAAATGTGCCATTGATGAGTTTATGAGTTTTATGATGTTAGTTGATGAATTATGAAATATATGTGTTAGATTAGTATGTTTTGTCTTTGGATTTTTGATGAATTTGAGTAATTTGGACTAAATTGTGTAAATAATATTTTGAGGGACTAAAATGTGAAATAAATGAAATATATGGATTAGTATGATGCTTATGAATATTCGGCCCTAGCATGGTATATGCAAATTTTGTATATTTTGTGTTTTATGCAATAGGGACTAAATTGCAAAAAGTGTGAAATGTCAGGGGCAAAATGGTAATTTGCCCATTTATGTGTTTTTGGAATAAATTGAATGAATGTGTGATTAAATTAGTTAAAACTGGATTTATTTAGATCAAGAACGAAAGAAAACAGAATTAGATCGGGGGAAGTCGAAAGTAGTCGAATAGTCGATTTCATTCGTCGATATCCGAGGTAAGTCTATAAGCACATAAATGTTGTTAAAATTTGATAATATATATATGTTACATGATAAGTTAAAATTTGTGAATTTAATTGGTGTTGGGCGAATGTGATTTGAGCAAGGGAGATATATTTTGAGTTCGATTTGATCAAGTTTAAATGTCCAATAGCCCCGTACGAACCCTAGGAATAGTTAGGATACATATGTCATGACATATGATTTCCGATATGTGTTTTTGTGTAAGACCACGTCTGGGACGTTGGCATTGTACGAGCCATCTGACTATCCGCGTACCTTTTTAATTCCGAACGGTTCAACGGGCAATGTGAAGTAAAAACCGCATGTGAAATCGAATTACAGGTTCAGGTATGTGCTAGTTAAATGTTTATAAGGAAACAAGGTAAGTTGATTACTTGAAATGATATAAAGTTATGTGAATATGGATTTTGTGTTAGCATAGTTGAGTATATAAGTGATTCGGCCTATTGATGTAATTGTGATATTAAAAGTCAAAAATATATATGTGTATAAGATTGTTTATATTCGGCCATATGATATGTATGTGTTATTAAAGTATGACCTTTGTAGTAAATGATATCTTTGTATTGGAAATTATGTGTATTTGACCTTATTAGTAAAATGTTAATATGCCTTTGTTAATATATATGTTTTTGCTTATGACTTACTAAGCTTAAATAGCTTACTTTGTGTGTATTCTTGTTTACCTCTGTTTTATAGATTTTGGAGTCACGTTACGAGCTCGGGGATCGTCAGCAAAGCCTATCACACTATTGACTATTTTTCGGTATATTACTAAGTTGAATTTGAGTTTATGGCATGTATAGTCTAGTTAAAAAAATTGATTTTGGGATATGTAATATAAAGCCATGCAAAGATGGCTTGATTATATGTTTAAGTTGGTTTTATGTGTTCTTAGCTTAATGTTTGATGTGTTTGGTTTTGAGTAATTCGGCCATGGCATATTTAAATGTGGAGTATGATGTTTAAGCTTGAGTACACTTGGTCATGGTATATAAATAAAGTGTTCTTGATATGTTTTGTTGATGTTTGATAATAAGTATGTTTATATATGGTTGATGGATGTGTTTCAATTGTAGCTCATTATTGACTTTCTTATGAGGTATAGTTGTCTTGTTAATAGGTTTGAAGGTGGAAAAATGATGTGTAGTTAATTGGCTAGTGATAGATAAATCTAATGCTTTAGTCTGATAATTTTAGTCATGGTATGTTTATGTGTAACTTGGTTAATATGCTTTGCTAATGAGTGCTTGAATTAAGTCATGGTTTATGCTAGGCATAAGTCTTGAGGTGCGGATTTGAAAATATAAGTGAGATGCTAAGTATATTATTGATGGAATGTTTATTAAGTTAGGTTATATGATATGTAATAATATGTGGATATTCGGCCTTATGGGTTGAAACAAAATTGGATATAATGTGCTTGTGTATTCGGTTATGTGATAAATTAAAATGGCTAAGTATATGGTTTGATTGGTTTCGTGCATGTGAATTAGATGCTATGAAATGCCTTTGTAACACCCCTTACCCGTATTCAACGCCGAAACCGGGCCCGAGGCATTACCGTATTAAAACCTCATGATCGCCACTTAGGCTCAATGTGACTACTCTCTTGAGTCACCTCAACATCTCATTCTCGACTTACGAGGCCTCACTCATACACACGAGGGCTCTCGAGACTATATCAAAACTTCTATGATTTTTAAAAATTTTCCATCTATACAGGGCTCACACGCCCGTGTAAGATTTGGCACGCCCGTGGAGGTCACACACGCCCATGGTCACTACCCGTGCATGAGAACTCAAGCATTCTGCCAATGCCCCACGGTTAGGGCACACGCCCGTGCTCTCCAACCGTGGTGCACACTGACTATCTTAACATGTCCTAGAGTCTAGACACATGCCCGTGTGGCTAGCCTGTGGCCAACACTGATTAACACACACGTTCTAGGCACATGCCGTGTGGCTAGCCCGTGGTCTAGTCTGACTTAAAATGCCAACATGCAGGGGACACACGACTGAGTCACACGCCCATGGGCTGACCGTGTGTCACACATGGCCTAGATACACGCCCGTGTGTCTATCCACATTGACAAGAACAAAGCTATATGCCAAGTCCTTTTCACCCCTCTAACTTACACAACATGCACTCATTCAACACAACCATAATCAACTCATATGAAGTACAATCTCACATAGATAACTACATCTTTTCATATATTAAAGTGCCAACAACTATGGCATAATACAAAAGAGATCATCCATCTAAAGGCTAACACATCTTAACCATTTACAACAAAATTCACTAACTTGTCTAGCCCCTATACACGCCATATACAAAACATTGAGTCTCATGTACCAGAGTGTGCTGATAATGTGGGCGAGCTTCCAAATGATCCACGTATCTCGATTCAACACTTTTGCTCTATAAGACAAGGGAAAAGAAAGGAGTAAGCTTCGAGCTTAGTAAGTTTACACATAAACAATTAAGCACCATAGTATAAGCTAAACAACAATTAGCATTATACTAACATATAATGTACAACTCTGCTTACTCTTTCTATCCCTTACCACATTTCCAACACATCATGAGTTACTTACTCATAACCATTGACATGCACCCTTGCATTCAATATCACATTTACACAATATACAACACATCATTATTTCTCAATAATACATCCACATAGCTATGCTACTCACTATCACATCCACACAGCAAATCTCTCGGTGGTTCCGCACTAAGCCCACCACAATCAATTAATAAGGTAGTATCGCACTTAGCCTGCCAACAAGGTATTCATAGTGGTTTCGCACATAGCCCACTAGATAATATACCTAACGATAGCATTGCACATAGCCAGCTCATCGTTAATATGCATTAGGATGGTATCGCACTTAGCCCACCATTTAGCATTATTACTACACATTCACAAATCTACTTACTTAATCATTCATCCATTCATTTCACTTGAACCACATAGGTTCTCAATCATTCTCAACCATGCTATACACTAGCTAGCATTAACAAATTGTAAGTATGAATGCATTGTTTATGCATAGACTTACCTCGATACTCAAAAGTATAGAAACGTGCAATTTAGTCCACCACTTTGCTCTTGCCTCGATTTTGATCCGGGCTTTGTCTTTCTTGATCTATAATGATAATTCAACTCATCAATATACACATTGACTAAATTGACCCACATCTCATACTTTGGCAAAATTACCCCTTTTGCCCCTAAACATTCTCATATTTACGCTATTGCCCCAAGGCTCGTAAAGTGATTTTTATTCAACTTTCTAGCCTTTCATGCTTAGCCGAATCACTTACTCAACTAAAGCATTCATCAATTCTCACTACATCACACATGTATGACCAAACTCAAGATTTTTACAAACTAGCCCCTACATGCATTTTCTATGGAAACTCATTTAGCAAAAGATGTTTCTACTACATCAAGCTTTCATAATCTTCCATAAAACATCAAAATACATGCATGTCATACATGGCCACATTTTTGAACATCCATCATAGCTCATCAAATAGCTAAAAATAGCTTACTCATGCTAAAAGGACTTCAAAAATACAAATAATATAAAAAACGGGGCTTAGATGCACTTACTAGAAAGCTTGAAAATTTTGAAGAACCCTAACAATGGCTCTCTCAATTTTCGGCAGCCTTGGAGAAGAAGATGAATGAATTTTGTCATCTTTTCTCCTATTTTAATCACTTAATTGTTAAATGACCAAAATGCCCTTTTTGATAAACTTTCTATTTTAACTCATCTAAGCCCAATTTTGTCCAAAAAAATAGAATTTGGGAAAATTACTATTTAAAGACCTCTAATTGGTAATCTAAAGCTATTTCACACAATTAGCTTCTAGAATCTCACATTTTGCAACTTTTTCAATTTAGTCCTTTTGGACAATTCAACTGCAATTTCACAAATTTGCTTCAAGAAACTTTAACACTAGCATGCATACATAGCATAAACCTCAAAAACTCATTCATATACCTCGAATTTGTGGTCTCGCACCATTATTCTGACTAGGCTCTAAATCGGGATGTTACAACTCTTCCCCCCTTTTAGAGATTTTCGCCCCCGAAAATCTTACCAGTAAAGAGGTTTGGATGTTGCTCTCTCATAGCTTCTTCCGTTTCCCACGTAGCCTCTTCCACACCGTGTTTTTTCCATAACACTTTCACTAGTGCTATGCTCTTATTTCTCAACTGTTTTACTTCTCGAGCCAAGATCTTAATCCACTCTTCATCATAAGACATATCCGGTCTTACCTTAATTTCTGTCGAAGGAATAACATGTGAAGGATCAGAGCGATACCGTCGTAACATCGACACATGGAACACATTCTTAATCTTTTCCAACTCTACCGGTAAAGCCAGCCGGTATGCTACTGGCCCAACTCTGTCTGTAATCTCATACGGTCCTATGAATCTTGGACTCAATTTTCCTGTTCGTCCAAATCTCATAATCTTCTTCCATGGGGACACTTTCAAAAACACTTTGTCGCCCACTTCAAACTCAATTTCTTTTCTTTTTAGATCCGCGTACGACTTTTGTCGGTCCGAAGCAGCTTTCAGACTATTACAGATTACTTTCACTTTCTCCTCAGTCTCTTTCACTAGATCGACACCATGGATCCGTTTTTCACTAAGCTCGGTCCAATACAATGGAGTCCGACACTTACGACCATACAAAGCTTCATACAGTGCCATCTGTATACTCGACTGATAACTGTTGTTATAGGCGAATTCGACCAAAGGTAGATATCTCTCCCAACTACCTTCGAATTCTAACACACAGCATCGAAGCATATCTTCGAGAACTTGAATCACTCTTTCGGACTGACCATCAGTTTGAGGATGGAACGCAGTACTGAAATTCAACTTTGTTCCCAAAGCCTCTTGTAACTTCTTCCAAAACCTTGAAGTAAACCTCGGATCCCTATCCAATATTATAGACACAGGTACACCATGTAACCTCACTATCTCTGCAACATACAACTCAAATTAACTTATCCAAAGAATAATCAACACGTCATCGAATAAAGTGAGCCGACTTCACAATCTATCTATCACAAACCACACAGCATCTCTCTTTTTTAGAGTCATAGGCAACCCCGTCACAAAGTCCATGGTAACCCGATCCCACTTCCATTCGGGAACCATCACTGGCTGAAGCAATCTCGAAGGCACTTGATGCTCGGCTTTCACTTGTTGACAAACCAGACACCTTGCCACAAATTCGGAGATATCTCTCTTCATACCCGGCCACCAATAAGACTTCTTCAAGTCATTATACATTTTCGTACTGCCCGGATGTACTGACAAATAACCACTATGTGCCTCGTGCAAAACCTTTCGGATTAACTCTTCATTTCTGGGTACACAAATTCTGTTATAGTACAACAAACATCCACTCGAGCCCACCCGAAAATCAGAATCACTTTCTGATTCACACTTAGCTCTCTTAGCTAGCATCTCACTGTCATTTCTCTGAGCGTCACATATCTGTTGAACAAATAGTGGCTTAGCTCTCAACTCTGCCAGAATAGCACCATCATCAGACAATGCTAAACTCGTCCTCATAACTCTTAGAGCATACAAGGATTTCCTACTCAAAGCATCCGTAACCACATTCGCTTTTCCCGGGTGGTAATCAATGACTAACTCATAGTCTTTCAATAACTCAAGCCACCGCCTCTGACTCAAATTCAGATCCTTCTGATCCATCAAATACTTCAAACTCTTGTGATCCGTAAAGATTCGGAACGTCTCACCATATAAGTAATGTCGCCAAATCTTTAACGCGAAAACAATCGTAGCCAACTCCAAATCATGAGTCGGATAATTCTTCTCGTACAGTTTTAGTTGCCTCGAGGCGTAAGCGACTACTTTACCCTCTTGCATCAACACGCAACTGAGACCATTAAACGATGCGTCACTGTAAACCACAAACTCTTTCCCCAATTCTTGTTGAACCAAAATCGGCGCCTCAGTCAACAATGTTTTCAATCTCTCGAAACTCTGTTGACATGCCCCAGTCCAATCAAACTTGACATCCTTATGCAACAATTTCGTCATCGGACTAGCAATCACAGAGAACCCCTTTACGAAACGTCTGTAATATCCCACTAATCCCAAGAAGCTTCTAACTTTTGACACGTTCCTCGACTGTTTCCAATCCACAACAGTCGATACCTTACTCGGGTCAACTCTGACACCATCACCCGACACAATGTGTCCTAGGAATCTGACCTCTCGGAGCCAAAACTCACTCTTGCTAAACTTAGCATACAACTTCTTATCTCTTAAAGTTTGCAAGACAATTCTCAAATGTTCTTTATGATCATTCTCATCCCGAGAATAGATCAATATGTCGTCAATGAAGAAAACTACAAACTTGTCCACATACGGTCTGAAAACACGGTTCATCAGATCCATAAAAATTGCCGGTGCATTTGTCAAACCAAACGGCATAACCAAAAACTCATAATGGCCATACCTTGTCCGAAATGCAGTTTTCAACACATCCTACTCCTTCACTCTCAACTGATAATAACCAGACCTCAAGTCTATCTTGGAGAACACTGTAGCTCCCTTCAGTTGATCAAAAATATCATCAATCCTTGGTAAAGGATACTTATTCTTAACTATCACTTTGTTAAGCTGTCTATAGTCTATACACGACCTCATAGACCCATCTTTCTTCTTTACAAATAATACCGGAGCACCCCACAATGAGTAGCTCGGTCTTGCAAAACCCTTAACTGTCAAATCTTGTAACTGAACCTTCAGTTCTTTCAACTCTAAAGGTGCCATCCTATATGGAGCAATCGAAATAGGTGTTGTTCCCGGAACTAACTCAATCCCAAACTCAACCTCTCTCACTGGAGGTATCCGGGTAACTCTTCCGGGAATACATTCGGATACTCACATTCCACTGGCACTGTTTCAAACTCTACTCCAACCTCTCGAGTATTCAACACAAAAGCAAGATAGGACTCACACCCTTTTCTCAAACATTTCTCAGCCACTAGGGTAGAAATCATCACTGGTAGACTATCCGATCCACCTGATTCAACCTGAACAACATCTCCACTCTCACTTTTCAATTCGACATACTTACTACCACAGTTCACTAAGACACTATGGGTAGTTAACCAATCCATGCCAAGGATTAAGTCAAACTCATCAAACGGCAACAACATAAGATTTTTCGGAAAACATTGACTCTCAAACATCAAAGGACAATTCTTACACATCTTGTCCACTAACACATGCTTTCCTAATGGGTTTGACACCTTAACCACAAAGTCCGTAGGCTTAACGGTTATACTCAAACTAGATGCCAGCCTCATGCAGATATAAGAATGAGTAGACCCTTGATCTATTAAAGCAATAACAATGGTGTCAAAGAGAGAAAAAGTACCCGTTATCACATCAGGGGAGGATGCCTCTTCGCGAGCGCGAATGGCATACGTCCTCGCAGGTGCCCGACCCTCCGGTCTCACAGCAGAGTCTTTGGATGCACCTCTACCACTAGACCCACCTCTCAGGTTCCTTGGTGGTCTACCCCTTATAGACACATCACCGGATCTCATCTCTTGCTTCTCTTCCTTATCATCCCTCTCGGGGCAATTTTGGATAAAGTGGTCGGGGGAACCACACTTAAAACAGTTTCGACTGTTTCCCCAACACTCTCCGGTATGATATCTACCACAACTTGGACACTCCGATTTACTCTTCAGATTGCCCACACTTTCCATCGAGGTAGCTTGGACTCTCGAACCCAAACGAGTATTGCCCAAGTCTCGATGCGAATAACCCATCGTGTCTTTGTCGTCCCTAGGACTCACTTCCTTGGACCTTTTTGACTGGGCTTGATACGACTTGCCCATCGGCCTCTTTCTAGCATCTCGGGCTTCACTCACAGCCCTTCTCTTTTCTGTAATCAGCTCTTCGGCCTTACTTGCCCTTTCGACCAACACCACAAATTCTTTCAACTCCAAAATACCCACTAGGAGTTTGATGTCCTCATTCAGTCCGTCTTCGAACCTCTTACACAAAATGGTCTCTGTCGACACACATTTTTGAGCGTATTTGCTAAGCCTAACAAACTCACGCTCATATTCTGCGACTGACATTCTTCCGTGCTTCAACTCAAGGAATTCCTTCCTTTTTCGATCGGTAAACCTCTGGCTTATATACTTCTTCCGGAACTCTTCCAGAAAGAAGTCCCACGTCACCCGCGCTCTCGGGACCATTGACGTCAACGTCTTTCACCAATGGTATGTCGAGTCCCTCAGCAAGGATACGACACACTTCAAGCTCTCTTCAGGTGTACAAGAGAGTTCATCGAGTACTCTAACCAGAACTCCGCCCTCTCAGGGTCATCATCTACCTTAGCTCTAAACTCCTCAGCCCCGTATTTTCTAATCTTATCTACCGGGGGTTTCGATATCCTCACTACATCAATACCTCGAGGAGCCATTGGAATTGGCTGAGGTATGGGAGGAGGTGGAGGAGGTTGAGCATTAGGGTTCGCTTGGACGTAATCCCAGTACCAATTACTCATCATCTGGAGAAAGGCTTCCCGTGCCTCTTCCCCTTTACCCCTAACCTCTGGTCCACTTTAAACAGGCACGGTCCCTTGCGTAGGAGCCGGTGTATTACTAGCTGCTTCATCAGCAGTCAATGGGTCGGAATCCATATTCTATATAAAACAAGAATTAAAATCATCAGAAGCCACCACACTATCATTGTACACTTATGGCATGTATAGCTAGACTCTTACACTCGCTATGGTAGTCCTAGAACTGACTAAACCATAGCTTTGATACCACTAAATGTAACACCCCTTACCCGTATTCAACACCGGAACCGGGCCCGATGCGTTACCCTATTAAAACCTCATGATCGCCACTTAGGCTCAATGTGACTACTCTCTTAAGTCACCTCAACATCTCATTCTCGACTTACGAGGCCTCACTCATACACACGAGGGCTCTCGAGACTATATCGAAAATTCTACGATTTTTAAAACTTTTCCATCTATACAGGGCTCACACGCTCGTGTAAGATTTGGCACACCCGTGGAGGTCACACGCGCCCATGGTCACTACCCATGCATGAAAACTCAAGCATTCTGCCAATGCCCCATGGTTAGGGCACACGCCCGTGCTCTCCACCCGTGGTGCACACTGACTATCTTAACACGGCCTAGATTCTAGACACACGCCAGTGTGGCTAGCCCATGGCCAACACTGAGTAACACACATGTTCTAGGCACACGCCCGTGTGGCTAGCCCGTGGTCTAGTCTGACTTAAAATGCCAACATCCAGGGGACACACGGCTGAGTCACACGCCCATGGGCTGACCGTGTGTCACATATGGCCTAGACACACACCCGTGTGTCTATCCACATGGACAAGAACAAGGCTATATGCCAAGTCCTTTTCACCCCTCTAACTTACACAATATGCACTCATTCAACACATCCATAATCAACTCATATGAAGTAAAATCTCACATAGATAACTACATCTTTTCATATATTAACGTGCCAACAACTATGGCATAATACAAAAGAGATCATCCATCTAAAGGCTAACACATCTTAACCATTTACAACAAAATTCACTAACTTGTCTAGCCCCTATACATGCCATATACAAAACATTGAGTCTCATGTACCAGAGTGTGCTGATAATGTGGACGATCTTCCAAATGATCCACGTATCTCGATTCAACACTTTTGCTCTATAAGACAAGGGAAAAGAAAGGGAGTAAGCTTTAAGCTTAGTAAGTTTACACATAAACAATTGAGCACCATAGTATAAGCTAAACAACAATTAGCATTATACTAACATATAATGTACAACTATGCTTACTCTTTCTATCCCTTACCATATTTCCAACACATCATGAGTCACTTACTCATAACCATTGACATTCACCCCTGCATTCAATATCACATTTACACAATATACAACACATCATTATTTCTCAATAATACATCCACACAGCTATGCTACTCACTATCACATCCACACAGCAAATCTCTCGGTGGTTCCGCACTAAGCCCACCACAATCAATTAATAAGGTAGTATCGCACTTAGCCTACCAACAAGGTATTCATAGTGGTTTCGCACATAGCCCACTAGATAATATACCTAACGATAGCATCACACATAGCCAGCTCATCGTCAATATGCATTAGGATGGTATCGCACTTAGCCCACCATTTAGCATTATTACTACACATTCACAAATCTACTTACTTAATCATTCATCCATTCATTTCACTTGAACCACATAGGTTCTTAATCATTCTCAACCATGCTATACACTAGCTATCATTAACAAATTGTAAGTATGAATGCATTGTTTATGCATAGACTTACCTCGATACTCAAAAGTATAGAAACGTGCAATTTAGTCCACCACTTTGCTCTTGCCTCGATTTCGATCCGGGCTTTGTCTTTCTTGATCTATAATGATAATTCAACTCATCAATATACACATTAACTAAATTGACCCACATCTCATACTTTGGCAAAATTACCCCTTTTGCCCCTAAACATTCTCATATTTACGCTATTGCCCCAAGGCTCGTAAAGTGATTTTTATTCAACTTTCTAGCCTTTCATGCTTAGCCGAATCACTTACTCAACTAAAGCATTCATCAATTCTCACTACATCACACATGTATGACCAAACTCAAGATTTTTACAAACTAGTCCCGACATGCATTTTCTATGGAAACTCATTTAGCAAAAGATGTTTCTACTACATCAAGCTTTCATAATCTTCCATAAAACATCAAAATACATGCATGTCATACATGGACACATTTTTGAACATCCATCATAGCTCATCAAATAGCTAAAAATAGCTTACTCATGCTACAAGGACTTCAAAAAAACAAAGAATATCAAAAACGGGGCTTAGATGCACTTACTAGCAAGCTTGAAAATTTAGAAGAACCCTAACAATGGCTCTCTCAATTTTCGGCAGAAATTTGAGAAGAAGATGAATGAATTTTGTCATCTTTTCTCCTATTTTAATCACTTAATTGTTAAATGACCAAAATGCCCTTTTTGATAAACTTTCTATTTTAACTCATCCAAGCCTAATTTTGTCCAAAAAATAGAATTTGGGGTAATTACTATTTAAGGACCTCTAATTGGTAATCTAAAGCTATTTCACACAATTAGCTTCTAGAATCTCACATTTTGCAACTTTTGCAATTTAGTCCTTTTGGACAATTCAATCGCAATTTCACAAAATTGCTTCATGAAACTTTCACACTAGCATGCATACATAGCATAAACCTCAAAAACTCATTCATATACCTTAGATTTGTGGTCTCGCACCACTATTCCAACTAGGCCCTGAATCGGGATGTTACAGTCTTGATATTTGGAAATGATTAAAGAGGTTTTAGTGAATTGCGCCTGAATTAGTAATGTATATGAATATATATTTGATCAATTGGTAATGTTTTAAAATGTTCTATGAATGTAATGAAATATGCTGGGTTCTTAAAATGCGCATGTATGGATGTAATATTTTTTATTATCAGTTTATGAAATAATTGTTTTGTTATATGCCCAATATATGTTATGTAATGTTATATGTTTAAAATAAAATTTTAGTATACGATTGATATGAACATAGTAGTAATAAGGTTCGAAATTTGAATAGGATAAGTATATTGATGTGATTAATTTATGAAGTATGGAATGAAATGAATGCATGTTCTGAGTTGTGTTATGTTCAGTAATGTCTCGTAACCCTAGTTCAGCGATGGATATGGGTTAAGAGTGTTACATTTTATTGGTATCAGAGCTATAGTTTAGTCAATTCTAGGACTAATGTAGCGTGTGTGAGTCTAGCTATACATGCCATATTTTTATATACTGCGATAGTGTGATGACTTCTGACATCTGAAAATGTGTTTTTGTATAGTAATGGATCCCGATAGAGCCGTAGCTGATGATGTTGAGAGTATAGCGCCTGCTCCCGCGTAAAGGACAGCGTCGGTTGATTCTCGACCGACTTCGAGTAACTAGGAGGGAGAGGCTAAATAAGCCTTTTACCAAATGATGAACGACTGGTTTACTCAATATATCCAGACTAATCCGGCTGCACAACAACCTCCACCCCCGACTAATCCATCTTCGATACGTGTTATGGCTCAAGTGAGTGATCCGTTGAGATTGCTTAAGCCACCTGTTGATAAAATCAAAAAATATAGGGCCGAAGAGTTCAGAGCCACTAATGATGATGATGCTGAGGGAGTTGAAATCTGGCTCGATAATACTATACGTGTGTTTGACGAGTTATTTTTCACCCCTGACGAGTGCTTAAAATGTGCCATATCTTTGCTACGGGACACCGCATATCACTTGTGGAATACACTAGTATCGATGGTCCTGAAAGAGCGAGTGACCTGGGAATTCTTTCAGACTGAGTTCTGTAAGAAATACATCAGCCAGAGATTTATCGACCAGAAACGCAAAGAATTTATTGAGTTGAAACAGGGTCGGATGACTGTGACAGAGTATGAGCAGAAATTTGTGAGACTCAGTCGGTATGCCCGAGAGTGTGTTTCGACTGAAGCTATAATGTGTAAAAGATTTGAAGATGGGCTGAACGAAGACATTAAACTGTTAGTTGGGATACTTGAGATAAAAGAGTTCGTGGTACTTGTTGAGCGAGCTTGCAAAGCTGAAGAGCTCGGGAAAGAGAAAAGAAAAGCTGACTCTGAAGCTAGAGATACATGTAAGAGATCATTCAGTAAGTCATTCCAGTCGGCATCAAAGAAGTTCCAAGATGATACTAGTCGTTCAAAGGCTACTTCGGGGTATTCTAGACGAGATTGGGATAGACCACTTATGAGCTCAAGAGCTACCTCAGTAGCTAGTGTGGGTAATGTTAGATCAAATCAACTCGAGTGTAAACATTACGATAAACGACATCCTAGTAGTTACAGATTGCGTGATCGGGTTTGCTTTAAATGTGGATTGATGGATCATTATATTCGTGAATGCCCAGAGTTAGCTGAAGAAAATCTGGTACAGAATACGAGATCGGGTAACACTGCAGCTCGAGGTAGACCACCCAGAAATACGAGTAATGTGAGTGGCAGTCAGAGAGGGACCAAAGATACAGCTATTAGATCCGAGGCTCGCGCACCTGCCAGAGCCTATACTATTCACGCACGCGAGGAGGCCTCATCCCTGGATGTTATTACTGGTATTTTCACTCTCTATGATACTAGTGTTGTTGCATTGATTGATCCTGGTTCGACTCATTCTTATGTGTCTGAGACTTTAGTATTCAGTAAGACTTTGCCTGTTGAGTCTATTGAGTTTGTAATTAGAGTATCGAACCCCTTGGACCAGTGTGTTATGGTTGATAAAGTGTGTAAGAATTGTCCCTTGATGATTCAAGATTCGTGCTTCTCAGCTGATTTGATGTTGTTTCCATTTGATGAGTTCGACATAATTTTGGGTATGGATTGGTTGACAATGCATGATGCTATCGTAAACTGCAAAAGAAAGACTATTGATTTACGGTGCCAGAATGATGAGATTATTCGGATTGAATCTAATGATCTGAATGGTTTACCAGCAGTGATATCTTCGATGTTAGCTAAGAAATATGTAAGAAAAGGTTGAGAAGCTTACTTTGCATATGTGCTTGATAGTAAAGTAACCGAAAGAAAGATTGAATCAGTACCTGTTGTATGCGAGTATTCGGATGTGTTTCCTAAAGAATTATCGGGTTTGCCACCTATACGAGAAGTTGAATTTGGTATTGAATTAGTGCCAGGGATGACTACAATATCGATAGCTCCGTAAAGAATGGCACCTACGAAATTAAAAGAATTAAAAGCTCTGTTGCAAGAGTTGACAGATAGAGGTTTTACGCGACCGAGTTTCTCTCCCTGGGGTGCACCAGTATTATTTGTGAAAAAGAAAGACGGAACTATGAGACTGTGTATCGACTATAGACAGCTCAATAAGGTGACTATAAAGAATAAGTATACGTTGCCACGGATTGACGATTTGTTTGATCAGTTGAAAGGGGCTATAGTGTTTTCAAAAATAGATTTGAGATCAGGCTACTATTAGTTACGAGTTAAAGACTCTGATGTGCCAAAGACTGCTTTCTGAATGAGGTACGGACACTATGAGTTTCTGGTTATGCCTTTCGAACTTACTAATGCACCTGTTGTTTTCATGGATTTGATGAATCGGATCTTCAGACAGTATCTGGATCGGTTTGTGGTAGTATTCATAGATGACATTTTGATCTATTCCCGTGATGAAAACGAGCATGCCGAACATCTGAGACTTGTGTTTCAGACTTTGCGATATAAATAGTTGTATGCAAAGTTCAGTAAATGTGAGTTTTGGTTATGCGAAGTCAGTTTTCTGGGCCATGTTGTATCCGCATCAGGTATTCGGGTTGATCCGAGTAAAATTTCAGTTATACTTGATTGGAAACCTCCGAGAAATGTTTTTAAAGTTCAGAGTTTTTTGGGACTTGCTGGTTACTATAGACGATTTGTGATAGGTTTCTCTATGATTGCAAAACTGATGACGAAGCTATTACAGAAACAAGTTAAGTTCGAGTGGTCAGAAAAATGCCAGAAAAGTTTTGATCAGTTGAAAGCCCTTTTGACCGAAGCTCCAGTGTTAGTTCAGCCAGAATTGGGTAAAGAATTTGTCATTTTTAGTTATGCATCTTTGAGTGGTCTGGGTTGTGTTTTGATGTAGGAAGGCAAATTCATAGCTTATGCCTCGAGACAGTTAAAGCCGCATGAAAAGAACTATCCGACACACGATTTGGAATTGGCAGCTATTGTGTTTGCATTGAAGATATGGTGTCACTATCTTTTCGGTGAGAAATGTCATGTTTATTCTGATCACAAAAGCCTGAAGTATTTGATGACTCAGAAAGATTCGAATTTGAGATAACGTCGATGGTTACAGTTGTTAAAAGACTACGAGCTTGTGATTGACTATCATCCAGGAAAAGCTAATGTTGTTGCTGATGCTTTTAAGTCAAAAATCATTATTTGCTTTGCATGCAATGAATGCGCATATGGTTATATCTGATGATGGTTTGATAATAGTTGAATTAAAAGCAAGACCGTTATTTGTTCAACAAATTTGTGATGCTCAGAAAGTTGACAATGATTTGTTAGCAAAGCGAGCTCAATGTGAATCGAATGTTGAATCTAAGTTTTGAGTTGATACAAATGGTTGTTTGAGGTTCAGAAATCGAATATGCGTTCCGAAAAATTCAGAGTTGATTCAGATGATTTTGAGCAAAGCTCATAGTAGTCGGTTATCTGTTCACCCAGGTAGTACAAAAATGTATAATGATCTGAAATAGCTTTATTGGTGGCCTGGTATGAAACGAGACATATCTGACTTTGTTTCGAAATGTTTAGTCTGTCAACAAGTAAAAACCGAGCATCAAGTACCTTTTGGGTTACTTCAGTCGATTATGATACCCGAGTGGAAGTGGGACAGAGTCACGATGGATTTTGTATCTGGTTTACCATTGACACTGAGCAAGAAAGATGCAATCTGGGTTATTGTGGATAGATTGACTAAATCGGCTCACTTTATTTCGGTTCGTACAGATTATTCGCTTGATAAGCTGGCTGAATTATATGTTTCTCAGATTGTGAGATTACATGGTGTGCCTATTTCTATTATCCCACATAGAGATCCGAGATTTACATCGCGGTTTTGGAAGAAATTGCAAGACGCACTAGGTACGAAATTACATTTCAGCACAGCTTTCCATCCGTAAACAGATGGTCAGTCTAAACGAATTATTCAGATACTTGAGGATATGTTGAGATGTTGCATTCTCGAGTTTGAAGGCACGTGGGAACGATACTTACCTTTGATTGAATTTGCATATAATAATAGCTTCCAATCTAGTATCAAAATGGCACCTTACGAGGCTTCGTACGGTCGTAAATGTCGTACACCATTGTATTGGACTGAGCTCAGTGAAAATAAGATACACAGGGTCGATTTGATCAAAGAGACTGAACATAAAGTGATAGTGATTTGCGATAATTTGAAAACAACATCAGATCGTCAGAAATCGTATGCGGACCTGAAAAGAAAAGATATAGAGTTTCAGATCGGAGACAAAGTCTTTTTTAAAGTCTCACCGTGGAAGAAAATACTCAGATTCAGTCGTAAAGGCAAATTGAGTCCGAGATTCATTGGACCGTATGAGATTATAGAGCGTATCAGGCCGGTTGCTTATAGACTACTGTTGCCACCTGAACTAGAAAAGATTCACAATGTATTCCATGTTTCTATTCTCCATAGATACCGATCCTATCCCTCGCATGTGATTAATTCGACAAAGATTGAGATTAAGTCCGATATGACATATGAAGAAGAACCGATTCGTATTCTGGCTCGTAAGGTTCAAGAACTGTGAAATAAGAAAATTCCGTTAGTTAAAGTACTGTGGCGTAAACACGGAGTTGAGGAAGCAACTTGGGAACCAGAGGATGCCATGAGAGAGTGTTATCTAAACCTATTCACCGGTAAGATTTTCGGGGACGAAAATCCCTAAGGGGGGAGAGTTGTAACAGCCCGATTTTGACCCTAATCAGAATAGTGGTTTCAGGACCACAAATCAGAGTTCGAAAAATATTTTAATATTATTTTTTTGTTTATTATGTATGAATTTGTTTGTGTGAAATTTTCGTGTTTTAATTTTGTCGTTTAAGTGTCCGATTAAATAAAAGGACTTAATCGCGTAAAATGTGAAATTGGCTAATTAATGTGTAAAGTGCTAACTTGCTAAGGTCTTTATAATGTGAAGTCCTTAATAGGAAATTAGGCCATTAATAAAGATAGTGGACGGCAATGGACTAAAGTAACCTTATTATATATGTTTTATATATTAATTAATAAAGGTTAATTAGGTAAAATAATAATAATGTTAATATATGTCATAGAACATTAAAATAAAGTTAGCCATGTTTTCATCTTTCTTTGAACCGAAAAAAAAAGAAAAGAAAAAGAAATAAGAAATCTTAGGGTTCAGCCAATATCAAGCTTGATTAAGGTATGGATTTAGATCGTTTTTGATAATTTTTATGTTTTTGTAGTCGTTGCTTCGAATACTTCACGACCCATGCTTGAATTTTTGATTTTGATGAAGATTTTGAAATGTGCCATTGATGAGTTTATTAGTTTTATGATGTTAGTTGATGAATTATGAAATATATGTGTTAGATTAGTATGTTTTGTCTTTGGATTTTTGATGAATTTGAGTAATTTGGAGTAAATTGTGTAAATAATATTTTGAGGGACTAAAATGTGAAATAAATGAAATATATGGATTAGTATGATGCTTATGAATATTCGGCCCTATCATGGTATGTGCAAATTTTGTATATTGGGTGTTTTATGCAATAGGGACTAAATTGCAAAAAGTGTGAAATGTCAGGGGCAAAATGGTAATTTGCCCATTTATGTGTTTTTGGATTAAATTGAATGAATGTCTGATTAAATTAGTTAAAATTGAATTTATTTAGATCAAGAACGAAAGAAAATAGAATTAGATCGGGGGAAGTTGAAAGTAGTCGAATAGTCGATTTCATTCGTCGATATCCGAGGTAAGTCTATAAGCACATAAATGTCGTTAAAATTTGATAATATATATGTTACATGATAAATTAAATTTTTTGAATTCAATTGGTGTTGGCTGAATGTGATTTGAGCAAGGGAGATATATTTTGAGTTCGATTTGATCAAGTTTCAATGTTCGAAAGCCCCGTACGAACCCTAGGAATAGTTAGGATACATATGTCATGACATAGGATTTTTGATATGTGTTTTCGTGTAAGACCACGTCTGGGACGTTGGCATTGTACGAGCCTTCTGACTATCCACGTATCCTTTTTACTTCCAAATGGTTCAACGGGCAATGTGAAGTAAAAACCGCATGTGAAATCGAATTACAGGTTCAGGTATGTGCTAGTTAAATGTTTATAAGGAAACAAGGTAAGTTGATTACTTGAAATGATATAAAGTTATGTGAATATGGATTTTGTGTTAGCATAGTTTAGTATATAAGTGATTCGGCCTCTTGATGTAATTGTGATATTAAAAGTGAAAAATATATATGTGTATAAGATTGTTTATATTCGGTCATATGATATGTATGTGTGATTAAAGTATGACCTTTGTAGTAAATGATATCTTTGTATTGGAAATTATGTGTATTCGACCTTATTAGTAAAATGTTAATATGCCTTTGTTAATATATATGTTTTTGCTTATGACTTACTAAGCTTAAATAGCTTACTTTGTGTGTATTCTTGTTTACCTCTGTTTTATAGATTTTAGAGTCACATTACGAGCTCGGGGATCGTCAGCAAAGCCTATCACACTATTGACTATTTTTCGGTATATTGCTAAGTTGAATTTGAGTTTATGGCATGTATAGTCTAGTTAAAAAAATTGATTTTGGGATATGTAATATAAAGCCATGCGAAGATGGCTTGATTATATGTTTATGTTGGTTTTATGTGTTCTTAGCTTAATGTTTGATGTGTTTGGTTTTGAGTAATTCGGCCATGGCATATTTAAATGTGGAGTATGATGTTTAAGCTTGAGTACACTTGGTCATGGTATATAAATAAAGTGTGCTTGATATGTTTTGTTGATGTTTGATAATAAGTATGTTTATATATGGTTGATGGATGTGTTTCAATTGTAGCTCATTATTGACTTTCTTATGAGGTATAGTTGTCTTGTTAATAGGTTTGAAGGTGGAAAAATGATGTGTAGTTAATTGGCTAGTGATATATAAATCTAATGCTTTAGTCTGATAATTTTAGTCATGGTATATTTATGTGTAACTTGGTTAATATGCTTTGCTAATGAGTGCTTGAATTAAGTCATGGTTTATGCTAGGCATAAGTCTTGAGGTGCGGATTTGAAAATATAAGTGAGATGCTAAGTATATTATTGATGGAATGTTTATTAAGTTAGGTTATATGATATGTAATAATATGTGCATAATCGGCCTTATGGGTTGCTACAAAATTGGTTATAATGTGCTTGTGTATTCGGTTATGTGATGAATTAAAATGGCTAAGTATACGGTTTGATTGGTTTCGTGCATGTGAATTAGATGCTATGAAATGTGTAACACCCCAAACCCGGACAAGACACCACGTCCGAATCTGGTATGCTACGGGGAAAACGTTTTGGGAAAACTAGATTTTTCGTTTAAAAGTGGAGTGAAAACACAGTGTGTTTGAAACAAATTTGAGTAGTCTTGTTTGGAAAACAGTTGATGTATTTGAAACCCGGAGATTTTGAAAACTTAGCTAGAATTTGTAGTTAAAACAAGTTAAAACCATTTAAAACCTCCTTAGTTTCTTAGTGATACATAAAACGCTTCTAGACTTAAATGAACTACAAGTTTGGTTTGGGAACCAGTTGTATTTGTTTGTCAAAAAGACTTAGTGTGATACCCGATGGTATAGTTTAAAAACACGTCATATTATAATTTTGAAAACATTATCTTTCCGGTGTTTTAGTAAAATTTATTCCGAGTTATTTTGTTAAGGCATATCAAAATCAGCTTAAAATATAAACAACATAAAACATAACTTAAAAGGCCTTTTACAATCCGAAATAAAACCCAATGTAAAGTAATAACTAAAGTACCCAAATAGTAGAGTCTGAGTAAAACTTTATTAAAGCATGGCATGTGCACCCCGAGTCCATCCCGGCTCAAGTCCGCGTCTCACGAGTCACCTGAAATGTCAAAGGAGAGGGTGAGTCGAGTGACTCGATGTGTAAATCCGCTCCCAAAGAATCAACATGCTAACACACATCATACATAGCAACATGATTAATGCAACCCGAACCTAACCATCCATATCGCCTTTTCTACCCCGTGTGGTACCAAAACCACCGGTGGTGCCAAACCACCGTGTGACATATAGTCACAATGTGCTACCAAAGCACTGGTGTCCCAAAGACACAATATCCGTCAATGTGCTACCAAAGCACTTTGGTGTCCCAAAGACACGGTTGTGGTACCAAAGCACCGGTGACCGAAGTCACGAATCCAATGATGATGGGGCCAACCCATCGTGTGATACCAAATCACTAGCAGACGATCCCATATCTCTAGTGGGGCCAACCCATGGTGGTCAAACCACAGGGACAAGTCGCAATGAGGTGCCAAACCTCTGGTG
This sequence comes from Gossypium sturtianum, assembly GCA_025698515.1. NCBI lineage: Eukaryota > Viridiplantae > Streptophyta > Magnoliopsida > Malvales > Malvaceae > Gossypium > Gossypium sturtianum. The sequence continues at coordinate 87,899,857 of CM046955.1, forward strand.
TCCCAAAGACACAATGTGCTACCAAAGCACCGTGACCGTAGTCACAAATCGGTGATGGGGCCAACCCATCGTGTGTTACCAAAACACCGGCGTCAATCCCAGATAATCATCTGTGGGGCCAACCCATCGTGGTACCGAGCCACTGGGGGCGAGACGCCGAGGTACCAAACCTCTGGAGGTGCCAAACCTCTGTGACCCAAAGTCACAAAGTTGTGTTACCAAAACACTGGTGCTCGTCAGCACAAAATATCACTGCTCCCTCCTCTCGTATCACCCATCAACATGCCAAACTCATGTAATCATGAATATCATGCTATCATGCATATCATACTATCATGCATATCATGCCAATATGTCTAATCTCATACCCCATGTCACATATCCATAACCATGATATCATACGATCATCAATAACTCATAATAATAGCAATCGACTTACCCGAGTCCAAACTCGTACCCATGAGGGTATCATAATGATCACCACTTGTTTCATTAGTCATTGCACAGTTATTCACAATATTACTAAATATAAGTGTGTTAGTATACACACCGATAGCTACGAGTCTAAAATCCCAATGAACGATCTACGTCCCTCGATTGCTAACTCCTACAATCGACCAAACATAGGGTTAGGTACTAAGACCATTCGGCCAAAGACATCTAAACCCAAAGGGGTTAGTTTCAATCCCTAACCTTGCTATTGGTTTGCTTCCTAACCAATATTCGAACCATAGTGGTTTTGACAATCGGCCTCCACCTAAAAGAAAATGGAATCATTAATCACTTGAACCTTAATCGAAATCAACTAATTGTAATTGACACAAATATACCAACTGCTTACCCTTTTACTTACCAATCGCCACTTGCAGTCAAAGCTCCAATTGATCGCCTCCTCTAACACCCCCTACGATCAAAAGGCCCTAAAACAGAATCGGTTTCCAAACCGACGATTTTCTCTTATTAGCAAAGACTGAATCGGCTCTTAACCAACCATAACCACAAAGAACCAAAACAAAAGAAGATATGGCCATTCGGCCTTGCACTTACCAACACCCAACACCAATAAAGATTCGGTCACACCACCCTAGGAGAAGGGAGATTCGGCCTTGAGAGAGATGGGAAGAACGATTGAGAACAAAATGCTAAGAAAGAAGAAGATACAAAGATGAATGGAGGGGTTCTATCGGTCTACCCAAAAGAAATAAAGTTTCCGGCTACCAAGTTTTGTGAAAGAAAGGAATTCGGCTTTAGTGTAAAGGAGAGAAAAGGTTGTCAATGGGTAGAGTTTCGGCACAAAAAGAAAGGAGAAAGGAAATGGAGAATTCGGCTTCACAATGGACAAAAGAAAAGAAGATGAGGAGGAGAGTATTCGGCTAGCAAAGGAAAATTGGAAACAAACAAAAATGAGCAAAAACAATTCGGCAAGTGCTTAGTCTTTCGATTTTGGTAAGGCACAAAGAGAGAATTGTTTTACAAGTGCTTTTGGCCGAAAATGCACAAAATGAGAAGTGCATTTCGGCACACCTCCCTTCCCCCTACCAAACCGTCCACAACCCCACTCCAACACCCCACAAATTCGGCCAAGAATCCCCCCACTCACTCCCATTCACTCATTTGAAATGAGTGGACCAAGTCCCCCTCCTTAATTTGCTCTCCACCATCCAAATCACCCTTTTTGACCAAGTCCAAGTTAGAGTTCCACTTGCCTTCTGCCTCTCCTCCATGCCGTCCCAAAATGCAACCAAAATGAGAGTTTCGCAGCTCGAACTCAGGCCATCCCCCTTCCTTGCAAATGACGCCACACCAAGCTCCCAAGTGGCGCATGCTCACCACTCTGCCACTCTTCTTTTTGCTATGAAATACCAAAAATAACTTAAAAACCCCAGCTTCCTCAACCCCCTTCACTTAATACCCAAAAACCAAAATTTTCTAATTTTCTCAGGCATACACCTAAGCTTTAATTAAGCCCCTAAAACATAAAAATAGCAACACAGCACACTACAAACATGCAATATCATGCAACACCAAAATAGCCCCTAACCCGGGATATTACAAAATGTCTTGATGTTCGAAAATGATTAAAGAGGTTTTAGTGAATTGCGCATGAATTAGTAATGTATATGAATATATATTTGATCAATTGGTAATGTTTTAAAATGTTCTATGAATGTAATGAAATATGTTGGGTTCTTAAAATGCGCATGTATGGAGGTAATATTTTTGAAAATCAGTTTATGAAACAATTGTTTTGTTATATGCCCAAAATATGTTATGTAATGTTATATGTTTAAAATAAAATTTTAATATGCGATTGATATGAACATAGTAGTAATAAGGTTCAAAATTTGAATAGGATAAGTTTATTGATGTGATTAATTTATGAAGTATGGAATGAAATGAATGCATGTTCTGAGTTGTGTTATGTTCAGTAATGTCTCGTAACCCTAGTCCGGCGACGGATATGGGTTAGGGGTGTTACACGTAAAAGTTCACAAACCTTTCCCATTGTACACATATTCAATATCATAAGTGAATACATCAAATACTTCCCTTTCAAAACTTGTATGAATCTCGTACGTACCTGAGTTATTTAACTCATTCACACATTCTTTCTCGACTTGACTTTGCTCGTTGAACCATTCGGAATCGTTTAGGATACTCATAAATCACATATGGCTCGTACAATGCCTTATCCCAGATATGGTCTTACATGTTATCACATATCGATGTCACTGTCCCAGATAGGGTCTTATACGAAATCATATAACGATGCCAATGTCCCAGACATGGTCTTACACATAATCACATCTCGGTAAACTAATGTCACGACATTTGTATCCTATACTATTCCTAAGGTTCGTACGGGTCTTTCGAACGTCGTAACCCTGTCGATACTTGCTCGTATTCGATCTTTTGGTATTCAATACAATTCAATGATAAATAAATACTTATAATTCAATTTAAAGATATTTATTTGCATATGAACTTACCTCGTATTAGGGATAAACAGACTGGATCGACTATTCGATAACCTTTGATTTTCCCCGATCTAAATCTGACTTCTTTTGTTCTTGATCTATATGAATTCAAATTTAACTAATTCAATCATCTTTTCATTCAATTCAGTCCACAAACACATATTTGGTCATTTTTACACTTTAACCCCTAAAGTTCCACATTTTTACAATTTAGTCCTTATTTCATATAAACACAAATTACACAAAATTTAACGAAACACATGCTTAGCCGAATTACCATAGTACCCCTAGCAGCCCATATTTCACATTTATTTCAAATTTCAACGACATAATTCGAACTTTTCACAATTTAATCCCTAAATAGTATTTTTACCAAAAAAATAACTTAACAAAATATGATAATCTATCAACAAATATCCATTTTTCATCATCAAACATTTAAAAACTTAAACATTCATCAATGGCACTTCACAAAAGCATCAACAAACTCGAAAATTAGGGCACGGGCTAGCTAGTACTTGATGCAACGATCACAGAAACATAAAAATCATCAAAAACCGAACAAAATTCATACCTTAATTAAGAATTAAAGGTGTCGAACCCTAAAGCTTGAAGATAGCTTTCTTTTTCTTCAATATTCAGTGAAAAAAAAAAGATGATACATGGCCACCATTTTGTTTCGTTTTAATTTAATTAAACTTAAATCACAAATTAACTTAATTAAATTTTGTTTAAACATTAATAAAACATATAATGGATGGCTATTCATGTCAATTCCCACTATCCATGGTCTATTCACAACATAAGGACTTCGCATTTAATTATTCATAATAAATAAGCACTTAAACAATTAGAATGCAACTTTTGCATTTTACGTGATTTAGTCCTTTTATCAAATTAAACATCCAATCGATAAAATTAAATCACGAAACTTTCACACATATATAATCACATACTATAAACACCAAAAATAATATTTAAAAAATTTTTGACCTCGGATTTGTGGTTCTAAAACCACTGTCCCGATTTAGCTAAAATTGGACTGTTACACAATTTGCAACCAAAACTTATGCACACCTACACCAAACTCAATTGGCACAAAACATAGCATATAATAGGCATTCAATCAATCTCACTCAAGGATATTTTATACCATTTCCAATACCAGTCAACACAAAACATAAATACTCAATATGCCATCCAAATTCCTACCAAACTTTACTTACTCAAACATAAAAAATGACCAAACTCAAATTGCATTATTTAGCCTAATCTCACAAGTAAACCAATATCTACAACTCAACCATTTGATACTCATAATACCTATTGCCATCAAGCATCACACAACCATTAACTAAGCACATAATAAGAACCATATGCACAAATATATACACAACCAAACCAACCAAGTTAAGCCAACTTTCATGACTATATACAATACCAAACTTAAACATTTACAAGCCAATTCAAATGGCTAAATTCATTACCAACACATAACCAAAATGATCAAAGTCCCTATACATGCCATATACTTAAACATAAGCTTAATAGTTCCAAAGTGATAGTAGGATAGTGTGACGTAGTCTCCGATAATCCCCAAATCTGAGCTAGCTTTGAAGTAACTATAAAACACAGTAAAATAAACAAAGTAAGCTATAAAGCTTAGTAAGCTCGTTTGAAATAGACTCAATGAAATCATAAATACACAATTCAACAATTTGAATATATCAATATGTAGCTCATATAGTGTAACAAACCTTTCACATATTAATCATAAGTTTATATGCAAACTTCTCAATTTCTTCGATTTAAAGCTTATATGGTTCATGTACATACCTATAACATCTCATATCTATCTCATACTCAACCACGTCTTTCATTTACCCGTTGAACCATTCGAAATACTATAGGATACTTGGGAAACTTGCATCGAAGTGCCACATACATAGCCAATGCTATCTCAATCTCATATCACATATATGCTCACTCTCGAGCTATCAACGGGCCTGCTCACACAAGCTATCAGTCAAGACGTAGCTACACAGTGCTGCTCACACAAGCTGTCAAGTAACCGCAACACATGCTGGTATACTCAGCCGCCGGTAGGACGTACAGGACCAGCACCCAGATCACATAATCACAATAACTGCTAATGACATGTCATTCTTATCCTAATCTATTCCTAAGGTTCAACTGGGATTTCCAATGCCGAATCATCACGAAACATTTTTGAATATGTATGTACTCTCGTATTCATAGTTTATGCCATATCAAAGCATTTAAAATACATTTATAATGTAATTTATTACATACGAACTTGCCTCAAATGTAAAAACGACGACACGGGTCAACTATTTCGAAACCTTGTTCTTTCCCCAATCTAAGTCCGTATTTCACCTTTCTTGATCTAAATATAATCTAAATTAACTTTTTTAATCATCACTCTATTCAATTTAGTCCAAAATTCACATTAAGGTACTTTTACACAATTGCCCCTAATGTTTCACATTTTTACAATTTAGTCCTTACTTCATAAAATCATAAATTCATGAAATTTAATACCAACCCATGCTAGCCGAATTAAAAATAGGTCCCTAGCAGCCCATATTTTTCATTTATTTCACATTTTAACCACAAAGTTTCCACATTTCACAATTTAATCCCTAACTTGCATTTTCACTAAAAATCACTTAACAAAACTTGTATAACTATCATCATGCATTCACAATCCATTATTAAACATCAAAATGCATGCTTATTCATCAATGGTAACATCCTAAATCTTTAACATTTTTGTAAAATAGTCCCTGGGCTAGCTAGACCTGGTTGCAACGATCTCAAAAACATAGAAATCATTAAAAACTGAGTCAAAAATCACTTACATGCTCAAGGTATTAATGGCCTAATGAAAGAACCATGGCTATTATTCCTTCTGAAATCGGTTTGGAGAAGATGACAATGAGTGGGAATTTTGTTTTATTTAATTTATTTACCTTATTTACTAAATTACCTATTTAACCTTATTACTAACTTAAAATTTCAATAATACCAAGCCATTAACATCCACTATCTAATTAATGGTCTATTTACCACATAAGGACCTCCACTTTAAAGTTCTATATCTATTAAACACCTTTAGCTAATAGAACATAAGTTTTACACTTTACGCGATTTAGTCCTTTTTACCGAATTGAGCATTCAAACGATAAAATGTCTTAACGAAAATTTCACACAAACATACTATAATGATGTAGACATTAAAATAATCATAAAATAATTATTTTGGCTTCAGATTTGTGGTCCCAAAACCACTGTTTTGATTTGACTGAAAATGGGCTATTACAAACCTTGTGATTTAAAATATGATAGGTTTGTGTATTAATATGAATTTTATATAGATATGTTCAATTATTAATATGTATATTTTGTTAAGTTGTCTTTATTATCATACGAGCTTACTAAGCTATATATAGCTTACTTTGTTTGTTTTTCCGTGTTTTATAGTGAAATCAAAGCTAGCTCAAATTCGGGGATCGTCGGAGACTTCCTCACACTATCCTACTATCTCTTGGGTACTTTTAAACTTAAGTTTTTTAAGTATATGGCACGTATAGGAGTTTGGTCATTTTGGTATATGAGTTGGTAATGACTTTGGTCATTTGAAATGGCTTGTAAATGTCAAATGTTTTTAGTTTGAATATAGCCATGAGAGTTGGCTTAATTTGGTTGGTATGGTTGTTATATATGTGTATATGGATTGTGTTGTAATTTTATGGATGGATATATAGTGCTTGTGGATTATAGATATTGTGGTTGTCAAATGTTTGATATTGGAGAAGTTATATGCTTGGGAGTTTGAGCATAATGGTGCATATTTGGAAGTGTCTAATTAGTTGAATTGTATATGTGAATTTGGTATAAATTGTAACACCCCAAACCCGACCCAAAAGTTAGGCCCTGTAACACCCCTAACCCGTATTCGTCGCCAGATTAGGGTTCCGAGGTATTACAGACTAACCACATCTCAGCACAGTCAAATATCTCTACTCAAGCACGAGTTATAATGATACATTTATAAAATTTCTAAACTCGAATATTCACAAATCATTTATATTAAATTCGAATATATGAATCATAAAGCCAATCCAAATTAATCATACATTATCAGTCATGTATCTCAAATAAAGCATACTTCAAAATTCAACCAGGTGATCTTAAATTTTATGGCATTCAAATACTTTCTAAGTTACAAGCAAAATTCATTTCATATACCAAGAAATTTTACCACAGCATTCATTCGTATATAACCGTTTTATTAGTTATTATCAAACATACCATTTATAAAATTTTCACATAAACACATAATTAAACCATGACTAGCCTTATTATATGGCTTACTCATCACCCAAATACAAGTCGATTTACAATTTCAATAATCAAACCAAACCACATTAATTTGAGCCAATTTCAAACACCCATATTGAAACATATCATGTCATCATAAATTTAACATTCAACCCACAATCAACTTCACTCTTTCATACTCAAACATTACAAGCACAAAACACAATCAAGATATTATAGACTTATTTATCAAGTTAGCCATTTTCGCATGGCCTTTATATACATCTCATTCATAATGAACTCAAAAGGTATCATAGCTTATACATGCCATAAACTTTAAATTCAACTTTAAAAAGTACCAAAATATTGATGATAGTGTGACAAGCTTCTCCGATGATCCCCGAGCACGTAACGATCACCCAAAAATCTAAATCACAAGAGCAACCAAAAACACCAAGTAAGCTTTAACAGCTTAGTAAGTTATAAGGAATTTAAGAAATCTATCGATTATTCTCTTAAAAATGAATTTTTAAAATATTATAGACAAGGATTCATCAAATACCCATTTACTTGTACAACCGCAAAACATTTCTTATTTTTCAAATTCAAAGTCGAATCTAATATAAAATTTCATCCTCATGTATTATCCACATATTCAAGTTCAAAGTTATTCAAACATACATCTTATACAAAATTCCACATCGTCGAATCACATTTAGTATTTCATATAACAATCAATATGATTTTATAAACATTTCCCCATATCAACTTGCTCCACTCAAACTATACATTTAAAAAGGCATTCCATCCAATCCACAATTAATCACATATACTTGATTTCAAATAATAACATCTCATAGTTTCGAAACTTACCAAATTCAATATTTGAGCTTAAAATTAACTCGCACACTTAGTGCTCATTAAACAATTTTGCACACTTAGTGCTCAATGATCGATTTCGCACACATAGTGCTCGGAAATTCAATTCGCACACTTAGTGCTCAATGACCGATTTCGGACACATAGTGCTCGGTATCAAATTTGCACACTTAGTGCATCTCTCAAACTTGCTACTCATTTATATATATGCACATAAAGCTTAAACATCAACCACATATATACGTATTAACTTATTCATCTCCCTAATCAATATTACATTCGTGTATATCAATGACATATATGTATACAACACATTCGGCTATATTAAACACATATATATATATCACATTCGGCTATATCAATAATATATATATACTTCCATTAAATTCATGTACATCATTATAAATAAATCCAATTCAACTTAATTGCTTAAAAACTTACCTCGAATATCGACGGACTGTGTTTCTCGACTATTCGACTAACTTCGCTTTTCCCCGATCAAATCCCGATCCTTTTTGTTCTTGATCTAATTAATTTCAAATTAAGCTAAATCAAAGGAGGTTTCACTCAATTTAATCCCAACCACATATTTGGGTAAATTTCTAAATTTCCCTTCATATAAAACATTTTTACAAAATAGTCCAGAATGCATAAAAACCTAAAATGCACTCAATCTCCATTCAATATACAAGGGCCGAATATTTATTAGACTTATACAAGCCCTTACATTTTATTTATTTTTAAAATCTAGTCCCTCCATTTATCAATTTCCTCAATTAAGCCCTAATAAACTAATTTCATGAAAATTGATAATACAAAACTTAAAAATCTATCACATATTTTCTATTTTCTAACATCAACACCAAATTTTCATAAACTTCATCAATGGTCGAACACAAATTCTTTATAAATTCCAAAAATTAAAACATGGGCAAGATAAACAACTCAACAACCATCTCAAATATGTAAAATTTATTCAAAGCTAAACTCAAACATACCATTAATTGAGCTTCAAATATGCCGAAATGCCCAACTCTTTTTCTTTTATTTTGCTATTTTCATTCGGCCAAGAACATGCACTATTTTCATGTTTTATTTTCTTATTTGTTTTATTACTCACACATAGTTTTATTATATTACTAAAATAACTTTATAATATAAATAAAACATCATGAAATGAGCTATTGCCGTCCATTTAATTTGTAATTGGCATAATTACCATTTAAAACCCCAACACTAAAAAGACATGGCAAATTAACATTTTCAAGATAGCATGCTTAGTAATTACTTGATGCAATTTAATCCTTTTTAATACTTAAGCGCTCAAACCTCAAAATTTAAACACGAAACTTTAACACACATAAATTCACACAGAATAAACACAGAATAAAAATCCAAAAATATACATATATATATTTTTAACTCGGATTCGTGGTCCCGAAACCACCTTTTCGATTAGGGTCAAAATCGGGCTGTTACAACTCTTCCCCCTTAGGGATTTTTGTCCTCGAAAATCTTACCGATGAATAGGTTTGGGTAACGTTCTTTCATTGAAGCCTCAAGCTCCCAAGTTGCCTCCTCGACCCCGTGTTTATGCCATAACACTTTCACCAATGAGATTTTCTTATTTCTCAACTCTTTAACTTTGCGAGCTAGAATACGGATCGGTTCTTCTTCATAAGTTAAATCAGACTGAATCTCAATCTATGACGGACTAATCACATGAGAAGGATCGGATTTATACCGTCGTAACATCGAAACATGAAATACATTGTGAATCCTTTCTAACTCGGGTGGCAGTAATAATCTGTATGCAACCGGTCCGATACGTTCAGTAATCTCATACGACCCAATGAATCTCGGACTCAACTTGCCTTTACGACCGAATCTGAGTACTTTCTTCCACGGTGAAACTTTAAGAAACACTCTATCTCCGATCTGAAACTCTATATCTTTACGTTTCAAATCCGCATACGATTTCTGACGATCTGATGCTGCTTTCAAACTTTCACGGATCACTTTCACCTTCTGTTCAGTCTCTTTAACTAAATCAACCCCGTGAATTTTATTTTCGCTGAGCTCATCCCAATACAAGGGTGTACGACATTTACGACCGTACAAAGCCTCGTAGGGTGCCATTTTGATACTCGATTGGAAACTATTGTTGTATGCAAATTCGATCAGAGGCAAGTATCGATCCCATGAACCCCTAAACTCAAGGATGCAACATCTTAACATATCCTTAAGTATCTAAATGACTCGCTCAGACTGACCATCTGTCTGGGGATGAAAAGCGGTGCTAAAATGCAGTTTAGTACCTAATGCATCTTGCAGTTTCTTCCAAAATCGCGATGTAAATCTCGAATCCCTATTGAAACAATAGAAATAGGTACCCCGTGCAATTGCACGATCTGAGAAATATACAATTCTGCTAGTTTATCGAGCGAGTGATCTGTACGGACCAGAATAAAGTGAGCGGATTTTGTCAATCTATCAACAATAACCCAGATTGCATCCTTCTTGCTCGATGTCAACGGTAAACCTGATACAAAGTCCATCGTGACTCGGTCCCATTTTCATTCAGGTATCATGATCGGTTGAAGCAATCCAGAAGGCACCTGATGCTCGGCTTTCACTTGCTGACATATTAAGCATTTCGAAACAAAGTTAAAAATGTCTATTTTCATATCGTGCCACCAATAGTACTGCTTCAAATCATTATACATCTTCGTGCTACCTGGGTGAATAGACAATCTACTATCATGAGCTTCATTACAAATCATCCGAATCAACTCAGGATTCTTCGGCACACAAATTCGGTTTCTGAACCGCAAACATCCATCAGCATCAACTTGAAATCTCGATTCAGCATTCAAATCACAGTGAATTCTCTTTGCTATCATGTCATCATCAACTTTTTGAGCTTCGCATATCTGCTGAACAAATAACGGTCTCGCTTTTAACTCTGTTACTACCGCACCATCACCAGACATAGCCATATACACATTCATAGCATGCAAAGGAAATAGCGATTTTCGGCTTAATGCATCAGCAACCACATTAGCCTTTCCCGGATGATAATCAATCACAAGCTCGTAGTCCTTTAGCAACTCTAACCACCGTCGCTGTCTCAAGTTTAAATCCTTTTGGGTCATCAGGTATTTGAGGCTTTTGTGATCGGAGTAGATATGACATTTCTCGCCGAACAAATAGTGGCGCCAAATCTTCAAAGCAAACACTATAGTGGCCAATTCAAGATCGTGTGTCAGGTAGTTCTTTTCATGCGGCTTTAGCTATCTCGAGGCGTAGGCTACAACCTTACCCTCCTGCATCAAAACACAACCCAAACCGTTCAAGGATGCATCACTGAAGATAACGAACTCTTTACCCAACTCTGGCTGAACAAGCACAGGAGCTTCAGTCAACAAGGTTTTCAGTTGATTGAAACTTTTCTGGCACCTTTCTGTCCACTCGAATCTAACATCTTTCTGAAGTAGCATTGTCATCAGAGTTGCAATCATCGAGAAAGCTTTCACGAAGCGTCTATAATAACCAGCAAGTCCCAGAAAACTCTGAACTTCAGAAATATTCTGCGGGGGTCTCCAATCAAGTATAGCCGAAATCTTACTCGGATCAACTCGAATACCTGATGCTGAAACAACATGCCCCAGGAAGCTAACTTTGCGTAACCAGAACTCACATTTACTGAATTTCGCGTACAACTACTTATCACACAAAATCTATAACACAAGTCTCAAGTGTTCGGCATGCTTGGTTTCATCGCGCGAACAGATCAGAATGTCATCTATAAACACAACCACGAACCAATCCAAATACTATCTGAATACCCAATTCATCAAATCCATGAAAACAGCAGGGGCATTAGTGAGTCCGAACGGCATCACCAAAAACTCATAATGTCCGTATCTCGTTTGGAAAGCAGTCTTAGGCACATCAGAGTCTCTAACTCGCAATTGATAATAGCCCGATCTTAAATCTATCTTCGAAAATACTGAGGCTCCCTTTAGCTGATCGAATAAATCATCAATGCGCGGCAACGGGTATTTATTCTTTATTGTCACTTTATTGAGCTGTCGGTAGTCGATGCACATTCTCAAAGTTCCATATTTCTTTTTCATGAATAACACTGGCGCACCCCAGGGAGAGAAACTCGGTCGAGCAAAACCTCTATCCGTCAACTCTTGCAACTGAGCTTTCAAATCTTTTAATTCAGTCGGTGCCATTCTATACGGAGCTATCGAGATCGGAGTCGTCCCTGGCACTAACTCAATACCAAACTCTACCTCCTGAACAAGTGGCAAACCCGGCAATTCTTCAGGAAACACATCCGGATACTCACATACAACAGGTACAGATTCAATCTTCTTTTCGGTCACTTTATTATCAATTACATAAGCAAAGTAAGCTTCGCAACTCCTTCTCATATGCTTTTGAGCCAACATCAAGGATATCACTGCTGGTAACCCATTTAAATCAGTAGACTCAATTCGAATTATCTCATTATTCTTGCACCGCAGATTAATAGTCTTTCGTCTACAATTCACTACAGCATCGTGCACGGTTAACCAATTCATACCGAGGATGATATCAAACTCATCGAATGGTAGTAACATCAAATCAGCCGAAAAACATGAATCTCGAATCATCAGAGGGCAATTCTTGCACACCTTATCAACTAGCACACACCGCCCAGGGGTTCAAACTAATCACAAACTCAGTACACTCAACAGGTAAAGTCTTACTGGATACAAATGTTTCACACACATAGGAATGAGTTGAACCGGGATCAATCAAAGCAATTACACTAGTATCATAAAGAGTAAATATACCAGTGATAACATCTGGAGATGAAACCTCCTCTCGGGCGCGGATGGCATAAGCTCTGGCAGGTGCACGAGCCTTGGATCGAACAGCTATATCCGAAGTCCCTCTCTGAGTATCGCTTCTACCTCCCGCATTTCGGGGTAGTCTACCTCTAGCTGCAGCACCACTCGATCTCACACTCTGAGCATTATCCTTCTCAGCTAACTCCGAGCAGTCCCGAATCAAATGATCCTGTGAACTACGCTTGTAGCAAACTCGGTTGTTGAACTTGCCCCAACATTCACCAATATGTCACCTACCACACTGTTGACACTCAGGTTTATTCAGTCGAGTATTGCCAACATTAGCAATTGAGGTGGCTCGTGAACTCACTGGTGGTCGCTCTCGTATAGAAAACCCGACATTAGTCTTAGATCAGCTACTGTCATTTCTGAACTTCTTTGATGCCGATTGAGAAGTTTTACCCGCTGATCTCTTACAAAAATCTCTAGCTTCGAACTCAGCTTTTCGTTTCTCTTTTCCTAGCTCTTCGGCTTTGCAAGCTCGCTCAACGAGTACCACGAATTCTTTTATTTCAAGTATACCAACGAGCAATTTTATGTCTTCATTCAATCCTTCTTCGAATCTTTTACACATAGTAGCCTCAGTTGAAACACACTAGCGGGCATATCGGCTGAGTCTCACAAACTCACGTTCATAATCAGATACGGTCATACGACCCTGTTTAAGCTCAAAAAATTCTTTGCGTTTTTTATCGATGAATCGCTGGCTAATATACTTCTTGTGAAACTCTGCCTGAAAGAAGTCCCAAGTGACCCATTCCTTCGGAACAACCGAAACCAGAGTATTCCACCAATTGTAGGCAGAATCCCGTAATAAAGATATAGCACATTTCAGACACTCATCAGGCGTACAGGGTAGTTCATCGAAAACAAAAATTATATTATCGAGCCAAAATTCAGCTCGTTCAGCATCATCATCCGTTGTGGCTCTAAACTCTTGAGCTCCGTATTTTTTGATTTTGTCGACAGGAGGCTTATTTAATCTCTCAGGATTAATGATCAGAGATACCACAGGTATTACAGGTGGATTATTCGGGTTCGGGGGTTGTTGAACAGCCAGATTTGTCTGGATATACAGATTAAACCAATCATTCATTATATTAAAGAAGGCTTGCTTAGCCCCCTCATCTTGGTTACTCGCAGCTGGTCGAGATTCAACCGGCGCGGTCCCTTGCTTGGGAGCAGGCGCCACACTCTCGACATCATCAGACACGGCTCATTCGGGATCAGGATCCATTTACTATACGAAAAAAACATATTTCATTGTTAGGAGTCATCACACTATCACAATAAAAATTATGGCATGTATAGCTAGTCACACACGGGCTACGTCAGTCCGAGAATCGACTAAACCGTAGCTCTGATACCAATCAAATGTAACACCCCTAACCCGTATCCGTCGCCAGATCAGGGTTACGAGGCATTACAGACTAACCACATCTCAGCACAGTCAAATATCTCTACTCAAGCACGAGTTATAACGATACATTTATAAAATTTTTAAACTCGAATATTCACAAATCATTTATATTAAATTCGAATATATGAATCATAAAGCCAATCCAAATTAATCATACATTATCAGTCATGTATCTCAAATAAAGCATACTTCAAAATTCAACTATGTGATCTTAAATTTTATGGCATTCGAATACTTTCTAAGTCACAAGCAAAATTCATTTCATATACCAAGAAATTTTACCATAGCATTCATTCGTATATAATCATTTTATTAGTTATTATCAAACATACCATTTATAAATTTTTCACATAAACACATAATTAAACCATGGCCAGCCTTATTATATGGCTTACTCATCACCCAAATACAAGTCAATTTACAATTTCAATAATCAAACCAAACCACATTAATTTGAGCCAATTTCAAACACCCATATTGGAACATATCATGTCATCATAAATTTAACATTCAACCCATAATCAACTTCACTCTTTCATACTCAAACATTCCAAGCACAAAACACAATCAAGATATTATAGACTTATTTATCAAGTTAGCCATTTTCGCATGGCCTTTATATACATCTCATTCATAATGAACTCAAAAGGTATCATAGCTTATACATGCCATAAACTTTAAATTCAACTTTAAAAAGTACCAAAATATTGATGATAGTGTGACGAGCTTCTCCGATGATCCCCGAGCACGTAACGATCACCCAAAAATCTAAATCACAAGAGCAACCAAAAACACCAAGTAAGCTTCAACAGCTTAGTAAGTTATAAGCAATTTAAGAAAGCTATCAATTATTCTCTTAAAAATGATTTTTTAAAATATTATAGACAAGGATTCATCAAATACCCATTTACTTGTACAACTGCAAAACATTTCTTATTTCTCAAATTCAAAGTCGAATCTAATATAAAATTTCATCCTCATGTATTATCTACATATTCAAGTTCAAAGTTCTTCAAACATACATCTTATACAGAATTCCACATAGTCAAATCACATTTAGTATTTCATATAACAATCAATATGATTTTATAAACATTTCCCCATATCAACTTGTTCCATTCAAACTATACATTTAAAAAGGCATTCCATCCAATCCACAATTAATCACAAATACTTGATTTCACATAATAACATCTCATAGTTTCGAAACTTACCAAATTCAATATTTGAGCTTAAAATTAACTCGCACACTTAGTGCTCATTAAACGATTTCACACACTTAGTGCTCAATGACCGATTTCGCACACATAGTGCTCAGAAATTCAATTCGCACACTTAGTGCTCAATGACCGATTTCGCACACATAGTGCTCGGTATCAAATTTGCACATTTAGTGCATCTCTCAAACTTGCTACTCATTTATATATATGCACATAAAGCTTAAACATCAACCACATATATACGTATTAACTTATTCATCTCCCTAATCAATATTACATTCGGGTATATCAATGACATATATGTATACAACACATTCGGCTATATTAAACACATATAGATATCACATTCGGCTATATCAATAATATATATATACTTCCATTAAATTCATGTACATCATTATAAATAAATCCAATTCAACTTAATTGCTTAAAAACTTACCTCGAATATCGACGAACTGTGTTTCTCGTTTATTCGACTAACTTCACTTTTCCACGATCAAATCCCGATCCTTTTTGTTCTTGATCTAATTAATTTCAAATTAAGCTAAATCAAAGGAGGTTTAACTCAATTTAATCCCAACCACATATTTGGGTAAATTTCCAAATTGCCCTTCATATAAAACATTTTTACAAAATAGTCAAAAATGCATAAAAACCTAAAATGCACTCAATCTCCTTTCAATATACAAGGGCCGAATATTTATTAGACTTATACAAGCCCTTACATTTTATTTATTTTTAAAATCTAGTCCCTCTATTTATCAATTTCCTCAATTAAGCCCTAATAAACTAATTTCATGAAAATTGATAATACAAAACTTAAAAATCTATCACATATTTTCTATTTTCTAACATCAACACCAATTTTTCATAAACTTCACCAATGGTCGAACACAAATTCTTTATAAATTCCAAAAATTAAAACATGGGCAAGATAAACAACTCAACAACCATCTCAAATATGTAAAATTTATTCAAAGCTAAACTCAAACATACCATTAATTGAGCTTCAAATATGCCGAAATGCCCAACTATTTTTCTTTTATTTTGCTATTTTCATTCGGCCAAGAACATGCACTATTTTCATGTTTTATTTTCTTATTTGTTTTATTACTCACACATAGTTTTATTATATTACTAAAATAACTTTATAATATAAATAAAACATCATGAAATGAGCTATTGCCGTCCACTTAATTTGTAATTGGCATAATTGCCATTTAAAACCCCAACACTAAAAAGACATGGCAAATTAACATTTTCAAGATATCATGCTTAGTAATTACTTGATGCAATTTAATCCTTTTTAATACTTAAGCGCTCAAACCTCAAAATTTAAACACGAAACTTTAACACACATAAATTCACACAGAATAAACACAGAATAAAAATCCAAAAATATATATATATATCAACTCGGATTCGTGGTCCCGAAACCACCGTTCAGATTAAAGTCAAAATCGGGCTGTTACAGGCCCGAATCTGGCGTGTCACAATGAAGTGTTTTTCGAAAACCATGTTTTCATTGAAAACCTTCCTTAATATCTAAAAACTAAAGTCTCAGTTTGTGTTCATTCAATTTCAAATTGTGGTTCAATGAAAAGTTATCACTTTTAAAAATGTTATTAACTTCGTTAAAAATCTCTTTTAGTTGCGGAAGCTAATTTAAGGTAAAGAAGTTTAAAACGTATGTTTTTAAAAACAATAATTGGGTTGAAAACGCGTCTACGTCTAACAGATATAAAACGTAACAAAATCTTAAATTGAAATTTAAATCCAGAGAGGCCTTATTACAAAATTTAAAACCTAAAACGGAATTTAAAACATATATAAAGTCCAAAGCATAACAGCTGCAGTCGTGTGGTCACCTCCGAGTCCCTCGCAGCAACGATACTCCTAATGCTAGGGATTACCTGCACAGTTAAAAACGGGGTGAGTTTACGAAAACTCAATGTGTAATCCCCTTACTAGAGTAACAGTCAGTATACAGAAACAAAAACTGAAATAGTCTGGCCAAAGCCCTTTAATAGTAACAGTACAGTCCAATTCAGGCCATACGTGGGCAAAACCCACTACAATATCATTTGGGTCACAGCCCATAACAGAATCAATTGGGCCTAGCCCAAACCAATAACAAAACAAGTGGCCTAAGCCCAGTACAGTGAAAGATCTCATAAACAAATATGCAACAGTATGAGGATGCATCCCACCTCGATCCAGCCAATACACCACCCGTACCAACCCTACACTTACGTGGGGATAAAATCGACCCACCCAACCAACACACCAAGCTTAGCACCGGTTGCGGCACTAAGTCAACAGAACGGCTCAGCGCCATGGACAGAACGGCTAAAAGCCATAAACAGAATGGTTATAAACCATAATCAAGATGGCACAGAGCCATAATTAGGATGGCACAAAGCTATCGGTAACTGTAATAAGTTTGGCACATAGCCATAAGCAACGGTAATATAATCAGCACACAGCCACGGGTAATTATGATCGACACAGAGTCATCAATATATATGTTAGGCACATAGCCACGGGTAAATACGATTGGCACAAAGCCATAATAAAGATGGCACAAAGCCATATTTAGGTTGGCATAGAGCCATAATCAGATTACGTGGCTATAAGCCGTCCGTCGGTCCACAGTCGTCTCATGCGACCCGTACGACCTTATCAGATCAATATTGGATCCATAGTCGTCTCATGCGACCCGTGCGACCCTATCAGAACTTCCTCCGTATCAATGTCCCAACCCCATGCAATATGTCGCGTATGTCATGCTCAATCATTACACGTGTATGCAAAATGGCTATGCTCAGTAACAGTCATTTAGACATATATTAAAAGCATATTAGTCATACAACCACCGTCAAGTCAGTTAAAGCACAGTCATACAATCCCAATCAAATCAGTCAAGTCATAGCACAAGCTAGTCATTTACCCACAAGGGCAAAACAGACATTTTACCACATAAGGGTATTTCGATAATCCTACCCTTCAGGGGTATTTCGGTAATTTCACAAATCAGGGGTATTTTGGTAATTTCACAAATCAGGGGTATTTCGATAATTTTACAAATCGGGGGTATTTCGGTAATTTCACAAATTAGAGGTACTTCAGTAATTTCACAAATCAGGGGTATTTCGGTAATTTCACAAATCGAGGGTATTTTAGTAATTTTACCCTACGGGGGCATTACGATCATTTTAGTCTACGGGGGCATTACGGTCATTTCACCCTACATGGGCATAACGGTCATTTTACCCTATGGGGGCATTACGGTCATTTTACCTATTTCGGGATCTCGATGCAGATAACGACCTCTCCGAAGGTCTACAGTCGCCTCGAGCGACACAGATAACCTAGATGGTCATAACGGTGTAAATAGGGCCAAGGCCCATTATTCGGCCCAAGTGGGCCCACACGCTCGTGTGGCCTATTTAGCCCAGAAACAGCCACAGTTATGCAAACGTCACAGTCCAAACAACACTTACCACATCACATACATTTTGTCCGTGTGGGCCCACAAGCCCACACAGCCCATTTCGGCCCAACGAGGCCCAGAATAGCCCAAGACCACGAGAGCGCTTGTGGTGGCCTCTACAGACTAACGCCCATGTTCGTGGGCTCGATTCACCACACGCACGATCGTACGCCCATGTGGCATCATATGCCATATTTCTGGCTTTTCGGCATTTTGCCGATCTACAGACATAGCAGTGTGAACAATACATACTTTCGGCTTTTCAGCCGGTTATCAACATAGCATACAGTTACACACACTCTATCGGCTTTCTCTCCAAATATCGAATATAGGGTACTGTTACACACCTGCTCATGAAACGAACTGCACCCCCAAATATCCTCGCACCTAGATTAAAACATCATAACGATTATTTATCCAAAACAAAACAAAAAAAAAACCGACAGAAAACTAAATCAACTACTGTGACCTCACCAACAATAAAACACTTGTTTCCCCAACTTTCAAACAATTGTCAGACCCCCCCTCGTCCACAACCAACCCGCAGAATCGGTTCCAAACTAAAGGATAACACACAAGTGTTGGGTAATATGTTGAGTCAGAGAGAAACGATCAGAGAAGAGTATTCGGCTTACCAAAATGTGAGTGTATCAAAAGAAAATAGAAAAGGGAGGGGCAACGAGATTAAGAGGGGGGTCGGCTAGGAAAGAGACCAAAAGAAACTCCACAAAGAATCCGTCAAGACAGAATCAGAGTACAAGAGAGAGGTTAAATTCGACCAACAATGGGAAGGTTATTAAGGGTAGAAGAAAAGTATTTGAAGAGGGAGAGAAGGGCTAATGTAGTCGACTATGGTTGTGAGAGACGAAGAATACAGGCTTGGCCAACTACCACAAGGGTAATGCTGAAAACAAGAAGAGAAAAGAAAAGCACTCGAAAGAAACAGAGAAGTAAAAAGACTGCCCAAATAGTCACACTCAAAATCGGCTATACTTGCAAAAAGAAAGAGAAGAACAAAAATACCAATTCGGCACCACTTACTCTAAGCCGAAACTACACGAAGAAAGGAACTCCCCCACTCTTAAAATGATAAAATGCACACCCCCAAAAGCCTAAAAGAAATTTCGGCACCTATACAAAAACCAAATGCCGAAAATGCACATCCCTAAAACCCTTAGCCGAATTTTGCACCAACCAGTTCCCCAATTCGGCTACAATTTCCCCCAATCTCAAACTCCTTGAAAATCTCCATGATCCTCTCCCCTTATCCCTCCTTGATATCCTCCACGACAAACTCACAAGACCAATTCAAACTCTCCAACAAATTCATCCAAGACCAAGTCAACAACGACCTGAAGAGAGTTTTAATCCAACTCTACCTCTCTCACCTCATGGAAATAAAATAAAATCCCGTTTGCATCCCATGCGATTCGAACTCAAGATCCCTTGCCACACCATGACGCCTCAACCACTAGACCACATGCTTCATTGTGTCACATTTCCACCCCAACTATTCTTAAAGCCCACCAACAAGTACCAAGGGTATAATTCACATTTACCAAAAATTTTGCTAGAGTCCAGGTTTGAACCCAGGACTTATCCAATACCTCTCAGGACCCTTAACACCAAAGCAGACATATTTTTATGTTATTCACATGCACAACTAAATTCCAATTCCTCCGTCACGCGAAGCCCATTTCTTCTAGGACCAAAAATTTGGGGCGTTACAACTCTACCCCTTAAAGAAATTCCGTCCCCAAAATTTCCAACTATGAAAATAGTAGAACACCCTAGCCTACCACACTACGTTCTCGTTGCACACTCAGATCCTAATAATACAATCACGTACCACGCCATCTATCCATCGGGGCAGATGGATATCACACGTATATCATTTCCAGAATACACACAGAATAAATACAAACTCCAACTTTAAGTGTAGCAATATAGTCTAATATCTAAGAAATCACAGTATTTCTAACTCACTGCTTTTCATCAAAAATAAACAACAATTTTAGAAACTTACGGATTCGGCGCCGGAGACTCGGTGAGCCACACTTTCAGGAAAATATTTAGTAGGACATTTCACATACTTCAAATCTTTTGAAACAGTTCTTTCAAAAATTTAATTTTAAAAACCCAATCAACAGCCGAGTTTTGCAACTTGGCTCTGATACTACTAAATGTAACAGTATGAGGATGCATCCCACCCTACCCCAATCCAACCAACACACCACCCGTACCAACCCTACACTTACGTGGGGATCAAATTGACCTACCCAGCCAACACACCAAGCTTAGCACCGGTTGCGGCACTAAGTCAACAGAACGGCTCGACGCCGTGGACAGAACTGCTAAAAGCCATAAACAGAATGGTTATAAACCATAATCAGGATGGCACAGAGCCATAATCATGATGGCACAAAGCTATCGGTAACTGTAATAAGTTTGACACATAGCCATTAGCGACGATAATATAATCGGCACACAGCCACGGGTAATTATGATCGACATAGAGTCATCAATATATATGTTAGGCACATAGCCACGGGTAAATACGATTGGCACAAAGCCATAATCAAGATGGCACAGAGCCATATTTAGGTTGGCATAGAGCCATAATCAGATTACGCGGCTTTAAGCCGTCCGTCGGTCCACAGTCGTCTCATGCGACTCGTGCGACCTTATCAGATCAATACTTGATCCACAGTCGTCTCATACGACCCATGCGACCCTATCAGAACTTCCTCCGTAACAATGTCCTAACCCTATGCAATATGTCGTGTATGTCATGCTCAATCATTACACGTGTATGCAAAATAGTCATGCTCAGTAACAGTCATTTAGACATATATTAAAAGCATATTAGTCATACAACCATCGTCAAGTCAGTTAAAGCACAGTCATACAATCCCAGTCAAATCAGTCAAGTCATAGCACAAGCCAGCCATTTACCCACAAGGGCAAATTAGTCATTTTACCCTATAAGGGTATTTTGGTAATCCTACCCTTCATGGGTATTTCGGTAATTTCATAAATCGGGGGTATTTCGATAATTTCACAAATCGAGGGTATTTTGGTAATTTCACAAATCGAGGATATTTCGATTATTTCACAAATTAGGGGTATTTCGGTAATTTTATAAATTGGGGGTATTTCAATAATTTCACAAATTAGGGGTATTTCGGTAATTTTACAAATCAGGGGTATTTCTATAATTTTATAAATTTGGGGTATTTCAATAATTTCACAAATTGGGGGTATTTCGATAATTTTACAAATTAGGGGTATTTCGGTAATTTCACAAATTGGGGGTATTTTTGTAATTTCACAAATCGGGGGTATTTCAGTAATTTCACAAATCGGGGATATTACGGTCATTTTACCCTACGGGGGCATTACGGTTATTTTACCCTACGGGGACTTTACGGTCATTTTACCCTCTAGGGGGCATTACGGTCATTTTACCTTATCGAGGCATTACGGTCATTTTACCTATTTCGGGGTCTCGGTGCAGATAACGAACTCTCCGAAGGTCTACAGTCGCCTCGAGCGACACAGATAACCTAGATGGTCATAACGGTGTTAATGGGCCCAAGGCCCATTATTAGGCCCAAGTGGGCCCACACGCTCGTGTGGCCCATTTAGTCCAGAAATAGCCACAGTTATGCAAACGTCACAGTCCAAACAACACTTACCACATCACATACATTTTTTCCGCGTGGGCCCATACAGCCCATTTCGGCCCAACGAGGCCCAGAACAGCCCAAGACCACGAGAGCGCTCGTGGTGGCCTCTACAGACTAACGCCCATGTTTGTGGGCTCAGTTCACCACACGCACGATCGCACGCTCGTGTGGCATCATATGCCATATTTCTGGCTTTTCGGCATTTTGCCAATCTACAGTCATAGCAGTGTGAAAAATACATACTTTTGGCTTTTCAGCCGGTTATCAACATAGCATACAGTTACACACACTCTATCGGCTTTCTCGCTGACTATCGAATACAAGGTACTGTTACACACCTGCTGGTGAAACGAACCGCACCCCCAAATATCCTCACACCTAGATCAAAACATCATAACAATTATTTATCCGAAACAAAATAAAAATAAACCGACAGAAAACTAAATCAACTACTGTGACCTTACCAACAATAAAACACCTGTTTCCCCAACTTTCAAACAATTGTCAGACCCCCCCTCGTCCACAACCAACACGCAAAATCGGTTCCAAACTAAACGAGTAACACACAAGTGTTGGGTAATGCGTTGAGTCAGTGAGAAACGATCAGAAAAGAGTATTCGGCTTAACAAAATTTGAGTGTATCAAAAGAAAATAGAAATGGGATGGGCAACAAGATGAAGAGGGGGTTCGGCTAGGAAAGAGACCAAAAGAAAATCCACAAAGAATCGGTCAAGACAGAATTAGAGTACAAGAGAGATGTTAAATTCAGCCAACAATGGGAAGGTTATTAAGGGTAGAAGAAAAGTAGTTGAAGTGGGAGAGAAGGGCTAATGTAGTCGACTATGGTTGTGAGAGACGAAGAACACAGCTTGGCCAAATACCACAAGAGTAATGCCAAAACAAGAAGAGAAGAGAAAGGCACTTTCGAAAAACAGAGAAGTAAAAAGATCGCCCAAATAGTCACACTCAAAATTGTCTATACTTGCAAAAAAAAGAGAAGAACAAAAATACCAATTCGGCACTACTTGCTCTAAGCCGAAACTACACCAAGAAAGGAACTCCCCCTCTCTTAAAATGATAAAATGCACACCCCCAAAAGCCTAAGAGAAAATTAGGCACCTATACAAAAACCAAATGCCGAAAATGCACATCCCCAAACCCCTTAGCCGAATTTCGCACCACCAGTTCCCCAATTTTGCTACAATTTCCCCCAATCTCAAACTCCTTGAAAATCTCCATGATCCTCTCCCCTTATCCCTCATTGATATCCTCCACAACCAACTGACAAGACCAATTCAAGCTCTCCAACAAATTCATTCAAGACCAAGTCAACAACCACCTCAAGAGAGTTTTAATCCAACTCTACCTCTCTCACCTCATGGAAATAAAATAAAATCCCCTTTGCATCCCATGCGAATCAAACTCAAGAACCCTTGCCACACCATGATGCCTCAACCACTATACCACATACTTCCTTGTGTCACATTTCCACCCCAACTATTCTTAAAGCCTACCAACAAGTACCAAGGGTTTAATTCACATTTACCACAAATTTTGCTAGAGTCCAGGTTTGAACCTAGGACTTCTCCAATACCTCTCAGGACCCTTAACACCAAAGCAGACATATTTTTATGTTATTCACATGCACAACTAAATTCCAATTCCTCCGTCACGCGAAGCCCATTTCTTCTAGGCCCAAAAATTTGGGGCGTTACATAAATGGAATGGCCTATTTTGTGACTTGTGTGTATTGTGGATGATGGTATAGAACTAACATGAATTAGGCTTGATTTAGTAGGTTTGAATCCCTATTTATGCCATGTCTTGGTGCCATTTGGTTTAGTGCAGGTGTGTGCAAGATTGGGTGGCAAATTGGCTTGGTAAATAGCCTATTTTTGTCCACACGGGTGGAGACACGGGCATGTGCCTCAGCCGTGTGTGTCACATGGTCAGGTTACACAGTTGTGTGTCCTCGAGTGATGAATTAAAAATTAAATCAGTATGCTCCACACGGCCTAGCACACAGGCGTGCAACTTAGTCGTGTGGCATAAGTCAGTATACCCTACAAGTTTGGCACGGTCTAGCACATGGCCTGGCTCACGGGCGTGTGTGGCCATTTCTTAGGGTACACGGGCTAGCCACACGGGCGTGTGTGTTGGCCGTGTGACCCAAGTCAGAGAGTTACACGGGGTCAGACAAGGGCTGGGACACGGCCATCTGATCCCATTTTGAATGTCCACAAGGCCTGTGACACGGGCATGTCTTTGGCCGTGTGAGACACACGGTCGGGCCACACGGGCGTGTGTCCCTTGTATTTTGAAAAATTTTATAAGTTTTCTAAAAGTTTCCTAAGTTATCGATTTAGTCCCGAACCACCCCGAATGTAAGTTTTGGGCCTCGTAGGCTCGTTTTAGGGACAATGTGAGTGAATTTGATTGATGATTATTTGGAAATCGAAAATGTATGTGAAGTGAATGTTTAATTGTTTAATAAGTACAGTAATGCTCGGTAACCCTATTTTGGCATTGAATACGGGTGAGGGGTGTTACAGTAATGAATCCATTGGGTCAGTGTGTTTTAGTTAATCAAATTTGTAAGTCTTATCCATTGAAAGTTTGGGGTTACCAATTTCCTGATAGTTTGATGCTATTACCATTTGATGATTATGATCTCATTTTGGGAATGGATTATTTTTTTGAACATGATGCAATTGTGAGTTGTCAAAGGAAGCAAGTTAGTTTGAAATGTTTGAATGGAAAATATATTTGTGTGAAGGCAGATGGATTCGATTGTACGACAAATGTGATTTCGACAATGTTAGCCTACAAATTGATTAGGAAAGGGTGCGAAGCTTTTTTAACCTATGTTCTTGATTCAAAAGTGGCAGAATCCAAAATCGACCAAGTACCAGTAGTTAGAGAATATGTTGATGTATTTTCTGAAGAATTATCGGGGTTACCACCAACTTTAGAAGTTGAATTTTTAATTGAACTTGTACCGGGAACAACTCCAATTTCAATAGCTCCGTAATGAATAGCTCCTACCGAGTTAAAAGAGTTGAAAGCACAATTGCAAGAATTATTAGACTGTAGATTTATTCGACCAAGCGTGTCTCCTTGGGGTCTCTCTTTTTATTCGTGAAAAAGAAAGATGGGTTGATGAGATTATGTATAGATTATCGATAGTTGAATCGGGTTACTATCAAGAATAAATATATGTTACCTCATATTGATGATTTATTCGATCAGTTGAAGGGAGCTACCATATTTTCAAAGATTAAAGAATGAAAAAAAAGGCTTGAATGATACGATCCCTCCGTCACCCCAGAATGAAAGGGGCGATCTTGTAGTTCTTGGTCTGTGAAGATACGTTGTTAGGTGCTCCATTTTATTTTCCCATTGAAGCCGAACCTAAATCATTGCTCGAGAGATAACTGTCCATACACTGATAAGGGATAAGAATGGGAAGTGGAACAAAAGGTATGATCCTTGAGATATGGGTATTATCAGTTGCGTCTTAAAGAGCCAGATGACAGAAAAGTGCATTCAAAACTTGATACAGTCATTATGAATTTTTGGTAATGTCGTTTGGTTTGACTAATGCTCCTACTGCATTTATGGACTTAATGAATCGTGTATTTCAACCGTATTTGGACCGGTTTGTTGTTGTATTCATTGATGATATTCTGA
Source organism: Gossypium sturtianum (assembly GCA_025698515.1). Classification (NCBI taxonomy): domain Eukaryota; kingdom Viridiplantae; phylum Streptophyta; class Magnoliopsida; order Malvales; family Malvaceae; genus Gossypium; species Gossypium sturtianum. Next base: position 87,926,477 of record CM046955.1, read on the forward strand.
TATATTCATTAAACGAGTCAGATCATGCCGAGTATTTCAGAATTGTGTTGCAAACTTTGAGTGAAAAACAACTTTATGAGAAATTCAGCAAATGTGAATTTTGGTTGCAGGAGGTTGGATTTATGGTCATGTTATCTCTGTTGATGGAATCCGTGTTGATCCAAATAAAATATCCGCGATTGTTGATTGGAAAATTCAAAAGAATGTTTCCGAGGTATGTAGCTTTTTGGATTTAGCATGTTATTATCGGCGCTTTGTTAAAAAATTTTCTACTATAACATCTCCGATAACTAAGTTGTTGCAAAAAAATGTTAATTTTTTCTAGACCGATAAATATCAGAAAAGTTTCGAACAGTTGAAGAATATTTTAACCGAAGCTCCAATTTTAACTCAACCTGAAATTGGGAAGGAATTTATCGTGTGCAATGATGCGACTCTTTGTGGTTTAAGTTGTGCCTTGATGCAGAGCGGTAAAGTGGTTGCCAACACTTCGAGACAACAGAAGCCTCATGAGCGGAATTATCTGACACATGACTCAGAGTTGGCCGCAATAGTTTTTGCTTTGAAGATCTGGTGAAATTATTTATACGGTGAGAAATGCCATGTTTTAACTGACCATAAAAGCTTGAAATACCTGATGACTCAGAAAGAATTGAATTCACATTAGTGTAGATGGCTTGAGTTACTAAAAGATTATGATTTAGTAATTGATTATCACCCCGGGAAAGCTCATGTTGTTGCAGATGCTTTGAGTCAGAAATCCTTATTTTCTCTGAGAGCTATGAAGGCTAACTTGACATTGGAACATGACGGTTCTATTTTGGCTAAATTGATAGTGAAGCAAATATTTTTATCAATAATTTAGGAACTTCAGAAAAATGATCCAAACTTGTTTTCGAAGATTGAATTAGTAAAGAGTGTTCAGGAATCTAACTTTCGTATTGGGAATGATGATTGTTTATATTTTTGGGATCGAATCTGTGTACCAACTGATTCTGAGTTAAAAAGAGAATCGTTGAATGAAGCTCAGAATAATGTCTATTTGATCCACCTGCAAGTAAAAAAATGTATACTGATATGAAACAACATTACTGGTGGCTTGGTATGAAACGTGAGATAACAGAGTTTGTATCCAGATGTTTAGTTTGCCAGCAGATGAAAGCCAAACATCAGGTATCGTCGAGTCTATTACAACCTGTAATGATTCCTGAATGGAATTGGGAACGAATTACTATGGATTTTGTTTAAGGGTTACCTTTGACTTCAAAAAGAAAAGATTCGATCTGGGTTATTGTAACACCCCTTACCCGGGTTCTACTCTAGAACCGGGCCCGAGGCGTTACCGAACTCAAACCACTTGATCGCCACTTAGGCTCGTCGTAACTACACTCTGAAGTCATCTCAACAACCTCATTCTCGACTTACGAGGCCTCACTCATACACACGAGGGCTCTCGAGACTAAACCGGAACTTTTTCCAATCTTAAAATTTTTCTCTTTTATACAGGTCTCGCACGCCCGTACAAGATTTGACATGCCCGTGCATGGACACACACGCCCATGTCCCCAAACCGTGCCTAAAAACCCCAGCATTCTGACAATGCCCCACGACCAAGGCACACGCCCGTGCTTACCACCCGTGGTGCACACTGACTACCTTAACACGGCCTAGAGTCTAGACACACGCCCGTGTAGCTAGCCCGTGGCCAACACTGAATAACACACACGTTCTAGGCACACGCCCGTGTGACTAGTCCGTGGTCTATTCTGATTTACAATACTAACATGCAGGGGACACACGACCAAGTTACATGCCCGTGGACTGACCGTGTGTCTCACATGGTCTAGACACACGCCCGTGTGTCTATCCACATGGACAAGAACAAAGCTATGTGCCAAGTTCTTTTCACCCCTCTAGCATACACAACATATACTCATCTAACACAATCATAATCAACTCAAATTGAATTGCAATCTCACATAGACAACTATAACTTTTCATATAACATAAAATAGCCAACAACATGGCATTATACAAAATAAGCTATCCATCTAAGGGCCAACACATCTTAGCCATTTACAACAAAATTCACTAACTTGTCTAGCCCCTATACATGCCATATACAAAACATTGAGTCTCATGTACCAGAGTGTGCTGATAGTGTAGGCGATCTTCAAATTGATCCTCGTATCTCGGTTCAACACTTTTACTCTATAAGACAAGGGAAAAGAAAAGGAGTAAGCTTTGAGCTTAGTAAGTTTACACATAAACAATTAAGCATCATAGTATAAGCTAAACAACAATTAGCATTATACTACCAAAAGTAATGAACAACTATGCTTACTCTTTCTAACCCTTACCACATTTCCAACACATCATGAGTCACATACTCATAACCATCGAAATGCACCCCTGCATTCAATGTCACATTTACACAATATACAACACATCATTATATCTTAATATTTCATCCACACAGCTAATTAACTTAATAATGCATCCACACGCCTTCTTTACTCAATAATGCAATCACATGGCTAATCCACACGCTTAACCCACACGGCAAATGTCTCGGTGGTTTCGCACTTAGCACACCATGGTCGATTAATAAGGTGGTATCGCACTTAGCCTACCACAAAGGTAATCATAGGGGTTTCTCACTTAACCCACTAAACGATATACCTGACGATAGCATCGCACATAGCTAGCTCATCGTCAATATGCATTAGGATGGTATCGCACTTAGCACGCCATCCAAAGATTATCACTACACATTCACATGTCTACTTACTCAATTAAACATCCATTCACAATTCTACTACATTCATTCTACTTGAACCACATAGGTTCTCAATCAATCTCGAACAAGCTACACACTAGCTATCATCAACAAATTGTAAGTATGAATGCATTGTTTATGCATAGACTTACCTCGGTACTCAAAAGTATTGAGACTTGCAATTTAGTCCACCAGCTTGCTTTTGCCTCGGTTTCGATCCGGGCTTTGCCTTTCTTGATCTATAATGAATAAATCAGCTTATTCAATACACACATTGACTAGATTGACCCTTATCTCATACTTTAGCAAAATTACTATTTTGCCCCTAAACTTTCTCATATTTACACTTTAGCCCCAAAGGCTCGTAAAGTGATTTTTATTCAACTTTCTAGTCTTTCATGCTTAGTTGAACCACTTATTCAACTAAAAATATCATCAATTCTCACTAAAACACACATGTATGACCAAACTTAAGATTTTTACAATCAAGTCCCTGCATGCATTTTCATGGAAAATCACTTAACAAAAGATGTTTCTACTACATCAAGCTTTCATAATTTTCCATAAAATATCAACATACATGCATGTCATACATGACCACATTTTTGAACATCCATTTTAGCTCGTCAAATAGCTAAAAATAGCTTACTCATGCTACTAGGACTTCAAAAATACAAAGAATATAAAAAACGAGGCTAGATGCACTTACTAGCAAGCTTGAAAAATTTGAAGAACCCTAACAATGGCTCTTGGAATTTTCGGTAGCCTTGGGGAAGTAGATGAGTGAATTTCGTCATCTTTACTCCTATTTTAATAACTTATTTGTTAAATGACCAAAATGCCCTTTTTGATAAACTTTTTATTTTAACTCATCCATGCCCAATTTTGTCCAAATATTAGAAATTGGAAAAATTGCTATTTAAGGACCTCTAATTAATAATCTAAAGCTATTTCACACAATTAGCTTCTAGAATCTCACATTTCGCAACTTTTGCAATTTAGTCCTTTTGGACAATTCAACCACAATTTCACAAAATTGCTGCATGAAACTTTCACACTAGCATGCATACATAGCATAAACCTCACAAAATCATTCATAAACCTCGGATTTATGGTCTCGCAGCACTATTCCGACTAGGCCCTAAATCGGGATGTTACAACTCTCCCCTCCTTTAGAGATTTTTGCCCCCGAAAATCTTACCAGTAAAGAGGTTTGGATGTTGCTCTCTCATAGCTTCTTTCGTTTCCTACGTAGCTCCTTCCATACCATATTTCTGCCATAACACTTTCACTAGTGCTATGCTCTTATTCCTCAACTGCTTCACTTCTCGAGCCAAGATCTTAATCGGCTCTTCTTCATAAGACATATCCGGTCTTATCTCAATTTTCGTCGAAGGAATTACATGTGAAGGATCGAAGCGATACCGTCGCAACATCAACACATTGAACACATTATGAATCTTTTTCAACTCTACCGGCAAAGCCAACTGGTACGCTACAGGCCCAATTCTGTCTGTAATCTCATATGGCCCTATGAATCTTGGACTCAATTACCCTTTTCGTCCAAATCTCATAATCTTCTTCCATGGGGACACTTTCAAAAACACTTTGTCGCCCACTTTAAACTCAATTTCTTTTCTTTTCAAATCTGCGTACGACTTCTGTCGGTCCTAATCAGCTCTCAGACTATTACGGATTACTTTCACCTTCTCTTCAATTTCTTTCACTAGATCGACCCCATGGATTCGCTTCTCACTAAGCTCGGTCCAATACAAAGGAGTCCGACACTTACGACCATACAAAGCCTCATACGGTGCCATATGTATACTCGACTGATAACTATTGTTGTAGGCGAATTCGACCAAAGGTAGATATCTTTCCCAGCTACCTTCGAATTCTAACACACAGCATCGAAGCATATCTTCCAGAACTTGAATCACTCTTTCAGACTGACCATCGGTTTGCGGATGGAACGCAGTGCTGAAATTCAATCTCGTACCCATGGCCTCTTACAACTTCTTCCAAAATCTTGAAGTAAACCTCGGATCTCTATCCGATATAATAGACACAGGTACACTATGTAATCTCACTATCTCTGCCACATACAACTCAGCTAACTTATCCAGTGAATAATCAACACGTACTGGAATAAAGTGAGCTGACTTTGTCAATCTATCCACTACAACCCACACAGCATCTTTCTTTCTCAGAATCGGAAACCCCGTCACAAAATCCATGGTAATCCGATCCCACTTCCATTCAGGTACCATTACTGGCTGAAGTAATCCCGAAGGCACTTGATGCTTAGCTTTCACTTGTTGACAAATTAGACACTTTGTCACGAACTCTGAAATATCTCTTTTCATACCCGGCCACCAATAAGACTCCTTCAAGTCATTATTCATTTTCGTACTACCCAGATGTACTGACAAACATCCACTGTGGGCCTCATGCAAAACCTTTTGGATTAACTCCTCATCTCTAGGTACACAAATTCTGTCACGGTACAACAAACAACCATTCGAGTCCACTCGAAAATCAGAATCACTTTCTGATCCACACTTAGCTCTCTTAGCTTGCATCTCACTGCCATACTTCTGAGCCTCACATATCTGTTGAACAAATAGTGGCTTAGGTCTCAAGTCTGCCAAAATAGCACCATCATCAGACAATGCTAAACTCGTCCTCATAACTCTTAGAGCATACAAGGATTTCCTGCTCAGGGCATCCGCAACCACATTCGCTTTTCCCGGGTGGTAGTCAATGACTAACTAATAGTCTTTCAACAACTCAAGCCACCGTCTCTGTCGAAAATTCAGATCCTTTTGATCCATCAAATATCTCAAACTCTTGTGATCTGTAAAGATTCGGCACTCACCATATAAGTAATGTCGCTAAATCTTTAACGCAAAAACAATCGCAGCCAACTCTGAATCATGAGTCGGATAATTCTACTCGTGCAGTTTCAACTGTCTCGAGGCATAAGCAACTACCTTACCCTCTTGCATCAACACGCAATCGAGACCATTAAACGACGCATCACTGTAAACCATGAACTCTTTTCCCGATTCTAGTTGAACCAAAACTGGCGCCTCAGTCAATAATGTCTTCAGTCTCTCGAAACTTTGTTGACATGTCTCAGTCCATTCAAACTTGACATCTTTGTGCAATAGTTTCGTTATCGGGGTAGTAATCATAGAGAACCCTTTTCACGAAACGTCCGTAATATCCTCGCTAATCCCAAGAAGCTTCTAACTTCGATCGTTCTCGGCGGTTTCCAATCCACAACAAATGAGATATCTTACTCGGGTCAACTCGACACCATCACCGACACAATGTGTCCTAGGAATCCGACTTCTCGGAGCCAAAACTCACTCTTGCTAAACTTAGCATACAACTGCTTATCTCTCAAAGTTTGCAAGACAATTCTAAAATGCTCTTCATGATTGTTCTCATCCCGAGAATAGATCAATATGTCGTCAATGAAGAAAATTACAAACTTGTCCACATACGGTCTGAAAACACGGTTCATCAGATCCATAAAAATCGCAAGTGCATTCGTCAAACCAAACGGCATAACCAAAAACTCATAATGGCCATACCTTGTCCAAAATGCAGTTTTCAACACATCTTGCTCTTTCACTCTGAGCTGATAATAACCAGGCCTCAAGTCTATCTTGGAGAACAGTGTAGCTCCCTTCAGTTGATCAAAAAGATCATCAATCCTTGGTAAAGGATACTTATTCTTAACTGTCACTTTGTTAAGCTGTCTATAGTCTATACACAATCTCATAGACCCATCTTTCTTCTTCACAAACAATACCGGAGCACCCCACGGTGAGTAGCTCGGTCTTGCAAAACCTTTATCTATCAACTCTTGTAACTGGACCTTCAGTTCTTTCAACTCTACAGGTGCCATTCTGTACGGAGCAATCGAAATAGGTGCCGTTCCTGGAACTAACTCAATTCCAAACTCGACCTCTCTCATTGGAGGTAATCCGGGTAACTCTTCCAGAAATACGTCTGGATACTCACATACCACCGGCACTGTTTCAAACTCTACTCCAACCTCTCGAGTATTCAACACAAAAGCAAGATAGGACTCACATCATTTTCTCAAACATTTCTAAGCCACTAGGGAAGAAATCATCACTGCTAGACTATCCGATCCACCTGATACAACCCGAACCACATCTCCACTCTCACATTTCAATTCAATAAACTTACTACCACAGTTCACTAAGACACTATGGGTAGTCAACCAATCCATGCCTAGGATTAAATCAAACTCATCAAACGGCAACAACATAAGGTTTACCGAAAAACAATGATTCTCAAACAATAAAGGACAATTCCTACACACTTTGTCCACTAACACATGCTTTCCTAACGGGTTTGACACCTTAACCAGTACGTCCGTAGACTCAACGGTCATACTCAAACTAGATGCTAATCTCATGCAAATATAAGAATAAGTAGACCCTGGATCTATTAAAGTAATAACAAAGGTGTCATAGAGAGAAAATGTACCCGTTATCACATCCGAGGAGGATGCTTCTTCGCGAGCGCGAATAGCATACGTCCTCGCAGGTGCCCGACCCTCTGGTCTCGTAGTAGAATCTCTTGGCGCACCTCTACCACTATTCCCGCCTCTCGGGTTCCTTGGTGGTCTACCCCTTGCAGACACATCGCTAGGTCTCATCTCTTGCTTCTCTTCCTTATCATCCCTCTCGGGGCAGTTCCGGATAAAGTGGTCAGGGGAACCACAATTATAACAATTCCAACTATTTCCCCAACACTCTCCGGTGTGATATCTACCACAACTTGGACACTCTTGTTCGCTCTTCGTATTGCCCACACTTTCCATTGAGGGAGCTTAGACTCTCGAACCCGAGCGAGTATTGCCCAAGTCTCGATGAGAATAACCCACTGGTGCCGTCGTCTGAGGATTCACTTCCTTGGATCTTTTCGAATGAGCTTGGTACGACTTGCCTATCGACCTCTTTCTAGCATCTCGAGCTTCACTCACAGCCCTCCTCTTTTCTGAACTCAACTCTTCGGCCTTGCTTTCCATTTCAACTAACACCATAAACTCTTTCAACTCCAAAATACCAACTAGGAGTTTGATGTCCTCATTCAGTCCGTCTTCGAACCTCTTACACAAGATGGTCTCTGTCGACACACATTCTTGAGCGTATTTGCTAAGCCTAACAAACTCACGCTCATACTCTGCTACTGACATTCTTCCTTGCTTCAACTCAAGGAATTCCTTCCTTTTCCGATCAGTAAACCTCTGGCTTATATACTTCTTTCAGAATTCTTCCAGAAAGAAGTCCCACGTCACCCACTCTCGGGACCGACGGCGTCAATGTCTTCCACCAATGGTATCTTGCCCAGGAGTCCTCGGCAGGATATCGACACACTTCAAGCTCTCTTCTGGCGTACAAGAGAGTTCATCGAATACTCTCATCGAGTTCTCTTACCAGAACTCCGCCCTCTCTGGGTCATCATCTACCTTAGCTCTAAACTCCTCAGCCCCGTGCTTCCTAATCTTATCCACTGGGGGTTTCGATATCCTCACTACATCCGTACCTTGAGGAGCCACTGGATTTGGCTTAGGTATAGGAGGAGGAGGTGGAAGAGGTTGAGCATTAGGGTTCGCTCGAACATAATCCGAGTACCAATTGCTCATCATCTGGAGAAAGGCTTCCCGTGCCTCTTCCCTTTGACCCCTAACCTCGGGTCCACTTTGAACAGGCACGGTTCCTTACGCAGGAGCCGGCGCATTACTAGCTGCTTCATCAGCAGTCAATGGATCAGAATCCATATACTATATAAAACAAGATTTAAAATCATCAAAAACCACCACACTATCATTGTACACTTATGGCATGTATAGCTAGACTCTTACACCCGCTACGGTAGTCCTAGAACCGACTAAACCTGGCTCTGATACCACTAAATGTAACACCCCTTACCCGGTTCTACGTCGAACCCGGGCCCGAGGTGTTACCAAACTCAAACCACTTGATCGCCACTTTGGCTCGTCGTAACTACTCTCTGAAGTCATCTCAACAACCTCATTCTCGACTTACGAGGCCTCACTCATACACATGAGGGCTCTCGAGAGACTAGCTGGAACTTTTTCCAATCTTAAAATTTTTCTCTTTTATCACGTGTCTCGCACGCCCGTGCAAGATTAGACACGCTCGTGCATGGACAGACATGCCCATGTCCCCAAACCGTGCCTAAAAACCCCAGCATTCTGCCAATGCCCCATGGCCAAGGCACACGCCCGTGCTTACAACCCGTGGTGCACACTGACTACCTTAACACGGCCTAGAGTCTAGACACACGCCCGTGTAGCTAGCCCGTGGCCGACACTGATTAACACACACGTTCTAGGCACATGCCTGTGTGACTAGTCCATGGTCTATTCTGATTTACAATACTAACATGCAGGGGACGCACGGCCAAGGTACACGCCCGTGGACTGACCGTGTGTCTCACATGGTCTAGACACACGCCCGTATGTCTATCCACATGGACAAGAACAAAGCTATGTGCCAAGTTCTTTTCACCCCTCTAGCATACACAACATTTACTCATCTAACACAATCACAATCAACTCAAATTGAATTGCAATCTCACATAGACGACTATAACTTTTCATATAACATAAAATAGCCAACAACATGGCATTATAAAAAATAAGCTATCCATCTAAGGGCCAACACATCTTAGCCATTTACAACAAAATTCACTAACTTGTCTAGCCCCTATACATGCCATATACAAAACATTGAGTCTCATGTACCAGAGTGTGCTGATAGTGTGGGCGATCTTTCAATTGATCCTCGTATCTCGGTTCAACACTTTTACTCTATAAGACAAGGGAAAAGAAAAGGAGTAAGCTTTGAGCTTAGTAAGTTTACACATAAACAATTAAGCATCATAGTATAAGCTAAACAACAATTAGCATTATACTACCAAAAGTAATGAACAACTATGCTTACTCTTTCTAACCCTTACCACATTTCCAACACATCATGAGTCACATACTCATAACCATCGAAATGCACCCCTGCATTCAATGTCACATTTACACAATATACAACACAACATTATTTCTCAATAATTCATCCACACAGCTAATTAACTTAATAATGCATCTACACAGCTTCTTTACTCAATAATGCAATCACATGGCTAATCCACAAAGTTAACCCACACAGCAAATGTCTGGGTGGTTTCACACTTAGCACACCACGGTCGATTAATAAGGTGGTCTCGCACTTAGCCTACCACAAAGGTAATCATAGGGGTTTCTCACTTAGCCCACTAAACGATATACCTAACGATAGCATCGCACATAGCCGACTTGATCATCAATATGCATTAGGATGGTATCGCACTTAGCCTGCCATCTAGCATTATCACTACACATTTACATGTCTACTTACTCAATTAAACATCCATTCACAATTCTACTACATTCATTCTACTTGAACCACATAGGTTCTCAGTCAATCTCGAACAAGCTACACACTAGCTATCATCAACAAATTCTAAGTATGAATGCATTGTTTATGCATAGACTTACCTCAGTACTCAAAAGTATTGATACTTGCAATTTAGTCCACCATCTTGCTTTGGCCTTGGTTTCGATCCGGGCTTCGCCTTTCTTGATCTATAATGAATAAATCAGCTTATTCAATACACACATTGACTAGATTGACCCTTATCTCATACTTTAGCAAAATTACTATTTTTCCCCTAAACTTTCTCATATTTACACTTTAGCCCCAAAGGCTCGTAAAGTGATTTTTATTCAACTTTCTAGTCTTTAATGCTTAGTCGAACCACTTATTCTACAAAAGCTATCATCAATTCTCACTAAAACACACATGTATGACCAAACTTAAGATTTTCACAATCAAGTCCCTACATGCATTTTCATGGAAAATCACTTAACAAAAGATGTTTCTACTACATCAAGCTTTCATAATCTTCCATAAAATATCAACATACATGCATGTCATACATGACCACATTTTTGAACATCCATTTTAGGTCATCAAATAGCTAAAAATAGCTTACACATGCTACTAGTACTTCAAAAATACAAAGAATATCAAAAACGAGGCTAGATGCACTTACTAGCAAGCTTGAAAAATTTGAAGAACCCTAACAATGGCTCTTGGAATTTTCGGCAGCCTTGGGGAAGAAGATGAATGAATTTTTTCATCTTTTCTCCTATTTTAATCACTTATTTGTTAAATGACCAAAATGCCCTTTTTGATAAAGTTTCTATTTTAACTCATCCATGCCAAATTTTGTCCAAATATAAGAAATTGGAAAACTTTCTATTTAAGGACCTCTAATTAATAATCTAAAGCTATTTCACACAATTAGCTTTTAGAATCTCACATTTTGCAACTTTTGTAATTTAGTCCTTTTGGACAATTCAACCACAATTTCACAAAATTGCTTCATGAAACTTTCACACTAGCACGCAAATATAGCATAAACCTCACAAACTCATTCATAAACCTTGGATTTGTTGTCTCGCACCACTATTCTTGTAACACCCCAAACCCGGCCCACAAGCCCTGACCGAATCTGGTATGTCACTACGGAAAAACGGTTGAAAATTTGTTTTGACTTAAAATAAAACTTTAGAATCTGTGATCTTTTGGAAACCATGTCCAATTAAAATCTATTAAATAATATAAGCTTGATATAAAATATCCAAATTAAAACTTTATTATAAGTTATTATAATATAAATCATTTGTAAAAATATTTCTAAGCAAACATAAACTTCAACAACCATAAATAGAGTACTTTAAATCAAAAGTGGCCCTTATTACATCAAATAAATTCCCAAAATACGGATAATATAAAAATCATTATTAATTAACTAAACAAGTAAAACATCTACTTCTGCATGAAAATCTGCTTCTACATGGCCACCTTTGTATCCACTCCAACCCGGTCCATTAATCACGACTCACCTGCGATGTTTAAAAAGTTGGGTGAGTCACACAGACTCAGTGTGTAATTAACCACTGAATTCCACCCACATGTTAACCACATAATTACCCACATGTCAGATATTAATGCAACATTATTTACATGTTAACCACATTCTTATAACAGTGTATTTAACCACATGTTTCCACATACTGGGCTTGGCCCATTACCATATTGAATCCACTTCACATACTGGGCTTGGCCCATTTCACATATATTCAAATGCAAAGTTATGCAATTATGAAGCCCAACCCAGCCTAGGGTCCATCCTCTACACACCCCCTTATCCAGCCTACCACACACCAGGGGATTATTAAATCACCCTCTCCTTTTTACTCCAATATGGCAACAAATGCCGTCTACGTGCAATTAAGCACAATAATCCACAACGCGACCTCAGTCAGAGCCAATCCACGATGTAGCCGTAGCTAACCCCAAAACCACGATGGGACACATAGTCACTCATCAACCACGTACTCGAAGTACACCCGTACCTTCTTTCATAGCCCACCCATGCACATGCAACATAAAATACAGTCATGATAATGCATGCACATGTTTTATTCGTAATCATAGGCATATTCACATATACAAAACAATAATCATATTTCAACCACTTAGTTACTAACCTGTTCCTCGTCATACCCTTGAAGGGTATCAATATCACGATTATCACTGCACTTGTTAGTAAACACATTACACATACAAATATCACGCAAATCCCGGAAACAATGGCTAACTACACACCTTATTACTTGGAGTTCTAGACTCTTGATCCCCGACGCTATCGCTAAGCGAGACTACGGCTATCTGCCTATAGCTTTCATTCTCGGCCCACACCCCGATGGCCAATCCCGAACCGCTAAGACGACTCTTTTCTTAAACTTCGGGATAGGAACCTTCCCTTGCTCTCCTTGGACCGGTATTGGCCTCCATCAAAATGCTTAATCGAACACTTCGTTAATCGACAAGTCACGAGATCTTAAACAAAAAAAGAACCATAACTTTACATCCTTACCGAAAGATCTTAAATCCAGAAGGCTTGTTTATACATAGACTAGCCCCTAAACCTCCAAAATCAAAATCGGTTAGCACCTAAAACCCATAAAATGGCCTATGGCCGAATACCACAAGCCCCTTACCTTACTTATCGAAATCCCGAAAGCTGCACTTGCCGTTGAGTTGTCGTAATCCCTGCTATACAACTATTAGGATCGGCTACTAATAATAATCCATGAGTATGGCCCCCCTTTGGCCGAATACTTACCACCACCACCTTACCTTGAGTAGCCAAACTTGAATAGCCCCTAGGTGCTCCCTCACGCTGTTTTATACACAAAAGAAACACGATATTAAGGGCCTAAGGACATTCGGCCAACTCCAAACACCTCGACCACCCCTTGGTTAACGAATACTAAAAGAGATAGGTTAATAACATAAATCCTTACCTTTCACAACGACTAAAGAAAAGACCCAACGCTCCAACCTTTGCCCAACCAATAATCGGCCTCCACAAGAAATAAGGTTCGGCTTGAATGGAAAGAAAATAGTGAGAAAAGGGGAGATAGGGGTTCGATTTTGAGAAGGAAAGAAAAGAAAATAAATTGAAGGTGAGGTGTATAGGATTCGGCCAAGAAAAAGAAAAAGTAGATTGCAATAGTGTTTCAGTTTGAGAGAGAATGAAAAAGAAAAATCAATAGATGGAGGTTTAGCCGAGATTATAAAGAAAAGACCAAAAGAATTCGGCATTATCCCCTCCCCATGTTTGCCGTCCACTATTCTCATGAAGAGTTTAAAATTCGGCCAATTACTTGAATTGCTCTTGACCAGTAGTTTAAAGATATTCAAAATAATTTGAACACTCCATCTCCTATATTTTCTCTTGGCCACTAAATTTAAACTATTCAAAATAATTTGAATGCTTACATGCCTAAATTCTCTCTTGCCAACTATTAAGGATTAATCAAATAATAATCTAATTAGAATCTAATTTAATCCTTATTATTCCTTATTATCTCATCAAATAAATAATGAAAAAAATAAAGAAGCCATGTGTTCATCAACTTCCTTCCAGCCGAATGCAAAAACAACAAGGAAACCATGCGCAGGCCAATTCACTTTGTCACGCCAGCAGCAAAAAGGAAAAACAAAATGCTGCTGCTTTGATTCGAACCAACGACCTCACGCACCAGTCCTCTCTTCCAACGTCCCTAACCACTTCTCCAATTAGACTTTCATGTCAAATAACCCCACCATTTAATTATAAGGCATTCCTACTTAAGCCCATCACCGCATATAAAATAAGGCGCAAAATGCTGCTCCAACTACTCGAACCTGCGACCTCCCTGGAACCATAATCTGCAGCCAACGTCCCAGCCAATTTGCCAATGCGCCATTTGTGATATAATCCCCCCAAAGCTTTTTTTAAGGCCTCCTTCGTTAGCTCCCTTGTCTCACGCCAAAACCAAAAATAAAACGCCCTTGATGCCGCCTGGATTCGAACCCAGGCCCTCATTAGCGTCACCACCAAGCCTTTAAGCAGCGCATGGAGCCACTTTGCCAACTGGACTTTCATGTCTATTAACCCTGCCGTTTATTTTTAAGGCATACCTAGCCCAGTTCCCCTAATTGACGCAAAATAAAACCAAAATGCTGCCTTTGCTGCTCGAACATGAGACCCCTAAGCACCATGAGGCGTCACCTTCCCCATGCTCTAAGTGGAGCCCCATGCGACTCCACCAAAGCCATTCTTGCGTCTTAACCTTCCAATTTTTTTTCTCTTAAGACCTCCAAAGCCAAGCTCCCCTTCTTACACTAAAATTCAAAAATTTCCTAAGTCATCCCTTGCCTTCTAGGGTTCTCCAAACCCCTTAAAATTCATCCAACCTCACCCTAAGCCTTCCATCCCCTGAGTTATGCACTAAATGCATAACCCCTAGACCGGGATGTTACAATTCTACCCTCCTTAAAAATAATTTCGTCCTCGAAATTACTTACTACTAAATAATCCTAACTCGCTACTCCACGCCTCAGCTGCGCACTCTGATCTTAGTAAATCTATCCTGCCTTCTAGACACAGTCTTAAGGTTCACATCCAAAGTTCCTACACTTAACTAGCCACACAAGCATGAGCTAACTTCACATCAACAAGACAATAAATGGTGTCCCAAAATAAAGAACGTACCTGATATCAAGTCCTTGGCTGACTTGCATCCGATTCTGTAGCACCTCTGCCGGTACCATTTCCTCCATGGCTCAAACCTCGACCTCTCGTTGCCTGAGGGCATTTCTTAACCAAATGGGCCTTCGACCCACACCGGAAACATTTCTTACTATTTCCCCAACATTCTCCTAAATGAGCTCTCCCACACTCAACACATGAACGGTTCCGATCAGCTGGTACAAGTGCACGTACAGGATTCTCGATCCTTGGTCTTTTCTGGACATTACCAAGTGATGCTGATGGTCCAAAACTTCTCTTATTCTCATTCCTATTCTTCTTTCGGTTTTCTCTTATAGTCTTCTTAACCTCTTGACGATCCGAGCTTTCTCCACGAGAATGGCGAAGTCCTTTCTCTGCGGAGCGATCAACTCCACGCAACTCATCTCGCAGCCCATCTTGAATCGAACACACCTTTCATAATCGGTAGCCATGATTCCTTTGGCGTCTTGACTTAGCCGCACAAATTCAGACTTCATACTCCGCTACTGACTTATTCCTTGTACTAGATTTAGAAACGCTTTCCTTTGCGAGTCCAAATAAGCGGCTCCTACGTACTTCCCTTCAAACTTGGCCTTAAAGTAATCCTAATCCGATCGATCTGCGGTACACCTTGTTTGACGATGAGCCACCAACGATAAGCCGTCCGCGAAGCAGCGAAACAACACCCTTCAGCTTTTCTTCATTGGTGCAGTCCAAATCGTCCATGATTCTTTCGACTGCTTCTAGCCAATACTCCGCTACATTCGGAGCTACTCCAGATACCCCTCAAAAGATCTCAGCTCCGTTCAATCTAAGCCTTCCGATCTCGACTTTCGAGCTCCGCTTCCTACACTAGCTCCTGCTACTCGCTCGAGCACTCGCAACATGGCCCGCGATACTGCGTCATCTTCACCTATCTGATCTTGCTCCTCCGCGTCCACTGCTGGTGGCGGCACTTCACTTTCTGACCCATGGCCAGACCCTACCGGTTCCGATGCTGCCATTCTACCTCTACCGCATCCCCTAGAACTCATCTCTATCGTTGCGATTTATCTGATTAAAAAGTTTTATGCATCAGACTTTTGTTCCACTTATTAACCGCGAATAATTTTATGAAATGAAGATATTTAGAAGTAGTCCTTTCGATCACACAAAGGTTCAATTCAAGTTCACTATTCTACTTCAGAATATCACATTCATTTCTCGATAAAGGCACATTCATTCATCAACATATTCATCCAGTGGTATCCACCACCCACACTCACTATTCGAACATTGCTGTCCGCTTCTATCCCAGGGGCATTTTCTTCATTTCTTTTTTTTTCCTATAAGGGTATTTTAGTAATTTACAATACAGGGGCATTTTTTTAATTTTTTGTAAATCAGAGATATTTTGGAAAAAATTTCACAATAATATTTTACTACAATTAAAAGGGTAATTTAAGGATTTTAAAACTAGGGTTTTTATAAAATACGGCTAGTTCCCTTTCGGGTTTTAGTTAGGGTTTAGCCTATGACTGAGTCATCTTGGTTAGGGTGAACCGAGGCTACGCACCAGGTAGGATTCGAGTAAAGAGGAGGTGAGTCGCTAGGACTGCTTAAGTACCAAGCTCTTCTTGAATACCAATCCTGAACATGCGTACAATGGTTGCCACACACTTAACTTTCGCGACTTAGTTCACACGGTGTTTGTTTATGAGTCCTTAAGTCTTATGCATATGTTTGAGTAGACTAGTCCTAGGGTCCAATAGCCCTAACATTCTATTCTACAAGCCCACATAAGCCCATACAATTCATATATTCAAATCACTTCAGAAGTCAGAAGTACTTACAGTGGACTTGGTTCGGAGATCTGAGTGCCATGCTAGAATAACTTGAAAAATATTTCATAAAAACCCATATTTTTGAAAAGCCCATTTTGAAAATGTTTTTGGGCCCAAAACCCTCAAATCTGAGTTTTGAACCGAGCTCTGATACCAAACGGTAACACCCCAAACCCGGCCCACAAGCCCTGACCAGATCTGGTATGTCACTACGGAAAAACGGTTGAAAATTTGTTTTGACTTAAAATAAAACTTTAGAATCTGTGATCTTTTGGAAACCATGTCCAATTAAAATCTATTAAATAATATAAGCTTGATATAAAATATCCGAATTAAAACTTTATTATAAGTTATTATAATATAAATCATTTGTAAAAATATTTCTAAGCAAACATAAACTTCAACAACCATAAATATAGTACTTTAAATCAAAAGTGGCCCTTATTACATCAAATAAATTCCCAAAATACGGATAATATAAAAATCATTATTAATTAACTAAACAAGTAAAACATCTATACGCATGAAAATCCGCCTGCATGGCCACCTTTGTATCCACTCCAACCCGGTCCATTAATCACGACTCACTGCGATGTTTAAAAAGTTGGGTGAGTCACACGATTCGATGTGTGTATTAACCACCGAATTCCACCCACATGTTAACCACATAATTACCCACATGTCAGATATTAATGCAACATTATTTACATGTTAACCACATTCTTATAACAGTGTATTTAACCACATGTTTCCACATACTAGGCTTGGCCCATTACCACATTGAATCCACTTCACATACTGGGCTTGGCCCATTTCACATATATTCACATGCAAAGTTATGGAATTATAAAGCCCAACCCAGCCTAGGGTCCAAACTCTACACACCCCCTTATCCAGCCTACCACACACCAGGGGATTATTAAATCACCCTTTCCTTTTTACTCCAATATGGCAACAAATGCCGTCTACGTGCAATTAAGCACAATAATCCACAACGCGACCTCAGTCAGCGCCAATCCACGATGTAGCCGTAGCTAACCCCAAAGCCACGATGGGACACATAGTCACTCATCAACCACGTACTCGAAGTACACCCGTACCTTCTTTCATAGCCCACCCATGCACATGCAACATAAAATACAGTCATGATAATGCATGCACATGTTTTATTCGTAATCATAGGCATATTCACATATACAAAACAATAATCATATTTCAACCACTTAGTTACTAACCTGTTCCTCGTCATACCCTTGAAGGGTATCAATATCACGATTATCACTGCACTTGTTAGTAAACACATTACACATACAAATATCACGCAAATCCGGAAACAATGGCTAACTACACACCTTATTACTTGGAGTTCTAGACTCTTGATCCCCGACGCTATCGCTAAAGCGAGACTACGACTATCTGCCTATAGCTTTACATTCTTGGCCCACACCCCGATGGCCAATCCCGAACATTGAGACAATTTGTTTTCTTAAACTTCGGGATAGGAACCTTCCCTTGCTCTCCTTGACTGGTATTGGCCTCCATCAAAATGCTTAATCGAACACTTCGTTAATCGACAAATCACGAGATCTTAAACAAAAAAGAACCATAACTTTACATCCTTACGAAAGATCTTAAATCCAGAAGGCTTGTTTATACATCGACTAGCCCCTAAACCTCCAAAATCAAAATCGGTTAGCACCTAAAACCCATAAAATGGCCTATGGCCGAATACCACAAGCCCCTTACCTTACTTATCGAAATCCCAAAAATTTGCACTTGCCGTTGAGTTGTCGTAATCCTGCTATACAACTATTAGGATCGGCTACTAATAATAATCCATGAGTATGGCCCCCCTTTGGCCGAATACTTACCACCACCACCTTACCTTGAGTAGCCGAACTTGAATAGCCCCTAGGTGCTCCCTCACGCTGTTTTATACACAAAAGAAACACGATATTAAGGGCCTAAGGACATTCGGCCAACTCCAAACACCACGACCACCCCTTGGTTACTTGAATACTAAAAGAGATAGGTTAATAACATAAATCCTTACCTTTCACAACGACTAAAGAAAAGACCCAACGCTCTAACCTTTGCCCAACCAATAATCGGCCTCCACAAGAAATAAGGTTCGGCTTGAATGGAAAGAAAATAGTGAGAAAAGGGGAGATAGGGGTTCGATTTTGAGAAGGAAAGAAAAGAAAATAAATTGAAGGTGAGGTGTATAGGATTCGGCCAAGAAAAAGAAAAAGTAGATTGCAATAGTGTTTCGGTTTGAGAGAGAATGAAAAAGAAAAATCAATAGATGGAGGTTTAGCCGAGATTATAAAGTAAAGACCAAAAGAATTCGGCATTATCCCCTCCCCATGTTTGCCTTCCACTCTTCTCATGAAGAGTTTAAAATTCGGCCAATTACTTGAATTGCTCTTGACCAGTAGTTTAAAGATATTCAAAATAATTTGAACACTCCATCTCCTATATTTTCTCTTGGCCACTAAATTTAAACTATTCAAAATAATTTGAATGCTCACATGCCTAAATTCTCTCTTGCCAACTATTAAGGATTAATCAAATAATGATCTAATTAGAATCTAATTTAATCCTTATTATTCCTTATTATCTCATCAAATAAATAATGAAAAAAACAAAAGAAGCCATGTGTTCATCAACTTCCTTCCAGTAGAATGCAAAAACAACAAGGAAACCATGCGCGAGCCAATTCACTTTGTCACGCCCGTGACAAAAAGGAAAAACAAAATCTTTCTTGCTTTGATTCGAACCAACGACCTCACGCACAGACCCTCTCTTCCAACGTCCCTAACCACTTCTCCCATTAGACTTTCATGTCAAATAACCCCACCATTTAATTATAAGGCCTTCCTACTTAAGCCCATCACGCATATAAAAATAAGGCGCAAAATCTTTGCTCGGCTACTCGAACCTGCGACCTCCACGGAACCATAATCTGCGACCAACGTCGGCCAATTTGCCAATCGCCATTTGTGATATAATCCCCCAAAACTTTTTTAAGGCCTCCTTCGTTAGCTCCCTTGTCTCACGCCAAAACCAAAAATAAAACGCCCTTGATGTTGCCTGGATTCGAACCCAGGCCCTCATTAGCGTCACCACCAAGCCTTTAAGCAGCGCATGGAGCCACTTTGCCAACTGGACTTTCATGTCCATTAACCCTGCCGTTTATTTTTAAGGCATACCTAGCCCAGTTCCCCTAATTGACGCAAAATAAAACCAAAATGCTGCCTTTGCAGCTCGAACATGAGACCCCTAAGCACCATGAGGCGTCACCTTCCCCATGCTCTAAGTGGAGCCCCATGCCACTCCACCAAAGCCATTCTTACGTCTTAACCTTCCAAATTTTTTTCTCTTAAGACCTCCAAAGCCAAGCTCCCCTTCTTACACTAAAATTCAAAAAATTCCTAAGTCATCCCTTGCCTTCTAGGGTTCTCCAAACCCCTTAAAATTCATCCAACCTCACCCTAAGCCTTCCATCCCCTGAGTTATGCACTAAATGCATAACCCCTAGACCGGGATGTTACAATTCTGACTAGGCCCTAAACCGGGATGTTACAGTTATCGTTGACAGACTAACAAAATAAACACATTTTATACCTGTTCAAATTGATTATTCACTCAAGAATTTAGTAGAATAGTATGTTTAAAAATTATGAGATTACACGGAGTACCACTATCGATTATATCTGATCGTGATCCACAATTTACTTTTAGATTTTGGAGCAAATTACACAATGCTCTAGGCTCAAAGTTGAACTTCAGTTCTGCTTTTCATCCGTAGACAGATGGTTAGTCAAAGAGAATAATTCAAGTTTTGGAATATACGTTGCGGTGTTGTATTATTAAGTTTGAAGGTAATTGGGAAAAATATTTGCCATTGGCCAAACTTGCGTATAATAACAGTTATCACTCAAGTATAAAAATGGCTCCGTACGAGGCTTTATACGGGCGTAAACGTAGAAGTCTGATGTATTAGTCAGAGTTGACTGAAATAAAGTTAGTTAGGGTCGATTTAGTTCAAGAAACTGAAGAAAAAGTTTGAGCTATCTGAGATAATTGGAAAGCTACATCCAATCGCCAGAAATCTTATGCTGACTTGAAACGTAAGGATATAGAATTTTCGGTTAGTGAGAAAGTGTTCCTGAAAGTCTTGCCCTGGAAGAAAGTGTTACATTTTGGTAGAAAAGGAAAGCTCAGTCCCAGGTTTATTGGGCCATATGAAGTTTTAGAAAGAACAGGACATTTAGCCTATCGTTCGGCATTACCTCCAGAATTTGACAGAATTAATAGTTTTTTAATGTTTCGATGCTTCGACATTATCGTTCTGATTCGTCCCACATTTTAACTATGGATAAAATTGAGTTATAGTTCGATTTGACTTATGATGAAGTGCCTGTGAAAATCTTAGCTCGGGAAATAAAAGTTGAGAAATAAATTTGTACCATTAGTTAAAGTCTTATGGCACCAACATGGGATACAAGAAGTGACATGGTAAACAGAAGAAAACATGAAATCTCAACACCCAAACCTTTTCTCGAGTAAGATTTTCGAGGATGAAAAACTCCTTTAGGGGGAGAGTTGTAATATTCTTTTTTTTAGTAGTGTCAAAAATAGTGGTTCTTAGATCACAATTCCGATATGAGAGGTTATGTTTATTAATTAAGTAATGTTTATAGAGTTACATTAGGGTCGTATTAAAATTTGGTTAAGAATTAGTAAAAAGGATTAAATTCTAAATGTTGAGAAAGTTAGTTGCTATTAGTAAATTGGGTTAAATAGCTTTAGAAATTTAATTTGGTGGCCTTAAGTGGTAATTAGACCATCACTATCTATGATGGACAATAATGGGTATTAAGTTAGCTTAAATAAATGTTTTATTAAAGGACAAAAAGGTAAATTAATAAATAAAACTTCAGAAAAATGATAAAATAATGATATCATCTTCCTTAGTGCAATGTTTCACCAAAAATTAAAGGAAGAACCACCATTTTTATCAAGCTTGAGGTTCGACTATATTCATAGCTTGCATGTAAGTAATTTCCAACCCATTTCTTGAGATTTTTATGTTTTTGGAATCATTGCAACTAGGTCCAACTAACCCATAGATTTATTTTTGAAACTGTCAAAGATTTTTGATGTTGCCATTGATGAGTTCTTGATGTTCATGATGTTAAATAATAGATTTGAACTATTAGTTGTTGATTATGTGTATTTTATAAAGTGGTTTTTGTTAGTTTTTGAGTAAAGGATTAAACTGATTAAATATTTAAAATTTCATGGAAATTGTGTAATTAGTGAATAATGGTGGACTACCCTAGTTTAGAATGAAATTTGGTTAGCCTTGGGAAGTTGTAAAATTGGTTAATTTGGATTTTGAATATAGGGACTAAATTGTGATAAATGTAAAAAGTTTAGGGAAAATGTGTAATTAATAAAAAGTTAAGTGTCATATGCATTAAATTGAGTTTGAAATATATGTGAATTTAACAGATTGTATTTAATCATTATTTTAGATCAAGATTTGAATCAAAAAGAAAATAATCGTGGAAAAGGAAAAATTACGGAGTAATCACTGCTGTGAAATCGGAAGTGGATCATAGGTAAGTTCATAGTATAAAAGAATTATATTATATAAAATTTAGTATTGATGTTGTTTTGTGTTAGTTAATTTATTTTGAAGATGAAATTGAAATGGTTATTGATGAGTATGTTTAAGTATTACATTGGTTGAGAAAATGGATGAATTTATAAATGATGAAACCTTCAGGTGAACATATTAAAGTTATTGGTTATGTATAGTTATTATGGAAATGCACATAAATTGAAAGTGATACATTCAATAAATTTCCCAGTCTAACGTAGTAATCACTAGGATACGATTGGCATGCCAATAGGGTTAGTATGCACGCTTGTACGAGTTTGCACTTTGGTGCCTCTGTATACACTTCGGTGTCTCTGATCGCACTTCGGTGCCTCCGCTTGCACATTCGTGCCTCTGTTCGCACTTCGATGCCTCTGTTATGCATCATTGATTCTTTTGGTGTGGTGTAGTTACCCATGTATCCGAGCCAAGTTACTAGTTTATCGGCCTATGTGACAATTGGATTATAATCTATCTATGTGTAAATATGTATTACATATTCATAAAATTCTTAAATGAGAAATAATGCTATGAAATGATTGGTTACATGTGTGAATTATTAATTGGAATAAATTTGGTTTATGGAATGTAAAAGTCCTTTGAGATGGAAGTCATTTGATAAGTATGAATATATGAAAGTTACTAATATGAATTGGTGAACTTGGATTTGGCGATCAAGATACTAAGTTGTCTCTTAAAGTGTTTATTTTGGATTAAGGTAAGTTAATTTGATGTTAGTGCTATGAACTTACTAAGCTTCTTTAGCTTACTTGTTCCTTTTATGTTATTTGTAGTTGACAAATTGCGGGCTGACTGAACGGATCGATTTGGGAGCTCACACTATCTAGCTGACATGGTACCTTTTGTATTTCTTTTTGGGTTGTGGCATGTATATAGGCTCTTTGTTGTTCATATGTCAAATGTTGTGTTGTGATGTTATATTTATTGAATGGTTAATTATGAATGTGAATATAAGTTAGCTTTTGGTTAGACGAATATTTAAGGTTAAGATTTGGTAATGGTGTGTTGTTTTGGTAAGCTTTTATGCATGTTTTTATTATGGCCAAAATGTTTGTTAAATGGAAAATTTGGATTAGATTATTTGAGTGAGTTTGGTTTGAGGTGCCTTTGAATGACATATTGGTTAGTTTTAAGATGGATAAAGCGTTTGACATGAATTGAATTTGCTAAGATGTGATTTTTACCATTTTTAGATAAGTACCAATACTCTGGCATTTGGTATCGATACTTGACCAAATGAACAATATTCAAATAAAGCAGAATGCCAAAATGGTATCAATTTTTAGTTGAGTATTGATACTTTTTTAATAAAATATCGATACCATCAACTAATCATCGAAACAACGATTTTACAAAGAAAACAAAATTGAATTTTTGTATCGATTGGGTATCGATACCAACTGCGGAATTTTCTTTCTAAATTTTAAATCTTAAATGATTTTGAGACTTAATCCTGTTATATGTTGAGGTTCACCAATAGGTCCTCTTAGAATTCTAAAATTAAATTATATATATTAGTTTACACGTGATTGCAATTTTAAATACTAGAGTTTTGTGTACAATAAAGTGATTAACAATTGTCTAGCTTTGTCGTAACATTGTTTACTCGAGCCCGATAGACGTGTCGGGTAAGGGGTGTTACACCGTGTGCTAGACTGTGTGTGCATTCGAAGTTAGGTCACACGACCGTGTGGCCAGGCTATGTAATTCTCTATGACTGTGTGGTTCATCCTGCACTTAAAGTTTAAATGACACACGACCGTGTGGGGTGACCGTGTGTGGCACATGGCTGTGTGACAGCCCGTGTCCCAGGCTGTGTGCTTCCCAAATGACCCTTAATGCAAGACAATTTAACCTCAATTACTTGGGCACCAAACCAAACCATTTGCACACACATTCATATGGTTAAAACACATTCAAACACACATAAAACATACCAAATCATTCATCCTATATGCCTAACCAATATGCCATCAATTGGCACCAAAATTCACACACCAAAACAATTCAAATCAATGTCACAAATCCATATTTTAAACATACATCACACACACCATTTAATCATTTCATCCCCATTTCCATTATCCCATAAGCCATTTATATTCACAAGACATTCATAAGTGAACCAGAATACATATTTACACCAACATTTACCAACCAACAACTATGGATATATATACACCAATAACTTGACATAAACACAAACCACACCATATTTCAATCATCATAAGCTTAATTACAAATTCAACTAACAGGTTAACTTAAATAAATTCAAACTCTATATACATGCCACAAATCAAAATAACCCAAAGACAAAAGCTACCTAAAAGAGTCTGGATAGTGTGAGCTTTGAAGTTAATCCGCTCGACCAATTCTGCAAAATGTTAACTACAGAAAACAAAACAAAACAAAAACAAGTAAGCTTATGAAGCTTAGTAAGTCCATAATAAAAATTCAATTCAACTTACCTTAATTTATAATTAATTACTTAATGAACTTAAATAATTAAAACCCTGACAACGATTTCCAAAATCATATATCATTAGTACCCAAAACATTCAATTATATAATTCAATATACACAATGGTTCAAACCAAAGCAATTCATGCTTTCATACATATACATATATACACAAACATTTCAATAAACATAAATCCAACTCAAAGAGTAATTTAACTTTAAACTTAAAATTTAATGGCCCATTGAACTATAGCAACTTGACTTGGATACTTAGGTTTCCCTGAAACACACCATAGAGCATCAAAATGCTAACAGAGGCACCGTATTGCAAATACAGAGGCACCAAAGTGCAGTCCTGTACAAGCGCTTGTATTAACCCTATTGGCATGCCAATCGTATACTAATCGTTTACTACATTCAACCAGAAAATTTAACCGAATTCACTACATTAATCATTCAAAGGAACTTCCATATTTCTATACAAATTTCATATATTCATTCTATGATTTCATAGTTCATAATCACAACCATTTCTCAAATAAATACGCACTCAACTTAAACTCATTCGTAACCAACACCCAAAATTAACATTTAAATTTAAAATATTCTACAACAATTCAACTTAATTAACTCAAACAACATCAATTAAGATATATAGATATACAAATTCATTCACTTATACAATGAACTTACCAAAATATGGTAGTTATCCACACGCGACGACAACTACTCGACGACTTTTCATTTTTCGCGTTTATCAACCGATTGATCCGTTTTTTTATCTAAATTTAACAATTCTATTTCAATTAACCAATTCCGTATAATAATATATTTAAATTTACATTTTTGGCCCTTTAATAACATTTTATAATTTTACCCTATAGTTTTACATTTTATACCATTTAGTCCCTAAACCCGAATTTCCAAATTTATAAAAATTTCATAATTTCCCACGCTAACCAAATTTTCATTTAAGTTACTACAACCCAGTCTTATTCAAAATTCATAAGAATTCCACATCAATTTAATATTTTTTATCAAATTAGTCCTTTAACTAACAACTAACTAAATTCACTTTACAAAATAATCCTAAACATCAACCAAGACTACAAAATCACCATTTAACTTCAAAAATACCTTGAATTTATCAATGGTAAATTCAAAAACCTTTAACAGATTTACAAATTATTCCCTGGGTTAGCTAGATTAAGCTACAATGATTACAAAAACATAAATTTTACGAGAAACGTATGAGAAAAACACTTACATGCATCAAACTAAGCAAGGTCGAATGTTGAACATAACTATGGTGATATTTCCTTCTAACTTTCGTTGGAAATAAGACTAAGGAAGATGCTGAACATTTGTTTTATTTTTGTTTATTCAATAATTACCAATTTACAATTTTACCCTTTATAATATAACATTAATATCACCAAACCCATTCCCATTAACCGTCCATCGTAAATTACTATAGTCTAAATACCATATAAGTTCTCCCTCTTTTAGTAATAAAGCCATTTAATCATGAAATACAATAACAATTAAGTTTTTACGTCTATTTCAATTTAGTCCTTTTTAATTAATTAACTATTCAAACATTAAAATTTCTATATCAAACGTTCATATACCTAAATAGTAACTCCGTAAACATTTAGTAAAAATATTTACAAACTTGGTTTACAAAAAAAAAAAAGATCGCGATACCTTATTTTTCGAAACCACTTGACTTTCGGAACAACCACTAAATTATTTATTTAATTAGCTAAAATTAATCAAGTCAAAATTCAATATAAAATTGTTATTGACTCGTATAATTTAAGTACTAATTATTACAGACTTACTCGTCAGATTTGTGGTCCTGAAACCACTGTTTCTAACACCACTGAAAACGGGCTATTACAACTCTCCCCGTAGAAAATTTATTCCTCGAAATTTCTTACCTGTAAATAGATCCCGGTACTATGATTTCATAGAGTTTTCTGTTTCCCATGTAGCTTCTTCAACTCCGTGTCGATGCCATAATAATTTAACCAATAGAACACTTTCTTAATTCTTTCACTCCCCGAGCCATAATTCTAAACGGTTCCTCGCTGTAAGTCAGATTAGGCTGTAAGTCAATTTCAACTGTAGACAACACCTGTGATGGATCAGAACGATAGTGTCGAAGCATTGAAACATGAAAAAATTTGTGGATTCTGTCAAGTTCCAGAGGTAATGCCAAATGATATTCCATATGTCCTATTCTTTCTAGAATTTCATACGGTCCAATAAATTATGGATTGAGCTTTCCCTTTCTGCCAAAACGCAACACTTTTCTCCTGGGAGAGACTTTCAGAAAGACTCTCACCAATAGAAAATTCTATATATTTATGTTTCAAATCGGCATAAGATTTCTGGTGATCGGATGCAACTTTTAGATTATCTCGAATAATTCTAACTTTTTCTTCATTTTCGCGAACAAAGTCAACCCCAGGTAACTTTCTTTCATTTCGTTCAGACCAATATAACGAACTTCTATGTTTACACTTATATAAAGCCTCGTACGGAGCCATTTTTATGCTCGACTGATAGCTGTTATTATACGCAAATTCAGTTAATGATAAATATTTTTCTCAGCTACCTTCAAACTTGATAATACAACAACGCAACATATCTTCCAAAATCTATATTGTTCATTCAAAAAGACCATCTGTTTGCGTATGAAAAGCGATACTGAAATTCAATCTGGCTCCCAAAGCCTCGTGTAAGTTACCCCAAAATGTAGAGGTAAACCTTGGATCACGATCGTATATGATCGACAATGGCACACTGTGCAATCTTACAATTTCTTAAACATATAATTCAGCTAATGTCTCAAGTAAATAATCAGTTCTAACATGTATAATATGACCTAATTTCGTTAACTTGTCCACAACAACCCATATTGAATCTTTTCTTTTCAGAGTCAACGGTAACTCTGAAACAAAATCCATAGTGACACTCTTCTATTTCAACTATGGAATCATCACAGGCTGTAACAAAACTCGACGAAATCTGATGTTCAGCTTTCACCTGCTGACATACCTAACATCTATATACAAACTCGGATATTTCACGTTTCATACCAGGCCACCAGTAATGTTGTTTCAGATCGTTATACATTTTGTTACTTCTAGGGTGAATCGAGTAAAAAAATATCGTAATATTCATTCAACAACTCTCGTTCTAACCCAAAATCATTCAGTACACACAATTGACCTCGAAAATACAAACAATCATCAACTCCGATGCTAAAACTAGTTTTCTAAGCACTTTTCACTAGTTCCAGCCTCAACAACGAATTTGGACCATCTTTTTGAAGTTATTCAATTTTCTATAAGAATACCAACTTCACTATCAACTCAGCCAAAATAGAACCATCATGTTCCAAAGTCAAATTTACATTCATGGCTCTTAAAGAAAATAGAGATTTTCGACTCAAATCATTTATGATAATATTATCTTTCTTGGGGTGATAATCAATTACTAAATCATAATCTTTTAGTAATTCAAGCCATCTATGTTGACTCAAATTTAAATCTTTTTGAGTGATCATGAATCTCAAACTTTTATAATCAGTACCAATATGACATTTCTCACCGTATAGATAATGTCACCAGATCTTCAAAGCAAATGCAGCTACTGCAAACTCCAAATCATGTGTTGGATACTTTCACTCGTGAGGCTTCAACTATCTTGAGGCATAAGCAATTACTCTCCCGCTCTGCATCAGAGCGCAACCCAAGCCACAAAAGGGACACATCACTATAAACAATAAACTCTTTCCTAGTTTCAGGTTGAGTCAGAAATAGAGCTTCGGTTAACATATCCTTCAACTGCTCAAAAATTTTATGGAATTTATCGGACCAAACAAAATTAACATCTTTTTGCAATAGTTTAGTCATCAGAGATGTTATAATGGAAAAGTTTTTAACAAAATGACGATAATATCCCGCTAAGCCCAAAACGCTACATTCCTCAGAAACACTCTTTGGTACTTTCCAATCAACAATTATTGATATTTTATTCGAATCAACACCGATACCATCAGTTGAGATTACGTGACCCAGAAATCTAACCTCCCGTAACCAAAATTCACATTTATTGAATTTCGCATAAAGTTGTTTTTCATGCAAGATCTGCAATACAACTCTTAAATGCTCAGCATGATCTGACTCGTTCAACGAGTAAATTAAAATGTCATCTATAAACACCATAAAAAAGGATTTAAATATGTTAGGAACACCCGATTCATCAAATCCATAAATGTTGTAGGGGCATTAGTCAAACCAAATGGCAATACCAAAAACTCATAATATCGTAACGAGTTCTGAATATAATTTTTGGCACGTCTGGCTCCTTAACTCGCAACTGGTAATAACCTAACTATAAATCATTCATCAAAAATACTGTAGCTCCTTTTAATTGATCAAATAAATCATCTATCTAAGGTAGAAAATATTTATTCTTTATTGTAACTCGATTTATTTTTCAATAGTCTATGCACAATCTCATCGATCCGTCTTTCTTTTTCATAAATAAAATCAGTGCACCCCAAGGCGACACACTCTGTCGGATAAAATCACGACCCAAAATTTCCTATAATTGTGTTTTCAATTCTTTCAATTCTATAGGAGCCATTATGTATTGAGCTATCGAAATTATAGCTATCCCAGTACAAGTTCTATTACAAATTCAACTTCTCTAATCGATGGTAACCCTGGTAACTCCTCGGGAAACACGTCAGCAAGTTCTTTAACTATTGGCACTTGATAATTTTTTATTCTAACACCCGTGAATCATGAAAGTATGCAAGATACGGCTCACAACCTTTTTTGATCTAATTTTGAGCTAACAATGCTAAAATTATATTTGTAGCATAACCTGTTCCACAAGCATTGACACAAACAAGTTCACCATCCTGACATTTCAAAATAATCTGCTTCTATCGACAATTTACTATTGCATCATGTTCAGTCAGCCAATCCATACCCAAATTGAGATCAAAATCATCAAATGGCAACAACATTAGATCGGCAGGAAAATAGTATCCCAGATTTTCAATGGATACATTCTACAATTCTTATTAACTAATACACATTGACCCAATGAATTTGTTACTCTAATAGTGTAATCAGTTGACTCAAAAGGTAAATTCTTTTTGTTTACTAATGTTGTGCATATATAAGAATGGCTTGACCTAGGGTCAATCAATGCATAAACATTAATATCAAAAAGGGAGAATGTACCAGCAATAACGTCTGGAGCAGAAGCTTCCTCGCGAGCTCTAATAGCATAGGTCCTGGCAAGTGCTCTAGCCTTTGATCGCTCTATCATATTAATAGCTTTTCCTCAACCAATTGTACCACCTTTACTATTCCTCGACTTTCTACCTCTCTGTGAAGTAGTCTCATGTTTGGAAACTTGATCTCCTAAGTCATTAAATTACTTTGGACAATTTATTAAGAAATGTTCAGTTAAACTGCATTTAACACAAGTTCCCAACTTGAACCGACACTCACCAAAATGGCCTTTACCACAATGTTTGAAAATAGGTCTTTCAGTATTTCTAATACCGCCCACACTATTAGCTGGTGAATTTACAGATTTGAAGTTGCTCTGTCTTGGTCTATCCCTACCAGTGAATCTTGAAGGAGAAGTGAATCAACTAGCATAATTATGAAATCTCCTTTACGGAGAAGTCTAAACTATTTTGGATGGTCCTCTTTTATTGAAATCTTGGGACTTCAAATTTGATTGCCTTTTGTCTTTGGAAATCTCTTCCATTTTTCGTGCTCGCTCTGACAATTCTACAAACTCTCACAGTTTTAATACTCCCACTAACATTCAAATTTCATCATTTAGTCCATCTTCAAAACAAATACACATCTCTTCTTATGATGATATGATGTTTCAAGCATACTTACTCAAACAAACAAATTCCCATTCATAATCTACTACTGACCAATTTCCTTGCTTCAACACAAGAAACTCTTTCTTTTTCCTATGTAGATATAATCGACTAAAATATTTCTTTTTGAACTCTATCAGAAAGAAATCCCAATTAACATGATCATTTGGAACCATAGCTGTCAACGTAAACCACCATTAGTATGGTTCATCTTTCAATAGTAAAATTACACATTTCAAGCTGTCCTCAGGTGAACACATAAGTTCAACAAATACTCTCTACATATTCTCAATCTAATACTCGACTCTAGAAGGATTGCCATCAAATTTACCCCTGAATTCTTCATCCCCACATTTACGAATTTTATCAATAGGAGGTGTAAGGGCCCGATTTAGGGCCTAGTCAGAATTGTGGTTGCGAGACCACAAATTCGAAGTAGAAATATGTGTTTTATGATTTTTATTAGGCTTATGATATGTTTACTTGATTATGTGAAAATTTAATGAGGAAATTTTATTAATTAGTGAACAATTTGTCCATTAGGTCTAGATTTCAAAAAATAGAAAATATGAGATTCTAGAAGATTTAAGTATGAAATAGCATTAGAAAAATTACTAGAAGTCCTTATTTAGCAATTAGACCATTATATGTCAAGATGGAAAAAAATAGACATGGGAAGGAAAACTCTCAAGAAAGGGGCTTAAGGGCATTTTTGTCCTTTGGTTAATAAAAGAATTAAAAAAGGAAAATAAAGCCAAAATCTTGTCCATCTTCTTCTCCCATGACCGAAATTAACTAAAGAAGACATAGCTAGGGTTTGTTCATCTTCTAAGCTTGATTGTAAGTACCTCCTAGCCCTGTTTTTAATGTTCTTCGTATTTTTTAAATTCTCGTAGCTCGATTTAGCTATTTCTAGCTATATTTTGAGCTAGGGTTTAAGTTCAAAAATTTACCCATGCATGAAATGCATGTATTTTGATAATTTATGGAAGAATATGAAAGTTTGATGTATGATAAACATCTTTTTCTAAGTGATTTTCATGAAAAATGCATAAAAGGACCAAATTGTAAAAGTCATGAAAGTGGTCATACATGGGTGAAATAGTGGAAATTGGGGGTTGTTTTAGTTACAAAAATGATTCGGCTAGGCTTGAAATGAAAATAAATTGCATGAAAATCATTTTACGAGCCTAGGGGCAAAAGTGTAATTATGTGAAAGTTTAAGGACAAAATCGTAATTTTTCCAAAGTATGATTCATGAGTCAATTTAGTCAAAGTGTGTATTAAACAACTGAAATTGTTATTATAGATCAAGAAACACGAATCCCAGATCAAAACTGAGACAAGAACAAAGTGTTGGACTAAATCGAACATCTACACACATTTTGAGTACCGAGGTAAGTTTGTACGAAATTAAAGCTACATAATGTTATAATGTTTTTAAATTACTTTATATTATGAGAAATATATATTATTCCCATTAAGTGGATTAATGATGCCTTAATGAGATTACAATGAGATTATGACAAGTTGAGGTCCCGGTTGAACATTCGGAATAACAATGATACCTATGTCACAACATGAGATAAGGAAGGTCCCGTATAAGACCATGTTTGGGACATGGCATCGGCACCAAATGTAGGTCCCGTATAAGACCATGTCTGGGACATGGCATCGGCACCAAATAAGGAAGGTCCCATATAAGACCATGTTTGGGACATAGCTTCGGCACCAAAGGAAGATCTCGTGTAAGACCATGTCTGGGACATGGCATCGACATCTATGTGCGATCTCGTATAAGACAATGTCTGGGACATGGCATCGACATCGAGTTAAGAGATCCCGTATAAGACCATATCTGGGATATGGCATCGGTATCATGAGGTGATCCCATGTAAGACCATATCTGGGATATGGCATTGGCATCATGATACATGTATGATAAGATTGAGTATCATCTGATATTTCAAGTAGTTCAACGGGCAAGAAGAGCTAAGTTATGTAAAGATGGCAAATAACTGAGTTGTACAAAGATGACAAAGAGTTACATTTAAGTTAAGGATGATAATGATTTAAGTGTATGTTCAAGATAGCATAAGTGCTAAATTATGTGATGAAGTGATACATGTACCCATGAGTAAAATTCGAGTTGTGAAACTGAAATGTGATATGTAATGGGTAAAAGTAAGTATGAGTAAGTATGTCAAAGCACTTGAGAAATTGTGTTGTTATTGCTCAATGATATGAATGGATTTTATTATGAGCCCTTATGTTGCTATTTTAATTCATGCAAACTTACTAAGCTATATTATTACCCTTCTCTTTTCCCTTTTCCTTGTTGTATCACCAATCTAGCTCGGGGATCGTAGAATGTTGGAGCTCGAATCACACTATCAATCATTCTTTTGGTATAGTATAGTTGATTTATTTTGGGTTTGGCATGTATAGGAACTTGGTCATCTTGTGTTATGTCATATTTGGAAGCCAAAGTGTTGGCTACTAATGTTATACACTCATTTTGTAAATGGCCATTGGGAATTGGCCAATAATTGTCAAGTTTCATATATTTAATGATGATGAGTTTATGAAGTGAGAGCTTATGCAATTGATGGAGTGAAATATGAAGTTTATGAATGATGATTAGTGAATCTTCATAGTGTATTTTTGCCATGTTATGTGTTGCATGTGTTGGTATATGTGTGTTTATGTTTCATGGTGGCAATTGGCTTGGAAAATAGCCTTCTAATTGTCCACACGGGTAGACACACGTGCGTGTGTCTAGGCCGTGTGTGACACACGGTCAACTCCTATGGGTGTGTTGATAGGTCGTGTGTCCCCTACATCAAATTTGTGAGAATTTGATTCGTCACACGGGCCAGCACACAGACGTGTGACTAGGCCGTGTGCCCCTTTAGATTTTGCTAACGTCATAAACAGAATGCTAAGGTTTTCACACACGGGTGAGAACACGGGCAGGTCTAGGCCGTGTGAGGGACACGGGCTACAGACACGGGCGTGTGCCCGGCCGTGTGAAAGCCCCTGTAGGTTCGAAATGAAAAAGTAAATTCCACACGGCCTAGGAACATGGGCGTGTGTGACCACACAGGCTGCCCGCACAGGTGTGTTCCATTCCACACGGGCGTGTGGCCCTATTTTGGCAAAAACTTTCTAAGTGCGCAAAAGTTTCCGGTTTAATTCTAAAACCTTCCGTAAGTATGTATAAGGCCTTGTAGACCCATAATGAGGACGTTATGAATATGAGTGGAAAGGTTTTAAGTTAGAACGAAATATTATGGCCCGATGTAGTATGTTTAAGCAAGTTAAGTTCGGTAATGCCTCATACCCGGTTCTGGCGTTGAATACAGGTGAGGGTTGTTATATTTAGTGGTATCAGAGCTACGATTTAGTCGATTCTCAGACTAACATAGCGTATGCATGAGTCTAGCTATACATGCCATACATATGAGTAATTATGTAATGATAGTGTGACGACTCCTGACAATTTAAATTGTGTTTTCGTATAGTAAATGGATCCCGATAGAGTTGTGGCAGATGATGTAGAAAGTAATGCGTCAGCTCCCGCTGAAGGGACGGTGCTGAATGAAAATGAGAATAGACCTACGACTGTAAGTTAGAGAGGAGAAGAAGAGGCTAGGGAAGCCTTTCTCCACATGATGAACGCATGGTATACGGAGTTCGTTCGTGCGAACCCGAATGCACAACCCCTCCACCCCCACCTATTCCTCAGCCTACCCCTATAACTCCCCAAGTGGTGGAAGTGGTAAGAAGAGAAAAGCCTCCAGTCGATAGAATCTGAAAATAAGGAGCCGAGGAATTTCGGGCTAGTAAAGATGATGATCTGGAAAGAGCAGAATTTTTGGCTTGAAAATACCATCAGGGTATTTGATGAATTATCTTGCACACCTAAAGAGTGCATGAAGTGTGTGGTGTCTCTCTTGAGAGATTTTGCTTATCAGTGGTGGTTTACCCTTGTGTCAATTGTACCAAGGGAAAGGATCACATGGTAGTTTTTCCAAGAAGAATTCTGGAAGAAGTACATTAGCCAAAGATTTATTGATCAGAAGAGAAAGGAATTCCTTGAACTGAAACAAGGTAGGATGACGGTAACTGAATATGAGCGTGAATTTGTAAGTCTCAGCAAGTACGCTCGGGAGTGTGTGTCCTCGAAAGCCATCAGTGTAGGAGGTTTGGGGACGGATTAAATGAAGATATCCGATTATTTGTTGGTGTCCTAGAATTGAAGTAATTTGTTATGCTAGTGGACAGGGCTTGTAAAGCCGAGGAGTTGGTTAAAGAGAAATGGAAAGCTGAGATGGAGTCTCGTGACTCAAGAAAGAGACAAATGAACAAGTTGTTTCAATCTTCATCCAAGAAGTCAAGAGACTTCCCTACCCGATCAACTACTTTAGCCAGGTTTTCAAACAGAAGAAAGAGTAAACAGTACTCGGGGATTAAAGCTCAGACTACCTCAGTTGCTAGTGTTGGGAACACTCAACCTAATAGACCGGAATGTCCACAGTGTGGCAGACGTCATCCTGGTGAGTACCGAGCCCATGAGAGAACCGATTTTAAGTGTGGTTCCCAAGATCATTTTATTAGAGAATGCCCTGAGATGGTTGAAAAAGAGAAAATTCAGAGTGCTAGATCGGGAAGCACTACTAGAGGGAGACAACAGAGAAACCTGGGAAGTTGAACATGTAACGCCCTAAATTTGGGCCTAGTAGGATTGGGCCTTGTGCGTAGGTGCCGCTAGGAGGCTACACATAAAAGTTTATGTGTGCAAGAATTAACACAAATTTCTTGTTTGCTTTGATGGTTAAGTGATTAGGAGTGTTTGGGAGTGTTGGAGAAGTCCTGGGTTTAAACATGGGCTTTAGGAAAATTTTTGTTTTAAGTGAATAAAACCCCTATCTTTGGCTAGCAGGGTTATAAATAAAATTTGGTAAAGTTCGACACACAGAGCCTGCTACTCTAGTGGATAGTGGTGTGTGGAGTGTGCTATTTGGTTTAAGGTTCGAATCCCTGCTTGTGCAAATGGGGATTATTTTTGCCGGTGGCCTTGGGAGGAAGTTGTGTTTGACTGAAACACCAAGAGTTTGAATAGATTTGAATAGGGTGGTTGTTAGCCGAATTTGAAGAGATGAATGGGAGGAAATTAAGGAGAAAATCAAGCAAGTTTGAATTTGGAGAAGAGTCTTGCCGGGTTCGAACTCTGGCACTTAGTGTTTCGGTTGCGAAGTAGTCTTGGGGGGAAATCTAGTGTGTAGAAGGCTGAACGAAATTGGGGAGTTCTTTTGGGGTAATTGGTCATTCTCATTTCGGGATTTTGCCAAGTTGTGGTTTTGCTCTCCATTTTCGTGCTTTGCTTGATCAACTTCTTCTCTCTCCCCCTCACTTTTCTCCTCTTGAATATTATTGGTACTTTGCCTTTACAAACATTCGCTTTTGTGTAACCGAACATTTTCCTCCCTTGTAGCTGAATATTGTTTTGCTCCATCAATCTTTTCCCTAGTCCTTCATTGCCGATTCTCTTCTACTATCTCTCTCTCTCTCTCTCTCTCTCGATCCTATCCACTTTTCCATTTCATTCAATCAGTTTTTTTGGCTAAATATCGATCGTATTCCTCGAGGAGTGAAGGAGTTCTCTAGCGCTGCAGATACAATTGGAACCTTTTTGCTAGTTCTTGATCGAAATTATCCATCAAGGAGGTTGTTAGCAATTTTTGTCAGCGTTTTGGGTGGGCTAAAATCACACTCAGTCAGTCAAGGTTTGTGGTCGTGGACTTCGACACGTTTTGTAAACAAGGTGTGTACACATACCACCCAAATCGCAGATCGACAAATGCCAGAATGCCAGAATGACCGAAAAGCCAAAAGTACGACAATGGTTGCCACAAGAGTGTACGAACGTACGAGTGGTGAACCGAGCACACGAATATGGGCATAAGATGGTTGAGGCCACTATGAGCGTCCTCATAGGCTTAGGTCGTCTTTGGACCCAAATGGACCGGAATGGGCTGAGTGGGCCCAATGGGCCTAGGGGCCCTACGCGAGTAATTTTTTTTGGTTGGATTGGAAATAATGAGCCGGCCAGGGCGACCACATGGCCAAAGGCAATTTTGAGCTTAGTGGGCCACACGAGCGTGTAAGCCCATTTGGGCCGAGTATTGGGCTTTGGGCCCAATTACACTGTTTGACGATATATGTTTTCTGTGTCGCTCGAGACGACTGTAGACCTTCGGGAAGGTTGTAAATGATCGAAATACCCCCATAGGGTAAAATGACTGTTATGCCCCTGAAGGGCAAAATGACTAAAATGCCTGTGCATGTTATATGATTGTTATTGTATGCTTTTTATGATATGGTTGCATTCATGTGATATTTTGCTGCATGGGGTTGGGTTATGTGATTGGAGGAAGCATTCATTGCAGCGACAAGATCGCGCATATTTACGATGGCTATTAGCCTACCATTCTGGTAGCTCTACTGCAAATTCTGTTTAGTGCCGCATCGGTGCTATTATGTGGTGTGTAGGGATGGGTGGGTTGATACTATATCCCCACATGGTGTGTACGGTTGGACAGAGCTGGTGTGTAGAGGCTGGATGGATAGGGTTTTTTGCATGCTTGATCATTCTGATTCTGTTTTGTTTAGGGCTAAGGCCCACACTGCATCTGTTCTGTAATGGGCTTAGGCCCAGTTGGATACTGCTTTTGAGATGGGCCCAGGCCCTAACTGTTCTGATTGATCACTGTTTTATTTGGGGTGCACACTGAGTTTTCGTAAACTCACCCAACTATTTAACTGTGCAGGTAATCCCCATACAAAGATGGTTCAGAGCTGCGAAGGACTTGGAGCTGGCCACACATTTAAACTTGCTTTGGATTTTATTTACCTTATTTATCATTTTTGGGTTGTAATAAGTCCTTTCTAATTTCTGGGTATTAAATTTGGAATATTATTTATAGGTTTATAATTGCTAGGAGTAGAGCACCAAAACAACTGTTTTTTCAAAATATCACGTCCCCGCAACAGTTTTAAATTAAGCTTCCGCAGAAAATAAGGTTTTAAAGGTAATAACATTTTACAAGAGACTGACTTTTAATAAACTACGTTTTAAAAACAAGCAAACAAAATCTGAGGTTTTTCTAGCAAAAAGTTTTACTTGTAAGAAGGGTTGTTCAATGAAAACCTGGGTTTCAAAAAACACTTCAATGTGACACGCCAGATTCGGGCCTAACATCTAGGCTGGGTTTGGGGTGTTACATTTAGTGGTATCAGAGTCAAGTTTAAAACTTGGGCTGTGAAATGAACTTTTAGCCTTTGGGGATTCCAAAATTTCTTACAAACGATTTTGAAGCATTTTTGAAGTAAGGATTTTGTCGTGTGGCACACCGAGTCTCCGGCATCGAACCAAGTAAGTTTTTCTTGATGTTGAAATCTGTTTTAAATTGATATACTATGGATAGTTACTGGGCGTACTTTAGATGATAGACTATATTGAGACTCTTAGCTAGGGTAAAACTGAAGCCCGTAGGAGACTAAAATTGTAGTGAGCCTACGACTGTGTAAACAACTCATAACTGCTACTTTCATAAAACATCTGCTTAATTATTGGAATTAAAAGCTAAATTGCATAAAATTTCTAATACAGACTTTACGCGACGTGATAATGAGCATTAGAAGGGGTACAAGAGGCCGCGGCAGAGGCCGTGGAAGTGCTAGGGCTGGGTCTTTAGCGTCAGGCCATATACCCAATGTCGAGGCGAGAGAAGCACCGGCTTCACTAGTGGTCGAGATGCAGTCGTTCGACCAGAGCTCTTTGGGGATGACGACTGTCTCAGTCGATGCTTCGTATTTTGGAAAGAGTTCTTTGGTCTCATTGGGCCTAATACCGTTATTGGGGGCCGTGGGTCGGTTACGAAATGACTCCGGTCAAATGGAGCAGAGATCTTTAGGGGAGTTTTTGGGGTGGCCCCAAGTGTGGCGGAGTACTGGTTAGAGGCCATCGAAAGAATTATGGACGACCTCGACTGCACGTCGGAACAAAAGTTGAAGGGTGTCGTGTCCTTGCTGAGGGATGAAGCCTACCAGTGGTGGCTTACGGTAAAAGTGGGTACCCCGTCTGATCAATTGACCTGGGAATTCTTCAAGTCCACATTTCAGGGAAAGTGTGGGAGTGCCAGTTATGTCGACGCTCGTAGGAAAGAATTTCTGAATCTGGTTCAAGGTGATAAGTTTGTGGCTGAGTACAAGGCATTATTTTTGTGACTTAGCCGGTATGCTCAAGGAATTGTGGCAACGGAGTACGAACGTTGTGTTCAGTTTGAGGACGGCCTCAAAGACAGTCTTCGAGTGTTGATAGCTCCATAGAGGGAGCGGGACTTTGCTGCGTTAGTGCAGAAAGCTAAGATTGCTGAGGAGGTGAAGCGCGCAGAGCGCCAGAGTCGTGAGAAAGACAAAGGGAAAAACAGAAGGGATGCAGAGGCTGCCGGTTTTGAGCAGAGGCCCAGGAAAAGGGCCAAAATGGATGGGCCAGTCAGAGCTGGGCCCCCTGTTGCTACTGATAGGTTGCAACCTTGTGGTGAGAGTGGGAAGAGCAATCCCGGGGAATACTGGAAAAGCATGGGAGCCTGTTTGAGGTGCGGATCGATGGAGCACCGTATCAAGGATTGTCCACGAAGACTAGTTCAGGCACAAGCTACTAGAGTGGGTAATGTACAGCCACCAAGGGGTGGTCAGCAACCGCCTAGAGGCCGTGGTCAGGCTGGGGATAGAAACGATCTGGGTCATGGAGCTCTAGGCAGAGGTGTTGGTCATGCGGAGGTGAGGCAGCTAGCTTTGGTTTATGCAGCACGTCGCCGAGAGGACGGAGATGCTCCAGATGTGAATACTGGTACGTACTTTACCCATAGTGTGCTATTTACCTAATTTGCAATTAGAATTAGAGTGCGCAGCAGAATCGTAGTGGTGTAACCTGTGTTGTGCGATTATTAGATAGTTGGAAATTTCGAGGACGAAATTTTTTTTATGGGGGTAGAGTTGTAACGCCCTAAATTTGGGCCTTGTGCGTGGGAGCCGCTAGGAAGCTACACATAAAAGTTTATGTGTGCAAGAATTAACACAAATTGATTGTTTGCTTTGATGGTTAAGTGATTAGGAGTGGTTGGGAGTGTTGGAGAAGTCCTGGGTTCAAACCTGGGCTTTAGGAAAATTTTTGTTTTAAGTGAATAAAACCCTTATCTTTGGCTAGTAGGGTTATAGATAAAATTTGGTAAAGTATGACACACAGAGCCTGATGGTCTAGTGGATAGTGTCATGTGGAGTGTGCTATTTGGTTTGAGGTTCGAATCCCTGCTTGTGCAAATGGGGATTATTTTTGCTGGTGGCCTTGGGAGGAAGTTGTGTTTGACCGAAACACTAAGAGTTTGAACAGATTTAAATGGGGTGGTTGTTAGCCGAGTTTGAAGAGATGGATGGGAGGGAATTAAGGAGAAAATCAAGCGAGTTTGAATTTGGAAAAGAGTCTTGCCGGGTTCGAACTCTGGCACTTAGTGTTTTGGTTGCGAAGGAGTGTTGGGGGGAAATCTAGTGTGTAGAAGGCTGAACGAAATTGGGGAGTTCTTTTGGGGTAAAATTCGGCTAGGTATTTGTAATTAGTCATTCTCATTTCGAGATTTCGCCAAGTTGTGGTTTTGCTCTCCATTTTCGTGCTTTGCTTGATCAACTTCTTCTCTCTCTCCCTCACTTTTCTCCTCTTGAATATTATTGGTACTTTGCCTTTACAAACATTCGGTTTTGTGTAACCGAACATTTTCCTCCCTTGTAGTCGAATATTGTTTTGCTCCATCAATCTTTTCCCTAGTCCTTTATTGCCGATTCACTTCTACTCTCTCTCTCTCTCTATCGATCCTATCCTCTTTTCCCTTTAATTCAATCGATTTTTGTTGGCTAAATATCAATCGTAATCCTCGAGGAGTGAAGGAGTTCTCTAGCGCTGCAGATACAATTGGAACCTTTTTGCTCGTTCTTGATCGAAGATATCCATCAAGGAGGTTGTTAGCAATCTTTGTCAGCGTTTTGGGTGGGTTGAAATCACACTCAATCAGTCAAGGATTGTGGTCGTGGACTTTGACACATTTCGTAAACAAGGTGTGTACACATACCACCCAAACCGTAGATCAGCAAATGCCGGAATGCCAGAATGACCAAAAAGCCAAAAGTACAACAACGGTTGCCACACGAGCGTGCAAACGTGTGAGTGGTGAACCGAGCCCACAAATATGGGCATAAGATGGTTGAGGCCACCATGAGTGTAATATCCTAAAAGTTTGAGTATCATCTTGTTACTTGTGTTAGCCGGGTATGATTTTATTGTGTGTTTAATATAGTCTAGTGAAGGCCTGGAATTATTAATGAAGCTAGAATAATATTTTTTTTTTAGTATTGAAAATTTAGTGAAGTGGATTAAGTGATCTTGACACTTAAGTAAATTTAAGTGTCTAATGTTAGCATAAATGAGCTAGTAGTAAAGTGGTGTTGGCGCATGAGTAATTGCATGAGGGAAGAGGTTCGAATCCCATGGATGGTAATAAGGTGACTTTTATTTTTGCATGTGTATGGCATGTGTCGGTCAACTCTAATTAAGGTAAGGTTGGACTATTTTCTTTTATGGATAGTAGACTAAGGGAAAAGGCAAGTGATTAACTTAAGGAATGAAATCCTAAGCTTTTGGAATGATAAGGGGACATAAGGCATGGATTAAGGGATGAGGTTTGGAAACTTTTTAATGGCATTTTGTCCATGAACATGGATGGTTTTGTGGACTAAGGGAGGAGCCGATTTTTGGTGGTAAGTTTTGGGAAAAGTTGGTAGCTTGGGAGAAATTTCATTTTGGCCTTTTTGCTCTCCCAAAAGCAATAGTGTTTCTCTCATCTTTTCCTCTTGGCCGAATATGCATAGTGAGGTTTTGGCATTCTTTTTGTGCAATTTAGTTGTCTAGAAAGCTTGTGTGTTTTTCTTTTGGAAACCGAAATAGGAGATCACTTGTGCACTATTTTCTTTCTTGACCTAAAGCCGAAACCATTTGTGCATCTTCTTCTCTTTTACCTTGCTAAGGCCGAAACTTTTCTCTCCCAATCCAACCATTGCCGCAACACCTTAAACCTCCCATCTCTCTCTTCCATTTTATTTTCTTTTTTCCTTCTATTTTTCACTCTAGCCGAATTCTATTTGTTATCTTTAATCAACCATAGCCGAAACTCCCTTCATCACTAAACCACTTTGCCAAAATTTCCCATTTTCCTTTTGATTTGTCTTGGCTTAATATCAACAAGGGTTAATCTCTTTGGGTTCTTCTTCAATCGGTTTTGAGAAGGGTAAGTAGTGTTGGCGAATTTCTTTGTTCCTTTATTCTTCTCTCTGTCGATTTTCATGTGAGCAAAAGCCGATTTTTGGGCAATTGTTAGCACGATTCTAACCATTCATAGGAATCAATTTCTCCTAGGTTCTTCAAGACTTTGGAAGCAGTCAATCTAAGCCTCTTTTCTTTGACAATCAATTTTGGTAAATCAAGTGGTAAGGATCTATGTTAGTTCATTATTCTTTTAGTGGTTGAAAAGCCAAGGCTTTTGAGACTAAGGTTTGTTGTTGGCCGAATGGCCTATGATATTGATCTAAGTGTTGGCGAATATAGGAATCAAGGATCTAAAGTAGTAGATCGGGATTTTTCGGGATTTTTCGGGCTTTCAATGAATTTGTTAAATATATCAGTGTGTACCCCACACTAAACTCTATTAGATTACGGCTTAAATTAATATGTATGCTTATAATAATGTGAATGTGGCTAAAGTACCATGCAATGGTACAAAGTACCAGTGCACGTTTTCCTACTCCTACTATGAGTATGAAATGAACTGATATGGCATATGTGAACATGATAAGAATGTGAAATAAGGCATGATTTTTGCATGATATGTATGACATGGGCATATGGGTGATTATGAAAGGGAAGTGAATGTGGTGACCTCGGTCACATTATCCGAATGTGGTGACTTCGGTCACATAATAATTATCTTGTGGCTATGCCACGAATTTAAAAGGGCGATGAGCATGTCGTCTGCAATGACGCGCCGATGATGTGTAGCGGATGGAGGGTTGACTTAGTAGTCCCCACGGTGTGCAAGTTAGTGCGGGTGATGTGTAGCGGATGGTATCTAGGATTGGGTTCGGGTTTGCATCACTACTTTTATCTGTTATATATATTTATGAATTAATATGATATGCCTGAATTATTGAGGTCTAGTGTTGGTTACACATTGAGTCTGTTTGACTCACCCCGTTGGGGAACATTTTCTTTCGTGTGTGATCGGTGATGGACACAGTCGGTGGGAGTTTAGTGGTGGCCATGCTTAGCTTGAAGTTTTATTTAATTTTGGGACTTTTATATTTTATATTTTTGGAGTTATTTTGGGTATTGTTTTCGTTTGTAATAAGGCCACTGATATTAAACTGTTGATGCATGTCTTTAAGTTATTTTATTTTGATACGATTTTATTTAATATTTAGGACAAATTTTGAAATGGAGTAATATAGTTTTACAAAACCTAGATTTCAAATAGATAAACTTGATTTCAACTCGAGCCTAACACAAATTAAAAATTTTCTTTCAAAACCAACCGAATTTTTCTAAAGTGCTCAAAAGTTTTGAACCGTTTTACTTGAGGAACATACGAGATCCGGTCAAGGCTCGTGGGCCGGGTTTGGGGTGTTTCATTTTGAAATATCGAGCAAGGTTTAAACTCTCGGGCTTGGGTATAAAGCTCACAATGTTTTTAAAATAAGGCCCAAACAAGTCTTGAGAAAAACTTTTCTGAAAGGAGCAGGTTTTCAGGCATGGTACCCAAGTCTCCGACCCGAAGTCCACCAGGTAAGTACCTCTATTTCATTTGGGTGATTTATAGCATGAACTGTAGAAGGGTAGAAATAGAACGTAGAATAGCATGATAGGTACTTAAACCCTAGGGCTAGTTTACCCCAACAATCACATAAGACTTAAGTGCCTAATTAAACAAACCTGTGAACTAAGTCGCCGAGTTAGGGTG
The DNA here is from genome assembly GCA_025698515.1 of Gossypium sturtianum. NCBI lineage: Eukaryota > Viridiplantae > Streptophyta > Magnoliopsida > Malvales > Malvaceae > Gossypium > Gossypium sturtianum. The sequence goes on from CM046955.1 coordinate 87,970,524, forward strand.
TGGCAACCTTTGTGTGCATGTCTAGGATTGGATCCGGAAGAGCTTGGTACTTAAGCAGTCCTCGTGACTCACCTCCTCTTCGCTGGAATCCTACCTGGTGTGTAGCTTCTTTTCACCCTAACCAAGAGGACTCAGTCATAGGCTAAACTCAATAACTAAAACCCGAAAGGTATTAGCTGTATTTTCATAAAAAACTTCAGTTTTAAATCACCAAATTACCTTTTTAAATGGTAGCAGAATTTAGCTTGAAAATTTTTCCAAAATTTTTCCGATTTACAAATTACTAAAATACCCTTGGCTATAAAATTACAAAAATGCCCTTAGTTTATAAAATGTCCATACTACTCACAGTTTCATTAAAATTTCCTTACTTTATAAAATGTTCAAAAACTCTATTTTTGCAAAATATTAAAATACTTCAATTTGGAAATTTTACGAAATTACCCTTGTTTTACAAAATTACCAAAATGACCCCCGATTTTTAAAATTCCTGCAACAACACCGATTTGGAAAATAAATTCTCCAAAAGAACTATAAGCTTTGCAAATTTTAGAAAATACCCTTGATTTATTAAGATTTTCAATTTGACCTCGGTTTATTACCAAAATACCCTGTAGGACAAATGACGAAAATACCCCGGATAGGAAAGTGGAATTCGGAATTGACTTGCTACCAGGAACAGCTCCTGTGTCAATTGCCCCTTACCGAATGGCACCAAAGGAGTTGGTTGAGCTCAAGGCTCAGATTCAGGAGTTGCTTGATCGTGGATTTATTCAACCCGGTGTGTCTCAGTGGGAGCACCAGGTCTGTTTGTGAAGAAGAAGGACGGAACTATGCGTATGTGCATAGATTATCGTCGATTGAATAAGTCGACCATTAAGAACAAGTATCCTTTGCCAAGGATAGATGACTTGTTCGATCACCGGGAAGCGTGATATTTTGAAGATAGATCTACGGTCGGGATATCATCAGCTTAAGGTGAAGGAGGCAGATATCCATAAGACGGCTTTCCGAACAAGATATAGGCACTACGAGTTCTTAGTAATGCCATTTGGGTTGACGAACGCCCCAGCCGCTTTCATGGATATGATGAACTGGGTTTTTCAGTCCTACTTGGATCGGTTCGTCGTTGTGTTCATCGACGACATCCTAGTGTATTCCAAGACAGAGGAGGAACATGATGAGCATCTCCGAGTTGTGTTGCAAGTGTTGAGGGAGAAACAGCTCTATGCCAAATTCAGCAAGTGTGAATTTTGGCTTAAGGAAGTTGCATTCTTAAGACATGTAGTGTCTGCTGAAGGAATAAGGGTGGATCCTAGGAAGATTGAAGCAGTGCTAGATTGGAAACCTCCTAAGTCTGTGGCTGAGATTCGTAGCTTCTTGGGATTGGCGAGCTACTACAGAAGGTTTGTAGAAGGGTTCTCATCAATCGCCGCACCTTTGACAAAGTTGCTAAGGAAGGAAGTACCTTTCGTATGGACGGATAAGCAATAAAGAGCTTTGAGAAGCTTAAGGAAGTGTTGATGAAGCTCCGTTTTGATTCACTGAGGCGGGGAAGGATTTTGTGGTATATTGTGACGCTTCTCATACGAGATTGGGATGCGTGTTAATGCAAGATGGAAAGGTAGTTGCTTATGCGTCTCGGCAATTGAGGCCTCATGAGGTTAACTATCCGACACATGACTTGGAATTGGCGGCGATGGTCTTTGCTCTTAAAGTATGGAGGCACTATCTCTATGGAGAAAAGTCGGTGATCTACACCGACCATAAGAGCCTTAAGTACTGTTGACTCGTAAGGAGTTGAACTTGAGACAACGAAGGTGGGTGGAGTTCTTGAAGGACTATGATTGTTCCATAGAGTATCACCCGAGCAAGGCGAATGTAGTGGCGGATGCCCTAAGTCGAAAAGTGGTGTCGGATCTAAGGGCGATGTTTGCACATCCGAGTTTGTATGACGATGGAAGTCCGCTAGCGAGTTGCAAGTCAAGCCGACATGGTTAAATGAAGTAAAAGAGGGTCGGTTGGCGGATGAGGATTTAAGTGCTAAGATGCGGCAAGTGCGAATGGTGGTCTAGAGAATTACGATATGTTCGGTGATGGAATATTGTGTTTCAAGGGAAAGGTCTCAGTATGCTTAGAAGAGTGAGGAGCTTAGGTAGAAGATTCTTCGGAGTCGCATAGTAGCCCTTATGCTATGCATCCCGGAGGGACTAAGTTGTCTGAGACCTAAGGGAACAGTTTTGGTGGCTTTGGTCTAAAACGGGAAGTTCTGAGAAATTTGTTGGCAAGTGTTTGACATGTCAGCAAGTTAAGGCTGAACATCAGGTTCCGTCAGGGTTACTTCAGCCAATCAAGATTCGTAGCTTCTCAAAGCTCTTTTGTTTCTTATCCGTCCATACGAGGACTGCTTAAGTACCAAGCTCTTCCTGATCCAATCCTGAGACATGCGCACAAAGGTTGCCACACCTAACTTTCGGCGACTTAGTTCACGAGTTTGTTTAATTAGGCACTTAAGTCTTATGTGATTGTTGGGGTAAACTAGCCCTAGGGTTTAAGTACCTATAATGCTATTCTACGTTCCATTTCTACCCTTCTACAGTTCATGATATAAATCACCCAAATGAAATAGAGGTACTTACAGTGGACTTGAATTGGAGACTTGGGTGCCATGCACAAAACTCGCTCCTTTCGTAAAAGTTTTTCTCAAGACTTGTTTGGGCCTTATTTTAAAAACATTGTGAGCTTTATACCCAAGGCTGAGAGTTTAAACCTTGCTCTGATACCAAACTGAAACACCCCAAACTCGGCCCACGAGCCTTGACTGGATTTGGTATGTTCCTCAAGTAAAACGGTTCAAAACTTTTTGAGCACTTTAGAAAAAATTCGGTTGGTTTTGAAAGAAAATTTTTAATTTGTGTTAGGCTCGAGTTGAAATCAAGTTTATCTATTTGAAATCTAGGTTTTGTAAAACTATATTACTCCATTTCAAAATTTGTCCTAAATATTAAATAAAATCGTATCAAAATAAAATAACTTAAAGACATGGATCAACAGTTTAATATCAGTGGCCTTATTACAAACGAAAACAATACCCAAAATAACTCCAAAAATATAAAATATAAAAGTCCCAAAATTAAATAAAACTTCAAGCTGAGCATGGCCACCACTAAACTCCCATGACCCGGTCCATCACCGATCGTCACTGAAGAAAATGTTCCCCAACGGGTGTGAGTCAAACAGACTCAATGTGTAACCAACACTAGACCTCAATAATTCGGGCATATCATATTAATTCATAAATATATATAACAGATAAAAGTAGTGATGCAAACCCGAACCCAATCCTAGATACCATCCGCTACACATCACCCGTACCAACTTGCACACCGTGGGAACTACTAAGTCAACCCTCCATCCGCTACACATCATCGAAGCGGTCATTGCACCACGACATGCTCATCGCCCTTATAAATTCGTGGCATAGCCACCAGATAAATTATTATGTGACCGAAGTCACCACATTCGAATAATGTGACCGATGTCACCACATTCACTTCCCCTTTCATAATCACCCATATGCCCATGTCATACATATCATGCAAAAATCATGCCTTATTTCACATTCTTATCATGTTCACATATGCCATATCAGTTCATTTCATACTCATAGTAGGAGTAGGAAAACGCGTGCACAGGTACTTTGTACCATTGCATGGTACTTTAGCCACATTCACATTATTATAAGCATACATATTAATTTAAGCCGTAATCTAATAGAGTTTAGTGTGGGGTACACACATATACTTAACAAATTCATTTGAAAGCCCCTAAAAATCCCGAAAAATCCCGATCTACTACTTTAGATCCTTGATTCCTATATTCGCCAACACTTAGATCAATATCATAGGCCATTCGGCCAACAACAAACCTTAGTCTCAAAAGCCTTCGGCTTTTCAACCACTAAAAGAATAATGAACTAACATAGATCCTTACCACTTGATTTACCAAAATTGATTGTCAAAGAAAAGAGGCTTAGATTGACTGCTTCCAAAGTCTTGAAGAACCTAGGAGAAATTGATTCCTATGAATGGTTAGAATCGTGCTAACAATTGCCCAAAAATCGGCTTTTGCTCACATGAAAATCGACAGAGAGAAGAATAAAGGAACAAAGAAATTCGGCCAACACTACTTACCCTTCTCAAAACCGATTGAAGAAGAACCCAAAAGAGATTAACCCTTGTTGATATTAAGCCAAGACAAATCAAAAGGAAAATGGGAAATTTTGGCAAAGTGGTTTAGTGATGAAGGGAGTTTCGGCTATGGTTGATTAAAGATAACAAATAGAATTCGGCTAGAGTGAAAAATAGAAGGAAAAAAGAAAATAAAATGGAAGAGAGAGATGGGAGGTTTAAGGTGTTGCGGCAATGGTTGGATTGGGAGAGAAAAGTTTCGGCCTTAGCAAGGTAAAAGAGAAGAAGATGCACAAATGGTTTTGGCTTTAGGTCAAGAAAGAAAATAGTGCACAAGTGATCTCTATTTCGGTTTCCAAAAGAAAAACACACAAGCTTTCTAGACAACTAAATTGCACAAAAGAATGCCAAAACCTCACTATGCATATTCGGCCAAGAGGAAAAGATGAGAGAAACACTATTGCTTTTGGGAGAGCAAAAGGCCAAAATGAAATTTCTCCCAAGCTACCAACTTTTCCCAAAACTTACCACCAAAAATCGGCTCCTCCTTAGTCCACAAAACCATCCATGTTCATGGACAAAATGCCAGATAAAAGTTTCCAAACCTCATCCCTTAATCCATGCCTTATGTCCCCTTATCATTCCAAAAGCTTAGGATTTCATTCCTTAAGTTAATCACTTGCCTTTTTCCCTTAGTCTACTATCCATAAAAGAAAATAGTCCAACCTTACCTTAATTAGAGTTGACCGACACATGCCATACACATGCAAAAATAAAAGTCACCTTATTACCATCCATGGGATTCGAACCTCTTCCCTCATGCAATTACTCATGCGCCAACACCACTTTACTACTAGCTCATTTATGCTAACATTAGACACTTAAATTTACTTAAATGTCAAGATCACTTAATCCACTTCACTAAATTTTCAATACTAAAAAAAAAAAATTATTTTAGCTTCATTAATAATTCCAAGCCTTCACTAGACTATATTAAACACACAATAAAATCATACCCGGCTAACACAAGTAGCAAGATGATACTCAAATTTTTAGGATATTATAATGAGCGTCCTCATGGGGTTAGGATGTCTTTAGAGCCAAATGGACCGGAATGGGCCGAGTGGGCCCAATGGGCCCGAAGGCCCTACGCGAGTAAATTTTTTTGGTTGGATAGGAAATAATGAGCCGGCCATGGCTATCACATGGCCAAAGGCAGTTTTGGGCTTAGTGGGCCACACGAGCGTGTGGGCCCATTTGGGCTGAGTATTGGGCTTTGGGCCCAATAACACTGTTTTGACGATATATGCTATATGTGTCGCTCGAGGCGACTGTAGACCTTCGGGAAGGTTGTAAATGACTGAAATACCCCCACGGGGTAAAATGATCGTTATGCCCCTGAAGGGCAAAATGACTAAAATGCCCCTACATGTTATATGATTGTTATTGTTTGCTATTTATGATATGGTTGCATTCATGTGATATTATGCTGCATGGGGTTGGGTTATGTGATTGGAGGAAGCATTCTGTTATGGCAGCACTACTGCATATTTCTGATGGCTATTAGCCTACCGTTCTGGCAGCTCTACTGCAAATTCTGTTTAGTGTCGCATCGGTACTATTATACAGTGTGTAGGGATTGGTGGGTTGATACTATATCCCCACATGGTGTGTACGGTTGGACGGAGCTGGTGTGTAGAGGCTGGATGGATAGGGTTTTTGCATGCTTGATCATTTTGATTATGTTTTGTTTAGGGCTAAGGCCCACACTTCATCTGTTCTGTAATGGGCTTAGGCCCAGTTGGACACTGCTTCTGAGATGGGCCCAGGCCCAAACTGTTCTGATTGATCACTGTTTTATTTGGGGTGCACACTGAGTTTTTGCAAACTCACCCAACTGTTTAACTGTGCAGGTAATCCCCATACATAGATGGTTCGGAGCTGCGAGGGACTTGGAGCTGGCCACACATTTAAACTTGCTTTGGATTTTATTTACCTTATTTATCATTTTTGGGTTATAATAAGGCCTTTCTAATTTCTGGGTTTTAAATTTGGAATCTTATTTATTGGTTTATAATTGCTAGGAGTAGAACACCAAAACAACAACTGTTTTTCAAAATATCACGTCCCCGCAACCGTTTTAAATTAAGCTTCCGTAGTAAATAAGGTTTTAAAGGTAATAATGTTTTACAAGAGAATGACTTTTAATAAACCACGTTTTAAAAACAAGCGAACAAAATCTAAGGTTTTTTTAGCAAAAAGTTTTACTTGTAAGAAAGGTTGTTCAATGAAAACCTGGATTTCGAAAAACACTTCAATGTGACACGCCAAATTTGAGCCTAACTTCTAGGCCGAGTTTGGGATGGTACAGAACGAGTAGTAATAGTACACCCAGAGAGAAGGCTGCGAGATCTGAGGGTAGAGCGCCGCGAGGACTTATGCCATTCGCGCTCGCGAAGAGGCATCATCCCCTGATGTAATTACGAGTACATTTTCTCTCCATGATACTCATGTTGCTGCTTTAATTGATCCGGGATCTACCCACTCATATATTTGCATGAAATTAGTATCTAGTATGAGCATGCCTGTAGAGTGTACAGAATTCATGGTAAAAGTGTCCAATCCCTTAGGCAAATGTGTACTAGTTGATAAGGTATGCAAAGATTGCCCATGGATGATTAGGGTCATTACTTTAAGGCAAATCTCATGCTATTGCCATTTGATGAATTCGATATAATTCTTGGTATGGACTGGTTAACCGCTCATGATATGACAGTAAATTGTGGAAAGAAATACATTGAATTGAGATGTGAAAATGGGGACACTCTTCGTGTTGAATCAGATGAACAGGACAGATCACCTGTAGTGATTTCTCATATGTCTGCCCAGAAGTATGTAAGAAAGGGATACGAAGCCTATCTTGCCTTTGTGATGAATGCCAAAGAGACTGAGTTGAGAATTGAATCAGTGTCAATAGTATGCAAGTATCCAGATGTATTCCCAGAAGAATTGCCAGGATTGCCTCCGGTTAGAGAAATTGAATTTGGCATTGAGTTAGCCCCTGGTACTGCACCTATATCGATTGCTCCATACAGAATGGCTCCACTGAGTTAAAAGAATTGAAGGCACAGTTACAAGAGTTGATGGACAGAGGTTTTGCATGACCGAGTTATTCTCCGTGGGGTGCTCCAGTATTATTTGTGAAAAAGAAAAATGGTTCCATGAGATTATGTATAGATTATCGGCAGATTAATAAGGTAACCGTGAAGAACAAGTACCCATTGCCAAGGATCAACGATTTGTTTGATCAATTGAAGGGAGCCACTATTTTTTCCAAGATAGACTTGAGGTCCAGTTACTATCAGTTGAGGGTTAAAGACTCACATGTGCCGAAAACTGCATTTCAGACAAGGTATGGTCACTACGAGTTTTTAGTCATGCCTTTCGGTTTAACAAATGCCCCTACTGTGTTGATGGATTTAATGAACCGCCTCTTTCGGCCATATTTGGATCAGTTTGTAGTGGTATTCATTGATGATATACTAATTTATTCTCGTGATAAGAGTGAGCACGTCGAGCACTTGAGGACGGTTTTGCAAATTTTGCGAGATAATCAGTTGTATGCCAAGTTTAGTAAAAGTGAATTTTGGCTCAAAGAAGTTGGGTTTTTGGGGAACATTATCTCGGGAGATGGAATCCGAGTCGACCCTAGCAAGATTTCAGCTATTGTTGATTGGAAACCGCCGAGAAATGTATCAAAGGTTAGAAGTTTTCTGGGCCTAGCTGGCTATTACAGATGGTTTGTCAAGGGATTTTCCATGATAGCGACTCCAATGACGAGGTTGTTACAAAAAGATGTAACGTTTGAATGGACAGAAAAGTGCCTACAGAGTTTTGAGAAATTAAAGGCATTGTTGACTGAGTCTCCGGTTTTAGTGCAACCTGAACCGGGAAAAGAATTTTTGATTTATAGTGATGCATCCTTGAATGGATTGGCTTGTGTACATATGCAAGAGGGGAAGGTGATAGCATATGCCTCTAGACAGTTAAAGCCACATGAGAAGAATTACCCGACACATGATTTAGAGTTGGCTGGCATTGTGTTTGCATTGAAGATATGGAGACACCATTTGTATTGTAACACCCCAAACCCGGCCTAGAAGTTAGGCCCGAATCTGGCGTGTCACATTGAGGTATTTTTCGAAAACCGTTGTTTCGTCGAAAACTCTTCTTGATATTTAAAAACTAAAGTCTCAGTTTGTGTTTGCTTATTATTAATCGACGTTTATTAAAAGTTTATTAACTTCAAAACCTCGTTGTTGCGGAAGCTTAACTTAAAATTATGATTTACGAAGGCGTGTTATCCACAAAAAATTGAGTTGTGGAAACATAGTGTTTAGAAAACAGTTATCATTTTGGGAAAAACCGGGTTCAACTTTTAGCATGTTTAAATCATAATAAACGAAAAATCCCAAATTAAAAACCAGAATTTAAGAGAGGTCTTATTACAACCCAATAAGAAAACAGTTTAAATAAAGTAGAACAGAATACAAGAATTCAAGCTACTCGTAGTGTGGCCACCTCCGAGTCCTCTAGTACCTCGAACCGCCTACTGAGGATTACCTGAAACATTTAACAAAAAATAGAGGGTGAGTTTACGAAAACTCAGTGTGCACAACCCTCATCGGTCATAAGGCATGCATCGAATCAAACCGGGCCTACGCCCATTACAGTAACGGTGGCAATTCGGCCTTAGCCCAAAATAGCCTCGGTTGGGCCTTAGCCTCTAAAAAAAGTCACAGATCACATCTATTTGGGCCTAAGCCCATCTCAATAACAGCATAAGTGAATGCAATGCAATAATGCCCATACCAACCATGCACTCCGTCTCCTGTCCAACCCTGCACTCCTGTGGGGATTTAATCGACCCCCCATCCCTACACTCCTTATGTAGCACTGGTTGCGGCACTAACCAGTATTGCAGCAGAGCTGCAAGTCATATAATCGGCATAAAGCCTTCGGTGGATCCACAGTCGTCAAGCGACCATTCGATCCTAACAGAACTTCCTCCGTATCAATAATCCCATCCCCCATGCAGCATAATATCACATGAATGCATACAACCATAAATCGCATACAAAAGTAATCATAAAACATGTAGGGTCATTTTCGTCATTTTTCCATTCAGGGGCATAACAGTCATCTTACCCTCCAGGGTTATTTCGGTCATTTTACCCTTCGAGGGTATTTTTATAATTTTACGTCCTTTCCGAATGTCTACAGTCACCTCGAGCGACAAGATGACAGATTTAATCAAACGGTGTATTTGGGCCCAACGCCCAAAACTCGACCCAGGTGGGCCCACACTCTTGTGTGGCCCATTCGTCCCAAAATTGCCTTTGGCCATGTGATCGTCATGGCCGGCTCCTTATGTCCTATCCGTTAGCAAAATTACTCGCGTAGGGCCCACTAGGCCCATTTAAGCCAAACAAGGCCCAAAATGTCCTAAGCCCATGAGAACGCTCATGGTGCCCTCATACGTCTTACGCCCATATTCGTGGGCTCGGTCTACCACACGTGCGATCGCATGCTCGTGTGGCATCACTTGCCGGTATTTTGGCTTTTCAGCATTTGCTGATCTACAGTTGAAATGGTGTGAGCACACACCCTATCGGCTTTCTCGCCGACAATCGATTCTGGCAGTCTTGTTACCACGGCTTAGAGAGCGCCGCGATTAAGCCTTCCGTATCAACCCTTGTTTGAGTAAACGACCCTAAACACCCAGATTACTCGGCACCTTTGATTGGCTTCATGTCCTTAACAAGATTCTACCTCCTTTGAATGATGAGTCCCTAGTCAAGATTGATTAACACAAACCATTTGCTCCCCTTCGCCTTATAGAAATCCGCAAACCCAAAGATGGCCATAACACAGAAAAATAAACGTAACCTTAGCCATCGAGTGAAAGAGATAACATATGGTTATTAAGCGTCGAATGGGAACAGAGAGTTCTTGACAAAGAAAATCTATAACTTACCAATTGTCACACTTCTTGCTGTAGTGGATGAAGGGAAAAGAAGCTAGCCGATGAATAAAGGTTCGGCTATGGAGAGAAAATGATTCAAGAGAGAAAAAGAATAATGTGAAAAGAGGGGAGAAGTGTAGGTATTCGACTAAAAGTGGAGGGAAGGTTGAGAAGATGAGATTTGAAGAGAAGGAAGGAGAAGAAAAGAGCAAAACTTTAGCAATTCAGCACCCACAGAAGAAATAAAAGAGAAGTAAAAGGTGGAGGAGAGTGCTTTCGGCAATTTACAAGAGAAAGGGAAGAGAAACAAAAAGAAGCAACCGAGTGAATTTGATAGAGGTTCACAGAGGAAACAAATTGACTTGAAATGACCCAAAGTGCTAAAATGGCAACATTCTTCCCTTGACACAACTGAAAATGCACTTTACCAAATGCCAAGTCTCTTGGCTGAATTTTCCTATCCACTTCCCCATATTCGGCCAACTCTTCCCCCCACTTGAATCCCATGATTTTCTCCCCTTTTTTCTCCTCAATTCACTCTCCATCTCCCATTCAAACTCACCCAACAACCTTGACCAATTCAAACACTTCTCCATCAGTATTTGATTCCAACACAACCTCTTGTCTTCTCCTGAGCAAAATAAAAGCCTTCCATTTTGCCATCTGCGAGATTCGAACCCTTCTCCCCCTACTCTACCAATGACGCCATAGCCACCACACCACACACTCCACTTGTGTCTCCTAAACACACACACTTTTACTTAAGTCCTACTTTCAGTAGCCCTCTCCACAAAAGAGCCAAAAAGCAAAATTTTTCCAAGGCTCAACCTCAGACCCAGGCCTCTACAGGACCCCAAACACACTCAAATAACAAGCCAAATAAGCATAACATAAATTTAAGCAAAACTACTAGCCCCTAAATTTTAGGGCATTACAACTTTACCCCCTTAAAGAAATTTCGTTCTCAAAATTTCCAACTATCTAATAACCGCACAATACCGGTTATACCACTACGCTTCTGCTGTGCTCTCTAGTTCTAATTACAAATTCGGTAAATAGCACATTATGGGTAAAGTACGTACCAGTATTCGCATTTGGAGCGTCTCCGTCCTCTCGGCGACGTGCTGCATAAACCAATGCTGGCTGCCTTGCCTCCGCATAACCAGCACCTCTACCTGGAGTTCCACGGCCCACACTGTTTCCATCCCTGGCATGCCCACGGCCTCTAGGCGACTGCTGTCCACCCTCTAGTGGCTGTACATTACCCCTACCGAAAGCCTGCCTCTGATTCGGTCTTCTGGGACACTCTCTGAGACGATGTTCTATGGAACCACAACCCAAACAAGCCCCCGTCCTTCTCCAGCACTCGCCCACATGACCTTTCCCACAAGTAGCACAAGGTGGTAACCTAGTAGTAGCAACAGGGGGCCCAGCTCTGACTGGCCCATCTACTCTAGCCCTTCTCTTAAATCTCTGATTAGAATCGGAATGCTCAGAATCCCTCTTGTTTCTGCCCCTTTCTCTTTCCTTATTTAGGCGCTCAGAGCGCTTCACATCTTCAGCGATCTTAGCTTTCTCTACTAATGCAACAAAGTCCCACTCCATCTGTGGAGCTATCAACACTCGGAGACTGTCCCTGAGGCCATCTTCGAACCGAACACAACGTTCATACTCCATTGCAACAATTCCTTGATCATACCGGCTAAGTCGCAAAAATTATGCCTTGTACTTAGCCACAAACTTATCACCTTGAACCAGATTCAGAAATTCTTTCCTACGAGCGTCGACATAACTGGCGCCCACATACTTTCCCTGAAATGTGGACTTGAAGAATTCCCAGGTCAATTGATCAGACGGGGTACCCTCTTTTACCAAAAGCCACCACTGGTAGGCTTCATCCCTCAGCAAGGACACGACACCCTTAAACTTTTGTTCCGGTGTGCAGTCGAGGTCGTCCATAATTCTTTCGGTGGCCTCCAACCAGTACTCTGCCACACTTGGGGCCATCCCAGAAACTCCCCTGAAGATCTCTGCTCCATTGGACCGAAGTCATTTCGTAACTGACCCACGACCCCCAATAACGGTATTAGGCTCAACAGACCCACCAACTCTTTTCAAAATACGCAGCATTGCTTGAGACAGTGCGTCATCCCAGTAGCTCGGTCGAACGACCCTGTCTCGATTACCGGTGAAGCCGGTGCTTCTCTCACCTCGACATTGGGCATGTGGTCTGACGCCGAAGACCCAGCCCTAGCACTTCCACGGCCTCTACCGTGGCCTCTTGCACCCCTTCTAGCGCTCATTATCACTTCGCGTATTATCTGAATTAGAAATTTTATGAATTTAGCTCATAGTTCCAGTAATTAAACAAATGTTTTATGAAAGTAGTAGTTAAGAGTTGTTTCACAATCGCAGACTCACTACAGTTTTAGTCTCCTACGGCCCTCAATTTTACTCTAACTAAGAGTCTTAGTATAGTCTATCATCTAAAGTAAACCCAGTAACTATCTACAGTATAATAGTTTAAAATAGATTTCAGTATCAGGAGAACTTACTTAGTCCGACGTCGGAGACTCAGTGTGCCACACAAAAATCTTCCAAAACCACTTCAAAATCATTTGTAACCATCTTTAAAATAAAAACTAAAGCCCATTTCACAGCCTGAGTTTTGCAACCGGGCTCTGATACCATTAAATGTAACACCCCAAACCTGGCCTAGAAGTTAGGCCCGAATCTGGCGTGTCACATTGAGGTGTTTTTTGAAAACCGTTGTTTCGTCGAAAACTCTTCTTGATACATAAAAACTAAAGTCTCAGTTTTCGTTTGTTTATTATTAATCGACATTTATTAAAAGTTTATTAACTTCAAAACCTCGTTGTTGCGGAAGCTTAACTTAAAATTATGATTTACGAAGGCATGTTATCCATAAAAAATTGAGTTGCGAAAACGTAGTGTTTAGAAAACAGTTATCGTTTTGGGAAAAACCGGGTTCAACTTTTAACAAGTTTAAATCATAATAAACAAAAAATCCCAAATTAAAAACCAGAATTTAAGAGAGGCCTTATTACAACCTAGTAAGAAAACAGTTTAAATAAAGTAGAACAGAATACTAAAATTCAAGCTGCTCGTAGTGTGGCCACGTTTGAGTACTCTAGTACATCTAACCGCCTACTGAGGATTACCTAAAACATTTAATAAAAAATAGGGGGTGAGTTTACGAAAACTCAGTGTGCACAACCCTCATCGGTCATAAGGCAAGCATCAAATCAAACCGGGCCTAAGCCCATTACAATAACATTGGCAATTGGGCCTTAGCACAAAATAGCCTCGGTTGGGCCTTAGCCCATAACAAAAGTCACAGATCACATCTATTTGGGCCTAAGCCCATCTCAATAACAGCATCAGTGAATGCAATGCAATAATGCCCATACCAACCCTGCACTCCGTCTCCTATCTAACCCTGCACTCTTGTGGGGATTTAATCGACCCACCCATCCCTACACTCCTTATGTAGCACCAGTGGTGGCACTAACCAGTATTGCAGCAAAGCTGCCAGTCATATAATCGACCTAAAGCCTTCGGTGGATCCACAGTTGTCAAGCGACCATGCGATCCTAACAGAACTTCCTCCGTATCAATAATCCCATCCCTCATGCAGCATAATATCACATGAATGCATACAACCATAAATCGCATACAAAAGTAATCATAAAACATGTAGGGGCATTTTCGTCATTTTTCCTTTCAGGGGCATAACAGTCATCTTACCCTCTAGGGGTATTTCGGTCATTTTACCCTTCGAGGGTATTTTAGTAATTTTACGTCCTTTCTAAATGTCTACAGTCACCTCGAGCGACAATATGACAGATTTAATCAAACGGTGTATTTGAACCCAACGCCCAAAACTCGACCCAAGTGGGCCCACACTCTCGTGTGGCCCATTCGTCCCAAAATTGCCTTTGGCCATGTGATCGTCATGGTAGGCTTCCTATGTCCTATCCGTTCACAAAATTACTCGCGTAGGGCCCACTAGGCCCATTTCAGCCAAACGAGGCCCAAAAGGTCCTAAGCCCATGAGAACGCTCATGGTGCCCTCATGCGTCTTACGCCCATATTCGTGGGCTCGGTCCACCACACGTGCGATCGCACGCTCATATGGTATCACTTGTCGGTATTTTAGCTTTTCGGCATTTGCTGATCTACAGTTGAAATGGTGTGAGCACACACCCTATCGACTTTCTCGCTGACGATCGATTACAGGGTACTGTTACACACCTTAGAGAGACGCACGATTCGCCCTTCGTATCAACCCTTGTTTGAGTAAACGACCCTAAACACCCTGATTACTCGGCACCGTTGATTAGCTTCACGTCCTTAACAAGAATCTACCTCCTTTTAATGATGAGTCCCTAGTCAAGATTGATTAACACAAACCACTTGCTCCCCCTCGCCTTATAGAAATCTGCAAACCCAAAGATGCCCATAACACAGAAAAGTCAACGTAACCTTATCCATCGAGTGAAAGAGATAACATATGGTTATTAAAGCAAAAATCGAATGGGAACAGAGTTACTGAAAAAGAAAATCTATAACTTACCGATTGTCACACTTCTTGCACAATCGTGGATGAAGGGAAAAGAAGCTAGCTGATGAATAAAGGTCCGACTATGGAGAGAAAACGATTCAAGAGAGAAAAAGAATAATGTGAAAAGAGGGGAGAAGTGTAGGTATTCGACTAAAAGTGGAGGGAAGGTTGAGAAGATGAGATTTGAGGAGAAGGAAAGAGAAGAAAAGAGCAAAACTTTAGCAATTCGGCACCCACAGAAGAAATAAAAGAGAAGTAAAAGGTAGAGGAGAGTGCTTTCGGCAATTTGCAAGAGAAAGAAAAAGAAGCAACAGAGTGAATTCGACAGAGGTTCACAGAGGAAAGAAATCGACTTGAAATGCCCCAAAGTACTAAAATTGCAACATTTTCCAAAAGAAAAAAAATACAAAGAAAAATTTCGGCACTTCCCTTGACACAACCGAAAATGTACTTTACCAAATGCCAAGTCTCTTGGCTGAATTTTCCTATCCACTTCCCCATATTCGGCCAACTCTTCCCCCCACTTGAATCCCATGATTTTCTCCCCTTTTTCCTCCTCAATTCACTCCCCATCTCCCTTTCAAACTCACCCAACAACCTTGACCAATTCAAAGCCTTCCATTTTGCCATCTGTGGGATTCGAACCCTTCTCCCCCTACTCCGCCAATGACCCCACAGCCACCACACCACACACTCCACTTATGTCTCCTAAACACATACACTTTTACTTAAGTCCTACTTTCAGTAGCCCTCTCCACAAAAGAGCCAAAAAGTAATTTTTTTCCAAGGCTCAACCTCGAACCCAGGCCTCTACAGGACCCCCAAACACACTCAAATAACAAGCCAAATAAGCACAACATAATTTAAGCAAAACTACTAACCCCTAACTTTTGGGGCGTTACATGTATGGTGAAAGATGTCAGATATTCACCGATCATAAAAGCCTAAAGTACTTGATGACTCAAAAGGAATTGAACTTGAAGCAACGAAGATGGCTAGAGTTGATAAAGGATTATGAGTTAGTGATTGACTACCACCCGGGAAAGGCAAATGTAGTCACCGATGCTTTGAGTAGAAAATCCCTATTTGCATTGAGAGCTATGAATACACGGGTGACTTTGTCAGACGATAGTTCCATTCTAGCTGAGTTGAAGGCTAGACCTATGTTTCTCCAAGAGATTTATGAGGCTTAGAAAGATGACAGTAACTTACAAGCCAAAAGAGTTCAGTGCGAGTCGGGTGTTGAGTTTGACTTTCGGATTAATTCTGATAGATGTTTGACATTCAGAGACAGAGTCTGTGTACTGAGAGATGATGAGCTTATTCAGAAAATTCTACACGAGGCACATAGTGGATGTCTATCTGTACATCTCGGAAGCACAAAAATGTATAATTATTTGAAGAAATGGTATTGGTGGCCGAGTATGAAGAAATATATTTCTGAATTTGTATCGAAATGTTTGATTTGTCAGCAAGTGAAGGCTAAACACCAAGTACCTTCAGGTTTACTTTAGCTTATTATGGTTCCCAATTGGAAATGGGACCGTATTATTATGGATTTTGTAACGGGTTTACCGTTGACACCGAGAAAGAAAGATGCAGCATGGGTTGTAGTCGGTAGACTTACGAAGTCAGCCCATTTCATACCGGTACATGTTGATTATTCACTTGATAAGTTGGCACACTTGTATGTTTCAAAGATTGTAAGACTACATGGAGTGCCCTTATCTATTATATTGGATAGAGATCCGAGATTCACGTTGTAATTTTGGAAAAAGTTGCAAGAAGCTTTGGGCACAAAGTTGAGTTTTAGTACAGCTTTTCACCCAAAAAACCGACGGACAGTCGGAGAGATTAATACAGATACTTGAGGATATGCTTCGGTGTTGTGTTCTTGAGTTCCAAGGCAGTTGGGAAAAATATTTGCCGTTGGTAGAGTTTGCTTATAATAATAGTTTCCAGTCGAGTTTGAGAATGGTGCCTTATGAGGCATTGTATGGGCGGAAGTGTTGAACACCTTTGTATTGGACTGAACTTAAGGAAAATCAAATTCACGGGGTGGATCTGGTTAGAGAAACCGAAGAGAAGGTAAAGATAATTCGTGATTGTTTAAAAGTTGCTTCGGATAGACAAAAGTCCAACTCGGACTTAAAACGAAAAGAGATCGAATTTCAAGTTGGTGATAAGGTGTTCTTAAAAGTGTCACCATGGAAGAAAGTTCTTAGGTTTGGCCAGAAAGGTAAATTGAGTCCGCGTTTTATCAGACCATATGAGATAATTGAGAGGATAGGACCAGTAGCCTATCGATTGGCCTTGCCATCTGAGTTGGAAAAGATTCATGATGTGTTCCACGTGTCAATGTTATGTCGTTACCGATCAGATCCTTCGCAGGTGATTACACCGACAGAGGTTGAAATTTAACCCGACATGACTTATAGCGAAGAACCGGTTAAGATTTTGGCACGAGAAGTCAAACAATTAAGGAACAAAAGTATAGCCCTTGTGAAAATACTATGGCAAAGACATGGGGTCGAAGAGGCTACATGAGAGCCCGAGGAGGCTATGAGAAACCAGTATCCAAACCTTATTACCGGTAAGATATTCGGGGACGAAAATCCCTAAGGGGGAGAATTGTAGCAGCTCAATTTAGGGCCTAGTCAGAATAGTGGTTGCGAGACCACAAATCCGAAGTAGAAATATGTGTTTTATGATTTTTATGAGGCTTATGATATGTTTGCATGATCATGCGAAAATTTCATGAGGAAATTTTATTAATTAGTGAACAATTTGTCCATTAAGTCTAGATTGCAAAAAGTAGAAAATATGAGATTATAGAAGATTAAAGTATGAAATAGCATTAGAAAAATTACTAGAAGTCCGTATTTAGCAATTAGACCATTATATGTCAAGATGGACAAAAATAGACATGGGAAGGAAAAATCTCAAGAAAGGGGCTTAAGGGCATTTTTGTCCTTTGGTTAATAAAATAATTAAAAAGGGAAAATAAAGCCAAAATCTTTTCCATCTTCTTCTCCCATGACCGAAATTCACTAAGGAAGACATAGCTAGGGTTTGTTCATCTTCTAAGCTTGATTGTAAGTACCTCCTAGCCTCGTTTTTAATGTTCTTTGTATTTTTGAGATCCTCGTAGCTCGGTTTAGCTATTTCTAACTATATTTTGAGCTAGGGTTTATGTTCAAAAATTTACCCATGCATGACATGCATTTATTTTGATAATTTATGGAAGAATATGAAAGTTTGATGTATGATAAACATCTTTTTCTAAGTGATTTTATGAAAAATGCATAAAAGGACCAAATTGTAAAAGTCATGAAAGTGGTCATACATGGGTGAAATAGTGGAAATTGAGGGCTGTTGTAGTTAAGAAAATGATTCGGCTAGACTTGAAATGCAAAGAAATTGAATGAAAATTATTTTACGAGCCTAGGGGCAAAAGTGTAATTATGTGAAAGTTTAGGGGCAAAATCATAATTTTGCCAAAGTATGATTCATGAGTCAATTTAGTCAAAATGAGTATTAAATAAGTGAAATTTTTATTATAGATCAAGAAACACGAAGCCCGGACCGAAACCGAGGCAAGAACAAAGTGTTGGACTAAATCGAACATCTACACACATTTTAAGTACCGAGGTAAGTTTGTATGAAATTAAAGCTACATAATGTTATAATGTTTTTAAATTACTTTCTATTATGAGAAATATATATTATTCCCATTAAGTGGATTAATGATGCCTTAATGAGATTACAATGAGATTATGACAAGTTGAGGTCCCAGTTGAACATTTAGAATAACAAGGATACCTATGTCACAACATGAGATAAGGAAGGTCCCATATAAGACCATGTCTGGGACATAGCATCGACACCAAATGTAGGTCCCGTATAAGACCATACCTGGGACATGGCATCGGCACCGAATGTAGGTCCCGTATAAGACCTTGACTGGGACATGGCATCGGTACTGAATAAGAAAGGTCCCCGTATAGGACCATGGCTGGGACATGGCTTCGGCACAAAAGGAAGATCTCGTGTAAGACCATGTCTGGGACATGGCATCGACATCTATGTGCGATCTCGTATAAGACCATGTCTGGGACATGGCATCGACATCGAGCTAAGAGATCCCGTGTAAGACCATATCTGGGATATGGCATCGGCATCATAAGGTGATCCCATGTAAGACCATATCTAGGATATGGCATTGGCATCGTGATACATGTATGATGAGATTGAGTATCCTCCGATATTCCGAGTAGTTCAACGGGGAAGAAGAGCTAAGCTATGTAAAGATGGAAAAGAAGTGAGTTGTGCAAAGATGACAAAGAGTTACATTTAAGTTAAGGATGATAATGATTTAAGTTTATGTTCAAGATAGCATAAGTGCTAAATTATGTGATGAAGTGATACAGGTACCCATGAGTAAAATACGAGTTTTGAAACTGAAATGTGATATGTAATGGGTAAGAGTAAGTACGAGTAAGTATGTCAAAGCACTTGAGAAATTGCTCAATGATATGAATGGATTTTATTTTGAGCCCTTATGTTGCTATTTTAATTCTTGCAAACTTACTAAGCTATATGCTTACCCCTCTCTTTTCCCTTTTCCTTGTAGTATCGCCAAGCTAGCTCGGGGATTGTAGAACGTCGAAGCTCGGATCACACTATCAATCATTCTTTTGGTATAATATAGTTAATTTATTTTTGGTATGGCATGTATAGGAACTTGGTCATCTTGTGTTATGTCATATTTGGAAGCCAAAGTGTTGGCTACTAATGTTATACACTCATTTTGTAAATGGCCATTGGGAATTGGCCAATAATTGTCAAGTTTCATATATTTAATGGTGATGAGTTTATGAAGTGAAAGTTCATGCAATTGATGGAGTGAAATATGAAGTGTATGAATGATGATTGGTGAATCTTCATAGTGTATTTTTTCCATGTTATGTGTTGCTTGTGTTGGTATATGTGTGTTTATGTTTCATGGTGGCAATTGGCTTGGAAAATAGCCTTCTAATTGTCCACACGGGTAGACACATGGGCGTGTGTCTAGGCCGTGTGTGACACACGGTCAACCCCTATGGGTGTGTTGATAGGCCGTGTGTCCCCTGCATCAAATTTACGAGAATTCGATTCATCACACGGGCCAGCACACAAGCATGTGACTAGTTCGTGTGCCTCTTAAGAGTTTGCTGACGTCATAAACAGAATGCTAAGGTTTTCACACACGGGCGAGAACACGGGCCTGTCTAGGTCGTGTGAGGGACACGGGCTATAGGCATGGGCATGTGCCTGACCGTGTGAAAACCCCTATAGGTTCGAAATGAAAAATAAATTCCACACGGGCTAGGAACATGGGTGTGTGTGACCACACGGCCTGCCCACACAGGCATGTTCCATTCCACACGGGCGTGTGGCCCTGTTTAGGCAAAAATTTTCTAAGTGCGCAAAAGTTTCCGGTTTGATTCTGAAACCTTCCGTATGTATGTATAAGGCCTCGTAGTCCCATAATGAGGACATTATGAATATGAGTGGAAAGGTTTTAAGTTAGAACAAAATATTATGGCCCGATGTAGTATGTTTAAGCAAGTTAAGTTCGGTAATGCCTCATTCCCGGTTTCGGCGTTGAATACGGGTGAGGGGTGTTACAGGAGGGCGATGAACTATTGTAGGTACATGATTTTGAGGACATAGGGGTGCCGAAGGAGGCATAGTTGGGGGTGGAGGTTGTGGAGCTGCAGGGTTGGCTCTCATAAAATCACTGAACCATTGATTCAGTATTCTGTAGAAAACATTTTACATTTCACTATCAAATGATTGCGAAATTGATACACTTTGACTTGCTTCTTGATTGGAATCTTGGACATTACTTTCAACTTTATTTACTACGACACGATTCGATTTGGCTGGCATCTTGAATCTATAAGAAAAACATAATCAGAATGGATCAAAAGAATCACCCTATAACACGTATTTGTGGCATGTATATTCTAGACTCGATGCACGCTACGCTAGTCCAAAACTGACTAAACTGCAGCTCTGATACCACTAAATTTAACACCCCTAACCCATCTCTATTATCGGATTAGGATTATGAAGTATTACAGTACAATTCAGAACATTTTGCTTCAAATAGAATCTATTATTAAGTTTAAATAATAACATACAAATAAAAAATTCATTTATAGCATAAGTGCACTTACGAGCCTTAAACTGAGCTGACGGGGCCCTAAAAAATTATTTTGGAACATTCAAGGGCTAATTTGAATCAAAACAGAAAAATTTAGAAAAATTGGAAAATTTTAGAAACAGGGGTCACACGACCGTATGACATAGCCCATGCCGTGTGGCACGAAAACATGGTTGTGTGGCCAACTGTGTACAAATCTTGGTGTTCCTCCGAAGTCAGACTAGTGCGCTCCTCCTCTTCTGTACTCGTTCTATCGATTCAAGGCCTTCACGAACACTTGAATGTTGCTACTCCAAGGGGGATGCAAGCTCTCTTTCAAGAGTGGAAATCGGCAAGGGAAGAGGACAAAGGAAATGGGAACAAAATGAAGGAAATGGAAGAGAGAAATGAATAGATGTGTATGAAATGAGGAAGGGAAGAGGGGTATTTATAGGTGGAAATGACTGCTAAAAATAGGAAACTTTATCAGCCACTCCCTCTCCCTTGGCCGACCATGCATTGAGCAATTTTGAGTGATTCAAACTTGCTATTTTTAGCTTGGGGCGAAAAGTAAAAGGCATGAAAAGTGGAGGGGTTGAATGACATTTAAGAGAATTTTAAGGGCTATTTTGCAAGTGTGAAAATTAGCTAAAATTAGCTGATTAGATCAGCTATATGGACGGTTTGGACTGCCCCATTATTGTTGGATCAGTCCTTTTTTATCTAGCATAATTGGGCCCCTTTCCTTCTTCAGGTTTATAACTAATTTTCAACTTAATTAATTTTGGATCAGAATTAATTATAAAATAGGTATAATAATCATTATTTGACCATCCTTGGTTGGAAAAATAATTAGCCTTGCTCCTGATTCACTTGATGCAGAAAATTGCTCTAACGGTTCAAGCCTTTAGAAGTGATTACCGAGCCAATTTTTACCTTTTGTGCAAAACTATCGAAAATACACCAAATTTGTGAAAATTTATTATAAAAATAGTTAAAATCCTATATGCTAATAATT
Organism: Gossypium sturtianum; assembly: GCA_025698515.1. Classification (NCBI taxonomy): domain Eukaryota; kingdom Viridiplantae; phylum Streptophyta; class Magnoliopsida; order Malvales; family Malvaceae; genus Gossypium; species Gossypium sturtianum. The sequence goes on from CM046955.1 coordinate 87,992,532, forward strand.
TAAGCGCAAATTAATTATTTTATAATTAAATGAATTTCGACAAAAATTACTACAAAACTGCACAAATTAGAGCTCAAATGGTGCTGAAAAAGTTTATATATTTTTCTGTTTCCACACCCCCAAACTTAATTCATTGCTCGTCTTGAGTAATGCAAAAATTGCAAAAGAAATAACCTTTGAAAGATATCTTTAGAACACATTCCCCCCCACAACTATGAGTTTAGTATAATTATGCCCAAGAACAAGAATTTTGAAATTATGCAACTCAAGTATACATATTGTTTGAATTATTCTCAATCTTTATCATGATAGCAGGTGTAACACCCCTTACCCGTGTTCGACGCCGGGACAGGATACGAGGTATTACCGAACTTAACTTACTTAAACATACAACATCGGGCTATAAAATTTCATTTCAACTTAAAGCTTCTCATTCATATTCATAACATCCTTATTATGGGCATACAAGCCCTTAACATACATACGGAAGGTTTCGGAATTAAACCGGAAACTTTTGCGCTCTTAGAAAATTTTTGCCTCAATAGGGCCACACGCCCGTGTGAAATGGAACATGCCCGTGTGGGCAGGCCGTGTAATCACACACGCCCATGTTCCCAGCCCGTGTGGAATTTATTTTTCATTTCGAACCTACAGGGGTTTTCACATGGCCGGACACACGCCGGTGTCCTCACCCGTGTTTGAATGTAACACCCTTACACGTGTTCAACGGAGCACAGTGCAGCGTTCTGCTACGGACAATAACACTTGCAACTGAACAAATTCAAGGCATATTAAAATTTAAAAGTTTTATCTTATATCATCAAGTCCCTAAAACGGGCCTCCGAGGCCCAAACATGCTTTGGGAGCGATTCAGGACTAAACTGAGAACTTTTAAAACTATTGGAACATTTAGAAAATTTCCATATTTTTGAGAGTCACACGCCCGTGTGGGGCGGCCAGTGTCCTCCCTCCACGGTGAGACACACGACCGTGTCTCTGCATGTGTGGCCAAGAAGTTGGCTATTTTCCAAGCCAATTTCTACCCTATCATGCCCATACTTGAGTATAACTTGAATGACACATTTCATGACATATTAAAGCTACCAAGACATCCACCATACACACGTAACAAGTCATAGCATAAAATTTACTCAACCATGGAATGCATCATCATGAGTTTATAGCATAACAAATTTATTGGCCACATTAAATTGCCTTATACAACAATGAACTCCGAATATCATGGGTCATTATTCTAGGACAACTCATAGTAACATATACACATGACCAAGTTCTCTATACATGCCATAACCTTAAGTATAAAATCATCGATACCTAAATTGTAAGCTTGATAGTGTGATAGGTTCTCCGGCGACTTCCAACCCCAGCTAACCTGAGTACATTATAAACACGAAAAACAACGGAGTAAGCTATGCAGCTTAGTAAGTACGTATGTAAAAAATAAGCAATTGATTACCATGCTTTTAAGAATCCTCATTATAAGCTCTCAAGATAATACCATCATTATTGCATAAAATTTCACAATTCAATTATGTTCTTCTTGAGCTATTTACTCGAGTTACAGTCACTAAATTATTTTTATCCGGAGTTACAGAACTCCAAATTAAGATCTGCTAATTTTCCCTGAAACTAGACTCGTATATCTTTTTACCATAAAATTTCCAAAATTTTTGGTTCAGCCAATCAGTACAGTTTATTCCTTAAAGTCTCCCCTGTTTTGCTGTCCGATAGTTCCAACCCCTCTTCACTAAAAATTAATTATCTCATTGTAAAGAACTCGAATGACATTCTTGTTTGTTTCTCATAAAAATAGACTCATTAAAAAATTCAAGAATATAAATTTTATCCCATGATTATTTTATTTACAAATTTTAATTAATTTCCCAATTCAAAACACGGGATTCCAAAATCATTCTGACCCTGTCTCACTAAAATCCAAATATCTCACGATATGAAATTCTTTTGCTTATTCTGTTTCTTTTATGTAGAAATATACTCAATAAGATTTAATTTCATATCTCATTCAACCTCTAATTCAATTTGCACCATTTTTTTTCAATTTTTCAAAGTCACACAACTACTGTTGTCTAAACTGTTTTATTGCTAACTTTACTCTTTCATGTTTCCTTTATATTAATTTTCATTTACACACATATAACACCAAAGTATATCCATGGTTAGCCATTCCAATAAATAGTCATTATCAAATATTTACAAGCCATTCATTGGCCAATTTAACCTATACATCAACAACAAAGACTTGAACATATCATTTCTCAATTTAATTTGGCCTAAAAGCCTCAACCATATTTACCACATATTCATACATCATAAGCATGGACTTACAATCACAAGGTCATTCTCATAGGTATAACTTACTCATTTACATTCTTACCAAAATTCGATCACATACCAAGCACATTGCTCATGAGTGTATACATACATATACCTGCACTTGATCGTCACATATTCACATTCATTTACACTTTAGTCATTTTCCCGTTGAACGCATCGGAATATAAACGGATACTCGAAACGCTTGCACATACGTGCCACATATATGTAGCCGAAGCTACCTCTTATCACATTTCACATATATGCTCGTTCTCGAGCTATTCATGTTTACATTCTCGGTCTGCTCACACAAGCTGTCGGTCATACGTAACTACTCAGTGCTGCTCACACAAGCTGTCAGGTATCCGTAATATACCGGAATACCCAGCCACTGGTAGGACGTACTAGACCAGCACCCGAATTCACTTAGTCATAATTTCACATAGTTTTCACATTGTCACACTATGCCATGGTTCGTACATGGTCTTTTCCGTCAAATTATCATTTAGCACTGAACAGAATAGTTCAACCCTGCGTTTACTTGTTCGAAAATTAGTTTCTAATATTAAAAAAAATAATACGAGTAATTTCATAAATTAGTCGTCAATCTAACAAATAAACATTGATGTTTACCATACGAACTTACCTCGACTTAAAATGGTGAAAGGGACTGAGTCGTCCAATATTCGTCTTTCCACCGTTCTAAGTCCGAAACTCGTTTTTCTTTATCTAAAATATCACATTTGAATTATTAAGTTATTATACTATTCAATTCAGTCCAAAAATCATATTATGGAAAAATTGCATTTTTGGCCCTAAACTTTATCATATTTACACTTTTGCCCCTAGGCTCGTAAAATGATTTTTATTCAATTTTGTTGTATTTTAGGCCAAGCCAAACCATTTTCATAACTATAGCAATCCACAAATTGCATTTATTCACACATTTTCATACATTTTCAACTTTTTACAAACTAGTCCTTTTATGCGATTTCATCAAAAATCACGTAGTAAAAGTCGTTTATTACACACCGAGCATTCATATTCTACCATTAGACATCAAAACACGTGCATGTCATCCATGGGTAAATTTTTAAACACAAACCCTAGCTCAAAATAATGGTAGAAATAGCTAAACCGAGTTACGGGGATCTCAAAAATGTAAAGAACATTAAAAACGGGGCTTGGATGCACTTACTATTGAGCTTGAAAGCTTGAAAAACCCTAGTCATGGCTTCCTCTTGAAAATTTCGGCCAAGGAGGAAGATGGACAAATTTTTGGGCTTTTATTTTGTTTATTAAGTCATTTAATTACTAAATGACCAAAATGCCCCTAACTTAAAAACATTCCATTTCACCTAATTCATGTCCATTTTTGTCCACCAACTTAACCAATGGTCTAATTACCATTTAAGGACTTGCAGTTTAAAATTTCATAGCAATTAGACAACTCTAGCATGTAGAACTCAACTTTTGCTTTTTTTACAAATTAGTCCTTTTGACTAAATTGAGTGCCCAAACATGAAAATTTTCGAACGAAATTTTCATAAAATAATTCCATAAAATTGTAGACCATAAAAATATAATAAAAATGAATTTTACTATGTCAGATTTGTGGTCCTGAAACTACTATTCCGACTAGGCCCAAACACGGGTTGTTACAACTCTCCCCCTTTAGGGGTTTTCGTCCCTGAAAATCTTACCAGAAGAAGTTGTTTGCAATTCTCATGAAACGCTTTCACTAATTTCTCAGAATCACAAATCGATTTAGCTTCATATATCTCTTTCCAATAACCTTTGAAATTTAGCACACAGTGTCGGAGCATATCGTCAAAGACCTAAATTATTCTCTCAGGAACAGATATACTCAGTTGATCTGTCAAATACAAACTCGTTACCTATTGAAACATTCATGCGAATTTCATCAAACGATCAACATTCTAGCAACATCATCCATTTCAGGGATGGAGGTAACCCTGATATGAAATCTATAGTGATTCTATCTGTAATACACTAGTATTATCACTGACTACAATAGTCCTGAGTGCTCTTGATGTTAGGCTTACTTGCTCACAAATAGACATCTAAACATCAATTTAAAAATATCGTGGTACATACTCAATCACCAGAACATCTACTACATATCACTGCTTACCTTACTGCCCTTGAATAAATAGACGTGCTACTTCTGAGCCTCGTACGAAAACTTCTGCATAAGTTCTAGATTCATTTGTACACAAATTTCATTTACTAACACATTCTTGAACCTCTCTAACTCGTAAGGAAAAAAAAACATCGCTTTAACTTTCAATATGGCTAAAATTAGATGCTCATTAATTAAGGTTAACCGTATAACCCATTCACAACATAAACAAAGATTCTTCCATTCAACATCTGTAATTATATCGGCTTTTCCAGAAATAAATTAATAACTACTAACGATCTTCCAATAGCTAGGGTCTTTAACACTATCTTAACTTCAGATCTTTCTATAACATTCGTTACTTTAATCCTTGAAATCAGAGAACATGTGACACCTTTCGTCGAATAAACGATATCACCAAATTCTCAATATGAACATAAAAGTGACCGTCTCTAAATCACTGGTCGAACAGTTCTCTGTATAAAAATATGAACCATCACTTTACATTTTAGTATTATTTATACCCAGGTCATGCAATAATACTTAATTGAAAAACATAAAACTTTTTCTCAACTCAGGCTAAATCAGAATTGGTGATTTTGTTAATCATGTTTCAACTGTTTCTAACTTTACTAATAAGTAATACCACTAATTAGGCTTCTCAAGCATGATGGTCCCCCTCCATTACACCACTTGATTAACATTAGTATTTTATGATTTTTACATTTACCAATGTCAACTCAATTACAACTAGGAAGGACGGTGCATATCCAAACCGTCTTCCATTACTAATCATCACAATGTTGAACTTTGTTAAAGCCATAACCATTGGATATTTTAAAATCAAAATGCCAAAATAAAGTCAACATTTCAACTATATAGATAAATAATATTCCAGCTATAAAACTATACTGAAATTTAAGAACACAACTCCTGCAAAATGATAAATACCTCAACGAGGTCTCAGAGTAATTTCGAAAGAAACATCACTCATCCACACTACAATCAATTGTAACAGAAGCAACACAATCTTCTCGTACACTAAAAGAACAATGACTAGTAGGAACCGGATACCATCATCACACAATTTTTGTCATTATCTTTTCTTTAATAAAAGAAATGAAATACACATGAAAGATAGGAAAATGCCAAACATAATCCAAACAGTTCAACAAGGCCTTCGCCTACCTGTATCTTTAGCTATCGTACCCCTTGTGATAAAAGTTTTACTTGAAAATAAAAAAACCTCATATGCCTCTGAGATTTATCGAACACATAATATACCCAGAAGGAACTAAGGTAGGTTACTCAACTATAATCACTTCACTTAGCTATCGATACAATTCGAACATTCTCTCACTGTCTAATTCTATCATCATTAGGTTTATATTATTCCATCCACTATCATAAACCAACTCAAAAAAACTTCCAATTAGTACACTCTTTAGGTATCATACCTGTATGTTTTGTTTCATCGAAGTTGACTTCTTTAACCTTAGCCTTGCATAATCCGAATGATCTTCAAAATGATAGAATATCTCTTTTAGTTCTATCCTTACTTATCGACTCATTCTTTTATCTGGCTACCATAATAGTTGATCCGCTACTAAATTCTTTAGTCTCTCATTTGTGAGTTCATTCAAGATAAATCTCATAAAATTTCATCATAACACACCAGTTGTTTTAGGCAATTTAACACACATATTCATGTTACACAAATTTTCCGATTATCTTATTCGAACAGACGCGTTTATATATGCATTCCATAAATTTTGAAAAATTTTCTTATCGCATTCACCTAATCACACAAGTTAAGCACATTACATCATGCGAATGCCAAACAAACATGAATGCTTGTCATAATATAAACCTTCATTTAGTTTCACTTTCCCATATTAGTTTCATACATCAATTATCGAACTTTAAGTATCCATTTACATCATGTAATTTACTATCACATCCTACCAAACACAATATTTTTTTTAATAAAATCATTCATTCAAGCTCAATTTCATGTTCACTACAAATTTATCCTTTAAATCCTCGTACACTTTCATTTACTACACTTGGTCAAATTAGAGAACGTCTTACGAAATTGGGTACTTCATTTTGCACAATATCATAGTTCAACTATGGTCTTTCACATATACACATATTACACACCGAAGCCATAGCCCATCTATGGCCTTATACGGAAATCACATAGTCACATTTTTCACATGCTGCCATGGTCAACCCATGGTCTTTATCTTCAATTCATCACATCTCTCTAAACGAAAGTACCCATTTCCAGCGTTCTACTCGGTTTACACATTTAATTCCTTTTTCATAACATCTCAACATTTATAACATTTTATTTATTGCATAAAATCACCATAATTCATCGAAATACGACATTCAACCAAGACAGTAACATTGTACCCAAAATTCTCAAATTATAGTTATTTCATTTTCTGCATCATCACATGCATATTATGAACTCTTTTTCGTACCTTACCATATTTCAACTTATCACAAACACATTTTCAAATATCTCAGTGTAAATCTCAGCATTTTTGAAAATAGCTCGGTTGGAAAGCACCTCTGTCTCAACAAAATAATTTCGTTAGAGCCCGGAGATATCACACTATCACGATCCATATATGGCATGTATAGCCAGACTCTTACTCATGCTAGGTTAGTCCGAGAACTGACTAAACAATAGCTCTGATACCACTAGATGTAACACCCCTTACCAGTGTTCAACGCAGAAACAGGGTACGAGGCGTTACCAGACAATAACACTTGCAACTGAACAAATTCAAGGCATAAATTTTTGTTTAAAATTTAAAACTTTTATCTTATATCATCAAGTCCCTAAAACGGGCCTCCGAGGCCCAAAACATGCTTTGGGATGATTCGGGACTAAACCGAAAACTTTTAAAACTATTGGAACAATTAGAAAATTTCCTTATTTTGAAGAGTCACACACCCGTGTGGGCAGGTCATGTCCTCCACACGGCTGAGACACACGGTCGTGTCTCTGCCTGTGTGGCCAAGAAGTTGGCTATTTTCCAAGCCAATTTCTACCCTATCATGTCCATACTTGAGTATAACTTGAATGACACATTTCGTGGCATATTAAAGCTACCAAGACATCCACCATACACACGTAACAAGTCATAGCATACAATTTACTCAACCATGGAATGCATCATCATGAGTTTATAGCATAACCAATTTATTGGCCACATTAAATGTCCTTATACAACAATGAACTCCGAATATCATGGGTCATTATTCTAGGACAACTCATAGTAACATATACACATGACCAAGTTCCCTATACATGCCATAACCTTAAGTATAAAATCATCGATACCTAAATTGTAAGCTTGATAGTGTTATAGGTTCTCCGACGACTTCCAACACGAGCTAACCTGAGTACGTTATAAACATGGAAAACAACGGAGTAAGCTATAAAGCTTAGTAAGTACCTATGTAAATAATAAACAATTGATTACCATGCTTTTAACAATCCTCATTATAAGCTCTCAAGATAATACCATCATTATTGCATAAAATTTCACAATTCAATTATGTTCATCTTGAGCTGTTTACTCGAGTTACAATCACTAAATTATTTTTATCCAGAGTTACGGAACTCCAAATTAAGATCCGCTAATTTTCCAATAAACTAGACTCAAATATTTTCTTACCATAGAATTTCCAAAATTTTTGGTTCAACCAATCAGTACAGTTTATTCTTTAAAGTCTCCCCTATTTTGTTGTCCGACAGTTCTGACTCCTATTCACTAAAAAATAATTACCTCATTGTACAAGTCTCGAATGATGTTCCCGTTTGTTTCCCTTGAAAATAGACTCATTAATAAATTCAAGAATATCAATTTTATCCCATGATTACTTTTTAAAAATTTTTAATTAATTTCCCAAGTCAGAACACGGGATTCCAAAATCATTCTGCCACTGTCTCACTAAAATCCAAATATCTCACCATATGAAATTCTTTTGCTTATTCTGTTTCTTTTATGTAGAAATAGACTCAATAAGCTTTAATTTCATATCTCATTCAACCTCTAATTCAATTTCCACCATTTTTTTTATTTTTCAAAGTCACACAACTACTGCTGTCTAAACTGTTTTATTGCTAACTTTACTCTTTCATGTTTCCTTTATATTAATTTTCATTTACACACATATAACACCAAAGTATATCCATGGTTAGCCATTCCAATAACTAGTCATTATCAAATATTTACAAGCCATTCATTGGCCAATTTAACCTATACATCAACAACAAAGACTTGAACATATCATTTCTCAATTTCATTTGGCCAAAAAGCCTCACACATGATCATCAATCACATTTACCACATATTCATACATCATAAGTATGGACTTATAATCACAAGGTCATTCTCATGGGTATAATGTAACAGCCCGGTTTAGACCCTTATCGGAACAGTGGTTTTGAGACCATAAATCTGATGTCGAAAAAATATTTTAATATTATTTTTGGTGTTTATAGTATGTGACTAAGCATGTGTAAAATTTTTGTATGAAAATTTTATCGATTGTGTGCTTAATTTGAGAAATGGACTTAATCGCATAAAATGCAAAAGCTGTGTGCTGATTGTTAAAGTGCTAATTTGTTATGGCTTATTAAAATGTGAGTCCTTATGTTGTTATTATTCCATATGTTAAATGGATGGGCAAAAATGGGTATTAGTTAATGGAAATGTAAATGATGTTATTAAGGGTAGAATGGTAAAAAGCCTATTAATGTGTAATAAAATTAAACAAAAGCATGAATTAGAGTGGTGTTCATCTTTATTGCCAAAAGTTGGAACAAAAAGAAAGAAAATAAGCTTGCTAGGTTTCGGCACAAAGCTTGGTCAATCGGGTATGTGTTTTTAATCGGTTTTAATGATTTTTATGTTTTTGTGATCGTTGCTTCGTGTTCTAGCTAGCCAATGTTTTAATTTTAGAATTTGATGGTGATTTTTGAGATAAGAAATTGATGAATGTTTGAGCTTTGTGATAGTTGATGATGAAACATGAAAGATATGTGAAAGATAAACATATTTTGTCTTTGAATTTTTGGTGAAATTGAGTAATTTGGGCTAAATTGTGAAAATAAGAAATTGGAGGACTAAAATGTGAAATAAATGAAATGTGTGGGCTTGTATGGATATAAGGAGAATTCGGCTGGGCATGGGTTAAATGAAATTATGTGTATTTGATGATTTTATGAAATGGGGACTTAAGTGTCGAAATGTGTAAATGTGAGGGCTATTTTGTAAAATGCCCTAAATATGAGTATTTGGATTAAATTGAATGATTTGGTGAATGAATGAACTAAATTTGAATATGTATAGACCAAGAAAGGAGAGATTTGGATCGAGATCGAGGCAAAGACAAAGTTCTCGATTGATTGACTAGTCTTGGTATTTCGACATCCGAGGTAAGTTCAGATATAATACGTGTTATTAAGTTTATTTTTAAGTGCTATGAAATGAATAATTGTGTGATTATTGGATTAGAAACGTTATATGTGAAATTGAGAAATGAAGCACTAAGTGTACGTATTTAGAATTGAAACAGAGGTGAATGGCACTGTGTGTGCGAAATAAAGAAAACTTTAGTAGTATTGATTGGCACTGTGTGTGCGATACCGAGATAAATTTAGTTTAATGTAAAGGCACTAAGTGTGCGATGATATTTATGCTTCGGCTATGAAATTGGCACTAAGTGTGCGATTGAATTGAAGGAATAATGAGGATCGATCGAAATGAAGTATTGAGTATTGAGTAGCATGAATGATCGATAACTAAGTGTTGGCTAAGGTACGTACGGAACCTATGTGGTTGATGAAATTGTAAATGGATTTATGGATGGTTGAGTGAACATATTAGCTATGGATGATATGGTGTATATATTTGTGAGTTGATCTATGTGACGGATTAACTTTGTATTATTAAATTAAATGTATTATATTACGAACTTACTAAGCTCTAAAGCTTACTGTGTAAAGTGTTTCTCTGTTTTACAGTGTCTTTAAAGCTAGCTCGGATCCGGGGATCGTCAGCGACTCAATCACACTATCGGCTAACTATTTTGGTACTTTTGGAAGATGTATATATATATGGTATATGGCATGTATAGGCTAGTTGATATGGCATGTTTTGAAGTGTATAAACTTTGCCATGTGAATAATGTTAGTATATATGTGTGGAATTATGTGAATGATGAATATGGTATGTTTCATGCTTAAATGGTTGAAGAGAATTGAGGTTTAAACATGAACTTGTGGTACGGGTTATATGATGTTTGACTTATAGGATTTGGAGTGTGAAATTGATATTTTAGATAGATTTAATTGAGTTGAATTTGAGTATTGGAATAAATGATGTAGTTGATGATTAATTGGTGTATATATTGGTATGTTTTGGTTGCCATTTGAGGTATAAATGCTTATGATTTGAGGCTTGTAGGTGATTCCTAAGTGTGGGTGGCAAGTTTGGTCTTGCAAATGGCCTATAATTGCCCACACGGTTGAGCACATGGACATGTGGCTCGACCGTGTCCTTCGTGGTTGAAATTCAAAACAAGTCAGGCTCGACCACGGGCTAGACACACGGGCCTGTGAATGGCTGTGTGGTGCAAGTCAGTGTCGACCACGGGTGAGGCACACGGGTGTGTCTCAGGCCGTGTGGACAAGTCAGTATGTCTGCCCTGTTTTGCCACGGCTTAGACACACGGGCGTGTCTGAGGCCGTGTGAGGCACACGGCCTGCTCACACGGGCGTGTGACCTCTATAACTTTTAAAAATGTTTGATTTTCAGAAAAATTTTGTATGATTTCGGTTTAGTCCCGACCCCTTTCTAGTGCTTGTTTAAGGTCTCGTAGACCTCGTTAAGGAACTATATGTATATATTTTGATATGTTCGAATGGTGTTATACTTTGTGTTGAGAAATGATTATAAATGTTCCGATTGTTCGATAATGCCTCTTAACCCTATTCCGGCGATGGTTACGGGTTAGGGGTGTTACATATAACTTACTCATTTACATTCTTACCAAAATTTGATCACATACCGAGCATATTGCTCATGAGTGTATACATACATATACCTGCACTTGATCGTCACATATACACATTCATTTACACTTTAGTCATTTTCCCGTTTAACGCATCGGAATATTAATGGATACTCGGAACGCTTGCACATACGTGCCACATATTTGTAGCCGAAGCTACCTCTTATCACATTTCACATACATGCTCGTTCTCGAGCTATTCATATTTACATTCTCGGTCTTCTCACACAAGCTGTCGGTCATACGTAACTACTCAGTGCTGCTCACACAAGCTGTTAGATATCCGCAATATACTGGAATACCCAGCCACTGTTAGGACGTACTAGACCAGCACTCGGATTCACTTAGTCACAATTTCACATAGTTTTCACATGGTCACACTATGCCATGGTTCGTCCATGGTCTTTTCTGTCAAATTATCATTTAGCACTGAACAAAATGGTTCAACCCTGCGTTTACATGTTCGAACATTAGTTTCAAATATTCAACAAATAATACGAGTAATTTCATAAATTATTTGTCAATATAACAAATAAACATTAATGTTTACCATACGAACTTACCTCGACTTAAAATGGCGAAAGGGACCGAGTCGTCCAATATTCGTCTTTCCCCCGTTTTAAGTCCAAAAATCGTTTTTCTTTATCTAAAATATCACATTTGACTTATTAATTTACTATACTTTCAATTAAGTCCAAAAATCATATTATGGCAAAATTATATTTTTTCCCCTAAACTGTCATATTTACACTTTTTCCCCTAGGCTCGTAAAATGATATTTATTCAATTTCCTTGTATTTTAGGCCTACCCGAACCATTTTTATTACTATAGTAGTCCACAATTTGCATTTATTCACACATTTTCATACATTTTTCAACTTTTTACAAACTAGTCCTTTTATGCGATTTTATCGAAAGTCACTTAGTAAGAGTCGTTTATTACACACCGAGCATTAATATTCTACCATTAGACATCAAAACACATGCATGTCATCCATGGGTAAATTTTTAAACACAAATCCTAGCTCAAACTAATGGTAGAAATAGCTAAACCGAGTTACGGAGATCTCAAAAATGTAAAGAACATTAAAAACGGGGCTTGGATGCACTTACTATCGAGCTTGAAAGCTTGAAAAACCCTAGTCATGGCTTCCTCTTGCAAATTTTGGCCAAGGAGGAAGATGGAAAAATTTTTGGGCTTTTATTTTGTTTATTAAGTCATTTAATTACTAAATAACCAAAATGCCCCTAACTTAAAAACATTCCATTTCACCTAATTCATGTCCATTTTTGTCCACCAACTTAACCAATGGTCTAATTACCATTTAAGGACCGCCAATTTAAAATTTCATAGAAATTAGACAACTCTAGCATGTAGAACTCAACTTTTGCTCTTTTTACAATTTAGTCCTTTTGACTAAATTGAGTGCCCAAACGTCAAAATTTACGAACGAAATTTTCATAAAACAATTCCATAAAATTGTAGACCATAAAAATATAATAAAAATAAATTTTACTGTGTCATATTTGTGGTCCTGAAACCACTGTTCCGACTAGGCCCAAAATTGGGCTGTTACACTGAAAAACCTGAGTGTTCTGTTTATGACGTCAGCAACCTTTTAAGGGACACACGACCTAGTCACACGCCTATGTGCTGGTCCGTGTGACGAATCGAATTCTCGCAATTTGATATAGGGGACACACGGCCTAACAACACACCCATGGGGCTGACCGTGAGTCACACACGGCCTAGACACACGCCCGTGTGTCTACCCGTGTGGACAATTAGAAGGCTAGTTTCCAAGCCAATTGCCACCCTAAAACATAAAAACAAATATACAAACACAAGCAACACATAACATGGTCTTATACGGGACCTACATTTGGTGCCGATGCCATATCCCAGACATGGTCTTATACGGGACCTTTCTTATCTCATGTCATGACATAGGTATCCTCGTTATTCTGAATCTTCAACCGAGACTTCAACTTAATATATTATCATCGTTTTCTCATCGAGACTTCGTTAGTCAATTTTCATGAAATGATATTCATTATCATAAGATCAAGCAATTTAAAATATAAAAACTCTATGAAACTTTAATTTCATACAAACTTACCTCGGTACTCAAAATGTGTGTAGATGTTCGATTTAGTCCAACATTTTATTCTTGCCTCGATTTCGGTCTGGGCTTCGTGTTTCTTGATCTATAATAACAATTTCACTTGTTTAATACTCACATTGACTAAATTGGCTCATGAATCATACTTTGGAAAAATTACGATTTTGCCCCTAAAATTTCACATAATTACACTTTTGCCCCTAGGCTCGTAAAATGATTTTTATTCAACTTTCTTGTATTTTAAGCCTAGCCGAATTATTTTATTAACTACAACAGCCCCCAATTTCCACTATTTCACTCATGTATGACCATTTTTATAACTTTTACAATTTGGTCCTTTTATGCATTTTTCATGAAAATCACTTAGAAAAAGATGTTTATCACACATCAAACTTTCATATTCTTCCTTAAAACATCAAAATACATGCATGTCATACATGGGTAAATTTTTGAACATAAACCCTAGCTCAAAATATAGCTAGAAATAGCTAAATCGAGCTACGAGGATCTCAAAAATACGACGAACATTAAAAATGGGGCTAGGATGCACTTACTATCAAGCTTGGAAGTTGAAGAAACCCTAGCTATGTCTCCTTGCAAATTTTGGCACTTAGAGGAAGAAGATGGACAAGATTTTGACTTATTTTTCCCTTTTTAATTCATTAAAATGCCCTTTCTTGAGATTTTTCCTTCCCATGTCCATTTTTGTCCATCTTGACATTTAATGGTCTAATTGCTAAATAAGGACCTCTAGTAATTTTTATAATTCCATTTCATACTTAAATATTCTAGAATCTCATATTTTCTAATCTTTGCAATTTAGTCCTAATGGACAAATTGATCACTAATAAATAAAATTTCCTCATGAAATTTTCACACAATCATGCAACCACATCATAAGCCTCATAAAAATCATAAAAAACATATTTCTACTACAATTTTTTTGTCTCACAACCACTATACTGACTAGGCCCTAAATCGGGCTGTTACAGCAAGAATAGACTATGCTTTCTCAATAAAGATATGCTAATTCTTACCAATTAATTTTTATTCCTTTATTTAAGACTAAAATGCAATCACTAAGTTTAACTGATGTCTTCATATGTTGAACTTAGCAATTTCTCTCCACTAATGTAGGCATCATAGAAATCTGAATCAAAAGATATTTTAAATAGGTTGTAACGTGGCTAGGCTAAGGGTAGGTAAAAGATTGATAAATTTAAGCTAAACAAACCCTAGATCTTTTGAGTACATATGCTCTTTCTTTCTCTCTTTTCTTTTCGAGCATATTATTATATGCACTACAATTTTTTTTGAGCATTTAATACTTCTTTTCAACTCCCCTAGACTTATTTTCAGAGAATATTCTAAATAGACCGAGTCTATTGTTTGGGACTATTTAGAGATAATTATGAGAGAAGTGATGGCTTAATATTGCAATGGTTCAAATAAAATCAGGTCACATAGTCTCAAAGTTGGGTTTCAATGTAACAGCCCGATTTAGGGCCTAGTTGAAATAATGGTTGCGAGACCACAACTCCGAAGTAGAAATATGTGTTTTATGATTTTTATGAGGCTTATGATATGTTTTCATGATTATGTGAAAAAATTCATGAGGAAATTTTATTTATTAGTGAACAATTTGTCCATTAGGACTAAATTGCAAAGATTAGAAAATATGAGATTCTAGAATATTTAATTATGAAATAGAATTATAAAAATTACTAGCGGTCCTTATTTAGCAAGTAGACCATTAAATGTCAAGATGGACAAAAATGGACATGGGAAGGAAAAATCTCAAGAAAGGGCCTTAAGGGCATTTTAGTCAATTGGTTAATTAATGAATTAAAAAGGGAAAAATAAGTTAAAATCTTGTCCATCTTCTTCCTCTAAGTGCCAAAATTTTCAAGGAGACATTGTAACATCCCGAAATTGGGCCTAGTAGGATTGGGCCCAATGGGCCTTGATTTTAAATTTTTTGAGAACGGCATTAATGCAAGTTAGACTTATTAGGTAAGTTATTTTGAAGGTTACAGGGGCTTCTATGAAGTCCCGGATCAAATATTAGCTTTGGGGAAATTTTGGTTTTAGGTGAAAAAACCTGGAAGTTGGCAGTAGGCCTTAAGAATAAAATGTAGAGGAAAATGACACAAAAGGAGTGTGTGGTGTAGTGGCAAAGTGACGCCACTTAAGAGGCAAGGGAGTGACGCCACAAGGAAGGAAGGAGGTCCAAGGTTCAAGTCTTGGCTTTTGCATTTTGGTTTTCTTTTTACTTGGACCTCGGAATTTGGCTATAGATTTATATTTAGTTGCGCATGGTTTAAGACACAAGAGGAGCTTGTGGCCAACCAGTTAGCAAAGATGGATTATGTTGCAAGGGAGCACAGGTTCGAATCTCATGAGAAGCAAGGGAGTATTTATTTTATGCGTGCAGGCGGGGAAGAGTTTCAGTTGAATTTAAACTCTCTCGACGAAGGATCCCACATCGGAAAGATACAAAGAAGGAAGGTGAAGAGCTAGCTATATAAAGAGCATTCCAGAGGAGGGTTGACACACCTTGGAAGGCGTTTGGGCACAGGAGTGGTCGGAGCGCGGATTAACACCGTAGTCCTATCGGTGTGTAACTCTCTCTACTCTAGTTGTAGAGCGGCAAATGCCGGGTGCGTGCGGTCCACGGCAATAGTAGTTACACGAGCGTGCGAGCGCACGTGTGGGGCTTCGGCCGCGATAGTTGAGGCCATAAGTAGTATTCTTGTGGGTTGGGGTCGCTTGGGCGCGATGGGCGAAGTGGGCCCAATGGGCCGTGGGCCCTTATGAGTAAATTGTGCGATTGTGTAGTATATAGTGAACTAGACTAGATGGAACTTATATACATGGCTAGATTTGTGCTAGGTGGGCCACACGAAGTGTGGGGCCGAATGGGCCTAATCGAGTTTTAGGCCCAATCGTCCAGATGCGACCGGAAACGGTAGCTAAGTCGCTCGGGGTGACATTTGGGCCTTTGGGAAAGGCCATTGTAGGTGCAAAATTACGAAAATACCCTTGGTAGGTAAATTACCAAAATACCCCTGAAGGGTATATTACGAAAAAGACCCTTAGTAGGTAAATTATCAAATACCACCTTGAAGGGTAAATTATGAAAATGCCCTTGGTGGGTAAATTACCAATATACCCTTGGTGGGTAAATTACGAAAATGCCATTGGTAGGTAAAATTACGGTTATACCCTTAGAGGTTGATTAGGGTGATTATGTTGTTTTATGTCTATCTCGATTATGATGGTAGTTCATGTTATACTTATATTTGATATATGTCTAGCATACATGACATAACGCATACACGAATTATTATGTCATATTGCATGGGTATGATGAGAGGAGGGGGAAGATGATATCCGTGTCTTTGGGACACCAGGTGGTTTGGCACCATCGGTGGTTTGGTACCACAGATTGATTATTGTGACTTTGGGTCACCGAGGTTTGGCACCTCGGCGTCTCGTCCCGATGGCTTAGCACCACAAAGGGGTTGGCCCCACATTGATTATACGGGATTGACGCCAAAGTGATTTGGTATCACACGATGGGTTGGCCCCATCATTGGATTCGTGACTTTGGTCACCAAAGATTTGGTATCACATTCGTGTCTTTGGGACACCGTGAGGTTTGGCACCTCATAGCGTCCTCCTCCCTGGGCTTAGCACTCGATGGGGTTGGCCCCACAAACATTATACTGGGATTGACGCCAGTGATTTGGTATCACACGATGGGTTGGCCCCATCATTGGAATATTCGTGACTTTGGGTCACCAGTGGTTTGGCACCACCAGTGGTTTGGTACCACACGGGGTAGAGAAAGGAGCATTGGATGGCTAGGTTTGGGTGCATGATATGCATATTTTCATATGAAATTGTGTAAGGGCCTGTTGGATGGGGATTTACACACTGAGTCTCGATAACTCACCCCTTAGTTAAATTTTGCAGGTAATCATTAGATCGCGGATTTGGGAGCTGAGGTGGACTCGTGGAGGCCATACATATGTTCACTCGTAAATTCGTTTCTTTTATTTGGACTTATTTTTATTTGAGTTTTTGTTATGTAATAAGGCCTTGGGTATTTTATTTAGTTTCAGCTTTTAATTTGTTTATTGCTTGTTATTAAATGATCAATATGGGATTTTCCTAAAATGATAATAAACCATTTCTTATTCAAAATTACTTAATCTCGATTTCTCACCACAACTATAAAGAATATGAGCTTTTTAACGAATTCACAGTTTTTAGACATTCCTTTCATGTGACATGCCAGATTCGGTCGTAACGTTTAGGCCGGGTTTGGGGTGTTACAATTATGGTATCAGAGCCTTGGTTCAAAAACTCTACTGTGGGTTTGGGTTCAAAAAATGTTTTCAAAAGATGGTTTGGAAAATGGTTTAGAAAAATATATATCTATTTTTTTTTGAAATATGGCACCCGAGTCTCCTAAGCACCAATCCATGCACCGTAAGTTTCCTGATACTTTTCTTTGTTATATACTGTATTTTGAATATCTATTCTGTGTGTTTGGGTTGGATGTGATGTTCGGATATAGAGTTGATTGCATCTGAAATATTTGTGCCTTTAATGGTTAGTTTTTTTTTTGTATGTGTAGGATTTCTAAATTCTAGTTAAAAGTATATTAGGGTTATTGGAATCAAAGTGCGCAGCGTGAGCATAGCGTTGTAGGTTAGGTGGTACGAATGTTCCTGTAGTTGGAAATTTCGAGGACGAAATTTCTTTAAGGAGGGTAGATTTGTAACATCCCGAAATTGGGCCTAGTAGGATTGGGCCCAATGGGCCTTGATTTTAAATTTTTTGAGAACGGCATTAATGCAAGTTAGACTTATTAGGTAAGTTATTTTGGAAGGTTAGAGGGCTTCTATGAAGTCCCGCGATCAAATATTAGCTTTGGGGAAATTTTGGTTTTAGGTGAAAAAAAACCCTGGAAGTTGGCAGGTAGGCCTTAAGAATAAAATGTAGAGGAAAATGACACAAAAGGAGTGTGTGGTGTAGTGGCAAAGTGACGCCACTTAAGAGGCAAGGGAGTGACGCCACAAGGAAGGAAGGAGGTCCAAGGTTCAAGTCTTGGCTTTTGCATTTTGGTTTTCTTTTTACTTGGACCTCAGAATTTGGCTATAGATTTATATTTAGTTGCGCATGGTTTAAGACACAAAAGGAGCTTGTGGCCAATCGGTTAGCAAGACATGGATTATGTTGCAAGGGAGCCAGGTTCGAATCTCATGAGAAGCAAGGAGTATTTATTTTGCGATGCAGACGGGAAGAGTTTCATTGAATTTAAACTCTCTCGACGAAGGATCCCACATCGGAAAGATACAAAGAAGGAAGGTGAAGAGCTAGCTATATAAAGAGCATTCCAGAGGAGGGTGACACACCTTGGAAGGCGTTTGGGCACGAGGAGTGGTCGGAGCGCGGATTAACACCGAGTCCTATCAGGTGTGTAACTCTCTCTACTCTAGTTGTAGAGCGGCAAATGCCGGGCGTGCCGATCACGGAAATAGTAGCCACACGGCGCGCGGCGCGCACGTGTGGGGCTTCGGCGCGATAGTTGAGGCCATAAGTAGTATTCTTGTGGGTTGGGGCTTTTTTGGGCGCGATGGGCGAAGTGGGCCCAATGGGCCGTGGGCCCTTATGAGTAAATTGTGCGATTGTGTAGTATATAGTGAACTAGACTAGATGGAACTTATATACATGGCTAGATTTGTGCTAGGTGGGCCACACGAAGGCAGTGTGGGCCGAAATGGGCCGAAATTGAGTTTTAGGCCCAATCGTCCTCTGACGACCGAAATGGTAGCCAGTCGCTCGGGGTGACATTTGGGCCTTTGGGAAAGGCCATTGTAGGTGCAAAATTACGAAAATACCCTTGGTGGGTAAATTACCAAAATACCCCCGAAGGGTATATTACGAAAATACCCTTAGTAGGTAAATTACTTGAAATACCACCAAGGGTAAATTATGAAAATGCCCTTGGTGGGTAAATTACCAATATACCCTTGGTGGGTAAATTACGAAAATGCCCTTGGTAGGTAAAATTACTGCTATACCCTTAGAGGTTGATTAGGGTGATTATGTTGTTTTATGACTATCTCGATTATGATGGTAATTCATGTTATACTTATATTTGATATATGTCTAGCATACATGACATACTGCATACACGAATTATTATGTCATATTGCATGGGTATGATGAGAGGAGGGGAAGATGATATCCGTGTCTTTGGGACACGGTGGTTTGGCACCACCAAAGGTTTGGTACCACGATTGATTATTGTGACTTTGGGTCACGAGAGGTTTGGCACCTCGGCGTCGCGTCCCGATGGCTTAGCACCACGGTGGGTTGGCCCCACGATTGATTATACGGGATTGACGCCCGGTGATTTGGTATCACACGATGGGTTGGCCCCATCATTGGATTCGTGACTTGGTCACGGTGATTTGGTATCACATTCGTGTCTTTGGGACACAAGAGGTTTGGCACCTCATAGCGTCTCGTCCCGGTGGCTTAGCACCACAAAGGGGTTGGCCCCACACCGATTATACGGGATTGACGCCGGTGATTTGGTATCACACGATGGGTTGGCCCCATCATTGGAATATTCGTGACTTTGGGTCACCAAAGTGGTTTGGCACCACAATTATGGATATCGTGACTTTGGGTCACCGTGGTTTGGCACCACTAGTGGTTTGGTACCACACGGGGTAGAGAAAGGAGCATTGGATGGCTAGGTTTGGGTGCATGATATGCATATTTTCATATGAAATTGTGTAAGGGCACATTGGATGGGGATTTACACACCGAGTCTCGATGACTCACCCCTTAGTTAAATTTTGCGGTAATCATTAGATCGCGGATTTGGGAGCTGAGGTGGACTCGTGGAGGCCATACATATGTTCACTAAGTAAATTCGTTTCTTTTATTTGGACTTATTTTTATTTGAGTTTTGTTATGTAATAAGGCCTTGGGTATTTTATTTGGTTTCAGCTTTCAATTTGTTTATTGCTTGTTATTAAATGATCAATATGGGATTTTCCTAAAATGATAATAAACCATTTCTTATTCAAAATTACTTAATCTCGATTTCTCACCACAACTATAAAGAATATGAGCTTTTTAACGAATGCACAGTTTTTAGACATTCCTTTCATGTGACATGCCAGATTCGGTCGTAATGTTTAGGCCGGGTTTGGGGTGTTATAGACATAGCTAGGGTTTCTTCAACTTCCAAGCTTGATAGTAAGTGCATCCTAGCCCCGTTTTTAATGTTCTTCGTATTTTTGAGATCCTCGTAGCTCGATTTAGTTATTTCTAGCTATATTTTGAGCTAGGGTTCATGTTCAAAAATTTATCCATGCATGACATGCATGTATTTTGATGTTTTAAGGAAGAATATGAAAGTTTGATGTGTGATAAACATCTTTTTCTAAGAGATTTTCATGAAAATTGCATAAAATGACCAAATTGTAAAGTTATAAAAATGGTCATACATGAATGAAATAGCAGAAATTGGGGGCTGTTGTAGTTAAGAAAATAATTTGGCTAGGCTTAAAATACAAGAAAGTTGAATAAAAATCATTTTACGAGCCTAGGGGCAAAAGTGTAATTATGTGAAAGTTTAGGGGCAAAATTATAATTTTGCGAAAGTATGATTCATGAGTCAATTTAGTCAATGTGAATATTAAACAAGTGAAATTTTTATTATAGATTAAGAAACACGAAGCCCAGACCGAAATCGAGGCAAGAACAAAGTGTTGGACTAAATCAAACATCTACACACATTTTGAGTACCGAGATAAGGTTGTATGAAATTAAAGCTACATAATGTTATAATGTTTTTAAATTACCTTATATTATGAGAAATGTATATTATTCCCATGAAATTGATTAATGATGCCTTAATGAAATTATAATGAGATCAAGTTAAGTTGAAGTCTAGGTTCAACATTCGAAATAACAAGGATACCTATGTCACAACATGAGATAAGGAAGGTCCCGTATAAGACCATGTCTGGGACATGGCATCGGCACCGAATAAGGAAGGTCCCATATAAGACCATGTCTAGGACATGGCATCGGCACCGAATAAGGAAGGTCCCGTGTAAGACCATGTCTGGGACATGGCCTCGGCACCAAAGGAAGATCTCGTGTAAGACCATGACTGGTACATGGCATCGACATCTATGTATGATCTCGTATAAGACCATGTCTGGGACATGGCATCGACATCTATGTACAATCTCATATAAGGCCATGTCTGGGACATGGCATCGACATCGAGTTAAGAGATCCCGTATAAGACCATATCTGAGATATGGCATCGGCTTCAAGAGGCATTCCCATGTAAGACCATATCTGGGATATGGCATTGGCATCGAGATACATGTATGATGAGATTGAGTATCCTCCGATATTCCGAGTAGTTCAACGGGCAAAAGAGTTAAGTATGCAAAGATGACAAAGAGCTAAGCTATACAAAGATGACGAAGAATTACATTTAAGGTAAGAAGGATTTAAGTTTATGTTCAAGATAGCATAAGTGCTAAATTATGTGATGAAGTGACACAGGTACCATGAGGAAAATACGGGTTATGAAACCGTAATGTGATATGTGATGGGTAAGCATAAGTATCAGTAAGTATGTCAAAGTACTTGAGAATTTATGTTGTTATTGTTCTATGAGATGAATGGATTTTGCCATGAGTACTTATGTTGCTATTTTAATTCATGCAAACTTACAAAGCTATATGCTTACCCCTTTCTTCTCCCTTTTCCTTGTAGTATCGCCAAGCTAGCTTAGGGATCGTAGAACGTCGGAGCTCGGATCACACTATCAATCATTCTTTTGGTATAGTATAGTTGACTTATTTTGGGTATTTCATGTATAGGAACTTGGTCATCTTGTGTCATGTCATATTCGGAAGCCAAAGTGTTGGCTATTAATGTTATACACTCATTTTGTAAATGGCCAATGGAAATTGGCCAATATTTGTCAAGTTTCATATTTTAATGATGATGAGTTTCATGAAGTGAAAGTTCATGCAAATGAGGGAGTTAAATGTGAATTGTATGAATGATGATTAGGGATTATTCAAAGTTTATTATTGCCATGTTATGTGTTGCTTGTGTTGGTATATGTGTGTTTATGTTTCAGGGTGGCAATTGGCTTGGTAAATAGCCTATAAATTGTCCACCCGGGTAGACACACAGGCGTGTGTCTAGGCCATGTGTGACACACGGTCAGCCCCATGGGTGTGCTGATAGGCCGTGTGTCCCCTGTATCGAATTTGCGAGAATTCGATTCGCCACACGGGCCAGCACACGAGTGTGTGCCTAGGCCGTGTGCCCTTAAGAGCTTGCTGACGTCATAAATAGAATACCCAAGTTTTTCACACATGGGTGAGGACACGGGCGTGTCTAGGCCGTGTGAGGGACACGGGCCACAGACACGAGCGTGTGCCTGGCCGTGTGAAAACCCCTATAGGTTTGAAATGAAAAATAAATTTCACACGAGCTAGGAACATGGGCGTGTGTGATCACACGGCCTACCCACACGGGCGTGTTCCATTTCACACGGGTGTGTGGCCCTATCTAGGCAAAAAATTTCTAAGTGCGCAAAAGTTTCCGGTTTAATTCCAAAACCTTCCGTATGTATGTTTAGGGCCTCGTAGGTCAATAATAAGGATGTTATGAATATGAATGAAAAAGTTTTAAGTTGAAACAAAATTTTATGGCCGGATGTTATATGTTAGAGTAAGTTAAGTTCAGTAATGCCTTGTATCCGGTTTAGGTGTTGAATACGGGTAAGGGGTGTTACATTTAGTGGCATTAGAACTACGGCTTAGTGGGTTCTCTGACTAACGTAGCGTAAGCATGAGTCTAGCTATACAAACCATACACATGAGTATTTACATTATGATAGTGTGACGACTCCTGACGATTTAAATTGTATTTTCATATAGTAAATGAATCCCGATAGAGATGTGGCGGATGATGTAGAAAGTAACGTGTCGACTCCCGCTGAAGGGACAGTGCCGAATGAAAATAAGTTTAGACCAACGACTGTAAGTCAGAGAGGAGGAGAAGAGGCTAGGGAAGCCTTTCTCCACATGATGAATGCATGGTATACGGAGTTTGTTTGTACGAACCCGAATGCGCAAACCCCTCCACCCCCACCTATTCCTCAGCCTACCCCTGTAGCTCCCCAAGTGGTAGAAGTGGTAAGGAGAGAAAAGCCTCTTGTTGATAGAATCCAAAAAAAAAGAGTCGAGGAATTTCGAGCTAGTAAAGAGGATGATCCGGAAAGAGCGGAATTTTGGCTTGAAAATACCATCAGGGTAATTGATGAATTATCTTGCACACCTGAAGAGTGCATGAAATGTGTGGTGTCCCTCTTGAGAGATTCTGCTTACTAGTGGTGGAACACCCTTGTGTCGGTTGTACCAAGGGAAAGGATTACATGGGAGATTTTCCAAGAAAAATTCTGGAAGAAGTACATTAGCCAAAGATTTATTGATCAGAAAAGAAATGAATTCCTTTAATTGAAACAAGGTAGAATGACAGTAACTGAATATGAGTGTGAATTTGTAAGGCTCAGCAAGTACGCTCGGGAGTGTGTGTCCTCTGAAGCTATCATGTGTAAAAGGTTTGAGGACGGATTAAATGAAGATATCCGATTATTTGTTGGTGTCCTAGAATTGAAGGAATTTGTTGTGCTAGTGGACAGGGCTTGTAAAGCCGAGGAGTTGGTTAAAGAGAAAATAAAAGCTGAGATGGAGTCTCGTGACTCAAGAAAGAGACAAATGAATAAGTCATTTCAATCTTCATCCAAGAAGTCAAGAGACTTCCCTACCCGATCAGCTACTTCAGCCAGGTTTTCAAGTAGAAGTAAGAGTAAACAGTACTCGGGGATTAAAGCTCAGGCTACCTCAGTTGCTAGTGTTGGGAACACTCGACCTAATAGACCAAAATGTCCATAGTGTGGCAGACGTCATCCCGGTGAGTGCCGAGCCCATGAGAGAGCCTGTTTTAAGTGTGGGTCCCATGATCATTTTATTAGAGAATGCCCTGAGATGGTTGAAAAAGAGAAAATTCAGAGTGCCAGATCGAGAAGCACTACTAGAGGGGGACAACAGAGAAACCCGGGAAGTGGAACGAGTAGTAAGAGTTCACCTAGAGAGCAGGCTACAAGATCTGAGGGTAGAGCGCCTGCGAGGACTTATGCCATTCGCGCTCGTGATGAGGCGTCATCCCCTGATGTAATTACGGGTACATTTTCTCTCTATCATACTAATGTTATTGCTTTAATTGATCCGGGATCTACCCACTCATATATTTGCATGAAATTAGTATCTAGTATGAGCATGCCTGTATAGTCTACAGAATTTGTGATAAAAGTGTCCAATCCTTTAGGCAAAAGTGTATTAATTGATAAGGTATGCAAAGATTTCCCATTAACGATTAGAGGTCATTATTTTAAGGCAAATCTCATGCTATTGCCATTTGATGAATTCGATATAAATCTTGGTATGGACTGGTTAACTGCTCATGATGTGACAGTAAATTGTTGAAAGAAATACATTGAATTGAGATGTGAAAATGGGGTCACTCTTCGTGTTGAATCAGATTAATAGGATAGGCCGCCTGTAGTGATCTCTCATATGTCTACCCAGAAATATGTAAGAAAGGGATACGAAGCATATCTTGCCTTTGTGACGAATGCTAAAGAAACTGAGTTAAGAATTGAATCAGTACCGATAGTATGTGAGTATCAAGATGTATTCCCAGAAGAATTGCCAGGGTTGCCTCCGGTTAGAGAGGTTGAATTTGGCATTGAGTTAGCTCCTGGTACTGCACCTATATCGATTGCTCCATACAAAATGGCCCCAACTGAGTTGAAGGAATTGAAGGCACAGTTGCAAAAGTTGACAGACAAAGGTTTTGCTAGACCGAGCTATTCTCTGTTGGGTGCTCCAGTGTTATTTGTGAAAGAGAAAGATGGTTCCATGAGATTATGTATAGATTACCGACAGCTTAATAAGGTTACTGTGAAGAATAAGTACCCATTGCCAAGGATCGATGATTTATTTGATCAATTGAAGGGAGCCACTGTGTTTTCCAAGATAGACTTGAGGTCTGGTTACTATCAATTGAGGGTCAAAGACTCGGACGTGCCGAAAACTGTATTTCAAACAAGGTATGGTCACTACGAGTTTTTAGTCATGCCTTTCAGTTTAACAAATGTCCCTGTTGTGTTTATGGATTTAATAAACCGCATCTTTCGGCCATATTTGGATAAGTTTGTAGTGGTATTCATTGATGATATACTGATTTATTCTCGTGATGAGAATGAGCACGCCGAGCACTTGAGGACGGTTTTGCAAATTTTACGAGATAATCAGTTGTATGCCAAGTTTATTAAAAGTGAATTTTGGCTCAAAGAAGTTGGGTTTTTGGGGCACATTATCTCAGGAGATGGAATCCGAGTCGACCCGAGCAAGATTTCAACTATTGTTGATTGGAAACTACCGAGAAATGTATCAGAGGTTAGAAGTTTTTTGGGCCTGGCTGGTTATTATAGATGGTTTGTCAAGGGATTTTCCATGATAGCCACTCCAATGACGAGGTTGTCACAGAAAGATGTAAAGTTTGAATGGACAGAAAAGTGCCACCAGAGTTTTAAGAAATTAAAGGCATTATTGACTGAGGCTTTGGTTTTAGTGCAACCTGAATCGGGAAAAGAATTTGTGATTTATAGTGATGCATCCTTGAATGGATTGGGCTGTGTACTTATGCAAGGGGGAAGGTGATAGCATATGCTTCTAGGCAGTTAAAGCCACACGAGAAGAATTACCCGACACATGATTTAGAGTTAGCTGCCATTGTGTTTGCATTGAAGATATGGAGACACCATTTGTATGGTGAAAAATATCGGATATTTACCGATCATAAAAGCCTAAAGTACTTGATGACTCAAAATGAATTGAACTTAAGACAATGAAGATGGTTAGAGTTGATAAAGGATTACGAGCTAGTGATTGACTACCACCCGGGAAAGGCGAATGTAGTCGCCAATGCTTTGAGTAGAAAATCTTTGTTTGCCTTGAGAGCCATGAATACACGGGTGACTTTGTCAGATGATTGTTCTATTCTAGCCGAGTTGAGGGCTAGACCGATTTTTCTCCAAGAGATTCGTGAAGCTCGGAAAGGTGATAGTGACTTGCGAGTCAAAATAGTTCAGTGCGAGTCGGGTGTTGAGTCTGACTTTTGGATTAATTCTGATGGATGTTTGATGTTCCGAGATAGAGTCTGTGTACCGAGAGATGATGAGCTTATTTGAAAAATTCTACACGAGGTACATAGCGGATGTCTATCTGTACATCCCGGCAGTACAAAAATGTATAATGATTTGAAGAAATGGTATTGGTGGCCGAGTATGAAGAAAGATATATCTGAATTTGTTTCGATATGTTTGATTTTTCAGCAAATGAAGGCTAAACACCAAGTACCTTCGGGTTTACTTCAGCCTATTATGATTCCCGAGTGTAAATGGGACCGTGTTACCATGGACTTTGTGACGGGTTTGCCGTTGACATCGAGTAAGAAAGATGCTGTATGGGTTGTAGTCGATAGACTTACGAAGTCAGCCCATTTCATACCGGTACGTGTTGATTATTCGCTTGATAAGTTGGCAGACTTGTATGTTTCAGAGATTGTAAGATTACATGGAGTACCTTTGTCGATTATATCAGATAGAGATCCGAGATTCATATCACGATTTTGGAAAAAGTTACAAGAAGCTTTGGGCAAAAAGTTGAGTTTTAGTATAGCTTTTTACCCACAAACTGACGGACAGTCGGAGAGATTAATACAGATACTTGAGGATATGCTTCAGTGTTGTGTTCTTGAGTTTCAGGGCAGCTGGTGTAACGCCCTGAATTTGGGCCCAGTAGAATTGGGCCTATTGGGCCCCGAGTGTAGAAACATTTTAGAATTTTTGGGAAGATGAGAATGGCATTATTTCAAGTTGGACCTGTTAAGAAGGTGATTTTGGAAGGTTGTGGGGTTTCGATGAAGTCCCGGGTTCAAGTAGGCCATAGGGAAAATTTTTCATTTTTGGCTCTTTAGGGGAGAGGGCTACTGGAAGTAGAACTTAAGTAAAATTGTCTGTGTTTAGGAGACACAAGTGGAGTGTGTGGCTAGGTGGTGTGGCGTCATGGGGGAGTGCAAGGAGGTTGGAGGTTCGAACCTCACAAGAGGCATTTTGGAGGCTATTATTTTGTGCTCAGGAAAGGAGGAAGCAGAGTTGAGATCAAACTCTGCCTTGGTGGTTGAAGACTTGGTCAAATGATTTGAATGGGAGGTGGAGAGTGTTTGGTGGAGCAAATGGAGGAGAGAATTGTGGGAATGGAGTTAGAGGAGGTAGTGGCCGAATATGGGGAAGTGCATGGGGGGAGTTTGGGTGAAAAAGGGGTCACTTTTGGCAAGCATATTCGGTCTTGTGTGTTGGAGGTGCCGTTTTTCCTCAAGTGTTCTCTGAGAGATTTTTTCTATTTTTTTTCATTATTCGACTATAGTATTTCGGGACATCTGGCTTCAATTTTCATTGCCGAAATTCCAAGTTACTATTCTTTTTCTTCTCAATTCTTTAAACAATATTCTTTTCACTTATAGACGCCTAAACATCTATTGCCGAATTTTGTTTATAACCCTTTTATTCCAAAGCCGAAACCTCTCTTCTTCTCCATTGCTTTTCTAATATTTTCTGCTTCGACCGAATCTTCTCTTTTCTCCTATTTGAAGCGGTTCCTCTTTTCCTCTCCAGTATAGCCGAATCTCTCATCTTGATCTTCTTATTGTCTAAGGCCGAACCTGAGTACTCTTCTCCATCTTGGGTCTCGTTTACCCTTTCTTTTGTGTGAAAGCCAAAAACCTTGTTGAGCAACTGTCGATTTTGTGGTACTTTGCTAATCGAGAGTTCATCATGGAGGCAGACAGTAGCCGATCTGAGGGGGGATCAGGAAGGGTGCCTTTTGGAAGTGGTCTCGTTGCCCCTGCTCCCAAGTTTAAGTGGCGTAGGGTGTCAGCAGTTCGGGACTTTCCGCCGGGTTGTGGAAGGGCGTCGGCATCTGAGGTAGCTAGGCAAATCGTAGTTAGTGAAGGCAAGTGATGGTAAAGTCACCATTAGGTTTGGATTAAAGATCTTCGTATTTTGTTGTTAATAGAATTAATGGTGCGTTATGTTTGGTATAGGTGATGATGGCCGTGATTGTATAATACTTTACGTGATCAGGTGTGTAATCTCACACCCTTTCGAATGCATATGTGCAATGTCATGTGATTCGGCCAAAAGCCGGAAAGCTAGAAACCGACATCTGTGACCACTCGAGTGTGCAAACGCTCAGAGTGGTAAATCGAAATACGAATCGTGACGTTAAGTCGTTAAGGGTGTCACGAGCATTCTCGCGATACTGAGGTGTAGCGGGCCTAACCAGGCTGAAACGGGCCAAATGGGCCCAATGGGTTATCCGACCCATTTGGGCCAAATTGTTGGAAAACTAGCAAATGATAGGTCCGAATGTGAAATCTGCAAAAAGGAAACTGAAATCCTACGTTTTGGGCCACACGATCATGTGGACCCATTTGGGCCTAAAATGGATTTTAGGCCCAATAGTTCCGTAGAGACCCAAAAAGGGTTCTGTGTCGCTCGAGGCGATAATGGGTCTTCGAACATGCTGTTAGTTGGAAATTACTAAAATACTCCTTGAGGGTAAATTAATGAAATACCCTCGGTGGGTAAGATTACGGTTATACCCTTACGGGTTAATTAGCATGATTGTGTATATTATGATTATCTGGTTATGACGGTAATTTGTTTCATACATCATTTATGATATATGCTTTGCATACATGACATTCAGCATGGGGTTGGGATATTGATGATCGGAGGAAGTGTATTCTGATGGCTCTGCCATATTCTGATTGTGGTGGCTCTGCCACATTCTGTCTGGTGGCTATGCCACGTATATTCTGATATTCGGGTGGCTTTGCCACAAATTCTGTGATGAGCAGCTTGACTGCCATCGAGGTGTGTAGCGGATGGACGGGTTGATTTAGAAATCCCTACAGGTGTGTTGGGCTGGTACGGGTGGTGTGTAGCGGATGGATTATTAGGCTGGGTTGCATGCATTATCTACTTTACCATGTTAATAGGGCTAAGGCCCAGTCTGTTTCTGTATGGGCTTCAGCCCAGTTTATTTTCGTATGGGCTCGGGCCCAGTTAATGTCTGATTAGGGGATTACACACTGAGTTCTCGTAACTCACCCCTCTGCTTAATCTTGCAGGTGATCCCCAGCACTGAGGATTTGGAGCTGTGGAGTACTTCGTGGTGGCAATACATCAGGAATATTTCTGGGAACTTAGTAAACTTTTCGTATTCGCTTATTTTGGTTTTCATTTAATTTTGGGTTTAATATTTTTTGTAATAAGGCCTTTGGGATTTTAAGTTTTTCTTTAATAACTGTTAAATTTATAAATACATGGTTTCTTAAAATGACACCAACTGTTTTCAAAAATATCACATCTACGCAATTCACTGAATTTGATTTTTGTTTTAAACAAGTTTTTGAGAAATAATAATAATAAGATTAATAATAGTAGTAACAACGTTTTTAACAATAAACGCGAAACTGGATTTCACAAACAACAAAGCTCGAAGTTTTCAAAAAGAATACGAATTTTTTAACGAGAACGCGGTCTTTAAACAACCTATCCATGTGACATGCCAGATCTGGTCGTAACGTCTAGGCTGGGTTTGGGGTGTTACATTTTATGGTATCAGAGCCCGGTTGCAAAACTCGGCTGTGGAATGGATTCGAAAACATTTTCAAAATTTGTTTGAAATTTGGTTTAGAAAGTATATATCGTTATTGGAAGTATGGCACCCGAGTCTCTGACAGCAAATTCGTAGGCCCTCTTACTTTATGTTTGACTATATGATGCAATGACTGTAGCGAGAAACTATTAGAGTTAGTGGAAGTATACTGAGACTATCAGCTATAGGAGCTAAGACTGTAGAGACTGAGACATTAGGAAATTCGATCTACGAAAACAACTCTTATACCTGCTTTTCATAAAACATCTGTTAATAAACATTGGAATTATATAATAATTCATAAAATTCTTAATCAGATTATTTCGATTCAGCATCATGAGTACAAGAGGACGTGGACGTGGTACACGCGGCCGTGGTAGAGGCCGAGGTGCTAGGGCTGGATCCTCAGCATCAGGGCACATGCTTGATATGGAAGCACTTGCATCGCCAGTGACTGAGACGGGGTCTCATGATCGAGCCAGAGTTGATGAGCTGACTCAGCTAGTTGGGGAGGTTTTGGAGGAGGTTAAAGAAATTGGTAAAACACTACGAGTTGGGTGCGTGGACTGTAAGAAGAAAAGAGATGTGAAGCATGTTAAGGCATGTCCAAACTTTCCAGTTTGCGAATATTGCAGAAGGCGTCATCCGGGTGAATGCCGGGGAAGGTCAGGAGCATGCTTGAGGTGCGGGTCTAAGGAGCATAGGCTCGGGATTGTTCCATCACCATCAAGTCGGGTATGTTTTGGCTGGATGTGGTGTTCGAATGTAGAAAAAATTTATGAACGTATGTTATATCTGTTTGCTTCTGTGGTTAGATATTTGGTTGTGTGAAGAGGTTTCTAGACTAGGTTAGAAGTGTATTAGTGTTATTGGAATCAGAGTGCGCAACGATAGCGTGGTAGAGTAGTCTGTGTTAAACCACTGTTAGATAGCTGGAAATTTCGAGGACAAAATTTCTTTAAGGGGGTAGATTTGTAACGCCCCGAATTTGGGCCTAGTAGAATTGGGCCTATTGGGCCCCGAGCGTAGAAACATTTTAAAATTTTTGGGAAGATGAGAATGGCATTATTTCAAGTTGGACCTATTAGGAAGGTGATTTTGGAAGGTTGCGGGGTTTCGATGAAGTCCCGGGTTCAAGTAGGCCATAGGGAAATTTTTTCATTTTTGGCTCTTTAGGGGAGAGGGCTACTGGAAGTAGGACTTAAGTAAAATTGTGTGTGTTTGGGAGACACAAGTGGAGTGTGTGGCAAGGTGGTGTGGTGTCATGAGGGAGTGCAAGGAGGTTGGAGGTTCGAACCTCACAAGAGGCATTTTGGAGGATATTATTTTGTGCTCAGGAAAGGGGGAAGCAGAGTTGAGATCAAACTCTGCCTTGGTGGTTGAAGACTTGGTCAAATGATTTGAATGGGAGGTGGAGAGTGTTTGGTGGATCAAATGGAGGAGAGAATCGTGGGAATGGAGTGAGAGGAGGTAGTGGCCGAATATGGGGAAATGCAGGGGGGAGTTTGGGTGAAAAGGGGTCAGTTTTGGTAAGCATATTCGGTCTTGTGTGTTGGGGGTGCCGTTTTTCCTCAAGTGTTCTCTGAGAGATTTTTTCTATTTTTTTCATTATTTGACTATAGTATTTCGGGACATTTGGCTTCAATTTTCTTTGCCGAAATTCCAAGTTGCTATTCTTTTTTCTTCTCAGTTCTTCAAACACTATTCTTTTCACTTATAGACGCCTAAACATCTATTGTCGAATTCTGTTTCTAACCCTTTTCTTCCAAAGCCAAAACCTCTCTTCTTCTCCATTTCTTTTCTAATATTTTCTCCTTCGACCGAATCTTCTTTTTTCTCCCATTTGAAGCGGTTCCTCATTTCCTCTACTTTAGCCGAATCCTCTACTACTCACTTAATCTCTCTTTTCATCCACTTCTTCTCTCTTCATAAATCGATAGCCATCCTACCTCTTCTTTAATTCCTTTAGCCGAATACTTGGTAGCCGGGGGCTTGGTGTTCTTTTCTCCGCCGAATCTTCATTGCCTAAACGATTCTTCTGTGATTACAAGGTAGTGTGTTATTCTTCTTTTATTTCCTTTCCTTTCGCTCTTTTCCTCTCCAGTATAGCCGAATCTCTCATATTGATCTTGTTCTTGTCTAAGGCCGAACCTGAGTACTCTTCTCCATCTTGGGTCTCGTTTACCCTTTCTTTTGTGTGAAAGCCGAAAACTTTGTTGAGCAACTGCCGCTTTTTTGGTACTTTCCTAATCGAGAGTTTATCATGGAGGCAGACAGTAGCCGATCTGAGGGGGGATCAGGAAGGGTGCCTTTTGGAAGTGGTCTCGTTGCCCCTGCTCCCAAGTTTAAGCGGCGTAGGGTGTCAGCGGTTCGGGACTTTCCACTGGGTTGTGGAAGGGTGCCGGCATCTGAGGTAACTAGGCAAATCGTAGTTAGTGAAGTCAAGTGATGGTAAACTCACCATTAGCTTTGGATTAAAGATCTTCATATTTTGTTGTTAATAGAATTAATGGTGCGTTATGTTTGGTATAGGTGATGATGGCTGTGATTGTATAATACTTTACGTGATCAGGTGTGTAATCTCACACCCTTTCGAATGCATATGTGCAATGTTTTGTGATTCGGCCAAAAGCCGAAAAGTCAAAAACCGGCATCTGTGACCACTCGAGTGTGCAAACGCTCGGAGTGGTAAATCGAAATACGAATCGTGACGTTAAGTCGTTAAGGGTGTCACGAGCACTCTCACGATATTGAGGTGTAGCGGGCCGAAACGGGCCAAATGGGCCCAATCGGCTATCCAGCCCATTTGGGTGAAACTGTTGGAAAACTACCAAATGATAGGTCCGAATGCGAAATCTGCAAAATGAAAACCGAAATCCTGCGTTTTGGGCCACGCGATCGTGTGGACCCATTTGGGCCTAAAATGGATTTTAGGCCCAATAGTTTTGTAGAGACCCAAAAAGGGTTCTATGTCGCTCGAGGCGATAGTGGGTCTTCGAAAAGGCTGTTAGTTGGAAATTACTGAAATAACCCTGGAGGGTAAATTACTAAAATACCCTCAGTGGGTAAGATTACGGTTATACCCTTACAGGTTAATTAGCATGATTGTGTATATTCTGATTATCTGGTTATGACGGTAATTTGTTTCATACATCATTTATGATTTATGCTTTGCATACATGACATTCTACATGGGGTTGGGATATTGATGATCGGAGGAAGTGTATTCTTGTGGTTCTGCCACATTCTGATTCTGGTGGCTCTGCCACATTCTGTCTGGTGGCTATGCCACGTATATTCTGATATTCGGGTGGCTTTGCCACAAATTCTGTGATGAGCAGCTTAACTGCCATCGAGGTTTGTAGCGGATGGACGGGTTGATTTAGAAATCCCCACAGGTGTGTTGGGCTGGTACGGGTGGTGTGTAGCAGATGGATTATTAGGCTGGGATGCATGCATTATCTGCTTTACCATGTTAATAGGGCTAAGGCCCAGTCTATTTCTGTATGGGCTTCAGCCCAGTTTGTTACCGTATGGGCTCGGGCCCAGTTAATTTCTGATTAGGGGATTACACACTAAGTTCTCGTAACTCACCCCTCTGCTTAATCTTGCAGGTGATCCCCAGCACTGAGGATTTGGAGCTGTGGAGTACTTCGTGGTGGCCATACATCGGGAATATTTCCGGGAACTGAGTAAATTTTTCATATTCGCTTATTTTGGTTTTCATTTAATTTTGGGTTTAATATTTTTTGTAAAAAGGCCTTTGGGATTTTAAGTTTTTCTTTAATAACTGTTAAATTTATAAATGCGTGGTTTCTTCAAATGACACCAACTGTTTTCAAAAATATCACATCTACGCAATTCACTGAATTTGATTTCCATTTTAAACAAGTTTTTGAGAAATAATAATAATGAGATTAATAATAGTAGTAACAACGTTTTTAACAATAAACGCGAAACTGGATTTCACAAACAACAAAGCTCGAAGTTTTCAAAAAGAATACAAAATTTTTAACGAGAACGCGGTCTTTAAACAACCTATCCATGTGACATGCCAGATCCGGTCGTAACGTCTAGGCCGGGTTTGAGGTGTTACAGCTGGGAAAATTATTTACCGTCGGTAGAGTTTGCATACAATAACAATTTTCAGTCGAGCTTGAAAATGGCACCTTATGAGGCTTTGTATGGGCGTAAGTGCCGAACGCCTTTGTATTGGACTGAACTCAAGGAAAATCAAATTCACGGGATCGATCTGGTTAGAGAAACTGAAGAGAAGGTAAAAACTAATCCGTGATTATTTAAAAGCTACTTCTGATAGACAAAAATCCTACTCGGACTTGAAAAGAAAAGAGATTGAGTTTCAAGTTGGTGATAAGGTATTTTTGAAAGTATCACCATGGAAGAAAGTTCTCAGATTTGGCCGGAAAGGCAAACTGAGTCTGCGTTTTATCGGACCATATGAGATTATCAAGAGGATAGGGTCGGTAGCTTATCTATTAGCTTTTCCATCTAAGTTGGAAAATATACATGATGTGTTCCACGTGTCTATGTTACGACATTACCGATCAGATCCTTCGCATGTGACTACACCGATAGAGGTTGAAATTCAACCCAACATGACATATGGCAAAGAACTAGTTAAGATTCTAGCACGGGAAGTTAAACAGCTAAGAAATAAAAGTATAGCTCTCGTGAAAGTATTATGGCAAAGACATGGGGTAGAAGAGGCTACATGGAAGCCCGGGGAGGCTATGAGAAACCAGTATCCAAACCTTTTTACTGGTAAGATTTTCGGGGACAAAAATCCCTAAGGGGGAGAATCGTAACAACCTGATTTAGGGCCTAGTCGAAATAGTGGTTGTGAGAACACAAATCCGAAGTAGAAATATGTGTTTTATGAGGCTTATGATATGTTTGCATGATTATGTGAAAATTTTCATGAGGAAATTTTATTTATTAGTGAACAATTTGTCCATTAGGACTAAATTACAAAGATTAGAAAATATGAGATTCTAGAAGATTTAAGTATGAAATAGAATTATAAAAATTACTAGAGGTCCTTATTTAGCAAGTAGACCATTAAATGTCAAGATGGACAAAAATGGACAAGGGAAGAAAAAATCTCAAGAAAGGGCCTTAAGGGCATTTTAGTTAATTGGTTAATTAATGAATTAAAAAGGGAAAAATAAGTCAAAATCTTGTCCATCTTCTTCCTCTAAGTGCCAAAATTTTCAAGGAGACATAGCTAGGGTTTCTTCAACTTCGAAGCTTGATAGTAAGTGCATCATAGCCCCGTTTTTAATGTTCTTCGTATTTTTAATATCCTCATAACTCGATTTAGCTATATTTTGAGCTAGGGTTCATGTTCAAAAATTTATCCATGCATGACATGCATGTATTTTGATGTTTTAAGGAAGAATATGAAAGTTTGATGTGTGATAAACATCTTTTTCTAAGTGATTTTCATGAAAAATGCATAAATGGACCAAATTGTAAAAGTTATAAAAATGGTCATACATGAATGAAATAGTGGAAATTGGGGGCTGTTGTAGTTAAGAAAATAATTAGGCTAGGCTTAAAATACAAGAAAGTTGAATAAAAATCATTTTACGAGCCTAGGGGCAAAAGTGTAATTATGTGAATATTTTGGGGCAAAATTACAGTATTATTCATAAGTCAATTTAGTCAATGTGAATATTAAATAAGTGAAGTTGTTATTATAGATCAAGAAACACGAAGCCCGGACCGAAACCGAGGCCAGAACAAAGTGTTGGACTAAATCGAACATCTACACACATTTTGAGTACCAAGGTAAGGTTGTATGAAATTAAAGCTACATAATGTTATAATGTTTTTAAATTACTTTATATTATGATAAATGTATATTATTCCCATGAAATTGATTAATTATGCCTTAATGAAATTATAATGAGATCAAGTTAAGTTGAAGTCCCGGTTGAACATTCGTAATAACAAGGATACCTATGTCACAACATGAGATAAGAAAGGTCCCGTAGAAGACCATGTCTGGGACATGGCATCGGCACTGAATAGGGAAGGTCCCGTATAAGACCATGTCTTGGGCATGGCCTCGGCACCAAAGGAAGATCTCGTGTAAGACCATGTCTGGGACATGGCATCAACATCTATGTATGATCTCGTATAAGACCATGTCTGGGACATGGCATCGACATCTATGTACGATCTCGTATAAGACCATGTCTAGGACATGGCATCGACATCGAGTTAAAAGATCCCGTGTAAGACCAGATCTGGGATATGGCATCGGCATCAAGAGGCGATCCCATGTAAGACCATATCTGGGATATGGCATTGACATCGAGATACATGTACGATGAGATTGAGTATCCTCCGATATTCTATGTAGTTCAACGGCCAAAAGAGTTAAGTATGCAATAATGACAAAGAGCTAAGCTATACAAAGATGACAAATAATTACATTTAAGGTAAGAAGGATAATGATTTAAGTTTATGTTCAAGATAGCATAAGTGCTAAATTATGTGATGAAGTGACACAGGTACCATGAGTAAAATACGAGTTATGAAACCGTAATATGATATGTGATGGGTAAGCATAAGTATGAGTAAGTATGTCAAAGTACTTGAGAATTTATGTTGTTATTGTCCTATGAGATGAATGGATTTTTCCATGAGTACTTATGTTGCTATTTTAATTCATGCAAACTTACTAAGTTATATGCTTACCCCTTTCTTTTCCCTTTTCCTTGTAGTATCGCCAAGCTAGCTCGGGGATCGTAGAACGTCGGAGCTCAGATCACACTATCAATCATTATTTTGGTATAGTATAGTTGATTTATTTTGGGTATGGCATGTATAAGAACTTGATCATCTTGTGTCATGTCATATTCTTAAGCCAAAGTGTTGGCTATTAATGTTATACACTCATTTTGTAAATTGCCAATGGAAATTGGCCAATATTTGTCAAGTTTAATATTGTAATGATGATGAGTTTCATGAAGTGAAAGGTCATGCAAATGAGGGAGTGAAATGTGAATTGTATGAATGATGATTAGGGATTATTCATAGTGTATTATTGCCATGTTATGTGTTGCTTGTGTTGGTATATGTGTGTTTATGTTTCAGGGTGGCAATCGGCTTGGTAAATAGCCTATAAATTGTCCACCTGGGTAGACACACAGGCGTGTGTCTAGGCCGGGTGTGACACATGGTCAGCCCCATGGGTGTGCTGATAGGCCGTGTGTCCCCTACATCAAATTTGCGAGAATTCGATTCGCCACACGGGCCAGCACACAGGTGTGTGCCTTGGCCGTGTGCCCTTAAGAGCTTGCTGATGTCATAAACAGAATAACCAGGTGTTTCACACACAGGTGAGGACACGGGCGTGTCTAGGCCGTGTGAGGGACATGGGCCACAGACACGAGCGTGTGTCCAACCGTGTGAAAACCCCTGTAGGTTCGAAATGAAAAATAAATTCCACATGAGCTGGGAACATGGGCGTGTGTGATCACACGGCCTGCCCACACGGGCGTGTTCCATTTCACACGGGCGTGTGGCCTTATTTAGGCAAAAATTTTCTAAGTGCGCAAAAAATTCTGGTTTAATTCCAAAACCTTCCGTATGTATGTTTAGGGCCTCGTAGGCCCATAATAAGGATGTTATGAATATGAATGAAAAAGTTTTAAGTCAAAACGAAATTTTATGGCCCGATGTTATATGTTAGAGTAAATTAAGTTCGGTAATGCCTCGTATCCAGTTCAAGTGTTGAATACCGGTAAGGGGTGTTACATTTAAGGGATAAATATTCGTTAAGGTTGGCTTGAAAGGCTCAAACGGTCCAAAAAAAGTTTGCCTAAATCATTTTCAAAATTCCATGCTTCCTAGGATTTCGCCTCAATAAATTACTAAGTCAATTCTAGAGACTTAAACTTTCATGCATGCCCATCTCTCCTAAGGATTTAAAAATTTTATGGTACGATTTACAAACTTTATTAAGAGTAACATTATGTTGTAGTTCAACTAACATAGCAATTATTGTGATAATAGAACTTTATTTATACTAAAGTTTAGCATAATTAACAAAAATTCAAAATTTTTGAACAAAATATAACTTAATCATAAGTATAAGAAAAAAATGCATTATGAAAAAGAAAAACAATTTCAATTTTTGGTCCCCCCTACTTAAGATGAAAAATGTTCCTATTGTTAAAGACAATAGAGAGAACGAAAATATAAAAGTGAATAGATATTGTACACTAGGTAGGACCTAAGGAAAAATAGGTGAGTCAAGTTTGACTGCTTAAATACCAAACTTTTCCAAAGCAAATCCAATCCTAGACATGTAAATATCTATTACCACACTTCTTATTTATTGATAATTTCCACCTCTTATTTTATTATGCGATAAATAAAATCCTAAAAGAACCTAATCCTAAAAACTTTAAATATCCCAAAATAAAATAAAGTAAAGATCCCCCCCATTTTTATTTATTTGCAAATCCCTCAGAATCTTACTCATCTTTTGCTCCATCGTCCTTGTTTTTGCTTGAATCGCTTCATTCCCTCTTCGACATTGGAGTCCATGGTTCAAATAAAAAATTTGGAAACTCAGGCATAAAAAATAAATGGGTCATGAAATATTTTTGTAAAAGCATTTCTCAGTGAGTCGTTTCGTATTTTTGAGTATCTCTAGTAAGCTTGTTGTTGCCACTGCATATGTTGCATTATGTCCATCGACTTTGACAGCTCATTGATAAACCGTAATAATAACATATTTTAAACCCACATTTAGCATACTTTTGGATGATTTATACCTTGAATTATGTAATTTGGTGCTCTTAATCCTTTAATTTCAATTTTTATACTCAAGAGAGCACCGGAGGATGAAAAGAACGAGAAACGGGCCTAAAACAGAGTAACTGGGCCATATCACGAAATCGACACGGCCTGGGCCCAAGACCACACGACTGTGCTCCTTCAGCAGGTTCGAACACGGCCTAGCCACGATTCACACGGGCGTGTGCCATGGGCGTGTCCCTAACGTGACAAAGAAGAATTCTATTCGGATTAGGGTACTTAGAGGCAAAGAAAGCCATTCCAAAAGCCTATATAAACACCCTAGAGGCCAACCTTCAGGGGGCGTCAGCTAGGCCAAGGAGCCAAGCCGGAGCGGTCGGAATTGTGGGATTTACTCGAAGAAAGCCAGTTGATTCATCTCAAGAAGCCGGAGTCATACTCAAGACGGAAGATCTTCTTTTCAATTTCTTCAGGGGGTTTTAGGGTTTTTCTTATGTTTTGTTTTATCTTTTCTTTTGAGATGTATTCTTTTATAATTATGAACTAAACTCTCAGATACCTGAGGGGGATGAAACCTAAGATGAATCTGTTCTGGTTTCTTTGAACTATATGATAAATACTTTATTTGTTCTTAATTATGTGTTCTTAATTCTTGCTTTGATATTCCAGGATATTGATTCAAGTACTGATGTGCTTAGGTGGTGGAGCAAAAGTCCCTGCCTGAGAGTAGATCTAACATAATTAAGCGGAGTTGCTCGCGCTCCTTGACATAGGGTAACGAAATTTTGCCGGATTAGGGTGAAACCTAATATGGGAGTCCATAGATCGAGTTAATGCAATTCTAGGGGTTTTAATTAGAAAGAGATTTCAATTAATCAACCAAGGGTTAGATGTTGGTCGCCTCGAGAGAGGGATTAATATACATTAGGGAATCCTACGGATCAAGTCAAGTGAATAAATCGTCTGGTTCAGAGTTAGATAACAAGTGAAGTCTAGGTGGATTCTTCCTTGGGTATTGTCTTAGTCAATTGGTTTTTCTCACGAGTATTTTCCCAAATCGTTCTCTTTGTCTTAGCGTCTTTAGCTTAGTAGTTAGTTAATTTTAGATTAAACAACAAATTCCCTCGCTTCTTAGGCTAAATAATAGAAAAAGAGTCAGTATTAGTACTTCTGGTTCGACAATCCGGTCTTGCTACTAGGCTATACTACTGTTCGATAGGTGCACTTGCCTCAATCGTCGTCATAGTTAGTTTCCAGGCTCGATCATTCTTTATATAAATTTTTAAGACTCTGACGTATACGACCAAGTTTTTGGCGTCGTTGCCGGGGAACCAAAAAATTAAGAACGCTCAATTTTTATTACTTTAGCCATTTTTTATTTTTGCAATTTACTTTTATTTTTTTTAACTTTGCTAATTTTTCTTCTTTTATTTTTTCCTTGCAGGTACCTCTTGTTTATGACTAGAAGGAACCCGACAGGGCCCTTAATTTACAACAGTGATATTGAAGGTACCGTTCGCAGAAACCACAGAGAAATAAGGTGAAGCTTAAATTACATACAAGAAGAGAAAGAAGACGAAACCAATACCACCGAGGAGATGGCTGAGAATAATCCGCTACCTCTAGAGGTGGCCGAAAATCAGACTCCTCAAACTATATATGATTATGCTAAACCTAATTTAACTGGAACTGAATCGAGTATTGTTAGACCTACTATTGCTGCAAATAATTTCGAATTGAAACCTAACACTATACAGATGATACAACAGTTTGTTCAGTTTGATGGTTTCCAGGATGAGGATCCTAACACACACTTAGCAAATTTTCTAGAATTCTGTGATACCTTCAAAATAAATGGCGTTTCTGATGATGCCATACGTCTTCGGTTGTTTCCCTTTTCGTTGAGGAATAAAGCCAAAAAGTGGTTGCATTCTCTTCCCCGAGGATCAATCACTACATGGGAACAAATGACTGAAAAGTTTTTATTAAAATATTTTCCGCCGGCCAAAACGGCCAAGTTGAGGAATGATATCTCTTCTTTTGTGCAGATGGATCTAGAAACACTCTATGATGCATGGGAGAGATACAAAGACTTATTGAGAAGGTGCCCACACCATGGATTACCTCTATGGATACAGGTTAAAACCTTTTATAACGGTGTAAACCCTTCAACGAGCGATTGATTGATTCAATACCGGTGGAACCCTGAATAATAAAACACACAAGCGACTTACGAATTTATAGAGGAGATGTCACTGAATAACTATCAGTGGCAAGTCACGAGGACAAAGCCCACCAAAGCTGCCAGTGTTTTCAACCTCGACGCAGTAACCATGCTATCGAATCAGGTAGAGATATTAAATAAAAAGGTTGATGGTCTATGTGGTTCTCTGCAGGTACATCCAGTTATGCAGTGCGATACAAATGGAGGAGGGATGAACAATATAGAATATTCATCTTACAACCCGAGCGCTGAAAACGAGCAAGTTCACTATATGGGTAACAATTTTAGATCTCAAAATAATCACTATAGTATCAACTATAATCCAGGTTGGAGAAATCACCCCAATTTTTCATGGGGTGGTCAAGGAAATCAGAGATAACAACCCCCTCCAAACTTCCAACAACAGCCCTACCCACAGGAAAAGAAGCCGAACCTTGAGGAGATGCTGACAAAATTCATAGCGGTGTCAGAAACCCGTTTCCAAAACACCGAAACAACACTCAAAAAGTAATAAGCATCGATTCAAGAGATCCAGAATCAGGTAGGTCAACTTACCAAGATCATGTCAGAACGACCACAAGGTAGATTGCCAAGCAACACTGAAACTAACCCAAAGGAGCAACTTCAAGCCATAACCGCTCATGATAGTAAAGGGTTAGATGAACCCAAATTAAGGCAAGAGGATGTGGTAGAGGAAGGTGAGGTCGAGGTAAGTCATGATAAATCAAAATCGGTAATCAAAAAATACCAACCTCGCATACCATATCCCGAAGCAATGAAGAGAGACGACACAGAGGAACAGTTCGGTAAGTTTCTTAAACTTTTAAAGAAATTACATATTAACTTACCATTACTTGAAGCCCTTTCGCAGATGCCAGATTCTAGGAAATTCTTAAAAGAGATTTTGATAAACACACGGAGGTTAGACGAGGCATCGCATGTGGAGCTAAATGCAATGTGCTCAGCAATTCTAAAAAATAAACTACCACATAAATTAAAAGATCCAGGGAGTTTTACGAATCTATGTTTAATTTGTAGTTTATCTATTGATAACGCTTTAGCTGATTTAGGGGAAAGCATAAATGTTATGCCTTATAATATGTTTAAACAATTAGGTCTAGGGAAACCCAAACAAACTAGGATGAGCATTCAATTAGCTGATAATACTATTCGAATTCCTAGGGGTATAATCGAAGATGTTCTCGTAAAGATTGATAAATTCGTATTCCCAGTAGACTTTGTAGTTTTAGACATGGATGAGGACAATAGTATCCCCTTAATTTTAGGAAGACCCTTTTTAGCAACTGCCAGAACTAAAATTGATGTGGGTACAGGTGAACTCATACTCCGCGTAGGTGACAATCAATCAGTCTTCAGGCTCTCGACTCGGCTAGGACATCAAGCAATTAAGGTGAGAAAATAAATTCTATTGATAACCAATTAGTTAAACCTTTTTTTCAGGAAGCACCACGGAACAACACAACTGAGCCAGATCCTATATCTCATGCCAACAAAGAAATAATTCATGAGGATCGAAGGCTTCATATTGATTAACTAGATGAGTGGAAGACACACTTTAAGGAGAAACTAGGGATACACGAAGCAGAACCCAAGCAACTCTATGGGACTAACAAATTCAAAATCGGAGATCAGGTATTATTAGATAAAGTAGACCCTCGAATATCCCATCCTGACCCTAATACAAACAAAGAAATCCCTTTTAGGGTAATCAAGGTTTTCCCATACGGAACAGTCGAGGTAAGTAATCCTATATTTGGCACTTTCAAAATAAACGCTACTCGACTTGAACTATACACGGATAATAGGACAGATAGCATGAGGAAAGATGTTCAACTCTTCAAACCACCCTGATTATACGAATGAGATGTAAGTCTAGCTTAAGACTTTAAACGAGCGCTTCTCGGGAGGCAACCCGAGCACTAACTCCGTTACTCTTTACATTTTAGTTTATTTTATGTTTACTTTTATTTCTCCTTTTTAGCAACTAACTATTAACTAAACAAGGTGTAGATTTCCATACCACACGGCCGTGGCCGTGGCCATGTGGATACTACGGACTCCCGTATTGACATAGCAGAGGTAGTACGAGCTAATGACGAAAGATTCCCAGATCACAGACGACTATAAATTGCCACGACCGTGCGATATGG
Organism: Gossypium sturtianum; assembly: GCA_025698515.1. NCBI lineage: Eukaryota > Viridiplantae > Streptophyta > Magnoliopsida > Malvales > Malvaceae > Gossypium > Gossypium sturtianum. The sequence goes on from CM046955.1 coordinate 88,036,367, forward strand.
CCGTGGCCGACACTAAGTGAAGTCACACCGGCTCTGACTAAACACCACGGCCGTGCGATACAGCCATGGCCGAAACAGGCGTGGGAGAAACGAACGAAGCACAACATGGGCAGGCGATACGACCGTGTGACCCAACACACCCATGGAACATGGGCGTGGGGATGTACCAGACATCAAAACTCTATTTAACCCACCCCCTCCCTCTTCTCAACTACTCACATTCCCCTTCTTCCATACACTCTCAGACCCCCCTTCCATATTCTCCTTCCTTGGCCCTTTTTCCAAACTCTAGATGTACACCATATCCATGTCAAAGAAGCAAAAGGATCCTAGCACAGTCTCCCTCTGCGAGACCGACCTACATAAGTTCATGCCGGCCGCTTCATCCACTCGACACGCCAAGGATATTTGAGGCCATTTAGTTTTTAATTTTCTTTTTTCTTCTCTTTATCTTCCTTGTCCTTAAATAAATAATTAGTTTATTTTGAATTTTTCTTAGTATTTCCTGGCTATTTCTTCACGGGCTACCCAATTTCTTCATCTAGCGTAGTAATAGTGGGCAGCCACCATACTACCACTAGAGACGCCTCCTCCAACTTATCTTTCACCTCTGAATCAAGTTTCCACACCTCCAATTAAAGGAATCCATCCAAAATTAAGGAAGTTTCATCTCTCCCTATCTTTTATGAATTCCTATCTATCTTTGTACATTGAGGGCAATGTACATCTTAAGTGTGGGGGGTGAATCTTAAAAGTGCCAAACTTTTTGCATTATTCTCAAATCCTGAATTATGTCTTGTTCTTAAGTAAAATTTCTCATATTACTGTTAAAATGAAACTTCCTTTGATTTATAATTTTTATTGATATGTTTCGGATTAAGTCATTGATAATTGTGCAGTGATGATTTAAAATGTAGGAAACTAGAGAATCAAGCAGGATAAGTCTATTTTTCAGAAGTAAAAATTTTGTTAGGTTGTCTACCCGAATCTAATTATTACTTTGAAGTTTGAAATTTACAAGATTGATATCAAAAAGCCCATAATTTTTTGTGAGATTTTGAGCCTTTTAGAGCATATATTCTTTTTCTTGCTCACTTTATTGATTGTGAGTGTGTCAACATTGGTTTGTTATTCTAGAACTTGCATCGATTATACATGTCAAGACCACACCTTTGATTTGATATACTAAGATGATAAAGGCACCTAGGTTTTAACCCACTTACTCCACTAAAAGCCTGCCTCCATAATTAACCCCTAGTGAACCCCTTTAATCCTAACAACCCATTTTATTGACTCGCCCACTAATATTAACCCAAAACCCTTTGTATTCGTTATCACCATTCTTCTTGACTACCCTTATATCGAGATTTGATTTGATCAATTACTTAACTATTTTCTTTATCAGTTGTTAAATTCTATCTTATTATTACTTGATTTGTTCTTAAAAAAAACGAAGTATATTCATTATTAGTTCTATGTTATTTGAGCTTAAACTATTAATTTCATTATCTTTAGAAGAAGCTCATGTTGTTAGTATTAAGTTTCCGTGATGTAATTATTCAGTATTAGTATAACTTTCTAGTTAGGTAATTTGTCAATTCAGTCTCGATACTAACTCTCTAAGTCAGCCTTTATCCACACCTTTAACCCAAGCCCCGTTACAACCCTGTTAAAGACCTTTTGATTTGTGTATCATCTCATATTATAGTGGTGGAGATTTGATTTTTGTAACACCCCTTACTCGTATTCAACACCGAAACTGGGCACGAGGCGTTACCGAACTAAAGAACTCAAGATTGCCACTAAGGCACAAAATGACCACTCTCTTTGGCCATCACAACAACCTCAATCCCGACCTACGAGGCCTCTCTCAAACCCACGAGGGCTCTCGAGACCATATCGAAAACTCTTACGATCTTAAAATTTTTCCATCTATACAGGGCTCACATGCCCGTGTGAGATTTGGCACGTCCGTGGATGTCACACATGCCCAGGTCACTACCGGTGCATGAAAACTCAAGCATTCTGCCAATGCCCCACGGTTAGGGCACACGCCCGTGCTCTCCACCCGTGGTGCACACTGACTACCTTAACATGGCCTAAAGTCTAGACACACGCCCGTGTAGCTAGCCCGTGGCCAACACTGATTAACACACACGTTCTAGGCACACGCCCATGTGACTAGTCCGTGGTCTATTCTGATTTGAAATACTAACATACAGGGGACACACGGCCAAGTCACACGCCCATAGGCTAACCGTGTGTCACACATGGCCTAGACAAACGCCCGTGTGTCTACCCACATGGACAAGAACAAAGCTATTTGCCAAGTTCTTTTCACCCTTCTAGCATACAAAATCATGCACTCATTCAACACATCCATAATCAACTCAAAGTCTTACAATCTTACATAGATAACTTCATCTTTTCATATAATAAAGTGCCAACAACTATGGCATTATACAAAATAGATTATCCATCTAAAGGCCAACACATCATAGCCATAAACAACAAAATTCACTAACTTGTCTAGCCCCTATACATGCCATATACAAAACATTGAGTCTAATGTACCAGAGTGTGCTGATAGTTTGGGCGATCTTCCAATTGATCCTCGTATCTCGATTCAACACTTTTGCTCTATAAGACAAGGGAAAAGAAAGAGAGTAAGCTTTGAGCTTAGTAAGTTTACACATAAACAATTAAGCAACATAGTATAAGCTAAACAACAATTAGCATTATACCAACATATAATGTACAATTATGCTTACTCTTTCAATCCCTTACCACATTTTCAACACATCACGAGTCACTTACTCATAACCATTGACATGCACCTCTGCAATCAATATCACATTTACACAATATACAGCACATCATTATTTCTCAATAATACATCCACACATTCTATTCTCCTCACTATCACATCCACACAAAGAAATCTCTCGGTGGTTCCGCACTAAGCCCACCACAATCAATTAATAAGGTAGTATCGCACTTAGCCTACCAACAAGGTATTCATAGTGGTTTCGCACATAGCCCACCAGATAATATACCTAACGATAGCATCGCACATAGCCAGCTCATTGTCAATATGCATTAGGATGGTATCGCACTTAGCTCACCATTTAGCATTATCACAACACATTCACAAATCTACTTACTTAATCATTCATTTCACTTGAACCACATAGGTTCTCAATCATTCTCAACCATGCTATACACTAGCTAGCATTAACAAATTGTAAGTACAAATGCATTGTTTGTGCATAGACTTACCTCGATACTGAAAAGTATAGAAACGTGCAATTTAGTCCACCATTTTGCTCTTGCCTCGATTTCGGTCTGGGCTTTGTCTTTCTTGATCTATAATGAATAAATTAGCTTATTCAATACACACATTGACCAAATTGACCCACATCTAATACTTTGGCAAAATTACTCTTTTGCCTCAAATCTTTCTCATAATTACACTATTTCCCCCAAGGCTCATAAAGTGACTTTTATTCAACTTTCTAGCCTTTCATGCTTAGCCGAATCACTTACTCAACTAAAGCAATCATCAATTCTCATCACAACACACATGTATGAACAAACTCAAGATTTTTACAAACTAGTCCCTACATGCATTTTCTATGGAAACTCATTTAGCAAAAGATGTTTCTACTACATCAAGCTTTCATAATCTTCCATAAAATATTAAAATACATGCATGTCATACATGGCCACATTTTTGAACATCCATCATAGCTCATCAAATAGCTAAAAATAGCTTACTCATGCAACAAGGACTTCAAAAATACAAAGAATATCAAAAATGAGGCTAGATGCACTTACTAGCAAGCTTGAAATTTTTGAAGAACCCTAACAATGGCTCTCTCAAATTTTCGGCAGCCTTGGAGAAGAAGATGAATGAATTTTGTTATCTTTTCTCCTATTTTAATCACTTAATTGTTAAATGACCAAAATGCCCTTTTTGATAAACTTTCTATTTTAACTCATCCATGCCCAAATTTGTCCAAAAATTAGAAATTGGGAAAATTTCTATTTAAGGACCTCTAATTAATATTCTAAAGCTATTTCACACAAATAGCTTCTAGAATCTCACATTTTGTAACTTTTTCAATTTAGTCCTTTTGGACAATTCAACCGCAATTTCACAAAATTGCTTCATGAAACTTTCACACTAGCATGCATACATAGCATAAACCTCAAAAAATCATTCATATACCTCAAATTTGTGGTCTTGTACCACTATTCCGACTAGGCCCTAAATCGGGATGTTACAACTCTCCCCCCTTTAGAGATTTTCGCCCTCGAAAATCTTACCAGTAAAGAGGTTTGGATGTTGCTCTCTCATAGCTTCTTCCGTTTCCCACGTAGCCTCTTCCACACCGTGTTTCTGCCATAACACTTTCACTAGTGCTATGCTCTTATTTCTCAACTGTTTCACTTCTCGAGCCAAGATCTTAATCGGCTCTTCATCATAAGACATATCCGGTCTTATCTCAATTTTCGTCGAAGGAATCACATGTGAAGGATCGGAGCGATACCGTCGCAACATCGACACATGGAACACATTATGAATCTTTTCCAACTCTACCGGCAAAGCCTCTGGTATGCTACTGGCCCAACTCTATCTGTAATCTCATACGGCCCTATGAATCTTGGACTCAATTTTCCTTTTCGTCCAAATCTCATAATATTCTTCCATGTTGACACTTTCAAAAACACTTTGTCGCCCACTTCAAACTTAATTTCTTTTATTTTTAGATCCGCGTACGACTTCTATCTATCCGAAGCAACTTTCAAACTATTACGGATTATTTTCACTTTCTCCTTGGTCTCTTTTACTAGATCGACCCCATGGATCCGCTTCTCACTAAGCTCAGTCCAATACAAAGGAGTCCGACACTTATGACCATACAGGGCCTCATACGGAGCCATCCGTATACTTGACTGATAATTGTTGTTGTAAGCAAATTCGACTAAAGGTAGATAGCTTTTCCAACTACCCTCGAATTCTAACACATAGCATCGAAGCATATCTTCGAGAAATTGAATCACTCTTTCAGACTGACCATCGGTTTGTGGATGGAATGTAGTACTGAAATTCAACTTTGGTCCCAAAGCCTCTTGCAACCTCTTCCAAAACCTCGAAGTGAACCTCGAATCCCTATCCGATATTATAGACACAGGTACACCATGTAACCTCAATATCTCTGCAACATACAACTCAGCTAACTTATCCAGTGAATAATCAACACGTACTAGAATAAAGTGAGCCGACTTCGTTAGTCTATCCACAATAACCCACACAGCATCTCTCTTTTTCTAAGTCATCGGCAACCCCGTCACAAAATCCATGGTAACCCGATCCCACTTCCATTCGGGTACCATCACTGGCTGAAGCAATCCCGATGGCACTTGATGCTCAGCTTTCACTTGTTGACAAATCAGACACTTTGTCACGAATTCTGAAATATCTCTTTTCATACCCGGCCACCAATAAGACTTCTTCAAGTCATTATACATTTTCGTACTGCCCGGATGTACTGACAAACATCCACTGTGGGCCTCATGCAAAACCTTTTGGATTAACTCCTCATCTCTAGGTACACAAATTACACACAGATGCGATAAACAACCATTCGAGCCCACTCGAAAATCGAAATCACTTTCTCGATTCACGCTTATCTCTCTTAGCGACATCTTATCACACCCTCCGAGCTTCACATATCTGTTGAACAAATAGTGGCTTAGCTCTCAACTCTGCCAGAATAGCACCATCATCAGACAATGCCAAACTCGTCCTCATAACTCTTAGAGCATACAAGGATTTCCTACTCAGGGCATCCGCAACCACATTCACTTTTCCCGGGTGGTAATCAATGACTAACTCATAGTCTTTCAACAACTCAAGCCACCGTCTCTTTCGCAAATTTATATCATTCTGATCCATCAAATATCTCAAACTCTTGTGATCCGTAAAGATTCGGCACTTCTCGCCATATAAGTAATGTCGCCAAATCTTTAACGCGAAAACAATCGCAGCCAACTCCAAATCATGAGTCAGATAATTCTTCTCATGCGGTTTCAACTGTCTCGAGGCGTAAGCGACTACCTTACCCTCTTGCATCAACACGCAATCGAGACCATTAAACGACGTGTCACTGTATACCATGAACTCTTTCCTCGATTCTGGTTGAACCATAACCGGCGCCTCAGTCAAGTTTGACTAAAGCATTAGTATAACTTTCTAGTTAGGTAATTTGTCAATTCAGTCTCGATACTAACTCTCTAAGTTAGACTTTATCCACACCTTTAACCCAAGCCCCGTTACAACCCTGTTAAAGACCTTTTGATTTGTGTATCATCTCATATTATAGTGGTGGAGATTTGATTTTTGTAACACTCCTTACCCGTATTCAACACCGAAACCGGGCACCAGGTGTTACCGAACTAAAGACCTCAAGATCGCCACTTAGGCACAAAATGACCACTCTCTTTGGCCATCACAATAACCTCAATCCCGACCTACGAGGCCTGTCTCAAACACACGAGGGCTCTCGAGACTATATCAAAAACTCCTATGATCTTAAAATTTTTCCATCTATACAGGGCTCACACGCCCGTGTGAGATTTGGCACACCCGTGGATGTCACACACGCCCATGGTCACTACCCGTGCATGAAAACTCAAGCATTCTGCCAATGCCCCAAGGTTAGGGCACACGCCCGTGCTCTCCACCTGTGGTGCACACTGACTACCTTAACACGGCCTAGAGTCTAGAAACACGCCCTTGTAGCTAGCCCGTGGCCAACACTAATTAAAACACACGTTTTAGGCACACGCCCGTGTGACTAGTCCGTGGTCTATTCTGATTTAAAATACTAACATGCAGGGGACACACGGCCAAGTCACACGCCCATGGGCTGACCATGTGTCACACATGGCCTAGACACACGCCCGTGTGTCTACCCACATGGACAAGAACAAAGCTATTTGCCAAGTTCTTTTCACCCTTCTAGCATACACAATCATGCACTCATTCAACACATCCATAATCAACTCAAAGTCTTACAATCTTACATAGATAACTTCACCTTTTCATATAATAAAGTGCCAACAACTATGGTGATAGTTTGGGCGATCTTCATAGCCATAAACAACAAAATTCACTAACTTGTCTAGCCCCTATACATGCCATATACAAAACATTGAGTCTAATGTACCAGAGTGTGCTGATAGTTTGGGCGATCTTCCAATTGATCCTCGTATCTCGATTCAACACTTTTGCTCTATAAGACAAGGGAAAAGAAAGAGAGTAAGCTTTGAGCTTAGTAAGTTTACACATAAACAATTAAGCAACATAGTATAAGCTAAACAACAATTAGCATTATACCAACATATAATGTACAATTATGCTTACTCTTTCAATCCCTTACCACATTTTCAACACATCACGAGTCACTTACTCATAACCATTGACATGCACCTCTGCAATCAATATCACATTTACACAATATACAGCACATCATTATTTCTCAATAATACATCCACACAGCTATTCTCCTCACTATCACATCCACACAGCAAATCTCTCGGTGGTTCCGCACTAAGCCCACCATAATCAATTAATAAGGTAGTATCGCACTTAGCCTACCAACAAGGTATTCATAGTGGTTTCGCACATAGCCCACCAGATAATATACCTAACGATAGCATCGCACATAGCCAGCTCATCGTCAATATGCATTAGGATGGTATCGCACTTTGTAACACCCCAAACCCAGCCTAGAAGTTAGGCCCGAGTCCGAAATGTCACATTAAAGGCACATTTCAAAACGATTTTACCATTTAACAATTTAAGGCCCAAAAGCCCAAAACATAAGATTATTTCGAAAACCATATTAACACTTCAATAATTTTATGAAATTTCTTAAGTGGGTAGTTGAAACAATAATAATAATAAACCCAAAATTCAAAGTCAAATAGGAGTTACATGGCCTTATTACAATCCAATGAAAAAAACACAGTATTTAAAACATAATCATTTGAATAAATTAAAACATTTGAATAGCTTGTAGTGTGGCCATCTCCGAGTCCTCTCCCACGTTGAGCCGTCTATTCGGGAATACCTGAAACATTAAATTAAAGGGTGTGAGTTTCGAAACTCAGTGTGTACAACCCTTGCCAATGAATTCACATACCAATATTCATATTGGGCCTAAGCCCTAACAAAATCAGTGGTCTTGGGCCTTAGCCCACAATGACCTCATATCATATCATATCGCATCATATACAAACAAGATAATGCAAAACCCCCCCAAAAAAATCCATCCACTACACACACCATTTCCCTTCAAACCTTATGGCTCCTTTGGGGAATTCTAGCTCGACCCACACCTCCGCTACATACCATGGGTAGCCCGGTTGCGGTATCTATCAACGCTGCAAAGAAAGTCGCTAATCATATATTGGGCTTAAAGCCTCCGGTGGATCCATACCATACGGCCATGAGATCCTAGATCCATACCATACGGCCATGCGATCCTCAAATATTGACACAGAGTCATCAATATATATATGTTAGGCACATAGCCATGGTAAATATGATTGGCACAAAGCCATAATAACAGCACAAAGCCTTCGGTATTGGCACAAAGCCCATAATTACGGCACAAAGCCCATATTAATGGCACACACCCTCGGTAACATTATCGGTGCAAAGCATGGCTGCTTTGGTGGCTAAAACACCATGGTGGCTATAAAGCCTTCGGTGGATCCACGATCGTCAGCGACCATGCGATCCTATTAGCACTTCCTCCGTATTAATAATCCCAACCCCATGCAATATGTCGTGTATGTCATGCTCAATCATTACACGTGTATGCAAAATGGACATGCTCAGTAACAATTATTTAATCATGTAATAAAAGCATATCAGTCATACAACCACAGTCAAATTAGTCCACTCATTGCACAAGTCGATCATTTACCTACAAGGGCAAATCACCATTTTACCCTATAAGGGTATTTCTGTAATTCTACCTGCGGGGGTAGTTCGGTAATTCTACTCATAACCAATCCATGTAAGCAACGCATCTCAAACATAATCAATCATACAATTAACACATACAACGCTAGTACTACCACGAGGGTACAACGATCATTTTGTCGTGTAGGGATAAAACGGTAATGTTACAAACCAGGGGTATTTTGGTAATTTCGCAAACCAAGGGTATTTCGGTAAATTTACAAACCAGGGGTATTTCAGCAATTTTGCAAACTGGGGGTATTTCGGTAATTTCATGAACCAGGGGTATTTCGATAATTTTGCAAACTGGGCTAGTTTGGTAATTTTGAGAACAGGGGCACTTCGGTAATTTATAAATCTAGGGGTATTTTAGTAATTTTACACATAAGGGTATTTTAGTAATAAGGGTATTTTAGTAATTTTACAAATATAAGGGTATTTTAGTAATTTTACAAATATAAGGGTATTTGGTCCCTCTCGGGTTTTAGTTATAAACTTTGGCCCATAAACAAGTCCTCGCGGTTAAAGTGAACAAACACTATGCACCAGGTAGGATCTCAGAAAAGAGGAGGTGGGTCACTCGGACCGCTTGAGTACTAAGCTCTCACTAGATCCAATCCTAGACATGCATATGTCAGTTACCACACTCTAACTAATCGACTTGTCCACAGGCATGTTTAATTAGCTTAAGTCTTATGAAATTACAAAGTTGTTCAAGCTAGGCCTAAAGTCCATTAACCCTAACATACTTGTCTACGCCCCCATAAGCCCATCAAGCCCATTTTATGTCCTTATGGCCTGTTAGGCCCAAATCTCATCATATGGCCTATTAGGCCCAAAACATATCCAGATCATGTATCAAGCATAGCTAACTTAATTCGTATAATCAACCAAACCATCTTATCAAACTTAGCCTCAGGGCCCACCGAGCCTATTTAGCCACTTTCGGCTTTTCGGCTTTTCGGTATTGCCGATATCGTGTGTAGTGTTTGTACACACCTGGTAACCTTGCGTGCTGCGAACTCCTTAGTCACGAACCTACAATTGACATTACTAGTGATTAACCAAAGTTTTAACATACACTGACTAAAACCGAAACCTCACCATACCCTTACCGTGTACCCCACGTTCTAGTAGCCCTTCCTTTGCTACTATTGGCGATTATCCTCTAGATCTGCACCCAAACACCTATATCGTCAAAACCAAGTGATCCATATTGATCATAAGTCACCCCTATGAGGCACAATAGATTCGGTCATTTACTAAACCCTAACTGAGTCGAGAATACTTACTGCCTTGATAGCAATCCTTACCTACTGCACTTGCAATTGCTGAACCTCACCCTTGTTAATACATGGTAACGACAAAGAGGGGTTAGATAGCCCTTCGGCTTTCAACAAAACGTACTAAGGGGAGTTAACAGAATACTTACCGAATCCAACCTTAGATCCTGCGGCCTACCAAACGAGATTCAGCTTTTAACCTTGACTGAGAGTATATACCAACTAATTTGTGATAGAGAAAAACAACAAAGATTCGGCACTAATGGGGGATTTTGGCAAGAGAAGATGTTGGTAATTCAGCAATAGAAAAGTTTGGCTAGAGAGAATTTGGCAAAAAGGAATGATGGTTTTTCGGCAATGGAAGAATTCAGCAACAGAAGAACAGAATGAGGGGGAGAAAAGAAAAGATCAAATGTGCTTGTGTGAGGGTAACTACAGGATATTTGGTAAAGAAAAGAAAGACTAACTTATTTGCAAAACTCTCCAAATGCCGAAATCCACAATAAAAATTCGTAATACCCCCTAAAAGACCCAAAAACGGCACTCATTTACCCTCCTAAGCGGAATTTATACACTTCCCACTTCCCACAACGGCACCAACTCTTCACACTTCTCAGCTCCTAACTTTTCTCCCTGATAACTCCTCAATCTCATCCTAAATTTTCTCTAAGATAAGCTCCTTTATGCCTTCCTTAATTTTCTCTCATGAACACTTCCTTCGGAGTTCACATCCAATGCCACTACTAACCATCTAGAAGGAAAAAATTAAATCCCCAACAAAATACCATGCCACTACTCGAACCTTGGATTCCCTTGCCTGCTAATGACGCCACCTCCCTACTCCCTAAGTGGCGCCACTTTGCCAATACACCACAAGCTCTTTTGTGTCATTTTTCTTCTTCATTTATTTAAAAGGCCTACTAACTGAAGTCACAGTTCCTTTGGGCTAATACTAAACTTTCTCCTATACCCTTACTTGATCCCAGAACATCTCTAACACCCCTAGACACTCCAAATTCATTACCCTAAAAGCCCACATGCCAATTGTATTTTTCTTGCTTACTTAAAAATTTTCTGAGATCTAAAAATTTTCTGAGATCTAAAGCCCAAAGCCCAATAGGCCCAATACTTCTAGGCCCAAATTCGGGGTGTTACACACTTAGCCCACCATTTAGCATTATCACAACACATTCACAAATCTACTTACTTAATCATTCATTTCACTTGAACCACATAGGTTCTCAATCATTCTCAACCATGCTATACACCAGCTAGCATTAACAAATTGTAAGTATGAATGCATTTTTTGTGCATAGACTTACCTCGATACTCAAAAGTATAGAAACGTGTAATTTAGTCCACCACTTTGCTCTTGCCTCGGTTTCGATCCGGGCTTTGTCTTTCTTGATCTATAATGAATAAATCAGCTTATTCAATACACACATTGACCAAATTGACCCACATCTCATACTTTGGCAAAATTACTCTTTTGCCCTAAATCTTTCTCATAATTACACTATTGCCCCAAGGCTCGTAGAGTGACTTTTATTCAACTTTCTAGCCTTTCATGCTTAGCCGAATCACTTACTCAACTAAAGCAATCATCAATTCTCATCACAACACACATGTATGACCAAACTCAAGATTTTTACAAACTAGTCCCTACATGCATTTTCTATGGAAACTCATTTAGCAAAAGATGTTTCTACTACATCAAGCTTTCATAATCTTCCATAAAACATCAAAATACATGCATGTCATACATGGCCGCATTTTTGAACATCCATCATAGCTCATCAAATAGCTAAAAATAGCTTACTCATGCAACAAGGACTTCAAAAATACAAAGAATATAAAAAACGAGGCTAGATGCACTTACTAGCAAGCTTGAAATTTTTGAAGAACCCTAACAATGGCTCTCTCAAATTTTCTACCTTGGAGAAGAAGATGAATGAATTTTGTCATCTTTTCTCCTATTTTAATCACTTAAATGTTAAATGACCAAAATGCCCTTTTTGATAAACTTTCTATTTTCACTCATCCATGCCCAAATTTGTCCAAAAATTAGAAATTGGGAAAATTTCTATTTAAGGACCTTTAATTAATATTCTAAAGCTATTTCACACAAATAGCTTCTAGAATCTCACATTTTGCAACTTTTGCAATTTAGTCCTTTTGGACAATTCAACCGTAATTTCACAAAATTGCTTCATGAAACTTTCACACTAGCATGCATACATAGCATAAACCTCAAAAACTCATTCATATACCTTGGATTTGTGGTCTCACATCACTATTTTGACTAGGCCCTAAATTGGGATGTTACAATTTTCATGCAAGCCTATGGGATTAACTTTTCATGTTTGACTTATGAGTGCTTTTTCCTGAACCTTAAACACCTCGAGTGATTTGTGTGAATCTTTAGTGAGGATGTCAATCCTAGTCAATTTTGAATCAGAGGTAATTATTTAGATGAGGGGAAACACCTATGTTTTCATGCTACAAAATGTATGACTTAGATTGTTTGAATCTTTAGGACTCTTTGAGTTGAATTATCCATGTATGAATTATCTTTGAATTATGATGAAACATCATTGATGAATATTATGAATCAAGGAAGTTTGCTTTAATTGTGGGTTGAGAATTTTGCTTGAGGACAAGCAAAAGCTTAAGTGTGGGGGTATTTGATAAACCGTAATAATAACATATTTTAAACCAACATTTAGCATACTTTTGGATGATTTATCCCTTGAATTATGTAATTTGGTGCTCTTAATCCTTTAATTTCTTTTTTTATACTCAGGAGAGCACCGGAGGATGAAAAGAACGAGAAACGGGCTTAAAACAGAGTAAATGGGCCATATCACGAAATCGACACCGCCTGGGCCCAAGACCACACGGCCGTGTTCCTTCAGCACGTTCGAACACGGCCGTGCTCCTTCAGCACGTTCGAACACGGCCTAGCCACGATTCACACGGGCGTGTGCCATGGGCGTGTCCCTGACATGACAAAGAAGAATTCTATTCGGATTAGGGTACTTAGAGGCAAAGAAAGCCATTCCAAAAGCCTATATAAACACCCTAGAGGCCAACCTTCAAGGGGCGTCCAGCTAGGCCAAGGAGCCAAGCCGGAGAGGTCAAAATTGTGGGATTTACTCGAAGAAAGCCATTTGATTCATCTCAAGAAGCCGGAGTCATACTCAAGACGGAAGATCTTCTCTTCAATTCCTTCAGGGGGTTTTAGGGTTTTTCTTATGTTTTGTTTTATCTTTTCTTTTGAGATGTATTCTTTTATAATTATGAACTAAACTCTCAGATACCTGAGGGGGATGAAACCTAAGATGAATCATGTTATCGTTTGCTGAACTATATGATAAATACTTGATTTGTTCTTAATTATGTGTTCTTAATTCTTGCTTTGATATTCCAGGATATTGATTCAAGTACTGATGTGCTTAGGTGGTGGAGCAAAAGTCCCTGCCTAAGAGTAGATCTAGCATAATTAAGCAGAGTTGCTCGCGCGCCTAGACATAGGGTGACGAAATTTTGCTTGATTAGGGTGAAACCTAATATGGGAGTCCATAAATAGAGTTAATGCAATTCTAGGGGTTTTAATTAGAAAGAGATTTCAATTAATCAACCTAGGGTTAGACGTTGGTCGCCTCGAGAGAGGGATTAATATACATTAGGGAATCCTACGGATCAAGTCAAGTGAATAAATCGTCTGGTTCAGAGTTAGATAACAAGTGAAGTCTAGGTGGATTCTTCCTCGGGTATTGTCTTAGTCAATTGGTTTTTCCACACGAGTATTTTCCCAAATTTGTTCTCTTTGTCTTAGCGTCTTTAGCTTAGTAGTTAGTTAATTTTAGATTAAACAACAAATTCCCTCGTTTCTTTGGCTAAATAATAGAAAAAGAGTCAGTATTAGTACTTCTGGTTCCTTTGGGTTTGACAATCCGGTCTTGCCACTAAGCTATACTACTGTTCGATAGGTGCACTTGCCTCAATCGTTGTCACAGTTAGTTTCTAGGCTCGATCTTTCTTTATATAAATTTTTAAGACTCTGACGTATACGATCACTCATCACGAAGATATGGACTAGGCGAATGAGTTTTATATGTTGAGGTAGCCATGTCAGGCTCGGTCATTGGTTCAGTTGGTTATGCCATCAAGAATATCAACTGACTACATTGGTTCGATCTCTGTAGGATCTTCTTCTTCGGGATCCTCACTCGGTTCAACTAGTTGTTGTAGAACAGAATCTCCTGCTACTCGAAAAAGGTCCCAATTTGTTATTGTGCCTTGGTTATAACCTGTCTTCTTTACGTTTGCAAGAATTTTAGCTTTCAAGTACAAAATTGTTATCGTGAAGGGAAAGTATACTGGTCCAGAACGTCTAGCGGTATAGTTTCGAATTTCTCTCAGAATGATTTTTCCCACATTGCTGTCATAATTGAGTATAACAAGACCATTCATTCTACTGAAATTATAGTCTCATGTTAAATATGAATAAGGTTGAACCAAACAAAATAAAATCATATATTCGCTAATGGTGTCAAATATTCTCTGTGACAAGTGTGAGTTCCATGCTTCGACACAGTCCATTTACATCCAGAAACTGTAAGTTCCTCAAGAATTTCTTTCAATTTTTTGGCCTCAATGTTTTCCATTAGGGAAGAATATTCGTCGTCTTCAAAATCAGGTAAATCAAAGAATTCATTAATAGTGTTTGAGCTTATTGGTACTGTAACGCCCCAAAAATTTAAGTCTTTAATTTTTGCATGATATGACACAAATTGCTTGTTTGCTTTAATGGCTAAGTGATTTGGGTGTGTATGGGAGTGTTTGAGAAGCCTGGGTTCAAGTCTTGGCTTTTGCAGAATTTTTAGTTTTGCTCTTAAATGAATCTAGACACTGGCATATAGGCTTTATAAATAATAGTGCTTGTTTTATGACAAAAAGAGCTTGTGGCCTAGTGGCAAGGTGGCGTGTTGTATAACTGTGAGGTCTGAGGTTCATGTCCTGGGTTGCACAATGGAGTATTTATTTTGTTGCTTGAGCTGTGTAGTAGTGGAGTTGGACTGAAACACAGCTAAAGAGAGTTTGAATAGAATTTGAATGGAGTTGTTGGGGGAGTTGAGAAGAAATCGATGGGGTAATTCAAGGAGGGATAAGGGGAGAGATACTAGGAGAAAATCAAGGAGTTTGATTGAGAGGAAGTGTTGTGCCGTTTGGGGGAACTCTAGCTTTGAGAATTCGGTTGGGGAAAATGTTTGTCATTTTTCGGCATTGAAGAAACATTTTGGTGTTAGCATCTGCTGAATTCTCCTTTTCTTTTCTTTCATTTATCGGCTTTTGGTTCATTCGGATTTGTATTGGTTATTGCGCATTATTCAACAAAAGTCCCTTTCTTTTCGGTCAATAGTTGTTAGTCGATTTTGTGAGCAACTCTTCCATTTCTTTTTCTCTCTTCTTCTCTTCCTCAATCTGTGCTCTCTTTTGGCCAAATATCCTTTTTGCCTTTCAATCGATTTACCTTTGTCAGGCTATTTCTCCTTTTTACCTTCTAGGTTCTACCCTTAATCGATTTTACTTGGTCCGATCCTTCTCTTTTTATTTTCTACCTCCCAATATTTTTCTTGTTTTGACCGAGAGCTATCTCCCCTTAACGGATGTGGTTTAGCCGAATATCACCCTTTTGTTTTATCACTCTCTACCTCGATATTCTCTTTGCTGCTTCTTGTTATTCTAGTGCTGCAAGTGTTTTTGATTATCAGTAAAGTGTTTATACTCCTTACTTTTTTATTAAACCTGTTCTCTTCTATTCTTTTCCTTAAAACCAAATACCCTCCTTTTTATCTTGTGATTACCGACTGTTGATTCTTTCCTCACGATGTGTTACTCGTTGCGATTCTAGGGTTATCCTCGAGGGGTGGTGGAGTGTAAGTGGTTTTGAAGTAGTCGCAACCCTTGTTCTTAGCGTTCAATCAAGCTAATACGTTACCTCACTTTTAGGGTTTAGGACGTATACTGATTATGTTCGTATAGGATATCATTTGTGGATTGAGGCCACTTATATGGCCTACCTTGGTTAATGAGATCGGTGTTTGTGGTATAGATAATCGATAAAAGCGTGTGATCACTTTTGGTTAGCGGTCTTGGAGGACTAAAGTCGCCTCATTCAAGCAAGGTAAGGATGGTGTTTTTGGATTAAGTGTCAATAAGAGGGTGCTTTACCCTAATGATTAAAGGACTGACATTGGGTCATGTTTGAATCTAGGTTGGTGTACGTGGAGATTTGCGCTCTTCTCGTAAACAGGTGTGTAAACACCCCACTGTAACTGTAAAACGGCAAAAGTTAAAAAGCTGGAAATACGGCGTTTGAGACCACATGAGCGTGCGATCACTCGTGTGGTAAGCCAAACCCACGAATCGTGGGCGATAGACTGTAGAGGCCTCCATGAGCATTTTCATGGGCTTAGGCCGTAATGGGCCATGTTGGGACAAAAAGGGGCCGTGTGGGCCCATCGGGCTCGTGGGTCCCACACGGATGAAATCCACAATTTGTGGCAAATACGGTACTGGGCTATGTAGGTCTCATAGCCCTGGCAAAATCTGGGCTTAACGGGCCACACGAGCCTGTGGGCCCACTTGGGCCGAGTAATGGACCTTGGGCCCATTTACACTGTTATGACCATTTAGGTACCGGAGTCGCTCGAGGCGACTGCGGACCTTCTGAGAGGTCGATATCTGCACCGAGACCCCAAAGTAGGTAAAATGACCAAGATACCCCTAAAGGGTGAAATGACTATTTTACCCTTAATAGAGGGAAATGACCGTTATACCCCTAAAGGTAGGTTGACTGATGTGTTCATGATTTGTATATGACTGTTACTGAGTATGACATTCTTCATATACATATGATTTATGACATGACATACTGCATGGGGTTGGGATACTGTTATGGAGGAAGTATACTGTACTGGTGGCTTTGCCATATATACTGTTACTGGCAGCTTTGCTGCGATATTGGTGTGTTGGATGGGTGGGTCGATTTTATCCCCACATGGTGTGTTAGTGGTACGGAGTGGTGTGTTGGCTGGATTGGGGATGGGTTGCATTATTGCACTGTACTGATATGGTATTGGGCTAAGGCCCACACTGTTACTGTATTGGGCTAAGACCCACACTGTACTATTATCGAATAGGGCTCGTGCCCGCATCATATCGCATGTCGATATCGACTGACCGATAGGAATTACACACTGAGTTTTCATAAACTCACCCTTTCCTTTTTTCTATACAAGTAATCCTCAGCCATATGCGATTTGGTGCTATGAGGGACTCGGAGGTGGCCACACAACTGCAGCTGCTCTACACTTGCTTTCATTTAAATTTAAAGTTTATGGTGGGTTTTGTTTATGTAATAAGGCCTTTTATGTTTGTTTAAATTTTTTTAATTGGGCTTTTGCTTACTTATTCTAAACTGCTAGTTTAGGTGAAGACGAATTTTCAAAATAATTACTGTTTTCGAAGACACTAAATTTAAACATTAGAGTTTTCAACAGCTTCCACGATTTTAAATCAACCTATTATAACAATAGCAGATAATAAGGCAAAGGTTTTGACTAGATGATTTGTTAAATAATAATAAAGGGGTTTTAAACTTAGAAACAAGTTTTTACCAACAAGTCCAATTTTCGAAAGACACATCAATGTGACACGCTAGATTCGTCCATAACGTCTAGGCTGGGTTTGGGGTGTTACATTTAGTGGTATCAGACCCAGGTTGCAAAACTCGGCTGTGGAATGGGTTTTGAAAATATTTGGAATTTCTGGAAAACTGTTCTTGAAGTGTTTTGGAAGGTTTACAAGTGTGGCTGTAACACCCTTAACCCGTATCCGTCGTCGGACTAGGGTTACAAAGCATCACTGAACATAGCACAAGTCACCACAACATCCATAACTCACATAATCACAACCGAACTCATTTTAAACAGTTTTGTTTTAAGAAAAAAATAGATTTAATCAATAATATGCATACCGTAATTCCCTCTAGCAAATTCATGGATTTACAATTTGCAATAAGTAACAAGAATACTACTCATTTGTAAGAACAAAACCGAATTAAAATACCAAACATTTCTCTCATTTCCCAAACACATATAATGATCTTAATACACATGCATGATTGTCACTACAACCGAATATGCAATATACCATATAAATGATTTCTACTTTATCCACATTTCAATCATTCACTTCATTAGTAGCCTTCATTAATCCCTAACTTAAACATATGCAAGTTCACAAACGTCAACTTTCCAAGGATAGTAAGTATTAGTCATAAACTAAAACCTCATGCTAAATCATATACATATATATAAATATACTTATCATGCACTAATATCAACATTTTATATTTGAAGTTCAAGCAAAACATATGCATTTTACGAACCCAATCATTTAGGCGTTACATCATTAACATTTAAATCAAGTCACATGAATATCCATCACATATAATATACTATATGACATAATTCTAAAATGAGCTATTTACTAAATAAAATGCATGACATAATAGACATGTTAATTAACCAAACTACTAAGCATGCTTGCTTACAATGCTGATTTTACCATTTTAATGAGCAAGCATTAAGGCCTAATACAATCAAGACCATAGTATCATAATTTAGCCATTTCATTACTAAATCAAATAATTTGAATTTGATACACATGCACCAATTTCATTCAAAACCGAATAGGCTATCCAAGTACATATCCATTAATTCCACATATTGCCGAATGCAAAGTTTATAAAACATATTCATGTTTCCATATAAAACATCAAAAGTAATGTATACCCAATCTTATCCCATACTTGATGAACTACCACATATATTCACTTTCCAAAGAGCTAGCAAAGATTCATATCAAACATACATATACAAACATAAATACTTGGTATGATTTATGACACATTCACACTCATCATCCAAGCAAAACTTGTACTCTTACCTTAATCAAGACTTGCATAACTTTAGGTTATTTAATATTAAGACAAGCCATTTTCGCATGGCTTATATACATTGACAAAGTATAATTTAAACCTTAGGCTAGCCTATACATGCCTTAAACTTAAAAATTCAAGCTTAAAAGGTACCAAAATAGGTCGATAGTATGGATGACTTTGGTGACGATCCCCTGAGCTCGTAGCTTGATCGAAATCTATAAAACAGAACAATGAACACACACAGAGTAAGCTTACTAGCTTAGTAAGTCTTAAGCAATTATAATATAACATTCAAACATTCAAGCATTTTAAACATTTGGTTTATGGCATTGAATATAAACAATTCAACTTGTAACTTCATCATGGCTGAATACTATCATTTCACTTAACCTACTATTATCATTTTCTTACCATAAGCATGTAAACTCATCGAAACACCTAAATACAATATGTATTCGAATATTCAAAATCAAATAAATATAAAATAAATATCAATCACATGTACCCATTTATACATATATGCAAACCAATCCAACCTCTTTCACATTTAGAATTTTTCACATATGGCCGATTCTCCAAAAGTATATTCAAGCTTAAATTCCATTATAATATAAATCATACTCATCAATGGTAAGATCAATTACACATATTAAAATTCTTACCGAAGCTTCAACTATATCGCATCTTACTTAATTCAAATGGTAATATACTAACTTACCTTATTCCTTGCAAATATGAAAGACTTGTACTTACCCGAGCATTTAGCTTATTGCAGTAAATACGTTCCCTCTTGTAAATGATTCATGAATTCTCTATTTATAACACATCACCGGCATTAAGCTTGCTAGACTCGAGGTCTAAAATTTGATCAACGGCATTTAGCCTGCTAGGTAATAAGCCCGAAACACTTCACTGGCACAAAGCCTGCTAGGGTCGAAGCCTGTTACAATTCACACCTACAGAGGCTCGCTAGGCTCGGCCCGACATACACCACCTAAGACAAGGCCTCGCTAGGCTCAAGCCTGATACAATATTATTATCATCCCATACACATATTAGTAATGCTGCCCAAATTAACCTAGGTCACACATTATTCAAATCACTTTAACATATCAACCCGGTTAAAGATGTAACAACATTTCATTTCAAATTCACTATCCACATTTGGCTATAACAGATTTTACAATCATAATTTCATAATTCAGCATATAATCAATGTTATAAATTCTATTAACGATATTTAATTGCTTATAGACTTACCTCGGAAATCGTGAGGACAAAGAAAACCTATATTCAATAACTTTTGCCTTTCCCCGATCCAAGTCTGTTTTTCTTTGTTCTTGATCTAAACACATTCAATTTGAGCTCATTCAAACACATTTCATTTCAATTTAATCCAAAAACACTTAGATGGGCAAATTACCATTTTACCCCTGACATTTACAACTTTTACAATTTAATCCCTATTGCACAAAACACAAAATATTCATAATTTAAATGCAATCCTTAAGGGCCGAATCTTCCCTATAGTCACATAAGTCCCTACATTTCGTTGATTTTGCATTTTAACCCCTCAAAGATTTATTTTCTCAATTTAGCCCTATTTAGCTAAATTCATCAAAAATTCAAGAACAAATTATGTTTATCAATTACCTATCTATCATTTAACACCATAAAACATTATGAAACTCAACATAGCATTCATAGCATTTTACACAAACATCATCAATTCATGAAATTGAGACATGGGTTTTAAAGCTCACGAAGCAACGATCTCAAAAACGTAAAAATTAACAAAAACAGAGCTAATTACATACCTCAATCTAAGCTTGCAATGACCGAATATTTGAAGACTTAAGTTCTTTCTCCCTTCTTTTAGTTTCGGTCAATGAAAGAGAATAAGAAAAACACATGCAAACTTTTGTTTCTTTTTATCTTTTTATTATAATAAGCCTATAATTAATATACATATAACTTAATATATAAAAACAATATAATATGGCATTATCATTAGACTTTGCCATCACTATCATATAAAAAGGGAAATTTAGCAACTTAATACTCATTCAAAAGAAAACAAACAAATTTAACCACTTAATTGAATAGTTTGCCACTTTTACCACTTACGCGATTTAGTCCTTTTTACTTAATTGAGTACACAAACGATCAAATTTTCATACGAAACTTTCACACATACAATTTCACATATAATTAACATGGAAAATAATATTTAAAAATTTTTTGGGCTCGAATTCGTGGTCCCGAAACCACCGTTCCGATTAGGGTCAAATTCGGACTGTTACAACTCTCCCCCCTTAGAGATTTTCGTCCCCGAAAATCTTACCGTTAAACAAAGTCGGATATTGTTGCCTCATTGAATCCTCAGGTTCCCACGTAGCCTCTTCTACTCCGTGCCGATTCCATAGTACTTTTGCTAACGGAATTTTCTTGTTTCTTAACTCTTTCATTTCACGGGCTAAAATACGAATCAGTTCCTCCTCGTACGTCATATCGGACCGGATTTCAATTTCAGACGGGGAAATCACATGTGACGGATCCGATCTATATCTACAGAGCATCGAAACATGAAATAAGTTGTGTATCTTTTCTAATTCAGAAGGCAACTTCAATCTATAAGCCACAGGCCCGATACGTTCGATGATCTCATACGGCCCGTTGAATCTCGGACTTAGTTTGCCTTTTCGACCAAATCGGAGTACTTTATTCCACGGTGAAACTTTCAAAAATACCCGATCTCCGATCTGAAACTCAATGTCTTTACGTTTCAAATCAGCGTAGGACTTTTGGCGATCCGATGCAGCTTTCAAACTATCTCCGATTATAGCCACCTCCTGTTCAGTCTCTTTAATCAAATGAACCCTGTGTATCTTAATTTCACTAAGCTCGGTCCAATACAACAGTGTACGACACTTGCGGCCGTATAGAGCTTCGTAAGGTGCCATTTTGACACTAGATTGAAAACTGTTATTATAAGCAAATTCAATCAAAGGTAAGTATATTTCCCACATACCTTCAAACTCAGGGACGCAACATCTCAACATGTCCTCAAGTGTCTGAATGGTTCGTTCAGACTGACCGTCTGTCTGCAGATGGAAGGCTGTGCTAAAGTGGAGTTTAGTGCCTAAAGCATCTTGCAACTTCTACCAAAACCGTGATGTAACTCTCGGATCTCTATCTGAAATAATGGAACTCGGTACACCATGAAATCTCACAATTTGAGATACATACAACTCAGCAAGTTTATCGAGCGAATAATCCGTACGAATTGGAACAAAGTGAGCTGATTTGGTCAGTCTATCCACTATAACCTAGACTACATCTTTCTTGCTCGGTGTCATAGGAAAACCGGAGACAAAATCCATAAAAATTTTATCCCATTTCTATTCATGTATTATGATCGGCTAAAGTAACCCAGAAGGCACCTGATGTTCGGCTTTTACTTGCTGACAAATTAAGCACTTCGAAACAAATTTGGATATGTCCCGTTTCATACCAGGACACCAATAGAACTATTTCAAATCATTATACATTTTCGTGCTACCCGGATGAACAGATAATTGGCCACTATGGGCTTCATTCAATATCATTCGAATTAAATCTGAATTCCTTGAAACACACATTCGATCTTTGAACTTCAAGTAGTCATTCTCATCAATTCGAAATTTTGACTCAACATTCTTTCGCACTGAGCTCGTTTTGCAATCAAATCTTTATCGACTTTTTGGGAATCACCAATTTGTTGAATAAACAACGGTTTTGCTTTTAATTTGGCTATTATCGAACCATCATCAGACATAACCATATGTGCGTTCAACGCACAAAGAGCAAATAATGACTTTCGACTTAAAGCATCCGCAACGACATTAGCCTTTCCTGGTGATAGTCAATCACTAACTCGTAATCTTTCAACAGCTCTATCCATTTGCGTTGTCTCAGATTCAAATCTCTCTATGTCATCAAATACTTCAAACTCTTGTGATCTGAATAAACATGACATTTCTCACCGAACAGATAATGACGCCAAATCTTTAACGCGAACACAATGGCTGCTAATTCTAAATCATGTGTCGGGTAATTCCTTTCATGAGGCTTCAATTGTCTTGAAGCATAGGCTACGACTTTGTCTTCCTGTATCAAAACGCAACCTAAACCATTCAGAGATGCATCACTATAAACAACAAATTCTTTACCCGATTCAGGCTGTACTAACATTGGAGCATCGGTTAAAAGAGCTTTCAACTAATCGAAACTTTTCTGACACTTTTCTGACCATTCAAAATCTAACATCTTTCTGTTTCACAATTAATACTGGTGGACTCCAAGGAGAGAAACTCGATCGTGCAAAGCCCCTATCTGTTAACTTTTGCAACTGTGCTTTCAACTCTTTTAATTCTGTAGGTGTCATCCGATACGGAGCTATCAAAATTTGAGTTGTCCCCGGTACTAATTCAATACCAAACTCTACCTCTCGAATAGGTGGCAAACCCGGTAATTCTTCAAAAAACACATCTGAATACTCACACACGACTGGTACGGATTCAATCTTCATTTCAGACACTTTACTGTCCAGTACATAGTCAAAATAAGCTTCATACCCTTTTCTCATATACTTCCGAGTTAACATCGAAGATATTACTGCTGGTAACCCATTCAGATCATTAATTTCAATCCGAATAATTTTTTCGTCTTGACATCTCAAATCAATAGTCTTTCTTTTGCAATTAACAACAGCATCGTACAAAGTCAACCAGTCCATTCCCAAAATTATGTCGAACTCATGAAAAGGCAACAACATTGAATCAGATGGGAAGCATGAATCCCGAATCATCAACGGGAAACTTTTACACACTTTATCAACCAGAACACATCGACTCAAGGGATTTGATACACGAATCACAAACTCAGTAGACTCAATAGGCAGAGTCTTACTAGATACTAAAGTTTCACACACATAAGAATGAGTCGAACCAGGATCAATCAACGCAACAACAATAGTATCATAAAGAGTGAAAGTATCGGTAATAACATCTAGGGAAGAAGCATCCTCACGAGCGCGTATAGCATATGCTCTAGCAGGTGCACGAGCCTCTGACCGAATCGCTGTATCTTTTGTTCCCCTCTGACTGCCACCTACATTACCCGAATGCCTGGGTGGTCTGCCTCGTGCTGACACGTTACTTTGTCTCACATTCTGAACAGTGTTTTGCTCGGCTAACATCGAGCACTCTCTAATAAAGTGATCCATCGATCCACATTTAAAACAGGACCGATCACGGAATCTACAACTCCCAGAATGCCATTTCCTACAATGCTTGCACTCAACCCAATCCTGTTGAACATTACCAACACTGGCAATCGAAGTAGCTCGGGAACCCGCAGGAGGTCGATCTCGTCTAGTGAAGTCTGAAGTAGCTTTATGTCGACTGGATTCATCTTTGAACTTCTTCGATACAGAATGAAAGGTTTTACCCGATGATCTTTTATGAATGTCTCTAGCTTCAAATTCAGCTTTTCTTTTCTCTTTTCCAAGCTCTTCGGCTTTACAAGCTCGTTCAACAAGTACCACGAACTCTTTAATCTCAAGTATGCCAACCAGCAGCTTAATGTCTTCATTCAACCTGTCTTCAAATCTTTTACAAATAATAGCCTCGGTTGAAATATATTCACGAGCATATCGACTCAATCTCACAAATTTTTGCTCGTATTTCGTCATGGTCATACGACCCTGCTTTAATTCTAGAAATTCTTTACGCTTCTGATCGATGAATCTCTGACTGATATACTTCTTATGGAACTCGGTTTGAAAGAATTCCCAGGTTACTTTCTCCTTTGGAACCACCACTACTAGTGTATTCCACCAGTGATATGCGGTGTCCCTCAATAGTGATATAGCACATTTTAAACATTCCTCCGGAGTACATGATAGCTTATCGAACACAAGGATAGTATTATCAAGCCACAGCTCAGCTCGTTCTGCATCATCATCATCATTAGCTTTAAACTCTTCGGCCCCGTGTTTCTTGATTTTATCGATAAGAGGCCTACTAAAACTCATCGGATCTACTATCGGAGGTACCATAGGTATCGAAGATGGATTATTCGGGGGTGGAGGTTGTTGCACAGCCGGATTAGTTCGGACATATTGAGTAAACCATTCGTTCATCATCTGGTAGAAGGCTTGCTTAGCCTCTCCCTCATGGCTACCCGAGATAGGTCAAGAGTCTACCGGCGCTAACCCATGTACGGGATCAGGCGCTACGCTCTCTATATCATCAACTACAGCTCTGTCAGGATCCATTTACTATATAAAACATAATTTAAATGTCAGAAGTCACCACACTATCGTATTATAAAGTTAAGGCATGTATAGCTAGACTCACACACGCTACGGTAGTCCTAGAACCGACTAAACCGTAAGCTCTGATACCAATCAAATGTAACACCCTTAACTCGTATCCGTCGCCGGACTAGGGTTACAAAGCATCACTGAACATAGCACAAGTCACCACAACATCCATAACTCACATAATCACAACCGAACTCATTTTGAACAGTTTTGTTTTAAGAAAAAAATAGATTTAATCAATAATATGCATACCGTAATTCCCTCTAGCAAATTCATGGATTTACAATTTGCAATAAGTAACAAGAATACTACTCAATTGTAAGAACAAAACCGAATTAAAATACCAAACATTTCTCTCATTGCCCAAACACATATAATGATCTTAATACACATGCATGATTGTCACTATAACCGAATATGCAATATACCATATAAATGATTTCTACTTTATCCACATTTCAATCATTCACTTCATTAGTAGCCTTCATTAATCCCTAACTCAAACATATGCAAGTTCACAAACGTCAACTTTCCAAGGATAGTAAGTATAAGTCATAAACTAAAACCTCATGCTAAATCATATACATATATATATATATATAAATATATTTATCATGCACTAATATCAACATTTTATATTCGAAGTTCAAGCAAAACATATGCATTTTACAAACCCAACCATTTAGGCGTAACATCATTAACATTTAAATCAAGTCACATGAATATCCATCACATATAATATACTATATGACATAATTCTAAAATGAGCTATTTACTAAATAAAATGCATGACATAATAGACATGTTAATTAACCAAACTACTAAGCATGCTTGCTTACAATGTTGATTTTACCATTTTAATGAGCAAGCATTAAGGTCGAATACAATCAAGACCATAGTATCATAATTTATCCATTTATTACTAAATCACATAATTTGAATTTGATACACATGCACCAATTTCATTCATAACCGAATAGGCTATCAAAGTACATATCCATTAATTCCACATATTGCCGAATGCAAAGTTTATAAAACATATTCATGTTTCCATATAAAACATCAAAAGTAATGTATACCCAATCTTATCCCATACTTGATGAACTACCACATATATTCACTTTCCAAAGAGCTAGCAAAGATTCATATCAAACATACATATACAGATATAAATACTTGGTATGATTTATAACACATTCACACTCATCATCCAAGCAAAACTTATACTCTTACCTTAATCAAGACTTGCATAACTTTAGGTTATTTAATATTAAGACAAGCCATTTTCGCATGGCTTATATACATCGACAAAATATCATTTAAACCTTAGGCTAGCCTATACATGCCTTAAACTTAAAAATTCCAACTTAAAAGGTACCAAAATAGGTCGATAGTGTGGATGACTTCGGTGACGATCTTCTGAGCTCGTAGCTTGATCAAAATCTATAAAACAGAACAATGAACACACACAGAGTAAGCTTACTAGCTTAGTAAGTCTTAAGCAATTATAATATAACATTCAAACATTCAAGCATTTTAAACATTTGGTTTATGGCATTGAATATAAACAATTCAACTTGTAACTTCATCATGGCCGAATACTATCATTTCACATAACCTACTATTATCATTTTCTTACCATAAGCATGTAAACTCATCGAAACACCTAAATACAATATGTATTCGAATATTCTAAATCAAATAAATATAACATACATATCAATCACATGTACTCATTTATACATATATGCAAACCAATCCAACCTCTTTCACATTTAGAATTTTTCACATATGGCCGATTCTCCAAAAGTATATTCAAGCTTAAATTCCATTATAATATAAATCATATTCATCAATGGTAAGATCAATTACACATATTAAAATTCTTACCGAAGCTTCAACTATATCACATCTTACTTAATTCAAATGGTAATATACTAACTTACCTTATTCCTTGCAAATATGAAAGACTTGTACTTACCCGAGCATTTAGCTTATTGCAGTAAATACGTTCCCTCTTGTAAATGATTCATGAATTCTCTATTTATAACACATCACTGACATTAAGCTTGCTAGACCCGAGGTCTAAAATTTGATCACCGGCATTTAGCCTGCTAGGCAATAAGCCCGAAACACTTCACCGGCACAAGGCCTGCTAGGCTCGAAGCCCGTTACAATTCACCGGCAGAAGGCCTGCTAGGCTCGAAGCCCGATACAATTCACCGGCACAAGGCCTGCTAGGCTCAAAGCCCGATACAATATTATTATCATCCCATACACATTTTTGTAATGCTACCCAAATTAACCTAGGTCACACATTATTCAAATCACTTTAACTTATCAACCCGTTTAAAGATGTAACAACATTTCATTTCAAATTCATTATCCACATTCGGCTATAACAAATTTTACAATCATAATTTCATAATTCAGCATATAATCAATGTTATAAATTCTATTAATGATATTTAATTACTTATAGACTTACCTCGGAAATCGTAGGGACAAAGAAAAAAGCGGGTATTCAATAACTTTTACCTTTCCCCGATCCAAGTCCGCTTTTTCTTTGTTCTTGATCTAAACACATTCAATTTGAGCTCATTCAAACACATTTCATTTCAATTTAATCCAAAAACACTTAAATGGGCAAATTACCATTTTACCCCGACATTTACTGACTTTTACAATTTAATCCCTATTGCACAAAACACAAAATACTCATAATT
Organism: Gossypium sturtianum; assembly: GCA_025698515.1. NCBI lineage: Eukaryota > Viridiplantae > Streptophyta > Magnoliopsida > Malvales > Malvaceae > Gossypium > Gossypium sturtianum. The sequence goes on from CM046955.1 coordinate 88,064,796, forward strand.
TAAATGCAATCCTTAAGGGCCGAATCTTCCCTATAGTCACATAAGTCCCTACATTTCGTTGATTTTGCATTTTAACCCGTCAAAGATTTATTTTCTCAATTTAGCCCTATTTAGCTAAATTCATCAAAAATTCAAGAACAAATTATGTTCATCAATTACCTATCTATCATTTAACACCATAAAACATTATGAAACTCAACATAGCATTCATATCATTTTACACAAACATCATCAATTCATGAAATTGAGACATGGGTTTTAAAGCTCACGAAGTAACGATCTCAAAAACGTAAAAATTAACAAAAACCGAGCTAATTACATACCTCAATCTAAGCTTGCAATGACCGAATATTTTAAGACTTAAGTTCTTTCTCCCTTCTTTTCGTTTCGCTCAATGAAAGAGAATAAGAAAAACACATGCAAACTTTTGTTTCTTTTTATCTTTTTATTATAATAAGCTTATAATTAATATACATATAACTTAATATATAAAAACAATATAATATGGCATTATCATTAGACTTTGCTGTCCACTATCATATAAAAAAAGGGAAATTTAGCAACTTAATACTCATTCAAAAGAAAACAATCAAATTTGACCACTTAATTGAATAGTTTGCCACTTTTACCACTTACGCGATTTAGTCCTCTTTACTTAATTGAGTACACAAACGATCAAATTTTCATACGAAACTTTCACACACACAAATTCACATATAATTAACTTGGAAAATAATATTTAAAAATTTTTCAGGCTCAGATTCGTGGTCCCGAAACCACCGTTCCGATTAGGGTCAAATTCGGACTGTTATAGTGGCACACCGAGTCTCCAGCGCCGAATCCGTAAGTTTTCTTTACACTGTAGACTGCTTGAACTGAAATACACTGAGAGACTACTATAGATAGTAGGACTGTACTGAAACTCTTTAGTTAGCGTAAATTGAGACTGTAGGAAACTGGAAATTGTAGGGAGACCTTGATTTGCGAAAACAAAACTTTGATTACTGCTTTTCATAAGACATCTATTAATAATTACTGGAATTACAAACTGATACATAAAACTTCTTAAACAGATAATACGTTATTTGATATGAGCCCCAGAGGTACTCGCGGAAGGGGTACACGAGGCCGCGGTAGAGGCCAAGGAAGTGCTAGGGCTAGTTCTTCGGCATCAGGCCACATGCCTAATGTTGAGGCTAGGGAGGCACTAGCTTCATCGGTGACTGAGACGGGATCATACGATCGAGCGGCTGGGGATGATGCACTATCCCATGCTATGCTCCGCATTCTGGAAAGGGTCGTAGGGACCAGTACTGGTGCTGTGGGCCGTGGGTTGATTTCAAAACGACTCCGATCGAATGGAGCTGAAATCTTCAGGGGTATTTTTTGGAGTAGCCCCTAATGTGGCTGATGGTCTCAAAACTAACTAATAATTCGACAAAGGCAAGCGCACCTATCGAACAGTAGTATAGCTATGGTGAGTCCGAAATATCGTATCCACAAGAACTAAAAGTACTAGTAATTACTATCTTTTTATTATTTAGCCTAATAATTAAAGGGGTGTTTTAATCTAAAATCTAACTAATTAACTATGAACGCGGCAGAGAGTGAAGAAAGTAAACGAATAAACCAATGAATAAAGACAATACCCAAGGAAGAATTCGCCTAGACTTCAATTATTATTTTAACTCTGAATTAAACAATTTATTCACTTGTCTTGATCCGTAGAAATCCCTAAATTATGTTAATATCTCTTTCGAGACTAAAAACAACTGACTCTAGGTTGATTAATTGAAATCTCTTTCTAATTAAAACCCCTATCGTCGTATTAAATCGATCTATGGATTCCCTTATTAGATTTGACTCTAATCTGGCAGATTTATGTCGTCCTATTTTTAGGGTTGCAATCAACTCTGCTTAATTATGCTAGATCTACTCTTAAATAGAGACTTTTGCTCCACTGAATAAGCACATCAAACTTGAATTAATATCCTGAAAATATTAAAGTAATGGTTTAGAACACATAATTAAGAACAAGAACAAGTATTTATCATGTAATTCAGATAATTAAATAATAAGATTCATCTAGGTTTCATCCTCCCTAGGTGTTTAGGGAGTTTAGTTCATACTCATAGAGGAAAACATCTCAAAATAAGGAAAACAACAAGACATAAAGAACCCAAAAACTTCTAAGGAACTTGATGGAGATCTTCAATCTTGAATGAGAACCTGCCTCTGAATTGATTCCGACGGCTTCCTTCAAGTAATTTCCTCGTTCTACTCTGCTTGTCCCCTTAGGTCTTCTTCTGGTGTGTATTTATAGACTTTAGAATGCTCAGAAACCTAAAAATTGGATTTTTTTGCGTGAAATCGAAGCAGGGTGTGATAGGAACACGGGCGTGTGATCAGCCCGTATGAGGGTGCCCAGGCCGTGTGCAACTTTGCATGGCTCTCGATCGACACGGGCTGGCACACGGGCGTGTGTCCAGCCCGTGTGGTTCACACGGGCATGTGCTCTGCCCATGTGGTTCTGGCTTGGCTGTGTGGATCCTTAATATGGCCCGTTTTGTCCGGTTTTGGCCTGTTTTCCGTTCCTTTCACTCTCCTATGCTCTCCTAAGTATAAAGACATGAATTTAAAGGATTAGGAGCATCAAATTCACCAAATTATATAAATAAACATCCAAAAACACGCTAAGTGTGGGATTAAAATTTGTTACTTTTATGGTTTATCAAATATCCCCACACTTAAGCATTTGCTTGTCCTCAAGCAAAATCCTCAACTCACAATTAAAATTAAACTTCCTTAATTCACGATTCTTATCAATAATGTCTTATCTTAATTCACAGATAATTCACACATTGATAATTTAACTAAAAGAGTCCTAAAGATTCAAACAATCCAAGTCACAAATTTTTATAACACGAAAACATAGGTGTTTCCCCTTATCTAAATTATTACTTTTGATTCAAAACTGACAAAAATTTACATCCTCACTAAAGATTCACTCAAATCACTCAAAGTGTTTAAGGTTCAAATTAAGCACTCAGAAGTCAAAAATGAAAAGTTATTACCATAGGCTTGCATGAAAATCAAATCTCCACCACTATAAAATGAGATGATACACAAATCAAAAGGTCTTTAAAAAGGGTTGTAATGGGGCTTGGGTTAAAGGTGTGGATAAAGGCTGAATTAGAGGGTTAGAATCGAGATCGAATTGACAAATTACCTAGCAAGAAAAATAAACTCATACTGAATAATTACATCAATTGAAAACCTATCAATAATAGCACGAGCTTCTTCTCAAAGTGTGAAATTAACCGTTTAAGCTCAAATAACATAGAACTATTAATAATGAATATATATTTCCACTTTTTTTGTGATATTTTTTTTGTGATATTTTTTCACGTACAATAATAAGAATTTAACAACAAAAATAAAGAACATAGTTACGCAACTGACCAAATCAAATCTCGACAAAAAGGGGGTCAATAAAATGGGAATAACAAATCAAAAATAAGTTTTAGGTTAATATTAATGGGTGAGTCAAGAAACGGTTTATTCGGCTCAAAGGGGTTCACTAGGGGTTAATTATGAAGGTAGGCTTTTAATGGAATAAGTGGGTTAAAACCTAGGTGCCTTTATCATCTCAGTAAATCAAATCAAAGGTGTGGTCTCGACATGCATAATCAAAGCAAGTTCTAGAATAACAAATCAATATTGACACACTCATAACCAATAAAGTGAGCAAGAAAAGTGTATGCTCTAAAAGGCTCAAAATCTCACAAAAATAATTGTTTTTGATGTCAACCTTGCAAATTTCAAACTTCAAAGTAATATTTAAATTTAGGGAAACAACCTAGCAATTTTAATTCTGAAAATAGACTTATCATGCTCGATTCTCTAGTGTCTTAAAGTTTAAACAATCAATGCACAATTACCTATGACTTAATCCAAAACATATAAAAAAAATCATAAATCAATAAAGATTTAATTCTAATAGTAGTATGAGAAAAGTTACTTGAGAACAAGATATAATTCAGGGATTTTCTAATAATGATATAATTAACCTCCCAACACTTAAGATGTACATTGTCCTCAATGTACTAAAATAGATAATGACAATATAAGAATATCATAAGAGAGGGAGAGAAGTGAAACTTCCTGAATTTTGAATAAAATTCGTGAAATAGTGAATGTGGAATTGTGGATATATCTGAGTAAAGTGCATGATTCTGAGCAACTATTAAGAAAATAAACACAACTGTGGAAGAAGATTAAGGGATTACTCGATTAGGAATAATTATAAAAACTAAAATATAATTCAAAATATAAAAGATAAGTCTTTGAAAATATGATAAAAAACACAAAGGAAAATAGACTAAAAATAAAAACAAAAAGAAAAAAAATAAAGATAAAGAAAAAAACAAAATAAGTGGACTCAAAGGTCCTCATCGTCAGACGCGTCGCGAGGTGGTGGTGTTGAAGGTGAAATACGGAGGTGGTGGCAGATCTGCTATAAGGTGGCCTCGAGACTGTCGAATTGCTGATAACACTACTGCTCAAAGCGAGTGAGTCACTCGGATATGTCGTTCAATGTAGCAGCAGAAGAAGGAGGTCGGTAACTCGGAGGTAGAGGGTGAGGTGGATCCTCGTGAGGGAGAGGAACATCATCAGTGATGTCCTCAGGATCATCCTGCTCATCAGGACGAGACAATCGGTACTGGGGAGGATCGAATCCACTGCATCGCTCGATCATCCTCATATGTAGCATGCTCGAGATACCCTGAGGGGACATCTGGCCAACAAGTGTAAGTGTGGAGGACTGCTCCGTTGTGTCGAGGAGACCGAACTGTCGAGCGAGGCGAGTCACGTAAGGGCCTAGGCAGGTGGGGCCCTTCCTGTGGCGGTCAGTCTGATGGCAGAAGGATAAACTGATGAAGTACGCCAGAACCAATACATGGCCATGTGCCATGCTCCATAAATAATATGCATCGTGTGTGTTCACGACGCTGGTGCTCTCTCTCTATCCTGTCAAAGTATGAGCTAAAAGGGCGTGAAGATACCTTAGAGCTGGAGAGAGGGAAGTCGCCTCCGAGCGACTGGCGTCATAGTTCATCAAGTCACCCGTGAGGTCAGTCCAACATCGCGAGGGCGAATAATGAATATGGCGGTGGAGCTGAAGAAAGTCCTCGGCACTCATGAACTCCTCTGTGTATAATCCCAAAGCCGCACCAAATTCTGGGACACTCATATGACGCACCCAAATCGCCAAGGCAAAATATGATGGTGTTGGGCTCGTCGTGGACTGACATGACACTCTGAAGGTGAAATGTCGAGCAAAACTCCAAAGTAAGCTCCATATACGTGGGCTCGACGATGCTGAAGAACCGGTCCCATGGGGCGGTAATGATGAAGGCACGAACCTCATCAGCGAGGTGGACCTGCTCCAACGCGGCCCAATCAATGCAGCAGCCCAATCCTAGGGGTCGTACTCGAAGGAGCTGAAATAGGTCCTCCGGTGGGTCTGCGGTAAATCTGAGGTAAGGGTGGCGCACTTCAACGGAGGTGCTCGAGGAGGTCGCAGCGGGACCTTTCCGCTTTTTTGAAGCGGGCACGGCTACCTTAGTCTTGCCTCGAGTATTTGTCATGATGGTCTTGAAAAAGGGAAAGAGGTTCATCAACAAAGAAATAAATCATTACCAAATTTGCAAATAAAAGCAAAGTCTAAGTAGTCTTAAATAGGAAAGTATGCCTAAACAATGTGTATTACTATCCTAATATCCAAAAATCAGAAATGAAGTCATCATGATTTAAATTGGTGAAAATAATAAAAATAAATCAACTAACTAATTCTCAACTAGAAAGTAAATTTAAATAATCTAAAACAACGAAGAATAAATAATAGAAAGCAATTCATAAATAAACAATTCAGAATGTGAAGAACAATTAACCAAGATGAATAAAATAAGTGAAACGGCAATCCAAGTAAAGAATAAGTATCTTCTTAACACAGTAACAAGCAAAACTATAGCAAGAAATATAACTATCAATAATCTGAATAGAAAGAGACAATAAACTAAAAAGCTAAACAAGTAAGGATATAACATAATAGAAATAAATAAGAAATAAAATAAAATAAAATAAATAAAGAAATAATGAATAAATAAAGAAATAACTAAATAATAATAAATAAATAAATAATATAGAAAATAAGATAATGGGCAACATGGGGGAAGAAGAATCGACAGTGGCCAAGGGCGGTGGAGCGGTGATCAGAGGTTCGGTGATGGCTGGGCAACCGCGCGTCGGGTCGGGGAGGGACGGGGAGGAGGTCGGGGCATGGTGTGTGCGCAAGGGAGGGGATGGCCGGAGGAAGAAAGGAAGAATGGGAAGGGGGTGGGGGTGGGGGTGGCGGGCGCAAAGAAAAGGAAAAGGAAAGGGGGGAAGAAAAGGAAGAGAGAAAAGGGGAAAGAGGAGGGAAGGGGAGGGTTTTGGGTTGGGGAAAAGGGAAAAAGAAGCAAGGGGAGGGGGAGTATCGACAGTGGCCGGAAGTGGGGAGCGGCGGCTAGGGTTTGGGGTGAGTTTTGGAGGAGGAGGAAGAAGAAAGAAAAAGGGAAATTGGGTTTAAATAGTTGACACGGCCGTGTCACACGCCCGTGTTCTTCGCGATTTGTACAAACTGAGGATCCACACGGCCTTAGACACGCCCGTGTGTCCAGGCCGTGTGGTCCACACGGCCGTGTTGGACGGCCATGAGCGAAGTCCTTCGCTTCTCCCACGCCTGTGTAGAAGTCCACACGCCTGTGTGATCGCACACACGGCCGTGTGTGTTTCCCGTGGAGCCCTCTGACTTGTTTTGAATTTAAAAATTTGAAAAATTAAGCTCCGGTTTTGGCCTAGGCATGCCATGCAGGTGTGGAATTTTTACACGCTCGTGTGATCGCACACACGACCGTGTGTCGTGCCCATGGAGCCCCCTTACTTATTTAAATTTTGAAAAGTGAGGCTCTAGTTTTCACACGGCCTAGGACACGCCTGTGTGTCCAGGACGTGTGGTCCACACGGTCATGTTGCATGCCCGTGTGGAATAAATTTGGGCCGTGTCTCTGTCAATTTTTGGGAATTTTAAGCTTCAAGATCCATACGACCAAGGACACGCCCATGTGTCCAGGCCGTGTGGGTCAAAAACCTGCATTTAAACATGAAAAGAAGTAAATATAAACTAATTAGTAGGGTTAGTGCTCGAGTTGCCTCCCGAGAAGTGCTTGTTTAAAGTCTTTGCTCGACTTACCTCATTTTCACTCGGTTATGGCTGTTCACGGAGTCGAGACTCCTCTTTCTCTCTATCAATTCTATTATTAACATACGGTTTAAGCCGAGTGGTATTTACCTTAAAAGTGCCAAATTTAGAATGAGTTACCTCAACTGTCCCGTATGGGAAGACATTAAGTACCGTAAAAGGAGTCACTCCGTTTGCATTAAGCTCTGCAGTGGTTATTTGAGGGTCGGTTTCATCTAACAGTACCTGGTCCCTAACCTTAAAGTGGTTCGTTCTACCTTTAAGCTCGTCATGAAGTTTCTTCGGGTTTGCTTCGTGTTTTCTCGAATTCTCCTTGCCATGTTTCCTCCATTCGTCTAGTTCATCGATCTGAAGCCTTCGCTCCTCATGAGTCGTTCTGTGTTTGTCACATAGGATGGAATGTGGCTCCATCACTTTCTTCCTAGGGGTTTCTTGCAAAGAAGTTTGAGCCACAACGTTACTCACATTAACAGAACTCGTAAAATCATCTTGATCACTAGATATCTTAACAGAATCACTAGCTTGGATTTTAATCATGTCATTCCCTACACGAAGTGTCAATTCACCTGTTCCAATATCAATGATAGTTCTAGTAGTTGCTAAAAAGGGTCGCCCTAAGATTAAAGGTGTGTCACTGTCCTCATCCATGTCTAGAACAACAAAGTCGACTGGGAATAAATATTCATCGATTTTTAGAAGCACATCCTCAACAATTCCCCTAGGAAATCTAATAATTTTATCTGCTAGTTGAATGCTCATCCTAGTTTGTTTAGGTTTCCCAAGACCTAGTTGCTTAAACATTTTATAGGGCATGAAATTAATACTTGCCCCTAAATCAGCCAAGGCATTATTAACATCTAAACTATCAATTAAACAAGGAAGAGTAAAACTCCCTGGATCCTTTAATTTGTTAGGTAGTTTATTCTGTAAAATGGCTGAGGAGACTGCATTTAGCTCCACGTGTGACGCATCATCTAACTTCCGTTTGTTTACTAGAAGCTCCTTTAAATATTTGACTGAGTTGGGCATCTGCGAAAGAGCTTCAATAAACGGTAAGTTAATAGGTAATTTTTTCAAGAGTTTAAGAAATTTACCGGATTGTTCATTGGTATGGTCTTTCTTCGTCGGGTTGGGATATGGCACACAAGGTTTATGCTCTTTACATACCGATTTCTGTGTACTGTGCCTTACCTCAACCTTACCTTTACTTACCATAGGTTCTTGCCATGGTTCAGATTCAGATTCCACTAACCCTTCTTCGTCGTGCACAGTTATGGCATAGAGTTGCTCCTTTGGGTTAGGTTCGGTATTACTCAGCAAGCTACCTTATGGTCGTTCTGAGATCAGTTTAGCAAGCTGACCTATTTGGGTCTCGAGCCCTTGAATCGACGCTTGCTAATTTTTTAGTGCTGTCTCAGTGTTTTGAAAACAGGTTTCTGACACCGAGATGAATTTTGTTAGCATCTCCTCAAGGTTCGGCTTCTTCTCCTGTTGGTAGGGTTGTTGTTGAAAGCTTGGAGGGGGTTGTTGTCTCTGATTTCCTTGACCACCCCTTGAGAAATTGGGATGGTTCCTCCAACCTGCATTGTAAGTGTTGCTATAGGGATTATTCTGAGGTCTAGAATTGTTACCCATATAGTGAACTTGTTCATTCTCTGCACTCGGGTTGTAAGATGGATATTCTGTGGTGTTCATCCCTCCTCCATTTGTTTCGCATTGCATCACGGGATGTACCTGCGTAGAAACACATAAACCATAAATCTTTTTATTTAAGAGCTCTACCTAGTTTGATAGCATGGTGACTACGTCGAGGTTGAAAACACTAGCGGCTTTCATCGGCTTTGTTCTCATGACTTTCCACTGATAATTATTCAGTGACATCTCCTCTATAAACTCATAAGCCACTTCAGGGGTTTAGAGTACCGCCGGCGGCTGCGTCAATCAGTTGCCTAGTTTAGGGGTTCAAACAGTTGTAGAAGGTTTGAACCTGTAACCATAAAGGTAATCCATGGTAAGGGCAACTTCTCAATAAGTCCTTATACCTCTCCTATGCATCGTAAAGAGTTTCTAAATCCATCTGCACAAAAGAAGAGATATCATTCCTCAACTTTGCCGTTTTAGCTGGCGGAAATTATTTTAATAAAAACTTCTCGGTCATCTGTTCCCAAGTAGTGATGGAACCTCGTGGTAACGAGTTCAACCACTGTTTATCTTTATTCCTCAATGAAAAGGGAAATAACCGTAAGCGAATGGCATCTTCAGAAATGTCATTAATTTTAAAAGTATCACAGAATTCTAGAAAGTTGTCTAAATGAGTATTTGGATCCTCATCCTGTAAACCATCGAACTGAACACATTGTTGGATCAGCTGTATAGTGTTCAACTTCAGCTCAAAGTTATTTGCAGCAACAGCAGGCCTCACAATACTCGATTCAGCCCCAGTCAAATTAGGCTTAGCATAGTTGTACATAGTACGAGGAGTAGGATTTTGATTCACCAGATTTGCGGCAACCATAGGAGGTAGCGGACTATTATCAGCCATCTCCTCAATAGTATTGGTATCGTCATCTTGCTCTTCTTCTATATACTGTAGACTTCGCCTTATTTCTCTACGATTTCTGCGAGCGGTACTTTCTATCTCACTGTCAAAAAGCAATGGTCCTGACGGGTTCCTTCTAGTCATAAACTAAAAATACCTGCCAGAAGCAAATAAACAAAAAGTTAGTAAATTAAAATAAAAACACAAATAAATTGTGATAAAAATAAAATGGCTAAAGTAATAAAAATTAAGCGTTCCTAATATCTTAGTCCCCGACAACGGCGCCAAAAACTTGATGGGCTCGAAACTAACTAATATTTCGACAAAGGCAAGCGCACCTATCGAACAGTAGTATAGCTATGGTGAGTCCGGAGTATCATATCCACAAGGACTAAAAGTACTAGTAATTACTATCTTTTTATTATTTAGCCTAATAATTAAAAGGGTGTTTTAATCTAAAATCTAACTAACTAACTATGAACGCGACAGAGAGTGAAGAAAGTAAACGAATAAACCACTGAATAAAGACAATACCCAAGGAAGAATCCACCTAGACTTCACTTATTAACTCTGAATTAAACGATTTATTCACTTGTCTTGATCCGCAGAAATCCCTAAATTATGTTAATATCTCTTTCGAGACTAAAAAAAATTGACTCTAGGTTGATTAATTAAAATCTCTTTCTAATTAAAACCCCTATCGTCGTATTAACTCGATCTATGGATTCCCTTATTAGATTTGACTCTAATCCGATAGATTTATGTCGTCCTATTTCTAGGGTTGCAATCAACTTCGCTTAATTATGCTAGATCTACTCTTAAATAGGGACTTTTGCTCCACTGAATAAGCACATCAAACTTGAATTAATATCCTGAAAATATTAAAGCAATGGTTTAGAACACATAATTAAGAACAATAACAAGTATTTATCATGTAATTCAGATAATTAAATCATAAGATTCATCTAGGTTTCATCCTCCCTAGGTATTTAGAAAGTTTAGTTCTTACTCATAGAGGAAAACATCTCAAAATAAGGAAAACAAAAAGACAGAAAGAACCCAAAAACTTCTAAGGAACTTGATGGAGATCTTCAATCTTGAATGAGATCCTGCCTCTGAATTGATTCCGACGGCTTCCTTCGAGTAATTTCTTCGTTCTACTCTGCGTGTCCCTTTAGGTCTTCTTCTGGTGTGCATTTATAGACTTTAGAATGCTCAGAAACACTAAAAATTGGCTTTTTCCGCGTGAAATTGAAGCAGGGTGCGATATGGACACGGGCGTATGATCAGCCTGTGTGAGGGTGCCCAGGCCGTGTGCAACTTTGCATGGCTCTCGATCGACAAAGGCTAGCTGACGGGTGTGTGTCCAGCCCGTGTGGTTCACACGGGCATGTGCTCTGCCCATGTGGTTCTGGCTTGGCCGTGTGGATTCTTAATATGGCCCGTTTTGTCTAATTTTGGCCTGTTTTCCGTTCCTTTTGCTCCCCTATGCTCTTCTAAGTATAGAGACATGAATTTAAAGGATTAGGAGCATCGAATTCACCAAATTATATAAATAAACATCCAAAAACATGCTAAGTCTGGGATTAAAATGTGTTACTTTTATGGTTTATCAGTGGCTGAATACTAGTTGGAAGCCACAGAGAGAATAATGGACGACCTCGACTGCACTTCTGAACAAAAACTAAAAGGTACAGTGTCTTTACTACGAGACGAGGCCTGTCAGTGGTGGCTTACCGTGAGAGAGGATACTCAGGCCGACCGGTTAATGTGGGATTTCTTTAAGGCGGCATTCCAAGGAAAGTATGTGGACGATCGAAGAAGGGAATTTCTGAGCTAGACCTAGGGGAATAAAACTGTGGCAGAATATGAGGCAGAGTTTCTACGACTAAGTCGCTATGCTCGTGGGATAGTGGCGACTGAATATAAATGCTATGTGTGATTCGAGGACGGCCTCCGAGTTGAGTTACGAGTTTTGATAGCGCCGTAGAGGGAGCGAGATTTTACTGCCCTAGTAGAAAAGGTGAAAATCACCGAGGACGTGAAACGCTATGAGCGCTAGAACCGTGAGAAGGATAGGGGCAGATATAAGAGGGATTAAGAGCCCTCAAGTTCTTCTGGAAGGCCTAAAAAGAAGACCAGGTTTGATGGGCCAGTCCGAGCTGGGGTTCCTGTTGCAAGACCACAGCCCTGTGCTGATTGTGGGAGACATCACCTGGGTGAGTGCTGGAAGAAGATTGGGGCATGTTTCAGGTGTGGGTCTATGGAACATCAAGTCAAGAATTGTCCTCAGAGGCCTCTTCAGATGCAAGCTGTAGGTTAGGTTTATGTTCAGCCAGCGAGAGGTGGTCAACAGCTACCGAGAGGTCGTGGGCAGGCCAGGGGAGGAAATAGTGTGGGACGAGGTGGTGGAGCGCCAGGAAGAGGTGCTGGTAACATTGAGGCGAGGCAGCCAGCACTGGTCTATGCTGCTCGTCGCCGAGAGGATGGTGACGCCGGATGTAATAACCGTGCGTTCTAATTCATAATGTACCTTACACTTTGCGCTCCGATTAATATAGGGTCTACGCACTCATACATTGCATGCAATCGTATCCGGCACTTTGAGTATCATGTGTGAAAGTCTTCAGTAATGACATGACCGTGTGTTAAGTCCATCGGGACCGCAATCGATGGGTAGACAAGTTGTCAGAGGTGTCCCTCTAGAGGTTCAAGGAGTTATATTTCCAGCGGATTTGATGGAGCTACCGTTTGGTAAATTTGACCTAATATTGGGGATGGATTGGCTGGTAAAACACCGTGCAAGTTTGGATTGTGCTACTAAGCGTATGGTGTTGAAGACTACGAATGATGAGGAGGTGGCTGTGATTGGGGAGCGAAGGGACTTTCTGTCTAATGTGATCTCTGCATTAAGGGCCGAAAAACTGGTTCGTAAGGGTTGTGAGGCGTTTCTAGCCTATATTGGTGTATCTGATTCTGAGGGTCCTTCTGTTGGAGATATCAAAACAGTTAAGGATTTTTCTGATGTATTTCCTGATGAGCTCCCTGGGTTGCCTCCGAACCGCGAAGTTGAATTTGGTATTGAGCTCCTGCCTGGAACAGCTCCAGTGTCCATTGCTCCTTATAGGATGGCACCGAAGGAGCTGCTAGAGTTAAAAGCTCAAATCTAAGAACTACTGGATCGAGGATTCATTCGACCTAGTGTGTCTCTATGGGGAGCACCAGTGTTGTTCGTAAAGAAGAAGGATGGGTCCATGCGTATGTGCATAGACTATCAGCAATTGAATAAATCGACTATCAAGAATAAGTATCCTTTACCGAGGATAGATGATTTATTTGATCAGCTACGAGGAGCTTCAGTTTTCTCTAAAATAGATCTTCGTTCTTGGTACCATCAGCTGAGAGTTAAGGAGGCTGATGTGTATAAGACTCGTTATGGTCATTACGAGTTCCTAGTGATGCCGTTTGGGCTGACGAATGCACCAGCTGCCTTCATGGACCTGATGAACTGAGTATTCCAGCCCTACCTGGATCGGTTCATGATGGTAATTATAGACGATATCTTGGTGTATTCGAGAACCGAGGATGAACATGATGCACATCTCCAAATTGTTCTGGAGATTTTAAGGGAGAAACAACTGTACGCTAAGTTCAGCAAGCGTAAGTTCTGGCTACGAGAAGTGACATTTCTGGGTCACGGGGTATCTGCCGAGAGGATTAGGGTTGATCCTTGAAAATTTGAAGCCGTATTGGATTGGAAACCACCTAAGATCGTATATGAGATTCAAAGCCTTCTAGGTCTGGCAGGGTATTATAGACGTTTTGTTGAGGGGTTTTCCTTGATTGCTGCACCTCTGACTAAGTTGTTGCGTAAAGGGGTACCGTTTAACTGGACTGATAAATAGCAATAAAGTTTTGAGAAACTTAAAAAATTTCTGACTGAGGCCCCTATCTTGATACAACCAGAGTCTGGGAAGGAATTCACTATCTACAGTGATGCATCACACGTTGGTTTGGGTTGTTTGCTGATGCAGGAGGGTAAGGTGGTTGCTTATGCATCTCGTCAGCTTCAGCCTCTCGAGGCGAATTACCCTACTCATGACTTGGAGTTAGCCGCGGTTGTATTCCAACTAAAAATTTGGAGGCACTATTTATACGGTGAGAAGTGTATTATCTACACAGATCACAAGAGCCTCAAGTACCTCCTGACTCAGAAGGAGCTGAATCTTAGGCAGTGAAGATGGATAGAGCTTCTTAAGGATTATGATTTCTCGATTGAGTACCACCCTAGTAAGGCTAACGTGGTAGCTGATGCACTGAGCCGTAGGGCTGTATCTGAGTTGAGAGCAATGTTTGCTCGTCTCAGATTGTTTGATGATAGTAGCTTGTTGCCTGAGCTGCAAGTTAGACCGACGTGGACTGAACGGATTAATGGTAAACAGTTGTTGGATGAGTCACTGGTTCCTCGTTTTCGACAGGTTGAGAATGGGGAAACTTCAGATTTTAGGCTGAATAGTAAAGGAGTACTGTGTTTCCGTGGGAGAGTCTGTGTACTGAGGGATTCTGATCTGAGGCAGTCTATACTGCAGGACGCGCATAGTAGTCCATATTCTATGTATCTTGGCGGAAACAAGTTATACCGAGATCTTCGTGAGCTATACTGGTGGCCAAGATTGAAAAGCGAAGTTACCGATTTTGTAAGTAAGTGCTTGACGTGCCAGCAAGTTAAGGCTGAGCATCAGCTGCCTTTAGGGTTACTACAGCCAGTTAAGATTCCACTTTGGAAGTGGGAGAGGGTAACCATGGATTTTGTGCGTGGGCTGCCCTTAATACCTACTAAGAAGGATTCAGTATGGGTTATTGTAGACCGATTGACTAAATCTGCCCATTTTATACCAGTCCGTACTGATTACTCATTGCAGAAGCTGACAAAGTTGTATGTGGCTGAGATTGTGAGACTGCATGGGGTACCGGTTTCCATCATATCCGACAGAGACCCATGATTCACATCTCGGTTCTGGAATAAATTACACGAGGCTTTGGGTACTAGGTTGGACTTCAGTACTGCGTTCCATCCTCAGACTGATGGTCAGTCAGAGAGGGTGATTCAGATACTAGAGGACATGTTAAGAAGTTGTGTAATTGATTTTCGAGGCAGCTGGGAAGACTATTTGCCGCTAGCAGAGTTCGCATATAATAATAACTACCAGTCCAGTATTCAAATGGCACCGTACGAGGTGTTATATGGTCGTAGGTTTCATACTCCTACCTGTCGGACTGAGCTGGGCGAGCGGCGAGTTCTGGGGCCAGAGTTAGTTTCTGATACCGAAGAGAAGGTAAAACTGATTCGAGATCGGATGAAGGAAGCATCTGATAGGCAGAAGTCTTACATAGATCTTAGACACCGAGAGATTGAGTATTCTGTGGGGGACTTTGTATTTCTCAAGGTTTCCCCATGGAAAAAGATATTGAGGTTTGGGTGGAAGGGTAAGCTTAGCCCTAGGTTCATTGGGCGTTACCGTATACTGAAGCATGTGGGACCGGTCGCCTATCAACTTTAGTTGCCTCCAAAATTAGACTGGATTCACGATGTGTTCCACGTCTCCATGCTGAGGCGTTATCGCTCTGATTCCACACATATAGTACCAGTCGAGAAGATCGAGGTTAGGCCAGATCTGACCTTCGAGGAGGAGCCAGTGCAGATATTGGACCGTGAGGTTAAAGTATTGAGAAAGAAATCTATTCCACTAGTCAAGGTGCTTTGGCGTAATCACAGTTTAAAATAAGCCACGTGGGAACCTGAGGAGGCGATGCGTCGGCATTACCCTCATCTATTCTGACCAGGTAAATTTTGAGGCTGAAATTTCGTTAAGGAGGGTAGAGTTGTAACGCCCCAAAAATTTAAGTCTTTAATTTTTGCATGATATGACACAAATTGCTTGTTTGCTTTAATGGCTAAGTGATTTGGGTGTGTATGGAAGTCTTTGAGAAGCCTGGGCACTGGCATATAGGCTTTATAAATAATAGTGCTTGTTTTATGACAAAAAGAGCTTGTAGCCTAGTGGCAAGGTGGCATGTTGTGTAACTGTGTGGTCTGAGGTTCAAGTCTTGGGTTACGCAATGGGGTATTTATTTTGCTGCTTGAGCTGTGTAGGTAGTGGAGTTGGACTGAAACACAACTAAGGGGAGTTTGAATATAATTTGAATGGAGTTGTTGGGGGAGCTGAGGAGAAATCGGTGGAGTAATTCAAGGAGGGATAAGGGGAGAGATACTAGGAGAAAATCAAGGAGTTTGATTGAAAGGAAGTGTTGTGCCGTTTGGGGGAACTCTTGCTTTGAGAATTCGGCTGGGGAAAATGTTTGTCATTTTTCAGCATTGGAGAAACATTTTGGTGTTAGCATCTGCCGATTCTCCTTTTCTTTTCTATCATTTACTGGCTTTTGGTTCATTCGGATTTGTATTGGTTGCTGCGTATTATTCAACAAAAGTCCCTTTCTTTTCGGTCAATAGTTGTTAGTCGATTTTGTGAGCAACTCTTCCATTTTTTTCTCTCTTCTTCTCTTCCTTAATCTGTGCTCTCTTTTGGCCGAATATCCTTTTTTTCCTTTCAATCGGTTTACCTTTGTTAGGCTATTTCTCCTTTTTACCTTCTACGTTCTGCCCTTAATCGATTTTACTTGGTCCGATCCTTCTCTTTTTGTTTTCTACCTCCAAATATTTTTCTTGTTTTGACCGAGAGCTATCTCCCCTTAACGGATGTGGTTTAGCCAAATATCACCCTTTTGTTTTATCACTCTCTGCGTCGATCTTCTCTTCGCTACTTCTTGCTGTTCCAGTGCTGCAAGTGTTTCTGATTATTGATAAAGTGTTTATACTCCTCACTTTTTTTGATTAAACCTATTCTCTTCTATTCTTTTCCTACCCTCCTTTTTATCCTATGATTACTGACTGTTGATTCTTTCCTCACGATGTGTTACTCGTTGTGGTTCTAGGGTTTTCCTTGAAGGGTGGTGGAGTGTAAGTGGTTTTGAAGTAGTCGCAACCCTTGTTCTCAGCGTTAAATCAAGGTAATACGTTACCTCACTTTTGGGGTTTAGGCCGTATACTAATTATGTTCTTATAGGATATCATTTGTGGATTGAGGCCACTTATATGGCCTACCTTGGTTAATGAGATCGGTGTTTGTGGTACAGATAATCGATAAAAGAGTGTGATCACTTTTGGTTAGCGATCTTGGAGGACTAAAGTCGCCTCATTCAAGCAAGGTAAGGATGGTGTTTTTGGATTAAGTGTCAATAAGAGGGTGTTTTACCCTAATGATTAAAGGACTAACATTGGGTCATGTTTGAATCTAGGTTGGTGTACGTGGACGTAACAGTCCGATTTAGACCCTCGTCAGAACAGTGGTTTCGGGACCACAAATCTGAGTTAGTAAAATATTTTAATATTATTTTCTGTGCCTTTGATACGTGATTAAGCATGTGTGAAATTTTTGTGAAATAATTTGATCAATTGGGTGCTTAATTTGATAAAAGGATTAAATTGCATTGAATGCAAAATTTGTATGCTATTTGTTAAAGCACCTATGTGTTGTGGCTTTTAAAATTTGGAGGCCTTATGAGGCAATTTAACCATTTTAAAGATAGTGGATGGTTAAAGGACAATAATGGCCTTGAATTATGTTTGTCTTATATGTTTATTACAAGCTTAATTGGTAAATTAATAATTATGTTTAATATGTAATAATAAAACATGAAAAGATGAATGTCATCATCTTATTTGGGTGCCGAAAGTTTGAAGAAAAAGAAAGAAAGAAAAAAGCTAGGGCATTCGACTATAGTTTGGTTAATTTAAGGTATGTTTTGACTTTGGTTTTTGATGATTTTTATGTTTTTGAGATTGTTGCTTAGTCTACTATGTAACACCCCAAACCCGGCCTAGAAGTTAAGCCCGAATCCGACGTGTCACATTGAAGTGTTTTTGCGAAAAACCTTGTTTTCATTGAAAACCCTTCTTAGAGAATTTTGATTAAAAACCTAGCTCATAGTTGTCTTCCAAATCAAAGTGTATTAGGAAATCTGTCTTTTCGATTGTAAGTTAACAATTATTTAAAAATAAAACTTTTTACCAGCGGAAGAGTAATTTTGAAAAAAACACTTGTTTTCAGAAAGGTTTGATATGAATCTTAAAAGAAATAAAGTAAAACATTCAATTTAAAGTTAAACTGTGGGAAAGCCTTATTACAATATAACTTAAAATGATCAAAGTATTTAAAACTATAAAGAAAATCAAGTAAAACGAAATGTCCTGCTAGCTGGCCACCTCTGAGTCCCTCCATTCGTCGAACCGTCTACTGAAGATTTCCTGAGAAAAATAAAAGAGAGGGTGAGTTTCGAAACTCAGTGTGCACAACCCTCAGCAAACAAATAGCATACAAGCAATCAATTTGGCCTAAGCCCGCTTCATAATAATAACATAGCAACATCATACATGCAATGCTGTGCAACCCTCCCTAAATAATCCATCCGCTACACATCATCTCCGTCCCTCGATACACATCATGTGGGGATGTCTACATCAACCCACCCATCCGGTACACATCAATGGTAGCCCGGTTGCGGTACTACCTACGTTGCAACAAAGCTGCTAATGGGCTTAAAAGCCATCGGTGGATCCACGGTCGTCAAGCAACCATGCGATCCTCATATACTTCCTCCGTTCCATATTTCCCACCCATATGCAACCTAGGCAGTATATCATATGAATGAAGCATGTAACATCCACAAATCCTAAGTTTATCACATAGGGGTATTTTAGTCTTTTTCGCCCTTAGGGGCATTTCAGTCATTTTTAAGTATTATGGATTTAGTACTTACCTGGGTCCGTTGAAAAATCCCCGTTGGCCAAAGTGAACAGGTACTATGCACCAGGTAGGACTCCAGAGAAGAGGAGGTGGGTCATTGAGACCACTTAAGTACCAAGCTCTCCCTAGATCCAATCCTAGACATACATATACCCATTACCACACTTCAACCTTGTGACTTGTCCACGGTTGCAATTAAGTTTTTAAGTTTTATGAAAGTTTAGCAGTTATCAGGTGCTAAGCCCAATCCATATACAAAGCCCATTCTCAATCATATAGCACATTAGGCCCAAATCACAATCGTATGTCCCATTAGGCCCAAATCTCTATCATGTGGCCCATTAAGCCCAAATCCAATTCAGATCATGTAACAAGCATGACTAACTCAACTCATATAACCAAATCAATCAATTTCACGAAACTTAGCCTCAGGGCCCACCAGGCCCATTTAGCCACTTTCGGCTTTTCAGCTTTTCGGCATTATCGATCTTATGTATGTGTAGTGTCTGTACACACCTGGTAATAACGCATGCTGCGATTTCCTCTTAGTCACAAACCTACATTCGATATTACTTAACAATTAATCACAGGCTAAATACAAACTTTATCAAAAACCCAAGCCTCACCGTAACCTTACCGTGTGCGACAAGCCTTAATAGCTCCTTTCTTTAACACCAACCAGAATTAGACCCTAGATCTGTACCAACTTAATCATTAGAGCCTAAGTAATAGATGACTTGCATCCAACACAAGTCACCCTCACAACATATATGACCATTCAGCCAACCCTTAAACCGAAGTAAGAACACTTACCCCAAAGCCCGAGACGCAACAAGAGTAAAATGGTAACGACCTTGGAGGGAAGAGATCGATGCTAAATCCCAAGAATCAATCGGCCAAAGCTGAAGAAAAAGCACAGAGAAGATTCGGCAAAGGTATATTCGGCCTAAAAATCGGAGTGGTGCAAAGGGATATTCGACACCTCTTCATCCACTGCTCATCTCCTAATTTTTCTCCATGATATCTCCCTTATCCTTCTCCTAAATTCTCTCTACTGATCACTTCTCCTTAGAGTCCCTCTACACGCCACTTCCAGCCTTCTAGAAGCCTAAAATTAAATTCCAAAATAAAACTAAGCTACCACTCGAACCTCAGACCTCCCTGCATGCATATGTCGCCACCTCTCTACACACTAGTGGCGTCACTTAGCCACTTCACCACAGGCTTCTTTGTGCCATTTTTCACTTATTTTTATTTAAAAGCCCACTACTCACAACCCTGATTCCTTAATTAATTAAATTAAGAATCCTTCACCACAAAACTCGAACCCAGAGCTTCTCCAACATACCTACACACTCCAAATTCATTAAACCTTTAAAGCCTTCATGTCATTTGTCATTTTCTTGCTCAATTAAATTTTTTTTATGAAACCCAAAGCCCAATAGGCCCAACTCTACTAGGCCCAAAATTTGGGGCGTTACATACTATCAAGCCCATGTTGTAATTTGAAGAATTGATGATGTGTATGAAATGTACCATTGATGAAATGGTGAGTTTTGAGATGAGTTTATGTGTTAAATGAAAGATATGTGTCTAATGAACATGTTTTGTTCTTGAATTTTTGATGAATTTAGCTAATTAGAGCTAAATTGTAAAAATAGTATTTTGAAGGATTAAATTGTGAATTTGATGAAATGTTTGGACTTATATGAGATACATGAGCATTCGGCTAAGCATGAGTATGTGGTGATTTTAAATATTTTATGTTTTGAGAAAAATGGACTAAATTGATAAAGTGTGCAAATGTGAGGGCTAAGTTGCAAATAGCTCAAAATATGTGTATTTTGATTGAATTGAATGAGTTGTTGAATAAATGGATCAAATTTGAATTTGTATTGATCAAGAACCGAAGAAATCGAATTTAGATCGCGGGAAAGCGAAAGTAGTTGAATAATCGGGTCCGAACGAATATCCGAATCTGAGGTAAGTCAATATACAAATAAATGTATTTGTATTGAATTATTTGAGTGTATATGATATGTGAAATACTATGATTATCCATTGAGTTGGAATGTATGTGAAATTCGAATTGGCTAATAATTCGCTAAGTTGATAAAGTCCAAGAAGTCCCGTGTGAACCTAGGAATCTATAGGAATTACGTATGTCATGACATAGGTGTCGGTTATATGATATCATGTAAGACCACGTCTGGGACGTTCGCGTTGATTTGAGATTTCGTGTAAGACCCTGTCTAGGACAGTGGCATCGATATCTGATTTCATGTAAGACCACGTCTGGGATGTTGGCATCGATATGAGATTTACGTGTAAGACCATGTCAGCGACATCGGCATCGTACTTGATTCGTGTAAGACCCTGTCTGGGACAGTGGCATCGGTATCTGATTACATGTAAGACCACGTCTGGGACGTTGGCATTGTACGACCATTCCGAGCACTCCGAGTATCCTATTAGATTCCGAATAGTTCAACGGGCAAATCTGAGATACGAATGACTATGTGAATTGTGTATCCGTTTTCGGTACGTTTGGTATGTACACTAAGTGTGTATGAAAGGTAAGTATCTATATGAACTTACTAAGATGATTATGTATATGAAATGATGAGATTATATGAGAAATTATGATTGAAAGAGTTATGTGTATATGTGATGTTTGAGTTGAAGAATATGGTAAGACATGGCTAAGCAATTGAGCCAAAGAATACATGTGATGGAATTTTTATGAGAATAAATGATGTTATTGTTTCAATTTGGTTATATGCATTTTTATGCTAAGTTTATTTGTATATGGCTTACTAAGCTTTTGAAAGCTTACTCTTTGTGTGTTTGCTCTGTTTTATAGATCGTCAAAGCTACTAAAGGCTTGGGACCGTCAAGGATCGTCATCACACTACTTAAGCTCATTTGGGTACCTTTTGAAAATGTATATTCTAAGTATAGCATGTATAGGCTAGTTATTTTGTATATGTTTGAGATGTAAATGGCCATGTGATTTGGCTAGTTAATTTTGGTGATATGCATGAGTGAATATGGTATATGATGCATGTTTGATATGGCAAATTAGATATTGAAATGGCCAAGGTTATTGTAAGTTTATGAATGCATTATGAGAATGTATGTTTGATCATTGATATGGTTACATGGTAGGTTAAAGCGGATGAATCATGCTTGGATGTATATATGATTTAGTTTTACAAATTAGCATGATTAGAAATGAGTTTGGATGTGAAGAATTGTTGATCAATTGACATGTCTTGGGTTGTTATTTGTGCATAAAGTGAATTGGTAAGTAGCTTGTAGGGTAAACCCAAGTGTAGTTGGCATATTAACCTTGCAAAGGGCCTGTTAAGCAGACACGGTTGTGGCACACGGGCGTGCCTAGTGACCTTGGGATTAAGTCAGTATATAGCATAAGAGTACATGGCCAGGGTACACGGGCGTGCCTGGTGGCCGTGGGATTGTTAGTATACATGCCCTATTTTGGCACGGCCAGGACACATGGGTGTGTCTAGTTGCCGTGGGAGGCACACGGCCTGACTGCACAGGTGTGTGACCTCTGCAGTGTTCAAAAAGTTTTAAATTTTTGAGAATTTTCGTATGTGTTCAGTTTAGTCCCGACCCTCCTTTAAAGCATGCTTAAGGTCTCGGTGACCTATCTAAGGGACACGGTGATTGAAATCGATGACTTGTATTATGAAATGTCTGTAAACATTTTTGATCTGTCCAGTAATGCCTTTAACCCTAATCCGACGATGGATACGAGTTAGGGGTGTTACATTTGGTTGGTATCGGAGCTATGGTTTAGTCGATTCTCAGACTAACGTAGCATGTCAGAGTCTAGCTATACATGCCATATATCTAAATTGTGATAGTGCGATGAATTCTGACGTATAAAATGTGATTTTCGTATAGTAATGGATCCCAAAAGAGCCGTAGCTGACGATGTAGAAAGTAATGCGCCTACTCCTGCTGAAGGGACAATGCCCTCTGATCCGAGACCGACTACGAGCGGTCAAGAGGGAGAAGCTAAACAAGCTTTCTTCCAAATGATGAGTGAGTAGTTCACTCAGTTTGTGAGAAATAACCCGACTGTTTCACAACCTCTGCCCCCGATTAATCCCCCTCAGACATCTGCCATGCCTCCGACTATGAATTTGAATCTGTTGAACAAGCCTCCAGTTGACAAAATTCGTAAGTATGAGGCTGAAGAATTCAGGGCTACCAGTGATGACGATGCCGAGAAAGCTGAGTTCTGGTTAGAAAACACAATCTGGGTATTTGATGAAATGTCACTGAGTCTCGAGGAATGCATAAAGTGTGTGGTTTCTTTGCTACGAGACGCGGCCTATCAGTGGTGGAAAACTCTGATTTCTGTCGTTCCGAAAGAATAGGTGACATGGGATTTTTTTCAGATTGAGTTTCGGAAGAAATACATCAGTGAGAGATTCATTGATCAAAAACGAAAGGAATTTCTGGACTTGAAATAGGGCCGTATGTCCGTTACTGAATACGAACGAGAGTTCATGAGATTGAGTCAGTATGCTAGTGAATGTGTATCCATCGTGGCAATAATGTACAAAATATTCGAAGATGGTCTTAATGAAGACATCCGTTTACTTGTTAGGATTTTGGAAATAAAAGAGTTTGTGGTACTTGTTGATCACGGGTGCAAAGCCGAAGCCCTCGGGAAAGATAAAAGGAAAGCTGAGTTTGAAGCTAAAGATGTGAGAAAGGGATTTCAGAGTAGATCATTTCAGTCTACATCAAAGAAATTGAGAGATGAACAAAGCCGTTCAAGAGTTAATGTGGGACATTTGAATAGAGATCAAGCTAGATCACAAATGAGCTCCAAAACTCTGACAACTTCAGTAGCAAGTGTTGGAAATGTTTGATCCGAACGATCTGAGTGTAAGCATTGTGGTAAAAGACATCTGGGAAGTTGTAGATTGAATGACCGGGCTTGTTTTAGATGTGGATCATTAGATTATTTCATTCGTGATTGCCCAGAGTCTGTTGAGCCAGAGACTATTCAGAATTCGAGATCAGATAATGCTCCAGTGAGAGGTAGACCTTCGCGAAATACAAGAAATGTCAGTGGTAGTCAGAGAACTACGAGAGATACTGTTGTGAGATCTGAAGCTAGAGCGCCTGCCAGAGCGTATGCCATCCGAGCTCGTGAGGAAGCTTCATCTCCTAATGTTATAACTGATACTTTTACACTTTATGATACTTCTGTGATTGCATTGATAGACCCTGGTTCTACTCATTCGTATATATGCATGAATTTGGTAACCAGTAAGACTTTGCATGTAGAGTCTACTGAATTTGTTATAAAAGTATCAAACCCCTTAGGTAAAAGTGTCCTGGTTGACAAAATATGCAAGAACTGTCCGTTAATGTTTCGAGATATTTGTTTCCCTGCTGATCTGATGCTATACCGTTTGATGAGTTTGATATAATACTGGGTATGGACTGGTTGACATTGCATGATGCCGTTGTGAACTGTAAAAGAAAGACTATTGACTTGAGATGTCCAAATAATGATATAGTCAGAATTGAGTCTAATGATTTGAATGGATTGCCTGCTGTGATATCTGTGTTGAAAGCTAAGATTTATATGAAAAAGGGTTACGAAGTTTATTTTGCTTATGTGATTGATTCGAAAGTATCTGAAAAGAAAGTAGAATCAGTGCCAGTTGTTTCTGAGTTTTCTGATATATTTCCTGAAGAATTAATGGGATTGCCTCCGATACGTGAAGTTAAATTTGGCATTGATCTGTTGCCTGGTACGACACCTATTTCGATAGTTCCATATAGAATGGCACCTACAGAGTTGAAAGAATTGAAGTCACAGCTGCAAGAATTGGTAGCGGAGGGTTCGCCGATGAGTTTTTAACCGTAAGTGCTCCTGCTTACTTTGTGAAAAAGAAAGATGGCACAATGAGAATGTGTATAGATTATCATCAGTTGAACAAGGTAACTATAAAGAACAAATATTCGTTGCCCAGGATTGACGATTTATTTGATCAGTTAAAAGGAGCTCCTGTATTTTCGAAGATAGATCTGAGATCGGGTTACTACCAGTTGCGAGTAAAAGATTCAGAAATTCCTAAAATTGCTTTCAGAACAAGGTACGGGCATTATGAGTTTTTAGTTATGCCTTTTGGATTAACTAATGCTCCTGCTATTTTAATGGATCTGATGAATAGAATCTTCAGACCGTACTTAGATCGATTTGTTGTTGTATTCATAGACGACATTTTGATCTATTCACGGAATGAAACTGAACATGCTGAACATCTAAGAATCATGTTGCAAACTCTGAGAGAAAAACAATTGTATGCGAAATTCAGTAAATGTGAATTCTGGTTGCGTGAAGTTAGTTTTCTGGGACATATTGTATCGGCCTCTGAATACGAGTTGATCCGAGCAAGATTTCTGCTATTCTGGATTGGAAACCTCCGAAGAATGTGTTTGAAGTCCGTAGTTTTCTGGGACTTGCTGGTTATTACCGCAGATTCATAAAAGGCTTTTCGATGATAGCTACTCCGTTAACTAACTTGCTTCAGAAAGATGTGAGATTTGAATGGTCCGATAAATGTCAGAAAAGCTTTGATCAGTTGAAAACTCTGTTAACTGAAGCTCCAGTGTTGGTACAACCAGAATCGGGAAAAGAGTTTGTAATATACAGTGATGCTTCGTTGAATGGTCTGGGATGTGTATTGATGCAGGAAGGAAAAGTAACAGCTTATGCCTCCAGACAACTAAAGCCTCACGAGAAGAACTATCCGACACATGACCTCGAGTTAGCTACAATTGTGTTCGCACTAAAGATTTGGCGACATTATCTGTTCGGTGAGAAATGTCATGTGTTTTTAGATCATAAAAGTTTGAAATATCTGATGACCCAGAAAGATTTGAATCTACGACAAAGAAGATGGTTAGAATTGTTGAAAGATTATGAACTTGTGATAGATTATCACCCGGGTAAAGCAAATGTAGTTGCCGATGCATTGAGTCAAAAGTCACTGTGTGTATTACGTGCTATGAATGCTCAATTAGATCTGTCTTATGATAGTTCAGTGTTAGCTGAATTGAAAGCGAAACCGTTGTTTTTACAACAAATAATTGATGCTCAGAAAGTTGATAATGATTTGTTAGCGAAACGAGCTCAGTGTGATTTGAATTCTGATTCTGAATTTCGAGTTGTTGATGATTGCTTGAGATTTCGAGATCGTATTTGTGTTCCAAGAAACTCTGAGTTATTACAGCTAATTCTGAGTGAAGCTCATAATAGTCGTCTATCCGTCCATCTGGGTAGTACAAAGATGTACCATGATCTGAAGCAACACTATTGGTGGTCTGGTATGAAACGAGATATCTCTGATTTCGTATCAAAATGCTTTGTCTCATCGCCAAGTGAAAGCGACAACATCGTTTTATGCAGGTTGTTACAATGATTCTCGATTCCTGAGTGGAAATGGGATAGAGTGAAAATGGATTTTGTTTCGAGATTGCCTCTAACTCCGAGAAAGAAAGATGTGATTTGGGTCGTAGTTGATCGTTTGACGAAATCTGCCCATTTTATTCCGATATGATTTGATTTCTCACTTGATAAGTTAGCTGAGCTTTATATTTCTGAGATTGTGAGATTGCACGGAGTGCCACTGTCCATTTTGTCTGACAGAGATCTGAGGTTTACATCATGGTTCTGGAAGAAACTGCAAGAAGCTTTAGGCACAAAACTACATTTTAGTACAACTTTTCATCCGCAAACGGATGGCCAATCTGAACCGATTATTCAGATTCTCGAGGATATGTTGAGATGCTGCATCCTTGAGTTTAATGGTTCGTGGGAACAATATTTGCCATTGATTGAATTTGTATACAATAACAGTTTTCAATCGAGCATCAAAATGGCACCTTATGAAGCTTTGTACGGACGTAAATGTCGTACACCTCTGTATTGGACCGAACTCAGTGAAAATAAGCTACACGGGGTTGATCTAATAAAAGAAACTAAACAGAAAGTAAAAGTAATCCGTGATTGTCTGAAAGCAGCACCTGATCGTCAGAAGTCTTATGCAAACTTAGGGTGTTTATATAGGCTTCGGAATGTGTTACTTCGCCTCTAAGTATCCTAATCCGAATAGAATTTCTCTTTACCACGGGAGGGACACGCCCTTGGCACACGCCCGTGTGAATCGTGGCCAGGCCGTGTTCGAGTCTATCAATGAGGCACGGCCGTGTGGATTTGGGCCCAGGCCGTTTCGATTTCTTTCTTTGGCCCATTTGGTCCGTTTTAAGCCCGTTTCTCGTTCTTTTCATTCTCCGGTGCTTTCCTGAGTATAAAACATGAAAACAAAGGATTAAGAGCACCAAATTACATGATTCAAGGCTTAAACCATCCAAAAGCATGCTAAATGTGGGCTTAAAATATGTTATTATTGCGGTTTATCAAATACCCCCACACTTAAGCTTTTGCTTGTCCTCAAGAAAAATTCTCAACTCATAATTAAAACAAACTTCATCAATAATATTCATCGATAGTGTTTAATCATAATTCATAGATAATTCATACATGTATAATTCAACTCAAAGAGTCCTAAAGATTCAAATAATCTAAGTCATACATTTTGTAGCATGAAAACATAGGTGTTTCCCCTTATCTAAATAATTGCCCCTGATTCAAAATCGACAAGGATTGACATCCTCGCAAAAGATTCACTCAAATCACTTGAGGTGTTTAAGGTTTAAGAAAAAAAACACTCATAAGTCAAACATGAAAAGTTAATCCCATATGCTTGCATGAAAATCAAATCTCCACCACTATAATATGAGATGATACACAAATCAAAAGGTCTTTAACAGGGTTGTAACGGGGCTTGGTTAAAGGTGTGGATAAAGGCTAAATTAGAGGGTTAGAATCGAGACTGACCTGACAAATTACCTAACTAGAAACAACAAACTGAATATAAATAATTACATCAATTGAAAATTTGTAATAATAGTACTCTAATACGAGATTTTTCTTCAACAATTGGGATTTAAACGTATAAGCTCACTTAATCACAGAACTAATAATGAATATACTTCGATTTTTTTTAAGAACAAATCAAGTAATAAGAAGATAGAATTTAACAACTGATAAAGAAAATAGTTAAGTAATCGATCAAATCAAATCTCGATATAAGGGTAGTCAAAAGGAACGGTGATAACAAAAACAAAGGGTTTCGGGTTAATATTAGTGGGTGAGTCAATAAAAAGGGTTATTAGGATCAATGGGGTTCACTAGGGGTTAATTATGAAGGTAGGCTTTTTAGTGGAGTGAGTGGGTTAAATCCTAGGTGCCTTTATCATCTTAGTATATCAAATCAAAGGTGTGGTCTCGACATTTATAATCGATGCAAGTTTTAGAATAACAAATCAATGTTGACACACTCATAATCAATAAAGTGAGCAAGAAAAAGAATATATGCTCTAAAAGGCTCAAAATCTCACAAAAAATTATGGGCTTTTTTATATCAACCTTGTAAATTTCAAACTTCAAAGTAATATTCAAATTCAGGTCGACAACCTAGAAAATTTTTTTATTTTGAAAAATAGACTTATCATGCTTGACTCTCTAGTATCTTAAAGTTTAATCATCAATGCACAATTATCAATGAATTAATCTAAAGTATATCAATAAAAATCATAAATGATAGGAATTTTCATTCTAATCATAATATGAGAAACTTACTCTAAGAAACAAGGCATAATTCAGGATTAATATTGTTGACACCTCTTCATACTTAAGAACAAGAACTAACTCAGGGATTTGAGAATAATGAAAAAAGTTAGGCACTTTTTAGGTTCACCCCCCCACACTTAAGATGTACATTGCCCTTAATGTACAAAGATAGATATAAATATAGAAAATCAAAAGATAGGGTTAGAGGTGAAACTCCCTGAATTTTTTTATGGGGTCACAATATTCGGGATGTGTTAGAGGAAGACATTTCTGTAGGGGTGGATATTAGGGTCATTGTGGCGTGATTCCCAAGCAGCCTGAAGAACCTAAAACTAAGAAACCAAAATAAGATACACTAAATTTAGTGGAAGAGAAGTTAAGATAAGGAAAATAAAGGAGAAGAGAAAAGAAAAATAAAAGTTAAATGGCCTCAAAGACCCTTGGCTTGTCAAATAATTGAAGCGGCCGGCATGAACTTAGGTAGATCGATCTCCCATAGGGAGTTTGTGCTTGGATCCTTCCGCTTCTTCGACATAGATGTGGTGGAGGTCAAGGGTTTGGGGAAGGACTAAAGAAGAAAAGTATGGAAGGGGAGGGATCTGAAGAATAGGATGGGAGAAAGGAGGTGGGGAGTAGGTGAGAGGAAGGGGGAGGGGTTTAAATAGAATTTTCATGTCTGGTACACCCCCACGCCCGTGTACCATGGCTGTGTCGTGTCACACGGCCGTGTCAAACGGCCATGTTATGCTTTTGTTCACTTCTCCCACGCCCGTGTCGTGGTTACCACGCCCATGTATGATCAAACAATTGTCACCACGGCTCAGATCGCGCAATGGTGGTGTTCACCAAGCTCGTGCGACTTCCCTCAGTGTCGGCCACGGCCATATCACACGGCCGTGGCAATTTATAGTCGTCCGTGATCTGGGAATCTTTCATCATTGGCTCGTACTACCTCTGCTATGTCAGTACGAAAATTCGTAGTGTCCACATGGCCACGACCACGGCCGTGTGCAAGGCCGTGTGGTATGGAAATCTGCACTTTTGTTAGTTTACAATTAAATGCTGAAAAGGAAAAATAAAAGTAAAAATAAAAATGTAAAAATTAATGGAGTTAGTGCTCGGGTTGCCTCCCGAGAAGCGCTCGTTTATAGTCTTAAGCTAGACTTACCTCTCATTCGCATAATCAGGGTGGTTTGAAGAGTTGAACATCATCTCTCATGCTATCAGTTCTATTATCATGATAAAGTTTGAGTCGAGTAGTATTTACTTTAAAAGTGTCGAAGATAGGATTACTTACCTCGACTGTTCCGTATGAGAAATATTGATTACCTTAAAAGAGATTTCTTTGTTTGTATTAGGGTCGGGCGGAACAATTCGAGGGTCTGTTTTATCTAACAATACCTGATCCCCTATTTTGAAGTGATTCGTTGTTCCTACTAACTCGTCTGGTGGTTCCTTCGGTTTTACTTCGTGTATTCCTAGTTTCTCCTTGAAATGTGTCTTCCACTCGTCTAGGTCATCAACTTGAAGCCTTCGATCCTCATGAGTTATTTCCTTATTGTTATGAGATGTAGGATCT
Source organism: Gossypium sturtianum (assembly GCA_025698515.1). NCBI lineage: Eukaryota > Viridiplantae > Streptophyta > Magnoliopsida > Malvales > Malvaceae > Gossypium > Gossypium sturtianum. The sequence continues at coordinate 88,094,835 of CM046955.1, forward strand.
GGCTCGGGTGTGTAGTTCCGTGGTGCTTCCTGAAAAGAAGGTTTAACCGACTGGTCATTAATAGAATTTATTTTCTCACCTTGATTTCTCGATGTCCTAGCTGAGTCGAAAGCCTGAAGACTGATTGATTCGTCACCTACACGGAGTATTAATTCACCTGTACCCACATCAATTTTAGTTCTGGCAGTTGCTAAAAAGGGTCTTCCTAAAATTAAGGGGATACTATTGTCCTCATCCATGTATAAAACTACAAAGTCTATTGGGAATACAAATTTATCAACCTTTACGAGAACATCTACGATTATACCCTCAGAATTCGAATAGTCTTACCACTAATTGAATGCTCATCCTAGTTTGTTTGGGTTTCCTAGACCTAGTTGTTTAAACATTTTATAAGGCATAACATTTATGCTTGCCCCTAAATCAGCTAAAGCGTTATTAATAGATAAACTACCAATTAAACATGGAATTGTAAAACTCCCTAGATCTTTTAATTTTCGTGGTAGTTTATTTTGTAGAATTGTTGAGCACATTGCGTTTAGCTCCACATGCGATGCCTCGTCTAACCTCCGTTTGTTTGTCAAAAGCTATTTTAAAAATTTTCTTGAATCTGGCATCTACGAAAGAGCTTCGAGAAACGGTAAGTTAATATGTAATTTCTTTAGAAGTTTAAGAAACTTACCGAACTATTCCTCTGTGTTATCTTTCTTCATTGCTTCGGGATATGGTATGCGAGGTTGGTACTCTTTGATTACCAGTTTTGATTTATCATGACTTACCTCGACCTTACCTTCCTCTACCACATCCTCTTGCCTTAATTTTGGTTCATCTAACCCTTTACTATCATGAGCGGTTATGGCTTAAGGTTGCTCCTTTGGGTTAGTTTTAGTGTTGCTTGGCAATATACCTTGTGGTCGTTCTGACATGATCTTGGTAAGTTGACCTACCTGATTCTTGATCTCTTAAATTGATGCTTGCTGACTTTCAAGTGTTGTCTCAGCTTTTTGAAGACGGGTTTCTGAGACTGCTATGAATTTTGTCAGCATCTCCTCAAGGTTCGGCTTCTTTTCCTGTTGGTAGGGCTGATTTTGAAAATTTGGAGGGGGTTGTTTCCTTTGATTTCCTTGACCACCCCATGAAAAATTGGGGTGGTTCCTCCAACCTGGTTTATAAGTGTCACTATAAAGATTATTTTGAGGTCTAAAATAGTTACCCATATAGTGAACTTGCTCGTTTTCAGCACTCGGGTTGTAAGGTGGATATTCTGTATTGCTCATCCCTCCTCTATTCATATTGCTCTGTATTACTGGGTGTACCTACAAGGAACCACATAAACCGTAAATTTTCTTGCTTAAAAGCTCTACCTGGTTTGATAGCATGGTTACTGCATCGAGGTTGTAGACACTGGCGGCTTCAGTTGGCTTTGTCCTCATGAATTGCCACTGATAGTTATTCAGTGCTATCTCCTCTATAAACTAAAATTACCTGTCAAAAGAAAATAAAAGAAAAATTAGCAAAGTAAAATAATAAAAATAAAAATAAAAATAAGAATAAAAATAAATTGCGATAAAATGGCTAAAGTAATAAAAATTGAGCTTTCTTAATATTTTAGTTCCCCGGCAACGACGCCAAAAACTTGATCGCTGTGATTTGTCAAAGTTTTAAAATTTATAAAGAGAATGATCGAACCTGGAAACTAACTATGACAATGATTTGAGGCAAGCGCACCTATCGAACAGTAGTATAGTTAAGGCAAGACCGAATTGTCGAACCCAAAGGAACTAAAAGTACAAATACTAACTTTCTTTTTATTATCTAGCCTAAAATTAAGGGAATTGTCGTTTAATCTAAATTAACTAACTACTAAGCTAAAGACTCTAAGACAAAGAAGAATGAATTTGGGGAAATACTTGTGGGAAAGACCAATTGATTAAGACAATACCCGAGGAAGAATCCACCTAGACTTCACTTGTTATCTAACACCAAACTGCACGATTTATTCACTTGACTTGATCCGTAGGACTCCCTAAGTTATATTAATACCTCCGTCGAGGCTACTAACGTCTAACCCTAGGTTGATTAATTAAAATCTCTTTCTAATTAAAACACCTAGAATTGCATTAACTCGATCTATGGACTCCCATATTAGGTTTCACCCTAATTCGGCAAAATCTCGTCACCCTATGTCTAGGCGGCTAGATCTACTCTTAGGCAGGGACTTTTGCTCCTCCACCTAAGCATATCAAACTTGAATCAATATACCAGAAATATCAAAACAAGAATTAAGAACACATAATTAAGAACAAATCAAGTATTTATCATATAGTTCAGAAAACAATAACAAGATTCATCTTAGGTTTCATCCCCCCTCAGGTATCTGAGGAGTTTAGTTCATAATGATAAAAGAAAACATCTTAGAAGAAAAGATAAAACAAAACATAAGAAAAACCCTAAAACTCCCTGAAGGAATTGAAGAGAAGATCATCCGTCTTGAGTATGACTCCGGCTTCTTGAGATGAATCAACTGGCTTTCTTCGAGCAAATCCCACAATTCTGACCTCTCCGGCTTGGCTCCTTGGCCTAGCTGGACGCCCCGACAGAAGGCTTCTATCGTCTCCCCATTTTAGGTCATACTTAGGGTGTTTATATAGGCTTCAGAATGTGTTACTTCGCCTCTAAGTATCCTAATGTGTTACTTATACAACACGGCCAAGTCACACGCCCGTGTGCTAGGCCGTGTGCCAATTAGGGGGTATACTAACTTGTACCACACGACCAATCACAAGCCCGTGTGTGAGACCGTGTTGAGCATACTGACTTCAATTTCATTTCAATACCAGGGGACATACGGCCGTGTAATATGTCACACACGGCTGAGACACACGCCCGTGTCTCTATCCATGTTGACAAAAAGAGGCCATTTGCAAGGGCAATTTGCCACCCTATTTTGCACATACCTATATAGTACAAATGGTACCATTTCATAGCACAAATATGCAGCCAAATCAATCCAAATTCATGCATATTTTATGCTTCACTATTACAACTATTTCACTTACTCAAATATAAACCAAAACAACATCAATAATATGGTTCATTTACCATAATCCACATATACAATTCAATCATCTAAACCATTCCATACATGCATTATCAATCATCAATTCTCAAGCATATAGCTTTCTAATTTACCTAATATCATTAGCATTATAGATTCAACTTTAACCACACAATAGAGGTCAATTACCATACTCAAAATAGAACCATTTGCACATTTATAAACAACATCAACTTCCATTATCATAAGCCAACTCAAATGGCTCAAAATACATGTTCATCAAACATACCAAAATGACTTAAGCCTATACATGCCATTTACCATATAAACACAACTCAAAAGTACCAAGTAGATGGTTGGATAGTGTGATGTAGACTTTGACAATCCCCGAATCCGAGCTAGCTTTGAATTCACTATAAAACACGGGAAAAAAAAACACAATAAGCTTCAAATCTTAGTAAGTTCGTACTAAATATACTCAACAATTCATAAAATACAAATCATCAATTTGAACAAGTTAATGTATAATTCATGATAATATCAAACCTTCCATAAGCTTATTCATATACTTATATGCAGAGTCAAAACCTTTTCTATTTGAACTTCATACTTACATGTACATACCTATACAAATTCATAATGAATTCATACCTTCCCGCAACACTGTCTAATACTCGATGTTTCACACACTAAGTGCCATCGCATAGCCGAAGCTATTATAATTTCGCACACTAAGTGCCTTACTCAATGTTTCGCACACTAAGTGCCATCGCATAACCGAAGCTATTATAATTACACACACTAAGTGCCTTACTCGATGTTTAGCACACTAAGTGCCATCGCATAGCCGAAGCTATTATAATCCCGCACACTAAGTGCTAAACACATTCGATTTTGTCGTCGAACATGACCGTAGTATCACATATACAATTTATACAATATCAAAGCATTAAAATCACAATTGTAACAATGTTTATCACGTACGAACTTACCTCGGATGCTAGAACGGCAAATCGAGTCGTTTAGTCGATCACTTTCGTTTTTCCTCGATCTAGATCTAAATTCCACTTTTCTTGATCTAAATGTATTAAAAATTAACTTATTCAATCATCTATTCATTCAATTTAGTCCAAAACATACTTTAAGGCATATTTAACTTTTTACCCCTAAACTTTCACATTTTTCACAATTTAGTCCTTATTGCATAAAATCACAAATTCATACAATTTAATCCAATTTCATGATAGCCGATTTTCACTAGTGTCCATATTAGCCCATATTTCTAATTTAATTCACATTTTAACCCCACATTTCTCACATTTCACAATTTAGCCCCTAATTTGCATTTTCACCAAAAATCACTTAACAAAACTTGTTTAACAAACATCAAATGTTCATAATCAATCACCAAACATAAAAACTCATACTCATTCATCAATGGCAACATTCAAAATCTTTAACAGTTTGCAAATTAGTCCCTGGGCTATCTAGAACACGAAGCAACGATCTCAAAAACATAGAAATCATTAAAAACAGATTAAAATTGGATACCTAATCAAAGGACTTAGGGTTGCCAAAAATTAAAATCCCATGGCTGCCATTCTTTCTCAATTTTTGGTGGTTAATATGATAGTGGAAGATGATACTTAATTTGGTTTTTGTTTATTTTAAGTTTAAGTACCAAATTACAATTATAACCTTAATAAATATTTGTTATTTCACTACATGCAAAACCATTATCATCTATTAAATAACTAATGGGTTAATTATCACTTAAGAGCCTTAACTTTAAGGTTCTATAGCTATTAGATACTTTTAGCTAATAGAAATCCACTTTTACATTTTACGCGATTTAGTCCTTTTTCTCAAATTGACCAATTAAACGATAAACTTTCTTAACAAAATTTTCACACCAACATAATATCATACTGTAAACATTAAAATAATAATAAAATAAATATTTTGACCTTGAATTTGTGGTCCTAAAACAACTGTTCTGATTTGACTAAAAACGGGCTGTTACAACTCTCCCCCTTAGGGATTTTTGTCCCCAAAAATCTACCAGTAAATAGGTTTTGGTATTGTTTTCGTATAGCTTCTTCGGTTTCCCATGTAGCTTCTTCAACACCGTGTCGATGCCATAATACTTTTACAAATGCGATTCTCTTATTTCTCTGCTCTTTGATCTCACAAGCTAAAATTTGAATCGGTTCTTCATCATATGACATATCATACTGAATTTCAATCTCGGTCGGGGAAATAACATGTGAAGGGTCAGATCGGTATCGTCGAAGCATCGACACATGAAACACATTATGTATTTTCTCTAACTCAGATGGTAAAGATAGTCGATATGCCACTGGCCCAACTCGCTCAGTAATCTCATACGGTTCAATGAATCGCGGACTCAATTTCCCTTTCCGACCAAATCGTAATATCTTTTTCCACGACGACACTTTCAAAAACACTTTATCTCTGATCTGGAACTCAATATCTTTCCGTTTCAAGTCTGCATACGATTTCTATAACATCCCGATTTAGGTCCTAGTTGGAATAGTGGTGCGAGACCACAAATTTGAGGTTCAAGTATGAGTTTTGAGGTTTATGCTATGTTTGCATGTTAGTGTGAAAGTTTCATGAAGCAATTTTATTAAATTGTGGTTGAATTGTCCAATAGGACTAAATTGCAAAAGTTGCAAAATGTGAGATTCTAGAAGCTATTTGTATGGAATAGCTTTGGATTATTAATTAGAGGTCCTTAAATAGTAATTTTCCCAATTTCTAATTTTTGGAAAAAAATGGGCATGAATGGGTTAAAATTGAAAGTTTGGAAAAAAGGGCATTTTGGTCATTTGTCAAATAAGTGATTATAAAGGGAAAAGATGACAAAATTTATGTTCATCTTCCCCAAGTTAGCCAAAAATTGAAGGAAGCCATAACTAGGGTTCTTCAAATTTTTCAAGCTTGCTAGTAAGTGCATCCTAGCCCCGTTTTTGATATTCTTCGTATTTTTGAGATCCTCGTAACATGAGTAAGATATTTTTAGCTATATGTTGAGCTAGGATTGATGTTTAAAAATGTACCCATGTATGACATGCATGTGTTTTGCTGTTTTATGGAAGATTATGAAAGCTTGATGTAGTAGAAACATCTTTTGCTAAGTGAATTCCATGAAAAATGCATGTAGGGACTAGTTTGTAAAAGTCTTGAGATTGGTCATACATGAGGGATTTAGTGAGAATTGATGATTGCTTTAGTTGAGTAAATGAATCAGCTAAGCATGATATGCTAGAAAGTTGGATAAAAATCACTTTACGAGCCTTGGGGAAAAGTGTAAATATGAGGAAGTTTAGGGGAAAAATGGTAATTTTGCTAAAGTATGAGATAGGGGTCAATTTATTCAATGTGTGTATTGAATGAGTTGATTTATCATTATAGATCAAGAAAGATGAAGCCCGGATCAAAACCGAGGCAAGAGCAAGGTAGTGGACTAAATTGTACGTCTCCATACTTTTTGAGTACTGAGGTAAGTTTATGCGTAAACAATGCATTTATACTTACACATTGTTAATGCTAGCTAGTGTGTAGTATGAATGAGAACCTGTACGGTTCAAGTGGAATGAATGAGTTAGTAGTTGTGAATGGATGAATGAATTACAAAGTAGATATATGAATGTGTAGTGATAATGCTTGATGGTGGGCTAAGTGCGATACCACCTTAATCCTTAACGACGATCAGCTGGGCTATGTACGATGCTATCGTTAAGTATATTGTTTAGTGGGCTATGTGTGAAACCACTATAATTACCTTTGTTGGTAGGCTAAGTGTGATACTAACCTATTATTTGATTATGGTGGGCTAAGTGCGAAACCACCGAGTAATTTAGTTGTGTGGATATATTAGTGAGAAATCACGTTGTGTTGTATTTTGAGTAAATGTGATATCGAGTGCAGGGGTGCATGTTAATGAATATGAGCATTTGACTTGTGATGTGGTGGAAATGTGGTAAGGGATAGAAAGAGTAAGCATAGTTGTGGATGTGAATTATATATATGTATAATGCTAATTGTTGTTTAGATTATACTAGGATGCTTAATTGTTTATGTGTAAACTTACTACGTTTAAAGCTTACTCCCTTTCTTTTCCCTTGTCTTATAGAGAAAAAGGGTTGAATCGAGATATGCAGATTAATCGAAAGATCGCCCACACTATCAGCACACTCCAGTACATTAGGCTTAATGTTTTGTATGTGGCATGTATAGAGGCTAGACAAGTTAGTGTATTTTGTTGTATTGGCTAAGATGTGTTGGCCTTTAGATGGATAATCTATTTTTTATAATGCCATAGTTGATGGCTACATTATTATATGAAAAGAGGTATTTATCCATGTATGATTATGTTTAATATAAGATGATTTTGGATGTGTTGAATGAGTACATGTTGTGTATGCTAGAGGGGTGAAAAGAGCTTGGCATATAGCTTTGTTCTTGTCCATGTGGATAGACACACGGGCGTGCGTCTAGGCCATGTGTGACACACGGCCAGCCCATGGGCATGTGACTTGGCCGTGTGTCCCCAACAGATTGAGGTAGTATAGACCACGGACTAGCCACACGGACGTGTACCTAGGCCATGTGAGATAGTCAGTGTTGGCCACGGGCTAGCCACACGGGCGTGTGCCCTAGCCGTGTGACATTAACAGGTTGCTTGAGTTTTGGGCACGAGATGTGGACATGGGCGTGTGTGACTACACGACCTGACCCCACGGGCGTGTTTCATCTCACATATGGCGTGTGGTCCCTATTTAGATGGAAAAATTTTAAGATCGTAAAAGTTTCCAATATGGTCTTGAGAGCCCTCGTGTGTATGAGTGAGGCCTCGTAAGTCGTGAATGAGGATATTGTGGTGACTGAAAGAGAGTAGTCACATTGAGCCTAAGTTGTGATCAAGTGGTTTACTCCGGTAATGCCTCAGGCCCGGTTCTAGCATAGAATACAGGTAAGGGGTGTTACATTTAGTGGTATCAGAGCTATGGTTTAGTCAATTCTAGGACTACCGTAGCGAGTGTGATGGTCTAGTTATACATGCCATAAGTGTACAATGATAGTGTGGTGGTTTCTGATGATTTTAAACCTTGTTTTATATAGTATATGGATCCCGATCAATCGACTGCTGATAAAGCAGCTAGTAATGAACCGGCCCCCGCGCAAGGGACCGTGCCTGTTTAGAGTGGACCTGAGACTAGGGGTCAAGGAGAAGAGGCTAGGGAAGCCTTTCTCCAGATGATGAGTAATTGGTACTCGGAGTATGTTCGAGCAAACCCTAATGCTCAACCTCCTCCACCTCCTCCTATACCTCAGCCAGTTCCAGTATAGATGTAGTGAGGATATCGAAACCCCTGGTGGATAAGATTAGGAAACACGGGGCTGAGGAGTTTAGAGCTAAGGTAGATGATGACCCTGAGAGGGTGGAGTTCTGGCTAGAGAACTCAATGAGAGTGTTTGATGAACTCTCTTGTACATCAGAAGAGAGCTTAAAATGTGCCGTATCTTTGTTGAGGGACTCGGCATACCATTGGTGGAAAATGCTGACCTTAGTGGTTCCGAAAGAGAGGGTGACGTGGGACTTCTTTCTAGAAGAGTTCTGGAAGAAGTATATAAGTCAACGATTTATTGATCCGAAACGGAAGGAATTCCTTGAGTTAAAGCAAGGAAGAATGACAGTAGCGGAATATGAGCTCGAATTTGTTAGGCTTAGCAAGTACACGCAAGAATGTGTGTCAACGGAGACCATTTTGTGTAAAAGGTTCGAAGACGGACTGAATGAGGATATTAAAATCCTAGTTGGTATTTTGGAGTTGAAAGAGTTTGTGGTGTTGGTTGATAGGGCAAGTAAGGCCGAAGAATTGAGTAAAGGAAAGAAAAGGGCTGTGAGTGAAGCCCGAGATGCAAGAAAACGGCCGATGGGCAAATCGTACCAAGCTCAGTCGAAGAGATCCAAGGAAGCGAATCCTCGGACGACAGCACCAGTTGGGTATTCTCATCGAGACTTGGGCAACACTCGTTCGGGTTCGAGAGTCCAAGCCACCTCGATGGAAAGTGTGGGCAATCCGAAGAACAAATCGGAGTGTCCAAGTTGCGGTAGATATCACACTGGAGAGTGTTGGGGAAACAGCCAAAATTGTTATAAGTGTGGTTCCCCCGACCATTTTATTCAAAATTGCCCTGAGAGGGATGATAAGGAAGGGAAGCAAGAGATGAGATCCAGTAACGTGTCTACAAGGAGTATACCACCAAGGAACCCGAGAGGTGGGACTAGTGGTAGGGGTGAGTCCCGAGATTCTGCTATGAGACCGGAGGGTCGGGCACCTGCAAGGACATATGCCATTCGCGCTCGCGGGGAGGCATCATCCACAGATGTAATAACGGGTACTTTTTCTCTTCATGAAACCTCTGTTATTGCTTTGATTGACCCAGGGTCTACCCATTCTTATATTTGCATGAGATTGGCATCTAGTTTGAGTATGACCGTTGAGTCTACGAAAATTGTGGTTAAGGTGTCAAACCCGTTAGGTAAACATGTATTAGTGGACAAGGTGTGTAAGAATTGTCCTTTGTCGATTAAGAGGCATTGTTTTTTGGCAAACCTTATGTTGTTTCTGTTTGATGAGTTTGACTTAATTCTTGGCATGGATTGGTTGATTACCCATATTGTCTTAGTGAACTGTGGTAGTAAGTTTATTGAATTGAAGTGTGAGAGTGGAGATGTTATTCGGGTTGAATCAGGTGGATCGGATAGTCTACCGGTGATGATTTCCTCCTTAGTGGCCGAGAGACACTTGAGAAAAGGATGTGAGTCTTATCTCGCTGTTGTGTTGAATACTTAAGGGTCTGAGGTAAAGATCGAAACAGTGCCGGTGGCATGTGAGTATCCGGATGTATTCCCAGAAGAGGTACTCAGATTACCTCAAGTTAGAGAGGTCGAGTTTGGGATTAATTTAGTTTCGGGAACGGCATCTATTTTGATTGCTCCGTATAGAATGGCACCATTAGAGTTGAAGGAACTGAAGGTTCAATTGTAAGAATTGACGGATAAGGGTTTTGCAAGGTCGAGCTACTCACCGTGGGGTGCTCCGGTACTATTTGTGAAGAAGAAAGATGGGTCGATGAGATTGTGCATAGACTATAGGCAACTCAACAAAGTGACAATGAGGAATAAGTATCCTTTACCAAGGATAGATGATCTGTTTGATCAACTGAAGGGAGCTACAGTGTTCTCCAAGATAGACCTAAGGTCTGGCTATTACCAATTGAGAGTGAAAGAGCGAGATGTATTGAAAACTACATTTCGAACAAGGTATGGCCATTATGAGTTTCTGGTCATGCCGTTTGGTTTAACGAATGCACCTGCGATTTTTATGGATTTGATGAACCGTGTCTTCCGACCGTATTTGGACAAGTTTGTAATTGTCTTCATTGACGACATATTAATCTATTCTCGAGATGAGAGTGATCATGCAGAAAATTTGAGAATTGTCTTGCAGACCTTAAGAGATAAGAAGTTGTATGCTAAATTTAGCAAAAGTGAGTTTTGGCTCCGAGAGGTCGGATTCTTAGGACACATTGTGTCGGGTAATGGTATTAGAGTTGACCCAAGTAAGATATCTGCTATTGTGGATTGGAAACCACCGAGGAACGTGTTGAAAGCTAGAAGCTTTTTGGGTTTTGCAGGATATTACAAACATTTTGTAAAGGGGTTCTCTGTAATTGCTACCCCGATGACGAAATTGTTGCATAAGGATGTCAAGATTGATTGGACCGAGACATGTCAACAGAGTTTTGAGAGATTGAAAACCTTGTTGACTGAGGCGCCGATTTTAGTTCAACCAGAATCGGGAAAGGAGTTTGTGGTTTACAGTGACGCGTCGTTTAATGGTCTCGGTTGTGTGTTGATGCAAGAAGGTAAGGTAGTCACTTACGCCTCGAGGCAGCTAAAGCCGCACGAGAAGAATTATCCAACTCATTATTTGGAGTTAGCTGTGATTGTTTTCGTATTAAAGATTTGGCGACATTATTTATATGGTGAGAAGTGTCGAATCTTTACGGATCATAAGAGTTTAAGGTATTTGATTGATCAAAAGGATTTGAATTTACGATAAAGGCGGTGGCTTGAGTTATTGAAGGACTATGAGTTTAAGGTTGTAGATGCCTTGAGTAGGAAATCCTTGTATGCTCTGAGAGCTATGAGCACGAGTTTAGCATTTTCTGAAGATGGTGCTATATTGGCAGAGTTGAGAGCTAAGCCACTATTGGTTCAACAAATATATGAGGCTCAGAGAAATGATAGTGACATGCAAGCTAAGAGAGCTAAGTGTGGACTAGAAGGTGATTCTGATTTCCGAGTGGGTTCGGATGGATGGTTGATGTATCATGAAAGAATTTATGTTCCTAAAGATGACGAGTTGATCCGGAAGGCTTTTCATGAGGCACATGGTTGTTATTTGTCAGTACATTCGGGCAGTACGAAAATGTACAACAACTTGAGGAAGTTTTATTGGTGGCCGGGTATGAAAAGAGACATCTCTGAGTTTGTGGCAAAGTGTCTGATTTGTCAACAGATGAAAGCTGAGCATCAAGTGCCTTAGGGATTGCTCCAGCCACTGATGGTTCCCAAATGGAAGTAGGATCGGATTACCATGGATTTTGTGATGGGGTTACCATTGACTCCGAAAAAGAAAGATGATGTGTGGGTTATCGTCGATAGACTGACGAAGACAGCTGACTTTATTCCAGTGCGTGTTGATTATTCACTGGAAAAATTAGCCGAATTGTATGTTGCAGAGATAGTGAGATTACATGGAGTGCCTGTATCTATAATATCGGATAGAGATCTGAGGTTTACTTCGAGATTTTGGAAAAAGTTACAAGAGGCCTTGGGTACAAGGTTGAATTTTAGTACTGCATTCCATCCTCAAACTGACGATCAGTCTAAGAGGGTGATTCAAGTTCTTGAATATATGCTCCGATGCTGTGTGTTGGAATTTGAAGGTAGTTGGGAGAGATACCTACCTTTGGTTGAGTTTGCCTACAAAAACAGTTATCAGTCGAGCATACGGATGGCACCGTATGAAGCCTTATATGGTCGTAAATGTCAGACTCCTTTATATTGGACTGAGCTTAGTGAGAAGCGAATCCATGGGGTTGATCTAGTAAAACATACCGAAGAGAAAGTGAAAGTGATCCGAGATAGTATGAAAGCTGCTTCTGATCGACAGAAGTCGTACGCGGATTTAAAAAGAAAGGAAATTGAGTTTGATGTGGGTGACAAGGTATTTTTGAAAGTGTCCCCGTGGAAGAAAATTTTGAGATTTGGATGAAAGGGGAAATTGAGTCCGAGATTCATAGGGCCGTATGAGATTACCGATAGAATTGGGCCAGTAGCATACCGGTTGGCTTTACAGGTGGAATTGGAAAAGATTCATAACGTGTTTCATGTGTCGATGTTACGATGATATCACTTCGATCCTTCACATGTGATTCCTTCAACAGAAATTGAGATAAGACCAGATATGTCTTATGAAGAGGAGCCGATTAAAATCTTGGCTCGAGAAGTGAAACGGTTGAGGAATAAGAACATAGCGCTAGTGAAAGCGTTATGGCAGAAGCACGGTGTGGAAGAGGCTACGTGGGAACAGGAAGAAGCCATGAGAGAGCAACATCCAAACCTTTTTACAGGTAAGATTTTCAGGGGCGAAAATCTCTAAAGGGGGGAGAGTTATAACATCCCGATTTAGGGCCCAGTCAGAATAGTGGTGCAAGACCACAAATTCGAGGTTCAAGTATGAGTTTTGAGGTTTATGCTATGTTTGCATGTTAGTGTGAAAGTTTCATGAAGCAATTTTATTAAATTATGGTTGAATTGTCCAATAGGACTAAATTGCAAAAGTTGCAAAATGTGAGATTCTAGAAGCTATTTGTATGAAATAGCTTTGGATTATTAATTATAGGTCCTTAAATAGTAATTTTCCCAATTTCTAATTTTTGGACAAAAATGGGCATGAATGGGTTAAAATTGAAAGTTTGTCAAAAAAGGCATTTTGGTCATTTGTCAAATAAGTGATTAAAAAGGGAAAAGATGATAAAATTTATGTTCATCTTCCCCAAGTTAGCCAAAAATTGAAGGAAGCCATAGCTAGGGTTCTTCAAATTTTTCAAGCTTGCTAGTAAGTGCATCCTAGCCCCGTTTTTTATATTCTTCGTATTTTTGAGATCCTCGTAACATGAGTAAGGTATTTTTAGCTATATGTTGAGCTAGGATTGATGTTTAAAATTGTACCCATGTATGGCATGCATGTGTTTTGATGTTTTATGGAAAATTATGAAAGCTTGATGTAGTAGAAACCACTGTTCTGATTTGACTAAAAATGGGCTGTTACAACTGTCCCCCCTTAGGGATTTTCGTCCCCGAAAATCTTACCAGTAAATAGGTTTGGGTATTGTTTTCGTATAGCTTCTTCAGTTTCCCATGTAGCTTCTTCAACACCGTGTCGATGCCATAATACTTTTACAAATGCAGTTCTCTTATTTCTCTGCTCTTTCATCTCACAAGCTAAAATTTGAATCGGTTCTCCATCATATGACATATCATACTGAATTTCAATCTCGGTCGCGGAAATAACATGTGAAGGGTCGGATCGGTATCGTCGAAGCATCAACACATGAAACACATTATGTATTTTCTCTAACTCAGATGGTAAAGATAGTCGATATGCCACTGGCCCAACTCGCTTAGTAATCTCATACGGTCCAATGAATCGTGGACTCAATTTCCCTTTCCGACCAAACCGTAATATCTTTTTCCATGGTGACACTTTCAAAAACACTTTATCCCCGTTCTGGAACTCAATATCTTTTCGTTTCAAGTCTGCATACAATTTCTATAACATCCCGATTTAGGTCCTAGTCGGAATAGTGGTGCGAGACCACAAATTCGAGGTTCAAGTATGAGTTTTGAGGTTTATGCTATGTTTGCATGTTAGTGTGAAAGTTTCATGAAGCAATTTTATTAAATTGTGGTTAAATTGTCCAATAGGACTAAATTGCAAAAGTTGCAAAATGTGAGATTCTAGAAGCTATTTGTATGAAATAGCTTTGGATTATTAATTAGAGGTCCTTAAATAGTAATTTCCCAATTTCTAATTTTCGGACAAAAATGGGCATGAATGGGTTAAAATTGAAAGTTTGGCAAAAAGGGCATTTTGGTCATTTGTCAAATAACTGATTAAAAAGGGAAAAGATGACAAAATTTATGTTCATCTTCCCCAAGTTAGCCAAAAATTGAAGGAAGCCATAGCTAGGGTTCTTCAATTTTTTCAAGCTTGCTAGTAAGTGCATCCTAGCCCTGTTTTTGATATTCTTCGTATTTTTGAAATCCTCGTAACATGAGTAAGCTATTTTTAGCTATATGTTGAGCTAGGATTGATGTTTAAAAATGTACCCATGTATGACATGCATGTGTTTTGATGTTTTATGGAAGATTATGAAAGCTTGATGTAGTAGAATGATAAACCGTAATTTATACATATTTTAATCCCACATTTAGCATACTTTTTGGATGATTTATCCTTTGACTTGTGAAATTTGATGCTTCTAATCCTTTAATTTCATTTTTTTATACTTAGGAAAGCATATGAGGATGAAAAGAACGAGAAACGGGCTAAAAATTGACCAAATGGGCCAAAGTAATAAATCAACACGGCTTGAGCCCAAGCCACACGACCGTGCCCCTTTAGCAGGCTCGACCACGGCCTGGATTCGACTCACACGGGCGTGTCCCTGCCATGAAAAAGAGGAATTTCTCTCAGAATAGGGTACTTAGAGGCAAAGAAAGACATTCCAAAAGCCTATATAAACACCCTAAAGGCCAACCTTGAGGGGCGCGTCCAGTTAGGCCAAGGAGCCGAGCCAGAGAGGTCAGAATTGTGGAATTTACTCGAAGAAAGCCAGTTGATTCATCTCAAGAAGCCGAAATCATACTCAAGACGGCGAATCTCTCCTTCAATTCCTTCAGGGGGTTTTAGGGTTTTCTTATGTTTTGTTTTATCTTTTCTTCTGAGATGTATTCTTTTATGATTATGAACTAAACCTCTCAGATACCTGAGGGGGATGAAACCTAAGACAGATCTTGTTATTGTTTTCTAAACTATATGATAAATACTTGATTTGTTCTTAATTATGTGTTCTTAATTCTTGTTTTGACATTTCAGGATATTGATTCAAGTATTGATGTGCTTAGGTAGAGGAGGAATAGACCCTGTCTAAGAGTAGATCTAGCATAGTTAAGCGGAGTTGATCGTAACCTTAGAGATAGGATGACGAAAATCTGCCAGATTAGGGTCAAACCTAATATGAGAGTCCATAGATCGAGTTAATGCAATCCTAGGGGTTTTAATTAGAAAGAGATTTCAATTAATCAACCTACGGTTAGACGTTAGTAGCCTTGAGAGAGGTATTAATATAAATTAGGGAATCCTACGGATCAGGTCAAGTGAATAAATCGTCTGGTTCAGAGTTAAATAACAAGTGAAGTCTAGGTTGATTCCTCCTTGGGTATTGTCTTAATCAATTGGTTTTTCTCACAAGTATTTTCCCCAATTCATTCTCTTTGTCTCAGCGTCTTTAGCTTAGTAGTTAGTTAATTTTAGATTAAATAACAATTCCCTTAATTCTTAGGCTAAATAATAAAAAGAAAATCAATATTAATACTTTTGGTTCCTTTGGGTTCGACAATCCGGTCTTGCCACTAAGCTATACTACTGTTCGATAGGTGCACTTTCCTCAATCGTGGTTGTAACACCCCAAACCCGGACAAGACACCACGTCCGAATCTGGTATGCTACGGGGAAAACGTTTTGGGAAAACTAGATTTTTCGTTTAAAAGTGGAGTGAAAACACAGTGTGTTTGAAACAAATTTGAGTAGTCTTGTTTGGAAAACAGTTGATGTATTTGAAACCCGGAGATTTTGAAAACTTAGCTAGAATTTGTAGTTAAAACAAGTTAAAACCATTTAAAACCTCCTTAGTTTCTTAGTGATACATAAAACGCTTCTAGACTTAAATGAACTACAAGTTTGGTTTGGGAACCAGTTGTATTTGTTTGTCAAAAAGACTTAGTGTGATACCCGATGGTATAGTTTAAAAACACGTCGCGTTATAATTTTGAAAACATTATCTTTCCAGGTTTTAGTAAAATTTATTCCGAGTTATTTTGTTAAGGCATATCAAAATCAGCTTAAAATATAAACAACATAAAACATAACTTAAAAGGCCTTTTACAATCCGAAATAAAACCCAATGTAAAGTAATAACTAAAGTACCCAAATAGTAGAGTCTGAGTAAAACTTTATTAAAGCATGGCATGTGCACCCCGTGTAACACCCCAAACCCGGCCTAAACGTTACGACCGAATCTGGCATGTCACATGAAAGGAATGTCTAAAAACTGTGCATTCGTTAAAAAGCTCATATTCTTTATAGTTGTGGTGAGAAATCGAGTTTAAGTAATTTTGAATAAGAAATGGTTTATTATCATTTTAGGAAAATCCCATATTGATCATTTAATAACAAGCAATAAACAAATTGAAAGCTGAAACCAAATAAAATACCCAAGGCCTTATTACATAACAAAAACTCAAATAAAAATAAGTCCAAATAAAAGAAACGAATTTACGAGTGAACATATGTATGGCCTCCACGAGTCCACCTCACCTCCCAAATCCGCGATCTAATGATTACCCGCAAAATTTAACTAAGGGGTGAGTCATCGAGACTCAAAGTGTGTAAATCCCCATCCAACAGCCCTTACACAATTTCATATGAAAATATGCATATCATGCACCCAAACCTAGCCATCCAATGCTCCTTTCTCTACCCCGTGTGGTACCAAACCACTGGTGGTGCCAAACCACTAGTGACCCAAAGTCACGATATCCATAATTGTGGTGCCAAACCACTGGTGACCCAAAGTCACGAATAATCCAATGATGGGGCCAACCCATCGTGTGATACCAAATCACCGGGCGCTAATCCCAGATATCATCTGTGGGGCCAACCCACCGTGGTACGGGCCACCGGGACAAGACGCTATGAGGTGCCAAACCTCTGGTGTCCCAAAGACACGAA
This sequence comes from Gossypium sturtianum, assembly GCA_025698515.1. NCBI lineage: Eukaryota > Viridiplantae > Streptophyta > Magnoliopsida > Malvales > Malvaceae > Gossypium > Gossypium sturtianum. The sequence continues at coordinate 88,112,073 of CM046955.1, forward strand.
TGTGATACCAAATCACTGGTGACCGAAGTCACGAATCCAATGATGGGGCCAACCCATCGTGTGATACCAAATCACTGGCGTCAATCCCGTATAATCAACTGTGGGGCCAACCCACTATGGTGCTAAGCCACTAGGACGAGACGCTATGAGGTGCCAAACCTCTGGTGTCCCAAAGACACGAATGTGATACCAAATCACTAGTGACCGAAGTCACGAATCCAATGATGGGGCCAACCCATCGTGTGTGATACCAAATCACCGGCGTCAATCCCGTATAATCAATCGTGGGGCCAACCCACCGTGGTGCTAAGCCACTGGGGCGAGACGCCGAGGTGCCAAACCTCTGTGACCCAAAGTCACAATAATCAATCGTGGTACCAAACCACCGGTGGTGCTAAACCACCGTGTCCCAAAGACACGGATATCAATCTTCCCCCTCCTCTCATCATACCCATGCAATATGACATAATAATTCGTGTATGCGTTATGTCATGTATGCTAGACATATATCAAATATAAGTATAACATGAATTACCATCATAATCGATAGACATAAAACAACATAATCACCCTAATAAACCTCTAAGGGTATAACTGTAATTTTACCTACCAAGGGCATTTTCGGTAATTTACCCACCAAGGGTATATCGGTAATTTACCCACCAAGGGCATTTTCATAATTTACCTTTCAAAGGTATTTCAAAGAATTTACCCACTAAGGGTATTTTCGTAATATACCCTTCTGTGGGTATTTTGGTAATTTTGCACCGCAATGGCCTTTCCAAAGGCCTAATGTCGCCGAGGCGACTCAACTACCATTTCCGGTCATGCACGGACTATTGGGCCTAAAACTCGATTCTGCCCATTCGAGTCCACACGCCGTGTGTGGCCCACCTAACACAAATCTAGCCATGTATATAAGTTCCATCTAGTCTAGTTCACTATATACTACACAATCGCACAATTTACTCATAAGGGCCCACGGGCCCATTGGGCCCACTTCGCCCATCGCGCCCAAGCAACCCAACCCACAAGAATACTACTATGGCCTCAACTATCGCGTCCGAAGCCCCACACGCGCTCGCACGCTCGTGTGGCTACTATTGTCGTGGACAAGCACTTCGGCATTTGCCGCTCTACAACTAGAGTAGAGAGAGTTACACACCGATAGGACTCGTGTTAATCCGCGCTCGACCACTCCTGTGCCCAAACGCCTTCCAAGGTGTGTCAACCTCCTCCCGAATGCTCTTTATATAGCTAGCTCTTCACCTTCCTTCTTTGTATCTTCCCGATGTGGGATCCTTCACAATGAGTTTAAATTCAATGAAACTCTTCCCGTCCGCACCATAAAATAAATACTCCTTGCTTCTCATGAGATTCGAACCTGTGCTCCTTTGCAACATAATCCACGCTGCTAGCCACTTGGCCACAAGCTCCTCTTGTGTCTTAAACCATGCGCAACTAAATATAAATCTATAGCCAAATTCGAGGTCCAAGTAAAAAGAAAACCAAATGCAAAAGCCAAGACTTGAACCTTGGACCTCCTTCCTTCCTTATGGCGTCACCCCCTTGTCTCTTATGTGGCGTCACTTTGCCACTACACCACACACTCCACTTGTGTCATTTTTCCCCACATTTTATTCTTAAGGCCTACTCCGCCAACTTCCAGGGTTTTTTCACCTAAAACCAAAATTTCCCCAAAGCTAATATTTTATCCCGGGACTTCATAGAAGCCCTCTAACCTTCCAAAATAACTTACCTAATAAGTCTAACTTGCATTAATGCCGTTCTCAAAAATTTTAAAAATAAGGCCCATTGGGCCCAATCCTACTAGGCCCAATTTCGGGATGTTACAAATCTACCCTCCTTTAAGAAATTTCGTCCTCGAAATTTCCAACTACAGAAACATTCGTGCCACCTAACCTACAACGTGTGGCTCACGCTGCGCACTCTGATTCCAATAACCCTAATGTACTTTTAACTAGAATTTAGAAATCCTACACATACAAAAAAACCTAACCATTAAAGCGCATAAATATTTCATGACGCAATCAACTCTATATCCGAACATCAAAACACACACAGAGCAAATACCAAAAGTACAGTTATAACATCATCATATCAACAATCATAAAATAAGAGAACTTACAGATTTGGTGCCGGGGACTCGGGTGCCATACTTCAAGAAAACAGATATATTTTCTAAACCATTTTCCAAACCAACTTTTGAAAACATTTTTTTGAACCCAAACCCACAGTCGAGTTTTTGAACCTAGGCTCTGATACCATAATTGTAACACCCCAAACCCGGCCTAAACGTTACGAATCGAATCGCATGTCACATGAAAGGAATGTCTAAAAACGTGCATTCGTTAAAAGCTCATATTCTTTATAGTTGTGGTGAGAAATCGAGTTTAAGTAATTTTGAATAAGAAATGGTTTATTATCATTTTAGGAAAATCCCATATTGATCATTTAATAACAAGCAATAAACAAATTGAAAGCTGAAACCAAATAAAATACCCAAGGCCTTATTACATAACAAAAACTCAAATAAAAATAAGTCCAAATAAAAGAAACGAATTTACGAGTGAACATATGTATGGCCTCCACGAGTCCACCTCGGCTCCCAAATCCGCGATCTAATGATTACCCGCAAAATTTAACTAAGGGGTGAGTCATCGAGACTCAGTGTGTAAATCCCCATCCAACAGGCCCTTACACAATTTCATATGAAAATATGCATATCATGCACCCAAACCTAGCCATCCAATGCTCCTTTCTCTACCCCGTGTGGTACCAAACCACTGGTGGTGCCAAACCACTAGTGACCCAAAGTCATGATATCCATAATTGTGGTGCCAAACCACCGGTGACCCAAAGTCACGAATAATCCAATGATGGGGCCAACCCATCGTGGTGATACCAAATCACCGCGCGTCAATCCCAGATATCATCTGTGGGGCCAACCCATCGTGGTGGTGCGGCCACCGGGACAAGACGCTATGAGGTGCCAAACCTCCGTGTCCCAAAGACACGAATGTGATACCAAATCACTTTGGTGACCGAAGTCACGAATCCAATGATGGGGCCAACCCATCGTGTGATACCAAATCACCGGCGCTAATCCCGTATAATCAATCGTGGGGCCAACCCACTATGGTGCTAAGCCACTAGGACGAGACGCTATGAGGTGCCAAACCTCTGGTGTCCCAAAGACACGAATGTGATACCAAATCACTAGTGACCGAAGTCACGAATCCAATGATGGGGCCAACCCATCGTGTGATACCAAATCACCGGCGTCAATCCCAGATAATCAATCGTAGGGCCAACCCACCGTGGTGCTAAGCCACTGGGGCGAGACGCCGAGGTGCCAAACCTCCGTGACCCAAAGTCACAATAATCAATCTGTGGTACCAAACCACTGGTGGTGCCAAACCACTGGTGTCCCAAAGACACGGATATCAATCTTCCCCCTCCTCTCATCATACCCATGCAATATGACATAATAATTCGTGTATGCAGTATGTCATGTATGCTAGACATATATCAAATATAAGTATAACATGAATTACCATCATAATCAGATAGACATAAAACAACATAATCACCCTAATAAACCTCTAAGGGTATAACCGTAATTTTACCTACCAAGGGCATTTTCGTAATTTACCCACCAAGGGTATATCGGTAATTTACCCACCAAGGGCATTTTCATAATTTACCCTTCAGTGGTATTTCAGTAATTTACCCACTAAGGGTATTTTCGTAATATACCCTTCAGGGGTATTTTGGTAATTTTGCACCTGCAATGGCCTTTCCAAAGGCCTAATGTCGCCTCGAGCGACTCAACTACCATTTCCGGTCGTACCGGACTATTGGGCCTAAAACTCGATTCTGGCCCATTCGAGTCCACACGCTCGTGTGGCCCACCTAACACAAATCTAGCCATGTATATAAGTTCCATCTAGTCTAGTTCACTATATACTACACAATCGCACAATTTACTCATAAGGGCCCACGGGCCCATTGGGCCCACTTCGGCCCATCGCGGCCCAAGCAGCCCCAACCCACAAGAATACTACTATGGCCTCAACTATCGCGTCGAAGCCCCACACGTGCGCTCGCACGCTCGTGTGGCTACTATTGTCGTGACCGGCACTTCGGCATTTGCCGCTCTACAACTAGAGTAGAGAGAGTTACACACCTGATAGGACTCTGGTGTTAATCCGCGCTCCGACCACTCCTGTGCCCAAACGCCTTCCAAGGTGTGTCAACCTCCTCCCGAATGCTCTTTATATAGCTAGCTCTTCACCTTCCTTCTTTGTATCTTCCCGATGTGGGATCCCTTCGTCGATAGAGTTTAAATTCAATCAAACTCTTCCCGTCTGCATCAAGCAAAATAAATACTCCTTGCTTCTCATGAGATTCGAACCTGTGCTCCTTGCAACATAATCCACGCCGCTAGCCACTTGGCCACAAGCTCCTCTTGTGTCTTAAACCATGCGCAACTAAATATAAATCTATAGCCAAATTACGAGGTCCAAGTAAAAGAAAACCAAAATGCAAAAGCCAAGACTTGAACCTTGGACCTCCTTCCTTCCTTATGGCGTCACCCCCTTGTCTCTTATGTGGCGTCACTTTGCCACTACACCACACACTCCACTTGTGTCATTTTTCCCACATTTTATTCTTAAGGCCTACTGCACAACTTCCGTGGTTTTTTCACCTAAAACCAAAATTTCCCCAAAGCTAATATTTTATCCCGGGACTTCATGAAGCCCTCTAACCTTCCAAAATAACTTACCTAATAAGTCTAACTTGCATTAATGCCGTTCTCAAAAATTTTAAAAATAAGGCCCATTGGGCCCAATCCTACTAGGCCCAATTTCGGGATGTTACAAATCTACCCTCCTTAAAGAAATTTCGTCCTCGAAATTTCCAACTACAGGAACATTCGTACCACCTAACCTACAACGTGCAGGCTCACGCCTGCGCACTCTGATTCCAATAACCCTAATGTACTTTTAACTAGAATTTAGAAATCCTACACATACAAAAAAAAACCTAACCATTAAAGCAGACAAATATTTCGTACGCAATCAACTCTATATCCGAACATCAAAACACACACAGAGCAAATACCAAAAGTACAGTTATAACATCATCATATCAACAATCATAAAATAAGAGAACTTACAGATTTGGTGCCGGGGACTCGGGTGCCATACTTCAAGAAAATAGATATATTTTCTAAACCATTTTCCAAACCAACTTTTGAAAACATTTTTTGAACCCAAACCCACAATCGAGTTTTTGAACCTAGGCTCGATACCATAATTGTAACACCCCAAACCCGGCCTAAACGTTACTTAATCGAATCGGCATGTCACATGAAAGGAATGTCTAAAAACGTGCATTCGTTAAAAAGCTCATATTCTTTATAGTTGTGGTGAGAAATCGAGTTTAAGTAATTTTGAATAAGAAATGGTTTATTATCATTTTAGGAAAATCCCATATTGATCATTTAATAACAAGCAATAAACAAATTGAAAGTCAAACCAAATAAAATACCCAAGGCCTTATTACATAACAAAAACTCAAATAAAAATAAGTCCAAATAAAAGAAACGAATTTACGAGTGAACATATGTATGGCCTCCACGAGTCCACCTCAGCTCCCAAATCCGCGATCTAATGATTACCGCAAAAATTTAACTAAGGGGTGAGTCATCGAGACTCAAAGTGTAAATCCCCATCCAACAGCCCTTACACAATTTCATATGAAAATATGCATATCATGCACCCAAACCTAGCCATCCAATGCTCCTTTCTCTACCGTGTGGTACCAAACCACCGGTGGTGCCAAACCACTAGTGACCCAAAGTCACGATATCCATAATTGTGGTGCCAAACCACCGGTGACCCAAAGTCACGAATAATCCAATGATGGGGCCAACCCATCGTGTGATACCAAATCACCGGCGTCAATCCCATTATCATCTGTGGGGCCAACCCACCGTGGTACGGCCACCGGGACAAGACGCTATGAGGTGCCAAACCTCGGTGTCCCAAAGACACGAATGTGATACCAAATCACCGGTGACCAAGTCACGAATCCAATGATGGGGCCAACCCATCGTGTGATACCAAATCACTGGCGTCAATCACGTATAATCAACTGTGGGGCCAACCCACTGTGGTGCTAAGCCACTAGGACGAGACGCTATGAGGTGCCAAACCTCTCGGTGTCCCAAAGACACGAATGTGATACCAAATCACTAGTGACCGAGTCACGAATCCAATGATGGGGCCAACCCATCGTGTGATACCAAATCACCGGGCGCCAATCCTGTATAATCAATCGTGGGGCCAACCCACCGTGGTGCTAAGCCATCGACGAGACGACGAGGTGCCAAACCTCTGGTGACCCAAAGTCACAATAATCAATCTGTGGTACCAAACCACCGGTGGTGCTAAACCACCGGTGTCCCAAAGACACGGATATCAATCTTCCCCCTCCTCTCATCATACCCATGCAATATGACATAATAATTCGTGTATGCAAGATGTCATGTATGCTAGACATATATCAAATATAAGTATAACATGAATTACCATCATAATCAGATAGACATAAAACAACATAATCACCTAATAAACCTCTAAGGGTATAACCGTAATTTTACCTACCAAGGGCATTTTCGGTAATTTACCCACCAAGGGTATATCGGTAATTTACCCACCAAGGGCATTTTCATAATTTACCCTTCAAAGGTATTTCAAAGAATTTACCCACTAAGGGTATTTTCGTAATATACCCTTCAGTGGGTATTTTGGTAATTTTGCACCGCAATGGCCTTTCCAAAGGCCTAATGTCGCCTCGGCGACTCAACTACCATTTCCTGGTCAGCACTCGACTATTGGGCCTAAAACTCGATTCTGCCCATTCGAGTCCACACGCCGTGTGGCCACCTAACACAAATCTAGCCATGTATATAAGTTCCATCTAGTCTAGTTCACTATATACTACACAATCGCACAATTTACTCATAAGGGCCCACGGGCCATTGGGCCCACTTCGCCCATCGCGCCCAAGCAAAATTTCAACCCACAAGAATACTACTATGGCCTCAACTATCGCGTCGAAGCCCCACACGCGCGCGCCGCACGCGCTCGTGTGGCTACTATTGTCGTGGACTCGCACTTCGGCATTTGCCGCTCTACAACTAGAGTAGAGAGAGTTACACACCCGATAGGACTCGTGTTAATCCGCGCTCGACCACTCCTGTGCCCAAACGCCTTCCAAGGTGTGTCAACCCTCCTCCCGGAATGCTCTTTATATAGCTAGCTCTTCACCTTCCTTCTTTGTATCTTCCCGATGTGGGATCCTTCGTCGATAGAGTTTAAATTCAATCAAACTCTTCCCGTCCGCATCGCAAAATAAATACTCCCTTGCTTCTCATGAGATTCGAACCTGGCTCCCTTGCAACATAATCCACGCTGCTAGCCACTTGGCCACAAGCTCCTCTTGTGTCTTAAACCATGCGCAACTAAATATAAATCTATAGCCAAATTCTGAGGTCCAAGTAAAAAGAAAACCAAAATGCAAAAGCCAAGACTTGAACCTTGGACCTCCTTCCTTCCTTATGGCGTCACCCCCTTGTCTCTTATGTGGCGTCACTTTGCCACTACACCACACACTCCACTTGTGTCATTTTTCCCCACATTTTATTCTTAAGGCCTACCTGCCAACTTCCAGGGTTTTTTTCACCTAAAACCAAAATTTCCCCAAAGCTAATATTTTATCCCGGGACTTCATAGAAGCCCTCTAACCTTCCAAAATAACTTACCTAATAAGTCTAACTTGCATTAATGCCGTTCTCAAAAATTTTAAAAATAAGGCCCATTGGGCCCAATCCTACTAGGCCCAATTTCGGGATGTTACAAATCTACCCTCCTTAAAGAAATTTCGTCCTCGAAATTTCCAACTACAGGAACATTCGTACCACCTAACCTACAACGCTGTGCTCACGCTGCGCACTCTGATTCCAATAACCCTAATGTACTTTTAACTAGAATTTAGAAATCCTACACATACAAAAAAAAACCTAACCATTAAAGCAGACAAATATTTCGTACGCAATCAACTCTATATCCGAACATCAAAACACACACAGAGCAAATACCAAAAGTACAGTTATAACATCATCATATCAACAATCATAAAATAAGAGAACTTACAGATTTGGTGCCGGGGACTCGGGTGCCATACTTCAAGAAAACAGATATATTTTCTAAACCATTTTCCAAACCAACTTTTGAAAACATTTTTTTGAACCCAAACCCACAGTCGAGTTTTTGAACCTAGGCTCTGATACCATAATTGTAACACCCCAAACCCGGCCTAAACGTTACGACCGAATCTGGCATGTCACATGAAAGGAATGTCTAAAAACTGTGCATTCGTTAAAAAGCTCATATTCTTTATAGTTGTGGTGAGAAATCGAGTTTAAGTAATTTTGAATAAGAAATGGTTTATTATCATTTTAGGAAAATCCCATATTGATCATTTAATAACAAGCAATAAACAAATTGAAAGTCAAACCAAATAAAATACCCAAGGCCTTATTACATAACAAAACTCAAATAAAAATAAGTCCAAATAAAAGAAACGAATTTACGAGTGAACATATGTATGGCCTCCACGAGTCCACCTCAGCTCCCAAATCCGATCTAATGATTACCCTGCAAAATTTAACTAAGGGGGTGAGTCATCGAGACTCGTGTGTAAATCCCCATCCAACGTGCCCTTACACAATTTCATATGAAAATATGCATATCATGCACCCAAACCTAGCCATCCAATGCTCCTTTCTCTACCCCGTGTGGTACCAAACCACCGGTGGTGCCAAACCACTAGTGACCCAAAGTCACGATATCCATAATTGTGGTGCCAAACCACCGGTGACCCAAAGTCACGAATAATCCAATGATGGGGCCAACCCATCGTGTGATACCAAATCACCGGCGCCAATCCCAGATATCATCTGTGGGGCCAACCCATCGTGGTACGGCCCACCGGGACAAGACGCTATGAGGTGCCAAACCTCCGTGTCCCAAAGACACGAATGTGATACCAAATCACCGGTGACCGGTCACGAATCCAATGATGGGGCCAACCCATCGTGTGATACCAAATCACCGGCGCCAATCCCGTATAATCAATCAATCGGGGGCCAACCTACTATGGTGCTAAGCCACTAGGACGAGACGCTATGAGGTGCCAAACCTCCGTGTCCCAAAGACACGAATGTGATACCAAATCACTAGTGACCAAAGTCACGAATCCAATGATGGGGCCAACCCATCGTGTGATACCAAATCACCGGGCGCAATCCCGTATAATCAATCAGGGGGCCAACCCACCGTGGTGCTAAGCCACTGGGACGAGACGCCGAGGTGCCAAACCTCGTGACCCAAAGTCACAATAATCAATCTGTGGTACCAAACCACCGGTGGTGCCAAACCACCGTGTCCCAAAGACACGGATATCAATCTTCCCCCTCCTCTCATCATACCCATGCAATATGACATAATAATTCGTGTATGCAGTATGTCATGTATGCTAGACATATATCAAATATAAGTATAACATGAATTACCATCATAATCAGATAGACATAAAACAACATAATCACCCTAATAAACCTCTAAGGGTATAACCGTAATTTTACCTACCAAGGGCATTTTCGGTAATTTACCCACCAAGGGTATATCGGTAATTTACCCACCAAGGGCATTTTCATAATTTACCCTTCAGTGGTATTTCAGTAATTTACCCACTAAGGGTATTTTCGTAATATACCCTTCAGGGGTATTTTGGTAATTTTGCACCTGCAATGGCCTTTCCAAAGGCCTAATGTCGCCTCGAGCGACTCAACTACCATTTCCGGTCGTACCGGACTATTGGGCCTAAAACTCGATTCTGGCCCATTCGAGTCCACACGCTCGTGTGGCCCACCTAACACAAATCTAGCCATGTATATAAGTTCCATCTAGTCTAGTTCACTATATACTACACAATCGCACAATTTACTCATAAGGGCCCACGGGCCCATTGGGCCCACTTCGGCCCATCGCGGCCCAAGCAGCCCCAACCCACAAGAATACTACTATGGCCTCAACTATCGCGTCGAAGCCCCACACGCAGCCGCGACGCTCGTGTAACTACTATTGTCGTGGCAGAAGCACTTCGGCATTTGCCGCTCTACAACTAGAGTAGAGAGTTACACACCGATAGGACTCGTGTTAATCCGCGCCCGACCACTCCTGTGCCCAAACGCCTTCCAAGGTGTGTCAACCCTCCTCCCGGAATGCTCTTTATATAGCTAGCTCTTCACCTTCCTTCTTTGTATCTTCCCGATGTGGGATCCTTCGAAGAGAGTTTAAATTCAACCAAACTCTTCCCGTCCGCATCATAAAATAAATACTCCCTTGCTTCTCATGAGATTCGAACCCGTGCTCCCTTGCAACATAATCCACGCTGCTAGCCACTTGGCCACAAGCTCCTCTTGTGTCTTAAACCATGCGCAACTAAATATAAATCTATAGCCAAATTCTCGAGGTCCAAGTAAAAAGAAAACCAAAATGCAAAAGCCAAGACTTGAACCTTGGACCTCCTTCCTTCCTTATGGCGTCACCCCCTTGTCTCTTATGTGGCGTCACTTTGCCACTACACCACACACTCCACTTGTGTCATTTTTCCCCACATTTTATTCTTAAGGCCTACTCCGCCAACTTCCGTGGTTTTTTCACCTAAAACCAAAATTTCCCCAAAGCTAATATTTTACCCCTGGACTTCATGAAGCCCTCTAACCTTCCAAAATAACTTACCTAATAAGTCTAACTTGCATTAATGCCGTTCTCAAAAATTTTAAAAATAAGGCCCATTGGGCCCAATCCTACTAGGCCCAATTTCGGGATGTTACACCCCGAGTCCATCCCGGCTCCAAGTCCGCGTCTACGAGTCACCTGAAATGTCAAAGGAGAGGGTGAGTCGAGTGACTCAGTGTGTAAATCCCGCTCCCAAAGAATCAACATGCTAACACACATCATACATAGCAACATGATTAATGCAACCCGAACCTAACCATCCATATCGCCTTTTCTACCCCGTGTGGTACCAAACCACCGGTGGTGCCAAACCACCGGTGACATATAGTCACAATGTGCTACCAAAGCACCGGTGTCCCAAAGACACAATATCCGCTCAATGTGCTACCAAAGCACTTGGTGTCCCAAAGACACGGTTGTGCTACCAAAGCACCGGTGACCGGTCACGAATCCAATGATGATGGGGCCAACCCATCGTGTGATACCAAATCACTAGCAGACGATCCCATATCTCTAGTGGGGCCAACCCACGGTGGTCAAACCACGTGGGACAAGTCGCAATGAGGTGCCAAACCTCCGGTGTCCCAAAGACACAATGTGCTACCAAAGCACCGGTGACCGTAGTCACAAATGCGGTGATGGGGCCAACCCATCGTGTGTTACCAAAACACCGGCGTCAATCCCAGTATAATCATCTGTGGGGCCAACCTTTGTGGTACCGAGCCAGCGGGACGAGACGCCGAGGTACCAAACCTCTGAGGTGCCAAACCTCTGGTGACCCAAAGTCACAAAGTGTGCTACCAAAGCACTGGTGCTCGTCAGCACAAAATATCACTGCTCCCTCCTCTCGTATCACCCATCAACATGCCAAACTCATGTAATCATGAATATCATGCTATCATGCATATCATACTATCATGCATATCATGCCAATATGTCTAATCTCATACCCCATGTCACATATCCATAACCATGATATCATACAGATCATCAATAACTCATAATAATAGCACTGACTTACCCGAGTCCAAACTCGTACCCATGAGGGTATCATAACAGTCACCACTGTTTCATTAGTCATTGCACAGGTTATTCACAATATTACTAAATATAAGTGTGTTAGTATACACACCTGATAGCTACGAGTCTAAAATCCCAACGAACGATCTACGTCCCTCGATTGCTAACTCCTACAATCGACCAAACATAGGGGTTAGGTACTAAGACCATTCGGCCAAAGACATCTAAACCCAAAGGGGTTAGTTTCAATCCCTAACCTTGCTATTGGTTTGCTTCCTAACCAATATTCGAACCAGTAGTGGTTCTTTTTGACAATCGGCCTCCACCTAAAAGAAAATGGAATCATTAATCACTTGAACCTTAATCGAAATCAACTAATTGTACTGACACAAATATACCAACTGCTTACCCTTTTACTTACCAATCGGCCACTTGCAGTCAAAGCTCCAATTGACTGCCTCCTCTAACACCCCCACGATCAAAAGGCCCTAAAACAGAATCGGTTTCCAAACCGACGATTTTCTCTTATTAGCAAAGACTGGAATCGGCTCTTAACCGAACCATAACCAACAAAGATCGCAAGAGGGGATATGGCCATTCGGCCTTGCACTTACCAACACCCAATATTCGGCCAAACCAGGACTTCTAGGAGAGGGGAATATTCGGCTAAGTTGTAAACAATAGAAAGGAGAAATCGGCACTAGGTGTTTAACACTCTTGTTTTCGGTTTTGGATTAAAAGAGAAAGAAAGAACATAGGTGAGAAGAAATGGAGATTACGGCACTAGGATTTGAGAAAATAGAAGAACGTTTGGGGCAAGTTGATATGGTTTCGGCTAGCAAGAAAAGAGATGGAAATGTTTTGGAGAGGTGGAGTTTCGCTCCAAGTGTTTTAAGAGAAGGAATGAAAATACGAGGAGAGATGGGTAGCTAGTTTCGAACGCAAGGGATTAAGAGAAGCAATTGCACCCAATCGGCTAGATGCCCAAAAGAAAAGTCGGCAAGGTATGGTTGCTTGAAGCTTTCTGGTTTCAAAGAGGAATAGAAAATGAGAGACTTATTTTGAGAGAAGAATCGGCTAACAAAAGACCAAGGGAGAGCTTTTGCTTGGAATTGACTATGACCGAAAATGCCTAGCTTGCCAAAGTGAGTTTCGCACTACCACTTACCACACCAAGCCGTCCACTTCTCCCCTCCCACTCCCTAAAATTCGGCTAGAATCCCCAAAACACTCCAAGCCACAAGTTCAAATTGTTTTGAACAAGTCAACACCCTAAAATTCCTCTCCACCCACCATTCGAATGTGAAGACTGTCAAAGCGAGTTTGAACCGCCTACAAACTCCTCCTCCATGCCACAAAATGAGTGCCAAAAGTGGCCACTCATGAGCTCGAACACAAGGCCTCCACCTTGCTTTAGGCGTTACCCATTCCAAGCCTTAGTGGCGCCTACATTGCCACTCCACCAACTTGTTTCTTGTGCTAACAAACTCCCAAAATAAATTTAAAAGCCCCAGCTTCCTCAGCTCCTAATACCTTAGCTCAAAAACTAAAATTTCTTACCTACTCAGGCACGCACCTATCCTACAATTAAGCCCCGATACAACACCAACAACAACGCAGCATAACAAACTCATGCAAAACATGCAACAACAAAAAAAATAGCCCCTAACCCGGGATATTACAGTTCTACCCCCCTTAAAAATAATTTCGGCCTCGAAATTACCTGATCAAAAGAGTTGCGGGTATTGCTGTCTCATCATATCCTCGGGTTCCCATGTGGCTTCTTCCACACCATGATTCCGCCAAAGTACCTTAACCAAAGGCACAGACTTCCTACGTAGAACCTTGACATCTCGATCTAGAATCTGCACTGGTTCTTCCTCTATGGTCACATCTGGGTTCACCTCGATCTCCTCTACTGCTACTACATGAGTCGGATCCGAACGATACCTCCGAAGCATCGAAACATGAAAAACGTCGTGAATCTGACTAAGCTCTGCTGGCAACTCAAGCTGATACGCTACTGGTCCAACTCGTCTCAAAATCTTATACGGCCCAATGAACCTCGGACTAAGCTTGCCTTTCTTTCCGAACCTTAGCACCTTCTTCCAAGGCGAGACCTTCAGAAACACTCAATCCCCAACAGCAAACTCTATATCCCTCCGCTTAAGATCGGCATAAGACTTCGCGGTCCCAAAGCTTCCTTCAATCTAGCTTGAATCAACTTAACCTTGTCCTCGCCTCCTCGGCTAACTCAGTCCCAACAACCGACGCTCACCCAACTCGCGTCCAACATGTAGGTGAGCGACACTTCCGCCATACAACGCCTCATACGGAGCCATCTTAATGCTCGCTTGGTAACTGTTGTTGTAGGCAAACTCAGCTAATGGTAGAAACTCCTCCCAACTACCTCTGAAATCCAGAACACAACCTCTCAGCATGTCTTCTAAGATCTGAATGACCCTTTCTGATTGACCGTCGATCATGGGTGAAAAGCCGTGCTAAAATCCAAACGAGTACCCAATGCTTGATGCAATGCCTTCCGTAACCTTGAAGTAAACTCGGGATCCCTATCCGAGATTATCGAAACCGCACACCGTGCAACCTCACTATCTCTCGACACATACAACCGCTAACTTCGGTGAGTAGTCAACCCTCACCGAATAAAGTGAGCTGATTTAGTCGACGATCCACCACTACCCAAATCAATCCTTCTTGCTTGGCGTGGCGGTAACCCACCGACAAAATCCATGGTTATCCTTTCCCACTTCCACCGAGGAATCTTTACAGTCGAAGCAATCCCGACGGCAATCGATGTTCACCTTGACTGGTCGACAAGTCGACACTTTCCCACAATCTCTGTCACCTCTTTCTTCAAACCAGGCCACCAAAATCGCTCTCTAAGATCCTTATACATTTTGCTACCTCCAGATGCATAGCATGAGGATCAAGCTATGTGCGCCTGAAGAATCTTCTCCTCGACTCAACATCTTTGGGCATACAAGCCTTACCTTGAAAACACGTAACCTCGTCACTAGACAAATCAGAAACCCTCCAAACCACCATCTTGCACTTGCAACCTTCGCGCACCTGAACCTCATCCTCTAATCTGTTTCTCTCGATCCGCTCAACCCAAGAAGGCTTAACTTGCAACTCGCCAAAATACTCCGTCGTCATACAAGCTCAAATGGGCAAACAATGCTCTTAAGTCCGAAACAACCTTTCGCTTAACGCGTCGTCTGCTACCACGTTAGCCTTACCCGGTGATACTCAATAGAATGTCGTAATCCTTCAAAGAACTCAACCCATCTGCATACGCCTCAAATTTAAATCCTTCGAGTCGGTAGATACTTGGACTCTTATGATCCGTGTAGACTATCGATCTCTCTCCATATAAGTAGTGCCTCCAAATCTTTAAGGCGAAAACTACACCGCTAGCTCCGAGATCATGCGTCGGATAGTTGACCTCATGTGGCCTCACCGCCGAGAAGCGTAAGCCACAACCTTACCTTCCCGCATCGGCACACAACCTGCACTGTATGTGATGCATCGCAATGACTGTGTATTCCTTACCACCTCGAAGTTGAATTAGAACCGGAGCCTCGGTCAAGATCTTCTTTAACTTATCGAAGCTTTCCTGCTTGTTCCTCACCCATACAAACGGAACCTCTTTCCTTAACAACTTGGTCATCGCACACATATTAGCGAAACCCTCAACAAACCTTCGGTAGTATCCGGCCAAACCTGAAAACTCCGAACCTCACCATCGACCTAGGCGGCTTCCAACCCAAAATCGCCTCAATTTTACGAGGATCTACACGAATCCTCTCACCCTACACACTACATGACCCAAGAACGCCACTTCTCTAAGCCGAACTCACACTTACTAAACTTAGCATAGAGTTGCTTTTCCTCAAAATCTGCAAAGACCACCCTCAAATGCTTATCATGCTCTTCCTCCGACCTTGAGTATACTAAGATGTCGCTCTATAAAAACCACCACGAACCGATCCAGATATCACTGAAACACCCTATTCATCATATCCATAAACGCCGCCGGTCGTTAGTCAACCCGAATGGCATTACCAGAATTTCGTAGTGCCCATACCGAGTCCAAACGCTGCTTTTATGGATATCACCTCCTAACCTTTAGTGATGGTACCCGATCTCAAGTCGATCTTCGAGAATACCGCGGCACCCTTTCACCGATCAAACAAATCATCTATCCGCGACAACGGATACTTGTTTTTAATCGTCGACTTGTTCAATCAAGCGGTAGTCTATACACATCCGCATCGTGCCATCTTTCTTCTTAACGAATAATACCGCGCACTTACCGGCGAAACACTTGGCCCGATAAAACCTCGATCCAATAACTCCCGGATCTCGAGCCTTAAGCTCCACCAATTCCTTTGGTGCCATCCTATACGGAGCAATAGACACCGGCGCCGTCCCGTAATGTATCAATCCCAAACTCTACCTCTCGATCGGCGGCAAACCCTAAGCTCTTCAGAAACACATCAAGAAATTCCCTAACAAGATTTAACCTTCTCTACATGCAGACTCTTTAGCCTCCAAGGCATACACATGAACCACATATGCTTCGCACCCTTCCTCGACCATCTTCTCGCTTTCAAAGCGGATACCACATTTGATAAGTAATCCCTCCTATTACCTATCATGGCCACTTCGTCACCATCAACCGCCTTAAGAATCATGCGCTTAGCGCGCAATCCAACCTTGCACGGTACTTAACCACCAATCCATCCCGAGAATCGGATCGAACTCCCCAAACGGCGGCTCCATTAGATCAAGAAGAAATACTACCCCTTGGAGTTCTAGAGGTACATCTCTAAACAAATTTATCTACTACTACAGAGTGACCTAACGGACTAATCACGCCATCCGCCTAGAAGATATCTCGAGTCTAAGTCCATTGTCTCTACTATACTACGGCAACATAAGAGTGCGTCGATCCCACATCAATTAAAGCAAGATAAGGAGTACCAAAAATCAAAACGTCTCGGTTATGACGTCCGGCAGTCGCCGCTCCTCTCTGCCTCGCAAAGATACACCAATCCAGGTTGTCTAGCGTCGAACTACCGCACCTCTCCAGTGCTCCACGGCCCGACCGAACCATAACCACTTCGCCATTACCACGGCCTCTCGCGGTGGCGGTCCATAACCTCTGAATCGACACGGCTCGACTCTCTCCGACCGAATCCTCGCCATCCCACGCGGACAAATCCCTAATGCGATGATCCAGAGAACCACATTCGGCAAACCTTTTCCACCACCCAAAGAACCACCCCAATGAGATTTCCCACATCGACATACATGCGGCGTCCCCGCCTAGCGGTAACAACCCTAGCGGATCGATTCTCGCTCACTTGGTCTAGCCCTCTTCTCGCAGTTACCCGACGAACCGAAGACCCAAGCTCCTCTTAAGCCTACTCCTGTCCATGCTCGCCTCACGGACTCCTTAACACCTTCGGCTACCTTAGCCTTCTCAACTAAGACAACAAACTCGCGCTCCTCGCGAGGAGCAATCAAGAACCTCAACTCGCCTCGCACCATCCTCAAACGAACACACCTCTCATGCTCGGTGGCTACAATGCCCTCGCATACCTACTCACCTTCAGAACTCACCTGCGTACTCAAGAATGTGATTTACTCCTCGAACAAGCCTCGTAAATGCCTTTCATTGGGAGTCGATGTAACTAGCCCCGATGTACTTCTTTTGATATGTCGCCTCGAAAATAATCCCATGTCAAATCCTCTCACGCCACACTATCCCGAACCGTGAGCCACCATCGATATGACTCCTCCCGAGAAGCGATACGATACCCTTCACTTCTCTTCACCACCAGTCCAGATCATCCATGATCCGCTTCGGTTGCCTCCACCAATATTCAAGAAAGCTAGGAGCAACACCGGATACCCTCGAAAGAATTCAGCCCCATTAGCCCGAGTCGCCAGAACCGATTTCCTAACTCCCGCACCACCACTAGCCCCACTACCCTTTCCAACACTCGCAAAGATCGCTCGTGACACTGCGTCATCTCCGATCCGATCTTGGAACTCACCACCTCCACCGGTGGCGGAACCGGTATCTCATTTTCTCGAACCCCGCCTGGATCCTACGGGCTCGTAAACCGCTCATTCTACCCTACCTCTACCACGAGTATTACGACCACGTCCGCCTCGAGTGCTCATGACTAATCTTCCTACGTATCTGATTAAAGAATTTTATGCATCAGTATTTATTCCACTTGTTTAAAAGCAAGTCTTATGAATATTTAATGAGGATTTGTTCTCGCGAGTTCACAGAGTCCTATCAGTTTCAATCTCTAAGGTAGCATACTATTGCTATTCATCAGATCATATCATATCCAATCAAATCACAAAGAATAGTCCGGGGTACTTACCTGGGCGAACTGGTGCCGGAGACTCGGTGCCATGCCTTTCAAACCATACTTTCCAAAACAAACACTTAAACAGACTTTTGAAAACCTTTTTGGGCCTCAGCCCACAAAAAGCCTTTGAACTTGGCTCGATACTGCAAAATGTAACACCCCAAACCCGACAAGACACCA
Organism: Gossypium sturtianum; assembly: GCA_025698515.1. NCBI lineage: Eukaryota > Viridiplantae > Streptophyta > Magnoliopsida > Malvales > Malvaceae > Gossypium > Gossypium sturtianum. The sequence continues at coordinate 88,130,587 of CM046955.1, forward strand.
CGTCCGAATGCTGGTATCTACGGGGAAAACGTTTTGGGAAAACTAGATTTTTCGTTTAAAAGTGGAGTGAAAACACAATTGTGTTTGAAACAAATTTGAGTAGTCTTGTTTGGAAAACAGCTTGATGTATTTGAAACCCGAGATTTTGAAAACTTAGCTAGAATTTGTAGTTAAAACAAGTTAAAACCATTTAAAACCTCCTTAGTTTCTTAGTGATACATAAAACGCTTCTAGACTTAAATGAACTACAAGTTTGGTTTGGGAACCAGCTTGTATTTGTTTGTCAAAAGACTTAGTGTGATACCCGATGGTATAGTTTAAAAACACGTCAAGCGTTATAATTTTGAAAACATTATCTTTCCGTGTTTTAGTAAAATTTATTCCGAAAGTTATTTTGTTAAGGCATATCAAAATCACTTAAAATATAAACAACATAAAACATAACTTAAAAGGCCTTTTACAATCCGAAATAAAACCCAATGTAAAGTAATAACTAAAGTACCCAAATAGTAGAGTCTGAGTAAAACTTTATTAAAGCATGGCATGTGCACCCCGAGTCCATCCCGGCTCCAAGTCCGCGGCTCACGAGTCACCTGAAATGTCAAAGGAGAGGGTGAGTCGAGTGACTCGATGTGTAAATCCCGCTCCCAAAGAATCAACATGCTAACACACATCATACATAGCAACATGATTAATGCAACCCAAACCTAACCATCCATATCGCTTTTTCTACCCCGTGGTACCAAACCACCGGTGGTGCCAAACCACCGGTGACATATAGTCACAATGTGCTACCAAAGCACCGGTGTCCCAAAGACACAATATCCGTCAATGTGCTACCAAAGCACCGGTGTCCCAAAGACACGCTTGTGCTACCAAAGCACCGTGACCGGTCACGAATCCAATGATGATGGGGCCAACCCATCGTGTGATACCAAATCACTAGCGACGATCCCATATCTCTAGTGGGGCCAACCCACGGTGGTCAAACCACGTGGACAAGTCGCAATGAGGTGCCAAACCTCCGTGTCCCAAAGACACAATGTGCTACCAAAGCACCGTGACCGTAGTCACAACCGTGATGGGGCCAACCCATCGTGTGTTACCAAAACACCGGCGCTAATCCCGTATAATTATCTCGGGGCCAACCCATCGTGGTACTCGAGCCATCGGGACGAGACGCCGAGGTACCAAACCTCGGAGGTGCCAAACCTCCGTGACCCAAAGTCACAAAGTGTGCTACCAAAGCACTGGTGCTCGTCAGCACAAAATATCACTGCTCCCTCCTCTCGTATCACCCATCAACATGCCAAACTCATGTAATCATGAATATCATGCTATCATGCATATCATACTATCATGCATATCATGCCAATATGTCTAATCTCATACCCCATGTCACATATCCATAACCATGATATCATACAGATCATCAATAACTCATAATAATAGCACTGACTTACCCGAGTCCAAACTCGTACCCATGAGGGTATCATAACAGTCACCACTGTTTCATTAGTCATTGCACAGGTTATTCACAATATTACTAAATATAAGTGTGTTAGTATACACACCTGATAGCTACGAGTCTAAAATCCCAACGAACGATCTACGTCCCTCGATTGCTAACTCCTACAATCGACCAAACATAGGGGTTAGGTACTAAGACCATTCGGCCAAAGACATCTAAACCCAAAGGGGTTAGTTTCAATCCCTAACCTTGCTATTGGTTTGCTTCCTAACCAATATTCGAACCAGTAGTGGTTCTTTTTGACAATCGGCCTCCACCTAAAAGAAAATGGAATCATTAATCACTTGAACCTTAATCGAAATCAACTAATTGTACTGACACAAATATACCAACCGCTTACCCTTTACTTACCAATCGCCCACTTGCGGTCAAAGCTCCAATTGATCGCCTCCTCTAACACCCCCACGATCAAAAGGCCTTAAAATGAATCGGTTTCAAACCGACGATTTTCTCTTATTAGCAAAGACTGAATCGGCTCTTAACCGAACCATAACCAACAAAGATCGCAGAGAGGATATGGCCATTCGGCCTTGCACTTACCAACACCCAATATTCGGCCAAACCAGACTTCTAGGAGAGGGGAATATTCGGCTAAGTTGTAAACAATAGAAAGGAGAAATCGGCACTAGGTGTTTAACACTCTTGTTTTCGGTTTTGGATTAAAAGAGAAAGAAAGAACATAGGTGAGAAGAAATGGAGATTACTGGCACTAGGATTTGAGAAAATAGAAGAACGTTTGGGGCAAGTTGATATGGTTTCGGCTAGCAAGAAAAGAGATGGAAATGTTTTGGAGAGGTGGAGTTTCGGCTCAAGTGTTTTAAGAGAAGGAATGAAAAATACGAGGAGAGATGGGTAGCTAGTTTCGCAAACGCAAGGGATTAAGAGAAGCAATTGCACCCAATCGGCTAGATGCCCAAAAGAAAAGTCGGCAAAAGGTATGGTTGCTTGAAGCTTTCTGTTTCAAAGAGGAATAGAAAATGAGAGACTTATTTTGAGAGAAGAATCGGCTAACAAAAGACCAAGGGAGAGCTTTTGCTTGGAATTGACTATGACCGAAAATGCCTAGCTTGCCAAAGTGAGTTTCGGCACTACCACTTACCACACCAAGCCGTCCCACTTCTCCCCCCCACTCCCTAAAAATTCGGCTAGAATCCCCAAAACACTCCAAGCCACAAGTTCAAATTGTTTTGAACAAGTCAACACCCTAAAATTCCTCTCCACCCACCATTCGAATGTGAAGACCAAGTCAAAGGCGAGTTTGAACCGCCTACAAACTCCTCCTCCATGCCGTCAAAATGAGTGCCAAAAGTGGCCACTCATGCACTCGAACACAAGGCCTCCACCTTGCTTTAGGCGTTACCCATTCCAAGCCTTAGTGGCGCCTACATTGCCACTCCACCAACTTGTTTCTTGTGCTAACAAACTCCCAAAATAAATTTAAAAGCCCCAGCTTCCTCAGCTCCTAATACCTTAGCTCAAAAACTAAAATTTCTTACCTACTCAGGCACGCACCTATCCTACAATTAAGCCCCGATACAACACCAACAACAACGCAGCATAACAAACTCATGCAAAACATGCAACAACAAAAAAAATAGCCCCTAACCCGGGATATTACAGTGGTGATAGTTTCTAGGCTAGATCATTCATTATATAAATATTAAGACTATCGATACCAACGATTAAGTTTTTGGCGCCGTTGCCGGTGAACTAAAATATTAAGAACGCTTAATTTTTATTACTTTAGCCATTTTTATTTTTGCGAATTACTTTTATTTTGTTTTTAACTTTGCTAATTTTTCTTCTTTTATTTTGTTCCTAGCAGGTACCCCTAGTTTATGACTAGAAGGAACCCGACAGGACCCTTAATTTACGACAATGATATTTAAGGTACCGTTGGCAGAAATCGTAGAGAAATAAGACGAAGCTTAAATTACATAGCAAAAGAGCAAGAAGACGAAACCAATACCACTGAAGAGATGGCTAAAAATAATCCGCTACCTCCATAGGTGGCCGAAAATCATGCTTCTCGAACTATGTATGATTATGCTAAACCTAATTTAACAGGAACTGAGTCAAGTATTGTTAGACCTGCTATTGCTGCAAATAATTTTGAATTGAAACCTAACACTATACAGATGATACAACAGTTTATTCAGTTTGATCGTTTGCAGGATGAGGATCCTAACACACACTTAGCGAATTTCCTAGAATTTTGTGATACTTTCAAAATAAATGGCATTTCTGATGATGCCATCCATCTTCGGTTATTTCCCTTTTCATTGAGGAATAAAGCCAAACAGTGGTTGAATTCTCTTCTACAAGGGTCAATCACTACATGGGATCAAATGACCAAAAAATTCTTGTTAAAATATTTTCCACCGGCCAAAACGGCCAAGTTGAGGAATGACATCTCTTCTTTTGTGCAGATGGATCTAGAAACACTATATGATGTATGGGAGAGATACAAGGATTTGTTGAGAAGGTGCCCTCACCATGGGCTACCTTTGTGGCTTCAGGTTCAAACCTTCTACAACGGTGTGAACCCCTCAATGAGGCAATTGATCGATTCAGCCGCCGGCGGAACGTTGAACAACAAAACTCCTGAAGCGGCCTACGAGTTTATAGAGGAGACGTCACTGAATAATTATCAGTGACAAGTTACAAGGACAAGGCCAACAAAAGCAGCCAGAGTTTTCAACCTCGATGCAGTAACAATGCTATCAAATCATGTAGAGATGTTAAACAAAAAGATTGATGGTTTGTTTTCTTCGCAGGTACATCCGGTAATGCAGTGCGAAACAAGTGGAGGTGTGGCGAATCCTGAGTACCCACCCTACGGACATAGCATGGAAGGCGAACAAATGAACTATGTGGGTAATAATCTCAGATCTCAAAATAACCCTTATAGTAATAGTTATAATCCAGGTTGGAGGAACCACCCTAATTTTTCATGGGGTGGTCAAGGAAATCAAAGACAACAACCCTCTCAAACTTCCAACAACAAATTTCTACCCACGTGAAAAGAAGCCGAACCTTGAGGAGATGCTGACAAAATTCATAGCGGTGTCAGAAACACGTTTCTAGAACACCGAGACAACACTTAAAAATCAACAAGCATCGGTTCGAGGCAACTTGCTAAGCTGATCTCCGAACGACCGCAAGGAAGCCTACCAAGTAACACTGAGACTAACCCAAAGGAGAAAATTCAAGCCATAACAGCTCATGATAGTGTAGGTTTAGATAAGCCAAATTTAAGGCAAGAGAATGTGGCAGAGGAAGGTAAGGTTGGGGTGAACCATGACAACCTAAAACCGGTAATTAAAGAATAAAAACCGCGTATACCATATCCCGATGCGATAAAGAAAGACAACACAGATGAACAATTCAGTAAATTTCTTAAACTTTTAAAGAAATTACATATTAACTTACCGTTTCTTGAAGCTCTTTCGCAGATGCCAGATTCAAGGAAACTTTTAAAAGAGCTTTTGACAAACAAGCGGAAGCTAGACGAAGAATCGCATGTGGAACTAAGCGCAGTGTGCTCAGCAATGTTGCAAAATAGACTACCACAAAAATTAAAAGATCGAGGGAGTTTTACAATTCCATGCTTAATTGGTAGTTTATCTGTTGATAATGCTTTAGCGGATTTAGGGGCAAGTAGAAATGTTATGCCTTATAAAATGTTTAAACAGCTAGGTCTAGGGAAACCCAAACAAACTAGGATGAGCATTCAATTAGCTGATAAAACTATTAGAATTCCTAGGGGTATAATTGAAGATGTACTCTTGAAAATTGATAAATTCCTATTCCCAGTAGACGTTGTTGTGTTAGACATGGATGAGGACAATACAATCCCTTTAATTCTAGGAAGACCCTTTTTAGCAACTGCTAGAACTAAAATTGATGTTGGTATAGGTGAACTCATACTCCGTGTAGGTAACGAATCAGTCAGTCTTTAGGCTCTTGACTCATCTAGGACATCAAGTAATCAAGGTGATAAAATTACTTGTATTAATGACCATTCAGTTAAACCTTCTTTTCAGGAAGCACCACAGAACCACACAACTGAGCCAGATCCTAAACATCATGACAACAAAGAAGTGGAAAACACATTTCTAGGAGAAACTGGGAGCACACGAAGGAAAACCGAGGGAACCCCAAAACGAGCTTAAAGGAACAGCGAATCACTTCAAAATAGGAGATCAGGTAAACACCACTTGACTCAAACCATATATTGTTAGAATTGATAGCAGGGAAATGGAGTTTCAACTCCTCAAACCACCATGATCGTGCGAATGAAAGGTAAGTCTAGCTTAGGTCTTTAAACAAGCGCTTCGTGGGAGGCAACCCGAGCACTAACCCACTTTATTTTTGTATCTTTGATTTTTAGTACCTAACTAAAGACTAACCAAAGTAAATAAAGCATAGGTTTTTGTGCCACATGGCCTTGCACACGGGCGTGGCCGTGGCCGTGTGGGCATCACGGATTTACACACTAGCATGGCAGAGGTCGTACAAGCCAAGGACGAAAAATCCCCAGAACACGGACGGCTATAAATTGCCACGGCCGTGCTATATGGCCGTGGCCGACACTGAGGAAGTCACATGGGTATGAGACACGCCTGTGCTTTGAGGCCATGGCCGACACTGAGAAAGAGACATAGGGGTGGAGACCTCTACACAGGCATGGGAGAAATGAACGAGCCACCACACGGCCGTGCGATATGGCAGTGCGATGCAACACACCCACGACACACGGGCATGAGGATGTACCAGATCTGAAAGCTCTATTTAAAAAGAAATTTCCCTCTCCCTTTCCCACCTACTCCCTATTCCCTTTCTTCCATACCTTTTCATACTTCCCCTTTCCATTTCCTCTCATTCTCCTGTCCCAAACTCTCCATTTTCACCTTACCCATGTCAAAGAAGCGGAAGGACCCTAGCACAGTCTCCCCGTGCGAGACTGATCTACATAAGTTCATGTCGGCCGTTTCATTTACTCGCCAAGCCAAGGACATTTGAGTCCATTTATTTTACCTATGTCTTTTCTCTTCTCCTTTATTTTCCTTCTCTTTATCTTCATTGTCCTTAAATACATAATTAGTTTATTTCGAATTTTTCTTATTATTTCCTGGTTTTTTCTTCACGAGCTACCCAATTTCTTCATCTAGCGCAGCGATTATGGGCAGCCACCATACCACCACCAGAGACGCCTCCTCCAACTTATCTTTCACCTCCGAATCAAGTTTCCACACTTCCAACTCAAGGAACCCATCCTAAATTCAGGAAGTTTCACTTCTCCCCCTATACTTTGATTTTCCGTATCTATATCTATCTTTGTACATTGAGGGCAATGTACATCTTAAGTGTGGGGGGTGAATCTCAAAAGTGCCTAACTTTTTTTTTTTCATTTTTCTCAAATCCCTGAATTATGTCTTGTTTTTAAGTAATTTTCTCATATTACTGTCAGAATGAAATTTCCTTTGATTTATGATTTTCATTGTTATGTTTTGAATCAAGTCATAGTTAATTATGCAGTGATGATTTAAACTTTAGGAGACTAGAGAATCAAGCATGATAAGTCTATTTTTCAGAATTTAAATTTTTTTCTAGGTTGTCTACCGGAATCTAATTATTACCTTGAAATTTGGAATTTACAATGTTGATATCAAAAGCCCATAATTCTTGTGAGATCTTGAGCCTCTTAGAGCATACATTCCTTTTCATGCTCACTTTATTGATTATGAGTGTGTCAACATTGATTTGTTATTCTAGAACTTGCTTCGATTATACATGTCGAAACCACACCTTTGATTTGATATATAGAGATGATAAAGGCACTTAGGTTTTAACCCACTTACTCCACTAAAAGCCTACCCTCACAATTAACCCATAGTGAACCCCTTTGATCCTAACAACCCTTTTATTGACTCACCCATTAATATTAACCCATAACCCACTTTGTATTTGTTATCATCATTTCTCATGACACCCCTATATCGAGATTTGATTTGATCGGTTACGTAAATATTTTTGTTATTTTAGTTATTAAATTCTATCTTATTATTATTGTACTTGATTTGTTCTTAAAAAAATGAAGTATATTCATTTTTACTTCTTTGTTATTGGAGCTTAAGCTGTTAATTTCATTATCTTTAGAAGAACCTCATGTTATTAGTATTAAATTAATGTAATTATTCAGTATTAGTCTGACTTTCTAGTTAGATAATTTGTCAATTCGATCTCGATTCTAACCTTCTAATTCAGCCTTTATCCACACCTTTAACCCGAGCCCCGTTACAACCCTTTTTAAAGACCTTTTGATTTGTGTATCATCTCATATTATAGTGGTGGAGATTTGATTTTCATGCAAGCCTATGGGATTAACTTTTCATGTTTGACTTACGAGTGCTTTTTCCTGAACCTTAAACACTTCGAGTAATTTGAGTGAATCTTTAGTGAGGATGTCAATTTTTGTTGATTTTGAATTAAAAGTAATTATTAAGGTACAGGGAAACACCTATTTTTCGTACTATAAAAACTATGAATTTGACTGTTTGAATCTTTAGGAACCTTCTGGTTAAATCATCAATGTATGAATTACCTAGGAATTATGATGAAACATATTTGATGAAGATTATGAATTAAGGGGAGTTAATTTTAATTGTGAGTTGAGAATTTTGCTTGAGGACAAGCAAAAGATTAAGTGTGGGGGTATTTGATAAACCGTAATTTATACATATTTTAATCCCACATTTAGCATACTTTTTGTATGATTTATCCTTTGACTTGTGGAATTTGATGCTCCTAATCGTTTAATTTCATGTTTTATACTTAGGAAAGCATAAGAGGATGAAAAGAACGAGAAATGGGCTAAAAACGAACAAAATGGGCCAAAGTAAGAAATCAAACGGCCTGAGCCCAAGCCACACGACCGTGCCCCTTTAGCAGGCTCGACCACGGCCTGGATTCGACTCACACGGGCGTGTTGCACAGGCGTGTCCCTGCCATGACAAAGAGGAATTTCACTTAGAATAGGCTACTTAGAGGCAAAGAAAGACATTCCAAAAGCCTATATAAACACCCGAAAGGCCAACCTTGAGGGGCACATCCAGCTAGGCTAAGGAGCCAAGCCAGAGAGGTCAGAATTGTGGGATTTACTCGAAGAAAGCCAGTTGATTCATCTCAAGAAGCCAAAATCATACTCAAGACGGAGGATCTCTCATTCAATTCCTTCAAGAGGTTTTAGGGTTTTCTTATATTTTGTTTTATCTTTTCTTCTGAGATGTATTCTTTTATGATTATGAACTAAACCCCTCAGATACCTGATGGGGATGAAACCTAAGACGGATCTTGTTATTGTATTCTGAACTATATGATAAATACTTGATTTGTTCTTAATTCTTGTTTTGATAATTTAGGATATTGATTCAAGTATTGATGTGCTTAGGCAGAGGAGGAATAGACCCTGTCTAAGAGTAGATCTAGCATATTTAAGCGGAGTTGATCGCAACCCTAGAGATAGGATGACGAAAATCTGCCGGATTAGGGTCAAACCTAATATGGGAGTCCATAGATCGAGTTAATGTAATCCTAGGGGTTTTAATTAGAAAGAGATTTCAATTAATCAACCTAGGGTTAGACGTTAGTAGCCTCGAGAGAGGTATTAATATAAATTAGGGAATCCTACGGATCAGGACAAGTGAATAAATCGCCTGGTTCAGAGTTAAATAACAAGTGAAGTCTAGGTGGATTCCTCCTTGGGTATTGTCTTAATCAATTGGTTTTTCTCACAAGTATTTTCCCCAATTCATTCTCTTTGTCTTAGCGTCTTTAGCTTAGTAGTTAGTTAATTTTAGATTAAATAACAATTCCCTTAACTCTTAGGCTAAATAATAAAAAGAATGTTAGTATTAGTACTTTTGGTTCCTTTGGGTTCGACAATCCGGTCTTGCCACTAAGCTATACTACTGTTCGATTGGTGCACTTGCCTCAATCGTGGTTATAGTTAGTTTCTAGGCTAGATCATTCATTATATAAATATTAAGACTATCGACACCAACGATCATAGAAACATCTTTTGCTAAGTGAATTCCATGAAAAATGCATGTAGGGACTTGTTTGTAAAAGTCTTGAGATTGGTCATACATGAGTGATTTAGTGAGAATTGATGATTTCTTTAGTTGAGTAAATGAATTAACTAAGCATGATATGCTATAAAGTTGGATAAAAATCACTTTACGAGCCTTGGGGCAAAAGTGTAAATATGAGGAAGTTTAGGGGCAAAATGGTAATTTTGCTAAAGTATGAGATAAGGGTCAATTTAGTCAATGTGTGTATTGAATGAGTTGATTTATCATTATAGATCAAGAAAGATGAAGCCCGAATCGAAACCGAGGCAAGAGCAAGGTAGTGGACTAAATTGCACGTCTCCATACTTTTTGAGTACCAAGGTAAGTTTATGCGTAAACAATGCATTTATACTTACACATTGTTAATGCTAGCTAGTGTGTAGAATGATTGAGAACCTGTACGGTTCAAGTGGAATGAATGAGTTAGTAGTTGTTAATGGATGAATGAATTACAAAGTAGATATATGAATGTGTAGTGATAATGCTTGATGGTGGGCTAAGTGCGATACCACCTTAATCCTTAACGACGATCAGCTGGGCTGTGTGCGATGCTATCGTTAAGTATATTGTTTAGTGGGCTATGTGCGAAACCACTATAATTACCTTTTTTGGTAGGCTAAGTGTGATACTACCCTATTATTTGATTATGGTGGGCTAAGTGCGAAACCACCGAGTAATTTAGTTGTGTGGATATATTAGTGAGAAATCACGTTGTGTTGTATTTTGAGTAAATGTGATATCGAGTGCAGGGGTGCATGTTAATGAATATGAGCATTTGACTTATGATGTGGTGGAAATGTGGTAAGGGATAGAAAGAGTAAGCATAGTTGTGGATGTGAATTATATATATATGTATAATGCTAATTGTTGTTTAGCTTATACTAGGATGCTTAATTGTTTATGTGTAAACTTACTAAGCTTAAAGCTTACTCCCTTTCTTTTCCCTTGGCTTATAGAGAAAAAGGGTTGAATCGAGATACGCGGATTAATCGGAAGATCGCCCACATTATCAGCACACTCCGGTACATTAGCCTTAATGTTTTTTATATGGCATGTATAGAGGCTAGACAAGTTAGTGTATTTTGTTGTATTGGCTAAGATGTGTTGGCCTTTAGATGGATAACCTATTTTGTATAATGACATAGTTGATGGCTATATTATTATATGAAAAGAGGTATTTATCCATGTATGATTATGTTCAATATAAGATGATTTTGGATGTGTTGAATGAGTACATGTTGTGTATGCTAGAGGGGTGAAAAGAGCTTGGCATATAGCTTTGTTCTTGTCCATGTGGATAGACACACGGGCGTCCGTCTAGGCCATGTGTGACACACGGCCAGCCCGTGGGCATGTGACTTGGCCGTGTGTCCCCAATAGATTGAGGTAGTATAGACAACGGACTAGCCACACGGGCGTGTGCCTAGGCCGTGTGAGATAGTCAGTGTTGGCCACAGGCTAGCCACCCGGGCGTGTGCCCTAGCCGTGTGACATTAACATATTGCTTGAGTTTTGGGCATGGGATATGGACATGGGCGTGTGTGACTACACGACCTGACCCCATGGGCGTTTTTCATCTCACATGGGCATGTGGTCCCTGTTTAGATGGAAAAATTTTAAGATCGTAAAAGTTTCTGATATGGTCTCGAGAGCCCTCGTGTGTATTAGTGAGGCCTCATAAGTCGTGAATGAGGTTATTATGGTGACTGAAAGAGAGTAGTCACGTTGAGCCTAAGTGGTGATCAAGTGGTTTACTCCGGTAATGCCCCAGGCCCGATTCTAGCGTAGAATATGGGTAAGGGGTGTCACAATTTCTGTCGATCCGAAGCTGCTTTCAAACTATTGCAAATTACTTTCACTTTTTCTTTAATCTCTCTGATTAGATCAACCCCCTGAATCTTGTTCTCGCTAAGCTCAGTCCAGTACAATGGTGTTCGACATTTACAACCATATAGAGCTTCGTTTGGTGCCATCTTAATACTCGTTTGAAAACTATTATTGTAAGAAAATTCAATCAGCGGTAGATATTTCTCCCAGCTACCTTCAAACTCAAGAATGCAACAACACAACATATTCTTAAGTATCTGAATAACTCGCTCGGATTGACCATCCGTTTGTGGATGAAACGCAGTGCTAAAATGCAACTTTGAACCCAAAGCTTCTTGCAATTTCTTCCAAAATCTCGAAGTAAATCTTTGATATCTATCCGAAACAATAGATAGGGGAACACCATGTAATCTCACAATTTCAGAAATATAAGTTCAGCTAATTTATCAAGCGAGAAATCTGTATGTACCGGAATGAAATGAGCTGGTTTCGTCAATCTGTCAACAACAACCCAGATCGCATCTTTCTTTTTCGGAGATAAGGGTAAACCCGATACGAAATCCATTGCTACTCTATCCCACTTCTACTCAGGAATCATAATAGGTTGTAATAAACCTGAAAACACTTGATGCTCAGCTTTTTGACTTGCTGACAAATCAATCATTTCGAAACAAATTATGAGATATCACGTTTCATGCCGTGCCACCAATAAAGTTGTTTCAAATCATTATACATTTTCGTGCTTCCAGGATGTACTGATAAACAACTACTATGTGCTTCGTTTAGAATTTTCTGAATGAGCTCATAATTTCTTGGTACACATATTCTATCACGAAATATCAAACAGTCATCAAGCCCTATTCGAATCTCTGAATCAGAAGTCAACCCACACTGAGCTCGTTTTGCTTGCAATTCATTATCAAATTTTTGAGCCTCACAAATCTGCTGTAGAAATAACGGTCTTGCTTTCAAATCGGCCACTATTGAACCATCATTAGACAAAGCTATTTGTGTATTCAAAGCACGTAAAACAAATAATAACTTTAGGCTCAACGCATCAGCAACTACATTAGCTTTCCCCGGATGATAGTCAGTCACTAATTCATAGTCTTTTAGCAATTCTAACCATCTTTGCTGTCACAAATTCAAATCTTTCTGAGTCATCAGATATTTCAAACTTTTGTGGTCATTATAAACATGGAATTTCTCGCCAAACAAATAATGACGCCAAATTTTCGTGCAAAAACTATAGCAACCAACTCTAAATCATGTGTCGGATAGTTCTTTTCATGCAGTTTCAACTGTCTGGAGGCATAGGCTACAACTTTTCCCTCTTTCATCAATACACAACCCAAACCATTCAGTGACGTGTTACTGTAAATCACAAATTCTTTACCTGACTCAGGTTGAACCAACACTAGTGCCTCAGTTAACAATGCTTTCAACTGTTCAAAACTCTGTTGACATTTTTCTAACCACTCGAATTTCACATCTTTTTGAAGTAGTCGTGTCATCGGTGACACAATCATCGAAACTCCTTTCACGAATCTTCGGTAATAGCCCGCTAAACCCAGAAAACTACAGACTTCAGATACATTTCTCGGAGGTTTCGAGTCAACAATAGCAAAAATCTTACTCGGATCAACTCGAATGCCATCCACCGAGACTATATGTCCCAAAAATACAACTTCCCGGAGCCAGAACTCACATTTGTTGAATTTACCATACAGTTGCTTATCTCTCAAGGTCTGCAATACAATCTTCAAATGCTCGGCATGCTCAAAGTCATCTCGTGAGTGGATCAGAATGTCATTGATGAACACAACAACAAATCTGTCTAAATACGGTCTAAAAATTTGATTCATCAAATCCATAAAAAGGCAGGAGCATTAGTCAAACCAAAAGGCATAACAAGGAATTCATAAGGTTCGTACCTCGTTCTGAATGCAGTTTTCGGCACATCTGAGTCTTTTACTCGAAACTGATAATAACCCGATCTCAAATCAATCTTTGAAAAAAATGTTGCACCTTTCAACTGATCAAACAAATCATCTATTCTCGGCAATGGATACTTATTCTTTATCGTAACTTTGTTGAGCTGACGATAGTCTATACACATTCTCATTGACCCGTCTTTCTTCTTTACGAATAATACAGGCGCACCCTAGGGCAAAAAACTAGATCGTGCAAAACCTCTATCCGTTAACTCTTGTAACTGAGCTTTCAAATCTTTCAACTCTGTCAGAGCCATTCTGTACGGAGCTATCGATATCGACGTTGTTCCCGGTATTAATTCAATACCAAACTCAACCTCTCTAATAGGTGGCAATCCCGGTAATTCTTCAGGAAATACATTTGGATACTCACAGACGACTGGCACTGATTCAATTTTCTTTTTAGACACTTTAGTATCTAAAACATAAGCAAGATAAGCTTCACATCCTTTTCTCACATATCTCTGAGCTGACATCGATGAAATCACTATTGGTAAACCATCTGACTCATCAGATTCAATCCGAATAATTTCATTATTTTGACATTTCAGTTCTATAGTCTTTCATCTACAGTTCACAACAGCATCATGCAAAGTCAACCATCCATTCTCAGAATTACATCGACCTCATCAAATGGTAAAAGCATTAAGTCAGCCAGAAAATAGTAACCCCGAATCATTAAAGGACATTTCTTGCATACTTTATCAACTAGAACATACTTACCTAAGGGGTTTGATACTTTAATCACAAATTCAGTAGACTCAACAGGCAAACTCTTATTAGACACAAAATCCATACATATTGATCACTGTGAAGTCAGAGTTTTAAAAATTTATATAGATAATGATCGAACCTGGAAACTAACTATGAAAACGATTGAGGCAAGTGCACCTATCGAACAGTAGTATAGCTTAGGCAAGACCGGATTGTCGAACCCAAAGGAACTAAAAGTACTAATACTAACTTTCTTTCTATTATTTAGCCTAAGAATTAATCGAATGGTTGTTTAATCTAAAATAATTAACTACTAAACTTAAAGACTCTAAGACAAAGAATAATGAATTTGGAGAAATAACTTGAGGAAAAACCAATTAATTAAGATGACACCCAAGGAAGAATCCACCTAGACTTCACTTGTTATCTAACTCTGAACCAGACGATTTATTCATTTGACTTGATCTGTAGGATTCCCTAATTTGTATTAAACCCCCTCTCGAGGCGAATAACGTCTAACCCTAGGTTGATTAATTAAAATCTCTTTCTAATTAAAACCCCTAGAATTGCATTAACTCGATATATGGACTCCCATATTAGGTTTCACCCTAATCTGGCAACGCCTCGTCACCCTATCTCTAGGCGCGCGATCAACTCCGCTTAACTATGCTAGATCTACTCTTAGGTAGGGACTTTTGCTCCTCCACCTAAGCACATCAAACTTGAATTAATATCCGCGAAATATCAACACAATAATTAAGAACACATAATTAAGAACAAATCAAATATTTATCATATAGTTCAGTAAACGATAACAAGATTCATCTAAGTTTCATCCCCCTCAGGTATCTGAGGGTTTAGTTCATAACAATAAAAGAAAATGTATTTCGTAAGAAAAGATAAAACAAAACATAAGAAATCCCTAAAACCCCTTGAAGGAATTGAAGAGGAGATCCTCCGTCTTGAGTATGATTCCGGCTTCTTGAGATGAATCCACTAGCTATCCCCGAGTGAATCCCCACAAATCTGCCCTCTCTGGCCTAGCAAGACGCCCCCTAAACAGTAGCTTTAGGCTCCCGCCGACCCTCCCTTTTAGGTCATACTTAGGGTGTATTTATAGGCTTTTGAAATGTGTTTCTTTGCCCCTAAGTATCAAAATCTGATTGAAATTGCTCTTTTCCGCGGCAGGGACACAGCCATGGCACACGCCCATGTGAATCGTCTTTAGGCCGTGTTTGGACTTCATTAATGAGGCACGGCCGTGTATTACATGGCTTAGACCGTGTTCGAGATTATTGAGTAGGCACGGCCGTGTGGTCTTGGGCCCAGGCCATGTTGATTTTGTGCTTTGGCCCATTTGGCTCGTTTTAAACCCGTTTCTCATTCTTTTCATCCTTCAGTGCTTTCCTGAGTATAAAACATGAAAAGAAAGGATTAAGAGCACCTTTTTACATAAATCAAGGGATAAATCATCCAAAAGTATGCTAAATGTGGGATTAAAATATGTTACTTTTACGGTTTATCACATACCCCCACACTTAAGCTTTTGCTTGTCCTCAAGCAAAATTCTCAACTTACAATTAAAACGAACTTTCCATGATTCAATATTCCTATCAACAATGTCTCATCATAATTCATAGATAATTTATACATGGATAATTTAACTCAAAGAGTCCTAAAGATTCAAACAATCTAAGTCATACATTTGTAGCACAAAACATAGGTGTTTCCCCTCATCTAAATAATTACCTCTGATTCAAAATCTACAAGGGTTGACGTCCTCACTAAAGATTCACTCAAATCACTCGAAGTGTTTAAGGTTCAGAATTAAGCACTCAAACGTCAAACCTGAAATGTTAATCCCATAGGCTTGCACGAAATCAAATCTCCACCACTATAATATGAAATGATGCACAAATCAAAAGGTCTTTGAAATGGTTGTAACGGGGCTTGGGTTAAAGGTGTGGTTAAAGGCTGAATTAGTGGGTTAGAATCGAGATCGACCTGAAAAATTACCTAACCAGAAATAATGAACTAAATAAAGGTAATTACATCAACTAAAAGCTAATAATACTAATAATACGAGCTTCTTCTTCAATTTTGGAATTCAAACGTATAAGCTCATTTAGTCACAAAACTAATAATGAATAATGAATATACTTTTGATTTTTTTTTAAGAACAAATCATAAATACATAACAAAGGATAAATTACTGAAATAAAAAACATAGTTAGGCTATTAATCAAATCAAATCTCGATATAAGGGTAGTCAAAAGGAATGGTGATAACAAAAACAAAGGGTTTCTGGGTTAAAATTAGTGGGTGAGTCAATAAAAAGGGTTGGTAGGTTTAAACGGGGTTCACTAGGGGTTAATTATAAAGGTAGGTTTTTAGTGGAGTAAGTAGGTTAAATCCTAGGTGACTTTATCATTTCTTTATATCAAATCAAAGGTGTGGTCTCGACATGTATAATCGATGCAAGTTCTAGAATAACAAATCAATGTTGACACACTCATAATCAATAAAGTGAGCAAGGAAAAGATTTTATGCTCTATAAGGCTCAAAATATCACAAAAATTATGGGTATTTTGATGTCAACCTCATAAATTTCAAACTTCAAAGTAATATTCAAATTCAGGTAGACAACCTAGAAAATTTTTAATTTCTGAAAAATAGACTTATCATACTTGATTCTCTAGTATTCTTAGAATTTAATTATCAATGCACAATTATCAATGACTTAATTTAAAACATATCAATAAAAGTCATAAATCATAGGAATTTCATTCTAATGATAATATGAGAAACTTACTTTAAGAAAAAAGACACAATTCAGGATTTGAGAATAATGCAAAAAGTTTGGCACCTAATTTCAGGAATTTGAGAATAATGAAAAAAGTTAGGCACCTTTTTAGGTTGTTCACCCCCCACACTTAAGATGTACATTGCCCTCAATGTACAAAGTTAAATAATAACACAATCATAATAGAATCATTAGATATGGGGAGAAGTGAAACTTCCTAAATTACGGAAGAAATCCATGGAGGATGTGGAAAATACGTTGGAGGGGTCGGTTTAGATGATGATCCTGCGCTAGATGAAGAGATTGCGTAGCTCGTGGAGGATTAGCCAGGATATAGTAATAATAATTAAAACTATACTAATTAAATAATTAAAGAAAAGCAAGCTAAAGTGAAGAAAAATAAAAATTGAAATAAAATTAAAAGAAAAGATGGATGGACTGTAGAGTCCTTATTGTTGGGTGTGATTTCTAAGGCTGGGGATATGGTGGTGGTCGAGGTGTGATTCCCTAGCAGCCTTTAGAACCTAAAATCAAGAAACTAAAGTAAAATAAGTTAAATTAAGCAGAAGAGAAGTAAAGATAAGGAAATTGAAGCAAAAGAGAAAAATGAAATAAAAACTAAATGGCCTCAAATATCCTTGGCTCTTCGAATGATTGAAGCGACCGTCATGAACTTATGTAGATCGGTCTCCATGAGGGAGGCTGTGCTGGGATCCTTCCATTTCTTCGACATGGCCAAAAGATTGAGAAGAATGCTATAAGAATGAAGAATGCTAAGAAGGTATGGTGTAAGGGTGTAAAGGAGGAAGGAGGGTGAAAGTTTCAAAGGGGTGAAAAGTTGAGAGTTAGTAGGAGAAGAGAAAAAGGAGGGGGTTTAAATAGATTTTCCATCCTGGTACAACCCCACGCCCGTGTACTATGGGCGTGCTAAGTCACACGGCCACATCGCACGACCGTGGTGGGCTTCGTTTGTTTCTCCCACGCCCATGCTCAGGTTGCCACGCCCGTTGGTGCTAAGTCAGTGTCGTCCACGGCCGCGTCGCACGATCGTGGCATTTTGTCGGTGCCCGTGGGTTGGCAGTTGGAGTCCGTGACTCAAAGATTTGATTCTTTCTGACTTGTACCCTCTCTGCCATGTCAGTACGGCAATTATGTACTTCCACACGGCCACGGCCACGACTGTGTGTAAGGCCGTGTGGCCTGCAAATCTGAACTTTTGGTTAGTTTAAAGTTAGATACTATAATGAAAAGATAAAATAGACAAAATAAAAATGTAAAAGTTAATGGGGTTAGTCTTCGGGTTGCCTCCCAAGAAGTGCTCGTTTATAGTCTTAAGCTAGACTCTCCTCTCATTTGTATGTTCATGGTGGTTTGAGGAGTTGAAAGTCCTTCCTCATGCTATCGGTTTCATTATCATGATAGTATTTAAGTCGAGATGCGTTTATATTGAAACTGCCAAAGATAGGGTTACTTACCTCGACTATTCCGTATGGAAAAGCACTGATTACCCTAAACGGTATTTCTTTGTTTGTGTTAGGGTCAGGGGGAGATATTCGAGGGTCTGTTTTTTCTATCAATACCTGATCTCTGATTTTGAATTTGTTTGCTTCGTGGAGTGGCTCTGGTTCTGCTTCGTGTATTCCTAATTTCTCCTTGAAATGCGTCTTCCACTCGTCTAGATCATCGAATTGAATCCTTCGTTCCTCATGAGTTATTTCTTGGTTAACACTGGGTCTAGGATCGGGTTCAGTTGTATTCTTTTGTGGTGCTTCCTGCAAAGAAGGGTTAACCGAATGGTTATCAATAGAATTTGTTTTCTCACCTGGATTACTCGATGTTCTGGCCGAATCAAGAGCTTTGAGATTGACTGTCTCGTTACCTACACGAAGTATGAGTTCTCCTGCATCACTATCAATTTTAGTCCTGGCAGTTGCTGAAAATGGTCTTCCTAAGATTAAGGGGATCGAATTATCCTCATCCATGTCTAAAACGACAAAGTCTACTGGGAATACGAATTTTTCAACTTTTACGAGTACATATTCAATTATACCCCTAGGAATTCTAACAGTTTTATCAGCTAGTTGAATGCTCATCCTAGTTTGTTTGGGTTTCCCTAGACCTAGTTGTTTAAACAATTTATAAGGCATGACATTTATGCTTGCCCCTAGATCAGCTAACGCATTATCAACAGTTAGTCTACCAATTAAACATGGAATTGTAAAACTTCCTGGATCTTTTAATTTCTGTGGTAGTTTATTTTGCAAGATTGCTAAGCACATTGCATTTAGTTCCACGTGTGTTCGTTTGTTCGTCAAAAGCTCTTTTAAAAATTTTCTAGAATCTGGCATCTGTGAAAGAGCTTCAAGTAACGTAAGTTAATATGTAATTTCTTTAAAAGTTTAAGAAACTTACCAAACTGTTCCTCTGTGTCATCTCTCTTTAATGCTTCAGGGTATGGTATGCGAGGTTGGTATTCTTTGATTATCGATTTTGGCTTATTATTACTTACCTCAACCTTACCTTCTTTGACCTCATTCTCTTGCCTTGAATTGGGCTCGTCTAACCCTTCACTTTCTTGAGATGATATGGCTTGGATTTGCTCATTTGGGTTAATCTCAGTGTTGCTTGGTAGACGCCCTTGCGGTCGTTCGGAAATTATCTTTGCAAGTTGTCCAACTGTGTTAGTAAGTTGTCCAACTATCTTAGTGAGTTCCCCGACTTGGCTCTCGATCCCTTTAATTGATGCCTGTTGATTCTTAAGGGTGGTTTCAGTGTCTTGGAGACGGTTATCTATAGCTGCCATGAATTTTGTCAGCATCTCTTCAAGGTTCGGCTTCTTCTCCTGTGGATAGGGCGATTTTGGAAATTTTCAGGAGGTTGTTGTCTTTGATTTCCTTGATTTCCTTGTCCTCCCCATGAAAAATTTGGGTGGTTCCTCCAACCTGGATTATAATTATTACTATAAGGGTTATTATTGGATCTGAAATTGTTACCTATATAGTTCATCTGTTCGCTTTCTGTGCCCGAATGGTAGGGTGGGTACTCAGGATTCACCACAGTTCCACTTGCGCCGCACTGCATCACTGGATGTACCTGCGAAGAACACAAACTATCAAGCTTTTTATTCATCATCTCTACCTATGTTGATAGCATGGTTACTGCATCGATGTTGAAAACTTCGGCTGATTTTGTTGGTTTTGTCCTTGTAACTTGCCACTGATAGTTATTCAGTGACATCTCTTCAATAAACTCGTAGGCTGCTCAGGAGTTCTGTTGTTCAGGGTTCCACCGATAGCTGAATCAATTAGTTGCCTCGTTGAGGGGTTTACACTGTTATAGAAACTTTGGACTTGGAGCCACAAGGGTAAACCATGGTGCAGACACCTTCTCAAGAGATCCTTGTATCTCTCTCATGCGTCGTATAATGTCTCTAAATTCATCTGCACAAAAGAAGAGATATCATTCCGTAATTTGGCCGTTTTGGCTGGTGGGAAATATTTTAATAAAAATTTTTCGGTCATTTGATCCCATGTGGTGATTGACCCTCGTGGTAATGAGTTTAACCACTGTTTGGCTTTATTCCTTAATGAAAAGGGAAATAATCGAAGCCTTATGGCATCATCAGAAACGCCATTTATTTTGAAGGTATCACTGAACTCTAAAAAATTAGCTATATGAGTGTTTGGATCTTCGTCCTGCAAACCATCAAATTGAACAAATTGTTGAATCATTTGTATAGTGTTAGGCTTTAATTCAAAATTATTAGCAGCTATAGCAGGCCTAACAATACTTGATTCGGCTCCTGTTAAATGAGGTTTAGCATAATCATACATAGTACGTGGAGCATTATTTTCTGCCACATCTTGTGGTGGTGGATTGTTCTCGTCCATCCCTTCAGTAGGATTGGATCTGCCTTCTCGCTCTTTTTCTGTGTAATTTAGGGCTAGCCTAATTTCTCTGCGATTCCTTCGAGCGGTAGCTTCAATACCACTGTCGTATACTAGTGGTCCTCTCGGGTTCCTTCTAGTCATAAACTAGAGGTACCTGGAAGGAAGAAGTAATAAAAGAAGAAAGATTAGCAAATAAAATAAGAAATAAAATTGAATTGCAAAAAATAAAAATGGCTAAAGTAATAAAAATAGAGTGTTCTTAATATTTTAGTTCCCCGGCAACGGCGCCAAAAACTTGATCCCTATGAAGTCAGAGTTTTAAAAATTTATATAGATAATGATCGAACCTGGAAACTAACTATGACAACGATTGAGGCAGGTGCACCTATCGAACAGTAGTATAGCTTAGGCAAGACCGGATTGTCGAACCCAAAGGAACTAAAAGTACTAATACTAACTTTCTTTCTATTATTTAGCCTAACAATTAAGCGAATGGTTGTTTAATCTAAACTAATTAACTACTAAACTTAAAGACTCTAAGACAAAGAAGAATGAATTTGGAGAAATAACTTGAGGAAAAACCAATTAATTAAGACGACACCCAAGGAAAAATCCACCTAGACTTCACTTGTTATCTAACTCAAACTGCATTTATTTATTCATTTGACTTGATCCGTAGGATTCCCTAATTTATATTAAACCCTCTCTCGAGGCGAATAACTACTAACCCTAGTTTGATTAATTGAAATCTATTTCTAATTAAAACCCCTAGAATTGCATTAACTCGATCTATGGACTCCCATATTAGGTTTCACCCTAATCCGGCAACGCCTCGTCACCCTATCTGAAACACCCCAAACCCGGCCTACGAGCTTTGACCAGATTTGGTATGTTCCTCAAGTAAACCATTTCAAAATATCTTTTGTTCTTAGGAAAACTTGTGTGATTTTAAGAAAAATATTGCTTTGGGTTGGGCTTGTGTTGAAAACAGGTTCGTTCTATATTGAAATCCCTTTTATCTTAAGTGACAAAATATTTAGGGTTTAGTTTAAAAGAAATTTTAATTAAATTTTAATAGATAAAATTCATAATCATGATAAATAAAAATAAGTGTAAAGTAATTCAACTATGGCCTTATGGCCTTATTACATCAAATAATTCCAAAAATAATTCAAAGTACTAAAATAAATTCAAGAGTCCTCAAAAATATAAACTTCATGTTGAGCATGGCCACCACAAGTTCTGCCATCCCGGTCCATCACTGCTCATCACACAAAAATGTTCCCCAACGGGTGAGTCAAACAGACTCAATGTGTACACGACACTAAATCATAATAGAATCAGGCATATCACATATTACACATTCAAAACATAGAATACGGGTTATGATGCATTCCCAAACCCAAACCTAGGTGCCATCCGCTACACATCCCCGTACCAACCTGCACACGTGGGGACTACTAAGTCAACCCTCCATCCGCTACACACCATCGAAGGCAGTCGCTGCAGTCGACGTGCTCATCGCCCATATAAATTCGTGGCATAGCCACCAGATAATTGTCTCATAAGACACCACATTCAGATAATGTAACCGAAGTTACCACATTTAGATAATGTGACCGAAGTCATCACATTCACTTCCCCTTTCTCATAAATCCCGAATGACCCATATTTTTTTTATATCATGCATCTCATACTTAAATTCACATTCATATATATTTTCACATGTTATAAAATAACATACTTCATAATCCTAATGGGAGTAGGAAACGTACCTGAGTACTTTTGTACCACATTAGGGTACTTAGCCATATTCAGATTAAAAAATATATATATACATAGATTAAATATTGCCATGTATCATATTAAATGATAGTGGGGATTACACACCTGATTCGCTTAATGAAGTCCTTGAAATCCCGAAGAAAACCTTCCAAATTTTGGCCATGGAATTCTAGAGGAGTTAGATTCCTATATTTCGGCTAAAAAGAGAGATTGAAAATCAAATAATGGATGATCTTACCTTTTTGAATGAAATCGACAACACCCTTCTGTCACAACAAAGATTCGGCTTTGGCAGAATTTCGGCTTGGTTGGATTGTGTTTTTGGTTTTGAATAAAAGAGAGAGGAGGCTAGGGAATTCGGTTAGACAAAGGAAAAGAGAAAAGAAGAGGAGAGAACCCTAAGAATTTCGGCAGGGCAGAGAAAAAAAAAAAAGAAAACTGATGAGTATCCCTCCTTCCTTCCTCCCTTTTATAGACGAAATTATCAGCTAAGGAGTCCCTGACTTGGCCACCACTCTTCAATTCGATAGCTTTATCCTTTAATTATCATAAAATAAAAGAGTTTAATCCAGCCTTTATCCCATGGAAATTATGATAAATAAATTCCTTTTTGAAAATACTTAAGATAAATCATCATTTATCTCTCCAATAAAAAAAACCTTTATTTATCCTTAATAGCCGAATTTTAAAGAGGATAAACCTCCCTTTTTCTAGAAGCCTTGCCGTCCACTCCTTGGCTTATGGAAGCAAAAATAAAACCTCCTTTATTTGCTTCCCAAGTGACTCAAACCTGTGCCCAACACCTTGCATGTGGCGCCATTTCCAGAGGCCCTAAGTGACATCTTCAGCCACTTTTCCAAGCTTTGTTTGTGTGTCAAATTTCACAAACTTTTTCTTTTAAGGCCACCTTGCCTTGATTTCCTATTTTAGAATTTAAAACTTGACATTTCTAGGTCATTTCTAAGTTTCCTAAAATTTTCAATCGGCTCTGTAAACTTGCCATTTCCTTACATTTCCAGGTTTCCAAAAATGTTCATGTCTATGCATTTTCAGGTTTCCAAAAATGTTCATTTCCATTTCCATTTTCATACATTTCCGAATTTCCAAAAATATTAAAAATTTATTCATATTACTTAAGACTTGTCATTTCGTACAATTAAACTGAAAATGCATAGGCCCTTTCCAGGATGTTACAATTCTACCCCCTTAAAATAATTTTGTCCTCGAAATTACTTACTAACGAACAATCGTACAGTCTAACTCACCCCACTACGCTATTGCTGCGCACTCTGATCTTAAAGAACTATCACACTTTCTAGTCACATTCTCTAGGTTCACATCCAAGGTTTCAGTCACTTTCCTAGCAATACAAGAATAAGCTAACCCTATAACAAGCAAAGCATTTAAGGGTATTCCGAAAATAAGGAACGTGCCGTTGTCATATCCGGCACATCTTCCTCCTCACGACGACCAACCGCATAAACCAACCGTGGTTGCCTCGCGTCTGCACCTTCAAAGATCTCTCGCTGGTGCTCCACGTCCTCGGCCCGAACCATTTCCGCCATGGTTCGGTCCACGACCTCGCCGAGGCTGTTGCCCACCTCTACCAGCCTGAATAATATTCTAAGTTGCTGGTCGACTCTCATCTGGTTTCTTGGGACAATCCTTGAGCATATGGTCCTTGGACCCACACCGGAAACATCCTCCCGTTTTTTTCCAACACTCCCCTAAGTGCTTCTTTCCACAATGCTCACAAGGACGATCATCGCCATCCCGTACCAGCTTTGCGATTTCGCGCCCATCAACTCTAGGCCTCTTATTCTCGGATGATCCGGACAATCCAAAACCTCTTTCTCGGCTATTCCAATCGATGTTCGCGCTTGCGTAATCCTTAATTCCTTCAGCCACTTTAGCCTTTTCCACTAACGTAGAAAATTCGTGCTCCTGATGCGGTGCTATCAACAATCTTAGATCATCCCTTAGCCCGTCCTCAAAACGGACACAACGCTCATGCTCAGTTGCCACTACTCCTCGAGCATATCGACTCAACCTCAAGAATTCAGCCTCATACTCCGCCACGGACTTGTTCCCTTGAACCAGCCCCAGAAAAGCCTTCCTTTGCTCATCTCAGATACCGGTTCCCACATATTTCTTCCGAAATGCTTCCTTAACAAACTCCTAGGTCAGATCCTCAGCCGTGGTACCATCCCGAACAGTTAACCACCATTGATACGCTTCATCGCGTAACAATGCCACCATCCCTTTCAACTTCTCCTCAGGGATCAGATCAAGCTCATCCATTATGCGCTCCGTTGCTTCCAACCAGTACTCAGCTGTACTGGGTGCTACTCCAGACACTCCACGAAACATTTCAGCTCCATTAGCTCGGAGCCATTCAGACACAAACTTACGTGTTCCCAAATTTCCACCTGCACCAGCCACCAATTCCAAAACTCGCAAAGACACGGCTGCGACACAAAGATCTTCCCCGTCTCCGAGCTTGCTGCTCAACATTAACAGCTGGGGGTGGTGGTGGCGGTGGTACTTCATTATCTGATCCTTGACCCGATCTAACGGGTTCCGACCTAGTCATTCTTCCTCTACCCCTTCCATGAGGACCATGTCCTCTAGAGCTCATTTTCTCACGTCGAGATCTGATTAAGAAGTTTTATGAATTAGTCATTGTTCCACTTATTTACCCGCGAAGGAGTTTTATGAAAAAAAAAGGATTTATGAGTGGTTCTTTCGTATTCATACAAACACACAGTCTTTCCATTCATTCATTCATCCATCAAACAAGTATGAACTTTCGTTCATTCAGAGAAACGTTGTAGTTTACATTGTTATTGTTTTTCCACTACCTAGGGGTATTTTCGTAATTTGTCCTACAGGGGCATTTTCGTAATTTTTCAAAAGAAAAAGTTCCTTGGTGATTTCGTCAAAAAGTATTTTGGTAATTTCAAAGTCCCGGAGTAATTTGGAAAAATTTTGAAATCCGGGGGTATTTCGGTAATTTTTGACCTCAGGGGTATTTTGGTAATTTTTTGCAAACCGGGGCAAATTTGTAAAAGTTAACAAATCAGGGATATTTTAAAAGTCGTAAGACTTTGAGGGTTCTTTTTGTGAGTTTTTCTTTTCAAAACGATGCTGTTGCAAAAATTTTGGAAATCAGGGTCATTTTGGTAATTTTGTAAGTTAGGGGAAATTTTGTAATTTTCCACAATTCAAGGTATTTTTGATAGTTTGCAAATTAGGGTTTTTGAACATTTCTAAAATAATGAAATTTTGGCAAAATCATGGGTAGTTGGTCATTTTATAAACCAAGGGTATTTTGGTAATTTTACCACTAGGGGCATTTTTGTAATTTCATAAAGAGGAAAATTTTTTTTAGGAGAATTTTGTAAAGATGGTTTTCATGAATTTAGAAGAGAGTTTTGAAACTAGAGTTTTGAAAAAAACACGGCTAGTTCCCTTTCGGGTTTTAGTCATTGTGTTTAGCCTATGACCGAGTCCTCTTGGTCTGGGTGAACCAAAGCTACGCACTGCAGGATTCCAAATCAGAGAGGAGGTGAGTCACTAGGATCGCTTAAGTACTGTGCTCTTCCGGATCCAATCCTGAACATGCGCACAATGGTTACCACACCCTAACTCCTGCCTTAGTCATAGGTTTGTTTAATGGAATTAAGTCTTATGTGTTTGTGTTTGAGTAAACTAGTCCTAGGGTTCAAGTTCCTATCATGCTATTCTACGCTCCATTCCTCTTCTACCCTTCCATAATTCATAACATAAACCACATAATCACACAAATGGTTAGGGTACTTACAGTGGATCATGGTTCGAGACTTAGGTGCCATGCCGTAAAACCTGCTCATTTTCAAAAATACTTTCATAAAACTCATTTGGGCTCGATTTGAAAACGTTTTGGGCCTTAGCCCAAAGGCTGAGAGTTTAAAACTAGGCTCTGATACCAAACTAAAACACCCCAAACCCGGCCCACAAGCTTTTACCAGACTTGGTATGTTCCTCAAGTAAACTGATTCAAAATATCTTTTGTTCTTAGGAAAACTTGTGTGATTTTAAGAAAAATACTGCTTTGGGTTGGGCTTGTGTTGAAAACAGGTTCGTTCTATATTGAAATCCCTTTTATCTTAAGTGACAAAATATTTAGGTTTTAGTTTAAAAGAAATTTTAATTAAATTTTAATAGATAAAATTCATAATCATGATAAATAAAAATAAGTGTAAAGTAATTCAACTATGGCCTTATGGCCTTATTACATCACATAATTCCCAAAATAATTCAAAGTACTAAAATAAATTCAAGAGTCCTCAAAAATATAAACTTCATGTTGAGCATGGCCACCACAAGTTCTCATGTCCCGGTCCATCACTGCTCATCACACGAAAAATGTTCCCAACGGGTGAGTCAAAGAGACTCAATGTGTACACGACACTAAATCATAATAGAATCGGGCATATCACATATTACACATTCAAAACATAGAATACAAAGTTATGATGCATTCCCAAACCCAAACCTAGGTGCCATCCGCTACACATCCCCGTACCAACTCGCACACGTGGGGACTACTAAGTCAACCCTCCATCCGCTACACACCATCGAAGCGAAGGCGCCAGCAGCGATCGACGTGCTCATCGCCCATATAAATTCGTGGCATAGCCACCAGATAATTGTCTCATAAGACACCACATTCAGATAATGTAACCGAAGTTACCACATTCAGATAATGTGACCGAAGTCATCACATTCACTTCCCCTTTCTCATAAATCCCGAATGACCCATATTTTTTTTATATCATGCATCTCATACTTAAATTCACATTCATATATATTTTCACATGTTATAAAATAACATATTTCATAATCCTAATGGGAGTAGGAAACGTACCTGAGTACTTTTGTACCACATTAGGGTACTTAGCCATATTCACATTAAAATATATATATATATACATAGATTAAATATTGCCATGTATCATATTAAATGATAGTGGGGATTACACACCTGATTCGCTTAATGAAGTCCTTGAAATCCCGAAGAAAACCTTCCAAATTTCGGCCATGGAATTCTAAAGGAGTTAGATTCCTATATTTCGGCTAAAAAGAGAGATTGAAAATCAAATAATGGCTGATCTTACCTTTTTGAATGAAATCGACAACACCCTTCTGTCACAACAAAGATTCGGCTTTGGCAGAATTTCGGCTTGGTTGGATTGTGTTTTTGGTTTTGAATAAAAGAGAGAGGAGGCTAGGGAATTCGGTTAGACAAAGGAAAAGAGAAAAGAAGAGGAGAGAACCCTAAGAATTTCGGCAGGGCAGAGAAAAAAAAAGAAAACTGATGAGTATCCCTCCTTCCTTCCTCCCTTTTATTGACGAAATTATCAGCTAAGGAGTCCCTGACTTGGCCACCACTCTTCAATTCGATAGCTTTATCCTTTAATTATCATAAAATAAAAGAGTTTAATCCAGCCTTTATCTCATGGAAATTATGATAAATAAATTCCTTTTTGAAAATACTTAAGATAAATCATCATTTATCTCTCCAATAAAAAAAACCTTTATTTATCCTTAATAGCCAAATTTTAAAGAGGATAAACCTCCCTTTTTCTAGAAGCCTTTCCGTCCACTCCTTGGCTTATGGAAGCAAAAATAAAACCTCCTTTATTTGCTTCCCAAGTGACTCGAACCCAGGCCCAACACCTTGCATGTGGCGCCATTTCCAGAGGCCCTAAGTGACATCTTCAGGCCACTTTTCCAAGCCTGTTTGTGTGTCAAATTTCACAAACTTTTTCTTTTAAGGCCACCTTGCCATGATTTTTTATTTTAGAATTTAAAACTTGACATTTCTGGGTCATTTCTAAGTTTCCTAAAATTTTCGATCGGCTCTGTAAACTTGCCATTTCCTTACATTTCCAGGTTTCCAAAAATGTTCATGTCTATGCATTTCCAGGTTTCCAAAAATGTTCATTTCCATTTCCATTTTCATACATTTCCGAATTTCCAAAAATATTAAAAATTTATTCATATTACTTAAGACTTGTCATTTCGTACAATTAAACCGAAAATGCATAGGCCCTTTCCAGGATGTTACAATTCTACCCCTCTTAAAATAATTTTGTCCTCAAAATTACTTACTAACGAACAATCGTACGGTCTAACTCACCCCACTACGCTATTGCTGCGCACTCTGATCTTAAAGAACTATCACACTTTCTAGGCACATTCTCTAGGTTCACATCCAAGGTTTCAGTCACTTTCCTAGCAATACAAGAATAAGCTAACCCTATAACAAGCAAAGCATTTAAGGGTGTTCCAGAAATAAGGAACGTACCCGTTGTCATATCTGGCACATCTTCCTCCTCACGATGGCCAACTGCATAAACCAACCGTGGTTGCCTCGCGTCTGCACCTTCAGCATCTCTGCTTGGTGCTCCACGTCCTCGGCCCGAACCATTTCCTCCATGGTTCGGTCCACGACCTCGCCGAGGCTGTTGTCCACCTCTACCAGCCTGATTAATATTCTAAGTTGCTGGTCGACTCTCATCTGGTTTCTTGGGACAATCCTTGAGCATATGGTCCTTGGACCCACACCGAAAAACATCCTCCCGTTTTTTCCAAAGACTCCCTAAGTGCTTCTTTCCACAATGCTCACAAGGACGATCATCGCCATCCTGCACTCGACTAGCGATTTCGCGCCCATCAACTCTAGGCCTCTTATTCTCGGATGATCCGGACAATCCAAAACCTCTTTCGGCCTATTCCAATCGGTGTTCGCCTTGCGAATCCTTAATTCCTTCAGCCACTTTAGCCTTTTCCACTAACGTAAAAAATTCGCGCTCCTGATGCGGTGCTATCAACAATCTTAGATCATCCCTTAGCCCGTCCTCAAAACGGACACAACGCTCATGCTCAGTTGCCACTACTCCTCGAGCATATCGACTCAACCTCAAGAATTCAGCCTCATACTCCGCCACGGACTTGTTCCCTTAAACCAGCCCCAGAAAAGCCTTCCTTTGCTCATCTGTATACCTGGTTCCCACATATTTCTTCTGAAATGCTTCCTTAACAAACTCCTAGGTCAGATCCTCAGCCGTGGTACCATCCCGAGCAGTTAACCACCATTGATACACTTCATCGCGTAACAATGCCACCATCCCTTTCAACTTCTCCTCAGGGATCAGATCAAGCTCATCCATTATGCGCTCCGTCGCTTCCAACCAGTACTCAGCTGTACTGGGTGCTACTCTGGACACTCCACGAAACATTTCAGCTCCATTAGCTCAGAGCCGTTCAGGCACAAACTTACGTGTTCCCAAATTTCCACCTGCACCAGCCACCAATTCCAAAACTCGCAGCACAGCCTGCGACACAGCATCTTCCCCCATCTGAGCTTGCTGCTCAACATTAACAGCTGGGGGTGGTGGTGGCGGTGGTACTTCATTATCTGATCCTTGACCCGATCTAACGGGTTCCGACCTAGTCATTCTTCCTCTACCCCTTCCACGATGACCACGTCCTCTAGAGCTCATTTTCTCACGTCGAGATCTGATTAAGAAGTTTTATAAATTAGTCATTGTTCCACTTATTTACCCGCGAAGGAGTTTTATGAAAAAAAAGGATTTATGAGTGGTTCTTTCGTATTCATACAAACACGCAGTCTTTCCATTCATTCATTCATCCATCAAACAAGTATGAACTTTCGTTCATTCAGAGAAACGTTGTAGTTTTCATTGTTATTGTTTTTCCACTACCTAGGGGTATTTTCGTAATTTGTCCTACAAGGGCATTTTCGTAATTTTTCAAAAGAAAAAGTTCCTTGGTGATTTCGTCAAAAAGTATTTTGGTAATTTCAAAGTCCCGGAGTAATTTGGAAAAATTTTGAAATCCGAGGGTATTTCGGTAATTTTTGACCTCAGGGGTATTTTGGTAATTTTTTGCAAACCGGGGAAAATTTGTAAAAATTAACAAATCAGGGATATTTTAAAATTTGTAAGACTTTGAAGGTTCTTTTTGTGAGTTTTTCTTTTCAAAACGATGCTGTTGCAAAAATTTTGGAAATCAGGGTCATTTTGGTAATTTTGTAAGTTAGGGAAAATTTTGTAATTTTCCACAATTCAAGGTATTTTTGATAGTTTGCAAATTAGGGTTTTTGAACATTTCTAAAATAATGGAATTTTGGCAAAACTGTTGGGTAGTTGGTCATTTTATAAACCAAGGGTATTTTGGTAATTTTACCACTAGGGGCATTATTGTAATTTCATAAAGAGGAAAAAAAAATTTTAGGAGAATTTTGTAAAGATGGTTTTCATGAATTTAGAAGAGAGTTTTAAAACTAGGGTTTTGAAAAAAACACGGCTAGTTCCCTTTCGGGTTTTAGTCATTGTGTTTAGCCTATGACCGAGTCCTCTTGGTCGGGGTGAACCAAAGCTACGCACTGTGTAGGATTCCAAAATAAGAGGAGGTGAGTCACTAGGACTCGCTAAGTACTGTGCTCTTCCGGATCCAATCTTAGACATGCGCACAATGGTTACCACACCCTAACCCGGCGTCTTAGTCATAGGTTTGTTTAATGGAATTAAGTCTTATGTGTTTGTGTTTGAGTAAACTAGTCCTAGGGTTCAAGTTCCTATCATGCCATTCTACGTTCCATTCCTCTTCTACCCTTCCATAATTCATAACATAAACCACATAATCACACAAATGGTTAGGGGTACTTACCTTGTGGACTGCGGGTCGGAGACTTAGGTGCCATGCCAGAAAACCTGCTCATTTTCAAAAATGCTTTCATAAAACTCATTTGGGCTCGATTTGAAAACGTTTTGGGCCTTAGCCCACAGGCCGAGAGTTTAAAATTGGGCTCTGATACCAAACTAAAACACCCCAAACCCGGCCCACGAGCTTTGACCAGATTTGGTATGTTCCTCAAGTAAATCGATTCAAAATATCTTTTGTTCTTAGGAAAACTTGTGTGATTTTAAGAAAAATATTGCTTTGGGTTGGCCTTGTGTTGAAAACAGGTTCGTTCTATATTGAAATCCCTTTTATCTTAAGTGACAAAATATTTAGGTTTTAGTTTAAAAGAAATTTTAATTAAATTTTAATAGATAAAATTCATAATCATGATAAATAAAAATAAGTGTAAAGTAATTCAACTATGGCCTTATGGCCTTATTACATCAAATAATTCCCAAAATAATTCAAAGTACTAAAATAAATTCAAGAGTCCTCAAAAATATAAACTTAATGTTGAGCATGGCCACCACAAGTTCTGCCGTCCCGGTCCATCACTGTTCATCACCTGAAAAATGTTCCCCAACGGGGTGAGTCAAACAGACTCAATGTGTACACGACACTAAATCATAATAGAATCAGGCATATCACATATTACACATTCAAAACATAGAATAGAGGTTATGATGCATTCCCAAACCCAAACCTAGGTGCCATCCGCTACACATCCCCGTACCAACCTGCACACCGTGGGGACTACTAAGTCAACCCTCCATCCGCTACACACCATCGAAGGCAGTCGCTGCAGTCGACGTGCTCATCGCCCATATAAATTCGTGGCATAGCCACCAGATAATTGTGTCATGAGACACCACATTCAGATAATGTAACCGAAGTTACCACATTCAGATAATGTGACCGAAGTCATCACATTCACTTCCCCTTTCTCATAAATCCCGAATGACCCATATTTTTTTTATATCATGCATCTCATACTTAAATTCACATTCATATATATTTTCACATGTTATAAAATAACATATTTCATAATCCTAATGGGAGTAGGAAACGTGCACAGTACTTTTGTACCACATTAGGTACTACTTAGCCATATTCACATTAAAAATATATATATACATAGATTAAATATTGCCATGTATCATATTAAATGATAGTGGGGATTACACACCTGATTCGCTTAACGAAGTCCTTGAAATCCCGAAGAAAACCTTCCAAATTTCGGCCATGGAATTCTAAAGGAGTTAGATTCCTATATTTCATTAAAAAGAGAGATTGAAAATCAAATAATGGCTGATCTTACCTTATTGAATGAAATCGATAACACCCTTCTGTCACAACAAAGATTCGGCTTTGGCAGAATTTCGGCTTGGTTGGATTGTGTTTTTGGTTTTGAATAAAAGAGAGAGGAGGCTAGGGAATTCGCTAGACAAAGGAAAAGAGAAAAGAAGAGGAGAGAACCCTAAGAATTTCGGGCAGGCGTAGAAAAAAAAAAGAAAACAGATGAGTATCCCTCCTTCCTTCCTCCCTTTTATAGACGAAATTATCAGCTAAGGAGTCCCTGACTTGGCCACCACTCTTCAATTCGATAGCTTTATCCTTTAATTATCATAAAATAAAAGGGTTTAATCCAGCCTTTATCTCATGGAAATTATGATAAATAAATTCCTTTTGAAAATACTTAAGATAAATCATCATTTATCTCTCCAATAAAAAAAACCTTTATTTATCCTTAATAGCCAAATTTTAAAGAGGATAAACCTCCCTTTTTCTAGAAGCCTTGCCGTCCACTCCTTGGCTTATGGAAGCAAAAATAAAACCTCCTTTATTTGCTTCCCAAGTGACTCGAACCCAGGCCCAACACCTTGCATGTGGCGCCATTTCCAGAGGCCCTAAGTGACATCTTCAGGCCACTTTTCCAAGCCTGTTTGTGTGTCAAATTTCACAAACTTTTTCTTTTAAGGCCACCTTGCCTTGATTTCCTATTTTAGAATTTAAAACTTGACATTTCTGGGTCATTTCTAAGTTTCCTAAAATTTTCGATCGGCTCTGTAAACTTGCCATTTCCTTACATTTCCAAGTTTCCAGAAATGTGTACTTTCCATTTTTGAATCATTTCCTTACATTTCCAGGTTTCCAAAAATGTTCATGTCTATGCATTTCCAGGTTTCCAAAAATGTTCATTTCCATTTCCATTTTCATACATTTCCGAATTTCCAAAAATATTAAAAATTTATTCATATTACTTAAGACTTGTCATTTCGTACAATTAAACCGAAAATGCATAGGCCCTTTCCAGGATGTTACTCTATCTCTAGGCGCGCGATCAACTCCGCTTAACTATGCTAGATCTAGTATTAGGCAGGGACTTTTGCTCCTCCACCTAAGCACATCAAACTTGAATTAATATCCGCGAAATATCAACACAAGAATTAAGAACACATAATTAAGAACAAATCAAATATTTATCATATAGTTCAGTAAACGATAACAAGATTCATCTAAGTTTCATCCCCCTCAGGTATCTGAGGGTTTAGTTTATAACAATAAAAGAAAACATCTCAGAAGAAAAGATAAAACAAAACATAAGAAATCCCTAAAACGCCCTGAAGGAATTGAAGAGGAGATCCTCCGTCTTGAGTATGATTCCGGCTTCTTGAGATTAATCCACTGGCTATCCCCGAGTGAATCCCCACAAATCTGCCCTCTCTGGCCTAGCAAGACGCCCCCTAAATTGTAGCTTTAGGCTCCCGTGGACTCCCCCCTTTTAGGTCATACTTAGGGTGTATTTATAGGCTTTTGGAATGTGTTTCTTTGCCCCTAAGTATCCAAATCTGATTGAAATTGCTCTTTTCTGCGGCAGGGACACGGCCATGGCACACGCCCGTGTGAATCATCTTTAGGTCATGTTTGGACTTCATTACTGAGGCACGGCCGTGTATTACGTGGCTTAGACCGTGTTCGAGATTATTCAGGAGGCACGGCCGTGTGGTCTTGGGCCCAGGCCGTGTTGATTTCGTGCTTTGGCCTTTGGCTCGTTTTAAGCCCGTTTCTCGTTCTTTTCATCCTCCTGCTTTCACGAGTATAAAACATGAAAAGAAAGGATTAAGAGCACCTTTTTACATAAATCAAGGGATAAATCATCCAAAAGTATGCTAAATGTGGGATTAAAATATGTTACTTTTACGGTTTATCACATACATATGAATGAGTAGATCCAGGATCAATCAGTGCAATAACATTAGTGTCGTAAAGATAAAATGTACCACTAATAACATCAGGTGATGACGCATCTTCGCGAGCACAAATAGCGTAAGCTCTAGCAGGTACTCTAGCCTCAGGTCTCACTGTTGAATCTCTCGTTATACCTCGATTACCACTTGCATTTCCCACATTTCTTGGCGGCCTCCCTCGAGTAGCTGTATTGCTCGATCTTGCATTCTGAGATTTATCTTTTTCATTTAGCTCGGGACAATATCTGATAAAATGATCTTGTGAACCACAACTATAACAAGCTCTATTATTATTTTTCATCCAGCACTCTCCAAAATGTCGTCTTCCACACTGTTGGCACTCGGGTTTAACATCTTTCACATTGCCAACACTTGATACCGATGTAGTTTGAGCTTTAGGGCTGGTATACTGCTTTCCACGATCCTCGATTAGAATATCCCATCAAGCCGCTGATCGGTTAAAATAGTCTCTGGATTTCTTCGATGAAGATTGATACGGCTTACTCATCGATCTTTTTCTAGAGTCCCTAGCTTCTGAATCTGCCTTTCTCTTTTCTTTGTTAAGATCCTCGGCTTTACAAGCCTTTTCAACAAGAACGACAAATTCTTTCAACTTTAGAATTCTGACTAGTAGTTTTATATCTTCGTTCAATCCATCTACGAATCGCTTGCACATAATTTCTTCAGTGGAAACATATTCCCGAGCATACTTGCTCAACCGTACAAATTCTTTTTCATACTCTGTTACAGTCTTTCGGCCTTCTTTCAACTCTAAAAATTCTTTATGCTTCTGATCGAGAAATCTTTGATTGATGTATTTCTTTTGAAATTCAGATTGAAAGAACTCCCAAGTAACCCGTTCTTTCAGAACTACAGATATCAACGTGTTCCACCATTGGTATGTGGTGCCTCTCAGCAAAGATACAACACATTTAATATATTCATTAGGAGTACATGACAATTCATCGAATACTCGAGTCATATTTTCAAGCCAGAACTCAGCTCTCTCTGCATCATCATCAACAGTAGCCCAGAACTCTTCAGCCCCATGTTTACGTATCTTATCTACTGGAGGCTTGTTCAATCTTAAAAGCTCAACTCCTTGAGGAGCTACGGGTACAGGTTGGGGAATAG
Organism: Gossypium sturtianum; assembly: GCA_025698515.1. Taxonomy (NCBI): domain Eukaryota; kingdom Viridiplantae; phylum Streptophyta; class Magnoliopsida; order Malvales; family Malvaceae; genus Gossypium; species Gossypium sturtianum. The sequence continues at coordinate 88,166,402 of CM046955.1, forward strand.
GAGGGGGTGGAGGTTGTTGAGCAGCCGGGTTCGTACGAATAGATTGAGTGAACAACTCATTCATCATTTGGAAGAAGGCTTCTTTAGCCTCTTCTCCCTGGCTACCCGTCACAGGTTTAGAATCAGTTGGCGCTATCCCTTGTGCGGGAGCAGGCGCATTACTCTCAACTTCATCAGCTATAGCTCGATTGGGAACCATTACTATATGAAAACACAGTTTAAAATGTCAAGAGTCATCACACTATCGCAGTTTATATATGGAATGTATAGCTAGACTGTCACACACACTACGTTAGTCATAGAATCGACTAAACCGTAGCTCTGATACCAATAAATGTAACACCCCTAACCCGTATCTGTCGCCAGAGTAGGGTTACGAGGTATTACCGATCAATACACATCATTTAACATACAATACTTATACATTTACGCATTCATACTCAAATACCATTCAACACAATCATATTGTCCCTTATAATAGCCTACGAGATCTTAAGCATGCTTTAGAAGTGGTTTGGGACTAAATCGATATCATACAAAAATTCTGGAAACTTAGAAATTTTTCATGCAAACAAGGGTCACACGCCCACGTGAATAGGCTGTGTGCCTAACACGGCTAATAGACATGCCCATGTCTCAGGTCATGTGAAAACAAAGCATACATACTGACTTGGGTCACACGGCCGACCACACGCCCGTGTGTCTAGCCCGTGTACCCTTCAAAGTGGCCACACACGCCCGTGTGCCAGGCCGTATGCTAGGCCGTGTCAAAACTGTAGCGTATACTGACTTATGCAACACGGCCAAGTCACACGCCCGTGTGCTAGGCTGTGTGCCAATTAGGGGGGTATACTGACTTGTACCAAACGGCCAGTCACACGCCCGTGTGTGAGACCACGTGGAGCATACTGACTTCAATTTAATTTCAACACCAGGGGACACACGGCCGTGTAACATGACCGTGTGCCACACACTGCTGAGACACACGCCCGTGTCTCTGCCCGTGTGGACAAAAATAGGCCATTTGCAAGGCCAATTTGCGACCCCATTTTGCACATACCTATATTGTACAAATTGTACCATTTCAAGGCACAAATATGCAGCCAAATCAATCCAAATTCATGCACATTTTATGCTTCACTATTATAACTATTTCACTTACTCAAATATAAACCAAAACAACATCAATAATATGGTTCATTTACCATAATTCAAATATACAATTCAATCATCTAAACCATTCCATACATACATTATCAAGCATCAATTCTCAAGCACATAGCTTTCTAATTTACCTAATATAATTAGCATTATAGATTCAACTTTAACCACACAATATAGGTCAATTACCATACTCAAAATATAACCATTTGCACATTTATAAACATCATCAACTTTCATTATCATAAGCCAACTCAAATGGATCAAAATACATGTTCATTGAACATACCAAAATGAATCAAACCTATACATGCCATATACCATATATACATAACTCAAAAGTACCAAGTAGATGGTTGGATAGTGTGACGTAGACTCTGATGATCCCCGAATCCGAGCTAGCTTTGAATTCACTATAAAACATGGGAAAAAACAATCAAAGTATGCTTCAAAGCTTAGTAAGTTCGTACTAAATATACTCAACAATTCATAAAATACAAATCATCAATTTGAACAAGTTAGTGTATAATCCATGATAATATCAAACCTTCCATAAGCTTATTCATATACTTATATGCAAAGTCATAACCTTTTCTATTTGAACTTCATACTTACATGTACATACCTGTACAAATTCATAATGAATTCATACCTTCCCGCAACACTGTCTAATACTTGATGTTTTGCACACTAAGTGCCATCGCATAGCCGAAGCTATTATAATTCCGCACACTGAGTGCCTTACTCGATGTTTTGCACACTAAGTGCCATCGCATAATCGAAGCTATTATAATTTCGCACACTAAGTGCCTTACTCGATGTTTCACACACTAAGTGCCACCGCATAGCCGAAGCTATTATAATCCCGCACACTAAGTGCCAAACACAGTCGATTTTGTCGTCGAACTTGACCGTAGTCTCACATATACAATTTATACAATATCAAAGCATTAAAAGCACAATTGTAACAATGTTTATCACGTACGAACTTACCTCGGATGCTAGAACGGCAAATCGAGTCGTTTAGTCGATCACTTTCGTTTTTCCCCGATCTAGATCTAAATTCCGCTTTTCTTGATCTAAATGTATTCAAAATTAACTTATCCAATCATCTATTCATTCAATTTAGTCCAAAACATACTTTAAGGCATATTTACCCTATTACCCCTAAACTTTCACATTTTTCACAATTTAGTCATTATTGCACAAGATCACAAATTCATACAATTTAATCCAATTTCATGATAGCTGAATTTCACTAGTGTCCATATTAGCCCATATTTCTAATTTATTTCACATTTTAACCACACATCTCTCACATTTCACAATTTAGCCCCTAATTTGCATTTTTACCAAAAATCACTTAACAAAACTTGTTTAACAAACATCAAATGTTCATACTCTATCACTAAACATCAAAACTCATACTTATTCATCAATGGCAACATTCAAAATCTTTAACAGTTTTGCAAGTTAGTCCCTGGGCTAGCTAGAACACGAAGCAACGATCTCAAAAACAAAGAAATCATTAAAAATGGATTAAAATTGCATACCTAATCAAAGGACTTAGGGTTGCCGAAACTTAAACTCCCATGGCTTCCATTCTTTCTCAATTTTCGGTAGTGGAAGATGATACTTAATTTTGTTTTTTGTTTATTTTAAGTTTAATTACAAAATTACAATTATAACCTTAATAAATATTTGTTATTTCACTACATGCCAAACCATTATCATCCATTAACTCAATAATGGGTTAATTATCACTTAAGGACATTAACTTTAAGGTTCTATAGCTATTAGATACTTTTACCTAATAGAACTCTACTTTTACACTTTACGCGATTTAGTCCTTTTTCTCAAATTGACCAATTAAACGATAAAATTTCTTAACGAAATTTTCACACCAACATAATATCATACTGTAAACATTAAAATAATAATAAAATAAATATTTTGACCTCAGATTTGTGGTCCTAAAACAACTATTCCGATTTGACTAAAAACGGACTGTCACAAAAATCAACAAACGAAGGGGTGTTACGGACTTGATTTACCTTAAGTATGTGCTCAACTGAGAATGCCTCTTGAATGGTTGTAAGTGGAGAATGTAACACCCCTAACCTATCTCTGCCTCTGGATTAGGGTTTTGGAGAATTACCGAACAATCAAAAATATTTAAACATCATAACACTCAATTAGACTAATCATATCATAATCCATCCATTCACATACACTTTGTCCCTAAATCGAGCCTTTGAGGCCTTAGAAATAACTTAGAAGCAATTTGGGACTAATTTGAAACAAAATAGGAAGTTTACGAAAAACATGCAAAAATTGGAAAAAGGGGTCACACGGCCGTGCGGCCAGGCCGTGCAACATTTGAACAAGGGACACACGGCCGTGTCCCAGCTCGTGCCCTCACCTATATAACTCTCTGACTAGGGTCACACGGCCATGTCACACGCACGTGTGCCAGACCGTGTAACTCTCTAAGTTTCCCCACACACCCGTATGCCAAGCCATGTAACTTACTGACTTGCACCCTTTGAAATCCTTTGATGACACACAGCTGTGTCACCAGGCCATGTGTCTCACACGACTAAGTCACACGCCCGTGTCTCAGACCGTGTGGACCCAAATTTTGTAACATCCCCAAACCCGGCCCATTCGCTACGACCGAATCTGGTTATGTCACTGGGGAAAGTCGGATGAAAATCTTTATTAACTTAGCATAAAGCATGAAAGAATTCAATTTTTGAAAACCATGTTCATTTAAAGCAATATGCAAACTTTAGAAGTTACAAATTGTCTGAAAATACTTTATTAAACATACTTTTATAAATAGGGTACTGGAATTAAAACCATTTTCACATAGAAATCCAAATTAGATAAACCATGGTTAAAGTAATACCAAAATAATAAAATGGCCTTTATTACAACCCAATAATTCAAATAAAGTACTTATATCAAAACCAAGCATAAAATATTAAATCATCATCTTCGGCATGGGCCACCTTGTCCCCTCCGATCCCGGTCCAACTTTATGCAATACTGAAATGGTTAAAGGAAAAGGTGAGTCACCAAGACTCGAGTGTGCAACCCTTTTTCCCGATTAGCAAAACATCATATGCAAACATAACATAATCATCATGCATCCAATTAATATGCACCCACTCCTAACCATCCATTCACCTTTTCTACCCCATGTGGTACCAAACCACCGGTGGTGCTAAACCACCGGTGACATATAGTCACAATGTGTTACCAAAACACCGTGTCCCAAAGACACAATATCCGTCAATGTGGTACCAAACCACCGGTGTCCCAAAGACACAATGTGCTACCAAAGCACCGGTGACCGAAGTCACAAATCCAATGATGATGGGGCCAACCCATCGTGTGATACCAAATCACTAGCGCACGATCCCATATCTCAAGTGGGGCCAACCCACGGTGGTCAAACCACGGGGACAAGTCGCAATGAGGTGCCAAACCTCCGGTGTCCCAAAGACACAATGTGCTACCAAAGCACCGGTGACCGTAGTCACGAATGCGTGATGGGGCCAACCCATCGTGTGATACCAAATCACCGGCGCCAATCCCAGATCTCACAAGTGGGGCCAACCCACGGTGGTGTTAACCACGTGGGACGAGACGCCGAGGTACCAAACCTCGGAGGTGCCAAACCTCCGTGACCCAAAGTCACAAAGTTGTGTTACCAAAACATCGGTGCTCGTCGGCACAAAATATCACCGCCCCTCCACTCATATCACCCATCATCATACCAACTCATGTATAGTATTCAAATCATGCAAACATGTTTAACGTTGCATCTCATAGCACATACATCATAAATCATGACATCATGTATCAATAACGGTACTCATAATGAAACGGACTTACGAATCCGTGCACATACCCCATAGGGTATCATATCACTCAACCATACTATTTCGGTTTTACCAATCAATCAGTTTATCAAACATATACAAAGCAAGAAGTGTGTTAGTTTACACACTGATTACTAATGCGACTATCAAATCCAGTAGATCAAGATCTAACGCACTAGATCCCCATTCCTTAACACTCTTCGAGCACTAGCCACAACCCGAGATATGCGAGATCAAGCCTTCCCACAATCGGCCAAAACTAAACAACATAATCATGCTAATCAACCTTTAAGGGTATAACCGTAATTTTACCTACCAAGGGCATTTTCGTAATTTACCCACCAAGGGTATATCGGTAATTTACCCTTCAGGGATATTTTGGTAATTTACCCACTAAGGGTATTTCAGCAATTTCAGACTGGAATGGCCTTTCCAAAGGCCCAAATGTCACCCCGAGCGACTCAATACTACCACTTCCTGGTCGTGCGGACGATTGGGCCTAAAACTCGATTCTGCCCATTCGGCCCACACGCCGTGTGGCCCACCTAACACAAATCTAGCCACGTTTATGAGATTCACCTAGTCTAGTTCACTATATACTACACCATCATACATTTTACTAATAAGGGCCCACGGGCCCATTGGGCCCACTTCGGCCCATCACGCCCAAGCGACCCCAACCCACAAGAATACTACGATGGCCTCAACTATCGCGTCGAAGCCCCACACGCGCGCCGCACGCTTGTGTGCTACTATTGCCGTGGATCGCACTTTCGGCATTCGCCGCTCTACAACTAGAGTAGAGAGAGTTACACACCGATAGGACTCGGTGTTAATCCGCACTCCGACCACTCCTGTGCCCAAACGCCTCCAAGATGTGTTTACTCTCCTCCTAGGATGCTCCTTATATAGCTAGCACTTCACCTTCCTTCTTTGTATCTTTCCGATGTGGGATCCCTTCGTCACAAGAGTTTAAATTCAATGAAACTCTTCCATCCAGCACCATAAAATAAATACTCCCTTGCTTCTCATGAGATTCGAACCTGTGCTCCCTTGCAACATAATCCACGCTGTTAACCACTTGGCCACAAGCTCCTCTTGTGTCTTAAACCATGCGCAACTAAATATAAATCTATAGCCAAATTCTCGAGGTCCAAGTAAAAAGAAAACCAAAATGCAAAAGCCAAGACTTGAACCTTGGACCTCCTTCCTTCCTTGTGGCGTCACCCCTTGTCCCTTATGTGGCGTCACTTTGCCACTACACCACACACTCCACTTGTGTCATTTTTCCCCACATTTTATTCTTAAGGCCTACTCCGCCAACTTCCAGGTGTTTTGCACCTAAAACCAAAATTTCCCCAAAGCTAATATTTGATCCCGGACTTCATAGAAGCCCTCTAACCTTCCAAAATAACTTACCTAATAAGTCTAACTTGCATTTAAGCCGGTCTCTTGTTCTCCAAAAATTTAAACGCTACTACGCCTAAGGCCCATTGGGCTCAATTCTCCTAGGCCCAATTCCTTTTACCCTAAAAATCTAAATTTTCCAAAGCCTTCCCTTCTCATCCCAACATTCTTAGAGCCTCTAAAACTCAACCAAGCACTCCCAAAACCTACTAACACTTGATTTATGCCCCATACGCACATGCCCCTAAACCAGGTGTTACAATTCTACCCTCCTTAAAATAATTTCGTCCTCGAAATTACTTGTCTAAACTAATGATCCAATTCTCTCCACTACGCTATCATCGCAAGACTCGATCTCCAAGAGCTAACATACTTTACGAGCAACAAAATAAACAATCCCAAAATCGCCTCTACCACGCCCACGAGAAGTACGACCACGCCCCTAGAACTCATATCTAGCGTCGCGATTTAATCGATTAAAAGTTTTATGCATTAGAAATTTTGTTCCACTGTTTAATCCACGAGCAAATTTTATGAACAGTTTTTCGGAAGTCGTTCTTTCGAGCAATCAAAGTTTCGGTTTCTAAAGTAATCCACTATTGCAATCATCCGATCACATCAATAACTCACAAGCAATAGTAAGGGGTACTTACCGTGGACTTCGAATCGAGGTACAGTGCCATGCCACCTAACTCAAAAGTTTCTTAAAAACCCATATTGCAAAAACCCATTTTGAAAATCAAGCTTGAGCCCAAAACCCTCAAAGCCGAGTTTTGAACCGGGCTCGATACTAAATCGTAATATCCCCAAACCCGGCCCATTCGCTACGACCGAATCAAATCTGTTATGTCACTGGGAAAGTCGGATGAAAATCTTTATTAACTTAGCATAAAGCATGAAAGAATTCAATTTTTGAAAACCATGTTCATTTAAAGCAATATGCAAACTTTAGAAGTTACAAATTGTCCGAAAATACTTTATTAAACATACTTTTATAAATAGGTCTACTGGAATTAAAACCATTTTCACATAGAAATCCAAATTAGATAAACCATGGTTAAAGTAATACCAAAATAATAAAATGGCCTTTATTACAACCCAATAATTCAAATAAAGTACTTATATCAAAACCAAGCATAAAATATTAAATCATCATCTTGGCATGGGCCACCTTGTCCTCTCCGATCCCTGTCCACTTTATGCAATACTGAAATGGTTAAAGGAAAAGGTGAGTCACCAAGACTCAGTGTGCAACCCTTTTTCCCGGATTAGCAAAACATCATATGCAAACATAACATAATCATCATGCATCCAATTAATATGCACCCACTCCTAACCATCCATTCACCTTTTCTACCCCATGTGGTACCAAACCACTGGTGGTGCCAAACCACCGTGACATATAGTCACAATGTGTTACCAAAACACTGTGTCCCAAAGACACAATATCCGTCAATGTGGTACCAAACCACTTTGGTGTCCCAAAGACACAATGTGCTACCAAAGCACTGGTGACCGAAGTCACAAATCCAATGATGATGGGGCCAACCCATCGTGTGATACCAAATCACTAGCAGACGATCCCATATCTCAAGTGGGGCCAACCCACGGTGGTCAAACCACAGGGACAAGTCGCAATGAGGTGCCAAACCTCCGGTGTCCCAAAGACACAATGTGCTACCAAAGCACTTTGGTGACCGTAGTCACGAATGCGGTGATGGGGCCAACCCATCGTGTGATACCAAATCACCGGCGCCAATCCCAGTATCTCACAAGTGGGGCCAACCCACGGTGGTGTTAACCACAGGGACGAGACGCTGAGGTACCAAACCTCTGGAGGTGCCAAACCTCTGGTGACCCAAAGTCACAAAGTTGTGTTACCAAAACACTGGTGCTCACAAGACACAAAATATCACCGCCCCCTCCACTCATATCACCCATCATCATACCAACTCATGTATAGTATTCAAATCATGCAAACATGTTTAACGTTGCATCTCATAGCACATACATCATAAATCATGACATCATGTATCAATAATAAAGACTCATAATGAAACGGACTTACCTGAATCCGTGCACATACCCCATAGGGTATCATATCACTCAACCATACTATTTCGGTTTTACCAATCAATCAGTTTATCAAACATATACAAAGCAAGAAGTGTGTTAGTTTACACACCTGATTACTAATGCGACTATCAAATCCCGTAGATCAAGATCTAACGCACTAGATCCCCCATTCCTTAACACTCTTCGAGCACTAGCCACAACCCGAGATATGCGAGATCAAGCCTTCCCCTACAATCGGCCAAAACTAAACAACATAATCATGCTAATCAACCTTTAAGGGTATAACCGTAATTTTACCTACCAAGGGCATTTTCGTAATTTACCCACCAAGGGTATATCGGTAATTTACCCTTCAGGGATATTTTGGTAATTTACCCACTAAGGGTATTTCAGTAATTTCGTACCTGGAATGGCCTTTCCAAAGGCCCAAATGTCACCCCGAGCGACTCAGCTACCACTTCCGGTCGTACCGGACGATTGGGCCTAAAACTCGATTCTGGCCCATTCGGGCCCACACGCTCGTGTGGCCCACCTAACACAAATCTAGCCACGTTTATGAGATTCACCTAGTCTAGTTCACTATATACTACACCATCATACATTTTACTAATAAGGGCCCACGGGCCCATTGGGCCCACTTCGGCCCATCACGGCCCAAGTAGCCCCAACCCACAAGAATACTACTGATGGCCTCAACTATCGCGTCGAAGCCCCACACGTGCGCTCGCACGCTTGTGTGGCTACTATTGCCGTGACCGGCACTTCGGCATTCGCCGCTCTACAACTAGAGTAGAGAGAGTTACACACCTGATAGGACTCTGGTGTTAATCCGCACTCCGACCACTCCTGTGCCCAAACGCCCTCCAAGATGTGTTTACTCTCCTCCTAGGATGCTCCTTATATAGCTAGCACTTCACCTTCCTTCTTTGTATCTTTCCGATGTGGGATCCCTTCGTCGATGAGTTTAAATTCAATCAAACTCTTCCATCCTGCATCATAAAATAAATACTCCCTTGCTTCTCATGAGATTCGAACCTGTGCTCCTTGCAACATAATCCACGCTGTTAACCACTTGGCCACAAGCTCCTCTTGTGTCTTAAACCATGCGCAACTAAATATAAATCTATAGCCAAATTCTGAGGTCCAAGTAAAAAGAAAACCAAAATGCAAAAGCCAAGACTTGAACCTTGGACCTCCTTCCTTCCTTGTGGCGTCACCCCCTTGTCCCTTATGTGGCGTCACTTTGCCACTACACCACACACTCCACTTGTGTCATTTTTCCCACATTTTATTCTTAAGGCCTACTGCCAACTTCCAGGTTTTTTGCACCTAAAACCAAAATTTCCCCAAAGCTAATATTTGATCCCGGGACTTCATAGAAGCCCTCTAACCTTCCAAAATAACTTACCTAATAAGTCTAACTTGCATTTAAGCCGGTCTCTTGTTCTCCAAAAATTTAAACGCTACTACGCCTAAGGCCCATTGGGCTCAATTCTCCTAGGCCCAATTCCTTTTTACCCTAAAAATCTAAATTTTCCAAAGCCTTCCCTTCTCATCCCAACATTCTTAGAGCCTCTAAAACTCAACCAAGCACTCCCAAAAACCTACTAACACTTGATTTATGCCCCATACGCACAGCCCCTAAACCAGGGTGTTACAAATTTACCTAAAATCAAGCCATTTCATAACCTAACCATGCATGAGCATTCAATCCATCTAAACATATATTCAAGGTACCTAAGCATAAAATGCATAAATATGCCATTTCAAACAACCTAATTCACCTAACCAATATGTCGTTCAAAGGCACCTCAATTTGCATACAAACATCAAGACTTAAACGAAAGCAATTTGACCGTTTCTCATTTACACAATCTAGTGCGTTTAACCAATACATGACAGTTCAAAATGTCTAATTCTAAACCATCACAACATATCAAAAGGGGCACATACACAAGCATTTACAAATGACCAAAGTGACTTAATTTGGCAAGACAACAAATGGTACCAAATCAACATAACTTTCAAAACTTATACATGCCAAAACACCGTTTACACATTCACCAAAATACCATTACATAACACCCTGTACATGCCATTATAAACCTTGGCCAAAGTGCTCAAAAACTACTAAATTAATTGTTGGATAGTGTGATAGGTCTCCGATGAGCTTCCAATCAAATTGAGCTTCCGATAATCTATAAAACAAAGGGAAACAACTACGTAAGCAATGAATGCTTAGTAAGATCATATAAACCAAAACAAAACTTACCATTTCATTTTCATAATAAAAAGCATAAGTGTAAAATCAATCAAAACCATAAGCTTGGCATAAGCCTATACAACATCATCAAAGTCACAAGTTAGTACTCTTGTACATGGTTCAAATGAATTTCTCCATAAACAAGTATATTTGCATATATAAACTCATCATTTAGTCCATAATTCCTTTTCATAAGGTCATGATACATTACATTTGAACACTTAATACTTCTTTCCTTTTCTTAGCCGTTGAACCATCTAGAATTACATCAGATACACGGGAAAGCGCCCACAAAGTTTGTCTTTACATATAATTGTAAACTTTCCTTTACATCATTGCTCACACGAGCTGTGAAATGGGCCTGCTCACACGAGCTGTAGGTCAGAATGTAAGCTACATGATGCTACTCACGCAAGCTGTTAAGTATTCACAACAAATGCAGGACCTTAGCCATCGGTAGGACATTCAAGACCAGCAGCCGAAACATGAAATCCCTAATAACATGTCATTTGTATCCTAAGAATTCCTAAGGTTCAACCGGGACTTAATATCTGCCAATTCATCATAGCTTTCATACATTTTTATATCAATCAATTACATTAAACATAACATAATAAACGTTCAATTTAAATAACATTATTACAATAAACGTTCATACGAACTTACCTCGATAATTAGGGGCATAAGACTAAAGTTGAACTATTCTAAAGCTTTAGCTGATCCTCGGTTTAGATCTGATTGTGGTTTATCTTGATCTAAATAAATAATTTCAATCAATCAAGTTCTTCTATAATTCAATTTCATCCATAATTCATATTTATACAAATTACCAATTTGCCCCTAACATTTTAACTTTTCACAAATTGGTCCTTAAGTTCATAACTTAAAATCTAAACATTTTAACTTAAATCCAACTTAACAACATTTACAAGGGACCTTGAATTAACTTATATTTAACATCATTTCACAATAAAACCCTAGCATTTATACTTTTAACAAATTAATCCCTAAACGCTATTTTCATCAAAAATCACTTAACAAAACTTATTTATTCTTCAACAAGGATTCATAATCTATCAATTATCATCAAAAATAATTCAAAAGCATTCATTGTATAACCCTCAACCTTTAACAATTTTACAAATTAATCCCTGGGCTAGTTAGATTAAGCTAAAACGAACTCAAAAACATAAAAAAAATCACTAAAACTAACCTAAAAAAATACCAACATGCATGGACAATGATAGCCGAATCTTCAAATCACCAAAAATGGTGTTTCTTCTTCAATATTTCGGTGGGGAGAATCCATTTAGAAAAATGATACCATCTTTACTTTGTTTTAGTTTAATTTTATTTATCAAATTACTAATTTAGCCTTTGTCATTAACATTAAAATCAACTAAATCATGTCCATATTTTTCGACTAACCTTAAGAATGGTATAATTACCATTTATGTCCATTCACTTTAAATTTTTATAGCCACTTGACCCCTTTAACCAATAGAACTCAACTTTTACAGTTTTTACGATTTAGTCCTTTTTGCTTAATTAACCATTTAAACTTAAAAAATTCTTTACGAAATTTTAATACGACCTTAATATTATCATGTAGACCTATAATAAATAATAAAATAATAATTTACTTGCCAGAATTGTTGTCCCAAAACTAATGTTTCTGATATCACTAAAAATGGGCTACTAAAACTCTCCCCCTAAAAGAATTTTCGTCCTTGAAAATCTTACCAGAAAATAGGTTTGAGTATTGCACCTTCATAGCTTTTTCGAGTTCCCAGGTAGCTTACTCAATTTCGTGACATTGCCAGAGAACTTTCACTAAATCTATACTCATATTTCTTAACTCTTTAACTTCCCGAGCTAAAATTCTAATCGTGTCTTCAATGTATGACATATCAGGCCGGATCTCAACATCTACAGGTGAAATCACATATGAAGGATCTGATCGGTACCGTCGTAACATCGACACATGAAATACATTATGTATTTTCTCTAACTCTGACAGTAATGCCAACTAAGAAGCCACTGGTCTAATCCTCTCTATGATCTCATACGACCCGATGAATTACAGACAAAGCTTTCCTTTTCGGCCAAAATGGAGGACTTTCCTCCAAGGTGACACTTTTAAGAATACTCTGTCGCTGACTTGAAACTCAATATCTTTTCTTTTCAAATCCGCGTATGATTTCTGACGATTAGAAGCAGTCTTCAAACTGTCTCGTATCACTTTGATCTTTTATTCGATTTCTTGAATCAAATCAACACCAAAAAACTATTTCTCACTCAGCTCAGTCTAATACAACAGTGTTCGACATTTCTGACCATACAAAGCTTCGTACGATGCCATTTTAATGCTCATCTGATAACTGTTATTATTTGCAAACTCAACCAACAAAAGAAATTTCTCCCAGTTGCCTTCGAACTCTAAAACAAAACATTAGAGCATATCTTTGAGTACCTGAATTACTCGCTCAGATTGACCATCGGGCTTTGGATGAAATGCTGTACTAAAATGTAGTCGAGTACCCAGAGCTTCATGTAACTTACTCTAGAATCGAGAAGTAAACCGTGGGTCCCTATCAAAGATAATAGAAATTGGCACTCCGTGCAATCTAGAAATCTCAGAAATGTACAATTCTGCTAATTTCTCAAGTGAGTAATCCGTACGTATTGAAATAAAATGTGTGAATTTTGTCAAACAATCTACAAAGACCCATATAACATCTTTCTTTCTCAGAGATAAAGGCAACCCTGATACGAAATCCATCGTAACACGTTCCATTTCCATTCTAGATTTATCACAGGATGTAATAAACCAGAAGGTACCTGATGCTCAGCTTTAACTTGCTGACAAACCAAACATTTTGATACAAACTCTAAAATCTCTAGTTTCATTCCTGGCTAGCAGTACATCTGTTTCAAATCACCGACAATTTTATTGCTACCAAGATGTATCGATAAGCTACTACTGTGAACTTCCTACAAAGTCTTTTGAATAACATCAGAATTTGTCGAAACACAAATCATGTTTTTGAAGTACAAACTATCGTCTGAATTAAGATAAAAGTCCGAGTCAGGTGTCAACTCAATCTGTTTTCATTTAGTGATCAATTCAGCATCACTTTCCTAAGCTTCACAAATCTGTTGCAAAAATGTTGGTCTGGCTTTTAACTCAGCTAAAATAGAACTGTCATCAATCAACGACAACCGCATGTTCAAAGCTCCCAAAGCAAACAAGGATTTTTTGCTTAAAGCAATAACAACAACATCAACTTTTCCCAGATGATAATTAATGCTCATATCATAATCTTTCAACAATTCAATTCATCTATGTTGTTTCAAGTTTAGATCTTTCTGTGACATCAAATATTTCAAGCTTTTGTGGTCCCTGAAGATATGACATTTCTCTCTGTTTAAGTGGTTTCGCCAAATCATTAAAACTAAGACAATAGTTGCAAGCTCTAAATCATGAGTCGGGTAATTCTTCTCGTGCAGTTTCAACTGTTCGGACGCACAAACTACCACTTTGCCTTTTTACATTAAAACACAGCCTAAACCGTTAATGAAGCATCACTATAAATCACAAATTCTTTTCCAGACTCTGGCTGAACCAATACAGGGGCTTCAGTCAACAACATTTTTTAACTGATCAAAGCTTAGTTGACACTTTGATGATCATTAGAACTTGACATCATTCTAAAGTAGTTTCGTTAATGACGTAGCAATTATCGAAAATCCTTTAACAAATCTCTGATAATATCTGGCTAAACCAAGAAAACTTTTGACTTCTGAAACATTTCTCAGAGATTTCCAGTTTACTATAACTAATATTTTATTCGGGTCAACCCTAATACCACCTATCGATCAACATGTCCTAGAAATCTGACTTCTCGGAGCCAGAACTCGCATTTGCTAAACTTAGCAAATAACTGTTTCTCACTCAAAACCTGCAAAATGATTCTTAAATGCTGAGCATGCTCTGTTTCGTCTTGAGAATAAATCAGTATGTCATCAATGAACACCACCACAAATCTTTCTAAATACGACTTGAATATTCTGTTCATCAATTCAATAAACATAGCAGGTGCATTGGTCAAACCAAATGGCATAACAAGAAATTCATAGTGTCTATACCTGGTTCTGAAATCAATCTTTGGCACATCTAAATCTTTAACCCGTAATTGATAATATCCAGAACGAAGATCGATCTTTGAAAATACTGTGGCACCTTTCAGTTGGTCAAACAAATCATCGATACGTGGAAATGGATACTTATTCTTGATCATGACTTTGTTGAGTTATTGGTAGTCGATACACAATCGCATAGACCCATCCTTTTTCTTAACAAACAAAATAGGAGCACCCCAAGGAGAGAAACTGGGCTGAGCAAAACCTCTGTCTGTCAACTCTTGCAACTGTGCTTTTAATTCTATTAATTTTGTAGGTGCAATTCTACATGGAGCTATCAATATCGAAGATGTTCCCGATATTAACTTAATAGCAAACTCAACCTCTCTAACTGGTGATAAACCTAGTAACTCTTCTGGAAACACATCTGTAAACTCAGATACAGTCGAAATCAACTTTAATTTCAACTCTGAAACCCTAGAATCAAATATGTAAGCTAGATATGCTTCGTAGCCTTTTCTAACATATTTCTATGCCATCATAGCTAAAATAACATTAACTATACCGTCATTTCTATCTGATTAAATTCAAATAATTTTTCCATTCTGACATTTACATTTGATTAGCTTTCGTCTACAGCTCACAATAGCATCATGCAGAGTTAACTAGTGCATACCTAGAATCACATCAAACTCATCAAAGGGTAGTAACATCAAATCAGCTGGAAAATTGCAATCCCAAATCATCAAAGGATAGTTTTTACAGACTTTATCAACTAACACATACTGACCTAAAGGATTCGTTACTTTAACCATAAATTTAATAGACTCAAACGATATTTTCTTATCCGACACTAAAGCTGTGCATACATATGAGTATGTTGACCTCAGGTCAATCAAATCATTAACATTAGTATCAAAGATAGAAAATGTATCTATCACACCCCTTACCCGTATTCCATGCCGAAACAAGATACGGGGCATTACTAAACTTAACTTGCTCAAATATATAACATCGGGCCATAAAATTTCGTTTCAACTTTAAACTTTTCCATTCATATTTATAACGTCCCTATTATGGGTCAACGAGACCCTAAACATACATACGGGATGATTCGGGACTAAACTGGAAAATCTTGCACACTTAGAAATTTCTTGCCTAAAATAGGGCCACACGCCCGTGTGGAATGGAACACGCCCGTGTCGGCGGGCCGTGTGATCACACACGCCCATGTTCTTAGCCCGTGTGGATTTTATTTTTCATTTCAAACCTACAGGGGTTTTCACACGGCCTGGCACACACCCGTGCCTATTGGCCGTGTCCCTCACACGGCCGCCCGTGTGTGAAAACCTTAGCATTCTATTTATGACGTCAGAAAACTCTTAATGGCACACGGCCTAGTCACACGCCTGTGTGCTGGCCCTTATGACGAATTGAATTCTCGTAAATTTGATATAGGGGACACACGGCCTATTAACACATCCATGGGGCTAATCGTGTGTCATACACGGCCTAGACACACGCCCGTGTGTCTACCCGTGTGGACAATTTGGAGCCTATTTACCAAGCCAATTGCCACCCTGAAAGACAAACTCACTTATACCACCACAAGTAACACGAGACATAGTAATAATACTCTATGAAGAAATCACTAATTCATCATGCATAGACTTCACATTTTACTCTATCATTTACACGAACTTGCCCTTCAAGAATATCATCGTCGTTGGATATATATATATAAAACTTAACGAATATTGGCCAATTTCCCAATGGTCATTTACAAAAGGAATGAGTAACAATAATAGCCAACACTTTGGCTAACAAATATGACATAACAAAATGACCAAGTTCGTATACATGCCATACTCAAAATAAATAAACTTTACTATACCAAAATAATATTCGATAGTGTGATCCGAACTCCGACGTCCTACGATCCCCGAGCTAGCTTGGCGATACTACAAGGAAAAGGGAAAAGAGAGGGGTAAGTATTAAGCTTAGTAAGTTTGCATGAAATAAACAACAACATAAAACTTATGATTACATCCATTCATCTCATCAAATGATAGAAACATTAGTTCTCAAATACTTAAACATAACTTACTCATGCATACTCTTACCAAATTTCATATCACATTTTGCATTCATTTCTCGTAAGTTACTCATGGGTACCTGTATCACTTCATCACATAACTTTAGCACTTTTAATACTCTTTAAGCATAGAATTAGCTCTTTGTCATTGATACATAGACTTAACTCTTTGCCCGTTGAACTACTCGGAATATTGAAGGATACCTAATCTCATCATACATGTATCACGATGCCAATGCCATATCCCAGATATGGTCTTACATGGGATCACATCTTGATGTCGATACCATGTCCCAGACATGGTCTTACACGAGATCTTCCTTCGGTGCTGAGGCCATATCCCAGATATGGTCTTATACGAGATTGTATATATATGTCGATGCCATATCCCAGACATGGTCTTACACGAGATCTTCCTTTGGTGCCGAGGCCATGTCCCAGACATGGTCTTATACGGGACCTTCCTTATTCGGTGCCGATGCCATGTCCCAGACATGGTCTTATACAGGACCTACATTCGGTGCCGATGCCATGTCCCAGACATGGTCTTATACGGGACCTTCATTATCTCATGTTGTGAAATAGGTATCCTTGCTATTCCGCATGTTCAACTGAGACTTCAACTTAACATGATCTCATTACAATTTCATCAAGGCATCATTAATCAACTTCATGGAATTAATAAACATTTCTCATAATATAAAGTAATTAAAAACATAATTACATTATGTAGCTTTAATTTCACACAAACTTACCTTGGTGCTCAAAATGTGTATAGATATTCGATTTAGTCCACAACATTGTTCTTGCCTCGATTTCAGTCTGGGCTTCGTGTTTCTTGATCTATAATAACAATTTCATTCGTTTAATACTCACATTGACTGAATTAACCCATGAATCATACTTTAGAAAAATTACAATTTTGCCCCTAAACTTTCACATAATTACACTTTTTCCCCTAGGCTCATGAAATGATTTTTATTCAACTTCCTTGTATTTTAAGCTTACCCGAATCATTTTCTTAACTACAACAACCCCCACTTTAAACTAATTCACTCATGTATGGCCATTTTTATGACTTTTACAATTTGGTCCTTTTTATGCATTTTGCATGAAAATCACTTAGAGAAAGATGTTTATCATACATCAAACTTTCATATTCTTCCATAAATCACCAAAATACATACATGCATTTCATATATGGGTAAATTTTTGAACATGAACCCTACCTCAAAATATAGCTAGAAATAACTAAATCAAGTTACGAGGATCTCAAAAATACGAAGAACGTTAAAAACAGGGCTAGGGGGTACTTACTTTGAGCTTGAAAATGAGTAAAACCCTAACTATGGCTTCTCTTCCAAATTTTGGCACCTAGGGAAGAAGATGGACATCATTTTTTTACTTATTTTTCCCTTTTAATTCTTTTATTAACCAAATGACCATTTTGCACTTAAGGCCCCTTTATTGAGATTTTTCCTTCCTATGCCCATTTTTCTCCATCTTGATATAAAATGGTCTAATTGCTCAATAAGGACTTCTAATAGTTTTTATAATGCTATTTCATACTTAAACCTTCTAGAATCTCATATTTTCTAATCTTTGCAATTTAGTCCTAATAGACAATTTCTTCATGAAATTTTCACACAATTATGCAAACATGCTATAGACCCCATAAAAGCCATAAAACTCATATTTCTACTTTGAATTTGTGATCTCGTAACCACAATTTTGACTAGGCCCTAAATCGAGCTATTACAATTCTCCCCCCTTAGGGATTTTCATCCCCGAAAATCTTACCAGTAAAAAGGTTTGGGTACTGATTTCTCATAGCCTCCTCGGGCTCCCATGTAGCCTCTTCTACCCCATGTCTTTGCCATAGTACTTTCACAAGAGTTATACTTTTTTTTCGTAATTGTTTGACTTCTCGTGCCAAAATCCTAACCGATTCTTCACCATAAGTAATGTCGGGTTGAATTTCAACCTCTATCGGTGTAATCACATGCGAAGGATCTGATCGGTAACGTCGCAACATAGACACATGGAACACATCATGAATCCTTTCCAACTCGGAAGGCAAAGCCAAGCGATAGGCTACTGGTCCTATCCTCTCAGTGATCTCATATGGTCCGATAAAATGCGGACTCAATTTACCTTTCCGGCCAAATATGAGAACTTTCTTCCATGGTGACACTTTTAAGAACACCTTATCACCAACTTAAAATTCGATCACTTTTCGTTTTAAGTCCGAGTAGGACTTTTTTCTATCCGAAGTAGCTTTTAAATAATCACGAATTATTTTTACCTTCTCTTCAGTTTCTCTAACCAGATTGACCCCGTGAATCTGATTTTCCTTGAATTCAGTCCAATACAAAGGCGTTCGACACTTCCACCCATACAATGCCTCATAATGCACCATTCTCAAACTCGACTAAAAACTATTATTCTATGCAAACTCTACCAACGGTAAATACTTTTCCCAGCTGCCCTGAAACTCAAGAAAACAACACCGGAGCATATCCTCAAGTATCTGTATTAATCTCTTCGACTGTCCGTCAGTTTGTGGGTGAAAAGCTGTACTAAAACTCAACTTTGTGCCCAAAGCTTCTTGCAACTTTTTCCAAAATCGGGATGTGAATCTCAAATCTCTATCCGATATAATCGACAAAGGCACTCCATGCAGTCTTACAATATTTGAAACATACAAGCCTGCCAACTTATCGAGTGAATAATCAACACGTACAGGTATGAAATGGGCTGACTTCGTAAGTCTATCTACCACAACCCATACGGCATCTTTCTTGCTTGGTGTCAACGGCAAGCCCGTCACGAAGTCCATAGTAACACGGTCCCATTTCCACTCGGGAACCATAATAGGCTGAAGTAAACCCGAAGGTACTTGATGTTCAGCCTTCACTTGTTGACAAATCAAACATTTTGATACAAACTCAGAAATATATTTCTTCGTACGCGGCCACCAATACCATTTATTCAAGTTATTATACATTTTTATCCTGGCTGGATGTATAGATAGACATCCACTATGTGCCTCGTATAAAATTTTTTGAATGAGCTCATCATCTCTCGGTACACAAACTCTATCTCGAAACATCAAACATCCATCAAAATTAATCCGAAAGTCTGATTCAACACCCGACTCACACTAAACTCTTAGGGCTTGCAAGTCGATATCAAATTTCTGAGCTTCACAAATCTCTTGGAGAAACATCGGTCTAGATCTCAATTCAGCTAGGATAGAACCATTATCTAAAAAAGTCATCCTTGTATTCATGGCTTTCAATGCGAGCAAAGATTTTCTACTCAAAGTGTCAGCGACTACATTCGCCTTTCCCGGGTGGTAGTCAATCACTAGCTCGTAATCCTTTATCAACTCTAACCATCTTCATTGCCTTAAGTTCAATTCCTTTTGAGTCATCAAGTATTTTAGGCTTTTATGATTGGTGAATATCTGACATTTTTCACCATACAAATGGTGTCTCCATATCTTCAATGCAAACACAATGGCAGCTAACTCTAGATCATGTGTTGGGTAATTCTTCTCGCGCAACTTTAACTGTCTAGAGGCATATGCTATCATCTTTGCCTCTTGCATAAGCACACAGCCCAATCCATTCAAGGATGCATCACTATAAATCACAAATTCTTTTCCTGATTCAGGTTGCACTAGAACCGAAGCCTCTGTCAACATTGTCTTTAGTTTCTCAAAACTCTGTTGGTACTTTTCTGTCCATTCAAACTTTACATCTTTCTGTAATAGTCTCGTCATCGGAGTCGCTATCATGGAAAATCCCTTGACAAATCATATGTAATAGCTAGCTAGGCCCAGAAAACTTCTAACCTCTAATACGTTTCTCGGCGGTTTCCAATCAACAATAGCTAAAATCTTGCCCGGGTCAACTCGGATTCCATCTCTCGAGACAATGTGCCCCAAAAATCCAACTTCTTTGAGCCAAAACTCACTTTTTGCTAACTTGGCATAGAACTGATTATCTCAAAAAATTTGCAAAACCGTCCTCAAGTGCTCAGCGTGCTCATTCTCATCACAAGAATAAATCAGTATATCATCAATAAAAACCACAACAAATTTATCCAAATATGGCCGAAAGATGCAGTTCATTAAATCAATAACCACAGCTGGGGAATTTGTTAAACTGAAAGGCATGACTAAAAACTCATAGTGACCATACCTTATCCGAAATGTAATTTTCGGCACATCTGAGTCTTTGACCCTCAACTGGTAATAACCGGATCTCAAGTCTATCTTGGAAAACACAATGGCTCCCTTCAATTGATCGAAAAAATCGTCGATCCTTGGCAATGGTTACTTGTTCTTCACGGTTACCTTATTAAGCTGTCGATAATCTATACATAATCTCATGGAACCATCTTTCTTTTTCACAAATAGCACTTGAGCACCCCACGGAGAATAACTTGGTCGTCCAAAACCTTTGTCTGTCAACTCTTGTAACTGTGCCTTTAATTCCTTTAACTCTGTCGGACCCATCCTGTACGGAGCAATAAAAATTGGCGCAGTACCAGGGGCTAACTCAATGCCAAATTCAATTTCTCTAACCGGAGGCAACCCTGGCAATTCTTCTAGGAATACATCTAAATACTCGCATACTATCGGCACTGCTTCAATTCTTAACTCAGTCTCTTTAGCATTCATCACAAAGGCAAGATAGGCTTCATACCCTTTTCTTACATATTTTTGGGTGGCCATATGAGAAATCACTACGGGCGATCTGTCCTGCTCATCTGATTAAACACAAAGAGTGTCCCGATTTTCACATCTCAATTCAATGTATTTCTTTCCACAATTTACTGTCACATCATGAGCGGTTAACCAGTCCATGCCAAGAATTATATCGAATTCATCAAATGGTAATAACATGAGATTCGCCTCAAAATAATAACCTCTAATCATCAATGGGAAATCTTTGCATACCTTATCAACTAATACATTTGCCTAAGGGGTTGGACACTTTTATCACGAATTCTGTAGACTCTACAGGCATGCTCATACTAGATACTAATTTCATGCAAATATATGAGTGGGTAGATCCCGGATCAATTAAAGCAACAACATTAGTATCATTGAGAGAAAATGTACCGTAATTACATCAGGGGATGACGCCTCTTCGCGAGCGCGAATGGCATAAGTCCTCGCAGGCACTCTACCCTCAGATCGTGCAATATGTTCTCTGGCTGTACTCTTACCACTTGTTCCACTTCCCGGGTTTCTCTACTATCTCTAGTAGTACTTCCCGATCTTGCACTCAGAATTTTCTCTTTTTCGATCATCTCAGGGCATTCTCTAATAAAATGATCTTGGGAACCACACTTAAAACAGACTCTCTCATGTGCTCGGCACTCGCCGGGGTGACGTCTGCCACATTGTGGACATTTTGATCTATTTGGTCGAGCGTTCCTAACACTAGCAACTAAAGTGGTCTGAGCTTTTGACCTCGAGTACTGTTTACTCTTACTT
This sequence comes from Gossypium sturtianum, assembly GCA_025698515.1. NCBI lineage: Eukaryota > Viridiplantae > Streptophyta > Magnoliopsida > Malvales > Malvaceae > Gossypium > Gossypium sturtianum. The sequence goes on from CM046955.1 coordinate 88,188,949, forward strand.
CTATTTGAAAACCCAACTGAAGTGGCTGATCGAGTAGTGAAGTCTTTTGAATTCTTGGATGAGGATTGGAATGACTTGTTTAGTTATCTCTTCCTTAAGTCACGAGACTCCATTTATGTGTTTCTTTTCTCTTTAACTAACTCCTCGACTTTACAAGCCCTGTCCACTAGCACAACAAATTTCTTCAATTCAAGGATACCTACAAATAATCAAATATCTTCATTTAATCCGTCCTCAAACCGTTTACACATAATGGCTTCTGTGGATACACACTCACGAGCGTATTTACTGAGCCTTATGAACTCACGCTCATATTCAGTTACTGTCATCCGACCTTGTTCTAGCTCAAGGAATTCCTTTCTCTTCTGATCAATAAATCTTTGGCTAATGTACTTCTTCCGGAACTCTTCTTAGAAAAACTCCCATGTAATCCTTTCCCTTGGTACAACTGACACAAGGGTGTTCCACCACTGGTAAGCAGAATCTCTCAAGAGGGATACCACACATTTCTTGCACTCTTTAGGTATGCAAGATAATTCATCAAATACCCTGATGGTATTTTCAAGCCAAAATTCTACTCTTCCCGGATCATCATCTTTACTAGCTCAAAATTCCTCGGCTCCTTGTTTCCAGATTCTTTCAACCAGAGGCTTTTCTCTTCTTACCACTTCTACCACTTGGGGAGCTATAGGGGTAGGTTGAGGAATAGGTGGGGGTGGAGGAGGTTGCGCATTCGGGTTCGTACGAACGAACTCCAAATACCATGCATTCATTATGTGGAGAAAGGCTTCCCTAGCCTCTTCTCTTCCTCTCTGGCTTACAGTAACTGGTCTATTCTCATTCTCAGTCGACACTGTCCCTTGAGTGGGAGTCGACGCGTTACTTTCTACATCATCTACCACAGCTCCATCGGGATCTATTTACTATATAAAAACACAATTTAAATCATCAGGAGTCGTCACACTATCATTAGGCAAATACTCGTACGTATGGCATGTATAGCTACACTCATGCATACGCTATGTTAGTCCAAGAATCAACTAAACCGTAGCTCTGATACCACCAAATGTAACACCCCTTACCCGTATTCCACACCGAAATCAGATACGGGGCATTACTAAACTTAACTTGCTCAAACATATAACATCGGGCCATAAAATTTTGTTTCAACTTAAAATTTTTCCATTCATATTTATAGCATCCCTATTATGGGTCTACGAGACCCTAAAAATACATACGGGATGATTCAGGACTAAACCAAAAACTTTTGCTGTAACATCCCGAATTATTGGGTCTGTGCATTTTATGTGATGTATGTTAATGAGTTAATTTGAGAATTAGAGGTCTAGATTGGGCTCAAGGATTGGGCTGAGGCTTTGACTAAACATTCTGTTTAGACACTCTAGGGCTTAAAATATAGTAGTTATTGTTTAAGTTAGCAAATTGGGCTTGTGGCCCAGTCACAATGAGGAGAAAAGGGAGGTGTCACTAGTGGATAGAGAAGGCCCAAGTTTTGGTTGCTTGGAGCCCAAGTTATTGGGCCAAATTCGGCACTTAAAGAGGAGCTAGGGGGGACGTCACAGGGCTATTATTTAGGGGATTTTTAATGTATATAATATGTGGATATTAGGCCTATTTTGGAGTAGTTAGTAGATTAAGATAAGGAAGAAAGATAGGAGTTATCATTTGGTTGCAGAGTTGGCCAAAAATCAAACACAGGAGAGGGGGAAGAGAATTTGTTTAGTATGGCAAGGGGTGTGCTGAAAATTTGAAGGCCATCTCACTTGTTTTCTTTTCTCATCTTTTCTCTTCCAAAAGCCGAAAATCACCACCTCCCTCACTTTTTCTTTCTTTTTCTTTGAAACTTTCTTTTAGCCGAATCTTCTGATCCCCATTGTTATTCTTCTCCCATTCACTAAAAGCCGAAAATCCTTATTGAATTCTTCTAAAAATCCAAAAAAACACATCTAGTTCATCTTTTCAAGATTTTCTTAAAAGCCAAAATTCCTAGATCTATACTCTTCTACGCTTCGATCTTCTTCTGGGATTGCCGAATCTTTCTGCAAGAGGGTAGCCAAAATCATCTGCAGAGGTAAATGTCGATTTGTGTATTCTTTTCTGGCTTTTAGAGATCTTAGCTGAATGGCTATATGGTTAACTAATCGGGTGTTTTCTATCATTTGCTGTATTCCGGGATTTGAAGGGGATTCAATCGCTTAGATTTCTAAGCCAGAGTTTAGTAGCCCTTGCATCGTATCACTTTTAGGATTTCAAGGTAAGGAGATCTGTTAATTTAAGCATATAATTCGGGTAAACCACTAACCCTTGGCCGAATACAGGAGAGGCCTTATCTTCGCGTTCTTTCGGCTTTTGAGCAAAGTTGTAGACAAAGGGCAGTAGATCCGATTAGCGAGGGTATCGACATAGAGGGTAGTCCTACGTATTAATCAGGTGTGTAACATTCTCACACCATTTGGATTGCTTGTTAGTATATGTTTATAAATCTGTTATATTCTGCAAAATGCCGAAATACCGGCATGGCTGTTAAAACCCGAGGAGGGTAATGGCAAATCACCAGGTTAGTGATCTCTGTCATTCTAAAGTGAATGTTTCTGTCGATTTGGTATGATGAACATGTATGCCGGTCTCTGTAATTGCATGGGGTTGGGTGATTGATGAAAGGGGAAGTGTTCTGTTGTAGTGGCTTCTGCCATGATCTGTTGTAGTGGCCTTTACCATGATCTGTTATAGTGGCTAATGCCATGATCTCTTGTAGTGGCTAATGCCATGATCTGTTGTAGTGGCTATTGCCATGATCTGGCGATGAGTAGCTATCTGCAGCATGACTTCCATCGATGGTCTGTAGCGGTGTGGGTTGATTGCAGAAATCCCCAATGGTGTGATTGGCAGGTAAGGGTGGTGTGTAGCGGATGGAAACCTAGGATTGGGTTGGGCTTTGCATATATTCTGATATATTATACTATGTTATCTGTTCTGTGGGGCTAAGGCCCAATCTGATGGTGCACGAGGGTTACACACTGAGTCTCGCGACTCACCCCATTATTTAACATCTTTCAAGTAGCACCTAGTGCATCAGACCGGGTTGGAGAAGAGCGCAAGGTGGCCATGCGAGGGATTATTTTGATTCAGCAAAAGACTTTACTAGTTTATTTATTTTTAATATTTTTAATTAGTGGGTTTAAATTTCATTGTAATAAGGCCATGGGCCACTAGCTTCATATTTTCGTTTGTTTTGGGCTTTTATTATTATTAGACATTTACATTTTACGTTTTAATTAAGTTAAGGCATGTATCAAATTTTGGTTTTTAACCCACTAAGGCATGAATATAAAATGTATATCTTTTACAAATCATCCAACCATTTAGTTTTCTCGAATAAAGTGTTGAACTCAAGAAAAATATTTTCTGAAATTGCGACATCTTTTAAAATCTCCCTAAGTGACATGCCAGATCCGGTCATGGTGTTTGGGCCGAGTTTGGGGTGTTACAAATTGGTATCAGAACCCAGTTCAAAACTCGGCTTTGGGAATTTTGGGCTCAAAACATTTTCTAAAGTTGGGTTTTTGAAAACATGCATGTTTATAAATAACACAGGAGGGTTTTCTCGGCATGGCACCTGCGTCTCCAGCCCAAGTCCGCCAGGTAAGTATTCAGAACTCACTGTGTGTTATATATATATATATGTGGGCTTGATGGGCTTTAAGGGAAGTAGATTATTTTAATTAGAGCTTGATGGACCTTAGGCCTAGTTAAACAACTCTCAATTCCATAAGACTTAATTCAACGGAACAAACCTGTAAACAAGTCACAAGACTAGGGTGTGGCAACAGGCATACGCATGTCTAGGATTGGATTTAGGGAGAGCTTGGTACTTAAGCAGTCCTAGTGACTCACCTCCTCTTCGCTAGAATCCTACCTGGTGCGTAGTGACTGTTCACCTTAGTCACGAGGACTTGTTGACGGGCCAAAATTTATAACTAAAACTCGAAAGGGACCAGCCATTCTATTTTGTAAATTACTAAATTACCAAAATACCAAAATACCAAAATACCCCCGAAATACAAAATTACCTTATTTCACAAAGGAACCCTATTTTGGAAAATTACGAAAATACCCCTGTAGGATAAATTACGAAAATACCCCTGGGTAGTGAAATGATGAAGACACCCCTACATGATGAATGTAAGTTCGTGGATGCTACTTGTATGTGGATGGTTGATGATTGATCGTATGTGCTTCTTAGGACTAGGAGATGTGAACTTGAGACTGAAACTTGTGGATGTAATTTCGAATTCGAAAGAACTACTCTTAAACTACTGATCATAAGACTGTTCGTGGTTAATCAGTGGAAGAAACCTATTAATTCATAAAATTTCTAATCAGATAAACGTAAATCGGAAGAATGAGTACAAGGGGTCGAGGACGTCCGCCGCGTGGTCGTGGTAGGGGTAGGATGACCGTGTGTCGAGCCGGTGAGGGTGCAGTCACGAGTCGAAAAATGAGATGCCGATCTCATCGATCAGAGAGGAGAATTTCGGGATCAGGCACCCGGAGATGATGTAGTATCTCAGGCGATGTTGCGGGTCCTCGAAAGAGTTACTGGGGCAGGCATGGGTTCAGGAGCTTAGAAATCTGTGTCGGAACGACTCTGAACCAACGGAGTAGAGATGTTTAGGGGTGTTTCTGGCGTAGCCTCTAATATAGCTGAGTATTGGTTAGAGGCAAGTGAGCGGATAATGGATGACCTTGACTTCACGATGGAGGAGAAGTTGAAGGGGGTCGTATCTCTTCTTTGAGATGAGGCTTATCAGTGGTGGCTCACGGTAAAGAAGGGTACTACCGTAGACCGGATTAACTGGGATTTCTTTAAGGAATCATTTCAGGGAAAGTACATTAGGGCCAGCTATGTGGATGCACAGAGGAAGACATTCCTGAACTTGGTACAGGGAAGTAAGTCTGTATCTGAATACGAGGCAGAGTTTCTGTGATTGAGCTGTTACGCTCGAGGGATTGTAGTGACTGACTATGAGCGCTGTGTACGGTTCGAAGATGGAAAAAGGGATGAGTTGAGGGTGTTGGTAGCACCGCAGCGAGAAAGGGACTTTGCGGTCCTGGTCAAGAAAGCTAAAATATCTGAGGAGGTGAAGCGGACTGAGAAGCAAAATAAGGATAAGGATCGGAATAGGAATGAGAGAAATTTTGGGTCGTCGGGATCATCTGGGAGTTTTCAGAAAAGGCCTAGGTTTGATGGGCTAGCTCGTGCTCCGACATCTGCTACTGGGAGTCAGAATCGATCATGTAACTTGTGCGGGAAAGTACATTATAGGGAGTGCAGAAGGAGAGCTGGTGGATGCTTCAGGTGTGGGTCTATGGATCATATGGTGAGAGGCGTCCACAGTGGAAAGTGTGACCACCGGACAAGGCTCTGAGTAGCTGGGAAGAGGTGGTCAACAACCACCAAGGGGCCGTGGTCAAGCCACTGGTGGCAATGGCACAGGACATGGTTGTAGAGCACCAGGTGGAGGTCCAGGTTATGCTAAGGCGAGGCAGCCAACATTGGTCTATGCAGCACGTCGCCAAGGGGACGAGGACGCTCCAGATGCGAATACCGGTGCGTACCCTATCATATTATCCTAAGTGTTTCTTTTGGCTTTAGAATTAGAGTTCGCAGCGGAAGCATAGTGGTGAGACTTGGGTGGTATGATTAATAGTTAGTTGGAAATTTTGAGGACGAAATTTCTTTAAGGGGGTAGAACTGTAACATCCCGAATTATTGGGTCTGTGCATTTTATGTGATGTATGTTTAATGTGTTAATTTGAGAATTAGAGGTCCAGATTGGGCTCAAGGATTGGGCCGAGGCTTTGACTAAACATTCTGTTTAGACACTCTAGGGCTTAAAATATAATAGTTATTGTTTAAGTTAGCAAATTGGGCTTGTGGCCCAGTCACAAGGAGGAGAAAAGGGGGGCGTCACTAGTGGATGGAGGAGGCCCAAGTTTTGGTTGCTTGGAGCCCAAGTTATTGGGCCAAATTCGGCACTTAAAGAGGAGCTAGGGGGGACGGCACAAGGCTATTATTTAGGGGATTTTTAATGTATATAATATGTGGATATTAGGCCTATTTTGGAGGAGTTAGTAGATTAAGATAAGGAAGAAAGATAGGAGTTATCATTTGGTTGCAGAGTTGGCTTAAAATCAAACACAGGAGAGGGGGAAGAGAATTGGTTTAGTATGGCAAGGGGTGTGCCGAAAATTTGAAGGCCATCTCACTTGTTTTCTTTTCTCATCTTTTCTCTTCCAAAAGACGAAAATCATCACCTCCCTCACCTTTTCTTTCTTTTTCTTTGAAACTTCCTTTTAGCCGAATCTTCTGATCCCCATTTTTATTCTTCTCCCATTCACTAAAAGTCGAAACTCCTCATTCAATTCTTCTAAAAAGCCAAAAAAACACATCTAGTTCATCTTTTCAGGATTTTCTTAAAAGCTGAAATTCCTAGATCTATACTCTTCTACGCTTCGATCTTCTTCTGGGGTTATCGAATATTTTTGTAAGGGGGTAGCCAAAATCATCTGTAAAGGTAAATGTCGATTTGTGTATTCTTTTTCAGCTTTTAGAGATCTTAGCCGAATGGCTATATGGTTAACTAATCGGGTGTTTTCTATCGTTTACGGTATTCCGGGATTTGAAGGGGATTCAATCGCTTAGATTTCTAAGCCAGCGTTCAGTAGCCCTTGGATCGTATCACTTTTAGGATTTCAAGGTAAGGAGATCTGTTAATTTAAGCATATAATTTGGGTAAACCACTAACCCTTGGCCGAATATAGGAGAGGCCTTATCTTCGTGTTCTTCCGGCTTTTGAGCAAAGTTGTAGACAAAGGGCAGTAGATCCGATTAGCGAGGGTATCGACATAAAGGGTAGTCCTACGTATTAATCAGGTGTGTAACATTCTCACACCATTTGGATTGCTTGTTAGTATATGTTTATAAATCTGTTATATTCTGCTAAATGCCAAAATACCGGCATGGCTGTTGAAAACCCGAGGAGGTTAAAGGTGAATCACCAGGTTAGTGATCTCTGTCATTCTAAAGTGAATGTTTCTGTCGATTTGGTATGATGAACATGTATGCCGGTCTCTGTGATTGCATGGGGTTGGGTGATTGATGAAAGGGGAAGTGTTCTGTTGTAGTGGCTTCTGCCATGATCTGTTGTAGTGGATAATGCCATGATCTGTTGTAGTGGCTATTGCCCTAATCTGACGATGAGCAGCTATCTGCAGCATGACTACCATCGATGGTGTGTAGCGGTGCGGGTTGATTGTAGAAATCCCCAATGGTGTGATTGGCGGTGTAAGGGTGGTGTGTAGCGGATGGAAACCTAGGATTGGGTTGGGCTTTGCATATTTTCTGATATATTATACTGCTATTATGCTCACAGTGGGGCTAAGGCCCAATCTGATGGTGCACGAGGGTTGCACACCGAGTCTCGCGACTCACCCCATTATTTAACATCTTTCGGTAGCACCTAGTGCATCGGGTAGGTTGGAGAAGAGCGCAAGGTGGCCATGCGAGGGATTATTTTGATTCAACAAAAGACTTTACTAGTTTATTTATTTTTAATATTTTTAATTAGTGGGTTTAAATTTCATTGTAATAAGGCCATGGGCCACTAGCTTCATATTTTCATTTGTTTTGGGCTTTTATTATTATTAGACATTTACATTTTACGTTTTAATTAAGTTAAGGCATGTATCAATTTTTTTTTAATCCACTAAGGCATGAATATAAAATGTATATCTTTTACAAATCATCCAACCATTTAGTTTTCTCGAATAAAGTGTTAAAATCAAGAAAAATATTTTCTGAAATTGCGACATCTTTTAAAATCTCCCTAAGTGACATACCAGATCCGATCATGATGTTTGGGCCTGGTTTGGGGTGTTACATTTGCACACTTAGAATTTTTTCGCCTAAAATAGGGCCACACACCCGTGTGGAATGAAACACGCCCGTGTGGGTGGGCCATGTGGTCACACACGCCCATATTCCTAGCCCGTGTGGATTTTATTTTTCATTTCAAACCTACAGGGGTTTTCACACGGCCTGGCACACGCCCGTGCCTATGGCCCGTGTCCCTCACACGGCCTAGACACGCCCGTGTCCTCACCCGTGTGTGAAAACCTTAGCATTCTATTTATTACATCAGCAAACTCTTAAGGGCACACGGCCTAGTCACATGCCCGTGTGCTGGCCCGTGTGACGAATTGAATTCTCGTAAATTTGATGCAGGGGACACACGGCCTATCAACACACTCATGGGGCTGACCGTGTGTCACACACGGCCTAGACACAAGCTCGTGTGTCTACCCGTGTGGACAATTTGGAGGCTATTTACCAAGCCAATTGCCACCTTGAAAGACAAACTCATTTATACCACCACAAGTAACACATAACATAGTAATAATACACTATGAAGAAATCACTAATTCTTCATGCATACACTTCACATTTTACTCGATCATTTACACGAACTTGCCCTTTATGAATATCATCATCGTTGGATATATATATAAAGCTTAACAAATATTGGCCAATTTCCCAATGGCCATTTACAAAAGGAATGAGTAACAATAATAGCCAACACTTTGGCTAACAAATATGACATAACAAAATGACCAAGTTCCTAAACATGCCATACTCAAAATAAATCAACTTTACTATACCAAAAGAATAGTTGATAGTGTGATCCGAACTCTAACGTCCTATGATCCCCGAGCTAGCTTGGCGATACTACAAGGAAAAGGGAAAAGAGAGGGGTAATCATTAAGCTTAGTAAGTTTGCATGAAATAAACAGCAACATAAAAACTTATGATTACATCCATTCATCTCATCAAATGATAGAAACATTAGTTCTCAAATGCTTCAACATAACTTAAACATGCATACTCTTACCAAATTTCATATCACATTTTGCATTCATTTCTTGTAAGTTACTCATGGGTACCTGTATCACTTCATCACATAACTTTAGCACTTTTAATACTATTTAAGCATAGGATTATCTCTTTGTCATTGATACATAGACTTAACTCTTTGCCCGTTGAACTACTCGGAATATCGAAGGATACCCAATCTCATCATACATGTATCACGATGCCAAGGCCATATCCCAGATATGGTCTTACATGGGATCACATCTTGATGCCGATGCCATATCCAAGATATGGTCTTACACGGGATCTCATATCTCGATGTCGATGCCATATCCCAGATACGGTCTTATACGAGATCATATATAGATGTCGATGCCATGTCCTAGACATGGTCTTACACGAGATCTTCCTTTGGTGCCGAGGCCATGTCCTAGACATGGTCTTATATGGGACCTTCCTTACTCGGTGCCGATGCCATCTCCCAGACATGGTCTTATACGGGACCTACATTCGGTGCCGATGCCATGTCCCAGACATGGTCTTATACGGGACCTTCCTTATCTGATGTTGTGAAACAAGTATCATTGCTATTCCGCATGTTCAACCGAGGTTTCAACTTAACATGATCTCATTACTGTAACATCCGAGAATTTTGGGCTTTGCATTTGTCATGTTTCTGTGTGTTTGGCATGCTTTGTATATTAATCTGGTATGTTTGGAGGCTCCGGGAAGGCTCGGGGTTAAGCTTGAGCCTTAGTGAAAATTTTATTTTTAGGCACTTTAGGGGAGAGGTAGCTGAGGCAGTCCTTAAGGTTAATTACTTGTGTCTGTTGACACAAGAAAAGGTGTGGTAAGACGGCAAGGAGACGCCACTTAAGTTGCCGGGAAGTGGCGTCACAAGAGAATAGCAGGAGGAAGGAGGTTCGAGTCGCGTAGTTGCATTTTGGAATTTCTTTTTGATGCCAGGATGGAGGAGAGGTGGATTCGGTTAGGACTTTGGAGAGAGGGAGTTGATTGAGTCAACATATTTGAAATGAGAGGAGGAGGGGAATTGGTGGAGTAAGAATCGGTCAACACTTTTGAATGAGGAGTGGAGAGTGAAAAGTGGAGAAAATCGGGGGATGTGGTGAGAGGGAATGTGTGATCGAATTTGGGAAGTGTGGGGTGTGTATGTGTGGACGGTTTAGCTTGGTAGGTGGATGCCAAATCTCTTTTGGATTTAGGGAGCTTAGTGTGCATTTTTCGGTCACTAGTGAAGGGAAGTGTCTTTTTTTTTTTAGGATGCCATTTTGAGAGTTGATAGAACCAAAAATCACTTTAGAAGCTTGTGCACCTCTTTTGTTTTCTTCATTTCTCTTCTTCCAAAACCGAAAATTCAACCCTCTATAGGTACTCTCATTCTTTTTGTTCTCTTTCTCTTTCTTTTGCTACATTTTTCTCCAAAGCCGAAACCATCATCTCTTCTTTTCATTTGGTATATTTCTTTCTATCAAAACCGAAACACCCTGACCCCATTTCTTTCCCATCTTGTTTCTTTGGTGATAGCCGAATATTAGTGGGATCATTGGTGTTCTCTTTTTTCTTTTCCACCACTAGCAACTTGTTTTCTTTTCATAACCGAACCTCACGTGAAGACACCCTTTCCTCTGATTTTATTAGTAGCCGAATATAGACTCTTCATTCGTCATACTCTTGTTTGATAAGGAACATTCTTCTCTTTTCTTTTCGTTCTTTTCTTTTTCTCTGTGGTTTGGTTAAACCCGAAGTTTCGACTCACTTCTTTGGGTGCTTGACCGATTGTAGAGGGCAGATCTCCAACATCTCATTTTCGTGTGGCGGTTCTCAAGAGGATCTTGGTAAGTAGTTGTTGGCGAGTAGGTGGTAAGAGGTTCTTATCGACTTGTTGGCGAAAGGCCACTCCTTTTAATCTTTTTGGAGAATCGATTCTAACATGGTGATTATTTTAGGGGCTCAACCGGTTTCTTAGGTAACCTTCTAGCATTCAGTTTCTGTTAACTAAGGTAAGGAACTTCTTCGATTTGAGCGTCTATTCTCTCTTTCATTTTTCAATACCTTAACCCAATTTCCTGATCAAGATCTTTTCATGGAATCGAATGCCAGCCAAGTAGGGGAGAGGGTTGGACCCGTAGTCCCTGCCCCTAAGTTCAAACGGCGTGCGGTGCGGTCGTTCGGGATTTTCCACCGGTTGTGGGCGGCTTGGATGGGGATAGGCAGTTGCGGTTGTTCCTCCTCCTCGAGAGTGTCGATAGCATAGAAAGTTTAGTTCTTTGCGTTTACAGTGTGTAATTCCCACACCTTCTCTTATCTCTGTATAATAAGAATATGTGTTATTTAAAAGCGAAAGCGAGTAATAGCTAAGGCGTTACCCATAGAGGGTGAAAATCATAATACCAGGTGAGTTATTCTCGGGTTATGCCTTATAAATATTGTTATCAGCATGAGGACACGTATGTTTTGAATATTTTACTTATGTTGTTATATGTTGCATTCATTTCACTATGATTATATGTTGCACGGACATGGGGATATGATAATGATGAAAGGGGCAGTGTTTTCGGTGGCTGCGCCACATACTTCGGTGACTTTGTCACATTAATTCGGTGGCTCTGCCACATACTCTGGTGACGTTGTCACATAACATCGGTGGCTATGCCACATATTTTGGAGATGAGTAGCTGACTGCAGCGACTGCCATCGATGGTGTGTAGCGGTGAGGGTCGATTGTAGAAATCCCCACTGGTGGGATTGGCAGGAACGGATGGTGTGTAGCGGATGGAAAATTAGGCTGGGTTGGGTTTGCATCATCTTGCATATGCTATCTGTTATACTGTGCTGTAGGGTTAAGGCCCGGTCCGATTTTGAAAGGGGCTTGGGCCCAATGATGGTGCTTGGCGCTTGCACACTGAGTCTTTTGACTCACTCTTTTGCTAACTTTTTGCAGGTAATACATACTGCAGTGGATTTGGGCCGGAGAGGACTGCGAGGTGGCCATGCACGGTTTTAATAATTAGAACTTTACTTTACTTTTCTTTAATTTTTGGGATTTCTGTTATGTAATAAGGGCACTATTAATTTGGTTTAATTTCGATTTAAACTTTAGACGTTTTGAATACAAAATAATCGATAAGATGTTGTTTTTACAGAATGCAAATGAAAGTTTTTCGCAAATGAAAGTTTTTCTCATAACTTAATTAACAATTTTATGAATAGGTTTTTTTCGACAATTTTTTTTAGTTTGGTCTGATGTAACAAACATGTGTTTTCAAACGTCACCTAAACACAAAGATTGGGTTAGTTAAAAAGTTTCCTTAAATGATTATTGGGTTTTCAACCTAACCACTGAACTTGAAGTTTTCTAAAAGGGATTTGAAACTTATATAAAATTCGCGAAGTTTTATAAATTCTTTCCATGTGACATTCCGTATCCGGTCGTAGTGTTTGGGCCGAGTTTGGGGTGTTACAATTTGGTATCCGAGCCAAGTTTTAAAAACTCGACCATGGGTTTTGGGTTCAAAATGTTTTTCCAAAATAGGGTTCGAAAATGGTTTAGAAAATATATGTACCTATTTTTCTGGAAGCGTGGGACCCGAGTCTCCGGCACCAAATCCGTACGGTAAGTTTTCTGATTGAATTGGGTGATTTGCATGAAGTAGATATATTGTGCTATGAAATTTAGAATTTGGAAAACTCTACTATAGAAATGGAAACCTTTAGGTATACATGTGTTTTGCGGAAAACTACTTATAATTCTACTCTCATAAAATTTCTCGTTAATAAACAGTGAAAAGAAATTCTAATGCATAAAACTTTTAATCAGATTAAGACGGTACGATAGACATGAGTGCTAGAGGACGTGGACGTGGTACACGTGGTAGAGGTAGAGGCCGGGGTTTTGAGGCTGAGTTCTCGGAAGCAAGATATGAGCCTGAAGGTGAAGCGCCAGCATCACCCATGGCAGAAGCGGGGTTTCAAGATAGAACTGGTGGAGATGATGCCCTGTCTCAAGCGATGTTGAGGGTTTTAGAGTGAGTTGCTGGGGCGAGCTCTGGGACAGTATCTCAGAAGTCTATTCCTGAGCGACTTTGAGCGAACGGAGCTGAAATGTTTAGGGGTATCTCTGGTGTGGCCCTAAATGTAGCTGAATATTGGCTGGAGGTAGTCGAGCGGATTATGGATGATATAGACTGCACGGCAGAGGAGAAGTTGAAAGGAGCGGTGTCTCTTCTCCGGGACGAGGCATACCAATGGTGGCTCACAGTAAGAGAAGGTACTTCAGCGGATCGAATTGACTGGGATTTCTTTAAAACGGCATTTCAAGGGAAATACGTTGGGGCAATTTATGTGGATGCTCAGAGGAAAGCATTCCTGAACTTGGTACAAGGGGGTAAATCTGTGGCTAAGTATGAGGCGGAATTTCTGCGCTTGAGCCGTTACGCCCGAGGATTATTGGCGACTGACTATGAGCATTGCGTGCGGTTCGAAGATGGGCTGCAGGACGAGTTGAGGGTATTGATAGCTCTGCAGCGGGAGAGGGACTTTGCCGTGTTGGTTGACAAAGCTAAAATAGCCAAGGAGGTAAAGCAGACTAAGAGACAGAATAGGGATAAAGATCGAGGTAAAAACAAGAGAAGTTCTGGGTCGTCGGGATCATCTGGGGGTTTTCAGAAAAGGCCTAGGTTTGATGGGCCAGCTTGAGTTCCGACGTCTGCTGCGGTGGGTCAGTTTCGACTATGTGCTCAGTGTAGAAAATGCATTCGGGAGAATGTTGGAAAAGAACTGGGGGACGTTTCAAGTGTGGATCTAAGGATCATATGATTAGAGACTGTCCACAAGAGTTAGATAAGGTACGGCTATTAGGTCAGGGTTTTACTCAGTTCAGGAAAAGTGGACAGCAACCGCTGAGAGGTCGTGGTTCGCTTGGAAGAGGGAATGGTTTTGGTCGCGGTCGTCGAGCACCAGGTAGGGGTGTTGGTAATGCAGACGCAAGATAGCCCGGGTTGGTCTATGCAGCTAGACACCGAAAGGAGGGTGATGCACCGGATGTCATAACCGGTACATTCCTTACTTTATGTTTACCCTTTACTGCACTGATTGATATTGGGTCGACACATTCTTATGTTGCTAGTACTGTCTCTGGAACTCTGAACATAGACTCTAAGATTACTTCTAGGGAGATGACTGTACTTAGTCCTTTAGGACAATCTGTAGTAGTGAACAAACTCTTTAGGAATGTGCCTTTGTAAGTGCAAGGGATGGTTTTTTCGGCTGATTTGATGGAACTACCATTCAATGAGTTTGATTTGATCTTAGGACTGGTTAGTGAAGTATCGAGCAAACTTGGATTGTGCTGCTAAGCGCATGGTATTAAGGACTCTTGGGGATAATGAAGTTTTAGTGATAGGCGAAAGGAGGAACTACTTGTCCAATGTAGTGTCTCCTTTAAAGGCGGAAAGAATGGTGAGACAAGGGTGCGAGGCTTTCTTAGCTTTTTTCAGTGCTCTGGAGGCCAAGGAGTTGACTGTAAAGGATGTCAGAACAGTGAAGGAATTCTCTGATGTTTTTCCAAAAGAGCTTCCTGGGTTGCCTCCGGATCGCGAGGTGGAATTCAGAATTGAACTACCTCCTGGTACGGCTCTGGTGTCAATCGCTCCATATAGGATAGTGCCGAAGGAGCTAGTAGAACTTAAGGCTCAGATCCAGGAGCTGTTGGATCGCGGTTTTATTCGACCAAGTGTATCTCCGTGGGGAGCGCCAGTGCTATTCATGAAGAAAAAGGACGGATTGATGCATATGTGCATCGACTATCGCCGGTTGAATAAGTTGACAATTAAGAACAAGTACCCACTATCGAGGATCGATGATTTGTCCGATCAGCTTAAAGGGGCTTCTGTTTTCTCAAAGATAGACTTGAGATCAGGTTATCACCAGCTTAAGGTCAAGGAGGCAGACATTTATAAGACGATGTTTCGAACTTGTTATGGTTACTATGAGTTTTTAGTGATGCCGTTCGGGTTGATGAATGCACCAGCTGCGTTTATAGATATGATGAACCGGGTATTCCAACCCTATCTGGATCGGTTTTTCGTAGTGTTCATAGACGATATCTTGGTTTATTCAAGGACAGAAGAAGAGCATGATGCGCATCTTTGGGTTGTTCTGCAAGTATTAAGGGAGAAGCGACTGTATGCCAAATTCAGCAAGTGTGAGTTTTGGCTTAGGGAAGTGACCTCTTTGGGGCATGTAGTTTCTGCGGAGGGGATTAGGGTGGATCCCCGGAAAATTAAAGCTGTTCTGAATTGGAAGCCGCCGAAGTCGGTAGCAGAAATTTGAAGTTTTCTTGGGTTAGCTGGATACTACAGAAGGTTTGTTGAGGGATTCTCTTTGATTGCGGCACCTTTGACTAAGCTGTTACGGAAAGGGATACCATTTGTTTGGACTGATAAGTAGCAGGAAAGCTTTGAGAAGCTGAAGAGGATCTTGACGGAGGCTCCGGTATTGATTTAGCCTGAGCCTGGGAAGGAAATCGTTGTCTATTGTGATGCTTCACACACAGGATTAGGGTGTGTGCTAATGCAAGAAGGGAAGGTAGTTGCGTATGCGTCTCGACAGTTAAGACCGCATGAGATGAACTATCCCACGCATGATCTGGAGTTGGCTGCGGTAGTGTTCGCTCTGAAGATCTGGAGACATTACCTGTATGGGGAAACGTCCATTATCTACACTGATCACAAGAGCCTGAAATATCTCCTTACCCAGAAGGAATTGAATTTAAGATAGCGGAGGTGGATTGAGCTATTGAAGGACTATGACTGCTCAATCGAGTATCACCTGGGTAAAGCTAACGTAGTGGCGGATGCGTTGAGTCGAAAGGTGATATCGGATTTGAGGGCAATGTTTGCTCATCTCAGTTTGTGTGATGATCGAAGTTTGTTAGCTGAACTCCAAGTAAAGTCGACGTGGGTAAGTCAGATTAAAGAGAAGCAGTTATCGGATGATGTCTTGAGTGCTCGACTTCTGCAAGTAAAGAATGGTGGGGTAAAGGATTATAGTCTGAATAGTGATGGGGTATTGTGTTTCCGTAAAATGGTTTACGTGCCGAAGGATGTTGAGTTGAGACAGATGATTCTTCATGAGGCGCATAGCAGCCCATACGTTATGCATTCTGATGGGAATAAGATGTATCGGGACCTGCGTGAACAGTTCTGGTGGCCTGGATTGAAGCGAGAAATTACCGACTTGGTGGGCAAGTGTTTGACGTGTCAGTAGGTGAAAGCAGAACATCAGTTGCCTTCGGGGTTATTGCAGCCGGTGAAAATTCCACAGTGGAAATGGGAGAGGATAACGATGGATTTTGTTAGTGGGCTACCTCTTACGCCTACTAAAAAATATTCGGTATGGGTGATTATTGATCGGTTGATGAAGTTCGCTCATTTCATACCTGTTCGTATTGACTATTCATTACAGAAGTTAGCTAAGCTGTATGTGGCAGAGATTGTGAGGTTGCATGGGGTACTAGTGTCGATCATATCGGACAAAGACCCTAGGTTTACGTCGCGATTTTGGAAGGCGCTGCATCAAGCATTGGGTATAAGACTTGACTTCTGCACAACATTTCACCCACAGATTGATGGTCAATTTGAGAGGGTAATTCAGATCTTGGAAGATATGTTCAGAGGTTGTGTCATTGATTTCAGGGGTAGTTGGGAGGAGTTCTTACCATTGGCAGAATTCGCATACAACAACAGCTACCAGTCTAGTATTCAGATGGCGCCCTATGAAGCGTTGTATGGACGGAGGTGTCGTACTCCTACTTGCTGGACCGAGTTAAGTGAGCATCAGATGTTGGGTCCGAAATTGGTTTCGGAGACAGAGGAGAAAGTTAAGTTGATTCGAACTCGGTTGAAGGAGGCTTCTGACAGGCAGAAATCCTATACTGATCTGAAGCATAAGGATATAGAATTTGCAGTGGGTGATCAGGTGTTTCTGAAAGTTTCACCTTGGAAGAAAGTTTTAAGGTTTAGACGGAAGGGCAAGTTCAGCCCTAGGTTCATCGGGCCTTATCGAGTTTTGAAACGAGTGGGACCAGTGGCATATCAGCTTGAGTTGCCTTCAGAATTGAGACAGGTACATGATGTGTTCCATGTCTTGATGTTGAGGCGCTATCATTTGGATCCGTCTCACATTGTGCCAGTGGAAGAAATTGAGGTAGGACCAGACTTGTCCTTTGAGGAGGAACCTGTGCAAATCTTAGATCGAGACGTTAAGGTGCTGAGAAGGAAATCAGTCCCTTTAGTCAAAGTCTTGTGGCGGAATCACGGTGTGGAAGAAGTGACGTGGGAGCCAGAGGATGTGATGCGGCAGCAATATCCTCACCTCTTTTGACCAGGTAAATTTCGAGGCCGAAATTTCTTTAAGGGGGTAGAACTGTAACATCCAAGAATTTGGAGCTTTGCATTTGTCATGTTTCTGTGTGTTTGGAATGCTTTGTCTATTAATCTGGTATGTTTGGGGGCCCCGGGAAGGCTCGGGGTTAAGCTTGAGCCTTAGTGAAAATTTTGTTTTTAGGCACTGTAGGGGAGAGGTAGCTGAGCCAGGCCTTAAGGTTAATTACTTGTGTCTATTGACACAAGAAAAGGTGTGGTAAGACGGCAAGGAGATGCCACTTAAGTTGCAGGGAAGTGGCGTCACAAGAGAGTAGCAGGAGGAAGGAGGTTCGAGTCGCGTAGTTGCATTTTGGAATTTCTTTTTGACGCCAGGATGGAGGAGAGATGGATTCGGTTAGGACTTTGGAGTGTGGGAGTTTATTGAGTCAACATATTTGAAATGGGAGGAGCAGAGGAATTGGTGGAGTAAGAATCGGTCAATACTTTTGAATGAGGAGTGGAGAGTGAAAAATGGAGAAAATCGGGGGATATGGTGAGAGGGAGTGTGTGACCGAATTTGGGAAGTGTGGGGTGTGTATGTGTGGATGGTTTAGCTTGGTAGGTGGGGGGCTGAATCTCTTTTGGATTTAGGAAGCTTAGTGTGCATTTTTCGGTCACTAGTGAAGGGAAGTGCCGTTTTTTTTAGGATGCCATTTTGAGAGTTGAGAGAACCAAAAATCACTTTAGAAGCCTGTGCACCTCTTTTGTTTTCTTCATTTTTCTTCTACCAAAACTGAAACTTCAACCTTCTTTAGGTACTCTCATTCTTTTTGTTCTCTTTCTCTTTCTTTTACTACATTTTTCTCCAAAGCCGAAACCATCATCTTTGCTTTTCATTTGGTATATTTCTTTCTATCAAAACCGAAACACCCTTACCCCATTTCTTTCCAATCTTGTTTCTTTGGTGATAGACGAATATTAGTGGGATCATTGGTGTTCTCTTCTTTCTTTTCCACCACTAGCAACTTGTTTTCTTTTCATAACCGAACCTCACGTGAAGACACCCTTTCCTCTGATTTTGTTAGTAGCCGAATATAGACTCTTCATTCGTCATACTCTTGTTTCTATAAGGAGCATTCTTCTCTTTTCTTTTCATTCTTTTTTTTTTCTCTGTGGTTTGGTTAAACCGAAGTTTCTGACTCACTTCTTTGGGTACTGACCGATTGTAGAGGGCTGTATCTCCAACATCTCATTTTCGTGTGGCCAGTTCTCAAGAGGATCTTAGTAAGTAGTTGTTGGCCGAGTAGGTGGCAAGAGGTTCTTATCGACTTGTTGGCCGAAAGGCCACTCCCTTTTGATATTTTTGGAGAACCGATTCTAACATGGTGATTACTTTACGGACTCAATCGGTTTCTTAGGTAACCTTCTAGCATTCGGTTTTTGTTAACTAAGGTAAGGAACTTCTTCGATTTGAGCGTCTATTCTCTCTTTCATTTTTCAATACCTTAACCCAGTTTCCTGATTAAGATCTTTTCATGGAATCGAATGCCAGCCAATTAGGGGAGGGGGTTGGGCCCGTAGTCCCTGCCCCTAGGTTCAAACAGCG
Source organism: Gossypium sturtianum (assembly GCA_025698515.1). NCBI lineage: Eukaryota > Viridiplantae > Streptophyta > Magnoliopsida > Malvales > Malvaceae > Gossypium > Gossypium sturtianum. The sequence continues at coordinate 88,207,892 of CM046955.1, forward strand.
CGCAGTGCCAGCCGTTCGGGATTTTCCACTGGGTGTTGGGCCGGATTTGGAGCGGGATAGACAGATTACAGTTGTTCCCTCCTCTGAGAGTGTCTACAGCATTGAAAGTTTAGTTCTTTACGTTTACAGGTGTGTAATTCCCACACCTTCTCTTGTCTGTATAATAAGAATATGTGTTATTTAAAAGCTGAAAATGCAATAATAGCTAAGGCGTTACCCATAGAGGGTGAAAATCGTAATACCAACTGAGTTATTCTCGGGTTATGCCTTATAAATATTGTTATCAGCATGAGGACACGTATGTTTTGAATATTTTATGTATGTTGTTATATGTTGCATTCATTTCACTATGATTATATGTTGCATGGACATGGGGATATGATAATGATGAAAGGGGCAGTGTTTTCGGTGGCTGCGCCACATACTCCGGTGACTTTGTCACATTAATTCGGTGGCTCTGCCACATACTCTGGTGACGTTGTCACATAACATCGGTGGCTATGCCACATATTTTGGCGATGAGCAGCTGACTGCAGCGACTGCCATCGATGGTGTGTAGCGGTGAGGGTTGATTGTAGAAATCCCCACTGGTGTGATTGGTAGGAACGGGTGGTGTGTAGCGGATGGAAAATTAGGCTGGGTTGGGTTTGCATCATCTTGCATATGCTATCTGTTATACTATGCTGTAGGGCTAAGGCCCGGTCCGATTTTGAAAGGGGCTTGGGCCCAATGATGGTGCTTGGCGATTGCACACTAAGTCTTTTGACTCACTCTTTTGCTAACTTTTTGCAGGTAATACATACTGCAGTGGATTTGGGTCGGAGAGGACTGCGAGGGTGCCATGCACGGTTTTAATAATTAGAACTTTACTTTAATTTTCTTTAATTTTTGGGATTTTTGTTATGTAATAAGGCCACTATTAATTTGGTTTAATTTCGATTTAAACTTTAGACGTTTTGAATACAAAATAATCGATAAGATGTTTTTTTTTTCAGAATGCAAATGAAAGTTTTTCGCAAATGAAAGTTTTTCTCATAACTTAATTAACAATTTTATAAACAGGTTTTTTTCGACAATTTTTTTTAGTTTAGTCTGATGTAACAAACATGTGTTTTCAAATGTCACCTAAACACAAAGATTGGGTTACTTAAAAAGTTTCCTTAAATGATTATTGGGTTTTCAAGCTAACCACTAAACTTGAAGTTTTCTAAAAGGGATTTGAAACTTATCTAAAATTCGCGAAGTTTTATAAATTCTTCCCATGTGACATTCCAGATCCGGTCGTAGTGTTTGGGCCGAGTTTGGGGTGTTACAATTACAGTTTCATCAAGGCATCATTAATCAACTTCATTGAATTAATAAAAATTTCTCATAATATAAAGTAATTAAAAACATAATTACATTATGTAGCTTTAATTTCACACAAGCTTACCTCGGTGCTCAAAATGTGTATAGATATTCGATTTAGTCCACAACCTTGTTCTTGCCTCGATTTTGGTTCGGGCTTCGTGTTTCTTGATCTATAATTACAATTTCATTCGTTTAACACTCACATTGACTAAATTAACCCATGAATCATACTTTGGAAAAAATTACAATTTTGTCCTAAACTTTCACATAATTTAACTTTTGCCCTTAGGCCCGTGAAATGATTTTTATTCAACTTCCTTGTATTTTAAACTTAGCCGAATCATTTTCTTAACTACAACATCCCCCAATTTCCACTAATTCACTCATGTATGACCATTTTTATGACTTTTACAATTTGGTCCTTTTTATGCATTTTGCATGAAAATCACTTAGAGAAAGATGTTTATCATACATCAAACTTTCATATTCTTCCATAAATCACCAAAATACATGCATGTCATACATGGGTAAATTTTTGAACATGAACCCTGCCTCAAAATATAGCTAGAAATAACTAAATCAAGTTACAAGGATCTCAAAAATACGAAGAACATTAAAAATAAGGCTAGGAGGTACTTACTTTGAGCTTGAAAATGAGTAAAACCCTAACTATGGCTTCTCTTCCAAATTTCGGCACCAAGGAAGAAGATGGACATCATTTTTTACTTAGTTTTCCTTTTTAATTCTTTTATTAACCAAATGACCATTTTACCCTTAAAGCCCCTTTCTTGAGATTTTTCCTTCCTATGCCCATTTTTGTCCATCTTGATATAAAATGGTCTAATTTCTCAATAAGGACTTCTAATAGATTTTATAATTCTATTTCATACTTAAACCTTATAGAATCTCATATTTTCTAATCTTTGCAATTTAGTCCTAATAGATAATTTGTTCACTAATTTATAAAATTTCTTCATGAAATTTTCACACAATTATGAAAACATGCTATAGACCTCATAAAATCCATAAAACTCATATTTCTACTTCGGATTTGTGATCCCGTAACTATTGTTCTGACTAGGCCCTAAATCGGGCTGTTACAGTATCAATGATCACATCAGGTGCTGAAGCTTCCTCTGTAACAGCTCGATTTAGGGCCTAGTTAGAATAGTGGTTGCGAGACCACAAATCCAAGATAGAAATATGTGTTTTATGGATTTTATGAAATCCATAGCAAGTTTGCATGATTGTGTGAAAATTTCATGAAGAAATTTTATAAATTAGTGAACAATTTGTCTATTGGGACTAAATTGCAAAGATTAGAAAACGTGAGATTCTAGAAGATTCAAGTATGAAATAGCATTAGAAAAATTATTAGAGGTCCTTATTTAGTAATTAGACCATTTTATATCAAGATGGACAAAAATATACATAGGAAGGAAAAATCTTAAGAAATGGGCCTTAAGGGAAAAATAGTCATTTGGTTAATAAAAGAACTAAAAGGGAAAAAGAAGTCAAAATTCATGTCCATCTTCTCTAAGCTTGGCCGAAAATCACAAGGACTCCATAGCTAGGGTTTCTTTATCTTTCAAGCTTTATTGTAAGTGTCTCCTAGCCCCGTTTTTAATGTTCTTCACATTTTTAAGATCCTCGTAGCTCGATTTAGCTATTTCTAACTATATTTTGAGCTAGGGTTTATGTTAAAAAATTTACCCATGAATGACATGCATGTATTTTGATGATTCATGGAAGAATATGAAAGTTTGATGTATGATAAACATCTTTTTCTAAGTGATTTTCATGAAAAATGCATAAAAGGACCAAATTATAAAAGTCATGAAAGTGGTCATACATGGGTGAAATAGCGGAAATTAGGGGATGTTGTAGTTAAGAAAATGATTCGGCTAGGTTTAGGGGCAAAATTGTAATTTTTCCAAAGTATGATTTATGGGTCAATTTAGTCAATGTGAGTATTAAAAAAGTGAAATGTTATTATAGATCAAGAAACACGAAGCTCGGACCGAAACGGAGGCAAGAACAAGGTTGTGGACTAAATCGAATAGCTATACACATTTTGAGCATCGAGGTAAGTTTGTGTGAAATTAAAGCTACATAATGTTTTTATATTTCAATTGTTTGATATTATGATAAATGAATATTATTTCTATGAAATCGACTAATGATGCTTCAACGAGAATATGATGAGAATATGATAAGTTGAAGTCCTGGTTGTATATTCGGAATAACAAGGATACCTATGTCACAACATGAGATAAGGAAGGTCCCGTATAAGACCATGTCTGGGACATGGCATCGGCACCGAATAAGGAAGGTCCCGTATAAGACCATGTCTGGGACATGGCATCGGCACCGAATAAGGAAGGTTTCGTATAAGACCATGTCTGGGACATGGCCTCGGCACAAAAGGAAGATCTCGTGTAAGACCATGTCTGGGACATGGCATCGACATCGAGATAAGAGATCTCCTGTAAGACCATATCTGGTATATGGCATCGGCATCAAGAGATGATCCCATGTAAGACCATATCTGGGATATGGCATTGGCATCGTGATACATGTATGACGAGACTGAGTATCCTTTGATATTCCGAGTTTTTCAACGAGCAAAGAGCTAAGTTTATGTAAAGATGACAAAGAGCTAAGTTTATGTAAAGATGACAAAGAGTTAAGTCTATGTTTAAAAAGTATAAAAGCGTATATGATGAAGTGATACAGGTACCCATGAGTAATTTATGAGAAATGCACGCAATATGTGATATGTAATTTGGTAAGGGTATACATGAGTAAGTATGTTGAAGTATTTGAGAAATTGTGTATCATTTGATGAGATAAATGGATGCTATTATAAGTCTTAATGTTGCTATTTATTTCATGCAACTTACTAAGCTATATGCTTACCCCTCCCTTTTCCTCTTTCCTTGTAGTATCGCCAAGCTAGCTCGGGGGTCGTGGGACGTCGGAGTTCGGATCACACTATAAACTATTCATTTGGTATAGTAAAGTTGATTTGTTTTAAGTATGGCATGTATAGGGACTTGGTCATTTTGTTATGTCATCTTTGTTAGCCAAAGTGTTGGCTAATATTGTCACTCATTCATTTTGTAAATGGCCATTGGAAATTGGCCAATACTTGTTAAGTTTTATATATATATATATATATATATATATCCAATGATGATGATATTCATGAAGTGCAAGTTCTTGTTATTGATCGAGTAAAATGAGAAGTGTTTACTTGATGAATTAGTGATTCTATATAGTGTATTATTGCTATGTTATGTGTTGCTTGTGGTGGTATAAGTGTGTTTGTTTTTCAGGGTGGCAATTGGCTTGGTAAATAGCCTTCTAATTGTCCACACGGGTAGACACACGAGCGTGTGTCTAGGCCGTGTGTGACACATGGTCAGCCCCATGGGTGTGTTGATAGGCCGTGTGTCCCCTGCATCAAATTTATGAGAATTCAATTCGTCACACGGGCTAGCACACGGGTGTTTGACTAGGTCGTGTGTGTACCACCCCTTACCCGTATTCAACGTCGGAACTGGGCACGAGGCGTTACCGTATTAAAAACCTCAAGATCGCCACTTAGGTACAACATGACCACTCTCTTTGGCCATCACAACAACCTCAATCCCGACTTACGAGGCCTCTCTCAAACACACGAGGGCTCTCGAGACCATATCGAATACTCTTACGATCTTAAAATTTCTTTTCCATTTATATAGGGCTCACACGCTCGTGTAAGATTTGGCACGCCCGTGGATGTCACACACGCCCATGGTCACTATCTGTGCATGAAAACTCAAGCATTCTGCCAATGCCCCACGGTTAGGGCACACGCCCGTGCCTTCTACCCGTGGTGCACACTGACTACCTTAACACGGCTTAGAGTCTAGACACACGCCCGTGTGGCTAGCCCGTGGCCAACATTGATTAACAGACACGTTCTAGGCACACGCCCGCGTGACTAGTCCGTGGTCAATTCTGACTTAAAATACTAACATGCAGGGGACACACGGCCAAGTCACACGCCCATGGGCTGACCGTGTGTCACACATGGCCTAGACACACGCCCGTGTGTCTACCCACATGGACAAGAACAAAGCTATTTACCAAGTTCTTTTCACCCTCCTAGCATACACAACCATGCACTCATTCAACACATCCATAATCAACTCAAAATCTTACAATCTCAATTAGGCAACTACATCTTTTCATATAATAAAGTGCCAACAACTATGGCATTATACAAAATAGATTATCCATCTAACGGGCCAATACATCATAGCCATATACAACAAAATTCACTAACTTGTCTAGCCCCTATACATGCCATATACAAAACATTGAGTCTCATGTACCAGAGTGTGCTGACAGTGTGGGCGATCTTCCAATTGATCCTCGTATCTCGATTCAACACTTTTGCTCTATAAGACAAGGGAAAAGAAAGGGAGTAAGCTTTGAGCTTAGTAAGTTTACACAGAAACAATTAAGCAACATAGTATAAGCTAAACAACAATTAGCATTATACTAACATATAATGTACAACTATGCTTACTCTTTCTATCCCTTACCACATTTCCAACACATCATGAGTCACTTGCTCATAACAATTGACATGCACCCCTGCATTCAATATCACATTTACACAATATACAACACATCATTATTTCTCAATAATACATCCACACAGCTATGCTACTCACTGTCACATCCACACAACAAATTCTTGGTGGTTCCGCACTAAGCCCACCACAATCAATTGATAAGGTAGTATCACACTTAGCCTACCAACAAGGTATTCATAGTGGTTTCGCACATAGCCCACTAGATGATATACCTAGCGATAGCATCGCACATAGCCAGCTCATCGTCAATATGCATTAGGATGGTATCGCACTTAGCCCACCATTTAGCATTATCACAACACATTCACGATTCTACTTACTTAATCATTCATCCATTCATTTCACTTGAACCACATAGGTTCTCAATCATTCTCAACCATGCTATACACTAGCTATCATTAACAAATTGTAAGTATGAATGCATTGTTTATGCATAGACTTACCTCGATACTCAAAAGTATAGAAACGTGCAATTTAGTCCACCACTTTGCTCTTGCCTCGGTTTCGATCTGGGCTTTGTCTTTCTTGATCTATAATGATAATTTAACTCATCAATATACACATTAACTAAATTGACCCACATCTCATACTTTGGCAAAATTACTCTTTTGCCCTAAATCTTTCTCATAATTACACTATTGCCCCAAGGCTTGTAAAGTGATTTTTATTCAACTTTCTAGCCTTTCATGCTTAGCCGAATCACTTACTCAACTAAAGCAATCATCAATTCTCACTACATCCCACATGTATGACCAAACTCAAGAATTTTACAAACTAGTCCCTACATGCATTTTCTATGGAAACTCATTTAGCAAAAGATGTTTCTACTACATCAAGCTTTCATAATCTTCCATAAAACATAAAAATACATGCATGTCATACATGGAAACATTTTTGAACATCCATCATAGCTCATCAAATAGCTAAAAATAGCTTACTCATGCAACAAGGACTTCAAAAATACAAAGAATATCAAAAACGAGGCTAGATGCACTTACTAGCAAGCTTGAAAATTTTGAAGAACCCTAACAATGGCTCTCTCAAATTTTCGACAGCCTTGGAGAAGAATATGAATGAATTTTGTCATCTTTTCTCCTATTTTAATCACTTAATTGTTAAATGACTAAAATACCCTTTTTGATAAACTTTCTATTTTAACTCATCCATGCCCAAATTTGTCCAAAAATTAGAAATTGGGAAAATTGCTATTTAAGGACCTCTAATTAATATTCTAAAGCTATTTCACACAAATAGCTTCTAGAATCTCACATTTTGCAACTTTTGCAATTTAGTCCATCTGGACAATTCAACTGCAATTTCACAAAATTACTTCATGAAACTTTCACACTAGCATGCATTCATAGCATAAACCTCAAAAACTCATTCATATACCTCAGATTTGTGGTCTCGCACCACTATTCCGACTAGACCCTATATCGGGATGTTACAGTGTGCCCTTAAGAGTTTGCTGATGTCATAAACTGAATGCTAAGGTTTTCACACACGGGTGAGGACACGGGCATGTCTAGGTCGTGTGGAGGACACGGGCCAGAGACACAGACGTGTTCCAGGCCGTGTGAAAACCCCTGTAGGTTTGAAATGAAAAATAAATCCACACGAGCTAGGAACATGGGCATGTGTGACCACACGGCCTACCCACACGGGCGTGTAACCCTCTTTTAGGCAAAAAATTTCTAAGTGTGCGAAAGTTTTTGGTTTAGTCTCGAACCATCCTGTATGTAAGTTTAGGGTCCCGTAGACCCGAAATAGGGACGTTATGAATATGAATGAAAAAGTTTTAAGTTGAAACAAAATTTTATAGCTCGAGGTTTTATGTTTGAGCAAGTTAAGTACGGTAATACCTCATACCCGTTTCCGACGTCGAATACGGGTAAGGGGTGTTACATCCTCTCGAGCCCGAATCGCATAAGCCCTAGCCGGTGCTCGTGCCTCAGAATAAACAATAGAATCCTTTGTTCCACCTCAACTATTACCCGCATTACCACTATTTTTGGGCGGTCTTCCTGTCACAGTCGTATTACTCAAACGAGTGTTCTGAACCTTCTATTTATCAGACCTTTCAGGGCAATCTCTGGGGAAATGATCGTAAGAACTTCATTTGAAACATGACCCATCTTTCAATATGCATTCTCCAAAGTGTCGTCTATTGCATTGCTGACATTCATGCTCTTTGTTTCTAACACTACCCACACTCTCTATAGATATAGCCTGAGGTCTCAAACTCGAATGCTGCTTCCTTTATATCTCCCCAAGAAACCTACTGAAGTTGATGAACGACTGTGAAATTCTTTTGATTTCTTTGATGGAGATGAGAATGATTTCCCTATAGGTCACTTTCCTGTATCACAAGCCTCAGAATATGCTTTTCTTTTTGCTTTACTGAGTTCTTCGGCCTTGTGCACTCTATCAACCAAAACCACAAATTCTTTCAGCTCAAGAATCCCGACTAGCAACTTGATGTCTTTGTTTAAACCGTCTTCAAATCGGGTACACATAGCTACCTCTGTTGGTACACATTCCCAGGTATACTTATTGAGTCACAAAAATTCTCTCTCGTATTCAGCTACTAATATACGTCCCTATTTCAATTCCAGAAATTCTTTGTGTTTCTTATTGAGAAACTACTGGCTAACATATTTCTTTTCGAACTCAGCCTCAAATAAATTCCCAATTCAGACAATCTCTAGGCACTACAGAAATCAATGTATTCCACCACTGATATGCTGAGTCTTTCAATGATATAGCATACTTTAAACATTCAGTAGGTGTACAAGATAATTCATCGAAAACTCTCACTGTGTTTTCTAACCAGAACATAGCTTTCTCTGGATCGTCTTCAGCTATTTTATGGAACTCTTCAGCCCCATATTTTTGAATTTTATCAACTGGAGGCTTGCTTGCACGTATTAGTTCCAAACCCTGAGGAATAATGGGGGCAGGTTCGGGTACGAGTGGGGGTGGAGGTTGTTGTGTAACACCCCTTACCCGTATCTGACGCCAAAATAGAGTACGAGGCATTACCAGAACAAATACACTTGTAAACGTATTAAACTGAGTCATAAAATTTCATCTAAATTAAAAATTTTCAAATTTTTATCTTTGACTCCCTAAATGGGTGATACGAGGCCCAATACATACCTTGGAAGTGGTCTGGGGCTAAATCGAGAACTTTTGAAAGCACTAAAAAATTTCTTGAAAAATCGGGGCACACACCCGTGTCCAAGGCCATGTCCTTCACACAGCCGAGATACACGCCCGTGTGTTAGGCCGTGTGGCATTTTGAATTTCCGAAAATCAAGTGCAGACTTCACACACCCTGGGCAAATGGCCGTGTGGCTACCCGTGTGGCCACAAGTAAGATTATTTACCAAGCCCTTTGCCTCCCCAAAACACTTATACAAATTTATTGTCACACAACATGGTATTATTAAGCATTCAAACACCCACACTAAGTCATCCACATACCATTTACAAGCCACATTCATCATGCATAATCACACACACACTTAACCATTTACATCATGCAACTTACACAACCAATCACATTTACCACTCATAATTATCACACATTTACTCATCCAACACATGCAAGCACACGCATTCTTGAAATGCATCATCATAGACTTATAACATAGCAATTATTAGCCACATTAAATGGCCTTATACAACAATAACCTTCTAATAACATAGGCCAACATTCTAGGCCAACTCATATTAACATATAGACATATAATCAAGTCCCTATACATGCCATAGACTTAAAAATACTTGAAAATCGTTGATACAATACCAATCAATAACTTGTTAGTGTGATAGAATCTCTGACGACCTCCAACTCAAGCTAACATCTATGACACTATAGGAAAAATGAAAGGAAGGGGGTAAGCATTATAGCTTAGTAAGTAGGTATGTAAATAATAAGTGGTTTATTAACAAGCTTTTATAAATCTTCACAATATGTTCTCAAGATAATACAATTATAATTGCACATAGTTCCACTATTTATTCATGTTCATCTCAAGCTGTCTACTCGAGTCATAGTCACTAAATTATTTATATCTTGAACTACGAAACTCCAAATTAAGATCTGCTAATTTTCCCTAAAACTAGTCTCAAATATATTCTTATCATAAAATTTTCAGAATTTTTGGTTTATTCAATAAGCACACAGTTTATTCTTTAAAGTCTCCCCTGTTCTGCTGTCTGACAGTTTCGAACCTTCTTCACTAAAAATTAATTATCTCTTCATACGAGATTTTAATGATGTTTCTATTGAAAATATACTCATTAAGGATTTTAAGCATATAAATTATAACCCATAATTATTTTTGTACAATTTTAAATGATTTTCCCAAGTCAGAACAGGGGATTCCAAAATCATTCTGACTCTGTCTTACAAAAACTAAAATATATTAGAATATGAAATTCTTTTGCTTATATCATATATTTTATGTAAAAATAGACTCAATAAGCTTTAATTTCATATCTTATATAACCTCTAATTCAATTTCCACAATATTTGGTGATTTTTCAAATTTATAAAACTGTTGCTGTCCAAAACTATTTTATTGCTACTTTTACTCTTTCATGATTTCTTTGTTTCAACTTCCATTTACACATACATAACACCAAAACATATCCATTACTAGCCATTTACAAATATTTACATGCCATTCATTGGCCAATTTAACCTATACATCAATAACAAAAACTTAAACATATCATGTCTCAATTTAATTTAGCCTAAAAGCCCCACACATGATCATCAATCGCATTTACCACATATTTATACATCATAAGCATAGACCTATAATCACAAGGTCATCACAAGATCATTCTCATAGGTATAACTTACTCGTTTATATTCTTACCAAAATTCAATTACATACTGAGCATATTGCTCGTGAGTGTACACATACATAAACATGCACTTAACCATCACATTTTCACATTCATTTGCACTTTAGTCATTTTCTCGTTGAACACATCGGAATATTATTGGATACATCGGAAGTTTGCACATAAGTGCCACACTTGTAGCCATAGCTACTTCACATCACTTTTCACATAGAGGCTCGTTCTCGAGCTATTCACTTTCACGGGTCTGCTCACACAAGCTGCCGATCATTCGTTACTACTACGTTACACGCTCACACAAGTCGTCGGTATCCGCAACACATGCCGTATACCCGACCACCGGTAGAACTTAAGACCAAGACCCGGATTCACTTGGTCACAATTTCACATAGATTTCACATAGGTCCCTAGTACATGTCACTTGTATCCTATTCTATTCCTAAGGTTCAACCGGGAAATTTCTCACATTTCGATACTTTGCCAATTTCATTCAATATTCAGCCACATCTCATAAAACATATCAAAACATAAAAACGTAAGTAAAAACGATGCATTATTTACATACAAACTTAGCTCGGTAGCACAATCGGTGAAAAGGACTTATTCATCAATTTCTCGTGTTTCCCTCGTTCTAGTTCCAAACCTGGTTTTCCTTGATCTATAATATCACATTTAATTTATTTATTAGTCACATTATTCAATGTGACCCAAAAATCATATTATGGCAAAATTATGTTTTTGCCCCTAAAGTTTCACATATTTACAATTTTGCCTCTAGCCTCGTAAATTGATTTTCATTAAATTTCTTTGTACTTTAAGCCTAGACGAACCATTTTCATAACTATAACAGCCCACAATTTCCATTAAAACACACACTTACACACATCTTACAACTTTTTACAAACTAGTCCTTTTTGACAATTTCACCGAAAATCACTTAGTAAAAGTCGTTTATTACACACCGAGCATTCATATTCTACAATTAAACATCAAAACACAAGCATTTCTCATAAGGGTAAATTTTCAAACGTCAACCCTAGCTCAAATAAATGGTAGAAATAGAGAGATCGTGTTACGAATATTTCAAAAACATAAAAATCATTAAAAACGGGGCTAGAACGGACTTACAATCGAGCTTGGAAGCTTGAGAAACCCTAGCCATGGTTTTTTCATGCAACATTCGGCCAAGGGGTTGAAGAAGGACAAAAATTGGCTTTTAATTTTGTTTTTAATTCATGTTATTAACTAAATGACCAAAATGCTCTTAACTTAAAAATATTCTATTTCACCTATTTCATGTCCATTTTTGTCCAACAAATTAACCAATAGTCTAATTACCATTTAAGGACCTCCAATTTAAAATTTCATAACAATTGGACACCTCTAACATGTAGAACTCAACTTTTGCACTTTTTACAATTTAGTTCTTTTGACTAAATTGAGTGCCCAAATTTCGAAATTTTCGAACGAAATTTTCACGAAATCGTTCCGTGAAATTTTAGACCATAAAAATATAATAAAAACAATTTTTTTCCTCGTCGGATTTGTGGTCCCGAAACCACTGTTCCGACTAGGCCCAAAATTGGGCTGTTACAACTTCCCCCCATAGGGATTTTCGTCCCTGAAAATCTTACCAGAAGAAATTGTTTTCAACTCTTATGAATCATTTCCACTAATTTCTTAGAATCACAAATCAAATGAACCTCGTATCTCTTTCTAGTCACCTTTGAACTTTAACACCTCGTGGGAGCATATCGTCAAAGTTTTGAATTACACTCTCAGACTTACCACCGATTTACAGGTGTATTACCGTGCCAAGATGCAATTGCGTATTCATAGTTTCCTGTAGCTCTTTCCATAGTTAGGATTTAGCCCTCGGATCTCAATCCAAAATAATGGAGACTGATACTTTTCATAATCGAATAATCCCAGAAACATCTTACTCGGCTAGTTTGTTAAAAAAGAAATCTTTACACGAACGATCAATCACAACCCGATAACATCTGTGACTATATCTGCTTTCCCAGAGATTAATCAATAACTACTCACGATCTTTCAATAGCTCAAGTCTTTAACACTATCTTAACTTCAGATCTTTCTATGACATTCGATACTTTAATTCTTGAAATAAAGGAACATGTGACATTAACTGTATGAAAACATGAACCATCACTTTCCATTCTAGTAATAAAACACATTCCAATCCGTTCAATAGTACATCACTGAAAAATCATGAATTCATTACTCAATTCAAACTGAACTCAGAACCAGAGCTTCGGTTAATAGTATTTTCAACTGTTTTCAACTTTGCTAGCATGCAAAGACCATCTAAATTTTTGTAAATGTGATAACCATATCATTCAGAACAGCTTTAACTCATAATAACATCATCAGATTAGAACAAATCTAATAGGTGTACCTCGATATCATACTTTCTAGAATATCAATCCTTCATTCAGACTGTCCATCGATATACTCATGAATGCACAAAATTTATTACCATAACTGAGGATGCTTTAACTACATGCAACTCAAATCACATTTCAACTGGCCAATTCACTTTGATAAGAACAACTAAGTCGATTTCGATTATCAAATAATAACATAACAAAATGCTCCTTTCTTCATGTTGTTAGGACAGTTCAAACATACAATCTTTCATAGTTCTTTCAACATGCTAGTCATAGATATTTACTAACTGTATTAACTAAGATGAAACATAACATCTTGCTTGAACTCATTGATAACAATCAAAATTATTCGAGGGAAGAAAATCAGTATACAATTTGAACTTGACTATCATAATCCACACTTTTGCCGATATCGACTTCAAAGATAAATCATACTTGATAAATTAAACAATAAGGATGATAAGAAAATCGAGATGATGAAATCCTAGATACAAAACCATACTGAATGTCTGAGAACACCACTCATATGAAATAATAGAGATCCCGACGATTCCTTAGAGAAAACCAGAAGAAAAAGAAACATTGTTCATACATTTCGAAGTCAATTGTAACAGAGATAATACATTTTCCATATAAATGTAAACAGGACAACAGCCAGAAGAAACAGAAGAACAGTTTCATATGAGTTCACTGTCAACTTTTTATCTGAGACGTAACGGAATAGAATACCAATAGAAGACAGTGGAATGCCGATCATAGATCAATCAGACCAACGATACTTTCATCAGAAAATGAGAAATTACAAATGCCTCTAAGAATATATAAACACATAGAATACCCAAAAGAGATAGTCGTAAATTGCTCAACTGTAATTTTCATACTCAAACATCTTTACATTTCAAACATTATTCTTCTGACTAATTCTGTCATCACTAATCTCATAATATTTCATTCATTAACAAAATCAACTTAGAAGATTTCCTGGTAAATACAATCTTTGGAAATCATACCTGAATGAGTCAATTTAACCGAAATTAACTCATTCTCTAGCTGTGGCTTTGTGCATTCCAAATAATCTTTAGAATAATCTGATATCTCTCTCATAACCATCTTTGCTCGCTAAATAATTCCCATCTCTAATCACATCATTAATTATTCCACCACTAAACTTTTTAGTTTGCCCACTTGTGAGCTTATTCAATATAAATCTCGTGAACTTCGTCATATGACACTATGCCGGTAAGGGGGTGAAGATTGCAAAGCCTTTAAAGTTTTGACTCTCATACACACACACATACAATATAGCATTTAATACCAACACAATATCATGTACTTTGATTACACATCTCTAGGGTTCTACTAATCATGAACACATTTTCAAATATCTTAGTAACACACTCAGCATTATCACATATAAATATCAATGTAACACCCCAAACCCGGCCCACAAGCCCTGACCGGATCTGGTATGTCACTACGGAAAAACGGTTGAAAATTTGTTTTCACTTAAAATAAAACTTTAGAATCTGTGATCTTTCGGAAACCATGTCCAATTAAAATCTATTAAATAATATAAGCTTGATATAAAATATCCGAATTAAAACTTTATTATAAGTTATTATAATATAAATCATTTGTAAAAATACTTCTAAGTAAACATAAACTTCAACAACCATAAATAGAGTACTTTAAATCAAAAGTGGCCCTTATTACATCAAATAAATTCCCAAAATACGAATAATATAAACATCATTATTAATTAACTAAACAAGTAAAACATCTACTTCTGCATGAAAATCTGCTTCTGCATGGCCACCTTTGTATCCACTCCAACCCAGTCCATTAATCACGACTCACCTACGATGTTTAAAAACTTGGGTGAGTCACACAGACTCAGTGTGTAATTAACCACTGAAATCCACCCACATGCTAACCACACAATAACCCATGCATCAGATATGTCATATTCGGATCATATCACATTCTGGGCTTGGCCCAAACTCATAACACTTATCAGCTAGATGGGTAATTATCCACATACTCTCCACACACTGGGCTTAGCCCATTTATTCAAGTCCACAATCACACATATATTCACATACCACAATTTATGCAATAATGAATCCCGACCCAAGCCTAAGGTCCATCCCCTACACACCCCCTTATCCAGCCTACCACACACCAGGGGATTATTAAATCACCCTCTCCTTTTTACTCCACAAGGCATTCAGTGCCAACCACGTGCAATTAAGCACAAAATCCACAACGCGACCTCAGTCAGCGCCAATCCACGATGTAGCCGTAGCTAACACCAAAATCACGATGGGACACATAGTCACTCATCAATCCACGATATGGCACATAGCCGATATCAATCACGATGAGGCACACAGCCACTCATCAACCACGTGCTCAAGTACACCCGCACCTTCTTTCATAGCCCACCCATGCACATGCAACATAAAATATACAACCATGATAACGCATGCACATGATACTCACAACCATAAGCATACTCGCACATACAAATCAATGATCATATTCCAACAGCTTTGATACTAACCTGATCATCGTCATACCGTTGAAGGGTATCAATATCACGATTATCACTGCACTTGTTAGTAAACACATTACACATGCAAATATAAATCCCGGAAACAGTAGGCTAGCTACACACCTTACTACTTGGAGTTCTAGACTCTCGATCCCCGACGCTATCGATAAGCGAGACTACGGCTATCTGCCTATAGCTTTCTCTGCTGCTGGCCCACACCCCGCTGGCCAATCCCGAACACGAGATGCGACTCTTTTCTTAAACTTCTGATAGGGACTTTCCCTTGTCCTCCTTGACTGGTATTGGCCTCCATCAAAACGCTTAATCAGATAAACTGGTTAAACCCCGAGTTATAAGTCTAAACACCGAACTAATTTAAATATTTCTTACCAAAATATCTTGAATCCCGGTTACTCCCCCAACCCTGTCGAAATCCTAAAATAGTACCACATTAGATTCGGCTTTAACTTAAAGACATAACCTAAAGACATAATATTTTGAAACCCTTGGCCGAATACCTACCACTTCCTTACCTTGAAAAAGTCGACAGAACACAAGGAGGGGATAGCAATAGGCATTCGGCTACCATTACTTACCTTTTCCAACGATTGAAAGAGACACCCCCAAGGAGATCAGCACCACTCTACTATTCGGCCAAGATGAAGACAAATAGAAAAGGGAGATTTCGGCAATAAAAGGGAGAGATTCGGCTTGCAAAGTGATGAAAGAAAACAAAAGAAATGAGAGGGAGGATGTTGGTATTCGGTCAACAATTAAAATGGAGAACAAAGTGAATAGGGAATGTTTAGGAGGGTAAGGTTTCGGCTTAACACAATAAAAAAGAAAAGAGATATGGAAGGGTGAATAATTCGGCTAAGAACAAAAGAAATAGAAGTAGACAAAATGAGGTTTAGGGGGGGTTCAAGTGAACATTCGGCTACTAGCAGAATTTAGGAGACACAAATACTAATTTTCGGCAAGAGACTAAAAGAATAATTTCAAAGACTCTACCCCTATTTATAGAATTCGGCCACTCTCCCACATGAAGAAACCAAGATTCGGCCATCACTTATGGCCACTAATTCAAACCAATTTGAATTAGCCAACTCCCTACTTTACTCCTCCCAATCCATTCAAATAAATAAATAAATAAGCCTTATTTATCCCTTATCCCACATTCAAAATAAATAAAACAAAACCCCCTTTTATCCATTATCACCTCCTAAAAACAAATAAAATAAAGGCCATCCTTATCACCTAATAAATAATAAAAAAATAAAGTCCAAATTTTAATCCAATACCTCAAATTAAAAATTAAAAACTCACTTATTTCTTATCTCAATTTGAAGGTCCCATGTGCCGCCCAACACCTTACCAACCTTCTTTGCAAAAGAAAAAAATAAAACCGCAACATGTCGCTTCCAACCCATTCGAACTCGCGCCCATCCTCACCTCCAACTCCTAAGTGGCGCGGGAACCACCTTGCCAAGTGCCGTTTTTGTGTCATAGATTCGCCCCAGCTTCTTTTAAGCCCTCTCTATTTTTAACGCCAGCTTGCGAAATAAAACATCCAAAATTCTGCTTCCCTTGTGCCTTGAACTCACGACCTGCACCAAGCCCCCCCTTGCAACGCCCCAAGCCCCCTTGCATCCACCACGACTCGAACCTTGTCCCCTTTGCTCCTTAAGGCGTCCCATGTCAAGGCCCTAAGTGGCGCCCTTAACACTCTACCAAGCCTCTTTCTTGTGTCTTAACCACCCAAATATTTCTTTTAAGACCTCTAAAGCCAAGCTCCCCTTTTTACACTAAAAATCCAAAAATTTCCTAAGTCATCCCTTACCTTTTTGGGTTCTCCAAACCCCTTAAAATCCGTCCAACTTTACCCTAAGCCTGCTAAACACTCGAGTTATGCTCCAAATGCATAACCCCTAAACCGGGATGTTACAATTCTACCCTCCTTAAAATAATTTCGTCCTCGAAATTACTTACTACCATGACTTGCTACTCTACGCCTCTGCTGCACACTCTGATCTTAGTAAATCTATCCTGTCTTCTAGACACAGTCTTAAAGTTCACATTCAGGGTTTCTACACTTCACTAGCCACACAAGCATGAACTAACTTCACTTTAACAAAATAATAAATGGTGTCCCAAAATAAAGAACATACCTGATATCAAGTCCTTGGTTGTCTTGGATTCGATCTTTCAGCACCTCTGTCGATACCATTTCTTCCGTGGCTCGAACCTCGACCTCTCGTTGCCTGGGAACAATTCTTAACCAAGTGAGCCTTCGACCCACACCAGAAACATTCCTTACTATTTCCCCAACATTCTCCTAAATGAGTTCTCCCACACTTAACACATGAATGATTCTGATCAGCTGGTACAAGTGCACGTACAGGATTCTCGATCCTTGGTCTTTTCTGGACATTACCAAGCGATGTTGATGGTCCAAAACTTCTCTTATTCTCGTTCCTATTCTTCTCTCGATTTTCTCTTATAGTCTTCTTAACCTCTTCAGCGATTTGAGCTTTCTCCACCAGAATGGCGAAGTCCCTTTCTCTCTGCGGAGCGATCAACTCCCGCAACTCATCTCGCAGCCCATCTTCGAACCGAACACTCCTTTCATAGTCAGTAGCCACGATTCCCTTGGCGTACTGACTTAGTCGCACAAATTCCGCTTCATATTCCGCTACCGACTTATTCCCTTGTACTAGATTTAGAAACGCTTTCCTTTGCGAGTCCAAATAACTGGCTCCTACGTACTTTCCTTCAAACTTGGCCTTAAAGTAATCCCAATCCAGTCGATCTACCGGTACACCTTGTTTGACAGTGAGCCACCAACGATAAGCTTCGTCACGAAGCAACGAAACAGCACCCTTCAGCTTTTCTTCATCGGTGCAGTCCAAATCGTCCATGATTCTTTCGACTGCTTCTAGCCAATACTCCGCTACGTTCGGAGCTACTCCAGATACCCCTCTAAAGATCTCAACTCCATTCAATCTAAGCCTTTACGATACTGACTTCCGAGTTCCATTTCCCCTACTAGCTCCTGCTACTCGTTCTAGCACTCGTAACATGGCCCGCGATACTGCGTCATCTTCCCCTATCTGATCTTGCTCCTCTGCGCCCACTGCTGGTGGCGGCACTTCACTTTCTGACCCATGGCCAGACCCTACTGGTTCCGATGCTGCCATTCTACCTCTACCGCATCCCCTAGAACTCATCTCTATTGTCGTGATTTAATCTGATTAAGGAGTTTTATGCATTAGTATTTGTTCCACTGTTTAACCGCGAACAATTTTATGAAAATAATTTCTAGAGGTAGTTCTTTCGATCACACAAAGTTTCAGTTCAAGTTCCCTATTCTATTTCAGAATATCGCATTCATCCATAAGGACACATCCATTCATCAACAAGAACACATTCATCACTAGCGAAACCTTCATTTCCCAATGAAGCCACATTCCTTCCTCAGTAGAGGCACATTCGGTGGTATCTACCACCCACATTCACTATCCAGACATTTCTGCCCGTTTTACCCCAGGGGTATTTTCGGTAATAAAAGAAATTTTGAGAGCTTTTAATAAATCAAGACATTTTTAAAATTTCCAAAACTGGAGGGTATTTCTAAAAATTTGCCAAATTAAAGGCACGGTAGAATTTTAGAAACCAGGGGTATTTTGGTAATTTTGTCGATCAGGGGTAATTTTGTAATTTTTCAAATTAGGGTATCTTAATATTTTAAAACTCGAGATTTTGGTATTTTACAAAGTAAAATTATTTTAACAAAAGTTGAGGGTAATACGGTAATTTTACAATGCAGGGGCATTTTTGGTAATTTTGTAAATCGAGAAAACATCTTTCAAAATCAGATTTAGAGTTGACAAACCAAAGGGGTAAATTTTGGAAATTTTAAAACTAAGGGTTTTAAAATAATAAGGCTAATCCCTTTCGGGTTTTAATAATCGGTTTAGCCTATGAACGAGTCCTCTTGGTTAGGTGAACCGTAGCTACGCACCAGGTAGGATTCGAGTAAAGAGGAGGTGAGTCGCTAGGACTGCTTAAGTACCAAGCTCTTACTAAATACCAATCCTAGACAAGCGTACAATGGTTGCCACACCTTAACTCGGCGACTTACTTCAAAGATTTGTTTAGTAACCTTAAGTCTTATGCATGTGTTTGAGTAGACTAGTCCTATGGTTCAATAGCCCTAATGTTCTAATCTACGAGCCCATAAAAAGCCCATATAGCTCATACATAATTCACTTCAGAAGTCTGAAGTACTTACCTGGTGGACTTCGGGCCGGAGGTACAGGTGCCATGCCAGAATAACCTGAAAATATTTCCTAAAAATCCATATGTTTGAAAAGCCCATTTGAAAATGTTTTTGGGCCCAAAACCTTCAAAGTCGAGTTTTGAACTTGGCTATGATACCAAACTGTAACACCCCAAACCCGGCCCACAAGCCCTGACCGGATCTGGTATGTCACTACGGAAAAACGGTTGAAAATTTGTTTTGACTTAAAATAAAACTTTAGAATCTGTGATCTTTCGGAAACCATGTCTAATTAAAATCTATTAAATAATATAAGCTTGATATAAAATATCCGAATTAAAACTTTATTATAAGTTATTATAATATAAATCATTTGTAAAAATACTTCTAAGTAAACATAAACTTCAACAACTATAAATAGAGTACTTTAAATCAAAAGTGGCCCTTATTACATCAAATAAATTCCCAAAATACGAATAATATAAACATCATTATTAATTAACTAAACAAGTAAAACATCTACTTCTGCATGAAAATCATCATACATGCATGGCCACCTTTGTATCCACTCCAACCCACCCATTAATCACGACTCACTGCGATGTTTAAAAAGTTGGGTGAGTCACACAGACTCAGTGTGTAATTAACCACTGAAATCTAACCACATAATAACCCATGCATCAGATATGTCATATTCGGATCATATCACATTCTGGGCTTGGCCCAAACTCATAACACTTATCAGCTAGATGGGTAATTATCCACATACTCTCCACACACTGGGCTTAGCCCATTTATTCAAGTCCACAATCACACATATATTCAAATACCACAATTTATGCAATAATGAATCCCACCCAAGCCTAAGGTCCATCCCCACACACCCCTTATCCAAATTTACCACACACCAGGGGATTATTAAATCACCCTCTCCTTTTTACTCCACAAGGCATTCAGTGCCAACCACGTGCAATTAAGCACAAAATCCACAACGCGACCTTAGTCAGCGCCAATCCACGATGTAGCCGTAGCTAACACCAAAATCACGATGGGACACATAGTCACTCATCAATCCACGATATGGCACATAGCCGATATCAATCACGATGAGGCACACAGCCACTCATCAACCACGTACTTGAAGTACACCCGTACCTTCTTTCATAGCCCACCCATGCACATGCAACATAAAATACAGTCATGATAACGCATGCACATGATACTCATAACCATAAGCATACTCGCACATACAAATCAATGATCATATTCCAACAGCTTTGATACTAACCTGATCATCGTCATACCGTTGAAGGGTATCAATATCACGATTATCACTGCACTTGTTAGTAAACACATTACACATGCAAATATAAATCCCGAAAATAGTAGGCTAGCTACACACCTTACTACTTGGAGTTCTAGACTCTCGATCCCCGACGCTATCGCTATGCGAGACTACGGCTATCTGCCTATAGCTTTCTGCTGCTGGCCCACACCCCGGTGGCCAATCTCGAACCGCTGAGACAGCTCTTTTCTTAAACTTCGGGATAGGGACTTTCCCTTGTCCTCCTTGACTGGTATTGGCCTCCATCAAAACGCTTAATCAGATAAACTGGTTAAACCCCGAGTTATAAGTCTAAACACCGAACTAATTTAAATATTTCTTACCAAAATATCTTGAATCCTTGCCACTCCTCCAACCTCAATCGAAATCCTAAAATAGTACCACATTAGATTCGGCTTTGACTTAAAGACTTAACCTAAAGACATAATATTTTGAAACCCTTGGCCGAATACCTACCACTTCCTTACCTTGAAAAAGTCGATGAGAACACAAGGAGGGGATAGCAATAGGCATTCGGCTACCATTACTTACCTTTTCCAACGATTGAAAGAGACACCCCTAAGGAGATCAGCACCACTCTACTATTCGGCCAAGATGAAGACAAATAGAAAAGGGAGATTTCGGCAATAAAAGGGAGAGACTCGGCTTGCAAAGTGATGAAAGAAAACAAAAGAAATGAAAGGGAGGATGTTGGTATTCGGTCAACAATTAAAATGGAGAACAAAGTGAATAGGGAATGTTTAGGAGGGTAAGGTTTCGGCTTAACACAATAAAAAAGAAAAGAGATATGGAAGGGTGAATAATTCGGCTAAGAACAAAAGAAATAGAAGTAGACAAAATGAGGTTTAGGGGGGGTTCAAGTGAACATTCGGCTACTAGCAGAATTTAGGAGACACAAATACTAATTTTCGGCAAGAGACTAAAAGAATAATTTCAGCACTCTACCCCCCTATTTATAGAATTCGACCACTCCTCCCACATGAAGAAACCAAGATTCGGCCATCACTTATGGCCACTAATTCAAACCAATTTGAATTAGCCAACTCCCTTACTTTACTCCTCCCAATCCATTCAAATAAATAAATGAGCCTTATTTATCCCTTATCCCACATTCATAATAAATAAAACAAACCCCCCCTTTTTTCCATTATCACCTCCTAAAAACAAATAAAATAAAGGCCATCCTTATCACCTAATAAATAATAAAAAAAATAAAGTCCAGCCTTAATCCAATACCTCAGCCGAAAATTAAAAAACTCACTTATTTCTTATCTCAATTTGAAGGTCCCATGTGCCGTCCAACACCTTACCAACCTGCTGCAAAAAGAAAAAAAATAAAACCGCAACATGCTACTCCAGCCATTCGAACCTGCGCCCATCCTCACCTCCAACTCCTAAGTGGCGCACGGGAACCACCTTGCCAAGCGCCGTTTTTGTGTCATAGATTCGCCCCAGCTTCTTTTAAGCCCTCTCTATTTTTAACGCCAGCTTGCGAAATAAAACATCCAAAATTCTGTTTCCCTTGTGCCTTGAACTCACGACTTGCACCAAGCCCCCCTTGCAACGCCCCAAGCCCCCTTGCATCCACCACGACTCGAACCTTGTCCCCCTTTGCTCCTTAAGGCGTCCCATGTCAAGGCCCTAAGTGGCACCCTTAAGCCACTCTACCAAGCCTCTTTCTTGTGTCTTAACCACCCGAATATTTCTTTTAAGACCTCTAAAGCCAAGCTCCCCTTTTTACACTAAAAATCCAAAAATTTCCTAAGTCATCCCTTACCTTTTTGGGTTCTCCAAACCCCTTAAAATCCATCCAACTTTACCCTAAGCCTACTAAACACTCGAGTTATGCTCCAAACGCATAACCCCTAAACCGGGATATTACAATCAACCAATCGTAATAAGCTCATCTCAAAAAAAAATCATGTTATTCACTGCAAAAAGTCACTCTGATTTATCAAAATGCAATGATCAATCGGAACGATAACATTTTATCCATATACCTCAACTTATGGTTAATCCATTGTATCCATTAACACATACATATCATCGCAAATCATAGAGAATCAATTCAGGCAAATCAATATATTCACTAAGTTACACGAACTTACTTAACCCATTTTCAGCATTATCGATGGTAGCTCGATAGGAAAGCATCCCTGCTTTAACCAAAACAAATTTCATCGGAGTCGAGAGATATCACACTATCATAGTTCACTTATGGCATGTATAGCTAGACTCTTGCACACGCTATGTTAGTCCGAGAATCGACTAAACCATAGCTCTGATACCACTAAATGTAACACCCCTTACCTGTATCTGACGCCGAAATAGGGTACGAGGCATTACCGGAACACATACACTTGTAAACAAATTAAACCGAGTCATAAAATTTAATCCAAATTAAAAATTTTCAAATTTTTATCTTTGAGTCCCTAAATAGGTCCTACGAGGCCCAATACATACCTTGGAAGTGGTCCGGGACTAAACCGAGAACTTTTAAAAGCACTGAAAAATTTCCTGAAAAATTGGAGCACACGCCCGTATCCAAGGCCATGTCCTTCACACAGCCGAGATACACACCCATGTGTTAGGCCGTGTGGCATTTCGAATTTCCGAAAATCAAGTGCAGACTTCACACACCCTGGGCACATGGCCGTGTGGCCACAAGTAAGATTATTTACCAACCCCTTTACCTCCCCAAAACACTTATACACTTATACAAATTTATCATCACACAACATGATATTATTAAGCATTCAAACACCCACACTAAGACATCCACATACCATTTACTAACCATATTCATCATGCATAATATCACACACACACACTTAACCATTCACATCATGCAACTTACACAACAAATCACATTTACCACTCGTAATTATCACACATTTACTCATCCAACACACGCAAGCACACACATTCCTGAAATGCATCATCATAGACTTATAACATAACAATTATTAGCCACATTAAACGGCCTTATACAACAATAACCTTCTAATAACATAGGCCAACATTCTAGGCCAACTCATATTAACATATAGACACATAATCAAGTCCCTATACATTCCATAGACTTAAAAATACTTGAAAATCCTTGATACAATACCAATCAATAACTTGTTAGTGTGATAGAATCTCCGACGCCCTCCAACTCGAGCTAGCATCTGTGACACTATAGGAAAAATGAATTACAAATTAAGATCTGCTAATTTATATCTTGAACTACAGAATTCCAAATTAAGATCTGCTAATTTTCCCTGAAACTATACTCACATATATTTCTACCATAAAATTTTCAGAATTTTTGGTTTATCCAATAAGTACATTTTATTCTTTAAAGTCTCCCCTGTTCTGCTCTCTGACAGTTTTGACCTTTCTTCACTAAAAATTAATTATCTTTTCGTACGAGATTTGGATGAAGTTACTATTTGTTTTTATTGAAAATAGACTAATTAAGGATTTTAAGCATATAAATTATAACCCATAATTATTTTTTTACAATTTTTAATGATTTTCCCAAGTCAAAATAGGGGATTCCAAAATCATTCTATTTCTGTCTCACAAAAATTCAAATATGTCAGAATATGAAATTCTTTTGCTCATAACGTTTATTTTACATAAAAATAGACTCAATAAGATTTAATTTCATATCTTATTTAACCTCTAATTCGATTTCCACAATTTTTGGTGATTTTACAAAGTTATAAAATTGTTGCTGTCCAAAACTATTTTATTTCTAATATTACTCTTTCATGATTTCTTTGTTTCAACTTCCATTTACACATACATAACACCAAAACATATCCATTACTAGCCATTTACAAATATTTACATGCCATTCATTAGCCAATTGAACCTATACATCAATAACAAAAACTTAAACATATCATGTCTCAATTTAATTTAGCCTAAAAGCCCCACACATGAGCATCAATCACATTTACCACATATTTATACATCATAAGCATAGACCTATAATCACAAGGTCATCACAAGATCATTCTCATAAGTATAACTTACTCGTTTATATTCTTACCAAAATTCGATCACATACCGAGCACATTGCTCGTGAGTGTACACATACATATACATGCACTTAACTGTCACATTTTCACATTCATTTGCACTTTAGTCATTTTCCCGTTGAACACATCAAAATATTATTGGATACATCGGAAGTTTGTACATAAGTGCCACACTTGTAGCCAAAGCTACTTCACATCACTTTTCACATAGAGGCTCGTTCTCGAGCTATTCACTTTCACGGGTCTGCTCACACAAGTCGCCGGGTCATTCGTTACTACTCGGTATTTGCTCACACAAGCTGTCAGGTATCCGCAACACATGCCGGTATACCCAGCCATTGGTAGAACTTAAGACTAGCACCCGGATTCACTTAGTCACAATTTCACATAGATTTCACATAGGTCCCTAGTGACATGTCACTTGTATCCTATTCTATTCCTAAGGTTCAACCGAGAAATTTCTCACATTTCGATACTTTGCCAAATTCGTTCAATATTCAGCCACATCTCATAAAACATATCAAAACATAAAAACGTAAGTGAAAACAATGCATTATTTACATACAAACTTACCTCGGTAGCACAATCGGTGAAAAGGACTTATTCGTCAATTTCTCGTTTTTCCCTCATTCTAGTTCCAAACCTCATTTTCCTTGATCTATAATATCACATTTAATTTATTTATTAGTCACATTATTCAATGTGACCCAAAAATCATATTATGGCAAAATTATGTTTTTACCCCTAAAGTTTCACATATTTACAATTTTGCCTCTAAGCTCGTAAAATGATTTTCATTCAATTTCTTTGTACTTTAAGCCTAAACGAACCATTTTCATAACTATAACAGCCCACAATTTCCATTAAAACGCACACTTACACACATTTTACAAATTTTTACAAACTAGTCCTTTTTGACAATTTCACCGAAAATCACATAGTAAAAGTCGTTTATTACACACCGAGCATTCATATTCTACGATTAAACATCAAAACACAAGCATTTCTAATATGGGTATATTTTCAAACGTCAACCCTAGCTCAAATAAATGGTAGAAATAGAGAGATCGTGTTACGAGGATTTTAAAAACGTAAAAATCATTAAAAACGGGGCTAGAACAGACTTACGATTGAGCTTGGAAGCTTGAGAAACCCTAGCCATGGTTTCTTCATGCAACATTCGGCCAAGGGGTTGAAGATGGACAAAAATTGGCTTTTGATTTCTTTTTTAATTCATTTTAATAACTAAATGACCAAAATGCCCTTAACTTAAAAATATTCTATTTCACCTATTTCTTGTCCATTTTTGTCCAACAAATTAACCAATGGTCTAATTACCATTTAAGGACCTCCAATTTAAAATTTCACAACAATTGGACACATCTAAAATGTAGAACTCAACTTTTGCACTTTTTACAATTTAGTCCTTTTGACTAAATTGAGTGCCCAAACGTCGAAATTTTCGAACGAAATTTTCAGAAATCATTCCGTGGAATTGTAGAACATAAAAATATAATAAAAATAATTTTTTTTCCTCGTCAGATTTGTGGTCCCAAAACCATTATTCCGATTAGGCCCAAAATTGGGCTGTTACATGTTGAACCATCGGGTTCGTTCTTACAAACTCTGTGAACCACTCAGACATCATCTGGAAGAAGGCTTCTTTAGCCTCACCTCCCTGGCCCTAAGATACAGGCCTACTACTAGAAACTGCTCCATGAACGGAGGCTTGCGCATTACTTTCAACTTCATCGGAATCGACTCGGTTGGATGACATTTTATCTATATGAAAATATAGTTCAATCTGAGTCAAGAGTTAGCACACTATCATAATATATACAATGGAATGTATTTCTAGACTCCATACATGCTACATTCAGTATGAGAATCAACTAAACTTGGCTTTGATACCACTAAATGTAACACCCTTAACCCGTATTCGTAGCTGAATTAGGGTTACAAAATATTACCGAACAATCAAAAACATTTAAACATCACAACATTCAATTAGACTAATCATATCATAATCCATCCATTCATATGCACTTTGTCCTTAAATCGAGCCTTCGAGGCCCTAAAAATAGCTTAGAAGCAATTCGAGACAAATTTAAAACAAAAACGGAAGTTTAGGAAAAACATGCAAAAATTTGAAACAGGGTCACACAGTCGTGTGGAATCAGCCCAGGCCGTGTAACATTCGAACAAGGGACACACGGTTGTATCCCAGCCCGTGTCCTCTATAACAGCTAGATTTTAAGGCTAGTCAGAGCAGTGGTTTCGGGACCACTAATCCGGGGTTGAAGAAAATTATTTTGGTATTATTTTATGTGTTATGGAATAAATATATGGTTATATGAAAACTTTGATGCTTTAATTTTAGCAATTGTATGCTTAACTGTGAAAAATGACTAAATCGCATAAAGAGCGAAAGTTCTATTTTGCAAGGTAGAGGTGTCTAATAGTCATAGAATATTAAATTGGAGGTCCTTAATGTGCAATTAGGTCATTAAGGGTGTGTTGGCTGGCCATATAGACTAGGGAGACAAGAGCATTAAATTTTTGGTCAATTTGGTGGAATTAGGTGATGAAAGAATGAATAAAATAAGATAAAAAGAAGAAATATCATGTTTTACAATTCATGCTTCTTCTCCACTGAAAATTGAAGAGAATTAGAGGATTTAGATCTCAAAACTTTCAGCCAAGCTATCTCCTTACAAGTAAGTGATTTTAGAGGTCTTTCTTGAGAATTTTTGTACTTTTGGAGTCCCTAAAGCTTAAGCTAGCTAATGAGGGGACTAATTTGCTATATGGTTGAAAGTTTAGAGACTTTCCATGAGAGTGTTCATGTTGTTTGTTTAGTTTTTATGGAAGAAAAATGAATGTTAGTGAGTGAAGGAACAACTTTTGTGAAAGGTGTTACCATGAAAACACCTAAATGGGACTTAGTTGTAAAGATTGTAAATGTGTAATAAATGCATGAAATAAATGGTTTTGTGAGTTGTTGTGAAAGGAATAAATGTTCAGCTAGTCTTGTTTAATGAGAAAATGTAATGAAAGATGATTTACGAGCCTAGGGGCAAAATCGTAATTTTTCTATAGTGTAAGGGCAAAATGGTCATTTTTGCCTAAGTAGAGATTTTGATGTATTATGATTTATAAAGTTATGGAATGAGTGAATTTCATTATTATAGATCAAGAAGAGCACGGAAACAACCTTGACCGGGGAAAAGGCAAGGTTACGGATTAAACTGTTGATTAACACATTTTGCACCGAGGTAAGTTTATGTGTAAACGATTCATTTTGAGTATACATGTTGCTATTAAGTGGTGCATTGTATGAAAGAAATTATTTATGATTGAGATGGATTGAATTCAATAGATATTGAGTAATTTCTGTGTTAGTCTAATTATAAATTAATGGTGGGCTATGTGCGATACCACCGTAAATATTCTTAATGGTGGGCTAAGTGCGACACCACCTTACTAATCATTCACAATGGGCTGTGTGCGATACCATCGTTTATATTATCATTGGGTGGGCTATGTGTGATACCACCCTAATTATGGATTAATGGTGGGCTATGTGCGAAACCACCGAGTGTATGGTATTATTTCAATGGTTCATTGAGAAATTGTTTAAGTGTTTGTTTCATGTGACTTTGTGGTGATAAGTGCAGGGAATGTATGCTATTAAATGTGAGCATTATGCTTGTTATATGGTTGGAATGTGGTAAGAGATGAAATGAGTAAGCATGACTATGGAATGTGGATTGTTCTTGCTTAGTATGTAATGCTATTTATTGATTAGCACATGTTATGATGTTTATTCTTTACATTTAAACTTAGTAATCTTAAAGCTTACTCCCTTTCTTTTCCCTTGTTTTATAGAGTCAAAGAGCTAGTTCGGGATTCGAAGATAATCGAAAGATCAGCTACACTATCGACTCATCTCGGTACATTTAGACTTAGCATTTTGAGTATGGCATGTATAGGGGCTAGGCTTAATGAAATGTTTTGTTGTTTTGGCCAAGTGTATTGGCTCTTTTAGAGATGAACTCTTTTGTATATTGCCATAGTCGATGGCTCATTAATGCCAATCTATGAAAGGACGAGGTTATTCATGAGTGTGTGTGTGGTACATGATGGGGATTTCTTGGTTAAAATATGTATGAATGGGTTGATATTTGAATATGATTATGTTTGTATGAGCTGGGGGTGATAAAAAGAGCTTGGCAAATAGCCTTGTTCTTGTCCATAAGAGTAGGCACACGGGTTTGTGTCTAGGCCGTGTGTGACACACGGTCAGTCCCTTAGGTGTGTGGCTAGGCCGTGTGTCCCCTGCATGTTAGTTTTACAAGTCAGCAAGCTCAGTAGTAAACACACGGGCAGAGACACAGCCATGTGTCTCAGCCGTGTGGAAGGCACGGCCAGGGACATGGGCGTGTGCCCAGGCCGTGTGAAGTCTGCACATGAATTTTGAATTTAATTCGCCACACGGTCGAAGGACACGGGCTTGTGACAGGTCGTGTGATGCAAGCCAGAGGTGACCACGGGCCAGAAACACGGGCATGTGATAGGTCGTATGATGCAAGTCAGTGTCGACCACGGGTGTCGAACATGGGCGTGTAATATGTGACACGGGCGTGCCCTCCCTACACACGGGCGTGTGGACTATTTGGAGAGAATTTTCAAAGGTCTTCCGGAAAGCTTCAAAGGAATTCGATTTGATTCCGAACCATTCCTAAACCATAAATTAGGCCTTGTAGGCTTGTTTAAGATGTGCTATCAAAAGTTTTAATTGGGAATAGAAAGTCATGTTTTGATGTGAATTGATTTTTTACGTATAAGTCTAGTAATGCCTCGACACCTATTCCGGCGTTGAATACGGGTAAGGGGTGTTACATCCTCACCCGTGTAACTCTCTAAGTAGGGTCACACGGCCGTGTCACACGCGTGTGTGCTAGGCCATGTCACACTCCTGTGTGTCAGGCCATGTATCTTACTAACTTGCACCATTTGAAATCCTCAGATGACATACGACCGTGTCGCCAGGCCGTGTTTCTCACAGAGCTAAGTCAGACGCCCGTGTCTCAGACCGTGTGGACCCAAATTTACCTAAAATCAAGCCATTTCATAACCTAAACATGCATGAACATTCAATCCATCTAAACATACATTCAAGTTACATAAGCATCACATGCATAAATATGCCAATTCAAACAACCTAATTCACCTAACCAATATACCATTCAAAGGAACCTCAATTTGCATACAAACATCAAGACTTAAACTAAAGCAATTTGACCATTTCTCATTTACACAACCTAGTGCGTTTAACCAACACATGCCAGTTCAATATGACTAATTCTAAACCATCACAATTACAAAAAATGACACATACACAAGGATTTACAAATGACCAAAGTGACTTAATTCGACAAGACATCAAATGGTACCAAATCAACATAACTTTCAAAACT
This sequence comes from Gossypium sturtianum, assembly GCA_025698515.1. Lineage (NCBI taxonomy): Eukaryota > Viridiplantae > Streptophyta > Magnoliopsida > Malvales > Malvaceae > Gossypium > Gossypium sturtianum. Next base: position 88,238,872 of record CM046955.1, read on the forward strand.
TTTACATGCCAAAACACCTTTTACACATTTACCAAAATACCATTACATAACACCCTGTACATGCCATTATAAACCTTGGCCAAAGTTCTCAAAAACTACTGAATTAAATGTTGGATAGTGTGGTAGGTCTTTGACGAGCTTCCAACCAAATCGAGCTTCTGATAACCTATAAAACAAAGGGAAACAACTACGTAAACAATGAATACTTAGTAAGCTCATATAAACCAAAACATAACTTACCATTTTATTTGCATAATAAAAAACATAAGTGTAAAATCAATCAAAACCATAAGCTTGGCATAAGCCTATACAACATTCATCAAAGTCACAAGTTAGTAATCTTGTACATGGTTCAAATGAATTCATCGATAAACAAGTAAATTTGCATATATAAACTCATCATTTAGTCCATAATTCCTTTTCATAAGTTCATGATACATTACATTTGTACACTTACCATTTTGTTCCTTTTATTTCCTATTGAACCATCTAGAATTACATCGGATACACGAGAAAGCTCCCACAAAGTGTGCCTTTACATATAACTGTAACCTTTCATTTACATCATTTCTCACACAAGCTGTGAAATGGGTCTACTCACACAAGCTGTGAAATGGGCCTGCTCACACGAGCTATTGGTCGAAATGTAAGCTACACGATGCTACTCACACGACCTGTGGAGTATCCGCAATAAATGTAGGACCTCAGCCAGCGGTAGGACATTCAAGACCAGCACCCGAAACATGAAATCACTAATGACATGTCCTTTGTATCCTAAGAATTCCTAAGTTTCAACTGGGACTCAATATCCATCAATTCATCATAGCTTTGATACATTTTTATATAGATCAATTACATTAAATATAACATAGTAAACATTCAATTTACATAATACTATAACTATAATCGTTCATACAAACTTACCTCGGTAGTTAGGGGCGTAGGAACAAAGTCAAACTATTCCAAAGCTTTAGCTTTTCCTCGGTTTAGATCCGATTGTGGTTTATCTTGATCTAAATAAATAATTTCAATCAATCAAGTACTTCTATAATTCAATTTCATCCATAATTAATATTTATGCAAAATTACCAATTTGCCCTTAACATTTTAACTTTTCATAAATTGGTCCTTAAGTTCATAACATAAAATCTAACCCTTTTAACTTAAATCAAACTTAACCACATTTACAAGGGACCTTGAGTTAACTTATATTTACCATCATTTCACAGTAAAACCCTAGCATTTATACTTTTAACAAATTAATCTCTAAACGCCATTTTCATCAAAAATCACTTAACAAAACTTGTTTATTTTTCAACAAGGATTCGTAACCTATCAATTATCATCAAAACTCATTCAAAAGCATTCATGGCATCACCAAAAACCTTTAACAGTTTTAGAAATTAATCCCCGGGCTAGCTAGATTAAGCTAAAACGGACTCAAAAACATAAAAATCACTAAAACTAACCTAAAAATTACCAACATGAATGAGCAATGATAGCCGAATCTGCAAAGCACCAAAAATGGTGTTTCTTCTACAATATTTCGGTGGGGAAAAGCCATTTAGAAAGATGATACCATCTTTACTTTGTTTTATTTTAATTTTATTTATCAAATTACTAATTTAACCTTTGTCATTAACATTAAAATCCACTAAATCATGTCAATATTTGTTCACTAACCTTAAGAATGGTATAATTACCATTTAAGTCCATTCACTTTAAATTTTTTATAGCCACTTGACCCTTTTAACTAATAGAACTCAAGTTTTACCCTTTTTACGATTTAGTCCTTTTTGCTTATTTAACCATTTAAACATCAAAATTTTCTTTACGAAATTTTAATACAACCCTAATATTATATTGTAGACCTAAAATAAATAATAAAATAATAATTTACTCATTGAAATTGTAGTCCCCAAAAAACTATTTTTGATATCACTAAAAACGGCTTGTAACACCCCTAACCCGTATCCGTCGCCGAAGTAGGGTTGTGAGGTATTAACGATCAATACACATCATTTAATATACATAACTCATACATTTATGCATTCATACTCAAATATCATTCAATCACAACTCATCGTCCCTTATAAGGGCCTACGAGGCCTTAAACATGTTTTAAAAGTGGTTCAGGACTAAACCGATAACATATGAAATTTTTGGAAACTTTGAAAAATTTCAAACATACAGGGGTCACACGCCCGTGTAAATAGGCCGTGTGCCTTACATGGCTCCAAACACGCCCGGGTCTCAGGCCGTGTAGAAACAGGGCATACATACTAACTTGGGTCACATGGTCGACCACACGCCCGTGTGTCTAGCCCGTGTGCCCTTTGAAGTGGCCACACACGCCCGTGTGCTAGGCCGTGTACTAGGCCGTGCCAAACTTGTAGGGTATACTGACTTATGCAACACGGGCAAGTCACACGCCCGTGTGCTAGGCCGTGTGCCATTTAGGGGGGTATAATGACTTGTACCACACTGCCGGTCGCACGCCTGTGTGTGAGGCCGTGTAGATCATACTGACTTCAATTTAATTCCAACACCAGTGGAAAAAAGGCCGTGCAACATAACCATGTGTCGCACACGGCTGAGACACACGCCCGTGTCTCTGCCCGTGTGGACAAAAATAGGTCATTTATAAAGCCATTTTTCCATGCTATTTTTACATGCATATACAAGCATGAATTACAACACTTCACAACTCAATTGGCAGCCAATCCATGACATTTCATACACATTTTATACCATTTCAACATAGCATTCAAATACCTAAATATTATCATGCATTTTCCATTCATGTGATTAATTCATATCAAGTCATCATTTGCATATTTCCAACCCATCTATTACTTGCCAAAACATACCATATTTATAAACTCATATATAACCAAAACATTATACCAAATTAAGCCAAATCACATGGCTTAAAATTATACCATAACATGTACCAAAATTACTAGTTCAAGTAACCATAACTATCATCTTATAACTAGCCTATACATGCCATATTTACATATATCCACAAATTCATAAGTACAAATCAGCAACTGGATAGTGTGATGCGTAACTCTGACTTTATCCGAGTCGAGCGAGCTACCGAACCTCTATAATAAACGGAAAAGAAATAGAGTAAGCTTTATATCTTATAAGCCCGTATAATTCAGAATTAAACTTACCAATTTTACATAATCAAGACAATAAATAAGGTAAACTCAATTCAATTTCCAAATGCCTAACACAAGCATTCATCAACAAGTTAGTCATATAAATACATGAAATCATCCATTCTCTCAATACAATACTCAATACATTGTATCATACCAAATTCATATATCATGTACATCATATTCAATATTTCACTCTCAATCAGATAATCAATAATTCATTCAATAACAGTACTCATCTGTATAAGCAATATTTATACCCGTTGAACCCATTAGAACTTCAAAGGATACTCGGGTGATATACACCAGTAATCCATCAATTCATTATCATTTTCGCTCTTTCGAGCTATGATCAGTAAGCTCCCCCTGAGCTGATGGACAGTAAGCTCTATTGGACTGAAACGGTAAGCTCTAACGAGCTAAAAACAGTAAGCTCTTACGAGCTTATATATCAGTAAGCTCATACGAGTTGTGGTGAGTCTGCAACAAATGCAGGATCTCGACCAAAACGGTAACCCTAGTGACATGTCACTCATAACCTACGAATTCATATAGTTCAAACGAGCTCGGTAATCATCAGTCTATATCAATTAAGCATTTGTATTCCAAGTATATCAATTACTCAATTATATACATACATTTCAAATAAATACAAGTATTTAAAGTTTAATTCTAATTATACAAACTTACCTCGAGTATGAAAACGGCGAAATGAGTTAATTACTCAATATTCTTGCCTTTCCCCCGATCCAATTCTGGATTCCTCTTTTCTGTATCTAAATATATTCAAAATTAACTTATTTAATTAACCATTCATTCAATTTAGTTCAAAACATACATTTAGACTTATTTCCACATTAGCCCCAAAACTTTCACACTTTTACAAATTAATCCTTATTTCACAAAAATACAAATTCAAGCAATTCAATCCAAATACATGCTAGCCGAATTTCATAGGGACTCCTATCAACCCATATATTTCATTATTTCACATATTTACCACATAAAAGTTCACATTTCAAAATTTAATCCCTTTTTGACATTTTTGTCAAAAATCACTTTACAAAACTATTAAACCTATCAATAAAATTTCATAATCTATTCTCAATATCAATTTACTCAAACATTCAACAATGACAACATGTTAAATCTTTAACAGTTTCAAAATCTAAGGTACGGGCTAGCTAAAATACGAAGCAACGATCTCAAAAATGTAAAAATAATTAAAAACCAAGCAAAAATGGACTTACAATTGATGCATGCACTAGTCGAACCTTTAAAACTCAACAATGGCTTTCTATATATCTTATTTGTTTTCTTTAATTAACATTAATTACCAAATTACAAAGCTAACCTTTTAAAACATTAGTAATTACACCAAATACCATGCCACTATCATCCATTATCACATAAATGGGTTAATTACAACATAAGGACCTTAACTTTAAGGTTCTATAGCTATTAGACATTTTTAGGTAATAGAACACAAGTTTGGCACTTTACGCGATTTAGTCCTTTTTCTCAAATTAAACATCCAAACGATAAAATTAACTCACGACATTTTCACACATGCATGCTATCATGCTGTAAACACCAATAATAATATTATAATAATTTTCTGACATCAGATTTGATGTTCCAAAACCACTGTTCCGATTTGACCTAAAAACAGGCTGTTACAGGGTTGGTATAGAGAAGTTCCTTCTTGTGGTTCCAATCTAGATAAGTGATTTGCTACATGGTTTTCTACCCCTTTTCAATCTTGAATTTCTATATTGAATTTTTGAAGTAGAAGTACCCATTGGATCAATCTCGGCTTATCATCTTTCTTGGCAAGTAAGTATTTAATTGCTGAATGATCCGTATAAACAGTCACTTTGGTACCTACAACATAAGATCGAAACTTGTCAAGAGCAAATACAGTAGCAAGTAACTCTTTCTCTCTTACCGTATAATTTAGTTAAGCTCCCTTTAGAGTTCGACTTGCAAAGTAGATGGGATGAAAAACATTGTCTGTAACACCCCTTACCCGTATTCAAGTCGAAATAGGGTTTGAGGCATTACCTAACTGATCTTTCTTAAACATCTTGATCGGGGTTATAAAATTTCGTTTAAACCCATCACTTGTACATAATCGGCCTAGGAGGCCCTACACATACTTCCGAGAGGTACCGAAACTATCCCGGGAACTTTTACGAATTCGAGAAACTTCTCAATAAAACAGGGGCCACACGCCCATGTGAAGTGGGACACACCCGTGTGGGCAGGCCGTGTGGTCACACACGCCCATGTCCCTACCCCGTGTATAAAATCATGAGTATTCTGTTTGTGTCACACGGCCTAGGCACACGCCCGTGTGACTATGTAACACCCCAAACCCGGTCAATACACCACGACCGAATCTGGCATGTTACGGGGAAAATCGCGTTTGAGGGGTTAGGTTTCAGGTTAAAGATTCGATGAGAAACTCTTTGTCATATTTAATACTTGTCGAAATCTTGGGCATGATTGCTTTGTCATATTTTAATGTCTTAGGGTGATACTTGATGGTAAAGTTTAAAACGTATCGCGTTGTAGTTTGAAAACCTCATCTTTCCAAGCTTTATCCAATATTAGTCCAATTCTTTGTTAAGGCATATTTAAAATCCAATACAAGCATGTAAATAACAAAAACATAAAGTTAAAAGGCCTTTTACAATCCAAAATAAAAACCCAAGTGAAAATAAATAAAATATAGTACCAAGTTTTAAAACAATTGCAACCTCGATTTTTATTCATGGCATGAGCACCTCGAGTCCACCCCTACTCCATGTTCGCAACTAAGTGTCACCTGAAATGATAAGGGAGAAGGTGAGTCGCAAGACTCGGTGCATAAATCCTCCCTCGTATATATGCAACATACCAACACACATCATACTAAAGCAATACAATCAATGCACCCGATCCTAACCATCCATATCACCTTTCTACCCCGTGGTACCAAACCACCGGTGGTGCCAAACCACCGGTGACCCAAAGTCACGATATCCATCAATGTGGTGCCAAACCACCGTGACCCAAAGTCACGAATAATCCAATGATGGGGCCAACCCATCGTGTGATACCAAATCACCGGCGTCAATCCCGTATCTCAATCGTGGGGCCAACCCACGTGTGGTAAAACCACCGGGATGAGACGCTATGAGGTGCCAAACCTCCGTGTCCCAAAGACACAATGTGATACCAAATCACCGGTGACCGTCACGAATCCAATGATGGGGCCAACCCATCGTGTGATACCAAATCACCGGCGCCAATCCCGTGATCTCAACCGTGGGGCTAACCCACCGTGGTGCTAAGCCACCGGGACGAGAGACGAGAGGTGCCAAACCTCTGTGACCCAAAGTCACAAAATATCATCTGTGGTACCAAACCACCGGAGGTGCCAAACCTCACGGTGTCCCAAAGACACGGATATCATAATTCCCCCTCCTCTCATATCACCCATACATGTCATACTGATGCAAATCATGTAAATCATGCAATCATGCTAATATGTTTAATATCGCATCTCATATCACATACCTCAACAATCATGATATCATATACCATTAATAGAACTCGTAATGAAACGGACTTACCCGGATCCGTACACATACCCCATTGGGTACCATATCCATCAACCATATTGTTTTGATCTTAATAGGCAAACAGGTTATTAAACATATCACTAAGTAGATAGTGTGTTAGTCTACACACCTGTTCGAACACAAGCTTTAACCAAAGAACCGATCTAAGACCCTCGATAGCCTCGACAACCTTGCTCCTATAATCGGCCAAACAGGAGATTAGCATCCTAGGCCATTCGGCCAAAACAGAACATACCAAAAAGGGTCAACACTTGAAACCCGAGACCTACCTACACGCTTTAGAACACTAGCCAACACCACCAAGTGCTCCTGCTTCACTTCCCTACAATCGGCAATCAATAATAATAATAACCTTAGGCTTAAACGAATACCAACCAAATAGGCTGCTAAAACAATCCCTTACCACTACTTACTCAACGATCGACCAAAGAACCGAGGCTACGCTTGACTGCTTCAAAATCCTGGATGCCCTATGCCAAAACGATTCCAAACAAACGATCAATACACTACCAAACAAACGTCAAAGCTAACTCTTACCCTTGTAGATGTCAACAGAGAACAGAGAATGTACCATAAGGCATTCGGCCTTACCTATTTACCTTCTCCAACGCTTGAAAACAAAACTGAAAAGCAATCCACACCACACTTAGATTCGGCCATAGCGCAAAATTGAAAGGGAAGGGGATATTCGGCAACACAAGGGAGAGAGTCGGCTAGGAAACAAAGCAAGCTTCGGTACAAGTTTCAAGAAGAAAGAAAAAGGTATGAGAGGAAGAAAATGGCCATTCGGCTTAGCACAAGGAGAAAAGAGAAAAGAATGGTGAGAAGGTGTATGGTTCGGCCAAAGAACAAATGAGGTAAAAGCTTAAGGGCTCAAAAGCATTCAGCTACAACGCTTTAGGAGACACAAATGCAAACTTTCGGCAAGGTGAAGGTTAGTTGGGATTTTCGGTTTTGGCTACAAGGAAATAAAACAAGAGGGTTTTCTTTTACTCACTTTCGGCACAAGACTAGGGGAAGACTCAAAGGAATTCGGCACCAAAAGGGATAGAGAAACAATTTCGGCAAAGGGAACAAATGGGGAAAAAAAACCAAAAGGGTGAGCACCCCCTACTTATACTACTAAGGTTTCGGCACCCACCTAACACCCTCCAACAACGCCAGAAATTGCCCTCCTTAAGCACCCCATAACCGGCCACTAGCTCCCTCCTCCTAAAATTCGCCACATCTCCCCAAACACTCCACACCACCACTTCAAATTATTTTGAACAAGTCCACTTCCTACAATCACTCTCCACCCACCATTTGAGCATTTGACTTGGTCTTAGGCGAGTTTGAACCGCCTACAACTCCTCCCCTCCATGCCACAAAATGAGAGCAAAATGTGGGATTTTCGCAACTTGAACACAGGACCTCCTCCCCGCAAGTGATGCCAAACACAAGCTCCAAGTGGCGCATGCTTTGCCATCTTACTAGCTCAACTCTTGTGCTAACTTTTCACCAAAGAATACTTATTAACCCCACTTTCTTTAGCTCCTCTCACCTAAGCCTAAAACCAAATTTTTCCTACCTCTCAGAAGCTTACACCTAGCTTACAACTAAGCCTCAAAACATCAAAAACAACAACATAGCGGCCAATAACATGCAAACAATGCCATAACAAAATAGCCCCAACCCGTGATATTACGGTTCTACCCTCTTAAAATAATTTCGACCTCGAAATTACCTGCTCAGAAGAGTTGAGGGTACTGCTGCCTCATCATATCCTCTGGTTCCCACGTAGCTTCTTCTACGCCATGATTCCGCCATAGCACTTTTACCAAAGGCACAAACTTCCTACGCAGAACTTTCACGTCCCGATCTAGAATCTGCACAGGCTCTTCCTCCGTGGTCAAGTCTGGATTTACCTCGATCTCTTCTACTGCTACGACATGTGATGGATCTGAACGATAACGCCGAAGCATCGAAACATGAAATACGTCGTGAATCTGGCTCAACTCCGCTGGCAACTCAAGCTGGTAAGCTACTGGTCCCACTCGTTTCAGTACCTTATACGGCCCAATAAACCTCGGACTTAGCTTGCCTTTCCTTCCGAATCTCAATACTTTCTTCCATTGCGAGACCTTCAGAAAAAGCGGATCCCCACAAAGAAACTCTATATCCCTCCGCTTGAGATCGGCATAAGACTTCGCCTATCCGGCTTCTTTCAATCGAGCTCGAATCAACTTAACCTTGTCTTCGGTCTCGCAACCAACTCTGGTCCCAACAATTGGCGTTCACCCAACTCCGTCCAACATGTAGGTGAGCGACACTTTCTACCATACAACGCCTCATAAGGTACCATTTTGATGCTTGCTTGATAACTATTATTGTAGGCGAACTCACCTAATGGCGAAACTCCTCCCAACTACCTCAAAATCCGTAACACAACCTCTTAGCATATCCTCTAAGATCTGAATAACCCTTTCGATCGCCTGTCGATCATGCGGGTGAAAAGCCGTCTTTGAAATCCAAGCGCACCCAAAGCCTGATGCAACGCTTTCGAACCTTGACGTAAATCGGGATCCCTATCCGAGATAATCGATCATCGCACACCGTGCAATCTCACTATCTCGACACATACAACCGCCAACCTCTGAAGTGAGTAATTAACCCTAACCGGAATGAAGTGAGTGATTTAGTCGAGACGATCCACAATTACCCGGTCGAGTCTTTCTGCTTTCGGCGTAAGAGGTAATCCACCGACGAAATCCATAGTTATTCTTTCCCACTTCCATTGTGGAATCTTCACTTTGTTGAAACAACCAGGACGGCAATCGATGCTCACCTTGACTCACGACATGTCGAGCACTTCCCTACAAACCCCGCTCACTTCTTTCTTCGCACTGGCCACCAAAATTGCTCTCTTAGATCTCTATACATCTTGCTTCCTCCAGGATGCATAGCGTATGGGCTACGCTATGTGCGTCTGAAGAATCCTCGCCTCGACTCCAACGTCTTTCGGCATACAAGCTCGCCTTGAAAACACAACACTCCATCACTAGATAAACTATAACCCTCCAAACCACCATCACCTGCACTGAGACCTCTGCGCACTCAAAACCTCATCTTCCAACTATTTCTCTCTCGATCGCTCCAACCCAAGTAGGCTTAACTCGCAGACTCCGCGAAATACTTTCGTCGTCATACAAACTCGGATGGGCAAACATCACTCTTAAGTCCGAAACAACCTTACGGCTCAACGCGTCACGCCACCACGTTAGCCTTGCCCGGATGATATTCAATCGAACAATCATAATCCTTGAGCAATTCAATCCATCTGCACGCGCCTCAAATTCAAATCCTTCCGAGTCAAAAGATACTTTAGACTCTTGTGATCTGTGTAGACTATCGATCTCTCTCCGTACAAGTAGTGCCTCCAAATTTTCAAGGCGAAGACTACCGCTGCTAACTCCAAGTCGTGCGTCGGATAATTGACCTCATGTGGCCTCAACTGCCGAGATGCGTAAGCCACAACCTTACCTTCTGCATCAAAGACACAACCCAATCCGTATGTGATGCATCGCAATACACTGTGTGAATTCCTTCCCGACCTCGGGTTGAATTAAAGCAGAGCTTCACCAAAATCTTCTTTAGTTTGTCGAAACTCTCCTGCTGCTTCTCAGTCCAAACAAATGGAACCCCTTTCCTTAACAACTTGGTCATTGGCGCTGCGATCAATGAAAAACCTTCTACAAATCTTCGGTAGTATCCTGCCAAACCCAGAAAACTCCGAATCTTAGCCACTGACTTAGGCGGCTTCCAATCCAAAACTGCCTCAATCTTCCGAGGATCTACCCTAATCCCTCACCACACTACACATGACCCAAGAATGTCACCTCCCTGAGCCAGAACTCGCACTTACTAAATTTTGCATAAAGCTGTTTTTCCCTTAGAATCTGCAATACTATTCGCAAGTGTGCATCATGCTCCTCCTCTGTCTTTGAGTATACTAAGATGTCGTCAATAAAAACCACTACTGAACCGATCCAAATATCATTGAAACACCCTATTCATCATATCCATGAATGCCGCCGCCAAGTTAGTCAACCCAAACGGCATTACCGAAATTCGTGAGTGCCCATACCGAGTACGAAAACGCTGCCTTGTGGATATCCGCCTCCTTCACCTTCAATTGGTGATACCTGACCTTAAATCAATTTTTGAGAATACCGAAGCACCCTTCACCGATCAAACAAGTCATCTATCCGCTGCAACGGATACTTGTTTTTGATCGTCGACTTCAATCAAGGCGGTAGTCTATACACATCCGCATGGTACCATCTTTCTTCTTAACAAAGAGTACTGGTGCTCCCCAAGGTGAAACACTTGGCCTAATAAAGCCTCGATCCAACAACTCCTGGATCTGAGCCTTTAATTCCACTAACTCCTTTGGCGCCATCCTATACGGAGCAATAGACACTGGCGTAGTTTCGGGTAGCGCATCTATCCCGAACTCTACCTCACGATCCGGTGGCAAACACGAAGCTCCTCAGGAAACACATCCGCAAATTCCCCAACTGTCCGAACTTTCTCTACAGCAGAATCTTTAGCCTCCAAGGCATACACATGAACCACATACGCCTCACAGCCCTTTCTGACCATTTTCTCAGCCTTCAGAGCAGATACCACATTAGATAAGTAATCTCTCCTATTACCTATCATAACCACTTCATCACCCTCCGACGCTTTAAGAACCATGCGCTTAGCCACGCAATCCAACCTCGCTTTGGTACTTAACCAACCACCCATCCCAAGAATCGGTCGAACTCCCCAAACGGCGGTTCCATTAGATCGACCAAAAACACTACCCCTTGGAGTTCTAGGGGTACATCCTTAAATGACACTTATCTACAACTACAGAGTGACCTAGAGGGCTAATTACACTCATCCGCCTAGGAGTAGTTTCAGAGTCTAAGTCCATGGTCTCTACTATATTACTAGCCACGTAAGAATGCGTCGAACCCACATCAATCAAAGCGATAAATGGAGAACCAAAGATCAAGAACGTCACGGTTATGACGTCCGGTGCGTCACCCTCCTCTCGGCGCCTCATTGCATACACTAACCAGTATGCGGCCTCGGTATTACTGCACCTCTCGCTCGGTGCTCCACGGCCCACTGAACCATTACCTCCTCTCGCCATAACCACGACCCTCTACGGTGGCGGTCCATTATTCTGAACCGAGTACGACTCGACTCTCGGGTCGAACCCTAGCCAACTTACGCGGACAGTCCCTCACACGATGATCCAATGAGCCACACTCGAAACACCCTTTTCCACCGGTCCAACATCCTCCCCAATGATATTTCCCACAACGGTTACACTGCTGCGGTCCCTGACTAGCAGTAACAAACCTACCAGACTGATTCGGCCCACTCTGTCTAGCCATTTTCTAAGGATTCCCTGATAACCCAGAAGATCCAAAACTCCTCTTATGTCTGTTCCTATCCATGCCCTGCCTTACCGACTCCTTCACTCCCTCAGCTACCTTAGCCTTCTCAACCAGGACAACAAACTCTCGCTCTGGCCAGGAGCAATCAGCAGATCTTAATTCATCTCTCGGACCATCCTCAAACCGAACACACCTCTCGTGTTCAGTGGCCACAATGCCCCTAGCATACCGACTCAGCCTCAAGAACTCCGCCTCGTACTCTGACACACACTTACTCCCCTGAACTAACCTCAGAAATACTTTTCACTGTGCGTCAATGTAGCTAGCTCCAATGTACTTTTTCTGATAAGCAGCCTTAAAATAATCCCACGTAAGATCCTCTCTGCGGATTTGTCTCCGAACCGTGAGCCACCACTGGTATGACTCATCCCGAAGAAGCGATACTATGCCCTTCACTTTTCTCCTCGCAGCCAGTCTAAATCATCCATGACCCGCCTGTCGCCTCCAAATACTCACCCGTCTTTGGCGCAACACCAGAAACACCTCGAAATACCTCAGCCCCTTTCGCCCGGAGTCGCTCAGGCACAGATTTCCTGACTCCTGCGCCTCCACCTACTCTAGCTACCCTTTCCAAAACCCGCAGCATCGCCTGCGACACTGCATCATCCCCAGTTTGATCTTGAAACTCACCACCTCCAGCTGGTGGCGGTACTGCAGATCTCATTCTTTGACCCCGACGGATCCTACGGGTTCCAAAACTGCCGTCCCTACCACGACCTCATCCACAACCGCGTCCCACCTCGAGCACTCATGACTAAAATCTCTACGTGCTCCGATTTAGGAGTTTTATGCATCGATAATTATTCCACTTTTTAATAGCAAAGTCTTATGAATATTAAAGAAGCTTTGTTTCCGCGAGTTCACGTAATCCTATCGATTTGGTTTCTCTGAGAATCCACTATTGCTAATCATACAATCCCATCAATATCAAAATCACAGCACAATAGTGAGGGGTACTTACCGGCGGCGACTCGTGCCGAGACTCCGGTGTGCATGCCTTTTTCAACCACATATTTAAAAACAAAACTCTTAAAATAACTTTTTAAAACATTTTGGGCCTCGGGCCCACAGCCGAGCCTTTGAACCTGGCTCTGATACCACAATTGTAACACCCCAAACCCGATCAATACACCACGACCGAATTTGGCATGTTACGGGGAAAATCGCGTTTGAGGGGTTAGGTTTCAGGTTAAAGATTCGATGAGAAACTCTTTGTCATATTTAATACTTGTCGAAATCTTGGGCATGATTGCTTTGTCATATTTTAATGTCTTAGGGTGATACCTGATGGTAAAGTTTAAAACGTATCACGTTGTAGTTTGAAAACCTCATCTTTCCAAGTTTTATCCAATATTAGTCCAATTCTTTGTTAAGGCATATTTAAAATCCAATACAAGCATGTAAATAACAAAAACATAAAGTTAAAAGGCCTTTTACAATCCAAAATAAAAACCCAAGTGAAAATAAATAAAATATAGTACCAAGTTTTAAAACAGTGCAACCTCGATTTTTATTCATGGCATGAGCACCTCGAGTCCACCCTACTCCATGTCCGCAACTAAGTGTCACCCGAAATGATAAGGGAGAAGGTGAGTCGCAAGACTCGATTGCATAAATCCCCCCCGGTATATGCAACATACCAACACACATCATACTAAAGCAATACAATCAATGCACCCGATCCTAACCATCCATATCACCTTTCTACCCCGTGTGGTACCAAACCACTGGTGGTGCCAAACCACTGGTGACCCAAAGTCACGATATCCATCAATGTGGTGCCAAACCACTGGTGACCCAAAGTCACGAATAATCCAATGATGGGGCCAACCCATCGTGTGATACCAAATCATCGGCGTCAATCCCGTATCTCAACCGTGGGGCCAACCCATCGTGGTACGGCCACCGGGACGAGGACGCTATGAGGTTCCAAACCTCGGTGTCCCAAAGACACAATGTGATACCAAATCACCGGTGGCCAAGTCACGAATCCAATGATGGGGCCAACCCATCGTGTGATACCAAATCACCGGCGCTAATCCCGTATCTCAACCGTGGGGCCAACCCACCGTGGTGCTAAGCCATCAAGCGAGACGCCGAGGTGCCAAACCTCTAGTGACCCAAAGTCACAAAATATCATCTGTGGTACCAAACCACTGGAGGTGCCAAACCTCTGGTGTCCCAAAGACACGGATATCATAATTCCCCCTCCTCTCATATCACCCATACATGTCATACTCGATGCAAATCATGTAAATCATGCAATCATGCTAATATGTTTAATATCGCATCTCATATCACATACCTCAAAGAATCATGATATCATATACCATTAATAGAACTCGTAATGAAACGGACTTACCCGGATCCGTACACATACCCCATTGGGTACTATATCCATCAACCATATTGTTTTGATCTTAATAGGCAAACAGGTTATTAAACATATCACTAAGTAGATAGTGTGTTAGTCTACACACCTGTTCGAACACAAGCTTTAACCAAAGAACCGATCTAAGACCCTCGATAGCCTCGACAACCTTGCTCCTATAATCGGCCAAACAGGAGATTAGCATCCTAGGCCATTCGGCCAAAACAGAACATACCAAAAAGGGTCAACACTTGAAACCCGAGACCTACCTACACGCTTTAGAACACTAGCCAACACCACCAAGTGCTCCTGCTTCACTTCCCTACAATCGGCAATCAATAATAATAATAACCTTAGGCTTAAACGAATACCAACCAAATAGGCTGCTAAAACAATCCCTTACCACTACTTACTCAACGATCGACCAAAAACCGAGGCTACGCTTGATCGCTTCAAATCTCGGATGCCCTATGCCAAAATGATTCCAAACAAACGATCAATACACTACCAAACAAACGTCAAAGCTAACTCTTACCCTTGTAGATGTCAACAGAGAACAGAGAACAGACCATAAGGCATTCGGCCTTACCTATTTACCTTCTCCAACGCTTGAAAACAAAACTCAAAAGCAATCCACACCACACTTAGATTCGGCCATAGCGCAAAATTGAAAGGGAAGGGGATATTCGGCAACACAAGGGAGAGAGTCGGCTAGGAAACAAAGCAAGCTTCGGTACAAGTTTCAAGAAGAAAGAAAAAGGTATGAGAGGAAGAAAATGACCATTCGGCTTAGCACAAGCAGAAAAGAGAAAAGAATGGTGAGAAGGTGTATGGTTCGGCCAAAGAACAAATGAGGTAAAAGCTTGAGGGCTCAAAAGCATTCGGCTACAACACTTTAGGAGACACAAATGCAAACTTTCGGCAAGGTGAAGGTTACTTGGGATTTTCGGTTTTGGCTACAAGGAAATAAAAGAAGAGGGTTTTCTTTTACTCACTTTCGGCACAAGACTAGGGGAAGACTCAAAGGAATTCGGCACCAAAAGGGATGGAGAAACAATTTCGGCAAAGGGAACAAATGGGGAAAAAAAAAAAAAGGGTGAGCACCCCTACTTATACTACTAAGGTTTCGCACCCACCTAACACCCTCCAACAACGCCAAATTGCCCTCTTTAAGCACCCCATAACCGGCCACTAGCTCCCTCCTCCTAAAATTCGGCCACATCTCCCCAAACACTCCACACCACCACTTCAAATTATTTTGAACAAGTCCACTTCCTACAATCACTCTCTACCCACCATTTGAGCATTTGACTTGGTCTTAGGCAGAGTTTGAACCGCCTACAACTCCTCCCCTCCATGCCACAAAATGAGAGCAAAAATGTGGGATTTTCGCAACTTGAACACAGACCTCCTCCTCCTCGCAAGTGATGCCAAACACAAGCTCCAAGTGGTGCATGCTTTGCCATCTTACTAGCTCAACTCTTGTGCTAACTTTTCACCAAAGAATACTTATTAACCCCAGCCTCTTTAGCTCCTCTCACCTAAGCCTAAAACTGAAATTTTTCCTACCTCTCAGGCTTACACCTAGCTTACAACTAAGCATCAAAACATCAAAAACAACAACATAGCAGGCCAATAACATGCAAACAATGCCATAACAAAATAGCCCCTAACCCAGGATATTACAGACTAGCCCATGGGCGACACTGACTAATTTTACATGGCCTTGGCACGCCCGTGGCTATGGCCCGTGTGCTAAAACTTAGCATTCTGACTTATCCACACGGCATATACACACGCCCGTGTGCTTCAGCCGTGGGCAAATTAAATTCCAAATGTACAGTGCAGACTTCACACGGCTTGGGCACACGCCCATGTGCTAGTCGTGCCTCCCACATGGTCTTGACACACGCCCGTGTGTCTACCCATGTGGACAATTATCTGGCTATCTACAAAGCCTTTGCCACTCTACATTGCACACATACAAATTCCAATACAAAAAACTCCACATGTCATCAATTACAAATCTTGGATTATCACATTTGGCGATCTCAACTATGACTTAATCAACCTTAAATACTAGCCCTATACATGCCATGACTCATAAGGACTTGAAACCTCATACCAAGTGTCTGCTCGATAGTGTAAAAACATCCCCGGCGATCTCCAACCCAAGCTAGCTAAATTAACCTATAAGAGATGAGAAAAGAAGAGGAGTAAGCAATAATGCTTAGTAAGTTCATATGCATATAATAATCAGATATTGATAACCATTAGTTATACCCAACCATAAGGTATTATAATGAGTTTTACATCTTAAACTCATAGTTACCTACACATTCACCCTTTAAGCTTACTCATTTTGTCTCTTACCACTTTCTAACCATGCCACGAGCCAGATGCCCATATTAATTAGCATACATCCCTGCACTTGTCACCACATAATCACGTAAAACATTTTTAATAAATCACTCATACCGCCCATTACTCATGATACCACACATCATGAATTCTCACTAATCCATCCACAATGCTAAATTACTCGATGATTTCACACTTAGCCCACCACAATCAGATAGTAGGGTGGTATCGCACCTAGCCTACCAAAAAGGGTAATTATAGTGGTATCACACATAGCCCACTAGATAATATGCTTAACGATAACATCGCACACAGCCCATCATAGTTAAGCATTTAGGGTGGTATCGCACTTAGCCCACCTACCTCATTTATAATTCTGGTGGTATCGCACTTAGCCCACCAAATGGAATAAATAAGTGATGGTATCGCACATAGCCCATCGTTTAATAATTAATAAGGTGGTAACGCACACAATCCACCGTTATTGTACATTCATGGATAGTTACCCACAAGAGTTTATCTATTTCAAATGTTTACCTGAAACATCCTCACACACTACCGTTCTTACTTAGCTTTCTACTATAATCGTTTGCATTCACATAATGCATTAATAATTATAACTTACGCAACCAAAGTGCATCATTTACACATAACCCCCTATGGGTTCATCATATACCGAATTCATCTCAATTCAGTTCTAACACATACATGTACCTCTCATGGTACAACACATTCATTCTCAATTTCAAAATACTTGTTGATTCATTAAAATTGTTAAGTAACTCCCTTGAGTCTTATACACATAATGTCATATTGACATCATACCCCCGATAGGGTCATACATGAACTAACATATCGATGCCATGTCCCTGACATGGTCTTATACGAAATATTACATCGATGCCATGTCCCTGACATGGTCTTATTCAATATCTCACACCAAGGCCATATTCCAATATGGTCTTACACGAAACCTTAACTATCATCATTTCATACCATTTGCATTTCTTACTATTCTTAGATTATATCTAAGAATTTCATTTATTGACATCTCGTCAAAACGTATTTAATGCATACATGAAGGCAACATAAAATTTATACAACATCGAATATTAAATATCTCACCTCACGTAAGATTTCATTATTTGCATACGAACTTACCTCGATACCGAAAAGGGTAAAAAGGGAGTATATTTGCCCACATTTCTCTTTCTCCCGTTCTAGGTCTGAATCTCATTTTCTTCGATCTAGAACAATAAAATTTACTCATTTAATCACTTAATGATCATATTACAACATAATCTCTACTTAGGCAAAAATGACCATCTTGCCCCTATACTTTGACAAAATTACAATTTTTCCCCTACGCTCGTAAATAAATTTTCATCCATCTTCTTTACTAATCAAGCCTAGCCGAATCATATTCTCTTCTATAGCAACTCAAAATTTCAACTATTTCATGCACTTATTACCAATTTGCAACATTTACAAATTAGTACTAATTAGGTGTTTTCATAACAACACCTTTCACAAAAGTTGTTTCTCATCTTCCTATCATTCATTTTCTTCCATAAAAACTCTTCAAACAACATAAACTCTATCATGGTAAGTCCCTATACTTTCAACCATATTGCAAACTAGTCCTCTCATTAGCTAGCTTAAGCTTTGAGGGCTCCAAATATACAAAAATCATCAAAAATAAACATCAAATTGTCTTACTTGTAAGGATGAGATGTAGCTGAAATTTTCAAGCTTTCAAACCCTTAAGCTTGCTGATATTTTTGGTGGAGAAGAAGGCAAAGTGAAAAGATGATAGCCTTGGCTTATTTCATCTTATTTTATTCATTTGTCAACTAATATCACCAACTTTTGACAAATATTTAATGCCTTTGTCCCCCTAGCTTCCTATGGCCGGCCAACACTAATTAAATGACCTAATATCCCTTTAAGGACCTCTAATTTATAGTCTTTAGCTATTAGACACTCCTAGCAAATAAAATAGAACTTTCGCACTTTATGCGATTTAGTCTTTTTTTGCAATTAAGCTATCCTTCACTAAAATTAAACACCAAAATTCTCATGCATCTTTATAAACATGTTATAACACATAAAATAACATGAAGATAATTTCTCTAACCTTGGATGAGTGATCCCGAGACCACTGTTCTGACTAGCCCCTAAATCAGGCTGTTACAATTCTACCCCCTTAGGGATTTTAGTCCCCGAAAATCTTACCAAGAGAAGTTGCTCTTAACATTCCTAAAACATTTCCACCAACTCATCAAAACCACAAATCAATTTATCCTCAGGTTTCTCTCACCAACAACCTTTAAGCTATAGTACACAAGGTCGAAGCACAACTTGGGACCTAGATTACTCTTCCTCCCGTGCACATATATTCAGAAATCTTACAACTGTGAACTCGGCACATGCTAAAATGATCATTCGGATCTTTATCGCACACTTCACTAAAATTCGGATGACATCCCCCTCCTTGGAAATCAAGTCACTTCAAATTTGAAATCTATTGTATTTTATCTCATTCTATCACTAGGATATTCACCGACTGTAATAGTCCTGACTTGCATGCTTAGAAAATTCAGCTTTTAGTGGTCGACTACTTCTGACCATAAACTCAATCATATCATAAAACGTACTTAGTTGTCAAAACATTTATGCATATAATTGCATCTTTTCTTAGTCTTGCATGAGTAGACCTGCTATTACTAAGTCTCATACCAAAACCTTCTGTATAAGTTCTGAATTCATCAATATACACATTCTACCTTAAGGTAACATCAACAATGAAAATCTTATTCGACCTGAATTTTAACTTCTTAGTCAAACTCACTCAGAGCTTATTTAAAATACCATCCATGGCATTAACTAACCATACACAAGTCATAGGCTTCATGCCGTACTTACTTACAATTGCCTTTATTTAGCACATACCGTGCCACACATCATACTGTTTCTTCGTGACTCATTCACAAGTACCTGTATTCACTCATTCACATGACTTTAATAAAATTCTCATTTCTACTTCTAAACTCATCTACTTATCCCATTAATCACTAGGGATAGTCAAAGACGCATATTCGTCATCATTAATGTAGGTACGAAGCCAATGCCACATCCCCGAGGTGGTCTTACAAGGAGTCACCTCTAAATGCCAATGCCATATCCCGGATAAGGTCTTATATGGACTTCCACATCAAGTATCGATGCCATATCCCGAATATGGCCTTATACAATTCTCATTTTCATTACCGAAGCCATATCCCGGATATGGTCTTATACGGGACCTTAACTCGGAGCCGAGGCCATGTCCCGAACATGGTCTTATACGAGACCTTATCTATTTCATATCTCAATGATGCCATTTTCATATTCAATATGGTCCGCTAGGACTTCAACATCTCATTCAACATTAACTAATCAATTTAGTAAAGCATTATACATTAATGTAATGCCAAGCATTCTCAACATGCCAGTATAAATGTTGTATAATCACATACAAACTTACAAACTCTTTTTCTCGATTCACACTGAACTCAATACTAAAACTTCCAGTTAATAGTACCTTTAATGACTTCTAACCTAACCATCACGGTTAAAATGTTTCAATGAGCATACCTCTGTATCATGCTCCTCACTCATGTACACATAGAATTTCATTCTCCTTATTGATTCATGCGTAAATATACACTTAACTAGAATCATATCTCAATACATCAATCTACTCTTTTCTCCTCACTGAGGATATATTTCAAACACACTCTCGTTTGAGTTGCTCTTAATGTGCTAATTTAAAACCTTTACTATTGCCATATCTCAGGATAGCAGAGACATCTCAATCAAGTGCATTAACTCTATCCGGTTTACCCAAAAACCCACCGCACAACGTGAAACTTGTGATTTCACCTCTTATACTAGAATTATCACCTTTCTATGATCAAATCAAAAGCGCAATTATAGTAAATATAACTACCACAACTCAAAGAACATACACTTTAAAGATAACCATGATCAACGGAAATATAAGAGAAATCTCACATAAAGATTTATCACTAACTTCCTCCTCAAAGTACCAGAATAAGGTTACGAAGAGTGATCGCTGTAAATCAGAGTTTTAAAATTTATAAAAGAATGATCGAACCTGGAAACTAACTCTGACAACGATTAAAGGCAAGTGCACGTATCGAATAGTAGTATAGCTTAGGCAAGATCGGATTATTGAACCCAAAGGAACTAAAAGTACTAATACTAACTTTCTTTTTATTATTTAGCCTAAAATAAGTGAAGTTGTTTATTAATTTAAATTAATTAACTACTAAACTAAAGACTCTAAGACAAAGAAGAATGAAATTGGAAAATAACTTGGGAAAAACTCAGTTGATTAAGAAGATACCCTAGGAAGAATCCACCTAGACTTCACTAGTTATCTAACCCTGAACCATACAATTTATTCACTTAGTTTGATCCGTAAGACTCCCTAACGTATATTAAACCCTCTCTCGAGGCTAATAACGTCTAACCCTAGGTTATTTAGTGGAACTCTCGTTCTCTTATAATAACCCCCTAGAATAGCAGTAAATCGATCTGTGGATTCCCATATTAGGTTTCACCCTAATCCGGTAAAATCTCGTCACCCTATCTCTAGGCGTGCGATCAACTCTACTTAATTATGTTGGATCTACTCTTAGGCAGGGTCTATTCCTCCTCCACCTAAGCACATTAAATTTGAATTAAGCTCACATAATTAAGAACAAACTAAGTTATTATCATATAATTCAAATAATCAAATAACAAGATTCATAATAGGTTTCATCCCCTTCGGGTATCCGAAGGGTTTAGTTCATAACAATAAAGGAAAACATCTCAAGAGAAAAGATAAAAAAAAACATAAGAAATCCCTAAAACCCCCTGAAGGAATTAAAGAGGAGATCCTCCGTCTTGAGTATAATTCTGGCTTCTTGAGATGGATCAACTGGCTATCCCTGAGTGAATCCCCACAAATCTGCCTTCTCTGGTAGCACGATGCCCCTAGACGATGGCTTTTGGGCTCCCCTCGACAGAGGGTTTCTATCGAACTCCCCGAATAAGTTGCCCCCTAGGGTGTTTATATAGGCTTTGAGATGTGTTACTTAGCCTCCAAGTATCCTAATTTGAGTGCAATTCCTAATTGGGGGTTTAATTAGACTTTGGAGTGTGTTTCTTTGCCTCCAAGCATCCAAATCCGAGTGAAATTGCTCTTTCTAGCGACAAGGACACGGCCATGGCACACGCCCATGTGGATCGTGGCCAGGCCGTGCTCGGACTTCTTTAATGAGGCACGGCCATGCAAATCATGGTCTAGGCCGTGTTCAAGATCTTTAAGGAGTCACGGCCGTGTGATATTTAGTCCAGGCCGTGTCGATTTCATGCTTTGGCCCATTTGTCCCGTTTTAAGCCCGTTTTGCGTTCTTTTCATCCCCTAGTGCTTTCCTGAGTATATAACATGAAAAGAAAGGATTAAGAGCACCTTTTTACATAAATCAAGGGATAATTCATCCAAAAGCATACTAAATGTGGGATTAAAATATGTTACTATTTCGGTTTATCAAATACCCCCACACTTACGCTTTTGCTTGTCCTCAAGCGAAATTCTCAACTCATAATTAAAATGAACTTCCTCAATTCATAATAGTCATTAATAGTGTTTCATCATAATTCGTAGATAATTCATACATGGATAATTCAACTCAAAGAGTCCTAAAGATTCAAACAAATAAGTCATACATTTGTAGCATAAAACATAGGTGTTTTCCCCTCATCTAAATAATTACCTCGATTCAAAACCGACAAGAGTTGACATCCTCACAAAAGATTCACTCAAATCACTCAAGTGTTTAAGGTTGAATTAAGCACTCAAATGTCAAACTCGAAAAGTTAATCCCATAGGCTTGCATGAAAATCAAATCTCCACCACTGTAATATGAGATGAAACACAAATCAAAAGGTCTTTAACAGGGTTATAACAGGGCTTAGGTTAAGGGTATGGATATAGGCTGAATTAGAAGGTTAGAATCGAGATTGAATTGATAAATTATCTAACTAGAAAAAATGAACTGATAAATAAATAATTACAAGAATTAAAACTTTGAAACTAATAATACGAGCTTCTTCTTCAATATTTGGAATTCAAACGTGTAAGCTCACTTAATTACATGAATATACTTCGTTTTTTTTAAGAATAAACTAAGTAATAATAAAGAACTTTAACAACTGAAATATAGAACATAGTTAGGCAACTGCTCAAAATCAAATCTCGACAAAAAGGGAGTTAAGGAATGGTGATAACAAATATACAAAAGGTTTTGGGTTAATATTAGTGGGTGAGTCAATAAAAAGGGTTGTTAGGATCAAAGGGGTTCACTAGGGGTTAATTATGAAGGTGGGTTTTTAGTAGAGTAAGTGGGTTAAATCCTAGGTGCCTTTATCATTTCTGTATATCAAATCAAATATGTGGTCTCGACATGTATAATCGATGCAAGTTCTAGAATAACAAATCAATGTTGACACACTCATAATCAATAAAGTGAGCAAGAAAAAGAATTTATGCTCTATGAGGCTCAAAATCTCACAAAAATTATGGGTGTTTTGATGTCAACCTCGTAAATTTCAAACTTCAAAGTAATATTTAAATTTAGGTAGACATCCTAAAAAAAAATTTATTTCTTGAAAAATGGACTTATCATGCCTGATTCTCTAGTATTCTTAGAATTTAATTATCAATGCACAATTATCAATGACTTAATCTAAAACATATCAATAAAAATCATAAATCAACAGAAATTTCATTCTAATCATAATATGAGAAACTTACTTTAAGACAAGGCATAATTCAGTGATTTTCAAATAATACTATAGTTAACCCCCACACTTAAGATGTACATTGTCCTCAATGTACAAAGGTAGATAATATCAAAATAATCATAAAATCGTAAGATGGGGAGAGAAGGGAAACTTCCTGAATTTTGGATGAAGCCAATGAAAAGAAACCGGATAGGATTGGAGGTGAGCGTGGGAAGCGTCTCGAATCTGGTTGAGTCCTCGACGGGCATCCTAATTTCTTTTGTATTCTAAGCTAAATCTAAATGGAATGAATAACAAGAAGAAAATAATAAAGAAAATAAAAGAAAGGAAATAAAAATAAAAGTAAAAATAAAAATGAAAATAAAAATAAAAATAAAAATAATAAAAATAAAAATAGAAATAAAAGTAAATATTTAAATGGTGATAAGGTCCACGCCCTTGTTCGAGTTTAATCAGTCCATCTTTTTCGTGATTTTGAATTTTGGGCGTGTTTAGGTGTTTTACCATGGCCGTAGGTCTCGTAGCACGCCCGTGTATTCTTCTCACGGTCCTTTAGGACGGGCGTGTTTAACCTGTGCTTGTCAATTCAGTAACCTCGCACGGTTGTAGGGCACAGCCGTGTCTCGCCCATGCTCAATAAGTCAGTAACCTCACACGGGAAGTCGGCACGGGTGTGGCTTTTTATCGCAGCCCGTGTTGGGAAAAGAAATTATTCTTTGTCATGCACGGTTACTAGCATGTCCGTGGTTTGTCCTTCCTTCCTTCCACACGGCATGGCCACTACTGTGTGTGCAAGGCCGTGTGAGCATGGAAATCAGACTTTGGTTAGTTTATGGTTAGGTGCTAAAATGAAAAATAAAAGTAAAATAAAAAATGTAAAAATTAATAGGGTTAGTGCTCGGGTTGCCTCCCGAGAAGCGCTCGTTTATAGTCTTAAGCTAGACTTTACCTCTCATTCGTATGGTCAAGGTGGTTTAAGGAGGTGAAAATCCTTCCTCATACGATCAACTCGATTTTTGATATAAAATTTAAGTCGAGTAGTGTTTACCTCAAAAGTACTGAATTTAGGATTGCTTACCTCGACTGGCCCGTATAGGAAGACATCAAGTACCTCAAAAGTGATTTCTTCGTTTGTCTTGAGGGTATTGGCGATTCGAGGGTCTTCCTTATTCAACAATACCTGATCCCCTATTTTGAAGTGATTTGTTGTTCCTATCAGCTCGTCAGGGGTTTTCTTCGGTTGCACTTCATGTATTCCTAGTTTCTCTTTAAAGTGTGTTTTCCACTCGTCTAATTCATCGACATGAAGCCTTAGTTCTTCATGAATTATTTCTTTATGGGTAAGAGGTCTAAGATCTAGCTCAGCTAGGTGATTTCGTGATGTTTCCTGTAAAGAAGGTTGAACCAAATGGTTATCAAGAGAATTAATGTTCATACCTTTATTACTCGATGTCCTAGCTGTGTCAAGAGCTTGAAGAGTGATTATTTCGTTGTCTACACGAAGTGTGAGTTCACCAACTTCTTCCTCTGTGTGGTCTTTCTTTATTGCATCGGGATATGGCACACGAGGTTGGTACTCTGTAATTGCCGGTTTTGATATATCATGGCACACTTCAACCTTACCTTCGTTTACCACATGTTCTTCCCTTGGGTTTGGTTCGTCTAACCCTTCACTATCGTAAATGGCTTGATTTTTCTCACTCAGGTTAGTTTCAGTATTGCGTGGCAAGCTTTCTTGTGGTAGTTCTGAGATCAGCTTAGCAAGTTGTATAATTCACTTAGTAAGTTCCCCAACTAACTCAGTGACTTCCCTAACTTGGCTCTCGATCCCTTTGATCGATGCTTGTTGGGTCTCAAGGGTGGTTTCAGTGTCTTGGAGACGGTTATCGGTAGTTGCCATGAATTTTGTCAGCATCTCTTCAAGGTTCGACTCCTCTTCCTGTTTGTAAGGTGGTTGTTGAAAATTTAAAAGAAGTTCCTGTCTTTGGCTACTTTGATCATCCCACGAGAAATTAGGATGGTACCTCCAACCTGCATTATAAGTGTCACTATAAAAATTATTTTGAGGTTTAGAATAGTTACTCATATAGTGGACTTGTTCGCTTTCCATGCCATGTCCGTAGGGTGGGTACTCAGGATTCGCCACGCCTCCACTTGTTTTACACTGCATAACTGGATGTACCTACGAGGAACCGTATAAACCATTAAATTTTTTATGTAACATCTCTAACTGGTTTGATAGCCTGGTTACTGGGTCGAGGTCGTAGATATTGGCTGCTTTTGTTGGCTTTGTCCTCGTAACTTGCCACTGATAGTTATTCAGTGCCATCTCCTCTATCTATCAAAATAAAATAAAAAAAAATTTAGCAAAGTAATAAAAAAAAATAATAATAAATAAATTGCAGAAAATAAAAAAAAGGCTAAAGTAATAAAAATAGAGCTTTCTTAATATTTTAGTTCCCCGGCAACGGCGCCAAAAACTTGATCGCTGTAAATCAGAGTTTTAAAATTTATAAAAGAATGATCGAACCTGGAAACTAACTCTAACAATGATTAAAGGCAAGTGCACCTATCGAACAGTAGTATAGCTTAGGCAAGACCGGATTATCGAACCCAAAGGAACTAAAAGTACTAATACTAACTTTCTTTTTATTATTTAGCCTAAAATAAGTGAAGTTGTTTATTAATCTAAATTAATTAACTACTAAACTAAAGACTCTAAGACAAAGAAGAATGAATTAGGAAAATAACTTGGGAAAAACTCAGTTGATTAAGAAGATACCCTAGGAAGAATCCACCTAGACTTCACTTGTTATCAAAACCTGAACCATATGATTTATTCACTTAGTTTGATCCGTAAGACTCCCTAACGTATATTAAACCCTCTCTCGAGGCGAATAACGTCTAACCCTAGGTTAATTAGTGGAACTATCGTTCTCTTATAATAACCCCCTAGAATAGCAGTAAATCGATCTGTGGATTCCCATATTAGGTTTCACCCTAATCTGGCAAAATCTCGTCACCCTATCTCTAGGCGTGCGATCAACTCCGCTTAATTATGTTAGATCTACTCTTAGGCAGGGTCTATTCCTCCTCCACCTAAGCACATTAAATTTGAATTAAGCTCACATAATTAAGAACAAACTAAGTTATTATCATATAATTCAAATAATCAAATAACAAGATTCATCATAGGTTTCATCCTCTTCTGTATCCGAAGGGTTTAGTTCATAACAATAAAGGAAAACATCTCAAGAGAAAAGATAAAACAAAACATAAGAAATCCCTAAAACCCTGAAGGAATTAAAGAGAGATCCTCCATCTTGAGTATAATTCGCTTCTTGAGATGGATCAACTGGCTATCCACGAGTGAATCCCCACAAATCTGCCTTCTCTGGCCTAGCACGATGCCCCTAGACGATGGCTTTTGGGCTCCTCTCGACAGAGGGTTTCTGTCGAACTCCCCGAATAAGTTGCCCCCTAGGGTGTTTATATAGGCTTTGAGATGTGTTACTTGGCCTCCAAGTATCCTAATTTGAGTGCAATTCCTAATAGGGGGTTTAATTAGACTTTGGAGTGTGTTTCTTTGCCTCCAAGCATCCAAATCCGAGTGAAATTGCTCTTTCCAGCAACAGGGACACGGCTATGGCACACGCCGGTATGGATCGTGGCCAGGCCGTGCTTGGACTTCTTTAATGAGGCACGGCCGTGCAAATCGTGGTCCAGGTCGTGTTCAAGATATTTAAGGAGGCACGGCCGTGTGATATTTGGTCTAGGCCGTGTCGATTTCATGCTTTGGCCCATTTGTCCCATTTTAAGCCCATTTTGCGTTCTTTTCATCCCCTGGTGCTTTCCTGAGTATATAACATGAAAAGAAAGGATTAAGAGCACCTTTTTACATAAATCAAGGGATAATTCATCCAAAAGCATACTAAATATGGGATTAAAATATGTTACTATTTCGGTTTATCAAAGAGATTAAGGAATGTCGATTTCAATTGATTAAATCAACAACTGTTTTGTCTAATCTTACAGTCAGCTAACATTCTCACACGATCACGATTCATGGAAAGAACAACTACATCACCCCTGAAAGGCAACAGATATTAATACGATGTACTCAAAGAGATCATTATGGTCCATAAAACTATAGTTGTCATGGTCAAACACTTTCACAGTTCAAATATTGTTTCTCCAACCATTTTCGTTATCAAAACTTTTTGACTATTCCTTTTCATTAGTGAACATCAAATCGTGAAGGTCTCGATAAGCGCACACCTCAAAGCTTCCTACTCAATTGAGTCAAATAGCCTAGGCTAACTTTCTCTTTACTCTTAACATTGCATAATCAGTGCAATCTTTAAAACATTCAGATATTCTTCTTAAAGCTGTTCTCACTTTCTAACTACCCTTATCTGGATATACGTTACTACTTTTTTTGCCACTAAACTCTTTCATTTCGTACTCATGAGCTTATTCAACTTAACCCTCGTAAGGATCTCATTATAAATCAATAGTAATAAGGGGGGTGAGGTAATAAAGCCTCTAACTTGACTCTCATGACTACATACATATGATTTAACATTCATCATTAATGAAATATCATCGTAGTCACATAACTTGCTCCAGGCAAATTTTCACACTTACTCATGCTACAATTGTTTCTCTCACCTATCATCTCGAATTGTGACTTCACTTACTCAAGTTCCACATTAATGTCGACTCGAGTACTCAACATTAAACTCTGATTTCTCTTGCCATCACTTATCAAATTAAAGAATGTCTTACGGGTTTGAGTACGTCGTTTACTTAATTTCCATAGTCCAACTATGGTCTTACTCGTATCATAACATCATAGTCCAGTGATTACCTTACATGTCGTCAAGATGCCATAGCCTCGCTATGGTCTTACACGAAATCTCATACCAATACCAATGCCATATCCTAGATATGGTCTTACATAGGATCACATATATTGCCATGGTCCAACCATGGTCTTATTCATCAATTTACCATTAAACGACTGTACTCATCTCCTGCATCCTACTTAGTCAACTTCTCAATTTAACTCCCACACTATAATATGTGCGGCTTCATAATAGAGCCATAAAACAAAGCATCATACATTCTCTACTTTAATGGTCACACATGAGATTAAACTATGTGGACATATTGTTCATACATCATTCAATCAGTCGTACATACACACATATCCCGTTCTCTGGATATATGTATTACTCACTATATATACCTAGCTCAAAGGTCGAGTATATAACACCATATGCATATCAAGTCAATACAGATAAGCTTATCACTTTATAACATTATTGGATTTAGCTCGGTTGGGAATCATCTCTGTCTTAACAAAACAATTTCGTTAGAGCCGGGAGATATCACACTATCATGGTCTACCTATGGCATGTATAGCTAGACTCTTACTCACGCTAGGTTAGTCCGAGAACCGACTAAATCATAGCTTTGATACCACTAAATGTAACACCCCTTACCCGTATTCAAGTCAGAATAGGGTTTGAGGCATTACCTAACTGATCTTTCTTAAACATCTTGATCGGGGTTATAAAATTTCGTTTAAACCCATCACTTGTACATACTCGGCCTAGGAGGACCTACACATACTTCTGAGAGGTACCAGAACTATCCTGGGAGCTTTTACGAATTCGAGAAACTTCTCAATAAAATAGGGGCCACACGCCCATGTGAAGTGGGACACGCCCGTGTGGGCAGGCCGTGTGGTCACACATGCCCATGTCCCTACCCCGTGTATAAAATCATAAGTATTCTGTTTGTGTCACACGGCCTACGCACACGCCCGTGTGACTAGCCCGTGGGCGACACCGACTAATTTCACACGGCCTTGACACGCCCGTGGCCATGGCCCGTGTGCTAAAACATAGCATTCTGCCATATCCACATGGCATACACACACGCCCGTGTGCTTCAGCCGTGGGAAAATTAAATTCCAAATGTAAAGTGCAGACTTCACACGGCTTGGGCACACGCCCATGTGCTAGCCGTGCCTCCCATATGGTCTTGACACACGCCCGTGTATCTACCCATGTGGACAATTATCTGGCTATCTACCAAGCCCTTGCCACTCTACATTGCACACATACAAATTCCATTACAAAAAACTCCACATATCATCAATTACAAATCTTGGATCATCACATTTGGCGATCTCAACTATGACTTAATCAACCTTAAATACTAGCCCTATACATGCCATGACTCATAAGGACTTGAAACCTCATACCAAGTGTCTGCTCGATAGTGTGAAAACATCCCCGGCGATCTCCAACCCGAGCTAGCTAAATTA
Organism: Gossypium sturtianum; assembly: GCA_025698515.1. NCBI lineage: Eukaryota > Viridiplantae > Streptophyta > Magnoliopsida > Malvales > Malvaceae > Gossypium > Gossypium sturtianum. The sequence continues at coordinate 88,269,093 of CM046955.1, forward strand.
ACCTATAAGAGATGAGAAAGGAAGAGGAGTAAGCAATAATGCTTAGTAAGTTCATATGCATATAATAATCAGATATTGATAACCATTAGTTATACCCAAACGTAAGGTATTATAATGAGTTTTACATATTAAACTCATAGTTACCTACATATTCACCCTTGAAGCTTACTCATTCTGTCTCTTACCACTTTCTAACCATGCCACGAGCCAGATGCCCATATTAATTAGCATGCATCCCTGCACTTGTCACCACATAATCACGTAAAACATTTTCAATAAATCACTCATACCGTCCAATACTCATGATACCACACATCATGAATTCTCACTAATCCATCCACAATGCTAAATTACTCGATGGTTTCACACTTAGCCCACAACAATCAGATAGTAGGGTAGTATCGCACCTAGCCTACCAAAAAGGGTAATTATAGTGGTATCGCACATAGCCCACTAGATAATATGCTTAACGATAACATCGCACACAGCCCATCGTAGTTAAGCATTTAGGGTGGTATCACACTTAGCCCACCACTCATTTATAATTCCGGTGGTATCGCACTTAGCCCACCAAATGGAATAAATAAGCGATGGTATCGCACACAGCCCATCGTTTAATAATAAATAAGGTGGTAACGCACACAGCCCACCGTTATTGTACATTCATGGATAGTTACCCACATGAGTTTATCTATTTCAAATGTTTACCCGGAACATCCTCACACACTACCATTCTTACTTAGCTTTCTACTATAATCGTTTGCATTCACACAATGCATTAATAATTATAACTTATGCAACCAAAGTGCATCATTTACAAGATAACCCCTATGGGTTCATCATATACCGAAAACATCTCAATTCAGTTCTAACACATACATGTACCTCTCATGGTACAACACATTCATTCTCAATTTCAAAATACTTGTTGAGTCATTAAAATTGTTAAGTAACTCCCTTGAGTCTTTTACACATAATGTCATATTGACATCATACCCCCGATAGGGTCATACATGAACTAACATATCGATGCCATGTCGCTGACATGGTCTTATATGAAATATCACATCGATGCCATGTCCTTGACACGGTCTTATTCAATATCTCACACCTAGGCCATATTCCAATATGGTCTTACAAGGAACCTTAACTATCATCATTTCATACCATTTACATTTCTTACTATTCTTAGATTATATCTAAGAATTTCATTTATTGACATCTCGTCAAAACGTATTTAATGCATACATGAAGGCAACATAAAATTTATACAACATCGAATATTAAATATCTCACGTAAGATTTTATTATTTACATACGAACTTACCTCGATACCGAAAAGGGTAAAAAGGGAGTATATTTGCCCACATTTCTCTTTCTCCCGTTCTAGGTCCGAATCTCATTTTCTTCGATCTAGAACAATAAAATTTACTCATTTAATAAATTATTGATAATATTACAACGTAATCTCTACTTAGGCAAAAATGACCATCTTGCCCCTATACTTTGGCAAAATTATGATTTTGCCCCTAAGCTCATAAATAAATTTTCATCCATCTTCTTTACTAATCAAGCCTAGCCGAATCATATTCTCTTCTATAGAAACTCAAAATTTCAACTATTTCATGCACTTATTCCCAATTTGCAACATTTACAAATTAGTCCTAATTAGGTGTTTTCATAACAACACCTTTCACAAAAGTTGTTTCTCATCTTCCTATCATTCATTTTCTTCATAAAAAATCTTCAAACAACATAAAATCTATCATGGTAAGTCCCTAGACTTTCAACCATATTGCAAACTTGTAACATCCCAAAGTTGGGCCTAGTAGGATTGGGCCCAATGGGCCTTAGGCGTAGGAGCGTTTAAAATTTTTGGGAATAAGAGAACGGCTTTAGTGCAAGTTAGATCTAGTAGGTGAGGGATTTTGGAAGGTTAGGGGGCTTCTATGAAGTCCCGGGTTCAAACTTAGGCTATAGCGAAATTTTGGTTTTAGGTGAGTAAAACCCTGGGAGTTAGTAGGTAGGCTTTAAGAATAAAATGTGGAAAAAATGACACAAGTGGAGTGTGTGGTGTAGTGGCAAAGTGACGCCACATAAGAGACAAGGGGGTGACGCCACAAGGAAGGAAGGAGGTCCAAGGTTCAAGTCTTGGCTTTTGCATTTTGGTTTCTTTTTTAAAATGGATTCTAGAATTTTGCCATATGGTTATATTTAGTTGCGCATGATTTTAGACACAAGAGGAGTTTGTGATCAAGTGGTTAGCGGTGTGGATTATGCTACAAGGGAGCCTGGGTTTGAATCTCATGGAAAGCAAGGGAGTATTTATTTTGCTAAGTTGGGGCGGCAAGAGTTTGAGTTGGATTTAAACTCACTAACTGAGGATCCCACATCGGAAAGATACAAAGAAGGAAGGTGAGAAGCTAGCTATATATAGAGCAGTCTATGAGGAGGGTTAAGATACCTTGGTGGGTGTTTGGGCACAGGAGTGGTCGGAGTGCGGATTAGCATCAGATTCCTATCAGGTGTGTACTTCTCTCTACTCTAGTCGTGAGCGGCAAATGCCGAAAAAGCGGTCACATGGCAATGGTAGCCACACGAGCGTGCGAGCGCACGTGTGGGAGCTTCGACGCGATAGTCGAGGCCACCATCAGTATTCTTGTAGGTTGAGGCTGCTTGGGCCAAGGTAGGCCCAATGGGCCCGTGGGCCCATATGAATAAATTGTATGACTGTGTAGTAGAAATTGGACTAGACTATGTGAATCTAATATCTGTGGCTAGATTTGGGCTAAATGGGCCACACGAGCGTGTGAGCCCATTTGGGCCGAGAATGGGCCCTAGGCCCAATTGTACCATTTCGATAAGAAAAGGTATCTGTGTCGCTCGAGGCGACAGTAGGCCGTCAGAAAGGCTATTAAGTGCAAAATTACTGAAATACCCCTGGTTTGTAAAATTACCAAAATACCCCCGGTTTGTAAAATTGCTGAAATACCCCTGGTTTGTAAAATTACCAAAATACCCCCGATTTGCAAAATTACCAAAATACCCCTGGTTTGCGAAATTACCGAAATACCCCCGGTTTGCAAAATTACTGAAATACCCCTGGTTTGCAAAATTACCGAAATACCTTTGGTTCGCGAAATTACCAAAATACCCCCGATTTGCAAAATTGTCGAAATACCCCCGGTTTGTAAAATTACCAAAATACCTCTAGTTTGTGAAATTACCAAAATACCCCCAATTTGCGAAATTATCGTTTTACCCCTACACGACAAAATGATCGTTGTACCCTCGTGGTAGTACTAGTGTTGTATGTGTTAATTGTATGATTGATTATGTTTGAGATGCGTTGCTTACATGGATTGGTTATGAGTAGAATTACCAAAATACCCTTATAGGGTAAAATGACTGATTTGCCCTTGTAGGTAAATGATCGACTTGTGCAATGAGTTGTCTAATTTATCTGTGGTTGTATGACTGATATGCTTTTATTACATGTTTAAATAATTGTTACTGAGCATGTCCATTTTGCATACACGTGTAATGATTGAGCATGACATACACGACATATTGCATGGGTGGGAATTATGGTACGGAGGAAGATTTGAGGATCGCATGGCCGTATGGTATGGATCCAGGATCGCATGGCCGTATGGTATGGATCCACCACAGGCTTTTTAGCCACCGAGCAGCCATGCTGCACCGATAATGTTACCGAGGGCTGTGTCCCATTAATATGGGCTTCGTGCCGTAATTATGGGCTTTGTGCCAATACCGAAGGCTTTGTGCCATAATTATGGGTTTTGTACCAATACCGAAGGCTTTGTGTTGTTATTATGGCTTTGTGCCAATCATATTTACCGTGGCTATGTGCCTAACATATATATACTGATGACTCTGTGTCAATATTTGAGGATCGCATGGCCGTATGGTATGGATCCAGGATCGCATGGCCGTATGGTATGGATCCACCTGAGGCTTTAAGCCCAATGTATGTGATTAAGAAGCTTTGCTGCAACGTTCGGTAGTACCGCAATCGGGCTACCCTTGGTGTGTAGCGGTGAGGGTCGATTGTAGAAATCCCCACTGGTGTGTTCGGCAAGAATGGGTGGTGTGTAGCGGATGGAAAAATTAGGTTGGGCTGGGTTTACATCGCATTTCATACATTATCTGCTGTGACATATGATATGGGTTAAGGCTCAACCGAGGCTATTTTGGGCTAAGGCCCAATTGCCACCAGCATCTTGTAATGGGCTTCACCGGGATTGTTGTGATGCATGTTCTTACCGGATGAGGGTTGTACACACCGAGTTTCGTAAACTCACCCCTCTTTTTATTAAATATTTCGTAATTCCCAGATAGAGGATTGGGAGCCGTGGAGGACTCGGGGTGGCTATACATCGGAGATACTACTCGTGAAATTTAGTAATTTCGATTTTTACCTTATTTTAAGATTATTTATTTTGGGTTAATATTTTGTAATAAGGCCATTAGTTTATTTTTTCTATGATTTCATTTATAACTGTTAAACTTATAAATACGGGGTTTTCTTAAAACATTAGCAATCATTTTCTAAAATATCATGTTTACGCAACGATGCAAGTTCAACTTTCATAACAAAACAGTTTTTTTAAAATAATAACAACTTTTAAACGGTCATTTAGCAAATCGCGTTTTTCTCAAACAAACAACGAACTCGGAGTTCAAAAATCCGATAAAACTTTTCTAAACAATTGCTTAGCTTTTCAACTTCCTTCAATGAGACACGCCAGATTCGAGCCTAACTTCTAGGCCGGGTTTGGGGTGTTACAAAACTAGTCCTCTCATTAGCTAGCTTAAGCTTTGAGAGCTCCAAATATACAAAAATCATCAAAAATAAACATCAAATTGACTTACTTGTAAGGATGAGATGTAGCTAAAATTTTCAAGCTTTCAGACCCTTAAGCTTGTTGATATTTTCGGTGGAGAAGAAGTCAAAGTGAAAAGATGATAGCCTTGGCTTATTTCATCTTATTTTATTCATTTGTCAACTAATATCACCAACTTTTGACCGACATTTAATGCCTTTGTCCCCCTAGCTTCCTATGGCCAGCCAACACTAATTCAATGGCCTAATATCCCTTTAAGGACCTCCAATTTATAGTCTTTAGCTATTAGACACCCCTAGCAAATAAAATAGAACTTTCGCACTTTATGCGATTTAGTCCTTTTTCGCAATTAAGCCATCCTTCACTAAAATTAAAACACCAAAATTCTCATGCATCCTTATAAACATGTTATAACACATAAAATAACATGAAGATAATTTCTCTAACCTCGGATTAGTGATCTCGAGACCACTGTTCCGACTAGCCCCTAAATCGGGCTGTTACATTGTTCGTTTGCTAACCCATTATAATTCCTACCGCGAAGTCACCTGCGTCAAAAATTAACTCAAATGGTAAATCCCAATCTAGTGTGACAATAATTGGTGCCGAAACAAAACGATTCTTCAGATCATTTAAAGCTTTGAAACATTCTTCATCAAAGTCGAATGTTGTGTCCTTCTCCAATAATTTGCATAAGGGTTTAGCAATTTTGGAGAAGTCTTTGATAGAATCCGGCATGTCCCAAAAAGCTCCTAACACCCTTTACATATGTTGGAGGTGGGAGTTTTTCAATAACATCCACCTTTGCTTTATCTACCTCGTTTCATTGTCTTGTTATACAGAGCCCCAAAACAATATCTTCTCGTACCATGAAATGACATTTTTCCTAGTTGAGTACAAGGTTTATTTCTTCGCACCATTGTAGTACTTTGGCTAGATTGGCTAAGCAATCATCTTAAGTATCTCCAAACACTGAAAAATCGTCCATGAAACCTTCCAAAAACTTTTCCACCATGTTAGTAAAAAAAGCTATCATACATCTCTAAAATGTAGCAGGTGCATTAAATAAACCAAATGGCATGCGTCTAAATGCGAACGTACCATACGGGCATGTGAATGTTGTTTTATGTTGATCCTCCAGTGCTACTGTGATTTGATTGTACCCTGAGTACCCATCTAGAAAACATAAATAGTCTCGCCCTATGAGTTTATCCAGCATTTGATCTAAGAATGGAAAAGGAAAGTGATCTTTCGGAGTCATCTTTTTCAACTTTCGGTGATCTATGCAAATTCTCCATCTCGTAACCAATTTGGTCTGTATTAACTCGTTATTTTCATTCTCGACAATCATAATACCTCCTTTCTTTGGCACGAACTGGATCGAACTTACCCATGAACTGTGTGAGATGGGGTAAATTATACCTGCATCTAACCACTTGATGATTTCTTTCTTTACCACTTCCTTTATAATGGGGTTCAGTCTCCGTTGTCTATCAATTGTCCCTTTCTCGCCATCTTCTAGGATGATTTTGTGCATGCACACTTTCGAAACCATTTTTAAAGTTGATTTTAAAAACGGGGGTCGACTTTAAAAATGAAAACGGAGTCGCCACCAATCCCTTTTTGCTTAGGTGTGATCGGATCACCTTATAAAACATTTTATTTCAAAACATTGATTTTGGCCTACGAAATTTAAGAAAACGGGTTCGGGAGTCGATTACGTACGAGGAAGGATTAGCACCCTCTTAACGCCCAAAAATTGGTACCTAATTGATTAATTATTGTCCTAATGTCAAAAATTTGAATATATTTTAAAACACGATCCTTTTGATTTTTAAAACTTATGTCCTTTAATTTTAAATGGACATTCAATTATTTGGATTTTAAAAGAAAAATCAAAACTCAGTAAGTTAGAGCACGATCTTTCGATTTTTCCAAACACCGAATATCATTTGCTTTTTAGAAATCCTTGCCTCGAGATGACAAAACGTCGCATCCAGTGAGTTAGGACACAACATCTTAAATTCCTGAGAATAGGTTTTTTATTTAAAAATTCATATGTTTTAATTTCAAAAAGGGTACTCAATCATTTGGACTTAATGAGAAAAATCGAAACCCAGTAAGTTAGGGCACGATTTTCTCAAAACTCCCAAATATCGAATATTGCCTTATTTTTTAATTTGAAAAATCATGGATTTTGAAATATGAAGGTATATTTGGCCACATTAATAAATAAAGATTAATGAATTTTAAAAAAAAAACAAATCTAAAAAACAAATAAAAAACAAAATGTACCAAGCTTTCAAATAATAATGGACAATATTAAAACAAATAATGTGAAAGAAAAGGATTTTGAAATCGACAATAAAAAGCAACTTAAAAATAAATTCATGTATAAAACTTTTAAAGTAGATAATATATGTAAAAGTTTGAAATAAATCCAAAAAAATAAATAAATAAATAATATATGAAATAATAATATATAAATGAATTTTAAAATAAATATTATATAAGAAGTAAGTTTAAATAAGTAATATATAAAACAATTTATATATCAATCAAAATAAATAATATACAAAATGACTTAAAGGAAATGATATGTGACAAATCCTAAAAAGATACGTATAAGTTTAAAATAAACAATATACGAAAACTTAAAATAGATAATATAAAACAGTTTAAAATGATATAAAATAAAACCACTTTAAAATAATCGTTATATAAAACAATAAGAAAAATGAATGATATATAAGATAATTTAAAGTAATAATATAAAAAAACTTAATCAAAATAAAACTATTTGAAATAATTAATATCTAAAATAATAAAATAAAATAGCTTGAAATAAATACCACGTAAAAATTTGGAATAAATAAATAAAATACAAATTTGCAAAAGTGTTAAAATAAAATAAATCTATATACAGAAATAATAAATAAACGAATAAAATAAAATAATAACTAATAATTAAACAATTAAATGGATAAATAAAAAAGATTGAAAAAACAAAGATGAATGAAGAATAAAATAAGAACAAACCATAGAAAATAAGAACGCAAGAAGGAGAGAAATTTGAGTGAATGCTCTCAAGAATTCTTATTGCTTCCCCAAAACTCAAGTGTGCTTTACAATGAAGGGGAGGCCTCTATTTATAGTTGAGCCTCCCAAATCCAACGATGCATGATCAATTACATCAACGGCTAAGATTAAAAGGTATCTACAAATTAAATCTTTAAGATTACAAAATCATATCTTCTAAGATTGCATACCATATCTTCTAAGATTGCATATCATATCTAAGATTTGCATATCATATCTAAGATTGCATATCATATCTTCTAGGATTACATACCATATCTTCTAGGATTGCATATCATATCTAAGATTTGCATATCATATCTAAGATTGCATATCCTTGAAGATGGTGTTCCCATATACGTCAAGCTTGTAGATGGACCTTCAATCTTTTCAAGTAATGGGCCATTCCGATCGGGCCAAATGATATATTTTGGACTGGACTTGGACTTTGTTTTAATATTTTGGGTTTATTATTTTTTGTATGGGCCTAGGCTAAATTGGCCTATTACACACACGAATGGATTAATACCACAAAAATTAGTTATGGTCCATCCGATGGCCTTCTTGAATTGTTTTAACATTGAAATAAGTCAGCTATATATCATGCCAAGATTATGTGTAAATATGAATTGCCTAGTAATGTGCTCCAAAATTAACATTTGTACCATATTTGCTCAAGGGTCGTTTTTTAATTACTGTTTTTGTTTGCTTTGCTTGAGGACAAGCAATGACTTAAGTGTAGGGGAGTTTGATCTATCGTAATTTGGTGTAGCAGATGAAACTAGTTTTTGCACTTGAGGAGCTTGAATACAAGCATTTTTATGATGTTTTAATTAAGTTTTCTTAGTTTCGTTTACATTCAATAAAAAAGTGTAATTTGAGTCTTTGATTAACTTTAGGGGCCGAATGAGGCTTAATGGCGAGCTAATACACTTTGTGAGTGTACATAAGACTATTAAAGGGTGTACCAACTCAATATTGGTCACTGTGTTGCAACACAAGGAATTTGATGCCGCAACATAGGGAGCAAAGAGCAAGAATTCCAAGACTACCTTCAATGTCATGACACAACAAAGGGATGTCATGACACACCACTGAAGCTACTTTGAGTACGAGCATAGTTCCTTCGATGTCGCAACATAGGCACTAGGGTGTCGCGACACCGGTCCTATAGGAGAATACTCACCAGCCAGGGGCGTTTTGGTCTAAACAATCAAATATTAAATACAAGAACGTCAGCTGACCTAGGGTTGAGGACGACGCCAACCCTAACTTATAAATAGGCTCATTTACCACTTGTTAGGGACATCTTTTCATACTGTATAATTTTCTTTATAGTTTTAGTTTTTAGTTTTTCCCTTCTTTTTAGACATTAGGTTATTTTTAGTTTTGCATTTGTCGGGAGATCTTATTTGTGGAACTTGGTCAACTCATTATGGATATTGTGCTTTAATCAAATACAACTCAGGATTCTCTTAAACTTTCATGTTTTGATTTGCTATTAAAGTTCATCTTTCACATCAAGTTTATTATGTTTTTGAGATCCATGAGAAACTAATCCTTTAATGGGGGATTAGTGAGTGGAGGTATGATTAATTGATGTTGTGCAAGGTTTTTAGCGGACCAATTGTTTGGGAGAGAAGAACTAAAAATTAGGCTTGACGTCCCTAAGAAGTCATCAAGGTTGGAATTAACCCAAAATTGGTATGGCATATCTGTGAACACCTTAGCCCGAACCGATTTGGACTGTGAGGTTGAAAGATAAGTGGTTTGTGACACCCCAAACCCGACTGGGACAGACCGGCCTGAATTCGAAGCATTACATTAGCCACCTAAGTGACTCTCTGGCTACCGACCACCCAAGACACACCTTGACCTTATAACACCTTAATATTATCTAATTATTAATTATTTATTATTGTGGAAGCAAATTATGAGCCAATTTTAAATTTCTCCTAGGTAATTTAACCATAGGGCATTTTCTTCATTTTACCACCTATGGCAAAACCAACTCAACTATAGATCTAAGTGTCTACTGAACTTATTTTAGTCAAATTATACAAACCCAAAAAAAATCATCTTAATTTGAGTTCGTTTACTATGTCTAATTCAAGTTTTATTATTATGGACTAAATTGTAACAATTACAAACAATCAGGACCTATTACAAATTATAAATTAAGTGTGTTTCTATCGAATTTTACCCATTACAAGACTAATCCTAAAATTTTACCAAGTTTCCTTATCATATAAGGCTTTAATTAGACTAATCAATTTTTAGGACTAAATTGTAACTTAAACAAATTAGAATACCAATTTAAAAATACAAAAATTCAAACCTGATTTAACTATGATTAATTAATATACATATACATAAACCTTCAATTGAATTTATTGACATCAACTAAGGCTCAATTATATAGAATTTGGTAATCAATTTCATGCATAACAAACATAGAATAAATCAATTAAGTGGCATACCTTAGTCGCTAGTAAACAACTCCATAAAAGCTTCATTTAAACAATCGTTAGTATAAATTTCATGCCTCACACACCTTGTTATCAATCACCGTGTTATCAAGCAACAACACACTGTAAATCATTCAATAATTAAACTCAAACATGCCTCAAAATTATTATCAAACCATCCAAAATAAAATTTCCAATGTCCAAAGTCCAATTACAACCAAAATTAGACTAATTCCCGAGAGTTCTTCAATTTCCAATTATAGTCTCTAAAATTTTTAATAAAGTCTCTACCGAGCCTAAATCCCTTGGAACACTCTTGCTTGACTCCTCAGCTCCTCAAGCCCGATGATTATTTGCACGATTTGTGAGGATGTGAGCTTTAGAAAGCTCAGTGAATGTTAATGAAAACGACTAGTAAATCAACATTCAAATCATGCTTAAATCACATTCAATGAATCACCAATTATTAGTCATAATAATGAAACATGTCAATTTAATTTCTATATGCTTTATCAATATCAAGAATAAATTATTCATGGCTTTCAAACATTGAATGATATAATAATAATCACACATAAATATATTGGCATACATTTCTCATGGCTTAATCGGGTGATCATACATCTGATAAACGAGTCTCTGAACTCCCACAAATATCAAATACAATCCACGAAGTTGAGCGGGCCAAAGCACACGCTCTCTTATAGCGCCTCAAATAACCCAATGAGTGGAGACTCATGCTCAACACTCCCTTATATACTTCAAACAAATCAGTCCACCTAGAGCCATATGCTCACAATGTCACAAATAAAGGTGAGTACTCACAAATCCTATGATATGTCAACTATATCCAATGGATCCACCATGTATGTTGCCGATATATTCAGTCAAACATAGCATACAAATCAGTCATTATTGTGCTCAATTTAATGTGACAAAATGCTTATGTGTAACATGTAACATAACAATTTAACATCCAATTAAATCAAGCATTTCATTTTCAATTTTCCAATGTTCAATTACCAATTTTAAAACCAATATATCATGATAAAAAAGCTCCAGTAAACATGCTTTAATCATCAATATAATTAGCCTAATTAAATTGCACAAAACCATCTAAATGCTTAGTTACCATTATTCAATAATTCAACTCCTTTACATATAATATCAATCTTGCAAAAATCAGCCATTCAACCATAATTTATCAATTGAAATCATCAATTAAGCTACTAATTAACATAAATGAGGGTCAATTTACCAAATCTTCCTTAGAAACACTCGCCACACAATTTATTCTACCACAAACAAGTGATCAACTAAGCAAATCCAAGCTTCAATTCCGGTTAGCTCGATCCTCTTCAAGATTTAGAGCTTCAACAGAGATAAATTTGACATTACCACCTTTCCAATTCTACAATAAAAAAGAATTTTAAGTAACTATACTAATCAAAATGCTCAAACAAAGATACCTTACCGAATTTGTAACATCAAATCAAAAACTTGATTCCTCACAAAATCGATCTCTCCAACCCTCCTAAACACTTTCAATCATCAATACTAGACCAAATACACTTATACTAAGCACTAATTTCATCTTAAATAAATTTCACAAAATTCTGAAAAACCTATTCATGAAGATGATGAAATTCGGGTTTCTTTAAATTACCTCACAAATCATGTTTAATCTTGATAAATAAGGTCAAAAACCATTTAATAGATCCATTTTGAGTTGGAACATCCATTGATTTGTTGATTTCCTCTCAAAATTCAAGATCCACCATTAATGAACCTTGTGTTCTTTGAAGAAGATGACATTAATAAAAATCTTTTAGTTGACTCTCAAATCATGTAAAAATGTTTCTAATCATCATAAAAACAAGTTTAGGTCGCTCTAAATTCATTGATTGAAAATCTTGATTCAAGAAACTTGAGAAATTTCAAAATATTTTTGGCTACATTTGAGAATAATATCGGGTGAATTGAGAGAGTATTTTGATAAAGAAATTGGTTGGATCTATTCTCTGATGATAGATCTTTAAAATCATGCAAAGAAAATGAATTTTAAAGCTCCCTAATCTGATGTAAAATGTGTAAAAAGTGGGCTAGATACATTAGTTTTAAAACTGAAACCACCCACCAAAAATTTAAAATTTGAGAAATTTGCCTAATGGCCACCCCCACATTTCCCTTACTTTACCATATAATCTTTTCCCTCCAAAATTCCGAATTTTAAGGTTTATTTGCCATATAAATACTCTAAATTTCCCTTGTTTTACAATTAAATCCTATTTAATTAATATTTAAATTTTACTCAAATTACCCCCAATAAAAGTTATTTTCAAATTCTTTTTCAACCCATATTGAGTATATTCAATAATAATTATTTAAAATCTTTAAAATTAATTATTTTGAAAATATTAATTTTAATATTACAGATTATTATTTAATCGATTTTAGATGAAATTAACCTCCTAAATTAAATTAAAAATTACTAGAAACCATATAAATTCCTCGTTCAGACTCGAAACCCGAAAAATATACCCAAACGTACTAGACCTAGTTTAGGGATATTACAACTCTTCCCCTCTAAAAAGAAATTGCATCCTCAAAATTTACCTGAATCAAACAGATACGGGTTCTGACGTTTCATCACATCTTCCGACTCCCAAGTGGCTTATTCAGTCCTGTGGTTGTGCCACAAAGCTTTCACCAATGGAACCGTCTTATTGTGTAGCACCTTGAGCTCTCGCACTAGAATCGCAACCAGTTCCTCCTCATACGAAAGATCAGATCGAACCTCGATCTCCTCAACAGGAACAACGTGAGAAAGATCATATCTGTACTTCTGTAACATGGATACATGGAACACGTCATGAATACGCTTTAGCTCAGGTGGCAACAACAAACGATAAGAAACTAGTCCAATTCGCTTGGCATCCTCATAAGGGCCAATGAACCTCAGACTGAGCTTACCCTTTCGGCCGAACCTCAGAACTTTCTTCCACGGTGAAACCTTCAAAAATAACTTATCACCAACCTGATATTGATGTCTCAACGTCTCAGGTCAGCGTAAGGCTTCTATCGATCAGAAGCAGCCTTCAACCGATTGCAAACAAGTCTTGCCTTATCCTCAACCTCCCGAACCAACTTCGGACCCAAGTTCCTCTTCTCCTCCATATCGGACCAACACAGAGGAGTCCTACACCTCCGACCATACAAAGCGTCAAATAGTGCCATCTGAATACTCTTTTGATAGCTATTATTATACGCTAACTCGGCTAACGACAAGTGATGATCCTAGTTACCTTTGAAGTTGATAACACAACTACGATGCATGTCCTCAAGAATCTAGATCACCCTCTCTGACTGACCATCGTACTGCGGATGATAAGCTGAACTGAAATGAAGCTTCTAACCCAACTCCTCATGCAACGCCTTCCAAAATCTCGTATTAAACTGCGAATCTCGGTCTAATATGATCAAAACAAGAACTCCATATAGACGAACAATCTCTCGAATGTAGAGCTTAACTAACTGATGCAGGCTAAAAGTCGTACGAATCGACAGAAAATGTGCAGACTTTGTAAATCTGTCCATAATCACCCAGATCGAATCCTTACGTGTCGGAGTCAAAGGCAAACCCAAAACAAAGTCCTTCGTAATCTACTCCCATTTCAACTCTGAAATTTGAATAGGCTGAAGAAAACCCAATGGATGCTGATGTTCGGCTTTCACCCTCTGACAAACCAAACATCTCGCAACAAAGTTGGCAACATCCTTCTTCAACCCAGGCCACCAATACAGAACCTGAAAATCCTAATACATCTTATTCCCATCGGGATGCATAGTAAAAGGATTGCTATGAGCCTTAGTAAGAAACTAGTGCCTTAGATCCTCGTCTCTCAGAATACACAAGCGACCTCAGAAATACAGAACACCATCAGAGCTGAGATTAAAATCCCCCTGAACACCTGACTCAACCTGACGAACCTGACGAGTCAAACTCTCATCAAAACGCTTACTCTCATGAATCTACTGCGAAAAAACTGGCCTCACCTAAAGTTCAGCCAACAGACCCCCATCTTCAGAGACAGAAAACGTCGCAAATATAACCCTCAAATCAACCAGTGACTTACGACTCAGAGCATCTCCAACTATGTTCGCCTTCCCTGGATGGTACTCGATCACACAATCATAATCTTCCAGCAACTCAATCTAGTGTCTCTGTCTCAAGTTCAACTCCTTCTAGGTTAGGAGATACTTAAGACTCCTGTGATCGGTGTATATCACACACCTATCACCGTACACGTAGTGACACCAAATCTTGAGCACGAAGACTACGACAACTAACTCCAGATCGTGAGTCGGATAGTTACACTCAAGCGACTTCAACTGCCTTGACGCATAAGCAACTACCTTACCCTCATGCATCAGCACACAACCCAGTCCCATAATATAAGTATCACTATAGACCATATACTCCTTACCGGATACCGCCTGTTTCAGCACAAGTGCTTCGGTCAAAATCAACTTTAGCTTCTCAAAGCACTTCTGCCTCTCATCAGTCCACTCAAAGGCAGTGTTCTTCTAAAGCAACTTCGTCAAAGGAACAACAATTCTCAAAAACCCCTCGACAAAGCGACGGTAATAACCAACTAACCCTAAGAAACTTTTGACCTTAGAAAGAGTTCTCGACAGCTTCCAATCCAAACCGCCTCAACCTTCTTCAGATCTGTAACGCCCTAAATTTGGGCCTAGAAGGAATGGGCCTTGAGCAGGGGAACAGTGAAGGTTGCACATAAGTTTTTGGATGTGCAAGGGAAAGACACAAATAAGTAACTGCTTGAGTGGTTTTGTGTCCTGAGAAGTGTTGAAGAAGTCATGGGTTCAAACCTGGGCTTTGGTAAAAAAATCCATGTTTTCCTTTTAAATGAACCTTGATGTTGGCATATAGGCTTTATATATATTTGTGGTGGAAAGATGACACAAAAGGAGCTTGTAGGTCAGTGGTAGGTGGCGTGTTGCTTCTATTGGGGAACCTGAGTTCGAGTCACTCCTTGCGCTATCAGATTTTATTTTATCTCCTTATAGCATGAGAGGTAGAGTTTCACTGAAACTCTGCTTGGAGAGAAAGTTGAATTGGTCTTGGGAGAGAATCAGGGGATATGGATATGGAGAGAATTATGTGGAGGAAATCGTGGAATTTGAAAGTTTGAGAGTTGTAGCCGAATTGGTAAGCTAGCTACTCAGAAATTCGGTTTAGGCTAGTAGTGAGGGGCTGTCGAATTCTCTTGCTGCCATTTTGGGGTTTTTTTCCTTTTTGCATTTTTGGTTTCTCTTTATTTTTTCTCTGTGCTTCGAATTCATTGTGGGAAGCTGACCATTCGGGTCATTTCTTTTTTTGGTGCTTGAATTCTCTACTGCTGTCGACTACTTCTTTCTCTTCATCTTTACTATTTTCTTTCTCTCCTTGGCCGAATCTAGCACCTACTCTCCCTTACCATTTCTTCTTCAATCGGCTTCTCTCATAGCCAAACCTTCTCATTTTGCTCCTTTATTTTCTGTTCATTCTCTCTCGATTCTCTTATTCTTATTTGGCTGAATACTCTCTACCCTTTTTGTTGGTCATTTTCACCTTACCTTGTAATTCGGTCCTTGGCCGAAACACAGTACTGTTCCCTCTCTATTTCGGTTCTGCGAAGATTCTGACAATAGGTAGGTACTTATGTGTTCTTTATTCTTCCTTTTGTCGATAACTCTACTTTCATTTTATTTCTTCCCTAACAACCGAATGTTTTCTCCTTACGCCTTCTGACTGCAAAATACATTTCTTCTCTGCGATATGGCCATCGTTGGGCTTAGGGATTTCGGTGGTGTGAAGGGGCGCAAGTGGCTTGAAGCAATCAAACTTTTATTTTTTGTTCATCGTTCTATCAAGGTAAGAACGATTATCATAATATTGGGTTTTGGCCGAATGTGCTTTTGTGCCTGTAAGCACGATATGTGTGGATTTAAACCACACTTATGACTGTTTTTGTACAATGAGATCTGTTATACTACAGGTTTTTGATAAAGGCGTGTACTCAATTGTGACCAGCGATCTTGGGAGGTTTAAGGAGGTTCGTTCAGACAGGGT
The DNA here is from genome assembly GCA_025698515.1 of Gossypium sturtianum. Lineage (NCBI taxonomy): Eukaryota > Viridiplantae > Streptophyta > Magnoliopsida > Malvales > Malvaceae > Gossypium > Gossypium sturtianum. The sequence goes on from CM046955.1 coordinate 88,285,643, forward strand.
AAGAAAGGTGTATTTTTGGGCTAAGTATTAAAAGTGATTACCCCTAGTGGGCAACTGGCTAACAAAATATTCTGATGGACTATAGGTTCGATACGAGTGGGTTAATCGCGCGTTCGTAAACAGGTGTGTAACTGTACCCTGTAAACGGTAATAGGCGTAAAAGCCGGTAAAGTGTGTACACACACACTGATTAGACTGTAGAGGCCACAACGAGCGTTCTCGTGCTCTTGGGCCGATATGGGCCTCGTTTGGCTTAAATGGGCCGTGTGGGCCAATGGGCTCGTGGGCCCCACACAGACAAAATCCACTATAAGTGGCAAATACTGGACTGGGCTATGTAGTTCGCATAGCCGTGACTGAATTTGGGCTTAATGGGCCACACGAGTGTGTGGGGCCACGTGGGCCCATTTACATCGTTACGACCATTTATGTTATTTGTGTCGTTCAAGGCGACTGTAGACCTTCAGAGAGGTCGTTATCTGCACCGAGACCCCAAGATAATTAAATTACCGTAATGCCCTTGTAGGGTAAAATGATCGTAATGCCCCTGTAGGGTAAAATGACCGTAATGCCCCTGAAGGGTAAAATGACCGTAATGCCCATATAGGGTAAAATGACCGTAATGCCCCTGTAGGGTAAAATGACCGTAATACCCCCATCGGGTAAAATGACCGAAATACCCCCATGGGTAAAATGATCAAATTACCCCCATAGGATAAAATGACCGATATACCCCCATATGGTGAAATGTCTGTTATACCCCTAAGAGATGAAATGACTGTTATGGCCTTATGTTATGTATGACTGATTTGCTCTATGATATGTATGACTATGTTTGAGCATGACATTTTGCATACACGTATGATATTATGTCACGACATATTGCATGGGGATGGGTTGTTATATTTGGAGGAAGTGTACTGTACTGATAAGGTCGCACGGGTCGTCCAAGACGACTGTGGACCTACTGATGGCTATATGTCGTTTATTTTCTTCGCGACTTCTTTGCACATGTAGTAGTGCTGCAACCGGTGCTAATCTTGGTATGTCTGGCTGGGTGGGTCAATTTTATCCCCACATGGTGTGTTTGGCGGGACGGAGTGGTGTGTAGAGGCTGGATTGGGTAGGATTTCTGACTACGTTTCTGCACTGATTAATGATATTGTGTTGTTACTGCATCGATTAATGATATTACATACTGTTCACTGCATGACTGATATTTTTTATTGTTATGGGCCAAGGCCCCACTGATAGTAATACTTAAATTGGGCAAAGGCCTTACTGATTACTGGCGTTGTGCTGGGTTTAAGCCCAATCGTTTACTGTTACAGTAAAGGGCTTAGGCCCACACTAAACTGGACTATTATTGTAACGGGCTCAGGCACAAACTGCATTTATCTACTGTTTAATTGACTATTTGCTTGTTAGGGGATTACACACTGAGTTTTCGTAAACTCACCCCTCTGTTTAACTGTACAGGTAATCCCCAGCCTTAGACGATTTGGAGCCACGAGAGACTCGGAGGTGGCCACACGATCTCTGATGTTCTGCTTTAGACTTATTTATTTTAAATTCTTATTGGGCTATTAATTCTGTAATAAGTCCTCTTAAACCTAAGTTATGCTATTTTGGCTTAATTTATTTGATACTTAACTGATAGTGATAGAACGCTGGTTTTCAAAAAGATTAACTGTTCTCAAAACACCGCGTCTTCGCAACATTTTGGATATTACTTCTGCAACAAACAATGTTTTTAAAGTAAAGACGTTTTAATTGGTTAGTAAATGGTTAAGATGATTTGAGTTTTAACAAAGAGATTTCAACTCAGAAATAAATTTCTACCAACAAGTCTAATTTTCAAAAGACACATCAACGTGACACGCTAGATTCGCCATAACGTCTAGGCCAGGTTTGGGGTGTTACATTTAGTGGTATCAGAGCCAGGTTGCAAAACTCGGCTGTGGAATGGGTTTTCAAATTTTTTAGATTTAAAAAGTTTGTTTTTGAATATGTGAAGTGTTTTGAGATACTTCTTCTGAAAAGTGTGGCACACCGTAAGTTTTTTGAATACTTTTGCCTTTTTAGAAATTGAAATGCGGTAAGTTAGGAAATACTGTGACTACTTTAGAAATTAGACTATACCACTCTTGATAGAGCAAACTGAAGCTAAAGGGGACTGCAACTGTAGTTAAACTTTGATCTGCATAAAACTGTTAGTTTTGATAAAATGAGAATAGACAATGGGCACAAGAGATACACGCGGAGGTGGTTCAAGAGGCTGTAATAATGTTTTGAAATCAGAGTGCGCAGCGGGAGCATCGTGGTGAAGTCTGTATGGTGCGACCATTTTGATAGTTGAAAATTTCGAGGATGAAATTTCTTTATGGAAGGGTGAATTGTAACGCCCCAAATTTGGGCCTAGAAAAAATGGGCCTTGAGCAGGGGAACAGTGAAGGCTGCACATATGTTTTTGGATGTGCAAGGGAAGGACACAAATAAATAACTGCTTAAGTGGTTTTGTGTCCTGAGAAGTGTTGGAGAAGTCCTGGGTTCAAACCTGAGCTTTGGTAAAAATATCCATGTTTTCCTTTTAGATGAACCTTGATGTTGGCACATAGGCTTTATATATATTTGTGGCAAAAATATGACAAAAAAGGAGATTCTAGCTCAGTGGTAGGTGGCGTGTTGCTTCTGTTGGGAAACCTGAGTTCGAGTCACACCTTGCGCTAGGAGAATTTATTTTATCTCCTTGCAGCATGAGAGGTAGAGTTTCACTGAAACTCTGCTAGGAGAGAAAGTTGAATTGGTCTTGGGAGAGAACTAGGGGATATGGATAAAGGTTGGTATGGATATGGAGAGAATTATGTGGAGGAAATCGTGGAATTTGAAAGTTTGAGAGTTGTAGCTGAATCGGTAAGCTACCTACTCAGAAATTCGATTTACGCTAGTAGTGAGGGGCTGCCGAATTCTTTTGCTACCATTTTGGGGTTTTTTTCCTTTTTGCATTTTTGGTTTCTCTTTATTTTTTCTCTGTGCTGCGATTTCATTGTGCGAAGCTGACTATTTGGGTCATTTCTTTCGTTGGTGCCCAAATTCTCTACTGCTGTCGACTACTTCTTTCTCCTCAACTTTACTATTTTTTTCACATCTTGGCCGAATCTAGCACCTACTCTCCCTTACCATTTCTTCTTCAATCGGCTTCTCTCATAGCCGAACCTTCTCATTTTGCTTCTTTATTTTCTGTTCATTCTCTCTCGATTCTCCTATTCTTATTTGGCCGAATACTCTCTACCCTTTTTGTTGGTCATTTTCACCTTACCTTGTAATTTGGTCCTTGGCCGAAACACAGCACTGTTCCCCCTCTATTTCGGTTCTGCAAAGATTCTAATAACCGGTAGGTACTTATGTGTTCTTTATTCTTTCTTTTGTCGATAACTCTACTTTCATTTTGATTTCTTCCCTAACAACCGAATGTTTTCTCCTTACACCTTCTGACTGCAAAATACATTTCTTCTCTACGATATGGCCATCATTGGGCTTAGGGATTTCGGTGGTGTGAAGGGGCGCAAGTGGCTTGAAGCAATCAAACTTTTATTTTTTGTTCATCGTTCTATCAAGGTAAGAACGATTATCATAATATTGGGTTTCGGCCAAATGTGCTTTTGTGCCTGTAAGCACGATATGTGTGGATTTAAACCACAATTATGACTATTTTTGTATAACGAGATCTATTATACTATAGGTTTTTGATAAAGGCGTGTACTCGATTGTGATCAGTGATCTTGGAAGGTCTAAGGACGTTCGCTCAGACGGGGTAAGGAAGGTGTATTTTTGAGCTAAGTATTAAAAGTGATTACCACTAGTGGACAACTGGCTAACGAAATATTCTGATGGACTATAGGTTCGATACGAGTGGGTTAATCGCGCATTCGTAAACAAGTGTGTAACCGTACCCTGCAAACGGTAATAGGCGTAAAAGCTGGTAAAGTGTGTACGCACACACTGATTAGACTGTAAAGCCCACAACGAGTGTTCTCGTGCTTTTGGGCCGATATGGGCCTCGTTTTGTTTAAATGGGCCGTGTGGGCCCAATGGGCTCGTGGGCCTCACATGTACAAAATCCATTATAAATGGAAAATACTGGACTGGGCTTTGTAGTTCGCATACCCGTGACTGAATTTGGGCTTAATGGGCCACACGAGCATGTGGGCCCACTTGGGCCCAATAATGGGCCTTGGGCCCATTTACATCGTTATGACCATTTAGGTTATTTGTGTCTCTCGAGGCGACTGTAGACCTTCGGAGAGGTCGTTATCTGCACTGAGACCCCAAGATAAGTAAAATGACCGTAATGCCCCTGTAGGGTAAAATGACCGTAATGCCACTGTAGGGTAAAATGACCGTAATGCCCCTATAGGGTAAAATGACCGTAATGCCCTGTAGGGTAAAATGACCGTAATGCCCCTGTGGGGTAAAATGACCGTAATGCCCTTTTAGGATAAAATGACGGTAATGCCCCTGTAGGGTAAAATGACTGTAATGCCCTTGTAGGGTAAAATGACCGTAATGCCCTTTTAGGGTAAAATGACCGTAATACCCCCATCGGTTAAAATGACCGAAATACCCCCACGGGGTAAAATGATTGAAATACCCCCATGGGGTAAAATGACCGAAATACCCTCATAGGATAAAATGACCGAAATACCCCCATATGGTGAAATGTCTGTTATACCCCTAGGAGATGAAATGATTGTTATGGCCTTATGTTATGTATGACTGATTTGCTCTATGATATGTATGACTATGATTGAGCATGACATTTTGCATACACGTATGATATTTTTTCTTGACATATTGCATGGAGATGAGTTGTTATATATGGAGGAAGTGTACTGTACTGATAAGGTCGTACGGGTCACCCAAGACGACTCTGGACCTACTGATGGCTATATGCCATTTATTTTACTGGCAGCTTTGCTGTAATACTGTTTAGTGTCGCAACCGATGCTAATCTTGGTGTGTCTGGCTGGGTGGGTTGATTTTATCCACACATGGTGTGTTTGGCGGGACGGAGTGGTGTGTGGAGGCTAGATTGGGTAGGATTTCTGACTGCATATCTGCACTGATTAATGATACTGTACTATTACTACATCGATTAATGATATTACATACTGTTCACTGCATGATTGATATCTGCTATTGTTATGGGCTAAGGCCCCACTGATACTAATACTGAAATTGGGCAAAGGCCCTACTGATTACTGGCATTGTGCTGGGCTCAAGCCCAATCGTTTACTGTTACAGTAAATGGCTTAGGCCCACATTGAAATGGACTGTTATTGTAACGGGCTCAGGCCCAAACTATATTTATCTACTATTTAATTGACTGCTTGCTTGTTAGGGGATTACACACTGAGTTTTCGTAAACTCACCCCTCTGTTTAACTATACAGGTAATCCCCAGCCTTAGACAATTTGGAGCCACGAGAGACTCAGAGGTGGCCACACGATCGCTGATGTTCTGCTTTAGACTTATTTATTTTAAATTCTTATTGGGCTATTGATTCTGTAATAAGGCCTATTAAACCTAAGTTATGTTATTTTGGCTTAATTTATTTGATACTTAACTGATAGTGATAGAACGCTGGTTTTCAAAAAGATTAACTATTTTCAAAACACCGCGTCTTCACAACTTTTTGGATATTGCTTCCGCAACAAACAACATTTTTAAAGTAAAGATGTTTTAATTGGTTAGTAAATGGTTAAGATGATTTGAGTTTTAACAAAGAGATTTCAACTCAGAAACAAATTTCTACCAACAAGTCCAATTTTTGAAAGACACATTAACGTGACACGCTAGATTTGGCCATAACGTCTAGACCGAGTTTGGGGTGTTACATTTTGTGGTATCAGAGCCAGGTTGCAAAACTCGGCTGTGGAATGGGTTTTCAAATTTTTTGGATTTCAAAAGATTGTTTTCGAATATGTGAAGTGTTTTGAGATACTTCTTTTGAAAAGTGTGGCACACTGAGTCTCTGGCGTCGAATCCGTAAGTTTTCTGAATACTTTTGTCTTTTTAGAAATTGAAATGTGGTAAGTTAGGAAATACTGTGACTACTTTAGAAATTAGACTATACCATTCTTGATAGAGCAAACTGAAGCTAAAGGGGACTGCAACTGTAGTGAAACTTAGATCTGCATAAAACTTTTAGTTTTGATAAAACGCGAATAGACAATGGGCACAAGAGATACACGCGGACGTGGTTCAAGAGGCTGTAATAATGTTTTGGAATCAGAGTACGCAGCGGGAGCGTCGTGGTGAAGTTTGTGTGGTGCGACCATTCTGATAGTTGAAAATTTCGAGGACGAAATTTCTTTATGAAGGGGTGAATTGTAACGCCCCAAATTTGGGCCTAGAAAAAATGGGCCTTGAGCAGGAGAACAGTGAAGGCTGCACATATGTTTTTGGATGTGCAAGGGAAGGACACAAATAAATAACTCCTTGAGCGGTTTTGTGTCCTGAAAAGTGTTGGAGAAGTCCTGGGTTCAAACCTGGGCTTTGGTAAAAAAATCCATATTTTCCTTTTAAATGAACCTTGATGTTGGTACATAGGCTTTATATATATTTGTGGCGGAAATATGACACAAAAGGGGATTCTAGCTCAGTGGTAGGTGGCGTGTTGCTTCTATTGGGAAACCTGAGTTCGAGTCACTCCTTGCGCTAGGAGAATTTATTTTATCTCCTTGTTGCATGAGAGGTAGAGTTTCACTGAAACTCTGCTAGGAGAGAAAGTTGAATTGGTCTTGGGAGAGAATCAAGGGATATGGATAAAGGTTGGTATGGATATGGAGAGAATTATATGGAGGAAATCGTGGAATTTGAAAGTTTGAGAGTTGTAGCCAAATCGATAAGCTACCTACTCAGAAATTCGATTTAGGCTAATAGTGAGGGGCTGCCGAATTCTTTTGCTGCCATATTGGGGGTTTTTTTTCCTTTTTGCATTTTTGGTTTCTCTTTATTTTTCTCTGTGCTGCGATTTCATTGTGGGAAGCTGACCATTCGGGTCATTTCTTTCGTTGGTGCCCGAATTCTCTACTGCTGTCGACTGCTTCTTTCTCTTCATCTTTACTATTTTCTTTCTCTCCTTGGCCGAATCTAGCACCTACTCTCCCTTACCATTTCTTCTTCAATCGACTTCTCTCATAGCTGAACCTTCTCATTTTGCTTCTTTATTTTATGTTCATTCTCTCTCGATTCTCCTAATCTTATTTGGCTAAATACTCTCTACCCTTTTTGTTGGTCATTTTCACCTTACCTTGTAATTTGGTCCTTGGCCGAAACACTGTACTCTTCCCCCTCTATTTCGATTCTGCAAAGATTCTGACAATCGGTAGGTACTTATGTGTTCTTTATTCTTTCTTTTGTCGATAACTCTACTTTCATTTTGATTTCTTCCCTAACAACCGAATGTTTTCTCCTTGCGCCTTTTGACTGCAAAATACATTTCTTCTCTGCGATATGGCCATCGTTGGGCCTAGGGATTTCGATGGTGTGAAGGGGCGCAAGTGGCTTGAAGCAATTAAACTTTTATTTTTTGTTCATCGTTCTATCAAGGTAAGAACGATTATCATAATATTGGGTTTTGGACGAATGTGCTTTTGTCTCTGTAAGCACGATATGTGTGGATTTAAACCACACTTATGACTATTTTTGTATAACGAGATCTGTTATACCACAGGTTTTTGATAAAGGCGTGTACTCGATTGTGATCAGCGATCTTGGGAGGTTTAAGGACGTTCATTCTGACAGGGTAAGGAAGGTGTATTTTTGGGCTAAGTATTAAAAGTGATTACCCTTAGTGGACAACTGGCTAACGAAATATTCTGATGGACTATAGGTTCGATACGAGTGGGTTAATCGTGCGTTCGTAAACAGGTGTGTAACCGTACCCTGCAAACGGTAATAGGCATAAAAGCTGGTAAAGTGTATGCACACACTGATTAGACTGTAGAGGCCACAACGAGCGTTCTCGTGCTCTTGGGCTGATATGGGCCTCGTTTGGCTTAAATGGGTCGTGTGGGCCCAATGGGCTCGTGGGCCCCATATGTACAAAATCCACTATAAGTGGCAAATATTGGACTAGGCTGTGTAGTTCGCATAGCCGTGACAGAATTTGGGCTTAATGGGCCACACGAGCATGTGGGCCCACTTGGGCCCAATAATGGGCCTTGGGCCCATTTACATCGTTATGACCATTTAGGTTATTTGTGTCTCTCGAGGCGACTATAGCCCTTCGGAGAGGTCGTTATCTGCACCGAGACCCCAAGATAAGTAAAATAACCGTAATGCCCTTGTAAGATAAAATGATCGTAATGCCCCTGTAGGGTAAAATGACCGTAATGCCCCTGTAGGGTAAAATGACCGTAATGCCCCTGTAGGGTAAAATGACCGAAATGCCCCTGTAGGGTAAAATGACGGTAATGCCCCTGTAGGGTAAAATGACCGTAATGCCCCTGTAGGGTAAAATGATTGTAATACCCCCATCAGTTAAAATGACCGAAATACCCCCATGGGGTAAAATGATTGAAATACCCCTATAGGGTAAAATGCCCGAAATACCCCCATAGGATAAAATGACCGAAATACCCCCATATGGTGAAATGTCTGTTATACCCGTAGGAGATGAAATGATTGTTATGGCCTTATGTTATGTATGACTGATTTGCTCTATGATATGTATGACTATGATTGAGCGTGACATTTTGCATACACGTATGATATTTTTTCACGACATATTGCATGGGGATGAGTTGTTATATTTGGAGGAAGTGTACTGTACTGATAAGGTCGCACGAGTTGCCCAAGACGACTGTGGACCTACTGATGGCTATATGCCGTTTATTTTGCTGGCAGCTTTGCTGCAATACTCTTTAGTGCCGCAACCGGTGCTAATCTTGGTGTGTCTGGCTGGGTGGGTCGATTTTATCCCCACATGGTGTGTTTGGCGGGACGGAGTGGTGTGTAGAGGCTAGATTGGGTAGGATTTCTGACTGCATAGCTGCACTGATTAATGATACTGTACTATTACTGCATCGATTAATTATATTACATAATCGCTTCAATTTGCATGACCGATATCTGCTATTGTTATGGGCCAAGGCCCCACTGGTACTAATACTGAAATTGGGCAAAGGCCCTACTGATTCATCGGCATTGTCTTTGCTCAAGCCCAATCGCTTCTTATTCTGATAAGGGCTTAGGCCCACACTAAATCGGGATCATTATTGTAATGGGCTCGTGCCCAAACTACATTTATCTACTATTTAATTGATCAAGCACTTGTTAGGGGATTACACACCGAGTTTTCGTAAAACACACCCTCTGCTTAACTGCATGCATGTAATCCCAAATTTCCTTAGACGATTTTGAGCCACGAGAGACTCAGAGGTGGCCACACGATCGCTGATGTTCTGCTTTAGACTTATTTATTTTAAATTCTTATTGGGCTGTTGATTCTGTAATAAGGCCTATTAAACCTAAGTTATGTTATTTTGGCTTAATTTATTTGATACTTAACTGATAGTGATAGAACGCTGGTTTTCAAAAAGATTAACTGTTTTCAAAACATCGCATCTTCGCAACATTTTGGATGTTGCTTCTGCAACAAACAATGTTTTTAAAGTAAAGACGCTTTAATTGGTTAGTAAATGGTTAAGATGATTTGAGTTTTAACAAAAAGATTTCAACTCAGAAACAAATTTCTACCAACAAGTCCAATTTTCGAAAGACACATCAACATGACACGCCAGATTCGGCCATAACGTCTAGGCCGGGTTTGGGGTGTTACAGGATCAACCTGAATACCCTCATCTAAAATGACATGACCCAGAAAAACCACCTCACGAATCCAAAACTCACACATGCTTAGATTCGCATACAACTACTTGTCTCGTAAAACTTGCAAAACTATTCTCAAGTGCTCATCGTGCTCATCCTCTGATCGAGAATACACCAATATATCATCTATGAAAACCACTATGAATCGATCCAGATAGGAATATAATATTCGGTTCATCATGTCTATAAATGCAGCAGGTGCATTCATCAACCCGAATGGCATGACAAGAAACTCGTAATGACCGTACCGAGTCTTGAAAGCAGTCTTCATCACATCCGAATCCGTAACCTTCATGATGATACTACCTAGACTTCAGATCAATCTTCGAGAATATTGAAGCTCTCTGAAACTGGTCAAACAGATCATCCGTCCTTGGTAATGGATACTTATTATTGATGGTCAGCTTATTCAGGTAGCGATAATCGATGCACAGCCTCAAAGTCCCATCTTCTTCACGAACAACACTGGTGCTCCCCACGGAGACACACTGAGACGAATGAACCCACGATCTGACAACTCTTGCAACTGTAGATTCAACTCTTTTAGTTCCTTAGGTGCCATACGATAGGGTGCAACAGTCACTGGAGCAGTACCGGGATAAAGTTCAATTCCAAACTCAACTTTTGTATTCGGCGGTAATCTAGGCAACTCCTCAGGAAGCACATCTGAAAAATCACAAAGAGCCTGGATCTTATCTAACCTCATCTCCCTACTATCGGTATTCAGGATATAGGCTAGATAAGATTTGCAACCTTTCCGGACCAACTTCTCAGCACGAAGCGAAGAACTCACATTCGACAACAACTCAAACTTCTCACCAACAATAACAACTTCTGAACCGCCAGCAACACACAGAGTCACCAACTTCGCCTAGCAATCCACCTTAGCCTGATGCTTGGACAACCAATCTATACCCAGAATGATGTCAAAACCCAAAAACAACAAATCGAGAAGATCAATCAGAAACACTTGTCCTTGAACCATCAGAGGACAACGACGATAAACCATTAGAGGACAACGACGATAAACCCAATCCACCACTACACTATCACCTAGAAAGCTGTTAACCGTAACACTCGATCTAGATGTCTTTACAATAATCCCCAAATCTCTAGCTACGTCTCTCAAGATAAACGACCTCGTCACACCAAAATCAACTAAAGCTAGCAGAGGAAAAGACTATAGCGTGAAAATAATTGCGATAAGATCAATGGTCTTTCTAATATGGGGCTCTCTTACTACATAATCTTTGGCTGGACCACCATCAACACCTCGTGCATCACCATGCTGACCAGCACCTCTACCACCATCACCTCTGCCACGGTCTCTCCCTCGAGCTGAAGTAGGTGCAACAGGAACAACAGCAATAGGCTAATCGTGAACAACAATGGCTCTCCTCAGGCAGTCACTCACACTGTGCTCCATCGAACCATAGACAAGATAAGCACCCGTCATCCTCCAGTACTCGACACAATGACGTCGACTACAATGCTGACATATCAGTCATGCAACAACCCCTTGATCAATAGGACCAGCCTCAACTCTCGCAGCCTGCTTCTCCTGGCCATGGTCACCAGTAACACATCGTCTAGATCTACCGAAATAACCTCTCTTACCCTTACGACCAGAACCACTAGCAGCCTCAGTCGACTTCTTAATAGCTTTAGACGAAGCAGCTCTGGGCTCCTCCCCTAAAGTTTCCTCTAACGCACGAGCCTTCTCAACTAACTTGTGGAAGACCTCGGTATTCTAAGCCCAAACCTAAACCTCTTACAATGGTTCACCTCAAAAGACACCAACTCGAGAACATATTGGCTTGATCAAACAAACTCATCCTCGTACTCGTCCACCGACAGAGTACCTTGAAAAGATCAATAAACTCTCGTCTCCTAGCCTCGAGATACTTCTTGTCCATAAACATCCTTCGAAATGATGCTAAGAAGAAGTCCCAAGTCAGATGATCTGGCGCAGTACCGCTTTCGATAGTCATCCACCATCTGTGAGCCTCGTCCATCAGCAGTGATACGGTACAACCCAACTTATCCTCGTCAGAACAACCCATCTGATTGAGAACACGAACGACGCCCTCTAACCAATACTCTGCACATGTCAGATCACCGCCCTTTACACCATGAAACTCCTTACCACCAAGAGCTCGTATACACTCTAGTGGAAAACCCTAACGAGTCGGAGCAGCGTTAGCACCAGCAATACACTATAGTGCTCCCACCATCTTAGACAAGAAGTACTTGACGCGGCCCATCTGAGTATCGTCCCGCGGTGGCGCATCGTCATCCATACTACCCTAATCACGATGCAGAGGCATAAAAACTACCATTTACTAAAGATAAAGAGTAAAGAAAATGTACTAGGAGTGAGTAGCGGTAAGAGATCCAAGATTTAACTACGTACAGTTCTTATAGGGCATTGTGTTCCCAATCCTACCCCAAGAACAAATTATATCACAAAGATCATGCATGGGTAAAAATATGAAATTTTTAATCAACACAAGCAAGCAAACCTCATAACCCAAGATCATTAATATTCAACCAACCTAGGATAACCTAAGGTTTTAAACCTAGAGCTCTGACACCACCAAATGTGACACTCTAAACACGATTGGGACGGACTGACCCGAATTCGAAGCATTACATTAGCCACCTAAGTGACTCTCCGGCTAACGACTATCCAAGACACAGCTCGACCTTATAACACCTTAATCTGATTTAATTACTAATTATTTATTTATGTGGAAGCAAATTATGAGCCAATTTTAAAATTTTCCTAGGTAATTTAACCTAAGGGAGTTTTCGACATTTTACCACCTATTGTAAAACTAACACGATTTTTAGATCTAAGTGTTTACCAACCTTTTTTTAGTCAAATTATGCAAGCCCAAAAACTTCAGCTTAATTTGAATTCGTTTACTATGTCTATTTCAAGTTTTATTATTAGGGACTAAATTGTAACAATTACAAACTATCAAGACCAATTATGAATTATAAATTAAGTGCGTTTCTATCAAATTTTACCCATTATGGGACTAATTCTAAAATTGTACCAAGTTTCCTTATCATATAAGGCTCTAATTATACTAATCAATTTTCAGGACTAAATTGTAACTTAAAAAAATTAGAATACCAATTTAAAAAGACAAAAATTTAAACCCGATTTAACTACGATTAATTAACAAACATATACATACACCTTGTAACACCCTAAACCTAGCCTAGATGTTACGATCGGATCTGGCATGTCACATGGAAAGGTTGTTAAAGAAACTTCGCGATCGTTTAAAAATTTCGAATGTTGTTTCCGTTTTGAAAATCAGGTTCATTTTAAAGGTTTTCTTACAAGCTGTTATAAATATTACTAAGACCGAAAATTTGTTTTATAACACCAAAAATCAGGTTCCGTGGGTTCAAAAATGTGCCGTTTTGAAACAAGTGTTGTAGTTTTGAGAAAATCCCGAATTTATTTATCTATAGTTTGTAAACCATTCTTTAGTACTTTGGAAAAACAGTTATTTACGTTTTTAGGGAAAACCCCGTATTGATCATTTCATAATAGGTACTAGCCGCATTAAAACAAAAACCAAAATAAAAATCCCAGTGGCCTTATTACAAAACATAATCCCAAATTAAAATAGAATTTAAAGTAAAGCAAAACGGAATTTACTAAGCAATGATGTGTGGCCACCGCCGAGTCCGTCTCGGCTCCAAATCCTCAAAGCTAGGAATTACCTGCAAAATTAAGCAGAGGGGTGAGTTACGAGAACTCAGTGTGTAATCCCCTAAACGAACGTTAATTGGGCCCGAGCCCATTTAGATACAAATTGGGCCTTAGCCCTTACGAAACCAAACTGAGCGAAGCCCTTACGGAAACGAACTGGGCCTGAGCCCTTTTAGCATGGTAAAACAGATAAATGCATGCAATGCAACCCAGCCCAACCTAATAATCCATCCGCTACACACCACCCGCTCCACCAAAACACACCAAAGGGGGATTTCTACAATCAACCCTCATCCGCTACACACCATCGATGGCAGTCACGCTGCTCATCACCGAAATTGTGGCAGTGCCACCAAAATAATGTGACAAAGTCACCGAAATATGTGGCAGAGCCACCAAAATAATGTGACAGAGTCACCGAAATATGTGGCAGAGCCACCGAAATACACTTCCCCTTTCATCAATATCATATCCCCACCCCATGCAACATGTTATATCCTCATAATGTGGTGCATGCATACATATATCAATGTATATCAGATAATCAGAACACACGTACAATCATACTAATTTATCCAAATGGTATAGTCATAAAGGTTACTTACCTTGTATGTCTCCAAACTTACCCACTTGGGTATCTCAACTGCATGCCCGTTAAAGTATTCCGGCTATTAGCTGACACATAGTATAATACGAAACAAAACGAAATAAAGGTGTGAGATTACACACCTGACTACGCGAAGAACTATACACTCCTGCTCGTCGTCGCCCTCACTAGTGCGAACAACAATAATTTGCCTATCCCAAATAGATGTCGGCTCCCTTCCATAGCCCGGTAGAAAATCCCGAACCGCTGACACCGTACGTTGTTTGAACTTAGGAGCAGAGGCTACGAGTCCACTCCCCTCGGGCTCCTTAATCGATGCCCCCTAGAACGGCTACCACTCGCCTCCATGAAGAAAGTCCCGATCAGAATATGTCAAAACTCTAAGGTCGAAAGCGACAACACACCACTCTACTTACCAAGAATACGACACTTCTTCACTATACCCAAATGTTGGTTACTTCTTTCGATTACCAGGTTGAGTTCCTAAATAAAGCATGAGTTAGAATCGATGCTCCAAAATAAAAAAGAAACAACCTTTCGGCCTAAATGAAACGTGAACGAGTGTATCCAACCATCTCTATTCGGCCATGGCTACTTACCCAGATGCCCCTGGTTCGGCAATTGACCCACAAAGGTTCTAACTTCTACGATGAAATAACCACGATTCTGAGTGAAGAGGAGTACTCAGATTCAGCCTAAAAAGAGAGGAGTTAAAGGATGACTGCTTCGATTCTTTAGAAGAGAGAGAAGAGAAGAAAAACATATGAAGAGAGAAACCAATTACCTTGCCACAAGCAAAACCGATTGAAGAGGGACTTTCGGCAAACCAAAAGGATCTCAGCACTTTGCTTCCTGATGTTTGGCTAACAGCAAAAGATGAAAGAAACGGACTTAGCTTGAAACAAGAGGAGATTCGGCTTGCAAAAGAAAATGAATAGAAACGAATGAAGAAGTAAAGACGAAGACACAAGATTCGGCTACTAGAAAAATAATAAGAATATTACCCGATTCAACTGAGTAATTCGGCTTAGGTATAGGGAAGTCAAAGAAAATGGAAGGGTGTGGAAGATGATTCGGTCAAGAGGAGAAGAAATGGAATGTTGGAGAGATTCGGCTACAGGTGTTTGGCGAAAACCAAAGGAAGATAGTGACAAAAGAAATGAGAAGGAGAAAGAGTTACTAAAATGTTTAAGGTTCGGCAAGAAGAAATGGAAGCAACAAAAAAACTTGAAATGCTCTTAGCCAAAAGATGCAAAAAAGGGTAAACTCTCTCAAATGAGCACTTGAAGAAACGACACTCTCCCTACACACTTATGACCGATTATGCTACAAATGCCTAAGAAACTAAAGGGAATTCGGCACACACACACACCCAACCAAAAATGCCCCCTAACACCTCCCCACTTTTGGCCAAACACCTCCCCACACCAACTCCCACGATATTCTCCTTGATTTTCTCCCCCACTCACTCTCCATCCACCATTTGAAATGGTTGACCAAATCAAACTCCCCAAACTCCTCTCCTCCATCCATTCAAACCTGTTTGACCCATTCAACTCCTCCTTGGTAGAGTCCCAGCCGAACGCCACCTCTTCTCCACCTTGAGCACAAAAACATAAAGCTTCATGATGCAGCAGATGGGATTCGAACTCCTCCCCCTTTTCTCTACTAATGACGCCAACACCACTCCACCAAGAGCTCCTTTTGTGTCATCAAACACAAATAATTATCCTTAAGGCATGTTTCCACTAGCTCTCTCCCCTTATGCCCAAAAAGCAAAATTTTACCAAAGCTCTGGCTCAAACCCGAGCCTCTCCAGGACCCCCAAACACACTTAAATAACAAGCTAAGCGAGCTAAACGCCTGCAAGAACACAAAAATGCCAGACCCCTAATTTAAGGATGTTACAGATCTACCCCCTTAAAGAAATTTTGGCCTCAAAATTTACCTGATTAAAAGAGGTGAGGGTATTGCTGTCGCATCGCCTCCTCCGGCTCCCACGTGGCTTCCTCTGAACCGTGATTACGCCATAATACTTTAACCAAAGGAATCAATTTCCTCCTCAATACCTTAATATCCCGCTCCAAGATCTGCACTGGTTCTTCTTCGAAAGACAGATCAGGTCTCACCCCAATTTCTTCCACCGGCACTACGTGAGATGGATCTGAACGATAGCGCCTTACCATCGAAACATGGAATACATTATGTATCTGACTCAACTTCGGGGGTAACTTAAGCTGATAAGCCACTGGTCCTACACGTTCAGCACCCAATATGGCCCGATGAATCTGGGGCTCAAATTGCCCTTCCTCCAAACCTTAAAACCTTCTTCCAAGGTGAGACTTTTAAGAAGACACGATCCCCCACCGAAAATTCTATCTCCCTACGCTTCAGATCCGCATACAATTTCTGTCTATCAAAAGCTTCTTTTAACCGGTCTCGAATCAGCTTAACCTTTTCCTCCGTTTCTGAGATCAATTTCAGACCCAACACCCGTCGCTCACCTAACTTTGTCCAACAGGTAGGGGTACGACACTTACGACCATACAATGCCTCATAGGGTGTCATCTGAATGCTGGACTGATAGCTATTTTTGTACACGAATTCAGCCAACAGCAGGTAATCTTCCCAACTACCTCTAAAGTCAATCACACAGCCCCTTAACATGTCCTCCAGAATCTGAATTACCCTTTCCGATTGACCATCAGTCTGTGGGTGAAACGCTATACTGAAATCTAGCCTTGTACCCAAAGCTTCATGCAATGCCTTCCAGAACCGCGATGTAAACCTAGGGTCCCTGTCTGATATGATAGACACTGGTACCCCATGTAGCCTCACAATTTCTGCCACATATAGCTTGGCCAACTTCTGTAGCGAATAGTCGGTGCGAACCGGTATGAAGTGTGCGGACTTAGTCAACCGATCGACGACTACCCACACTGAATCCTTCTTAGTAGGCGTTAAGGGTAGCCCACTAACAAAATCCATCATTATCCTCTCCCACTTCCAAAGTGGAATCTTCACCGGTTGTAGCAACCCCGAAGGCAACCGGTGCTCTGCCTTCACTTGTTGGCATGTCAAACACTTACTCACAAAGTCGGTAACTTCCCGTTTTAGACCAGGCCACCAATACAGTTCATGTAGGTCCCGATACATCTTGCTTCCACCGGGATGCATAGCGTATGGGCTACTATGCGCTTCCCGTAAAATCATCTGCCTCAACTCAGAGTCCTTCGGCATACAAATTCTTCCACGAAAACATAATACCCCTTCACTGTTCAGACCAAAATCCCATGTCTCTCCACTTTCCACTTGCTGAAGTCGAGAACCTAACGATTCTTCCAACAATTGCTTCTCTTTAATCTGACTTATCCATAACGGTTTCACTTGAAGTTCCGCTAGCAAGCTACCATCTTCATAAAGGCTGAGATGAGCAAACATTGCTCTCAAATCGGACTTAATGCATCTGCCACCAAGTTAGCTTTACTCGGGTGATACTCAATCGAGCAGTCATAGTCTTTTAGCAATTCTATCCACCTCCGTTGTCTTAAATTTAGCTCATTCTGGGTAAGGAGATATTTCAAACTCTTATGATCCGTATAGATAACTGACTTTACTCTGTACAGATAGTGTCTCAATATCTTTAGGGCGAACACCACTGCAGCTAACTCCAAATCAAGAGTGGGATAATTCATCTCATGTGGCCTTAGCTGACGAGATGCATACGCTATCACCTTCCCTTCTTGCATTAGCACACATCCCAAACCTGTGTGCGATGCATCATAGTAGACGACAAATTCCTTCCCGGCCTCAAGCTGAATCAATACTGGTGCCTCAGTCAGAATCTTCTTTAACTTTTCAAAACTTTCCTGTTGCTTATCGGCCCAAACAAATGGTACTCCTTTCCGCAATAACTTGGTTAAAGGTGCAGCAATCAACGAAAACCCCTCAACGAACCTTCTGTAGTACCCAGCCAAACCCAGAAAACTTCAAATTTCTAACATAGACTTCGGTGGTTTCCAATCCAATACAGCTTCAATCTTTCGGGGATCAACCCTAATACCCTCGGCAGAAACAACATGCCCCAAAAAGGTCACTTCCTTCAACCAAAATTCACACTTGCTGAATTTGGCATACAGTTGCTTCTCTCTCAAAATTTGTAGAACTGTCCGAAGATGTGAATCATGCTCTTCCTCCGTTCTCGAATACACCAGGATGTCGTCTATGAACACCACCACAAACCGATCTAGATAGGGTTGGAAGACCCGGTTCATCATGTCCATAAAAGCGGCTGGTGCATTAGTCAATCCGAACGGCATTACTAGAAACTCGTAATGCCCATACCGAGTTCGGAACGCAGTCTTGTGAATATCCGCCTCATTGACCTTTAACTGATGGTACCCTGATCTCAAATCTATCTTCGAGAAAACTGAAGCTCCTCGCAGCTGATCGAACAAATCATCAATTCTTGGTAGCGGGTACTTGTTCTTAATAGTCAACTTGTTCAATTGCCTATAGTCAATGCCCATATGCATCGACCCATCCTTTTTCTTTACGAACAAAACCGGTGCTCCCCACGGAGATACACTTGGTCGGATAAATCCCCGGTCCAACAGTTCTTGGATCTGAGCCTTTAGTTCTGCCAGCTCTTTCAGTGCCATCCTATAAGGAGCGATGGACACTGGAGCCATTCCCGGAAGTAGTTCAATGCCAAATTCGACCTCACGGTCCGGAGGCAATCCTGGAAGCTCTTCAGGAAAGACGTTCGAGAACTCTTTCACGGTTCTAACATCTCCAATAGATAATTCCTTGGCATCAAATGCGCTGACGAAAGCCAAGAATGCCTTATACCCTTTTCACACCATCTTCCCTGCCTTTAATGCCGAAACCACATTGGACAGGTAATTCCTCCCTTCTCCTATCACAATTACTTCCTCATCCTCTGGAGTTCTTAAAACCATACGCTTAGCAGCACAGTCTCAGTTTGCATGGTGCTTAACTAACCAATCCATGCCTAAGATCAGATCAAACTCGCCGAACGGTAGTTCCATCAAGTCTACCGAAAAAACTACTCCTTGAACTTCTAAAGGCACATTCCTAAATAACTTGTTCACTACCACAGATTGTCCTAAAGGGCTAACCACAGACATTTCTCTAGCGGCAATCTCAGATTTTATACCCAAAGTCCCAGATATAGCACAGGCAACATATGAATGTGTAGATCCAATATCTATCAAAGCAGTAAATGGTTCATCAAATATAAGAAACGTACCGGTTATGACGTTCGGTGTGTCGCCATCCTCTCGACGTCCAACCACATAGACCAGTCCAGGTTGTCTTGCATCAGTATTACCAGCACCTCTGCCTGGTGCTCTACGACCTCGGCCAAAGCAATTCCTCCATCTGGCCAGACCACGACCTCTCGGTGGCTGCTTACCACCTCTTCCTAGTTGTGCAAATCCCTGACCTATCCTCTGCACCCTAGCAAGCTCTTGCGGACAATTCTTTATCAAATGATCTCTAGATCCACACTTAAAACATCCTCCCGTTCTTCTCCAACACTCACCCGAATGCGTTTTCCCACACTGTGCACACGGTCGCAACTGACCTACAGCAACATGCATCCCCACTCTAGCTGGCCCATCGAACCTAGGCCTCTTTTGGAAACTCCCCGAAGAACCTGACGACCCAAAACTTCTCTTACTCTTGCCCCTATCCTTATCTCGGTTCTGCCTCTCAGAACGTTTCACCTCTTCGGCAATTTTTGCCTTCTCAACCAGTATAGCGAAATCTCTTTCTCGCTGCGGAGCTATCGCACTGCAGACTCATCCTGCGCACCATCCTCGAACCGAACACAACGTTCATAATCAGTTGCAACGATACCCCCAGCGTAACGACTCAAGCGCAGGAACTCCGCCTCATATTCAGCCACAGACTTATTCCCTTGGACCAAGTTCAGAAATGCCTTCCTCTGGGCGTCCATATAACTCGCCCCAACATACTTTCCCTGGAACGTTGTCTTAAAGAAGTCCCAGGTGATACGGTCCGCTGAAGTACCTTCCCTCACTGTGAGCCACCACTGGTACGCCTCATCTCGAAGGAGGGACACTGCTCCTTTCAATTTTTCCTCTACTGTGCAGTCCAGGTCATCCATAATCCGCTAAACTGCTTCCAGCCAATATTCAACTACGTTTAGGGCCACAACCGAAATACCCCCAAATATCTCAGCCCCATTTGCCCGAAGTCGCTCAGGAATAGATTTCTGAGCTACCGATCATGTGCTTGCTCCAGCAACCCGTTCTAAAACTCGTAGCATAGCTTGGGACAAAGCATCGTCCCCCTCCAGTTCGGTCTTGAGACCCTGCATCCGCTACTGGTGATGTTGGCACTTCGCCTTCCGGCACATGCCCTGATTCTGAAGATCTAGCCTCAGCATCCTGGCCTCTACCACGGCCGCGTACACCACGTCCATGTCCTCTTGTGCTCATGTTAATTAATCTGTTTACAAATTTTATGAATCGATAAATCATTCCAATGTTTATTAACATATATTTTATGAAGACAGATTTAAAAGTGGTTTTCGCGAATCGAATTCCTATTGTCTCAGTCTCTACATTCTTAACTCTTATAGCTAGCATTCATATTACACTAACTCTAATAGTTTCTTTCTGAAATCATCTCATAATATTAAACAAAGTCTGAAGACTTAAGGATTTGGTGTCGGAGACTTGGGTGCCATACTTCCAAAAAGACATATATTTTTCTAAACCATATTTCAAACCAATTTTGGAAAAAGTTTTTTGAAACCCATTCCACAACCGAGTTTTACAACCGTGCTCTGATACCACAAAATGTAACACCCCAAACCCGGCCTAGACGTTACGACCGGATCTGGCATGTCACATGGAAAGGTTGTTAAAGAAACTTCGTGATCGTTTAAAAATTTCGAATGTTGTTTCTGTTTTGAAAATTAGGTTCGTTTTAAAGGTTTTCTTACAAGCTGTTATAAATATTACTAAGACCGAAAATTTGTTTTATAACACCAAAAATCAGGTTCCGTGGGTTTCAGAAATGTGCCGTTTTGAAACAAGTGTTGTAGTTTTGAGAAAATCCTGAATTTATTTATCTATAGTTTGTAAACCGTTCTTTAGTACTTTGGAAAAATAGTTATTTATGTTTTTAGGGAAAACCCCGTATTGATCATTTCATAATAGGTACTAACCGCATTAAAACAAAAACAAAAATAAAATCCCAGTGGCCTTATTACAAAACATAATCCCAAATTAAAATAGAATTTAAAGTAAAGCAAAACGGAATTTACTAAGCAATGATGTATGGCCACCGCTGAGTCCGTCTCGGCTCCAAATCCTCAAAGCTAGGAATTACCTACAAAATTAAGCAGAGGGGTGAGTTACGAGAACTCAGTGTGTAATCCCCTAAACGAACGTTAATTGGGCCCGACCCATTCAGATACAAATTGGGCCTTAGCCCTTACGAAATCAAACTGAGAGAAGCCCTTACGAAAACGAACTGGGCCTGAGCCCTTTTAGCATGGTAAAACAGATAAATGCATGCAATGCAACCCAGCCCAACCTAATAATCCATCCGCTACACACCACTCGTTCCAGCCAAAACACACCAGTGGGAATTTCTACAATCAACCCTCATCCGCTACACACCATCGATGGCAGTCACGCTGCTCATCGCTGAAATTGTGGCAGTGCCACCAAAATAATGTGACAGAGTCACTGGAATATGTGGCAGAGCCACCAAAATAATGTGACAGAGTCACCGAAATATGTAGCAGAGCCACCGAAATACACTTCCCATTTCATCAATATCATATCCCCACCCCATGCAACATGTTATATCCTCATAATGTGGTGCATGCATACATATATCAATGTACATCAGATAATCAGAACACACGTACAATCATACTAATTTATCCAAATGGTATAGTCATAAAGGTTACTTACCTGGTATGTCTCCAAACTTACCCACTTGGGTATCTCAGCTGCATGCCCGTTAAAGTATTTCGGCTCTTAGCCGACACATAGTATAATACGAAACAAAACAAAATAAAGGTGTGAGATTACACACCTGACTACACGAAAAACTATACACTCCTGCTCGTCGTCGCTCTCACTAGTGCGAACAACAGTAATTTGCCTATCCCAAACAGATGTCGGCTCCCTTCCACAGCCCGGCGAAAAATCCTGAACCGCTGACACCCTATGTCGTTTGAACTTAGGAGCAGAGGCTACGAGTCCACTCCCCTCGGGCTCCTTAATCGATGCCCCCTAGAACGGCTACCACTCGCCTCCATGAAGAAAGTCCCGATCAGAATATGTCAAAACTCTAAGGTCGAAAGCGACAACACACCACACTACTTACCAAGAATACGACACTTCTTTTCTATACCCAAATGTTGGTTACTTCTTTCTATTACCAGGTTGAGTTCCTAAATAAAGCATGAGTTAGAATCGATGCTCCAAAATAAAGAAGAAACGACCTTTCGGCCTAAATGAAACGTGAACGAGCGTATCCAACCATCTCTATTCGGCCATGGCTACTTACCCAATTGCCCTTGGTTCGACAATTGACCCACAAAGGTTCTGACTTCCACGAAGAAATAACCCCGATTCCGAGTGAAGAGGAGTACTCAGATTCGGCCTAAAAAGAGAGGAGTTAAAAGATGACTGCTTCGATTCTTTAGAAGAGAGAGAAGAGAAGAAAAACATACTAAGAGAGAAACCCATTACCTTGCCACAAGCAAAACCGATTGAAGAGGGACTTTTGGCAAACCAAAAGAATCTCAGCACTTTGCTTCCTGATGTTTGGCTAACAGCAAAAGATGAAAGAAACGGACTTAGCTTGAACCAAGAGGAGATTCGACTTGAAAAATAAAATGAATAGAAACGAATGAAGAAGTAAAGACGAAGACACAAGATTCGGCTACTAGCAAAATAACAAGAATATGACCCGATTCAACTGAGTAATTCGGCTTAGTTATAAGGAAGTCAAAGAAAATGGAAGGGTGTGGAAGATGATTCGGTCAAGAGGAGAAGAAATGGAATGTTGGAGAGATTCAGCTATAGGTGTTTAGCAAAAACAAAAGGAAGATAGTGACAAAAGAAATGAAAAGGAGAAAGAGTTACTAAAATGTTTAAGGTTCGGCAAGAAGAAATGGAAGAAAAAAAAAACTTTAAATGCTCTTAGCCAAAAGATACAAAAAAGGGTAAACTCTCTCAAATGAGCACTTGAAGAAACGACACTCTCCCTACACACTTATGACCGATTATGCTACAAATGCCTAGGAAACTAAAGGGAATTCGGCACACACACACACACCCAACCGAAAATGCCCCCTAACACCTCTCCACTTTCGGCCAAACACCTCCCCACACCAACTCCCACGATATTCTCCTTGATTTTCTCCCCCACTCACTCTCCATCCACCATTTGAAATGGTTGACCAAATCAAACTCCCCAAACTCCTCTCCTCCATCCATTCAAACCTGTTTGACCCATTCAACTCCTCCTTGGTAGTGTCCCAGCCGAATGCCACCTCTTCTCCATCTTGAGCACAAAAAAATAAAGCTCCATGATGCAGTAGATGGGATTCGAACTCCTCCCCCTTTGATCTACTAATGACGCCAACACCACTCCACCAAGAGCTCCTTTTGTGTCATCAAACATAAATAATTATCCTTAGGGCCTGCTTCCACTAGCTCTCTCCCCTTATGCCCAAAAGAAAAATTTTACCAAAGCTTTGGCTCGAACCCGAGCCTCTCCAGGACCCCCAAACACACCTAAATAAAAAGCTAAGCAAGCTAAACGCATTCAACAACACAAAAATGCCAGTCCCCTAATTTAAGGATGTTACACACCTTCAATTGAATTTATTGACATCAAAAGAGTTCCACAATGCCCAATTACAGTCTTTAAAACTTGTAATAAAGTCTCTACCAAACCTAAATCTCTTGGAACTCTTTTGCTTGCCTCCTCAGCTCATCATTCTCGATGATTATCTTCATAGATTTTGAGGGTGTGAGCTTTAAAAAGTTCAGTGAATGTTAATAAAAATGACTAGTATATCAACATCCAAATTATGGGTAAATCACATCCAATCAATCACCAATTATCAGCCATAATAATGAAACATGTCAATTTAATTTTCATATGCTTTATTAATATCAAGAATCAATTATTCATGGTTTACAAACATCGGATGATATAAAAATAATCACACATAAATATATTGGCATACACTTCGCATGGCTTAATCGGGTGATTGTACATCGGATAAACGGGTCTCCAAACTCCCACAATTATCAAATATAGTCCACCGAGTTAAGCCGACCGAAGCACACACTCTCTTATAGCGCTTCAAATAACCCAATGAGTGGAGACTCATGCTGAACACTCCCTTATCTACTCTAAACAAATCAGTTCACCTTGAGCCATATGCTCACATTGTAACAAATAAAGGTGAGTACTCACAAATCCTATGGCATGCCAACTATATCCAATGGATCCACCATGTATGTTGCCAATATATTCAATCAAACATAGCATATAAATCAGTCATTACTGTACTCAATTTATTGTGACAAAATTCTTATGTGTAACATGTAACATAGCCATTTAAAATCCAATTAAATCAAGCATTTCATTTGTCATTTTCCAATATTCAATTACAAAATGTAACACCGATATATCATGATCAAAAACTCTAGTAAACATGCTTTAATCATCAATATAATTAGCCTAATTAAATTGCACAAACCACCTAAATGCTTCCTTACCATTATTCAATAAAAATTCAACTCTTGTACATATAATTTTAATCTTGCAAAAATCAGCCATTCAACCATAATTAATCAATTGAAATCATCAATTAAGCTAATAATTTAACATAAATGAGGGTCAATTTACCAAATCGCCCTTAGAAATACCCACCACACAATTTATTCTATCATAAACAAGTGATCAACCAATCAAATCCAAGCTACAATTTCGGTTAGCTCAGTCCTCTTCAAGATTCAGAGCTTTAGTAGAGATAAAGTAGACATTATCACCTTTCCATTGCTATAATAAACACAAATTTTAATTAACTATACTAATCGAAATCCTATCACAAAGATACCTTACTGGATTTGTAACATCAACTCAAAAACTTGATTCATCACAAAATCGATCTCTCCAGCCCTCCTAAACACTTTTAATCATCAATACTAGACCAAATACACTTATACTAAACATCAATTTCATCTTTAAATATATTTCACAAAATTTCAGAAAATATATTCATGAAGATGATGAATTTTGGATTTCTTTAAAGTACCTCGTAAATCTTGTTTAATCTTGATAAATAAGATCAAAAACAATTTAATAGATCCATTTTGAGTTGGAACATCCATTAATTTGTGGATTTCTTCTCAAAATTCAAGATCCACCATTAATTAACCTTGTGTTCTTGGAAGAAAATGACATTACTAACAATCCTTTGAAGATTACCTTTGATTCGTTCTAAACTTGTTGATTGAAAATCTTGATTCAAGAAACTTGAGAAATTTCAGAATATTTTTGGCTACTTTTGAGAATGATATTGGGTGAATTGAGAGAGTATTTTGAGAAGGAAATTGGTTGGATCTATTCTCTGATGATAGGAATTTAAAATCATGCAAAGAAAACAAATTTTAAAGCTTTCTAATCTGATGTAAAATGTAAGAAAAGTGAGCTAGATACATTCGTTTTAAAACTGAAACCACCCATCATAAATTTAAAATTTGGGTAATTTGCCTAATGGCCACTCCCACATTTCCCTTACTTTACCATCTAATCTTTTCCCTCCGAAATTCCAAATTTTAAGGTCTATTTGCCATATAAATACTCTAAATTTTCCCTTGTTTTACAATTAAATTGTAACAGCCCAAATTTAAGTGAAATCAAAACAGTGGTTTCGGGACCACAAATCTGAGCCAAAAATATAATTTATTTTTATTTTATTATGTGGACCGTATTATGTTAGAAAGTTCATGTGAAAATTTCGATACAAAAAAATTATCGATCTAGTGCTTAATTACGAGAAGGACTAAATCGCATAAAATGCGAAAGTTGAATTCTAGTAGCTATAAGAATCAAATAGCTATGGAATTCAAAACTAGAGGTCCTTATATGGTAATTAGACCATTAAGAAAAATATGTAGATTTTTCTTGGTGACTCATCCATGGAAATATAGAAAAAGTGCAAGGACTAAATTGGAAATAGCAAAATACTTATTAATTAAAAAGATGATAAAAGATATCATCTTATTTCATGTCATCTTCTTCCCCAAAATAAACATGGAAACCATAGGAGAGAGAGAAGATACTTTCATGGCCAAATTGGGTAAGTTTCCTTATCCCGTTTTTAGTAATTTTGATATTTTTGGAATCGGGATAGCTTAATCTTTCTATTTGGGGGAGTATTTTGAAAAGTTATCAAAGTATAAAAATTGGGTCAAGGATGTATATGCTGGAAATTTGAAATTGATGGTAGAAAATGAAAGATTGATGATAGATAAACAACTTTTACAAAGTGATTTTTCATGAAAACTTGATTTAGGGACTAAAATGAAAATTGGTGAAAATCAATGGAAAATGCTAAAACTTGTGAAATGTATGTGCTGTAAAAGTTGTATGTACATTTTGGCTAGGCTTGGGTAGAGGGTCCAATATCATGAATTTCATTTTTCGAGCCTAGGGACAAAATGGTAATTTATGGAAAAGTTAGGGGCAAAATGGTAATTTTGCCTAGGATAAAAATTGAGTCCAAATAAGTGTAAAATGTGATAAATTGACATTAAATTTACTCCGGATAGACCAAATTCGAAGTTAGAAAGAGGAAATGTCAGATTAGTGGATTTACGTACACGAACATTTGTCGAGGTAAGTTCGTGTAACTAAAGTTTATATGTTTTTATGCTTGATTTAAATGTTGTGTTTGTGAATTTTATCAATATCATAAATATGTTAAATGATCACCTATTCGATATATCCTGATAAATGAAAATGCCCGATAAAATGGTAAATGAATAAAATGTTACTTGTATGCTTGACATGAATATGAAATGTGTTTTCCTTGAATTTCATAAATGTTACGGAGGTATGAAATAATCAAATGCCCGATAATGTTTGAAAAGCATTTAAATCCCGTTTGAATAAATGAATATCGATGGATAAATGTAATTGCCGAAATGAATGAGGTACTGTATTTGTTGCAGAATGGATTAGGCTCGAACGAGCAATCCTAATAACTTCATTACATAAAGGATTTAGCCTGGACGGGTAATCCAGATCAAACTCCTTAGAGCATATTTCATAAAAAGGATTTAGCCTTGACTGGTAATCCTGTTGTATACATGTGTGGCCCGAGAGTGTACTCTATGAGATAGTACCTTATGGGTACCATTGAATATGAATTGACGGATCCTGATTTGTACACCTCGAGTGTACTACCTGTGTAACCATCGATATTTCAGATAAATTCAACAGGTAGAAATCTTGATATGAGAAGATATGTATAAGAAATGTGTTATTATACCTATCCGTCTGAAATACAAGAAAAGGATTGTATATGACAAATGATATATGAAAACATGAGATGATGTTATTTCTACATGGACTTATTTGATGAATCTATGTGCATTCTTGATTATAGACTTGTATAACTTGAGTGTACTAATCGTGACTTTGATATTACGAGTAATATGAGTAAAGTTCCGATATGAATGATTTGAACTTGAAGTGAACTATTATGAAATTATACTTGTAATAATGAGATGAATTATGTATGTTGAATGAATACATATTGTCGAAAGCATATGTGCATGGAAATCATTGAGCTCACACATGTTATTGAAGTTATTATGGAATAAATGACTAACAAGGGCAATGAGGATATATGTAGGGCTTGAGGTCAAATTGAATGAATGTGCCTTACATAGTTACCTCAAAATAGAATGAATGGTAAGTTAAGTACCATGTTATATGAACTTACTAAGCATGTAATGCTTACCCTGTTTTATTTTCTCCTGTTTTAGAGTAAATCTGAAGCTCGTTGGATTAGAAGCTTGGCGGAGATCACTCACACTATCCATCGGCCCATGTTGGTATAGTTTGGTAATTCAATAGCGGTTGTAATGGCATGTATAGGATACGTTGGCCATATTGGCATGTAAACGTAAACGATGCTTGTAATCTAGCCATTGGAATGGCTAGTAATGATTGTTTTGATATACTTGTAATGTCATATTATGTTAGCCACCTATATGTTAAGTAGTTGATCAAATTACGTCTAACATGAGGACATAGCTAAGTCAAGATTGTAAACATGTATGCATGAAATGATATGCCATGATGATGGATGGAATATGCTTGATTTGAATGCTTGAAATAGTTGGTATTGGTTGTGTGTTTTAAGTGCAGGTCATGTGTAACAGACCGATTTATACCTTAGTCAGAATAGTGGTTTTGAAACCATAAATCTGAGTCAGAAAAATATTTTAATATTATTTTTCATGCTTATAATACATGAATTGATATGTGTGAAAGTTTCGTGATTTAATTTGATCAATTGTGTGTTTAATTTGCAAAAAGGGCTTAATCGCGTAAATTGTAAAAGTGACTTACTATTTGTTAAAGTGATTTAATGCCATGTTCTTTAATGTGGAGGCCTTAAATGGTAATTTGACCATTCAAATTGTTTATGGACATTAATGGACATCCATTATGAGATTTTATAAGTTTATTAATAAGGTTAATAATGTAATTAGTTAATAAAAGTAATAATAAAATAAACCAAGCATGAAATATGGCCATTATCATCCATTTTTGCATCGAATTTGAAGAAAGAAAATGGTTCTTAAGTTTTCAAGCTTTCGGCCTAAATTTTGGTCAATTAGGTATTTGTTTTTTATTCATTTTTGATGATTTTTATGTTTTTGTGATCGTTGCTTCGTGTTTTCTTAAGCCCATGTCTCAATTTCTGAATTTAATAAAGATTGTGAGTTATGCCATTGATGATTTTGTGAGTTTTGTGATGTTAAATGGTGAAACATGAAAGCTTGATGTTAGATTAATAGGTTTTGTCTTTGAATTTTTGATAAATTTGACCATTATGGACTAATTTGTGAAAATGAGAAATCGAAAGACTAAAATGTAAAATAAATGAAATAAATGGGCTTATATGAAGTGTAGTAACATTCGGCCTAACTTGGGTAAAATGAAATTATGTGTATTTGGTAATTTTATGAAATAGGGACTTAAATGTCAAAATGTGAAAATGTGAGGGCTAATTTGTAAAATGCCCTAAATATATGTTTATGGATTGAATTGAATGTTTTGGTGAATAAATGAGTTAAATTTGAATGTGTATACATCAATAACCAAAGAAAACAGGATTAGATCGGGGGAAGTCGAAAGTAGTAGAATAGCCGTTCGTTTTCGTTCTTTTTCGTACGAGGTAAGTCTATATACCACTAAATGTGTTTGAGTTGATTTATTCATGCTTATACGAAATTGAAATGTGATGAATGATTATGGAAGATGCATATGTGAAATCCGAGAAAGCTTCGACAATGTGGAAGTGCCCGAAAAGCTCTGTATGAACCATAGGAATAGTTAGGATACGTATGTCATGACATAGGATTCTGATATGTGTTATTGTGTAAGACTGTAACAGCCCTATTTTGGGGCTAGTCGGAACAGTGGTTTCAAGACCACTAAATCGAAGTTAAGGAAAATTATTTTGATGTTATTTTATGTGTTATGGTATTAATATATGGCTATGTGAAACTTTTGGTGCTTTAATTTGAGTGATAGCATGCTTAATTGTGAAAAAGGACTCAATCGCTTAAAGTGCGAAAGTTCTATTTTTCAAGGTAGAGGTGTCCAATAGCCATAGACTACTAAATTGGGGGTCCTTAAAGTGCAATTAGGCCCTAGAGAATGTGTTAGCCGGCCATAGATAGCAAAAGGGACAAGAGCATTAATTTTAGTCAAAATTGGGTGAAATTAGGTGAGAAAAGATGAATAAAATATGGTAAAAAGAAAAGCTACTATCTTTCACTATTCACTCTTCATCTCCACCAAAAATATCAAGCTTAGAGGGGTTTTGAATGCTTTAAAATTTCAGCCAGGTTATCTCCCTACAAGTAAGTGATTTTGATAGTGTTATTTGATAATTTTTGTACTTTTGGAGTCCCCAAAGCTTAAGCTAGCTAATGAGGGGACTAATTTGCAATATGGTTGAAAGTCTAGGGACTTTCCATGAGAGAGTTTATTTTGTTAGCTAAGTTTTTATGGAAGACAATGAATGCTATGGAGATGGGAAACAACTTTTGTGAAAGGTGTTAGCATGAAAACACCTAAATAGGACTTGAATGCAAAGAATGATATTCTGTAATAAATGTATGAAATGGTTGGATTTGTGAGTAGTTGTAAGAGGAATAAATATTCAGCTAGGCTTGTTTAATGAAAGAATGTGTTCAAAATGATTTACGAGCCTAGGGGCAAAATCGTAATTTTGCCATAGTACAAGGGCAAAATGGTCCTTTTTGCCTAAGTACAGATTGAGATGCATTATGATCATAAAATGTTTAAATGAGTGAATTTTTTGTTATAGATCAAGAAGAGCACGGAATTAACCTTGACCGGGGGAAGGGCAAGGTTATAGACTAAACCGTAATTTAACGTATTTTGCACTGAGGTAAGTTTACGTGTAAACGATGCATCTTAAATACAGATGTTGTTATCTATTGGAGCATGGTGTGATTAAGATTACTTATGATTTAAATGAATTAGACTTGGTAGAATATGAATGTTGAGATAGATATATAAGTGTAGATTATTATCCGTACTATATAAAGATGGGCTGTGTGCGATACCATCGTTTATATTATCAATTGGTGGGCTATGTGCGATACCACCTTTATACATATCCACGATGGGCTGTGTGCGATACCATCGTTTATATTATCAATTGGTGGGCTATGTGCGATACCACCTTTATACATATCCACGATGGGATGTGTGCGATACCATCGTTTATATTATCAAGTGGTGGGCTATGTACGGTACCACCGTAAATATTCTTGTTGGTGGGCTTTGTGCGTTACCACTCTGTTCAAGACAAATGGTGGGCTAAGTGCGAAACCATCGAGTGTTTGATATTTTTTTTGAATGGCTTATCATAAAATTGTGATGTGTTGTTTCATGTGATCTTGTGTGATAAGTGCAGGGATGTATGATAATTAATAAGAGCATTTGGTTGTGATATGGTTGAAATATGGTAAGAAAAGAATGAGTAAGCATGATCTTGAATTGTGGAATGCTTTTACTCATTGTGAAATGCTATATATTGATTAGGACCTGTCATGATGTTTATTGTTTACCTGTAAACTTACTAAGCTTTAAAGCTTACTGCCATTTCTTTCCCCTTCTTTTATAGTGTACAAGAGCCGGGGCGAGATACGAAGTTAATTGGAAGACCACCCACACTATCGGCTCATCTCGGTATATTTAGATTTAGTATTTTGAATATGGCATGTATAGGGGCTAGACTAGGTGATGTGTTTTGTTATTTTGGCCAAGTGTGTATTGGCTCCTTGTAGATGAATTATTTTGTATATTGCCATAGTAAGTGACTCTTTACTATCAATCAATGAAATGAAAGGTTATTCATAAGTGTGTAAAGTATATGGTGTGGTTGTTTGGTATGAATATGTATGCAAGGTTTTGATGATAGAAGAGGAATTAAACTTGAGTGAATTAGGGTGATAAAAGAGCTTGGCAAATAGCCTTGTTTTTGTCCACACGGGTAGGCACATGGGCGTGTGTCTAGGCCGTGTGTGATACACAATCAACCCCATGGGTGTGTGGTTAGGCAGTGTGTCCCCTGTATGTTAGTTTTACAAGTCAGTAAGCTCAGTAGTAAACACACGGGCAGAGACACGGCCGCGTGTCTCAGCCGTGTGGAAGGCACGGCCAGGGACATGGGCGTGTGCCCAGGCCGTGTGAAGTTTGCACCTTGAAATTGGAATTTAATTCGTCACACGATCGAAGGATACGAGCGTGTGACAGGCCGTGTGATGCAAGTCAAAGGCGACCACAGGCTAGACACACGGGCGTGTGACAGGCCGTGTGTTACAAGTCAGTCTCGACCACGGGTGTCGAAAACGGACGTGTGATATGTGGCACGGGCGTGCCCCTCCCTCCACACGAGCGTGTGGCCCTGTTCTAGCAAAATTATTATAAGTCTTCTGAAGTTCCCGGTTTGATTCTGAGGTCCTCCGTTTGTATGATTAAGGCCCTGTAGGCCGTCATAAGAATATTATGAATGTGATTGTAAAGTTATAAATTGGGACTGAACATAATAATCCAGTGTTGTATGCTTAAGCAAGATAAGACCAGTAATGCCTCGTACTCGGTTTCAGTATCGAATATGGGTAAGGGGTGTTTCATTTAGTGGTATCAGAGCTATGGTTTAGTCGGTTCTCAGACTACCGTAGTGTGTGTTAGAGTCTAGCTATACATGGCATAAGCATATATTGATAGTGTGGTGGCTTCTGACAATTCTAAACTTTGTTTTTATATAGTAAATGGATCCCGTTCAAACAGCTGCTAATGACGCAGCTAGTAATGCGCCGGCTCCTGCGCAAGGGACCGTGCCTGTAGAGAGTGGACCTGAGACTAGGGGTCAAGGAGACGAGGCCCGGGAAGCCTTTCTCTTAATGATGAGTAACTGCTACACAGAGTATGTGCGAACAAATCCTAACGATCAACGTCCTCCACCCCCTCCTATACCTCAGCCAGTTCCTGTGGCTCCTCAAGGTATAGATGTAGTGAGAATAACCAAGCCCCCGATAGATAAGATTCAGAAGCATGGGGCTGAGGAATTTAGAGCCAATATAGACGATGACCCAGAGATGGCGGAGTTCTGGCTTGAGAACTCGGTGAGAGTGTTTGATGAACTCTCCTACACACTTGAAGAGAGCTTAAAATACGTCGTGTCTCTGCTAAGAGACTCGGCCTATCATTTGTGGAAGACGTTAACGTCGATGGTTCCAAAGGAGAGAGTGACGTAGGACTTCTTTTTGGAAGAGTTTTGAAAGAAGTATATAAGCCAACGATTTTAGACCAGAAGAGGAAAGAATTCCTTGAATTGAAGCAAGGAAAAATGACCGTGGCAGAATATGAGCGTGAGTTTATTAGGCTCAGCAAGTATGCAAAAGAATATGTGTCAACAGAAGCTATCTTGTGCAAGAGGTTTGAAGATGGGCTGAATGAGGATGTTAGACTTTTAGTTGGGATTTTGGAACTAAAAGAATTTGTGGTGTTGGTGGATAGGGCATGTAAGGCTGAAGAACTGAGTAAGGAAAAGAGGAAGGCCGTGAATGAGGCCCGAGATGCAAGAAAAAGGCCAGTGAGTAAATCATACCAAGCCAAACGAAGAGGTCCAAGGAAGTAAACCCTCGGACAACTACGTCAGTTGGATATTCACATCGGGATCGAGGTAACACGTACTCGGGCTCGAAAGTTCAAACCACTTCGATGGCAAGTGTGGGCAATCCGAAGTCCAAACCGGAGTGTCCAAATTGTGGAAGACAACACACTGGGAGTGTTAGGGAAATAACCAAAATTGTTATAAGTATGGTTCCCCCAATCATTTCATCCGAAATTGCCCTGAGAGAGATGACAAGGAAAGGAAGCAAGAGATAAGATCCAACAATGTATCCTCAAGGGGTAGACCACAAAAGAACCCGGGAGGTAGGACTAGTGGTAGAGGTGCGCCTCGAGATTCTGCTGTGAGGTCAGAGGGTCGAGCACCTGTAATGACTTATGCCATTCGCGCTCGCGAAGAGGCATCATCTCTAGATGTGATAACGGGTACTCTTTCTCTTCATGATACCTCTGTTATTGCTTTGATTGATCCGGGGTCTACCCATTCTTACATTTGCATGAGATTGGCATCTAGAATGAGTATGATTGTCGAGTCTACGGAGTTTGTAGTAAAGGTGTCAAACCCGTTAGGCAAATATGTGCTAGTTGAAAAGGTGTGTAGGAATTGTCCATTGACAATTAGAGGTCATTATTTTCCAGCAAATCTTATGCTGTTGCCGTTTGATGAATTTGACTTGATTCTTGGTATTGATTGGTTGACCACTCATAGTGTTTTAGGGAACTGTGGTAGTAAATTTATTGAATTGAAATGTGAAAATGAGGAGTTGAATCAGGTAGGTCAGATAGTATGCCTGTGATAATTTCATCTATGGTAGCTGAGAGATACTTGAGGAAGGGATATGAGTCCTATCTCGCCTTTGTGCTGAATACTCAAGAGTCTGGAGTAAAGATTGAGACAGTGCCTATAACAGCCCGATTTAGACCCTAGTCGAAACAGTGGTTTTGAGGCCACAAATTTGGGGTCGAAATAATATTTTAATATTAATTTCTATATGAACAGCATGTGAATTGACCTGTGAGAAATTTTTGTGAGAAGATTTTATCTATTATGCGTTTAATTAAGAAAATGGATCTAATTGCGTAAAGTGTAAAATGTTGTGTGATGGTTTGGAGTGTTTAATGGTTGTTGTTTTTATAAAGTGAAGGCCTTATGATGCAATTAGGCCATATTTAGTGATAGCGGGTGGCAATGGACTAGAATAACCTTAATGAATAAATGTTTTATAAGTTAAATAAAAGGTTTGTTTGGTAATTAGTTAAATAAGTCATAAATAATTAAACAAAATATGAAGTGTTCATCTTTTTACACCATCATTGCCGAAAATTGAAGAAGAAAAAGAGAAAGAAATAGGGCTTGGTATATTCGGCCATTGCTATCCTTCATTAAGGTATGAATTTTAATCGGTTTTCGATAATTTCTACGTTTTCGTGATCGTTGCTTCGTGCTCTAGCTAACCCATGTTGTAATTTTGTGAATTGATGATGTTTTTGTGACGAGCCATTGATGAATGCTTGAGCTATGTGCTACTTGATGGTGAAATATGAAAACTTGGTGTTGGGTTAACATAGTTTGTATTGGGATTTTTAGTGAAATTTAGCATTTTAGGCTTAATTGAGAAAATGTGAAATTGAAGGATTAAAATGTGAAATAAAAGAAATATGCGGGCTTGTATGAACACAAGGAAAATTCGGCTAGGCTTGTGTGGAAAGAAATTATGTGAATTTGATGATTTTGTAAATTAGGGACTAAAGTGTCGAAATGTGAAAATGTGAGGGCCATTATGTAAAATGCCCTAAATATGTGTGTTTGGACTAAAATGAATGATTTGGTAATTGAATGGATTGAATTTGAATGTCTATAGACCAAGAGAGGAGAGGTTCAGATCGAGATCGAGCCAAAGATAAAGTTCTCGATTGACTGAACATTTCGATAGTTCAACGTCCGAGGTAAGTTCGGACATAATACGTATATTTAGTTATGTTAAATGCTATGAAGTGAATGTTACGCTGATATTGAAATGTGGATGCTCTGTGAGAGTTTGAGTTATATGGCACTAAGTGTGCGTATTCGGAAACGTGATCGAGATGATTAGCACTGTGTGTGCGAAATAATATAAAATTCGACTTTGTGGTTGGCACTGTGTGTGCGATACCGATTGAAGAGCAGTTTGATATAAATGCACTAAGTGTGCGATGTTAATTAAGCTTCGGCTAAATATCTGGGCACTAAGTGTGCGATTGAATTGAAGAAGAGACGAAAGTTGATCGAAAGGAAATAGTGAGTATTGAGTAGCAAATGTAATTGATTACTAGGTGTTGGCTAAGGTACGCTCGGAACCTATGTGGTTGATGAATCTATGAATGAGATTATGAAATGTTAAATGAGAATTTTAGTTTTGGATAGTATGATATATATATATATGTATATGTGAAATAATCTATGTTGTGGTTTGTTTGATTTAAATGTGTTATGTTACGAACATACTAAGCTTTGGAAAGCTTACTGTGTAATTTGTTTCTCTTCTTTGCAGTGTCAGTAAAGCTAGCTCAGACCCGGGGATCATCAGCATATCAATCACACTATCGCAAATCTATTTTGGAACTTTTGGAAAATGTATATAGATTAAATATGGCATGTATAGACTAGAAATTATGGTATGATTTGTGATGTTTAATCCTTGCCATGTGAGTTGGCTTGGAAGTGAGATAATATTGAGTTTGTGAATGAGCTATGAATGTGGTATGTTTCATGACTTTATGGTTAATGAAAGAGGTGATTAGAAGATGAGTTTTGGTATGGATTATATGATGTTTGAGATATAAATGTTTTGAGATGTATAATTGATACTTGAATGGACTCATTTGTGATGTCATTAGGTATAGAATTAGATGATATTGTGGATGAATAATTGGTGTATGAAATGGTATGTTTGAATGCATTTAGAAGCATGAATTGGTGATGCTTTGAAGCTTGTTGATTGAACCTAGTGTGGGTGGCATATTGGCCTTGCAAAGGGCCTGTTATGCATACACGGTCGTGGCACACGGGCGTGCCTAGTGACTGTGAGGTTTAGTCAGTATATAGCCTAAGAGTACACGGCCATGGTACACGGGCGTGCCTGGTGGCCGCGGGGATAAGTCAGTATACATGCCCTGTTTTGGCCCGACCAAGACACATGGGTGTGTCTAGTAGTCGTGGGAGGCGCATGGCCTGACTGTACGGGCGTGTGACCTCTGCAGTGTTCAAAAAGTTTTAAATTTCTGAGAATTTCTGTATGTGTTCGGTTTAGTCCCGACTTCTTTCTAGCATGTGTTTGAGGTCTCGTGGACCCTAATAAGGGACTATATGATTATGTTGGGATATGATTTAATGATGATTGACTTTGTGTCGTGAAATGGATGTGAAACGTTCTGATGGTTCGGTAACGCCTCTTAACCCTATTCTGGTGACGGCTTTGGGTTAGGGGTGTTACATTTTATTGTTATCAGAGCTACGGTTTAGTCAATTCTCGGACTAACGTAGCGAGTATGAGTCTAGATATACATGCCATATTTAAAATTGCGATAGTATGATGAATCCTGGTAGTTATAAATGTGTTTTCATATAGTAATGGATCCCGATCGAGCAGTTGCTTACTATGTTGAGAGTAACGCGCCTGCTCCCACTCAAGGGACAACGCCGACCACATCTAGGCCGAATGATAGTAGTGAGGGAGGAGAGGCTAAGCAAGCCTTCTTCCGAATGATGAGTGAGTAGTTTTCGGAGTTTGTTCGAATGAATCTGGCTGATCCACAACCTCCACCCCCACAAGTACCTATTGTGCCACAAGTTGTAGATCTGATCAGATTGAATAAACCTCCTATGGATAAGATTCGGAAGTACGGGGCCGAAGAGTTCAGGGCCACAGCCGATGATGATGCCGAGAGAGATGAGTTTTGGCTCGAGAATACCCTTCGAGTATTTGATGAGATATCGTTGACTCCTGATGAATGTATAAAATGTGTTGTTTTGTTGTTGAGGGATACTGTGTATAACTGGTGAAAAACATTGATATTTGTGGTTCCGAGAGAGAGAATCACCTGGGATTTCTTTCAAGCCGAGTTCAGAAAGAAGTATATCAGTCAACGATTTATTGATCAGAAACGTAAGAGTTTTTAGAGTGAAACATGGCCGCTTGTCGATTCTTCGAGTACGAGCGAATTTGTGAGATTGAGCCAGTATGCACGGGAATGTGTTTCGACCGAAGCTACTATGTGTAAACGCTTCATAGAAGGGCTGAATGAAGATATTAAGTTGTTGGTCGAGATACTTGACATAAACAAATTTGTTGTGTTAGTCGAAAGAGCATGCAAAGCTGAGGAGCTCAGTAAAGAAAAGAAGAAAGCTGATTCTGAAGCTCGTGATGAAAGAAAAAGATCGATGAGTAGGTTTTCTCAACCTTCGACGAAGAGATTTAGAGATATAAGTAACCGATCAAATACTTCATTTGGACATCCAAATAGAGATCGCGCAAGACTAAGTGTTGGTCTGAGAACTCAAGCTCCAATAGAATCAAGTGTTGATAATGCTAAAAGTAACAAACCTGAGTGTAGATAGTGTGGAAGACAACATGTGGGAGAATGCTGGGGCAAGTACAACAATAGAGTTTGCTATAAATATGGATCACGAGATCACTTCATTCGAGATTGCCCAAAGATGGCCGAGGAAGAAAATGTTCAGAATGTGAGATCGAGTAATGTGACGGCTAAGGGTAGACCACCTAAAAATACCAGGAATATGAGTGGAAGTCAAAAAGGGACTACTGATACAGCTGTGAGATCGGAGGCGAGAGCGCCTGCCCGAGCCTATGCTATATGAGCACGAGAGGAAGCATCATCTCCAAACGTCATTACTGGTACTTTCACTTTATTTGATACTGATGTGATTGCATTGATAGATCTAGGATCTACTCATTCGTATGTGTGTGTGAATCTAGTATTGAATAAGACTCTACCTGTTGAGTCTACTGAATTTGTGGTTAGAGTATCGAACCCCTTAGGCAAGTCTATCTTGGTAGATAAGGTATGCAAGAGTTGCCCATTGATGTTTCGTGATATATGTTTTCCGGCTAATTTGATGTTGTTACCCTTCAATGAATTTAATATAATTTTGGGTATGGATTGGCTCACTTTGCATAATGCCATCGTGAATTGTAAAAGAAAGAGTATTGAATTGAGAAGTCAGAACGGTGAGATAGTTTGAATTGAATCCAGTGATATGAAAGGGTTACTAGTTGTTGTATCCGCGATCAAAGCTATGAACTATGTGAGAAAGGGTTGCGAATCCTATCTGGCATATGTGATTGATACAAAAGTGTTAGAAAAGAAAGTTGAATTTGTACCTGTGGCTTGTGAGAAGTTGAATTTGGTATTGATTTGGTACCGGGAATAGCTCCTATCTCGATAGCACCGTATAGAATGGCACCAATTGAATTGAAAGAGTTAAAGTCACAGTTGCAAGAGTTAACTAATAGAGGGTTTGCAAGACCTAGTTTCTCGCCCTGGGGTGCTCCTGTGTTATTTGTGAAAAAGAAAGACAGTACTATGAGAATGTGTATTGATTACCGACAATTGAACAAAGTGACGATAAAGGAAAAATATCCATTGCCTCGTATCGATGATTTATTTGATCAGCTGAAAGGAGCTACAATGTTTTCTAAGATAGATTTGAGATCGGGATATTATCAGTTGAGAGTTAAAGAATCGGATGTGCCGAAAACTGCTTTCAGAATGAGGTACAGACATTATGAATTCTTAGTGATGCCTTTCGGATTAACAAATGCTCTTGCAATGTTTATGGATCTGATGAATCAAATATTTAGACCGTATTTGGATCGCTTTGTTGTAGTGTTTATTGATGATATTCTGATTTATTCCTGTGATGAGACGCAACATGCCGAACATTTGAGAATTTTGCTACAGACTCTACGTGAGAAACAATTGTATGCTAAGTTTAGCAAATGTGAGTTTTGGCTGCGTGAGGTTGGTTTTCTAGGACATATTGTGTCAGCTACAGGAATCCGTGTTGATCCAGGTAAAATCTCGGCTATTTTGGATCGAAAACCTCCAAGAAATGTGTCTGAAGTCCATAGTTTTCTGGAACTAGTGGGATATTATAGACGGTTTGTGAAAGGTTTCGCGATGATTGTGATTCCGTTGATGAAGTTGCTACAGAAAGATGTTAAATTTGAGTGGTCAGAAAAGTGTCAACAGAGTTTCGATCAGTTGAAAGCGTTGTTGACAGAAGTGCCAGTGTTAGTTCAGCCTGAATCGGGCAAAGAATTCATAGTATACAGTGATGCATCGTTGAATGGTTTGGGCTGTGTGCTGATGCAAGAAGGCAAAGTTATTGCTTATGCTTCGAGGAAGTTAAAGCCGCATGAAAAGAACTATCCGACGTATGACATTGAATTGGCCGCGATTGTGTTTGCGTTGAAGATTTGGTGTCATTATCTATTTGGTGAGAAATGTCATGTTTATACCGATCATAAGAGTTTGAAATACTTGATGACTCAGAAAGAATTGAATTTGCGACAGAGAAGATGGTTAGAATTATTGAAAGATTATGAAATTGTGATTGATTACCACCCGGGTAAAGCTAATGTTGTAGTTGACGCCTTGAGCCGAAAGTCTATATGTGCTTTGCGAGTAATGAATGCTCAGGTAGATCTGTGTGATGATAGTGTGGTTTTGGCCGAGTTAAAAGTAAAGCCGATGTTTGTACGTCAGATTTGTGATGCCCAGAAAAGTGATGTTGAAATGATGGCTAAACGAACTCAGTGTAAATTGAATGTTGATTCAGAATTTCGAATTGATAGTGATGATTGTTTGAGATTTAAAAATTGGATTTGTGTTCCTAAGAATTTAGAATTGATTCAGCTAATTTTGAATGAAGCTCATAATAGCCGTTTGACTGTCCACCCGGGGAGTATGAAAATGTACAATGATTTGAAACAGTTTTATTGGTGGCATGGTATGAAAAGAGACATCTCTGACTTTGTGTCGAAATGTTTAATTTTTTAGCAAGTTAAAGCTGAACATCAAGTCCCATCCGGTTTGTTACAGCCGATCATGATTCCTGAGTGGAAATAGGAGAGAATTACGATGGACTTTGTGTCGGGATTGCCTTTATCTTCGAGAAAGAAAGATGCGATCTGGGTGATAGTTGATAGATTGACAAAATCAGCTTATTTTGTTCCGGTGAGAACAGATTATTCACTTGATAGATTGGTTGAATTGTATATTGTTGAGATTGTGAGATTGCACGGGGTGCCACTATCTATTGTGTCAGACAGAGATCCGAGATTTACCTCACGATTTTGGAAGAAATTACAAGAGGCTTTAGGCACAAAATTGCATTTCAGTACTGCATTTCATCCGCAAACGGATGGTCAGTCAGAGTGGATTATTCAGATTCTCGAAGATATGTTGAGATGCTGTGTACTTGAGTTTGAGAACACGTGGGAAAAACATCTGCCATTGATTGAATTCGCATACAATAATAGTTTTCAATCTAGTATTAAAATGGCACCGTATGAGGCTATTTATGGTCGAAAATGTCAAACTCCATTGTATTGGACTGAACTGAGTGAGAATAAGATTCACGGGTTGATCTAAAAAAGAGACCGAGCGAAAAGTGAAAGGGATACGTGATGCTTTGAATGCGGCAGAGATCGCCAAAAGTCTTATGCGCACTTGAAACGAAAAGATATTGAATTCGGTTGGTGATAAAGTGTTTTTGGAAGTATCTCCGTGGAAGAAGATACTTCGATTTGGCCGGAAAGGCAAGCTGATTCCGAGGTTTATAGGACCGTATGAGATCATTGAGTGAGTTGGGCCAGTTGCTTATAGATTGATGTTACCACCAGAGTTAGAAAAGATTCATAATGTGTTTCACGTGTTGATGCTTCGACGGTACAGATCTGATCCGTCTCATGTGATTTCTCCTACTGAGGTTGAAATTCAGTCAGACTTGTCGTATATAGAGGAACCGGTTCGAATTTTGGCACGAGAGACCAAAGAGTTGAGAAACAAAAGAATTTCCTTAGTGAAAGTGTTATGGCACAAACACGGAGTTGAAGAGGCTACGTGGGAGCCTGAAAACGTTATGAGAGAGCAATATCCACATCTATTTACTGGTAAGATTTTCGGGGACGAAAATCCCTAAGGGGGGAGAGTTGTAACAGCCCGGTTTAGACCCTAGTAGGAACAGTGATTTCGAGACCACAAATCCGGGGTCAAAATAATATTTTAATATTATTTTCGGTGTGAACAGTATGTGAATTGACTTGTTGAAATTTCTGTGTGAAGATTTTATCGATTGTGTGTTTAATTAAGAAAAAGGATTTAATTGTGTAAAGTGTAAAATACTGTGTGTTGATTTGAAGTGTTTAACTGTTGTTGTTTTTAAAAAGTGAAGGCCTTATGATGCGATTAGGCCATA
The DNA here is from genome assembly GCA_025698515.1 of Gossypium sturtianum. NCBI lineage: Eukaryota > Viridiplantae > Streptophyta > Magnoliopsida > Malvales > Malvaceae > Gossypium > Gossypium sturtianum. Next base: position 88,327,871 of record CM046955.1, read on the forward strand.
TTTAGTGATAGTGGGTGGAAATGGACTAGAATAACCTTAATGAATAAATGTTTTATAAGTTAAATAAAAGGTTTGTTTGGTAATTAGTTAAATAAGTCATAAATAATTAAACAAAATATGAAGTGTTCATCTTTTTACACCACCATTGCCGAAAATTGAAGAAGAAAAAGAGAAAGAAATAGAGCTTGGTATATTCGACCATTGCTATCCTTGATTAAGGTATGAATTTTAATCAGTTTTCGATAATTTCTACGTTTTCGTGATCGTTGCTTCGTGCTCTAGCTAACCCATGTTGTAATTTTGTGAATTGATGGTGTTTTTGTGATGAGCCATTGATGAATGCTTGAGCTATGTGCTAGTTGATGGTGAAATATGAAAACTTGGTGTTGGGTTAACATAGTTTGTATTGAGATTTTTAGTAAAATTGAGCATTTTAGGCTTAATTGAGAAAATGTGAAATTGAAGGATTAAAATGTGAAATAAATGAAATATGTGGGCTTGTATGAACACAAAGAAAATTCGGCTAGGCTTGTTTGGAAAGAAATTATGTGAATTTGATGATTTTGTAAATTAGGAACTAAAGTGTCGAAATGTGAAAATGTGAGGGCCATTATGTAAAATGCCCTAAATATGTGTGTTTGGACTAAAATAAATGATTTGGTAATTGAATGGATTGAATTTGAATGTGTATAGACCAAGAGAGGAGAGGTTCGGATCGAGATCGAGGCAAAGATAAAGTGCTCGATTGACCGACCGTTTTGATAGTTCAACGTCCGAGGTAAGTTCGGACATAATACGTATATTTAGTTATGTTAAATGCTATGAAGTGAATGTTATGATGATATTGAAATGTGGATGCTATGTGAGAGTTTGAGTTATGTGGCACTAAGTGTGCGTATTCGGAAACGTGACTGAGATGGTTAGCACTGTGTGTGCAAAATAATATAAAATTTGACTTTGTGGTTGGCACTGTGTGTGCGATACCGATTGAAGAGCGGTTTGATATAAATGCACTAAGTGTGCGATGTTAATTAAGCTTCGGCTAAATATCTGGGCACTAAGTGTGCGATTTAATTGAAGAAGAGACGAAAGTTGATCGAAAGGGAATAGTGACTATTGAGTAGCAAATGTAATTGATTACTAGGTGTTGGCTAAGGTATGCTCAGAACCTATGTGGTTGATGAATATATGAAAGAGATTATGAAATGTTAAATGACCATTTTAGTTTTGGATGGTATGATATATATATATATGTATATGTGAAATAATCTATGTGGTGGTTTGTTTGATTTAAATGTGTTATGTTATGAACTTACTAAGCTTTGGAAAGCTTATCGTGTGTGATTTGTTTCTCTCTGCTGTGTCAAGCTTAGCTAGCTCGGACCCGGGGATCTTCAGCATATCAATCACACTATCGGCAATCTATTTTGGTACTTTTGGAAAATGTATATAGATTAAATATGGCATGTATAGACTAGAAATTATGGTATGATTTGTGATGTTTAATCCTTGCCATGTGAGTTGGCTTGGAAGTGAGATAATATTGAGTTTGTGACTGAGCTATGAATGTGGTATGTTTCATGACTTTATGGTTGATGAAAGAGGTGATTAGAAGATGAGTTTTGGTATGGATTATATGATGTTTGAGTTATAAATGTTTTGAGATGTACAATTGATACTTGAATGGACTCATTTGTGATGTCATTAGGTGTAGAAGTAGATGATATTGTGGATGAATAATTGGTGTATGAAATGGTATGTTTGAATGCATTTAGAAGCATGAATTGGTGATGCTTTGAAGCTTGTTGATTGACCCTACTGTGGGTGGCATATTGGCCTTGCAAAGGCACATTATGCATACACGGTCGTGCACACACGCGCGTGCCTAGTGACCGTGGGATTTAGTCAAGATATAGCCTAAGAGTACACGGCCATGGTATATGGGCGTGCCTGGTGGCCGTGGGGATAAGTCAGTATACATGCTCTGTTTTGGCACGACCAAGACACATGGGTGTGTCTAGTAGCTGTGGGAGGCACACGGCCTGACTGAACGGGTGTGTAACCTCTGCAGTGTTCAAAAAGTTTTAAATTTCTGAGAATTTTCGTATGTGTTCGGTTTAGTCCCGACTTCTTTCTTGCATGTTTTTGAGGTCTCGTGGACCCTAATAAGGGACTATATGATTATGTTAGGATATGATTTAATGATGATTGAATTTGTGCCGTGAAATGGATGTGAAACATTCTGATGGTTCGGTAATGCCTCTTAACCCTATTCCGCCGACGGCTTCAGGTTAGGGGTGTTACAGTGCCGGTGGTATGTGAGTATTTGGATGTATTCCTGAAAGAGTTACTTGGATTGCCTCCAATGAAAGAGGTCGAGTTTGGGATTGAGTTAGTTCTGGGTACGACACCTATTTTGGTTGCTCCGTATAGGGTAAGGTAGTCGCTTACGCCTCGAGACAGCTAAAACCACATGAGAAGAATTATCCGACTCATGACTTGGAGTTGGCTGCGATCGTTTTCGCTTTGAAGATCTGGCGCCATTATTTATATGGTGAAAAGTGCCGAATCTTCACGAATAATAAGAGTTTGAAGTACTTAATGGATCAAAAGGATTTGAATTTACGACAACGATGGTGGCTCAAATTATTGAAGGACTATGAGCTTGTAATTGATTATCATCCAGGGAAAGCAAATGTAGTGGCGGATGCCTTGAGTAGAAAATCTTTGTACGCTTCATGAGTACGAGCTTAGCGTTATATGATGGTGGTGCTATATTAGCCGACCTGAAGGCTAGACCAGTATTTATTCAACAGATATGTGAGGCTCAAAAGAATGATGATGAGATGCAAGCTAAGAGAGCTAAGTGTGAATCGGGAAATGATTCTGATTTTCGAGTGAGTTCGGATGGTTGTTTGATGTTTCACGACAGGATTTGTGTACCGAAAGATGATGAGTTGATCTAGAAAATTTTACATGAAGCACACGGTGGTTATTTGTCATTACATCCAGGTAGCACGAAAATGTGCAATGATCTGAAGAAATTTTATTGGTGGTCGGGTATGAAAAGAGACATCTCTGAGTTCGTGACGAGGTGTTTGATTTGTCAGCAAGTGAAAGCCGAGCATCAAGTACCTTCGGGATTACTTCAGCCGGTGATGGTTCCCGAGTGGAAGTGGGATCGAATCACCATGGATTTTGTAACGGGGCTGCCTGTGACTCCGAAAAAGAAAGATGCTATGTGGGTTATTGTTGATTGGCTAACGAAGTCGGCTCACTTTATACCGGTGCGTGTTGATTAGGCTATTGATAAGTTGGCCGAGTTGTATATTGCTGAGGTAGTGAGACTTCATGGGGTGCCTATATCTATTATCTCGGATAGAGATCCAAGATTTACTTCAAGGTTTTGGAAGAAGTTGCAGGAAGCCTTGGAAACAAGGTTGAATTATAGTACTGCGTTCCATCCTCAAACTGACGGCCAATCTGAAAGAGTAATTCAAGTTCTTGAAGATATGCTCCAATGTTGTGTGTTAGAATTTGGAGGTAGTTGGGAAAGATACCTACCTTTAGTTTAGTTTGCATACAACAACAGTAATCAGTCGAGTATACGGATGGCACCGTACGAAGCTTTGTATGGTCGTAAGTGTCGAACTCCCTTGTATTGGACCGAACTTAGTGAGAAGCAAATTCACGGGGTTGATTTAGTTAAAGAGACCGAAGAGAAAGTGAAAATGATCCGTGATAGTCTGAAAGTTACTTCAGACCGACAAAAGTCGTACGCGGATCTGAAAAGAAATGAAATTGAGTTTCAAGTGGGCGACCAGGTGTTTCTAAAAGTATCCCCGTGGAAGAAAATATTGAGATTTGGTCGTAAAGGCAAATTGAGTCCACGATTCATAGGACCGTATGAGGTTACCAAAAGGATCGGGCCAGTGGCATACCGGTTGGCCTTGCCGGTAAAGTTAGAGAAAATACACAATGTGTTTCATGTGTCAATGTTGTGACGATATCGTTCCGATCCTTCGCATGTGATCCCTTCGTCAGAAATTGAGATACGATCAGACATGACTTATGAAGAGGAGCCGATTAAGATATTGGCTCAGGAGGTTAAACAGTTGAGGAATAAGAGTATAGCTTTAGTAAAAGTGTTGTGGCAAAAGCACGGTGTTGAAGAGGCTACCTGGGAATCAGAAGAAGCCATGAGAGATCAATATCCAAACCTTTTTATCGGTAAGATTTTCGAGGGCGAAAATCTCTAAAGGAGGGGAGAGTTGTAACAACACTATTTTGGGGCTAGTCAAAACAGTGGTTTCGAGACCATTGAACCGAAGTTAAGGAAAATTATTTTGATGTTATTTTATGTGTTATGGTATTAATATATGGCTATGTGAAACTTTTGGTGCTTTAATTTGAGCGATAGCATGCTTAATTGTGAAAAAGGACTAAATCGCATAAAGTGCAAAAGTTCTATTTTTCATGGTAGAGGTGTCCAATAGCCATAGACTACAAAATTGGGGGTCTTTAAAGTGCAATTAGGCCCTAGTGAATGTGTTAGCCAGCCAAAGATAGCAAAGGGGACAAGAGCATTAATTTTAGTCAAAATTGGGTGAAATTAGGTGAGAAAAGATGAATAAAATATGGTAAAAAGAAAAGCTACCATCTTTCACTATTCACTCTTCATCTCCACCGAAAATTTCAAGCTTAGAGGGGTTTTGAATGCTTTAAAATTTCAGCCAAGTTATCTCCCTACAAGTAAGTGATTTTGATAGTGTTATTTGATAATTTTTGTACTTTTGGAGTCCCCAAAGCTTAAGCTAGCTAATGAGGGGACTAATTTGCAATATAGTTGAAAGTATAGGGACTTTCCATGAGAGATTTTATGTTTTTAGCTGAGTTTTTATGGAAGAAAATGAATGCTAGGGAGATGGGAAACAACTTTTGTGAAAGGTGTTAGCATGAAAACACCTAAATAGGACTTGAATGCAAAGAATAAAATTGTGTAATAAATGCATGAAATGGTTGGATTTGTGAGTAGTTGTAAGAGTAATAAATATTCATCTAGGATTTTTTAATGAGAAAATGTGTTGAGAAATGATTTACGAGCCTAGGGGAAAAATCGTAATTTTGCCACAGTATAAGGGTAAAATGGTCATTTTTGCCTAAGTAGAGACTGAGATGCATTATGATCATAAAATGTTTAAATGAGTGAATTTTTTCTTTATAGATCAAGAATAGCGTGGAATTAACCTTGACCGGGGGAAGGGCAAGGTTACGGACTAAACCGTAATTTAACGCATTTTGCACCGAGGTAAGTTTATCTGTAAACGATGCATCTTAAATACACATGTTGTTATCTATTGGAGCATGGTGTGATTGAGATTACTTATGATTTAAATGAATTGGACTTGGTAGAATATGAATGTTGAGATAGATATATAAGTGTAGATTATTATCCGTACTATATAAAGATGGGCTGTGTGCGATACCATCGTTTATGTTATCAATTGGTGGGCTATGTGCGATACCACCGTAAATATTCTTGTTGGTGGGCTTTGTGCGTTACCATTCTGTTCAAGACAAATAGTTGGCTAAGTGCGAAACCACCGAGTGTTTGATAGTTTTTTTTGAATGACTTATCGTAAATTTGTGATGTGTTATTTCATGTGATCTTGTGTGATAAGTGCAGGGATGTATGATAATTAATAAGAGCATTTGGTTGTGATATGGTTGAAATGTGGTAAGAAAAGAATGAGTAAGCATGATCTTGAATTGTGGAATGCTTTTATTTATTGTGAGATGCTATATATTGATTAGCACCTGTCATGATGTTTATTGTTTACTTGTAAACTTACTAAGCTTTAAAGCTTACTCCCTTTTCTTTCCCATTGTTTTATAGTGTACAAGAGTCGGGGTAGGATACGAAGTTAATTGGAAGACCACCCACACTATCGGCTCATCTCGGTATATTTAGATTTAGCATTTTGAATATGGCATGTATAGGGGCTAGACTAGGTGATGTGTTTTGTTATTTTGGCCAAGTGTGTATTGGCTCCTTGTAGATGAATTCCTTTGTATATTGCCATAGTTAGTGACTCTTTACTATCAATCAATGAAATGAAAGGTTATTCATAAGTGTGTAAAGTATATGGTGTGGTTGTTTGGTATGAATATGTATTCAAAGTTTTGATGATAGAAGAGGAATTAAACTTGAGTGAATTAGGGTGATAAAAGAGCTTGGCAAATAGCCTTGTTTTTGTCCACACGGGTAGGCACACGGGCGTGTGTCTAGGCCGTGTGTGATACACAGTCAACCCCATGGGTGTGTGGTTAGGCCATGTGTCCCATGCATGTTTGTTTTACAAGTCCGTAAGCTCAGTAGTAAACACACGGGTAGAGACACGGCCGTGTGTCTCAGCCGTGTGGAAGGCACAGCCAGGGACATGGGCGTGTGCACAGGCCGTGTGAAGTCTGCACCTTGAAATTGGAATTTAATTTATCACACGGTCGAAGGACACGGGCGTATGACAGGCCGTGTGATGCAAGTCAAAGGCGACCACGGGCTAGAAACACGGGCGTGTGACAGGCCGTGTGTTGCAAGTCAATGTCAACCACGGGTGTCGAACACGGGCGTGTGATATGTGGCACTGGCGTACCCCTCCCTCCACACGGGCGTGTGGTCCTGTTCTAGCAAAATTGTTATAAGTCTTCCGAAGTTCCCGGTTTGATTTCGAGGTCCTCTGTTTGTATGATTAAGGCCCCGTAGGCCGTCATAAGAATATTATGAATGTGATTGTAAAGTTTTAAATTGGGACTGAACGTGATAATCCAGTATTGTATGTTTAAGCGAGATAAGACCAGTAATGCCTCGTACTCGGTTCCGGTATCGAATACCAGTAAGGGGTGTTACAAAGACCACATCTGGGACGTTGGCATCGATTTATTATTTACGTGTAAGACCATGTCTGGGACATTGGCATCATATATAATTTCATGTAAGACCCTGTCTGGGACAGTGGCATCGATATTTGATTACATGTAAGACCACGTCTGGGACGTTGGCATTGTATGAGCTCTCAGAGATATCCGAGTATCCTTATGAATTTCGAACGGTTCAACAGGCACTCCGAGATATGAATGATTATGTGAAATGTGTATCCGATGCAGGTACGTTTGAAATGTATGCAAAGTTCGAGTATGAAAAGTAAGTATATGTGAAATTTTGGAATTGAGATACATGTATGAAAACATTGAAATAAAATGTGCTATGATCAAATGAACTACATGGAGATGTGATATGTTTGTAAGCAAATTATTAAGAATAATTGAGTCAAAGGAGAAACATGAAATTGCTATTGTATTATACCATAGTTTTTGTGAATGAAATGGTTTATAAATGTACTATAAGAAGAGTTTATTTGTATATAGATTACTAAGCTTTTGAAAGCTTCTTTGTGTGTGTTCGCATTGTTTTATAGATTATCGAAGCTACTGGAAGCTCGGGGATCGTCGAGGATCATCACCACACTATCAAACTATATTTTGGTACTCTTTTGAAATGTACATATTGAAGTATGGCATGTATAGGCTAGAGAACTTATGTTATGATTTGAAATATGTAAATATATATGTAGCCATGTGATGTGGCTTGTCAATGTATGTGATTATGGATGAGTTTAGTCCATGTTATGTGATGTAAAGGTTAGTATGTTTTTGTTGAGAGGTTAGAATATTGAAAATGAAATGTTTTGGTTTTTTTTGTCGTAAAATGATTCTTGTTGGATGCTTGTAGGTATGACCCAAAATGGGTGGCAATTTGGCCTTACAAATGGCCTATAATAGCCCACATGGTTGAGCACACGGGCGTGTGTTCTGACCTTGTCCTTCACTGTCCTAATTCGAAATAAGTCAGACTTGCACACGGGCCAGACACACGGGTGCGTGACAGGCCGTGTGATTCAAGTCAGTGTTGCACATGGGCTAAGCACACGAGCGTGTGATAGGTCGTGTGATTTTAGTCAGTTTTGTGCACGGGCCGAGGCACGGGCCAAGGCACGGTCGTGTGAAGCAAACGGCCTAGCCACATGGGCGTGTGCCCTGTTTTGAAAGAAAATATTCTAAGCTTCGTAATGTTTCCGTATGAGATCGGTTTGGTCCCAAACCCTCTCTAAAGCATGTTTAAGGTCTCGTAGACCTTCTAAAGGGACAAAGTGATTGTGAATGGTGATGATTTGTTGATGCATAATGTATGTTTGTGAAATATTTGTGAAATGTTCCGATAAGTCTGGTAATGCCTCTTAACCATAGTCTGGTGACGGACACGGGTTAGGGGTGTTACAATTGGTTTGTATCAGAGCTAGGGTTTAATCGATTCTAGGACTAACGTAGAGTATGTGAGTCTAGCTTTACATGCCATATAATTGAACTGTGATTGTGTGATGAATCCTGACAGATAAAATGTGTTTTTGTATAGTAAATTGATCCTGAGGGATCCATAGCTGACGATGTTGAAAGTAATGTGCCTGCTCCCGCTCAAGGGACAGCTCCGTCTGATTCTAGACCGGTTACTAGCGGTCAGGAAGGAGAGGCTAAACAAGCCTTCTTCCAAATGATGAATGAGTGGTTCACTCAGTATATTAGAACAAATCCGACTGTTCCTCAACCTCCGCCCCCGTAAGTTCCTGTAGCACCTCAAGTTATAGATCTGATTCTTCTGAATAAACCTCCGGTTGATAAGATTAGAAAGTATGGGGCTAAAGAATTCCGTGCTACCACTGATGATGATGCTGAGAGAGCTGAGTTTTTGCTTGAGAATACGATTCGAGTATTTGATGAGATGTCGTGTACCCCTGACGAATGTGTGAAATGTGCTGTTTCTTTGTTGAGAGATGCAGCTTACAAATGGTGGAAAACTTTGACTTCTGTTGTTTCGAAAGAACGAATTACCTGGGATTTCTTTCAATTAGAATTCTGGAAGAAATATATCAGTGAGAGATTTATTGATCAAAAGTGAAAAGAGTTTCTTAAATTGAAATAGGGCCGTATGTCTGTTACAAAATACGAGTGAGAATTTGTGAGACTGAGCCAGTATGCACGAGAATGTGTCTCGACTGAGGCAATAATGTGTAAAAGATTTGAAGATGGCTTGAATGAAGACATCCATTTGTTAGTTGGAATTCTGGAAATAAAAGAGTTTGTTGTGCTTGTTGATCAAGCATGTAAAGCCGAGGAACTCGAGAAAAATAAAAGAAGAGTTGAATCAGAGGCTAGAGATGTGAGAAAGAGATCCTCAAGTAAATCATTTCAGTCTCCATCAAAGAAATTTCCAGATGAGTATAGTCGTTCAAAGGCTAATGCGGGACATTCGAGTAGATATCGTGCTAGATCACATTCGAGTCTCCGAACTCTAGCTACTTCGGGCAATGTTAGATCTAAGCGACCCGAGTGTAGACATTATGGTAAAAGGCATTCGGGCAATTGTCAATTAAAGGATCGAGCTTGCTTCAAAGGTGGATCTTTAGATCATTTTATCCGAGACTGTCCTGAGTCCGATGAGCAAGAGATTGTACAGAATTCGAAGTCGAATAATGCTTCAGCTAGAGGTAGACCTCCCAGAAACGCAGGAAATACGAGTGGTAGCCAGAGAGCTACAAAAGATTCAGCTGCGAGATCTGAGGCGAGAGCACCTGCCAAAGCTTATGCTATTCCCGCTCGCAAAGAAGCTTCGTCTCCAGACGTTATTATTGGTACTTTTACTCTTTATGATACTTCTGTGATTGCATTGATAGATCCAGGGTCTACTCATTCATATATATGCATGAACTTAGTATCCAGTAAGACTTTTCCTATAGAGTCTACTGAGTTTGTAATTAGAGTATCAAACCCCTTAGGCAAAAGTGTCCTGGTTGACAAAGTATGCAAGAATTGTCTGTTGATGTTTCGAGATATCTATTTTTCGGCTGATCTAATGTTATTACCCTTTGATGAGTTTGATATAATTCTGGGTATGGATTGGCTAACATTGCATGATGCTGTTGTGAATTGCAAAATGAAGAATATTTATTTGAGATGTCAGAAAAATAAGATAATACAGATTGAGTCCAGTGATTTAAATGGGTTACCGGCTGTAATATCTTTGATGAAAGCTCTGAATTATGTGAAAAAGGGATGTGAAGCTTATTTTGCGTATGTGATTGATACGAAAGTGATAGAAACGAAAGTTGAAACTGTGCCTGTAGTTTGTGAGTTCCCTCGTGTGTTTCCTGAAGAATTATCGGGATTACCTCCGATACGAGAAGTTGAGTTTAGTATTGAATTAGTGCCGGGGATGACCCCTATCTCAATAGCTCCGTATATAATGGCTCTGACAGAATTGAAAGAATTAAAGTCTCAGTTGCAAGAGTTGATTGAAAGAGGATTTGCACGGTCGAGTTTCTCACCTTGGGGTGCTCCTGTTCTATTTGTGAAAAAGAAAGATGGCACGATGAGAATGTGTATTGATTATCGTCAGTTAAACAAAGTGACTATTAACAATAAATATCCTCTGCCCAGAATTAATGATTTGTTTGATCAGTTGAAAGGTGCTGCTGTGTTTTCAAAGATAGACCTGAGATCGGGATATTATCAGTTGCGAGTAAAAGATACAGACATTCTGAAAACTACTTTTTGAACGAGGTACGGACAATATGAATTTTTAGTTATGCCTTTTGGACTAACAAATGCTCCTGCTGTCTTTATGGACTTGATGAACAGAATTTTTAGACCGTATTTAGATCGATTTGTTGTTGTATTCATTGATGACATTTTGATTTATTCGCATGATGAAATCGAGCTTGCTGAACATTTAAGACTTGTGCTACAAACTCTGCGTGATAAGCAATTGTATACAAAGTTTAGTAAATGTGAGTTTTGGTTGCTTGAAGTTAGATTTTTGGGGCATATTGTGTCAGCATCTGGTATACGAGTTGATCCGAGCAAGATTTCAGCTATTTTAGAGTGGAAGCATCCGAAAAATGTGTCTGATGTCCGCAGTTTTCTGGGACTTGCTGGTTATTACCGACGTTTTGTAAAAGGCTTTTTCATGATCGCAACTCCGTTGACGTGGTTGTTTCAGAAAGATTTAAAATTCGAATGGTCTGAAAAGTGTCAGAAAAGCTTTGATCAGTTGAAAGCTCTTTTGACTGAAGCTCCAGTTTTGGTACAGCCGGAATCATGTAAAGAATTCGTTATCTATAGTGATGCATCTTTGAACGGTTTAGGTTGTGTTTTGATGCAGGAAGGTAAAGTTATAGCTTATGCCTCAAGACAGTTAAAGCCACACGAAAAGAACTATCCGACACACGATCTGGAGTTGGCGGCTATTGTGTTTGTGTTGAAAATTTGGCACCATTATATTTTCGGTGAGAAATGTCACGTTTATTCTGATCACAAAAGCATAAAATATCTGATGACTCAGAAAGACTTGAATCTGCGACAGAGAAGATGGTTAGAACTGTTAAAAGACTACGAGCTTGTGATTGATTATCACCCGGAAAAGCAAATGTTGTTGTTGATGCTTTAAGTCAGAAATCACTGTTTGTGCTAAGGGCGATAAACACTCATTTAGTTCTATCTGATGATGGTTCAGTTTAGGCTTAATTGAAAGCAAGACCGATGTTTTTACAGCAGATTTGTGATGCTCAGAAAGGTGATAATGAAATGTTAGTGAAACGAGCTCAGTGTAATTTGAACTCTGATTCCGAATTTCAAGTTGATGATGATAATTGTCTAAGATTCCAAGATTGGATTTATGTTTCGAGAAACCCAGAGTTGATTCAGTTTATCTTGAAAGAAGCACATTGTAGTCGCTTATCTGTTCATCCGGGAAGTACAAAGATGTATAATGATTTGAAATAATTTTACTGGTGGCCTGGAATGAAAAGAGATATCTCTGATTTTGTTTCGAAATGTTTGATCTGTCAGCAAGTTAAAGCTGAATACCAAGTGCTATCCGATTTGTTACAACCGGTTATGATTCCTGAGTGGAAATGGGATAGAGTAACGATGGTATAGTTGATAGACTGACAAAATCAGCTCATTTTATTCTGGTAAGAATGGATTATTCGCTTGATAAGTTAGCTGAGTTATACGTTTCTGAAATTATGAGGTTGCATGGGGTGCCACTATCTATTGTGTCTGACAGAGATCCGAGATTTACTTTGGGGTTTTGGAAGAAACTGCGAGAGGCTTTAGGCACGAAATTGCACTTCAGTACTGCTTTTCATCCACAGACGGATGGTCAATCCAAATAGATTATTCAAATACTCGAGGATATGTTGAGATGTTGCATTCTTGAGTTTGAAGGTATGTGGGAATAATATTTGCCATTGATTGAATTCGCGTATAATAATAGTTTTCAATCGAGCATTAAAATGGCACCGTACGAAGCCTTATATTGTCGTAACTGCCGAACACCGTTATACTGGTCAAAGCTCAACGAGAATAAAATTCACGGGGTTGATTTGATTAAAGAGACTGAATAGAGAGTAAAAGTGATACGAAATAATCTGAAAGCAGCGTCTGATCGACAAAAATCATACGCAGATTTGAAACGAAAAGATATTGAATTTGAAATCGGTGATAAAGTATTTTTGAAAGTGTCTCCGTGGAAGAAAATACTCCGATTCGACAAAAAGGGCAAATTGAGTCCGAGATTCATCGGGCCGTATGAGATTATCGAGCGAATTGGGCCGGTTGCTTATAGACTGTTGCTACCATCTGAGTTAGAAAAGATTCATAACATATTTCATGTATCGATGCTTCGACGATACCGATCTGATCTCTCGCATGTGATTTCTCCGTCTGAGATAGAAATTCAATCTGATATGACTTATGAAGACGAACCGATCCATATATTAGCTCGTGAGATTAAAGAATTGAGAAATAAGAAAATTCCGTTAGTAAAAGTAATGTGGCATCGACACGGTGTTGAAGAGGCTACGTGGGAACCCTAAGATGCTATGAAACAACAATATCCGAATCTGTTCAACGGTAAGATTTTCGGGGACGAAAATCCCTAAGGGGGGAGAGTTGTAACAGACCGGTTTATACCTTAGTCAAAATAGTGGTTTCGGGACCACAAATCCGAGTCAAAAAAATATTTTAATCTTATTTTCCATGCTTATAATACATGAACTGATATGTGTGAAAGTTTCGTGATTTAATTTGATCAATTGTGTGTTTAATTTGCAAAAAAAGGGCTTAATCGCGTAAATTGTAAAAGTGACTTACTATTTGTTAAAGTGTTTTAATGCCATGTTCTTTTAATGTGGAGGCCTTAAATGGTAATTAGACCATTGAAATTGTTGATGGACATTAATGGACATCCATTATGAGATTTTATAAGTTTATTAATAAGGTTAATAATGTAATTAGTTAATAAATGTAATAATAAAATAAACCAAGCATGAAATATGGCCATTATAATCCATTTTTGCACCCAAATTGAAGAAAGAAAAGGGTTTTTAAGTTTTCAAGCATTCGGCCCAAATTTTGGTCAATTAGGTATGTGTTTTTGATCCATTTTTGATGATTTTTATATTTTTATGATCGTTGCTTCGAGTTTTCTTAAGCCCATGCCTCAATTTCTAAATTTGATAAAGATTGTGAGTTATGTCATTGATGATTTTGTGATGTTAAATGGTGAAATATGAAAGCCTGATGTTAGATTAATATGTTTTGTCTTTTAATTTTTGATAAATTTGACCATTATGGACTAATTTGTGAAAATGAGAAATCGAAGGACTAAAATGTAAAATAAATGAAATATATGGGCTTATATGAAGTGTAGTAACATTCGACCTAACTTGGGTAAAATGAAATTATGTGTATTTGGTGATTTTATGAAATAGGGACTTAAATGTCAAAATGTGAAAATGTGAAGGCTAATTTGTTAAAATGCCCTAAATATATGTTTATGGATTGAATTGAATGTTTTGGTGAACAAAAGAGTTAAATTTGAATGTGTATAGATCAAGAACCAAAAAAAACAGAACTAGATCAGGGGAAGTCGAAAGTAGTAGAATAGTCGTTCGTTTCCGTTCTTTTCCGTACGTGGTAAGTCTATATACAAATAAATGTGTTTGAGTTGATTTATTCATGCTTATATGAAATTGAATGTGATGAATGATTATGGAAGATGCATATGTGAAATCCGAGAAAGCTTCGACAATGTGTCAGTTTTCGAAAAGCTCTGTATGAACCATAGGAATAGTTAGGATACGTATGTCATGACATAGGATTCTGATATGTGTTATTGTGTAAGACCAAGTCTGGGACGTTGGCATCGATTTATTATTTACGTGTAAGACCATGTCTGGGACATTGGCATCGTATATGATTTTGTGTAAGACCCTTTCTGGGACAGTGGCATCGATATTTGATTACATGTAAGACCACGTCTGGGACGTTGGCATTGTACGAGCTCTCAGAGATATCCGAGTATCCTTATGAATTCCGAACGGTTCAACGGGCACTCTGAGATATGAATGATTATGTCAAATGCGTATCCGATGCAGGTACGTTTGTAATGTATGCAAAATTCGAGTATGAAAAGTAAGTATATGTGAAATTGTGGAATTGAGATACATGTATGAAAACATTGAAATAAAATGTGCTACGATCAAATGAACTACATGGAGATCTGATATGTTTGTAAGAAAATTATTAAGAATAATTGAGTCAAAGGAGAAACATGAAATTGCTGTTGCATTATACCATAGTTTTTGTTAATGAAATGGTTTATAAATGTTCTATAAGAAAAGTTTATTTGTATATGTCTTACTAAGCTTTTGAAAGCTTACTTTGAGTGTGTTTGCATTGTTTTATAGATTATCGAAGCTGCTGGAAGCTCGGGGATCGTCAAGGATCATCACCATACTATCAAACTATATTTTGGTACTCTTTTGAAATGTACATATTGAAGTATGGCATGTATAGGCTAGAGAACTTATGTTATGATTTGAAATATGTAAATATATATGTAGCCATGTGATGTGGCTTGTTAATGAATGTGATTGTGGATGAGTTTAGTCCATGTTATGTGATGCAAAGGTTAGTTTGTTTTTGTTGAGAGGTTAGAATATTGAAAATCAAATGTTTTGGTTGTTTTTGAGTCATAAAATGATTCTTGTTGGATGCTTGTAGGTATGACCCAAAATGGGTGGCAATTTGGCCTTGCAAATGGCCTATAATAGCCCACAGGGTTGAGCACACCGCCGTGTGTTCCGACCATGTCCTTCACTATCCTAATTCAAAATAAGTCAGACTTGCAAACGGGCCAGACACACGGGTGCGTGACAGGCCGTGTGATTCAAGTCAGTGTTGCACACGGGCCAAGCACACGAGCGTGTGACAGGCCGTGTGATTTTAGTCAATTTTGTGCACGGGCTGAGGTACGGGCCAAGGCAGGGCCGTCTGAAGCAAACAGCCTAGCCACATGGGCGTGTGCCCTATTTTGAAAGAAAATATTATAAGTTTCGTAAAGTTTCCGTATGAGATCGGTTTGGTCCCAAACCCTCTTTAAAGCATGTTTAAGGTCTCGTAGACCTTCTAAAGGGACAAAGTGATTGTGAATGGTGATTATTTGTTGATGTATAATGTATGTTTGTGAAATATTTGTGAAATGTTCCGATAAGTCCGGTAATGCCTCTTAACCATAGTCTGTCGATGGACACGGGTTAGGGGTGTTACATCTTGGGTGTGATTTTGGGTGATAAATAAAGCTAGAAATGGCTTTATTTTGTCCACACGGGCAGACACACGGGCGTGTGGCTAGACCGTGTGTGACACAAAGCCTGGTAACACGAGCATGTGGTTAGGCCGTGTGTCTCCTGCACCTTAATTTTGAGAAATAGAATGCTCAGAATTGAGCACGACGCGAGACACGGGCATGTGTCTCAGCCGTGTGGGTGACACGACCTTGAACATGGGCGTGTGTCATGGCCGTGTGAAACCTGCACCCAATTCGAATTAAATTAATTAACCACACGGCCTAGCACACGGGCGTGTGGCATGGCCGTGTGGCACAGGTCAGAGAGCTACCTAGTTTTAAACATGGCCTGCAGCACGGGCGTGTCCCAGGGTCACACGGGCGTGTCCCTTGGACCACACGGGCATGTGAGCCCTGTACCTTGGAAAATTTTGGAATTTCGTGAAAAATTTCCTGAGTTCTCGATTTAGTCCCGACTTGATTTTAGTGCTCGTATTGGGCCTCGAGGGTCCATTTAAGGGACATTATGAATGATCTCGGTGAATGAATAGTAAATTACCTGAATTAATTAATAAATGTTCTGAATGTTCTGGTAACGATTCAAAACCCTATTCCGACGACGGATACGAGTTAGGGGTGTTACATAAATCCTATTTAATTAATATTTAAATTTTACTCAAATTACCCCCATTAAAATTATTTTAAAATTCTTGTTTGACCCAATTGGATTATTTTCACTAATAATTATTTAAAATCTTTAGAATTAATTTCTTGAAATATTTTTTTAATATTCCAGATTATTATTTAATCAATTTTATATGAAATTAACCTTCTAAATTAAATTAAAAATTACTAGAAACCTTATAAATTCCTAGTTTCACACTCGGAACTCAAAAAATATACCCAAAAGTACTATATCCGGTTTAGGGATATTACATGGTTCTTGCAAACTCGTGGAAGATCGAGAGATCCTACAAGGGTAACGACTAGTTGATTAAACAAGAAACCCGAAGCTACAGTTCTTTATGACTACCAAAGCGAGCTAATCACCCGTGCTCAGATTTGATTCAGTTTCCATAGCAAATTTCCCAAAATTTTTCCATTTATATTATTTTATTCTTTTTTTATAAAAATATAAAAAAATATTTTTTTATGTTTAGTCGTAATATAATTTATTTAAAGTACTAATTAGCTCTATTTATGCTTAGGTTAGGATTAATTTAGTGTTCGCCTCCCTTGGGTACAATCCTCGGAGTACTCACCTACTTCGTTATAACTATATTACAACCTGACTCGTATACTTACGGACACCGTCTATTTGACATATTTTGTGTAGGATTTTTACTCTGGACGTTGGTATGTCTGAAGGCGGTCACCCACCTGTGGGGTTTCTCGTACTGGTAGCCCTAGCTGTATACCTCTAACTTGAAATCATGGCATACTTACTATATTCGTTTCAAGGTGGAATCTATTGGATGTCATAGCCTAATTATGGTCTTATACCCTTCTTACCTCTTTCTCTCGTCCTAGCGGACTTATCCGTGTTTGTTGTCTCGACGAACTTCATCTTCGTTCTGTGTTTACTATCCCTGCGGACTTTGCCTTTGTTCTGTGTTTACTATCTCGATGGACTTTCTATGTATGGATGCCATGGAATCTTTCATCCATGGTCTTACATCGTTTCGCCATCTTGACGTATTACGCTATGATGCCATGGAGTCTTACATCAATGGTTTTAATCATCATACATGGTTGTCATATCGTCTTTCATCTATGGTCTTACACCGTATACCTTATATCATTTACCTTGCTGGCATAGCATCTTCCATCCATGCTTCCATGACATCTTTCATCCATGGTCTTACACTACATACCTTTACCAGACTGCCATAGCCTCTTTCATCTATGGTCTTATGTCATATATCGTCATCACAGTGTCACCCAACATTGACGCTCAAACACGGCAGTGTTCCATCCACAAAGTCCAAAGCTTCGGCCGAGGCGATAACTAATGGGTTCTCTTTCTATTCCCATCCTATCTTCCTCTAGCCCCTTAAGGTTTCCCACATTTATGCAACACATGCTTATATTATCATGCTTCATGCTTAGAGAACCATGGCCTACTTAAACAACGTAAATCATAACAGTGTGTTTGGAGTTTGAAACTCATCTGAATCATCATCGTTTCCTGAACTTTAGCTTCTTCGAACACCATAATGTCCATTCTCTTAGCAACAATGATTTTTCGTAATTTTGTGTAGAAAATTAATTTAAAATACAAGCATTTTCATTATATTTTAGTTAAGTTTTCATAGTTTTATTTACATTTAATAAAATGTGCAAATTGAGTCTTTTATTGACCTTAGGGGCCAAATGAGGCCTAAGGGTGAGCTAACACACTTCGTGAGTGTGCAGGAGACAAATAAAAGGTGCACTAAACGGATATCGGTCCCTATATCGCAACACAGATGACTCAATGTCGCAACATAGCGAGCAAAATGGAGAAAACGCAAGATTGCCTTTGATTTTGCGGCACAAATTGAGGGTGTCTCGACATACCCCTGAATATAGCTGTAGAGGAGTATAATGGTTGCTTTTTCGTGACATAGGTCCTATTGTGTCGTGACATCGACTCTATGATGGAAACAACATGCGAAGCATGGGCATGTTGGTTTGTACAATCAAACTTTAAGCTTGGGAATGTCAGCTTACCAAGGGTTAAGGACGACGGCCACCTGAAAGCTAAAAATAGGCTCATTTGTCACTTGTTATGGACATCATTCCTTTAGCCCAGATTCTCTCTTGTAAATTTAGTTTAGCTTTCTTTCTTTCTTAGGGTTTTAGATTTATTTCAATTGTTCTTGTTCATTTTAAGAGATATGAATTGTGAAAGTATTCAAACTCTGTGGATTCATGCTTAATTTCAATACAATCAGGCTCTTTGATTTACTCTATCTTGTCGATTTAATTACATGCTTTCTCTTAACATTGATTATATATTGTCTATGGAAGCCATGAAGAACCAAACTTTCTATGGGGGATTGGTGGGAGGAGGTATGATCTGTTAACTATTTTGTAGGGTTACTCAATGGACCAACTGTTTGGGAAATGAAGAACGTGAAATAAACCCTAGGCCTGACAACCCCAGGAAGTCATCAAGGTAGGAATTAACACAAAATTGGTATTGCTTATCTGTCAACACCTTAATCCCAAGCCAGTCTAAACTGTGAGGTCGAAAGACAAGTAGTTCTTACTGACTCGTTATTTTAGTGGAAGATTGGAAGATCCTGCTAAGGTAGTGGCTGGTTGATTGACGAGGAACCCAAAACGACAATTGACGAAGATTACCGAAGTGATCTAATCACCCAAAATCTGATTTGATTTATTTTCCCTTTTTAATATCTTTTTATGTTTTTTTTGTTTTTATTACTATTATTATAAAACCCTAAAAATCATTTATTTCATATTTTGTACTATAACTGATTTAAAAATATTAATTTGATCTTTTAGTGTTTAGGTTAGAATTGATCTAGCACTCGCCTCCCTTAGGTACGATCCTCGGAGTACTCACCTAATTTGATGTAAAATTATATTACAACTCGACGCGTATACTTGCGGATACTGCCTTGTCTTTCTATATTTTATTGCAATATTCACACTCTGGACGTTAATATGTCCAAAGGCCGTCAAATTGTTGGAGTCGTTGCTGGAGGAGACAATGTCACTAGGTTAATTTTAATTTTTGCACGTAAAAGAAAAATTAGGAAATTTCTCAATTATAGATACAATTTTATTTATTGTTACTAATCTCTTCTTTCTATGTTAGAGTATGACTCGTAGTAGGGGCATGTCTATTGTAGCAGCCATAGATCCAGAGATAATAATTAGAAGAAATCACCATCAGCAATAGTAGATGCAAGATCTATCACTACCTACTGCAGGTAACGTACCACGAGAAAATCCACTATTTAGTGACGTTGGCGATAACTTTTAGGAAATCCACCAGCACCACAGTTACCCACAAATGGACATATGGCTTGAAATGAAAGAATCGCAAGGGATTATGCCTTACCAAGCCTGGACATGGTTTAGGAAAGTATAGCAAGGTCGATGATTACAACTAGTAATTTTGAGATAAAACTGACGATGATTCAGATGATTTAGAATAATCTGCAGTTTAGGGGTGCTATGACAGAGGACCCTAATCAGCATTTAAAATGGTTTCTTCAATGCTGTGACACTTTTAAGTATAATGGGGTAACTGATGACACTATTCATCTTCGGTTGTTCCCCTTTTCTTTAATTGATAACGCCTTTTCTTGGGTAGACTCGTAGGAACCATGGTCTATCACGACATGGGATGAACTAACTGGAGATTTCATACAAAAGTTCTTCCCGATTAGCAAAGCAGTTCCACTAGGAAGAGAGATTGTTGTTTTATGATAGATGGAGGGATAAAGTTTCTATGAGGCATGGGAACATTTCAAAATGTTGATTTAAAAATGCCCGCACCATAGATTTCCTGAGTGGATGCGACTGCAGGTATTTTATAATGGGTTGGATGCAAATGCACGAGCTGGATTAGACGGATCAGCTAGAGAAACCCTTATGAATAGAATATATGAGGATGCATATGAAATCATTGTGAACATGGCATTAAACTCCTATCAGTGGCCAATTGAATGATTCACATATGGTTAGGAACCCACCACAGCAAAAGCTATCCAAGAAGATGACAAGTATCAACAGTTAGTGGATAGAATCAATCATATCGAATCTGCTTCTACATCGTCTATGCATGGGGGAGACAAACCACTCTTTCACTATATCAAAAGTCCTACCGAGGATTTAATTTACATTCGGAATAGGGGTGGAAACCCTTATTTGAATACATATAATCCCGGCTGGAGAGATCATCCGAATCTGAGATGGGGAGGGAATCAAGGAGCAGGTAATAATTCAAATCAGGCAAAAAACACTAATTATCAACCTCCTTATTTGTAGAAACCGTAGGATAGGGCCAAACCAAATGACCATATTGCATGTGGTCAACGTCTGGATATAATTAAAGGAGAGATGCAGTTAATGAGAACGGATGCCAAGCAGGTGTAGTCTGAGTGCACCAATTCAACAAAAAACATTAAATAAACACGATGATCAAATGAGCCAATAGATGAGCATGGTGGGTGACATCAAAAGACAAATTCGCACAGGTATTCCCAAAAACACGAAAGATAATCCATGGAGAGAAGGTAAGGAGCACGTGAAAGCAATTGCACTTCGATCGAGCAAAGTACTAAGTAGCCTAGAAGCCACTATTCCACATACAATTGTGGAGAATAATGATGATCCTCAAGAGGTATTCGTAGAACCATAATATGAGCCAGAATCAAAGGAGGTAATCACACTGGAAGCGGTGACAGAGAAGGAAATAACTAAAGATTCTGTCGATGCAAAAATCTCATTCCTTTCAAGACTAGAGGAAAAACAAAAGCGGGATGAGTATGAATTTTTAAGTTTCCTAAACATGTTTAAAACATCAAATGTTATCCTACCTTTAATTGAGTTTATTAAAAAGGTTCCCAAGTACTCTAAGTTTTTAAAGGAGATGATGGCTAGGCATAAGAAAATTAAGGTAAGAGAAGAAGTTAATTTAAATGCTTCCTGTAGCGTGATTATTTCAAGATAGGTACCTCAAAAATTGAAAGAACCAGAAGTTTTACTATACCCATAGAGATAGGGAGTATTAATTTTAATATAGCTCTATGTGATTTAGGAGCTAGTATTAATTTGATGCCTCTATCAATTTTTGAAAAACTCAGGTTAGGGATCTTAAAACTATTCAGATAACATTATAGTTGGCGGACAGGTGTTAGTACATCTAAAAGGGGTATTAGAATATGTGTTAGTTAAGATATAAAGTTTTATTATCCTTGAAAATTTTGTGGTGCTTGATTTCAAAGAAGATCGTGAGATACTGGTCTTATTAGGAAGACACTTTTTGGCTACTTTGAGGTCTACCATTGTTTTAAAAAAGAACGAATTAACCATGAAAATCAATGGTGAGACAAAAATATTTAAATGCGGCCATCAATTTAGTGAAGAGGAAATTAAAAAAATGTTAAGAGAATAGTGTAAAAAAGTATCTATTTTTAACGTTCCCAGATTAAGGGACACAATTCCTCTTATACAAACAGACAGAATAAAAAGGTTCAAGGAAAGAGACAAATAGAAGAAGGTGGAATGCCACGACAGATGATGGACTAATATTGATAGAATGAGAAGATCGTTCGTCTGTGAACTGACAATACTATTGGATGAATCTGGCAGTAAAACTTAAAATTATTTGGATTGCTTAAATTTTTGTAAATTATTGTATATTTAACTAACCCCATAGTTTAGATTCTCACTTTTTAATACATGTTCATTGTAGACCAAAACATCCCCAAGATGGAAATTTGGGTAGAAACAGTCGGTGTCGTAACACGACAACCTTGTGTCACGACACTACGCGTAGGATATGAAATTTGATGAAAAGCATATCAACGTTGTGACGTGGCATCAACGTGTTGCGACATAGTAGACAGTTTCCCTAAGATGTCCAAACTGACGGATTATCGTGACACGGAACCCTTGTGTCATGACAACGGTACACTTCCAGGGATGTCACGACATGGAACCCTGTGTCGCGACATTGCTACAATTTTTCTGTAGAGTTAACCCAACCTAATTGCACAACCCAGCAGCTAAAACTTAGTTTTATCTGACTCTTACCATTTAAAACAGCTATTCTTAACCCTAATACCCCTTATAAACATACTTAACATCCCCTTAACCTCTTAATCCTATAAAATCTCTTAAAACTTCTCAAACCCTAAAATCCTAAATCCAAACTCCTTCTTGCAACTAGTAAGAATCCCTCATCATTCAAGATCTTTCAGTGTAACAAACGAACGGAGCACATAAAGGAACCATTTACCAACGAGAACGACAATGACTTCAAGATTTCTTCGAGGTTAAGGGTTCCTAACTCAAACTTTTTATTGTTTTATTGGATATTGCTTTATTTGGTTCTTTGTTTAAACATGCCTCCTTGAAAAGTTAAAAAAACCAATGAACCTGAACCATCGAATGGGTCCAAACCCCTCTAATTTCACAAACCCAAATATTGGAAAATATTTTACTGAACTACAAGGAAAAACCTTTATCCAAAAAAGGGGATTTGATCCGTCGATGATCCTATGTAAGGAAATATGTCATTTAGTAAGATATCATAGGTGGCAACGTTTTTAGATGATCCCAAAAGAGAATGTTGTGGTCCCTATTGTTCAGGAGTTTTATGCGTCTTTATAGGACCAAGGGTCTAGAAATACTGAAAGCCATATGTGGGATATGGTACTTGCGCGGGGGAAAGAAGTACGAGTTACCGCTCAAATTATTTGGGACTTTTATAATGCTCCATACTCTGAGAATGATTTTATTGATGAAATTGATCTAGAATATTTTCAAGATATAGATATGGATAGTATTATAAACTTTTTGACTAAAGGGAAGGGTGAATGGAAATATCGCGTAGGTACTAATATTCCAATATCTTTTCATCAAGCAATTATGTTTCCTAAAGCTAAGATGTGGATTCAATTTTTGTGCACACGAATAGTACCTGCTTTAAATGTTTTTAACGTTAATATTTTTAGAGTTTTACTTTATGCTATTTTGTAGAAAAAGCAGGTCTACATCGGTAAATGGATCTACCAAAACATGAAGATATGCATTAGCGGCCAAAAGGTTGGAGTTTTCTTTCCCCATATAGTGACACCCTTATGAAAAAAGGTGGGTGTACCTATGACATCCACTGAGCAGCAGCTGAAACCTTCTAGAAGTATCATCGAGGACACCTTATTCCAACAATACATTGACCTGTGAGCCAAACATATACATGATTGAAACAGGTGACAGCAAGAAGTGATAGCTACACTAGCTTCATCCCAGAGGTTGACACAAACACAACAAGAAGTTGGTGAGAGTAGTCATCCAAAGCTAGATTGGATGATTTAGTGGATGCAAGAATCGGGACCAATTTTTCAAGAATTTGCTAGGCAAAACAACATCTGTGTCCCCAATTATACACCGCACATGTTTGGGCCAACAAATATGGAACAAGAAGAAGAGGGGCAAGATAGCGAGGAGGATGAAGGAATTGAGGAGTTGGATTTTGAAGAAGATCATTGAACATTTTTATTTTTAGGAAAACTTGTATTAATTTTTGGATACTTTTAATTTTAACCTTGTAGGAGTAGGACTCATAATAGTTTTTTTCTTTATTATTGCATTTTGTTTAAATTTCTATGTAGGAACCCAACACGAATGAGACACAAATAATTCGAGCTTAACATGATCAAAGGAGGAAGCACCCACCATTAGTAGTTGGAGCGACCATGACCAATCGGGTAACATCTTTCCTTATCTATTAATGGGCTACACATAGAGGAAAAGGTGTCAACTAAAGTGTGGGGGGTAACATAGAAAAATTGTGTATTTTTAATTTCTACATTTTTCTTTGATTTTTTTCTTGTCCTTGGTGTGCTTGAGATTGTAAAAATACAAATGATTTGCATGTACATAGGTTGCTTGTGCTTACAAATAAAATTGGCATGATGGTAGGGGATTTTAACTTTTTTTTATTGGACTACTAAAGATCTATATGTTACACTATAAATAGGCATTAAGCAATCAACTATACCTAGTGATATAGAAAATACAAGGAAACGAGCATGTTAGTACGAATGATAAATGGTTGAATTTGTATTTGTATTTGTTTGGTTGATTAAGTTTGTGCATGCTGAGAAATTTAAGGATGACATAAGGCATTGTTTGAAACACATGCAGAGCCAAAAAGCTGACCTATTTGTATTTCCCCTTTAGTATAAATTTTTGAACTTGTTGACACTTCATGATTAACCTCACTATAGATCCCAAGCCTGATAATGTTAATTTGTGTTTTCCCTTTTTCTTTAGTCCTGCATCTCACGACTATAGACTTTTGGCTATACGTATTGAGGGTTAAGTAGTACATCACAGTGGAGTTTGTAAAAATAGAGTGAAATAGGAAAGATTGGTGTGATATAGGAACTATAAGTTAGCCTAATGTGAGAAACAAAAAGAAAAATCATAAAAGAAAATTAGTACGAGTAGAGAATGTCCTAAACCAACGAAAAGAAATTCATGAGTGAGATGTATTGAAAAAGAGAAAAGTGACACAGTCACAAAAGAAAGAAAAACTCGTTCATTAGTGCACAAAAACTTGTAAGGCTAGCTGTAGTTACTTTGTCATACTATGACTTACTATATATGGAGAGACAAGGAAGGTAAGAGAAGGAGAAATAAGGCGGTGAGCGGGTAAGGGTCAATAAGGGGGGAAGATTAGGGATCAATGCATTATGTCAAAATATTTTCGTATTTGTAACCCTCTTGATGCTTTCTATCTTTGAACTCCATACCTGTCCTAAGCCTCAAAACGTTACAAGCCGAAAAGTCCTATGTGACATTAATATCATGATACACGAATGGACATCATAGTAAACATATGCATAAATGACTATTTGTATTCTTCTCGGATAATCAAAGTACTTGTATAATTTATTAATGGATCTCTATAGGTGAGACCCTTAATACTTGTATATTTTGTAGCATACTGAACTTAGATGTTTGTGATCAAAAGTGGTAAGTCAATTACCCATCATGTTAAAGTTGTTAGTAAGCATAAAATGCCTAAGTCATATGCTCCGAAGTCAATACCTATATGATATTTTCTCAAGGGTTGTCGTTTTTATTTCTTGTTTTTGTTTATGTTGCTCGAGGACAAGCAATGGCTTAATGTGAGGAGTTTCATCTATCGTAATTCAGTTTAGCAAATTAAACTAGTTTTCACATTTAAGGAGCTTGAATACAATCATTTTTGTTATGTTTTAGTTAAGTTTTCATAGTTTTATTTACATTCAATAAAATGTGAAAATTAAGTCTTTTATTGACCTTAGGGGCCGAATGAGGCCTAAGGGTGAGCTAACGCACTTTGTGAGTGTGCAGGAGACCATTAGAAGGTGCACTAAATGGATACTGGTCGCTATGTTGCAACACTGATGACTCGATATCGCAACATAGGGAGAAGAATGGAGAAAACTCAAGACTACCTTCAATTTCGCGACACAGACTGAGGGTGTCACGACATCAACTCTATGATGGAAACAACACACGGAGCAAAGGCGTTTTGGTCTGGACAATTAAACTTTATGCTCGGGAATGTAAGTAAACCTAGGGTTAAGGATGACAGCCACTTGTAGGCTATAAATAGGCTCATTTGTCACTTGTTATGGACATCGTTCCTTTAGCCTAGATTCTCTCTTTAAATTTAGTTTAGCTTTCTTTCTTTCTTAGGGTTTTAGATTTATTTCAATTGTTCTTGTTGATTTCAGAAGATCTAAATTTTGAAATCATTCAAACTCTATGGATTTGTGCTTAATTTCAATACAATCAGGCTCTTTGATTTACTCTATCTTGTCGATTTAATTAGCATGCTTTCTCTTTACATCGATTATATATTATCTATGGAAGGCATGAGGAACTAATCCCTCTATGAGGGATTAGCGAGTCGAGTTATGATCTGTTAACTATTTTGTAGGATTATATATTGTCTATGGAAGCCATGAAGAACATCAAACAAACCCTAGGACTAACAACCCCAGGTAGTCATCAAGGTGGGAATTAACCCAAAATTGATATTGCCCATCTATGAACACCTTAACCCCAAGCCAGTCTGAACTATGAGGTCGAAAGGTAAGTAGTTATTGCTGACTCGTTATGTTAGTGGAAGATCAGAAGATCTTGTTATGGTAGCAACTAGTTTATTTATGAGGAACCCGGAATGACAGTTGATGGAGATTACCGAAGCGAGCTAATCACCTACAATCAAATTTGATTTATTTTCCCTTTTTAATCTCTTGAATTTTATCTTTTTATGTTATTTTGTTTTTATTACTATTATTATAAAACCCTAAAAATCTATTATTTCATATTTTTCGTACTATAACTAATTTAAAAGTATTAATTCGATCTTTTAGTGTTTAGGTTAGAATTGATCTGACACTCGCCTCCCTTGGTTACGATCCTCGAAGTACTCACCTACTTCGTTGTAAAACTATATTACAACTCGATTAGTATACTTGCAAATACCGCCTTGTTTTTCAATATTTTATTACAGTATTCACACTCTGGATGTTAGTACGTCCAGAGGCGGTCAAACAACTAAGCATTCCAACCAAAAACCATGGGTTATACTCCATATGCTTAACTTAAACTCATTTTCCAAAAACATGCAGAACCCTCAAAATAGTTATGATGTTCTTAACTTTAACTTACATACACAAAAGTGTTAAAAACCTTACCCTCTTCCTGGTTTCCCTACTTTTCCAGGTTCATACTCATGAAGTCTACTCCATGTCAAACCTTCCATCACAACTACTTTTTGGAACTACCAAAGAAGATGAAGAACGGGAGAAATGAATCAGAATTAGGAAGAAAATCATCCATGGGAAGCCATCTCCTGCTATTTATAGCCCTTCCCCCGCTCTTACCAACCTTATGAGTACCATACAATTCTAAATATTATGTCTCCCACTAAGGAACCGGCTGGTTCTATCCTAACCAACCTAAAATTGGATCTCAACAATGTCCAATTCAGTTTTTAGCTTTCTCGCTTCTTCCAATATATGCTGCCAGCTTCTGGTCTTTTTCAATTTAGTCTTTTATTTATTCTTAACTTCAGGTTATTAAAAATCTGGGTCTTACATTTCTCATGTGGAAGTGCCAAGGAAATATGGGATAAACTAGAGGTAATCTATGGAAACAAGAAGAATGAAAAGGAGATTAAGAAGCCTTGTAAGAAAGAAAACTCAACTAGTGGCAAACAAATTAAAGATGAGCAATTAAGTGAAAGTCACCCCTCAAATCCAAAGGTGATGTGTTTCATGGCTTTTGAAGAGCAAGATGTATCTTCTAATTCACATTATTTAAATTTATTTTCTTTTGATGAACTACAATATGCTTCCAATGAGTTAGTATCGGAATTTGATGATAATACATGATAATTATCTAAATTAAAATACCATTTTGCCCCTCAACTTTCATTACAATTCCTTCCTTAAGTATCACTTAATTTAGTAAAATCACAATTTAGTCCCTCTCATTTCTTCAATTTAGTCCCGACTTACTAATGTATTTCACATTTTGGTTCTTTCCTTTTTAGAATTTTTACGCTTTTAGTCCTTCAACTTTTTGAATTTACACTTTAACCCCTCAAGTTTTACTTAATTTCACTTTTAGCCCCAATACTTTTTACCTATTTAAAATTTAATCAATGTCTTGAATTAATATTTCACAATGTTACACTTTTCCCAACTTTCTCCTATACCTAACTATCTTCTTTACTTAACACTAATAATTCTTTTTCTATTTCATATTCTTTCGAAATTTGCACTGTTTACAATTAAAGAGGTTTGGGGATATTCGTCATACCCTTCGGGATTGTTCTTATGCGAAGGAAATTTGGAAACAAGTCATCCCTTCCAATCATTTTGATAGTTTCTTCGTTGGTAATATTTCTGAGTGGCTGCTCTCGAATTTGCATTTTCAACCTTCCGTTGGTGCAAATATCTCTAATTGGACTTGCCTTTTTGGGATTCTTCTTTGGCACGTTTGGAAGAACCGGAACTTGATCATTTTCCAAGGGAATTCTATGAGTACTAAGTACATCATCAATACCTCTTATAGTTGGGCGAATCATTTTGCCTTTTCTCAGATTACAGCGATGGACTACCAGCCAAATAAATCTTCTATTCATTAGAACTCAGGTACGTGTTTCTACCTTAATACAGACGGCGCTATTCACTCTGTGTCTGGTTTTTCTGCTGCAGGAGGAGTTATACGTGATGGTAGAGGACAGTAGATCTTAGAGTACAATCGACCTTTGGGGAAATGTACAGCAACGGTTGCTGAGCTATGGGGAATATTGGATGGGTTACTTCTCCTTTAGAAACAAGGCTATGCTGAGGTCATTATTCAATCTGATAACCTTGAAAATGTTATCTCTATTTTTGGAAGCAAGCCTGATGACCCAAAAAGCTCTCTAATAAAAAGGATTCAACAAATTCTAGCATTTGAAGAGAAGTGGTCTTTGAATTATGTTCCAAGAGAATTCAATCTGGTAGCAGATGCTTTAGCAAAAATGGCTTTAACAAGGAGCGAAACATTACACATGTTTGAGGATCCCCCTTTGGAGATTAAAGAGATAATGAAGGAAGACTGTACTCTCGATAATATGTCTAGGAATTAATCTTTGTATTTCTTTGTTTCATTTACCAAAAATAAATAATAGTAATGAATAAAATATATCAATCATAAAAAAAATTTAAATATTTTGCTATTATAATCTTAATCCACCATAAATATGTAATGTTAGAAAGAAAACTTACGTGACTACTTACACGAAGCTGTTGAAAATACTTCAATTAATTGTAGAATCTTTTATTTGTGAAATATTAAGTATACATTTTTTTATCATATTTTGTAAAAATTAATATTATTTGATATATTTTACTTAATTATTTGAATTAACATATACATTACACAAGAAAAAACTAGTGTATATATATGGTAAAAATGTGACAATAAAAGGAATGCTAGAAATAAAGATTTTATTTACTTTATTAAGGTAGAAATAATGATTTTATTTGGATATATTTCCATATCAAGAAATGTACATAAGCTTTATAAGGAAAATACAGCAAATCATATAATACACTGAAAACCTCACCTTTAAATAACCTTGTTTACACCCACCTTTCAATTCACCACAAGTTTAATTTCTCTTAAATAAACCCCCAAAAAATATTATGGAAAAATCTGGTCCTTCGAATATTAAATTTCTCATTCTTTTGCTAATTGTATCATGTAAGTTCTTATCTTACTCTTATTCAATATTAACTAATCAATGGTTAAATTATAGTTATTCAATTCATGCTATTTGTTCAAGCCAACCTCCTATCTTCAGTAAAATTGAACTGTAGTTGTAATATATATATATTTGCAGCGATGATGTTTTCAATGGTACCTAGGACTCGAGGGCAAATACATTTGCCATGCAGCAGTGAAGATGATTGCAAAGCAATTGAGTGTCAAGGGGGAACCGCACATTGCATCAATAGGCAATGCCAATGCACAACTTTCCAAATCAAAACAATTACTTGTTTCAATAACTTTGATTGCCTCAACAAATGTGGTCCAAAATCCAGTATCCATAGATGTGTTAATGGTCGCTGCATCTGCTAAGATTAACAAAAAAAAAGGAGTATGTAACTTTCTCTAATACATGCCATGAAATAAAGTAATGTTTTACGTTTTTTGCTCTTTCTCTTTGAATTTTATTTCTACATTTTTAAGGCATTACTGAACTTTTAGAATTAAATAAAGGAATATATATTTGAGATAAAAGTATTAGGATTGCAATATATAAATTTTTATATTTTTATATTGACCCTCAAATTTTGCAATTGGTGTTCTTCGATTTGTGCTCCACACATCCACAGAGGCACAATATATGTTGAGATCAACTTGTAAGCGGTATAGATGAAATTCTTGGTCCTGCAAATTATTCCCTCATTATCTTGTTGAGCGTGCACAATACTTCCATTGCAAAATTTTACACATGTATTAAAAAAATATTTAATTTAAATTGTTTTTAAATTTATTAATTAAATTGCATTAAAACTTTTAATTTATTTCTTATTTTTTCTTCCCCTCTCTAGTCCATTGACCATTCTCAAGTTTCCCCCTTCACTTTCCAACCTTTTCTCCTCTCCCAATCCCTCACCATTCTTAGATTTTTTCCATCCTTAACTTATTCTTTTACTTTAAGAAAATATATAATAAAAAACCCATTTTTAGGTGAGAAAGAATAAGAAACAAAAAGATTTATTTTTAGTTTTTTTTGGTGTTAGAGTTTTTTTACTCCATTTTATTTATTTCCTTTACCCATTAATTTTATTTTCCCTTTCTCTGGTTTTGTTCCTTCATCTGAATCAATGTTGGATTGATTTTCATTTTCCCTTTCTCTAGTTTTGTTTCCCGTATCTTAATCAATTTTGGAAAATGACGATGATGTATGAATGATGTTGGGTCAGGAGTTAAGCGGTGACGAATTAAACATGATTTGGCGATAATGATGGATGAAAGGGGATGGTGGATAGTGATGGTGTCGGAGAAGAAGAAACAATAGGTGTAACACCCTAAAATTCAAGTATCGATTTATTGCATGTTTTGGTGTTTAGATTATGAAGGAAAATTTTCTTATTTCTTTTCGTGCCTATTATAGTCCTGAAGAAGAGTATAGAATTATTCGGGTATGGAATAATTTTTAGTTTGAGAATTTATTGAAGTGGAGCAAGTGGCATTGACACTTAAGTTAAATTAAGTGTTAAATAGTAGCATAAGATGAGTAAATGGCAAGGTGGTGTTGGCGCATGAGATATTGCATGAGGGGTGGTTCAATCCCTTGTATAGCATTTAGACAACTTTTATTTTTGCACTTGTATAGCAAGTGTCGGCCAAGCAATAGATATGGTAAGGTTGGACTTTTCATTTTTGGTAAGGAGACTAAAGGAATAAGGAAATAGCTAACTTATAGTATGGAATCAAGAAAATTTGGAAAGATAAGGGGACATAAGGCATGTATCAAGGAAAAGGTTTTGGAAACTAATTCATGGCCATTTGACCATGAATTTGACTGACAATGTGGTCTAGGGGTTGGCCGAATATACTAGTAGTTGGCTAGGATTAGGAGTTTGTTTTGGTCATTCCTAGCATTTTGTGAAAAGGTTTGCAATTCTCTTTTCAACCTCTTTTCCTTTGGCCGAATTTGATCTTTTGGTAAGCCTAATTCTTTTGACCATTTGGTCATTTTTGCTCATCACTTTAGTATTCTTTTGTGCCTCTTCATAGTGCCGAAATTGCTAGTACCAAAAAGGCCATTCCTCTCTTTTTGTTTTCTTTCTCCATTGCCGAATGTACTTTGCTCCTAAGCACATCTTTTCTTTCTCTTTTCTCCTCTTTGAAAATCAAACATCATCATCATCTCTTCTCTTATATTTTATTTCTTTTCACTCATACCTTCTCCATTAATTTTCTCATGGCCGAATGTTAGTGAGCCATAGCCAACCATTTTCTCTTTTCTTTGGTTAATCATAGCCGAATCTTTTTCTATTCATAAACATCTTTCTCAATCGTCTCTTTTCAACCGTGGACAATAGGTAAGAATTCTTTTAGTTCATGTTAGTTAATAGTTGTCATGGCGAATCTTGATAGTGGTATAAAGGCTTTCTTAGATCGAAATAAACGTTCATTCTATTAACGTTTTTATTTGTTATACTTTAGTGCGAAAACGGAAGATCATAAATCAAGTGTTCGTAAGTAACATAGAACGTTGGAATCGATTTAAGGTGTTAAGGGAACGCTTTGGTTGACACTCATTTTTGGAACAAGGATCTTTGTGGTAAGCAAATTTCACCCTTAAACCCTTAGTCATATTTCGATGTAATATTAGATTGGATTAACGATCTTTTGTCTTTGAACACAATCAAAATAGGGAAGAAAAGGGGCGGTGAATAGTGTTTGGAAGAGGGGTGGTTCCGTTATTCCCCTAAGTTTAAGCGAAGGACTTTGTTTCAAAGAATCCGGGATTTTCCACCGGGTTGTGGACGTTCATCCGAGGAGAATCAAGCTGTTCAAGTCGTTCGTACTCTCAACCATTATTTGTTTGTGGATTTGATTCGGTTAACGAACCATCAATCGGGAGAAACCGCAAGTAGAAGTAGTTCAAAACCCGAGGGTAAAATTTTAGATCGTTATTTTTAGATCGGTTTCATTAATAAATTATAGTGTTCTAATTATCGTAATACGATAGGTGTTGACGAAATGGGAAAGTCTAGTTCTCACTATAACCGGTGTGTAACTTCACACTTATCTTTCGGGTTAGATACTAAACAAAGAAGTATTTTGATAAATCGTAAAAATGGCAAAATCAAAAATTATGTGATAATTAACACTTTTGTGTAAATGCATGAAAACGGTTAAAACCGAGAAATTTACGAAAAACTGCTAGATTGTTAAATTGGGCCGAAAAACTGCTAGATCGATAAATTGGGTCAAAAGACTGCTAGATCGTTAAATGGGCCAAAAACCTTCTAGTTCGACATTTGGGCCTAAGTTCGGTAGATTGCTAAATGGGCTAAATACTATTTTGTTTAATGGACCCAAATGAAAAGTTTAATTAAAAACTCATTTGTATTATGGATTATTTGATAAATTATTTATGATTAAAGTTTGTTATTCATACATAATTGCATGGGATGGGATACATGATGAAGAGAAGTAAGGCCTGTGGCCATGAATCTAGTTAGGTGGCTCTGCCACAAATTTGGCTTAATGCCTCTAGTTCGGTGACTATGTCACAATCTAGTTCGGTAGTGCACTACAATATTATTTAAAAGGCTAAATGCCTACGATTGGTGTGTTTGGCGGGGTGGGTTGACTTGATCCCCACAGGTGTCTTTGGTTGGTACGGGGTGTGTAGCGGATGGAAATTAGGCTTGGTTGGGAAATTCATTTTACATGCATTTTATATATTTTATTTCATTTTATATTGTTAAAATTTGTAATTGGGCTCAAGCCCAAATTAATGCCTTGATGGTCCGGCCCAATAATGGTGGTAAGTGAGTTACACACTGAGTTCTTTGTAACTCACCCCGCTTTATTATCCATCTCGTAATGGAAATTGATGTGGACTTGGGCTGGGATGACTTGGTGGAGGCCATACTACGAGCTTGGGTTTTATAAACTATGAACTTTATTTAAGTTACTTATTTTAATTACTATTTTGGGTATGATGTAATAAGGCCTCTAATTATGTTTTTATGGATTTTTATGTGTGGATGGATTTACTTTTATTTTAAGACTCTTAATATGGGCTTATGTTAAATCTATAAAGTTTTCTTAAAAATATTGTGTTTTATAACAATTTTGGACACCTAAATTATTTTTCAATTTCTTTCAAATTCTTCTAAAACTACGTTAAGGTTTTAACTAATATATATAAGATTTCAAACAAGTATTTTTCTTAATTCATAATCATTGTACTTAGTTTTTATTAAACCTTATTTCTAAGGGTTTTGCATTACTGTTTTACTTAAATCATTAGAGAATTTTGGATGTTCGTTCGGTGTGACAAACCAAATCTCGTCTTAACGCATAGACCTGGTTTGGGGTGTTACATTTAATGGTATCAGAGCTAGTTGCAAAACTCGGCTGTGGTTTGGGTTCAACAAAGATATTTGTTTGAGAAACAACTCAAATTTCTAGACTTTTTGATTTAAAGGTAGTATGGCACCATGAGCATCCCACGCCAAGTCAAGTAAGTATCTGTATATTGATTGTTTATTATCATTGTGATATGATCATAAGAAACACTCTAGAACTTCTAGTTTTAGGTGTTGAAACTGTAGAGATTGAGACAATAAGGATATGATTGCGGAAACAACTCTATCTCTTTTATATCATAAAACATCGTTATTAAACATCGAAATAGTATTCGATTCATAAAACTCTTAATCGAGATTAAATCGGTCACTATGAGCACTAGAGGACGTGGTCGTGGACGCGCGAGAGCGTGGCCGTGGTAGAGGACGAGGTGTTAGAGGCGCAATCGAGCGCCGGATCATATGCTCGGAAATGGATGCACCGTGTCACTCGAAAGTGAGACGGGATCACATGATCATATGGAAGAAGATAATGCGGTGACGCGAGCAATGCTGCGAGTCCTTGAAAGGGTCACTGGAGCTAGAATTGGGCCAACAGCTCGTGGGTCGATATCGGAACGATTGAAATCAAGTGGTGCTGAGGTTTTCAGAGGTGTCTCAGGTGTAGCTCCAAATGTCGCTGAATATTGGCTTGAGGCAGTGGAGCGAATTATGGACGATCTTGAGTGCACGGTGGACCAAAAACTAAGGGGAGCGGTGTCCTTGTTAAGGGACGAAGCATACCAATGGTGGCTTACTGTCCGAGAAGGCACTGAAGCTGCATTAGTTAATTGGGAATTCTTTAAAGTTTCCTTCCAAGGGAAATATGTAGGAACGAGTTATGTTGATGCCGTAAGGAAGGAATTCTCGAATCGGTCCAAGGAATAAGACGGTGGCGACATATGAAGTCGAGTTTTTGCGCTTGAGTCGCTATGCTCGAACAATAGTGGCAACAGATCATAAGCGTTGTGTATGCTTTGAGGATGGCTTGAACGATGAATTGCGGGTTTTAATAGCCCCACAACAAGTTAGAACTTTTGCCACGCTTGTGGAAAAGGCCAAGATAGCCGAAGAGGCTAAGAACTCGGAACGACAGAATCGGGAACGAGCTAGAGGCAAGAGAGATATGAAGTATTCGGGTTCTTCAAGAAGGTTTCTGAAGAGGCCTCGGAATGATGAACCAGCTCAAGGTAGAACACTTGTAACTGTGAATCAGAGTCGAGATTGTGCTAATTGTGGGAAAAGGCATTCTGGAGAGTGCTGGAAGAAAACGGGTGCTTGCTATAAATGCGGTCGATGGATCATCAATATAGGAATTGCCCTTGTCGAATGGATACAACTCGGGAAGCTCGTAATCTTGATGCACCACCGCAAGAGGAATTCGGCAACCACTCGCAGGTCGTGGACCGGTCGTGGTGGTAATGGGGCCGGACGTGGTCAAGGTGCGCTGGTCGAGGCAATGGTCCTAGAGGCAACACGGATGCAAGACGATGCCAGATTGGTATATGCGCTTAGACACCGTGAGGATGGCAATGCACTGATGTGATAACGCACGTTCTTCATCTTTGATGTACCATTATTGCTTTGATAGATATTGGTTCTACCAATTCGTATGTTGCTAGCACTATATCCGAAACTTGAATTTAGACTCAAATTTCCGATAGTGAGATGAAGGTAATTAGTCCTTTAGGACAATCGGTGATTGGTAAATAAATTGTTTAGATATGTGCCCTTAGAAATTCAAGGAGAAATATTTTTGGCGAATTTGATGGAATTGCCTTTCATGAGTTCGATATCATTTTGGGCATGGATTGGTTGGTTAAGCACCGGGCAAAATTGGATTGTGCTTTGAAAAGCGGATGTCAATAAGGACGGTGGAGGATAAAGAAATAGTTATGATAGGCGAACGAAGGAATTACTTGGCAAATGTGGTATCTGCGTTAAAGCGGCAAAGTTGATGCGGAAGGGTATGGAGCATTTCTAGCTTTTATTAGTGCTTTAGATGCCAAAGAGTTGTCGATGGAAGATGTGAAAACAGTGAAGGAATTTCCGGATGTATTTCCTCAAGAACTTCCCATACCTCCGGATCGGAAGTGGAATTTGGTATTGAGCTCTTGCCCTTAACAGCTCCAGTGTCGATTGCTCCTTATAGAATGGCACCGAAGGAGTTGGCGGAGCTTAAAGCTCAAATTCAAGAATTGTTGGATCGGGGTTTTATTCGACCGAGTGTGTCTCGTGTAGAGCACCACCGTTTTGTTTGTTAAGAAGAAAGATGGGTCAATGCGTATGTGTATTGACTACAGAGCAATTAAATAAATTGACGATCAAGAATAGGTATCCTATGCCAAGAATTGATGACCTGTTTGATCAAATGAAGGGAGCTTCGCTTTCTCCAAAATTGATTTGAGATCGGGTTATCACCAAATTTAGGTGAAAGAAGCGGATATTCACAAGACGTCTTTTCCGAACTCGTTATGGACATTATGAGTTTTTGGTGATGCCGTTTGGGTTGACAAATGCACCAAATGCATTTATGGATATGATGAATCGGGTCTTTCAACCATATTTAGACCGATTTGTGGTGGTATTCATAGATGACGTTACGGTATATTCAAGGAATGAAGAGGAGCATGACTCGCATTTGCGAATTGTATTGCGCTTACTTCAAATAATCAATCAGTATGCCAAATTCGATGAAATGTGAATTCGTTAAGGAAGTGACTTTTTGGGTCATGTGGTATCACCAAGGAATAAAGGTGGATCCTCGGAAGATTGAGGTCAGATTGGATTGGAAGCCACCAAAGTCGATGAGTCGAGATTCGGAGTTTCTTGGGTTTGGTGGTTACTATAGACGCTTTGTTGAGGGGTTTTCGTTGATTGTTGCACCTAACTAAGCTATTGCGTAAGGAGTACCATATATATGGACCGATAAATAGCAAGAAAGTTTCGAGAAATTGAAGAAGATTTGAGCACTAAGCGCCAAGATCTTGATTCAACTTTGAAATTTGGAAAGGAGTTTATAGTTTCTCGATCGTCACACGGGCTTAGGATGTGTATTGATGCAAAGTGGGAAAGTGGTGGCTTATGCTTCGTCACCGAGACCGCACGAAGTAAACTACCCTACTCATGACTTGGAGTTAGGCTGCAGAGTGTTTGCTCTAAAGATTTGGAGGCATTACCTCTACGGTGAAAAGTCTATCATCTATACAGATCACAAGAGTCTTAAGTATCTTCTTACTCGTATGGAATTAAACTTGAGACAACGAAGATGGGTGGAGTCATTAAAGGACTATGATTTCTCAATTGAGTATCATCCCGGAAAAGCTAATGTGGTAGCGGACGTGTTAAGTCGTAAGGTGGTATCTCGATTTGAGAACAATGTTTGCCCATTTGAGTTTGTACGAGGATGGTAGTCCGATAGCGGAACTTCAGTGAAGCCTCTATGGTTAGAGCAAATCAAGGAAAAACAGATATCGATAAGAAGTTGGGACTTTTAATTCAACAAGTTGAAAATGGTGGAATAGAGGATTTTAGCATAAACGCGGAAGGTGTGTTATGTTTTCGTGGGAGAGTTTGTATGCCTAAGGACTCGATCTCGAGACAAATGATTCTACAGGGAGGCGCATAGTAGCCCTTATGCTATGCACCCGGAGGAAATAAGATGTATCGGGATCTTCGTGAACAATATTGGTGGCCGGGGTTGAAGCGTGAGATTTACGAATTTGTGGGAAAATGTTTAACTTGTCGAAGTGAAGGCGGAGCATCAATTGCCGTCGGATTATTACAACCGTAAAGATTCCTCTTTGGAAATGGGAGCGGATAACAATGGATTTTGTTAGTGGGTTACCTTTAACACCTACTAAGAAAAATTCCGCTTTGGGTAATTGTTGATCGTTTGACGAAGACTACTCATTTTCTACCGTTAAATGCAGATGCACTACTCGCTACGTTGGCTGGCTAAGCCGCACGTATCCGAAATCGTGAGGTTGCATGGGGTACCGTGTCTATTA
Organism: Gossypium sturtianum; assembly: GCA_025698515.1. Lineage (NCBI taxonomy): Eukaryota > Viridiplantae > Streptophyta > Magnoliopsida > Malvales > Malvaceae > Gossypium > Gossypium sturtianum. Next base: position 88,366,027 of record CM046955.1, read on the forward strand.
TATCGATAGGATCCTAGGTTTACGCCACGGTTTTGAAAGCTTTGCATGAAGCTTTGGGAACAAAGCTAAACTTCATCGACTTTTCATCCTCAATCGATGGTCAATCGTAAAGAGTAATTCAGATTCGGAAGACATGTTAAGGGGATGTGTAATCGACTTCAAAGGTAGTTGGGAGGATTTTCTACCGCTGGCGAATTTGCTTACAACAATAGCTATCGATCTAGCATTCGATGGCACCCTACGAGGCATTATATGGTCGTGAGGTGTCGTTCTCCTAGTTGTTGGACCGAATTGGGCGAACGATGATGTTAGGTCCCGAGCTGATCTCTCTAAACGGAAGAAAAGTAAAAGCTATTCGAGCACGGTTAAAGGAAGCTTCTGGATAGACAAAAGTCGTATGCAGATCCAAGCGTAGAAGTATCGAGTATGCTGTGGGGATCAAGTTTTCTTGAAGGTCTCACCTTGGAAGAAGATTTTCAGTTTGGGAAGAAGGGCAAGTTGAGTCCTAGATACATTGGACCATATCGTGTGGTGAAGCGTGTTGGTCCAGTGGCCTATCGATCGAATTACCTCGGAGTTGAGTCGATTCATAATGTTTTTCATGTTTCCATGCTTTGGCGCTATAGATCGGATCCTTCACACATAGTACCTGTAGAAGAAGTGGAGTTGAATTCAGATTTGTCTTTTGAGGAGGAACCAAAGTGGAAATCTTAGACCGAGATGCTAAGGTGTTAAGAAAGAAAACCGTGCCGTTGGTCAAGGTTTTATGGCATAATCACAGAGTGGAGGAAGCTACGTGGGAGCCTCAAGATGCAATCCGGCAACAATACCCTCACCTTTTTCAACTGTAAAATTCGAGGACGAAATTTTCTTTAAGGAGGGTAGAGTTGTAACACCCTAAAATTCAAGTATCGATTTATTGCATGTTTTGGTGTTTAGATTATGAAGGAAAATTTTCTTATTTCTTTTCGTGCCTATTATAGTCCTGAAGAAGAGTATAGAATTATTCGGGTATGGAATAATTTTTAGTTTGAGAATTTATTGAAGTGGAGCAAGTGGCATTGACACTTAAGTTAAATTAAGTGTTAAATAGTAGCATAAGATGAGTAAATGGCAAGGTGGTGTTGGCGCATGAGATATTGCATGAGGGGAGTGGTTCGAATCCCTTGTATAGCATTTAGACAACTTTTATTTTTGCACTTGTATAGCAAGTGTCGGCCAAGCAATAGATATGGTAAGGTTGGACTTTTCATTTTTGGTAAGTAGACTAAAGGAATAAGGAAATAGCTAACTTATAGTATGGAATCAAGAAAATTTGGAAAGATAAGGGGACATAAGGCATGTATCAAGGAAAAGGTTTTGGAAACTAATTCATGGCCATTTGACCATGAATTTGGACTAAATGTGGTCTAGGGGTTGGGCGAATATGCTAGTAGTTGGCTAGGATTAGGAGTTTGTTTTGGTCATTCCTAGCATTTTGTGCAAAGGTTTGCAATTCTCTTTTCAACCTCTTTTCCTTTGGCTGAATTTGATCTTTTGTAAGCCTAATTCTTTGACCATTTGGTCATTTTTGCTCATCACTTTAGTATTCTTTTGTGCCTCTTCATAGTGCCGAAATTGCTAGTACCAAAAGGCCATTCCTTTCTTTTGTTTTCTTTCTCCATTGCCGAATGTACTTTGCTCCTAAGCACATCTTTTCTTTCTCTTTTCTCCTCTTTGAAAACCGAAACATCATCATCATCTCTTCTCTTATATTTTATTTCTTTTCACTCATACCTTCTCCATTAATTTTCTCATGGCCGAATGTTAGTGAGCCATAGTCGAACCATTTTCTCTTTTCTTTGGTTAATCATAGCCAATCTTTTTCTATTCATAAACATCTTTCTCAATAGTCTCTTTTCAACCGTGGACAATAGGTAAGAATTCTTTTTAGTTCATGTTAGTTAATAGTTGTCATGGCCGAATCTTGATAGTGGTATAAAGGCTTTCTTAGATCGAAATAAACGTTCATTCTATTAACGTTTTTATTTGTTATACTTTAGTACGATAACAGAAGATTAGAAATCAAGTGTTCGTAAGTAACATAGAACATTGGAATCGATTTAAGGTGTTAAGGGAACGTTTTGGTTTACTCTCATTTTTGGAACAAGGATCTTTGTGGTAAGCAAATTTCACCCTTAAACCCTTAGTCATATTTCGATGTAATATTAGATTGGATTAACGATCTTTTGTCTTTGAAGACAATCAAAATAGGGAAGAAAAGGGCGGTGAATAGTGTTCTAAAGAGGGGTGGTTCCGTTATTCCCCCTAAGTTTAAGCGAAGGACCGTTTTCAAAGAATCCGATTTCCCACCAGGTTGCGGACGCTCATCCGAGGAGAATCAACTGCTCAAGTCGTCGTCGTATTCCGAACCATTATTTGTTCGTGGATTTGATTCGGTTAACGAACCATCAATCGGGAGAAACCGCAAGTAGAAGTAGTTCAAAACCCAAGGGTAAAATTTTAGATTGTTATTTTTAGATCGGTTTCATTAATAAATTATAGTGTTCTAATTATCGTAATACGTATAGGTGTTGACGAGCGAAAGTCTAGTTCTCACTATAACCAGGTGTGTAACTTCACACTTATCTTTCGGGTTAGATACTAAACAGTAAGTATTTTGATAAATCGTAAAATGGCAAAATCGAAAATTATGTGATAATTAACACTTTTGTGTAAATGCATGAAAACGGTTAAAACCGAGAAATTTACGAAAAAATCATAGATTGTTAAATTGGGCGAAAAAGCGCTAGATCGATAAATTGGGTCAAAAGACTGCTAGATCGCTAAATGGGCCAAAAACCTTCTAGTTCGACATTTGGGCCTAAGTTCGCTAGATTTCTAAATGGGCTAAATACTATTTTGTTTAATGGACCCAAATGAAAAGTTTAATTAAAAACTCATTTGTATTATGGATTATTTGATAAATTATTTATGATTAAAGTTTGTTATTCATACATAATTGCATGGGATGGGACACATGATGAAGAGAAGTAAGGCCTGTGGCCATGAATCTAGTTCGGTGGCTCTGCCACAAATTTGGCTTAATGCCTCTAGTTCGGTGACTATGTCACAATCTAGTTCGGTAGTGCACTACAATATTATTTAAAAGACTAAATGCCTACGATTGGTGTGTTTGGCGGGGTGGGTTGACTTGATCCCCACAGGTGTGCTGGTTGGTACGGGGGTGTGTAGCGGATGGAAATTAGGCTTGGTTGGGAAATTCATTTTACATGCATTTTATATATTTTATTTCATTTTATATTGTTAAAATTTGTAATTGGGCTCAAGCCCAAATTAATGCCTTGATGGTCCGGCCCAATAATGGTGGTAAGTGAGTTACACACCGAGTTCTTTGTAACTCACCCCGCTTTACTATCCATCTCGGTAATGGAAATTGATGTGGACTTTGGCCGGGGATGACTTGGTGGAGGCCATACTACGAGCTTGGGTTTTATAAACTATGAACTTTATTTAAGTTACTTATTTTAATTACTATTTTGGGTATGATGTAATAAGGCCTCTAATTATGTTTTTATGGATTTTTATGTGTGGATGGATTTACTTTTATTTTAAGACTCTTAATATGGGCTTATGTTAAATCTATAAAGTTTTCTTAAAAATATTGTGTTTTATAACAATTTTGGACACCTAAATTATTTTTCAATTTCTTTCAAATTCTTCTAAAACTACGTTAAGGTTTTGACTAATATATATAAGATTTCAAACAAGTATTTTTCTTAATTCATAATCATTGTACTTAGTTTTTATTAAACCTTATTTCTAAGGGTTTTGCATTACTGTTTTACTTAAATCATTAGAGAATTTTGGATGTTCGTTCGGTGTGACAAACCAAATCTCGTCTTAACGCATAGACCTGGTTTGGGGTGTTACAATAGGAGAGATTGAAATGATGATAAAAAAATAAAAAAATAATTAATTAAAAGTTTTTATTTTTAAATTAATAAAAATTAGAAAAAATAAATAAATATTTTTTAATACATGTCACGCAATATTTTTTAGTTTTTTAATACATGTGCAATTTGATTGGTTGATATTAAAAACTTAAAGCTGTTAGTGTTGGATCTGGTCCCCTAAGTGTAATATTTTCATTTACGTACACCTGTACTTTTTTCGAATAGATTGGTTAATAAAATTATTCATGAATTACATTAATACTTTGTTATGGTCCTAACATGGTTGTTGCATGTAAAGCATAATAGAAGCAAATAGTGCTCATTGGTTGTCTAATGCTTAACTATTACTACATGATATTACATTGTCACTTCGTAATACAAAAATACAACTTCAATTATAGACTAACCTATACATGTCTTTAGTCTAATAAAAAATGAGCAAACCGCTTGAAATACTAATATGTCATCTATCAAGTCCAGTTAGGGAGATGTTTTGTCTTGGGCATCGAAGCCGATGACTCCCAGAAGATAGAGGCATAGATGTGACTAATATGACTGAAAGTACATCAAAATTGATCTAAGGAGAATAGATCTTGAATTCGTTTATCGATTTTGTAACCCCTTAAACCAGACCTAGACGTTATGGTCGAACCTTGAAGATTACATTAACCATGTTGATGGCGTGGAAAACTATTTAGCTATTTTATTTCGAAAATTATCATAATTTAAAATCGACATTTTTATTTCCTTATGAAAAGCCAAGTAGTGTTTATAAACCTTCTTTTGGAAAGAATTTATCAGAAATAGATTAACTTAGAAAAACTCGAGTTTCAAATATTTACAGAAAACATCGTGTTGCAGCGGAAAATAAAATAACTAAAATTTCACATGTTGATTTAAAATTATGATTTTTGACATGTCTTGTAAAATATCGATTAAGTGAGCAGATAGATTTGAGGTTTCGAAAATGAAGTCTTGATTTTGAAATAACAACTTTAAGTTGAGTTTTTCGTTTAGGTTTAAAAATCTAGTTTTTCTTACCAAATTTATAAACCGTCTTAGGTGATAGTTTCAAAAAACCCAATCATGCAATATCGTCCAAAAACAAAAAAGTCCCAAGACACAGTCCAAAAATAATAAATAACAGACCCAAAATATCAAATGATAAAGTATAACAGCTTATCCAAAAACATTCGAGTGCACCTCCGAAAGCTGAGCCCATGTCCTAACCTCGATTATTCTCTGAAAAATCATAAACTTAAAGGGGTGAGCTTTTAAAGCCCAGTATAGGTCAATTTGCAAAAAAATAGAAATTAAGACATATACAAAAATATATAATTATAGAATCATATTTATCAGTATGCATAGATGATGTCAATGCAATGCTTTTTCAAAAACAATGCAAATTTTTAGAAAACATTTTCTACCCATCTCTGGTACACACCATAATGAGTTCCCTAGAACTCATCCATCCAATAACACACCAAAAATATAGACAATCCACCAGATAATGCAGACAAGCCATTAGATATAGAATATTGTGGTCAAGCTACAAGAATTTGCAGATATACTGCAAGATATTGTGGTTAAACTACCAACATATGTAGACTATTGAACTACTAGAATCTTCCTCTGTACAATCATATCCCAACCCCACGCATGTGATATGGCATACGGAACAAAATTTTTAGTAGGCATGTTTTACATGCGAATCAGATCTCATTATGATTTGTAGCACCCATAACCCGTATCCGTCGCTGAAAATAGAGTTACGGAGCATTACCGAAGTTTACAGAACATTTACAAATAATTCGTGACAATTACTGTTCATTTTCCGAGATTTTTCATAACGTCCCATAAATGGACCCTCAAGGCCCAATATGAGCAGAATCAAATCGGGACTTAATCGGAAACTCTAAGAATTTTTCTCAAAATTTCAAAAATTTTCCAAGATACAAGGCACACACACCCGTGTCACAGGCCATGTCTGACCCCGTGTAACTCTCTAACTTGCACCACACGGCCAGCCACACGCCCGTGTGCCAGGCCGTGTGGTTAATTAAAATTTTCAAAATTAAGTGCAGGTTTCACACGACTGAGACACACACCCGTGTCTCTGCCGTGTGCTCAATTCAAAGCATTTTGTTTCTCGAATTTAAAATGCATAGGACACACGGCCTAACCACACGCCTATGTACCAGGCTGTGTGTCACACACGGTCTAGACACACGCCCGTGTGTCTACCCGTGTGGACAAAATAAATCCATTTCTAAGTTCATTTCCCACCCAAAATTTTACCAATATCCTGAACCAAAACTTACATCCAAATACCAACAAATTCAAGCATTGACTTCAAGCAAATTCTAACATTTAATATATTATATCATTGCATACATATATGTTTATATTCTTACCTTGATTTAGGCTTCCTTTGGATGACCAATTAGCTCCATTTCAGTGTGTTTAAACCACTTTTTTAATTCAATCTCACTGATGAGGTGTTTGGATAATACCTCCAGTTGCTCAATGGACTGATTCCCACTGTGCTGCACCTCCAGTTGCTCACTGATGGTTTTTGCTTCAGTGCACTCAACACAGCCCTTTTTTCTAATTTTACCCATGACCCTTTCTATTTTTCTTTAATGTTTTCTTTCTCTTTTAATGTCTCAAGAAATCAGATTTCAGTTTATCCCAAGGACAGAAAATACTTGAGCCGATTTAATAGCAAGAGAAATGCTTTATAAAAGAGAGGAGTTTTACCTGGAGGGAGAGATTCCAGATTCCATTCGGCGATAGATAGAGCAGTTAAGCAGGAGATCTTTAGATCGAGAAGGAAGAAGAAAGTTTGGAGTAGTTTGAAATGCTAGTGAAGAAGAAACCGAAACGCCCTTTGAAGTAAAAGAGGAAATTTCGAAAATGGAAGAAGAGTAAAAGAGTCTGATGAAAAGAAAGAAATAAAGAAGATGGGTTATATGATTAGGTTCATTTATTTGTTATGTCTTTTCATTTTCCTTTTCAGATTTTTATGGGGCCGCTGATGTAGATTCATTTATTTGTTAGGTCTTTTTATTTATTGTTTTCGTTGAACCCATTTTGTTGAAGCAGCCCAAATTCAACTGTTGGGCATTATTTGTTTTGGTTTTCCTTTTTATTATAATATACCCCAGTCGAATTTATTTCAAAAAAAAAATGTCTAAAGTTGAAAAGCCCAAGCAATTTATCTCTAGATTAGGTTAGATAAATACTTATATTATATAATAAATTAATAAATATTATAATTTATAGGATAATAAATAAATAACAATTGAGGTGTTTTAATGTTATAACTATCATTTAAATAAATACAAATATGATTATTTATAGGATAATAAATAAAATATCAAAAGATACATTTTAATATTTTATTAAATGAATTTATAAATTCACATATTTTAATAATTTTATAAAAGTAAAATAATTTAAAAAACTTTTGATATATATCAATTCTAATATGATATCCTTAATAGCCATTTTATATTCTCACCTCACCACTACAGCTGCGTTTGAATCCAAACACACACTCCACGGCTATTTCTAAACTCACCGCTACAGTATCCAATCTCACCGCTACAGTAACTAATCTCACCGCCACCGCTGTTTTTAACCTCACCGGAGGTAAACACACCGCCCATCCAAACTAAGCCTTAATCTATACATTAAACATTATTTAATCAACCATACTTAACATATATGTATTTATCATGACATAATACTTTATAAGTACCAAAACAAACCATTACTAGCCATTTCAATGGCTAAATTACAAATAACATATATTCAAGCCATCTATGGTCAAGTTAACCTATACATGCCATTATACCAAAAAAAGCTTACTATTGATACCAAAATAAGCTTGTGGATAGTGTGATGATGCTCCAACCGTTTACCAACCTTCGCGAGCTTCCGAGTACTATAAAACAGAGAAAAGTAAACCTAGTAAGCATATTATGCTTAGTAAGTTCGTATAACTAAAACTAAACTTACCAATCTCATTTATTAAAATTAAGCATATAATAACATGTTTCCATCAACTTGGTAAAATTGCCTAATCACATGCATTCAATCAAACATGTTAGTCACAAAATTCTCATATACATCAAGTAAACATTGATGAGCTCATCATGTGATGTTCTTTCAAGACATTATTCATTTCATCTCATAACTTTCATATCATGTTAAGTATTTTGTCCGTTGAATCATTGAAATTCCGATGGATACTCAACTAGTACACTCAGGGTGTACAATTCAATAACCCGTCAATTCATATTCAGGAGTACCCATTAGGGAATTTAATCACAAAGCACACTCTCGAGCCACATATCATATAACAGGATTACTTGTCCATGCTAAATCTTGTTACCAACATCTGCTCATAAGAGCTTAATCAGGATTACCCGTCCGGGATAATCCTATTTATAACATATGCTCAAGAGGGCTTATATCAAATTACCAGTCCAGGATAAATCTTTTCTGTAATGATATCTATAGGATTACTCGTCCAAGCTAAATCCCGTCAGCAAAAAATGCAGGACCTCATTTAATAAGGGAAATCACATTTGTCCATCGAAATCAAATATCCAAACGGAACTTAACTCTTTTCGAATAATATAGAGCTTGTATTAAATTCTTATATTATAACATCCACTTAATTCCCATAAATATAAATCACATTCTATACAATACAACATTCAATTCAACACATTTACATGCTCAATTAAGTTACACGAACTTACTTCGACACTTGTTCGCGTATATAGATCTACTAATCAGAAACTTTCTCCTTTCCTCGATCTAACTTTAAAATTAAGTTATCCGGATCTATATAAATGAATTTAATCATCAATTTCTCACATTTCATATTCATTTGAACTCAATTTACATCCAAGGCAAAATTACCATTTTGCCCCTAAACTTTCCATAAATTCCAATTTCGTCCCTAGGCTCGGAAGATGAAATTCATGCAATTTACTCCCTATTCCAAGCTTAACCGAAATTTCAATATGCAATTTACAGCACATGTATTCCATAATTTTTAAAATTTTTCTTTAATTTTCACAACTTTACAAATTAGTCCCTAAATCATGTTTTCATGAAAAATCACTTTGTAAAAGATGTTTATCTATCAACAATCTTTCATATTCTACCATAAATTTCAAATTTTCAGCATATTCATCCATGACAGAATTTCTATACTTTGATAACTTTTCAAATTAATCCCCCAATGTAACACCCCAAACCCGGCCCAAACGCTATGACCAGATCTGGTATGCTACGGGGTTTATTGTTAAAAACTTTACTTAAATCGATTTTAGCAAATCTCAGTTTCTTTACTTAGGCATTTGGTAAAAATAAGATATTTGTTGGAAACCTTTGCTTTTACGTTGAACATGTTTAGAAAACCCATTTTATTACTTTTTGAGACTTAAGTCCTTGAACATAAATTTTAAATCAGTAAACATCAAAGAAATAAAATAAAGAAAACGATAACCTAAGCCATGGGCCTTATTACATAATTAATCCCAAAAATTATAACTTAAATAAAAAAACCAAAATAGTCTATGAAATTAAATAACTTGATGGCCCCTCGAGTCCGTCTCCTGCCCCCATGTCCACGATCAACCGCTCATCCGAAAGAGTAGGAAAATAAAAGGGTGAGTCAAGCCAAGACTCAAAGTATAAATCCCGAACACACAAATGACTGAGGCCCACAAACACATTATGAGCCCCGCCCATACATAAAGGCAACAATCATATTTACATGATAAATAATAAATGATGAATAGCCCAACCCAACCTAGAATTCCATCCTCTACACACCAACCCATACCAACCATCACACCTCGGGGATTTATACAATCACCCCTCCATCCGCTACACACCATAACGACAACCGTACTGCCTATTCCTATTAATCAGGAATCATTAAACGTGGCATAGCCACCGATCATTATGTGACCTAACATTTGAATTTATGGTTTAACCACCGATCACCATGTGACCTATTATGCACTTCCGCTTCATTATCATAATCCCACCCCATGCATACACACATGAAAAATTGAAAACATCATACCATCTTTAAGAGAACAAAGCTTTCATATATACATTTATTGATACACATAGAGATTTCTATGATTACGCACTGCATCCATTGCCTACCCTTTTTGGGTAACACGATCGCTCATACAAATTTACTTTTTCGCTTTTAGCCCATAACACATGTATATAAACAGTTAAGTAGTGTGATAGAGATCTACACACCTGACACCGATAAAAAAACGATACTTCCTATGTTGACGCTTATCCGTAGACGACACAACCGCTATCCGCCTAAGGTGTTGTTCGTGCCGGTCCACAACCCGGTGGCCAATCTCGAACCAATGACACCGCACATTTCTTAAACTTAGGGATTGGGTTTACAGACCCAATCCTCTCCTTTTCCTGATCCATATTCGATTCCATCAAAAGTCCTTGTCAGAACTACTATAACGAAATAGGGTTGTTAAACCATAACATATGGTTACGATCTCAAATGTGATAGCAAATCTAACGGAAATCTAAAGACAACCCCCTTACCTTAAAATCCCAAAATTAAAGACCAGCGATTTTCGGCTTCTAGATCTAGACGATCAGGTTTCCTTCAAATCTCGGAATGTCGTCCAAAATGCAAAAAGAGAGAAAGTATTAGCCTCAATCGACAGCCTTAACAAACCAAGTGGCCATTCGGCCTAGACTCCTAAAAATCGAAAGAGATCTTAAGAAATAACAAGAGTCGACACCTACCTTAATAGAGGAGTTTCTGCTACTCTTAGGAGATTTCGGCTTTTTGCGAAAGTCAGGAAGTGAAGATGATTCAAAGAAGTCTATGATGATTCGGCTTTTAATAAAGAAATCGGCAGGAAGTGGAAAAGAGAATTTTGGCAGACTAGGGGTGGTTTCGGCCTTAGCAAGGATCAAAATAATATAGAGGAAGGATTATGAGGTTTCGGCTTTTAGAAGAAAGAAGAGAAAAGAACAATAGAGTTTTCGGCTTTTACTCAGAGAAGAAGAGAAAGAAAAGATAGAAACCCTAAATGCCAAAAATAAAGAAAACAACCCTCCCCCGACTATTTAAAGTTTCGGCACTCCTACTAACCAAAAGCCTGAGTTGCCCTCTTTTGACAACTAAAACCAAGCAATTAGTAAGGGAAATTTCAGGCACCCTTAGCCATATCGTAAACCGATTTCTCCTCCCCTCGAGTTTGGAATTCGCCACCACTATGACCAACAGATCAGATCCTAAATTTCCTCCCTTATCTTCCATGTTATCAACTATAATAACAACATTATCCCCTTCACCTAAATCCTCCTATTTTTAAGTCTTGTTGCCGTCCAACTCCACTTAATTAATTGCCGAAAATTAGCTAACTTAAATTAAAAGAGTTGGGCTCCAAGAAACTTGAATTTGGGCCCCTTAATCCCTTGTGTGGCGTTACCCCTTGCTCTTTAAGTGGCGCTATCGACCACCGCCACAAGCCCATTTGTGTTTTAAAACATAGCTAATATCTCATTATGCCCTAACTTATCAAGCTTTCCACTAAAGTGTTCAAACAAGAATTTTAACTACACCTCGCCCCAAACCCGAGCCCAATTTGGACCCCTAATACTTAAATTAACACATTAAACATATCCACCCATTAAACGCACAGTGCCTAAAAATTCGGATGTTACAGCTTCTACCCCTTAAAAGAAATTTCGTCCTCGAAATTACCTAGTCGTAAAAGATGGGGGTATTGCCGCCAGACGCTTCCTCTGGTTCCCACGTAGCCTCCTCGTAACCATGATTCCGCCACAAAGACCTTAACCAACGAAACTGCTTTCCTTCGCAACACCTTAACATCACGATCCGCAATTTCCACCGTTTTCTTCAAGGATAGATCGTGTCTTACCTCGATTTCCTCCACAGGCACAACATGGGACGGATCCGAATGATAACGCCTTAACATAGAGACGCGTGAAATACATCGTGAATCGCTTAGCTCGTAAGGTAACTCTAGTCGATGAGCTACCGGTCCTACTCGCTTCAACACTGATATGGTCCGATAAATCTGGGACTTAATTTACCCTTTCGACCAAACCTTAATACTTTCTTCCATGGCGACACCTTCAAGAAAACCTTGTCACCCACTGCAAATTCTATGTCCTTACGCTTCAAATCAGCATAGGACTTCTGTCTGTCTGACGCTTCCTTTAATCAAGCCCGAATTAACTCAACCTTCTCCTCGGTCTCGGTAACCAACTCCGTACCAAAAATCCGATGTTCCCCTAATTCCGGCCAATAGGTAGGTGTACGACACCTCCGCCCCATTGGCTCTAAGTCGCTTCGGCATAGATTTCCGGGCTCCTGTGCCCATGCCTGCCCCAGCAACCCTCTCTAGAACCCATAACATCGCCTGAGATACCGCATCATCTCCGGCCATCTGGTCCTAAAATTCCTCCTCCGCAGCTGGTGGTACCGGCATCTCGTTTCCAGATCCATGGCCAGACCCTACTGGTTCTGACACCATCATCCTACCCCTACCACGACCACGCGGTGGACATCCACGACCTCTTGTACTCATTCTACCGATTCGCATTTATCTGACTAGAAATTTTATGAATTATTAGTTTTCTTCCACTGATTAACCACGAACAGTCTTATGAATAGTAGTTTTAAGAGTAGTTCTTTCGAATTCGCAATTATATCTACAATTCAGTCTCAAGTCCACATCTTCTAGTTCTAGGAAGCACATACATTCAATCATTTAACATCAACATACAAATAGCATCCACGAACTTACATTCATCACCTAAGGGTATTTTCGTCATTTCACTACCCAGGGGTATTTTTGTAATTTATCCTACAGGGGTATTTTCGTAATTTTCTGAAATAGGGTTCCTTGTTGATTTTGTGAGAGAAGGGTATTTTGGTAATTTTGCAATTCGGGGGTATTTCGGTAATTTTACAATTCTGGGGTATTTTGGTAATTTTACAAATCAGGGATATTTTAGTCATTTATAAATCAGGGGTAATTTAGTAATTTTACAAAATAGAATGGCTGGTCCCTTTCGGGTTTTAGTTTTTGATTTTGGCCCACAACAAGTCCTCATGACTAAGGTGAACAAATACTACGCACTGCAGGATTCAAATGAAAAGGAGGTGAGTCACTAGGACTGCTTAAATACCAAGCTCTCCCTGAATCCAATCCTAGACATGCGTATGCCTGTTGCCACACCCTAATCTCGCGACTTGTTCACAGGTTTGTTTGGTTGGATTAAATCTTATGAATTTAGAGAGTTGTTTAAACTAAGCCTAAAGTCCATTAATGTCAATTATACTAGCCTACGTCCATCAAGCCCATCAAACCCAACATACATATCACATCCAAAAGTTTAGAATGCTTACCTGCGTGGATCGGGTGCCGGTAGACTCAAAGGCCATATCTTCATCCAAACATTTTTCTCAAATTCACAATAAGTTTTCAACTCACTACTAGACCCATTTTACAGCCTCGAGTTTTGAACTGGCTCGATACTAAAATGTAACACCCCAAACTCGCCCAAACGCTACGACTGGATCTCGGTATGCTACGGGGTTTATTGTTAAAAACTTTACTTAAATTGATTTTAGCAAATCTCAGTTTCTTTACTTAGGCATTTGGTAAAAATAAGATATTTGTTGGAAACCTTTGTTTTTACGTTGAACATGTTCGGAAAACCCATTTTATTACTTTTTGAGACTTAAGTCCTTGGACATAAATTTTAAACTGTAAACATCAGCAAATAAAATAAAGAAAATGATAACCTAAGCCCTGGGCCTTATTACATAATTAATCCAAAAAATTATAACTTTTAAATAAAAAAAATCAAAATAGTCTATGAAATTAAATAACTTGATGGCCCCTCGAGTCCGTCTTGGCTCCCATGTCCACGATCTACTACTCATCTAAAAGAGTAGGAAAAATAAAAGGGTGAGTCACCAAGACTCAGTGTATAAATCCCGAAACACACAACGACCTGAGGCCCACAAACACATTATGAGCCCTGGCCCATACATAAAGGCAACAATCATATTTACATGATAAATAATAAATGATGAATAGCCCAACCCAACCTAGAATTCCATCCTCTACACACCAACCCGTACCAACCATCACACCTCGGGGATTTCTACAATCAACCCTCCATCCGCTACACACCATAACGATAGCCGTACTGCCTATTCCTATTAATTAGGAATCATTAAACGTGGCATAGCCACCGATCACTATGTGACCTAACATTTGAATTTGTTGTTTAACCACCGATCACCATGTGACCTATTATGCACTTCCCCTTCATTATCATAATCCCACCCCATGCATACACACATGAAAAATTGAAAACATCATGCCATCTTTAAGAGAACAGGCTTTCATATATACATTTATCGATACACAGAGAGATTCCTATGATTACGTACCTGGCATCCATTGCCTACCCTTTTTGGGTAACACGACTGTTCATACAGCCTACTTTTCCGGCTTTTAGCCCATAACACATGTATATAAACAGGTTAAGTAGTGTGATAGAGATCTACACACCTGTTTACCGATAAAACGATACTTCCTATGTCGACGCTATCCATAGACGACACAACTGCTATCTGCCTAAGGTGTTGTTCAGAAGCCGGTCCACAACCCGGTGGCCAATCTCGAACCGCTGACACCGCACGTTTCTTAAACTTAGGGATTGGGTTTACAGACCCAATCCTTTCCTTTGCCTGATTCATATTCGATTCCATCAAAAGTCCTTGTCAGAACTACTATAACGAAATAGGGTTGTTAAACCATAACATATGGTTACGATCTCAAATGTGATAGCAAATCTAACAGAAATCTAAAGAGAACCCCCTTACCTTAAAATCCCAAAATTAGAGACTAGCGATTTCCGGCTTTTAGATCTAGACGATCAGGTTTCCTTCAAATCTCGGAATGCCGCCCAAAATGCAAAAAGAGAGAAAGTATTAGCCTCAATCGACAGCCTTAACAAACCAAGTGGCCATTTGGCCTTGACTCCTAAAAACCGAAAGAGATCTTAAGAAATAACAAGAGTCGACACCTACCTTAATAGAGGAGTTTCTGCTACTCTTAGGAGATTTTAGCTTTTTACGAAAGTCAGGAAGTGAAGATGATTCAAAGAAGTCTATGATGATTCGGCTTTTAATAAAGAAATCGGCAGGAAGAGGAAAAGAGAATTTTGGCAGACTAGGGGTGGTTTTGGCCTTAGCAAGGATCAAAAGAATATAGAGGAAGGATTATGAGGTTTCAGCTTTTAGAAGAAAGAAGAGAAAAGAACAATGGAGTTTTCGGATTTTACTCAGAGAAGAAGAGAAAGAAAAGATAGAAACCCTAATTGCCGAAAATAAAGAAAACAACCCTTCCCCGACTATTTAAAGTTTCGGTACTCCTACTAACCAAAAGCCGGAATTGCCCTCTTTTGACAGCTAAAACCAATTAATTAGTAAGGGAATTTTCTGCACCCCTTAGCCATATCGTAAAACCGATTTCTCCTCCCCTCGAGTTTGGAATTCGCCACCACCGTGACCAATAGATCAGATCCTAAATTTCCTCCCTTATCTTCCATGTTATCAACTATAATATCAGCATTATCCCCTTCACCTAAATCCTCCTATTTTTAAGCCTTGTTGCCGTCCAAATCCACTTAATTAATTGCCGAAAATTAGCTAACTTAAATTAGAAGAGTTGGGCTCCAAGAAACTTGAATTTGGGCCCCTTACTCCCTTGTGTGGCGTCATCCCTTGCTCTCTAAGTGGCGCTACTAACCATCGGGCCACAAGCCCATTTGTGTTTTAAAACATAGCTAATACCTGTTATGCCCTAACTTATCAAGCTTTCCACTAAAGTGTTCAAACAAGAATTTTAACTACAGCCTCGCCCCAAACCTGAGCCCAATTTGGACCCCTAATACTTAAATTAACACATTAAACATATTCACCCATTAAACGCACAGACCCAAAAATTCAAGATGTTACACCCAAATAGATAGATTAGACTATCCCGGTTTCAAAATATAAAATTTACTAAAAACGGGACAAGAAAACTTACCCAATTAAGCTTGATTAGTTTCTTCTCTCTCTCCTAGGGTTCCATGCAAATGTTGGGGAATAGGACGATATAAAATGATATTAATTATATTTTAATTGTTTATCATCTTTTAATTATTTCTATTTCCAATTTAGTCCTTGCTCTTTTCTAATTTTTCCATGGATAAATTATTAAAAATATCTACTAAATTTTGATTAATGGTCTAATTACCATATAAGGACCTCAAATTTTGAATTCCATAGCTATTTGATCTTTCTAGCTAATAGAATCTAACTTTTGCATTTTATGCGATTTCATCCTACCCGTGATTAAGCACTAAATCGATAAAATTTTCTTATCAGAATTTTCACATGATATTTCTATCTAAATGTAAATCATTAAAAAATATAAAAATAATTTTTTTTTCTAGGTTGGATTTGTGGTCCCGAAACCACTGTTCCAATTTTACTAAAAATGGGTTGTTACAAATATCCCCCTTAAGGATTTTCGTCCTTGAAAATCTTACCAGTAAAGAGGTTTGGATATTGCTTTCTCATGGTATCCTCCAGTTCCTAGGTAGCCTCTTCAATACCATGTCATTGCTAAAGAACTTTTACAAAAGCTACCTTTTTATTTCTTAACTCTTTTGTTTCCCGAGCTAAAATTTTAATCGGCTCTTCACTATATGTCATATCAGACTGAATCTCTACCTCTGTCGGAGAAATAATATGTGAAGGATCTGATCGATACCATTGCAGCATAGACACATGAAAAACATTATGAATCCAATCAAGTTCTGGCGGTAAAGCTAACCGATATGCAACAGGTCAAATTCTTTTTGTGATTTCGTAAGGCCAAATGAATCGTGGACTCAATTTCCCTTTACGGCCAAATCAAAGAACTTTCTTCCAAGGTGACAATTTTAAGAATACCTTTTCACCGACCTAAAATTCTATTTCTTTCCGTTTAAGATTAGCATAAGACTTTTGACGATCTGAAGCTGCTTTCAAACTATCCCGAATTACTTTCACTTTTTCTTCAGTTTCACGGACTAAGTCAACTCCATGCAACTTTTTTCTCACTGAGTTCTGTCCAATACAATGGAGTTCTACATTTATGACCATACAGAGCTTCATACAGTGCCATTTTGATACTAGAATGATAACTATTATTGTAAGCAAATTCAACCAAAGGTAGATACTTTTCCCAATTACCTTCAAATTCAAGTATACAACATCGAAGCATATCTTCCAAAATCTGTATTACATGTTCAGATTGACCATCTATCTGAGGATGGAATGCAGTACTGAAATGTAACTGTGTACCTAGAGCTTCTTGCAATTTGCTCTAGAATCAGGATGTAAATTGAGGATCTCTGTTTGAAATAATGGAGATAGGTACTCTATGCAATCAAACAATCTCAGAGACATATAATTCAACCAATCTAACCAAACAAAAATCCATACGTACCAGAATAAAGTGTGCAGACTTTGTCAATCGATCAACAATCACCCAAATGGCATCTTTCTTCTTTGGAGACAGGGGTAATCCCGATATAAAGTCCATTGTAATTCTTTCCCATTTCTATTCTGGTATTGTAACTGGCTATACTAATCCTGAAGGCAACTAATGTTCAGCTTTCATTTGATGACATATTAAACATTTAGATACAAACTTAGAAATATCCCGTTTCATTACTGGCCACCAATACATCTTCTTCAGATTATTATACATTTTATTACTACCAGGATGAATAGACAAGTTACCATTATGAGCTTCATTCAAAATCTTCTGTATCAATTCCAAATTCTTTGGTATACATAATCTGCCTCTGAATAATAGACAACATGTAACACCCATAACCCGTATCCATCGCCAGAGTAGGGTTACGAGTTATTACCGATCAATTCACAACATATAGCATACATTTATCAAACATAAAGTATTTATTCTCATAAATCATTCAACACAATTACATTGTCCCTTATAAGGGCCTACGAGGCCTTAAACATGCTTTAGAAGTGGTTCGGGACTAAACCAATAACATACGAATTTTTTTGGAAACTTAGAAAAAATTCAACAATACAGGGGTCACACGCCCGTGTGAACAGAACGTGTGCCTCAAACGGCTCCAGACACTCCCATGTCTCAGGCTGTGTGGAAACAGGGCATACATACTGACTTGGGTCACACGGCTAACAACACTTCGTGTGTCTAGCCCGTGTGCCCTTCGAAGTGGCCACACACACTCCTGTGCTAGGCCGTGTGCTAGGCCGTGCCAAACCTGTAGGGTATACTGACTTATGCAACACGGTCAAGTCACATGCCCGTGTGCTAGGCCGTGTACCAATTAGTGGGGTATACTGACTTGTGCCACACGGCCCATCACACGCCCGTGTGTAAGACCGTGTGGAGCATACTGACTTCAATTCAATTTTAAGACCAGGGGACACACGACCGTGTAACATGACTGTGTGTCACACACGGCTGAGACACACGCCCGTGTCTCTGCCCGTGCGGACAAAAATTGGCCATTTGCAAGGCCAATTTGCCACCCCAACTTCAATGTACCTACACAAGGCAAAATGGTACCATTTCATCATACAATTAGGTAGCCAAAATCATCAATCAAATGTACAATTCATACCATTATAATTTCATCTATTCCAATTCTCAAATCACTACCATTTACTTAGCCAAAAACATGCAAAAACAATATCATACAATATGGTTCATTTACCATAATTCACACATACATAACTTACCCTATAAATAACCAACACAACATCTAAAATCATACCTCATCAAGGCATTTCTCAAGCATTTATACTCCACAAATCAATTAACCATTTGGGCAACTATAAAACCATAACCACATTCATACCAACCATACCAAAATAAGCCATCACTCATGGCTATATATACAAACCAAAAAATATACAATTACAAGCCATATCTCATGGCTATAATCACAACAAAAATATCACATCTAACCTATACATGCCATATACCATAAATGTATAATTCAAAAGTACCAACTTAGATGTTTGATAGTGCGATGATGTTCTCGACCACTCTCGGATTCGAGCTAGCCTTGATTCACTATAAAACATAGGAAAATAACACGAAGTAAGCTTCATAGCTTAGTAAGCTCGTATGTGAATAACTTATTTCATCGAATAAATGCAAATCAACCAATTACACATGACAAAACCATAAACACATTAACTACAAACATTTCTCTTGTCTCAAAACATGATCAAATACAAACTAATCAAACTTTCACTATTTAATACTCGAATAGGTTCTGTACGTACATGTATCGCCTCTTACTAACCTCTTTCTCAACCACAGCATTCGTTTACCCGTTCAACCATTCGGAATAGAAATCAGATACTCAAGAGTCTCGTACGATAAGTACCTATACCATGGCCCACAGGCCAAATCAAGGTAACTTATCCGAAGAACTATTATCATGGCTCGAAGCCAAATCATCCAATATGCATGGCCCGAAGCCAAATCGGTAAAATACGCACCTAAAGTGCTAATATCATGGCCCAAAGCCAATTCAACGTATCACTTACTGACATATCAATAGTATCCAAAACTATTCTTAAGGTTCAACTGGGCTTTCACACTTTTAGTTTCTATCATCGAATGCATCCATAAAGTCATTTTTGCAATTCATACATTATCCATAATCCCGTTTTAACAATTTATGCAATATTAAAGCATTTTAACATAAATTTATAATGTAATCATCACATACGAACTTACCTCGTATTCGAAATTGACGAATCGGGTCGACTACTCGATAACCTTGCTTTTCCCCTGATCTAAATCCGAATTCTTTCTTTCTTGATCTTAATCAAGCTAGGAGTGTGCCAAACCTTAGAAAGCTTCAAACCCTTTTTTTATTTTCTATTTTTTGTTGCTAAAAAGAAGAATGAAATGAATTTTGGCTTTGTTTTATTAAATTATAACTTAATTACTAATTTACCATAGTAACCTTTATTATAAACATATAAAAACATATAATAGATGGCCATAATTGTCCACTTACACTATTCATGGACTAATAACATTATAAGGACCTTTGATTTATTAAACCATAGCAATTAAACACCTTTGAAAAGTAGAATGCAACTTTTTCATTTTACGCGATTTAATCTTTTTTATCAAATTAACCAATCAATCGATAAAATTAGCTCACGAAATTTTCACACATATCAAATAACATGATGTAAATACCAAAAATAATTTTAAAATAATTTTCTGACATCGGATTTGGGGTTCTAAAACCACTATTCTGATTTAGCTAAAATCGGGCTGTTATACAACCATCAGTCCCGATTTGAAATTTCGAATCAGAAGTCGATTCACACTGTATCCGTTTCGCTTGTAATTTGCTATCATCTTTCTAAGCTTCAGAAATCTGCTGCAAGAACATTAGTCTAACTTTTAACTCAGCTATAATTGAAACATCATCTGATAACATCAATTGAGTATTCATTGCTCACAAAGCAAATAGGGATTTTCTGCTCAGAGCATCTACAACCACATTGGCTTTTTCCGGATGGTAGTCAATAACCAGATCATAATCTTTCGATAACTCAAGCCACCTGCGCTATCTCAAATTTAAATCTTTCTGTGACATCAAATACTTTAAACTTTTATGATCAGTGAATATATGACATTTTCCACCAAACAGGTAATGTCACCATATTTTCAATGCAAACACTATGGTTGTCAATTCAAGATCATGTATCGGGTTATTTCTTTCATGTGGTTTTAGTTGTCTTGAAGCATAGGCTATTACTTTACCTTCTTGCATCAAAACATAGCCTAAACCATTTAACGATGCATCACTATATATTATAAATTCCTTACCCGATTCAAGCTGAACTAGCACAGGTGCTTCTGTCAATAAAGCTTTCAATCTGTCAAAACTCTGCTTGCATTTATCAGACAACTCAAACTTTACATCTTTCTATGACAAACCATTCATTGGAGAAGCTATCATTGAAAAACCTTTTACAAACCTCCGATAATATCCAGCAAGTCCTAGAAAACTTTGGACTTCAAACACATTCTTCGATGGCTTCCAATTGACAATAGCTAAAATTATACTTGGATCTACTCGAATACCCTCTGCAGATACAATGTGTCCAATAAAACCAACTTCCCGTAGCCAAAATTCACATTAACTGAATTTAGCATACAACAATTTTTCACGTAATGTTTGCAGTACTATTCTCAAATGTTCAGCATGTTCATTTTCATCTCGAGAATAAACAAAAATATCATCAATAAATACCATCACAAACCTGTCTAAATAAGGTCTGAAAATTCTGTTCATCAGGTTCATAAATACTGCAGGTACATTTGTAAAACCGAATGGCATTACAAGAAACTCATAGTGTCCATACCTGGTTCTAAAAGTTGTCTTTGGGACATCTGAATCTTTTACCCGTAACTAATAGTAACCAGAACGAAGATCAATTTGAAAATACAGCGGCACCTTTCAACTGATCAAACAAATCATCAATTCGTGGTAATGGATATTTGTTCTTTATTGTAACCTTGTTGAGCTGTCTATAATCAATGCACAGTCTCAACGATCCATCCTTCTTGTTTACAAATAGAACCGGTGCACCCCAAGGTGAAGAACTAAGTCGAGCAAAAACTCTGTCAATCAACTCTTGCAACTGTGCTTTCAACTCCTTTAATTTGGTAGGAACCATTTTGTAAGGTGCTATAGATATGGGTGTTGTTCCCGGGACAAGATCTATGGAAAATTCCACTTCTCTAACCGGTGGTAAACCAGGCAATTCTTCTGGAAATACATCAAAAAATTCACATACAACCGGCACTGACAAAATCTTTCACTCAGATACTTTAGTGTACAACACATATGCAAGATAAGCATCATAATCCTTTCTAACATACTTCCATGCTGTTATTGCTGAAATCACTTTAGGTAACCCATCTAATTTATCAGATTCAACATGGATTAACTCACCATTCTGACATTTCAACACTATATATTTCTGTTTACAATTCATCACCGCATCATGTTGAGTTAACCAGTCCATTCCCAAAATCACATCAAATTCATCAAATGGCAATAGCATCAAATCAGCAAAAAACCAATAACCCTTTACCATCAATGGACAGTTTTTACAGACCTTATCCACCATAACATACTGGCCCAGAGGATTTGAAAATTTAACCACAACTTTAGTGGATTCAACAGGTAAATTTTTAACAAACACTAAATTTGTGCATATGTATGAATGTGTGGAACCAGGATCAATCAAAGCAGTAATATCAGTATCAAGTAGAGAAAATGTACCAGTAATGACGTCTGGTGCAGAAGCATCTTCTCTAGCATGAATAGCATATGTCCTTGCCGGTGCTCGTGCCTCAGATTTAACTGTTGTATCCCTTGTAGTACCTCGGCTACCACTAAATTTTCCTGGGTGACGGGGTGGTTTGCCTCTCAAAACAGGATTACTCGGCTTCAGAGCCTGCTCAATTTCTTTTTCAACCCTTTCTAGACAATCTCTAAGGAAATGGTAAAGGGAACCACATCCATAACAAGCCCCGCTTCTCATACGACATTCTCCAAAATGAAACTTATTACAGTGTTTACATTTTGGTTTGGGATTACCAACACTACCAACACTGGTTACAGATGGAGATGAAGACCTCAGGTTAGAGCGTTGAGAGCCTCGCTCTTTTCCAGAATATCCCGTAGAGATGGTAACACGATCATAATACTTCTTTAATTTCTTAGAAGCAAATGATTGTTACTTATTCATAATTCTTTTACTAGAAACCCGAGCTTCTTTTTCAGCTTGTTTCTTCTCTTTACTCAATTCTTCAGCTTTGTGTGCTCGATCGGCCAGTACCACAAATTCCCTCAATTCAAGAATTCTGATCAACAACTTAATGTCTTCATTTAGAACCTTCTCAAAGCATTTTCAAGCTTCGGTTGGAACCCATTCTCTGGCATATTTGCTCAACCGAACAAATTCTCGTTCATATTCAGACATAGTCATATTTCCTTATTTGAGCTCTAAAAATTCTTTTTTTTTCTGATCCAGAAATCTTTGACTAACATACTTCTTTCTGAATTCATTTTGGAAGAATTCCCATGTAATATTTTCTCTCGGTACCACAGAAGTTATAGTATTCCACCAATGATAAGTTGTGTCTTTCAGTAAGGATACTGCACATTTCAGACTTTCAGCAGGTGTACAAGGTAATTCATCTAAAACCCGGATGGTATTTTCCAACCAAAACTCAGCCCTTTCCAAATCATCATCTGCGGTTGCTCTAAATTCCTCTACCCCATATTTACAAATTTTATCTACTGGAGGCTTACCAGTTCTAGCGGGTTCAGCACCCTGTGGTATATCAGGAACCAGTTGAGGAGCAGGTGGGGGAGGTTGTTGTACAGCAGGATTTGTTCTTATATACCGAGTGAACCATTCATTCATCATTTGAAAGAAGGCTTGCTTTGCCTCCTCACTTTGGCCCTCAGATACAGGCCTTTCACTACTAGTTGCAGCTCTTTGAACTAAAGCTGAAGCATTGCTCTCAGCTTCCTCGGATTCAGCTCTAGCTTGGTTGGATGACATTACTATATGAAAATACATTTAAAATGGTTAGGAGATATCACACTATCACAAATTATAATGGCATGTATAACAAAACTCATATTGCTACGTTCAATCCGAGAATCAGCTAAACCGTAGCTCTGATACAAATAAATGTAACACCCCAAACCCGTATCCATCGCTGGAAATAGAGTTACAGAGCATTACTGAAGTTTACAGAACATTTACAAATAATTCGTGACAATTACTGTTCATTTTCTGAAATTGTTCATAACATCCCCTAAATGGACCCTCGAGGCCCAATATAAGCATTAGAATCAAATCAAGACTTAATCAGAAACCCTAAGAATTTTTCTCAAAATTTCAAAAAATTTCAAAGATAAAGGGCACACACACCTGTGTGGTCAAGGGACACGCTCGTGTCACAGGCCGTGTCCGACCCCATGTAACTCTCTGACTTGCACCACACGGCTTGCCATACGCCCGTGTGCTAGGCCGTGTGGTTAATTAAATTTTTCAAAATTAAGTGCAGGTTTCACACGGCTGAGACACACGCCCGTGTCTCTACCCTTGTGCTCAATTCTAAGCATTTTGTTTCTCGAATTTAAAATGTAGGGGACACACGGCCTAACTACACGCCTATGTACCAGGCTGTGTGTCACACACGGTCTAGACAGACGCCCGTGTGTCTACCCGTGTGGACAAAATAAAGCCATTTCTAGCTTCATTTCTCACCCAAAATTTCACCAATAACCTACACCAAAACTTACATCCAATACCAACCAATTCAAGCATTGATTTCAAGCAAATTCTAACATTTAATATGTTATATCATTGCATACATATATGTTTATATTCTTACCTTGATTTAATCTATACATTAAACATTATTTAATCAACCATACAAAACATATATGTATTTATCATGACATAATACTTTATAAGTACCAAAGCAAACCATTACTAGCCATTTCAATGGCTAAATTACAAATAACATATATTAAAGCCATCTATGGTCAAGTTAACCTATACATTCCATTATACCAAAATAAGTTTACAATTGATACCAAAAGAAGCTTGTGGATAGTGTGATGATGCTCCAACCGTTTACCAACCTTCGCGAGCTTTCGAGCACTATAAAACAAAGAAAAGTAAACCTAGTAAGCATATTATGCTTAGTAAGTTCGTATAACTGGAATTAAACTTACCAATCTCATTTATTAAAATTAAGAATATAATAACATGTTTCCATCAACTTGGTAAAATTGCCTAATCACATGCATTCAATCAAACATGTTAGTCAAAAAATTCTCATATACATCAAGTAAACATAGATGAGCTCATCATGCTATGTTCTTTCAAGACGTTATTCATTTCATCTCATAACATTCATATCATTTCAAGTATTTTTTCCGTTGAATCATTGAAATTCCGATGGATACTCAACTAGTACACTCAGGGTGTACAATTTAATAACCCGTCTATTCATATTCAGGAGTACCCATTAGGGCATTTAATCATAAAGCAGACTCTGGAGCCACATATCATATAATAAGATTACTTGTCCAAGCTAAATCCTGTTACCAACATCTGCTCATAAGAGCTTAATCAGGATTACCCGTCTTGTAACATCCTGAAAAGGGCCTATGCATTTTTGGTTTAATTGTACGAAATGACATATCTTATGTGTTATGAATATATTTTGAACACTTTTGGAAACCTGGAAATGTATGGAAATGTTAAGTTTAAAAGAGGAAAGTGAACATTTTTAGAACCTTGGAAATGTAAGGAAATGTCTTGTAAGGAAATGTCATGGAAATGTAAGGAAATGTCTTGTAAGGAAATGTCATGGAAATGTAAGGAAATGTCAAGTTTACAGAGCCGATCGAAAATTTTTGGAAACTTAGAAATGACCTAGAAATGACGAGTTTTAAGGTTTAAAAGGGGAAATTAAGGCAAGGTGGCCTTAAAAGAAAAAGTTTGTGAAATTTGACACACAAACAGGCTTGGAAAAGTGGCCTGAAGATGCCACTTAGGGCCTCTGGAAATGGCGCCACATGCAAGGTGTTGGGCCTGGGTTCGAGTCACATGGGAAGCAAATAAAAGAAATTTTATTTTGCTACAAGGAGTAGAGAGGTGGACGGCACATGGCTATAAATTAGGAGCTTTTATTATTTTATAAATAGTGGATAAATAAGGGATTTATTTATCATTATTTTCAAGAGATAATTGTTGGATTAAAATCTTTTAATTTGAATAAAGAGATAAAGAGGAAAATAAGGGAGAAGTGATGGCCAAGTAAGGGACTTTGAGTTTAATAATTTCGGCTAAGTAAGGATAGTTACTGAATTATCTTTTTTTTTAAGTGATAATTAAAGAGATAAAGCTATTAAAATAAAGGAGTGGTGGCCAAGTAAGGGACTCCTTAGATGATAATTTCGGCTATAAAAGGAAGGAAGGAGGGCTACTCATCAATTTGTGCTTCCTTCTTTCTCTGCCAAATTCTTAGTGCTCTCTTCTCTTCTTTTCTTTCTTTTCTTTTGTCAAGCCGAAATTAAGTAATTGTTGGAACCTAGCCGAATATTTTCCTCTCCATTAGAAGCCATAGCCGAATCCTCCATCTTTATTCTTCCTTCTCTTTTCTTTCTAATCCCTCCAAAAGCCGAAAGTTGTGAGATCATCATCTAGCCATAGCCGAATCTCTGAAGGTTGAAGTGAAGGTGCAATCGATTTCTTCAAGTAAGGGTAAGATCTCATTCGGTTTCATCCTTTTTTTCTTAAAATTTGCCGAAATCTAGGACTAACCCCATTAATATCTTGTTGCCAAAACTTTGAAGAGATCTTTCGGGATTTACTAAGTGTCGACTACAAGGAAGGAGAAGTTCTTTTCCCGAAGGTACACCATAGGCCATGTGTTCCCTATTTATTCGGTGAGTTTCGGGATTTAAAATCCACAAGGTAAGTGTCTATAGCATTCGACCAAGGCCATGTTTGGTAAATATATGTGTTCATTAATTATTCAAAAGCCAAAAACTAACCAAGTTAATTGATTCAATGCTTGGCCGAATGCAAGAAGAGTATAGCAGAGATTTCAAGACTTGATTCTTAAGTCAAACGGCAACAAGGTAAGTTTAAGTATACTAATCCTACTAGGATTTGGATTTATGGCCGAATGGCTTTTTATTAAAGTAGTAGGTGATTAATCAAATGTAGGGATTAAGGATCTAAGCATTAGATCAAGCTTTTCGGGATTTCAATGCCCTTTCGGTAAGTATGATAAGTTGTGGATATTTGGTTAAGAATTCGTATATTGATGATTAAATCGATTGTTCTGATTAAGTGTGTTGATGGAGGCGAATACCATTCAAGAAGGGAAAGGGAAGGTCCCTATCCCGAAGTTTATGAAGAGATCTGTCTCGGTAGTTAGGGATTGGCCACCGGGGTGTGGACCAGTCGTAAACAAGAAAGTAGGCAAATAGGCGTAGTATCGCCTAGTGATAGCATCGATGATCGAAAGCATAGTTCTCCAAGTGATCAGTGTGTGATTAACCCACTATTTTTCGGGTTTATGGTATATTGTATGTGTTGTGTAAATGCTAATATGTGCAATGGCGATTGTGAATGGTTACCCTTAAGGGTATATCGTAAATCAGTCGGTGTTAATTATTAAGAATGTGAATATGCCAATGAGAATATGTTTGTATGCCGAATAGCATGTGCATGCATTATTTTACTATGTTATGACATTATCATATGTTGCATGTGCATGGGATGGGATATGAATGTGACTATCGAAGGAAAGGGTGTACTTTATGTACGTGGTCTAATGTTAGCCTTGTGCTACGTTAGCGCTTGATGTTAGCTATGTGCTTCATCAAGGGAGGTGTTGGCTAGGTGCCCACCTCGGCGGTTGATAGCTGTGTGCATCACCGTGGACTGAATGATATGTGGGATCACTTAGGTGATCGGTGGCTTAGCCACGGCCTTGAGCAGCAAGTCTGCCAAGGTAAGATATGTGGGATCACTTAGTTGATCGGTGGCTTAGCCACGACCTTGAGCAGCAGGTCTGTCAAGGTAAGATATGTGGGATCACTTAGTTGATCGGTGGATTAGCCACGGCCTTGGGCGGAGTCCGCCAAGGTAGGTGTAACGGATGGACCCTAGGTTGGGTTGGGTGCACTTTGCATAAACTCATTATCCGTCATATGGGTTGATGATGAAATGGGCCAAGCCCAAATGTGGAAATTATGTGGTTAACTACCCTATTAGATGAATGTGATATGAATATGGGCCAAGCCTGAATGTGATAACATGTGAATTTGATAATTGATATCTGATATATGAGTTAATATGTGGTTAGCATGTGGGTGGAATTCAGTGGATTAATTACACACTGAGTCTGTATGACTCACCCAATTTTTATTAAACATAGTAGATGATTTGTGGTGATTGGACCGGGTTGGAGTGGATACGAGGTGGCCCATGCAGAAGACATCTTCTTTATTTTATTCAGTTTATTACTAAGAACTTTTGTTTAATTATTTATTGTAATAAGGCCCAGTTAAAGTATTTAAGTATTTTTATTTGAGCATTTTTATTATGTTTAAGCTAGACGACCATTAAATTATTATTTGGAAGTGCTTTTAATTTGGATATTTTTGTCAAGCTTATATTATTTAGAATTTTTAATTGGACATGGTTTTCAAATGACAAAATTTTTAATGTTTTTCCCAAAAGTGAAATCAGTCTTCAAACGTTTTTCCGCAGTTGGCATCTCAAATTCGGTAGAATTTAATGGGCTGGGTTTGGGGTGTTACAAATTAGTATCAGAGCCCGGTTCAAAACTCGGCTTTGAGGGATTTGGGCCCAAAAACGTTTTTCAAATGGGCTTTCCAAAAATATAAGAATTTATGAACTATTTCAGCTATTCGCATGGCACTGTATCTCCTACCCGAAGTCCACTGTAAGTACTTCTAATTATTGAAGTGACTTGTTTATGTGAACTGTTATGGGCTTATTTGGGCTCAGTGAGATTAGAATATTAGGGCTATTGAACCCTAGGGCTAGTGCACTCAAACACATGCATAAGACTTAAGGACTATTAAACAAACTCAGTGAAGTAAGTCGCGAGCTAGGGTGTGGCAAATCATTGTGCGCATGTCTAGGAGTGGATTCAGTAAGAGCTTGGTATTTAAGCAGTCCTAGCGACTCACCTCCTCTTTACTCGAATCCTACCTGCAGTGCGTAGTAACCTGCTCACCCTAACCAAGAGGACTTATTCACTGGCTAAACCAATCATTAAAACCCGAAAGGGACTAGCCATGCGCTTTTATAAAATTCCTAGTTTTAAAATCCCTAAATTAACCTTTTAATTGTAGTAAAAGATTATTGTGAATTTTTTTTTCCAAAACATCTCCGATTTACAAAATTACAAAAATGCCCCTGTATTGTAAATTACTAAAATACCCTTAGTTCTTAAGATTTTCAAAAATACCCTCGACGTTTGCTACAATATTTCTACTTTACAAAAATACCAAAAACTTCATTTTACAAATAACAAGATACCCCGATTTGGAAAATTTACTGAATCGCTTACGACTTCCAAAATTACCGAAATAACCTCGATTTCAAAATTTTTGCAACACCTCTGATTTGGAAAACAAAATAACCCGTAGATTTTGTAAATTCTGAAATACCTTTAATTTGAAAAATATTTTCGAATTGACCCCGATTTATTACCAAAATACCCTCGTAGGAAAATGACGAAATTACCCTTGGTAGGGAAATGGATGGAATGGCCATAAAAGTGTAGTGAATGATGTTATGAATGAATGTGACTTCTTGGAGAAATGAATGTGTCTCTGCTTTTGAATGTGAATGTGACTCCCTGAGTTAGAGTAGTGAACTTGAACTAGAAACTTTGGTTGATCGAAAGAACTACTTCTGAACATCTCTTTTCATAAAACTGTTCGCGAATAATCAGTGGAACAAAATTTCTGATGCATAAAAATTTTTAATCAGATTAAATCGCGACGTTAGAAATGAGTTCTAGGGGACGTGAACTTAGAGACTGTGCCTAGAAAGTATGATGGTTCTATTAAGATCAGAGTGCGCAGCATAAGCGTAGTGCGGTGAGTTAAGATGTACGATTATTCGTTAATAAGTAATTTTGAGGACGAAATTATTTTTAAGGAGGGTAGAACTGTAACATCCTGAAAAGGGCCTATGCATTTTTGGTTTAATTGTACGAAATGACATATCTTATGTGTTATGAATATATTTTGAACACTTTTGGAAACACAGAAATTTATGGAAATGTTAAGTTTAAAAGAGGAAAGTGAACATTTTTAGAACCTTGGAAATGTAAGGAAATGTCTTGTAAGGAAATGTCATGGAAATGTAAGGAAATGTCTTGGAAATGTAAGGAAATGTCTTCTAAGGAAATGTCATGGAAATGTAAGGAAATGTCAAGTTTATGAGTAATCGAAAATTTTTGGAAACTTAGAAATGACCTAGAAATGACGAGTTTTAAGGTTTAAAAGGGGAAATTAAGGCAATGTGGCCTTAAAAGAAAAAGTTTGTGAAATTTGACACACAAACAGGCTTGGAAAAGTGGCCTGAAGATGCCACTTAGGGCCTCTGGAAATGGCGCCACATGCAAGGTGTTGGGCCTGGGTTCGAGTCACATGGGAAGCAAATAAAAGAAATTTTATTTTGCTACAAGGAGCCGAGAGGTGGACCGCACATGGCTATAAATTAGGAGTTTTTATTATTTTATAAATAGTGGATAAATAAGGGATTTATTTATCATTATTTTCAAGAGATAATTGTTGGATTAAATTCTTTTAATTTGAATAAAGAGATAAAGAGGAAAATAAGGGAGAAGTGATGGCCAAGTAAGGGACTATGAGTTTAATAATTTCGGCTAAGTAAGGATAGTTGCTGAATTATCTTTTATTTTAAGTGATAATTAAAGAGATAAAGCTATTAAAATAGAGGAGTGGTGGCCAAGTAAGGGACTCCTTAGATGATAATTTCGGCTATAAAAGGAAGGAAGGAGGGCTACTCATCAATTTGTGCTTCCTCCTTTCTCTGCCGAATTTTTAGTGTTCTCTTCTCTTCTTTTCTTTCCTTTCTTTTGTCAAGCCGAAATTAAGTAATTGTTGGAACCTAGCCGAATATTTTCCTCTCCATTAGAAGCCATAGCCGAATCCTCCATCTTTATTCTTCCTTCTCTTTTCTTTCTAATCCTCCAAAAGTGAAAGTTGTGAGATCATCATCTAGCCATAGCCGAATCTCTGAAGGTTGAAGTGAAGGTGCAATCGATTTCTTCAAGTAAGGGTAAGATCTCATT
Organism: Gossypium sturtianum; assembly: GCA_025698515.1. NCBI lineage: Eukaryota > Viridiplantae > Streptophyta > Magnoliopsida > Malvales > Malvaceae > Gossypium > Gossypium sturtianum. The sequence goes on from CM046955.1 coordinate 88,397,105, forward strand.
CGGTTTCATCCTTTTTTTCTTAAAATTTGCCGAAATCTAGGACTAACCCCATTAATATCTTGTTGCCGAAACATTGAAGAGATCTTTCGGGATTTACTAAGTGTCGACTACAAGGAAGGAGAAGTTCTTTTCCCGAAGGTACACCATAGGCCACGTGTTCCCTAGTTATTCGGTGAGTTTCGGGATTTAAAATCCACAAGGTAAGTGTCTATAGCATTCGGCCAAGGCCATGTTTGGTAAATATATGTGTTCATCAATTATTCAAAAGCCGAAAACTAACCAAGTTAATTGATTCAATACTTGGCCGAATGCAAGAAGAGTATAGCAGAGATTTCAAGACTTGATTCTTAAGTCAAACGGTAACAAGGTAAGTTTAAGTATACTAATCCTACTAGGATTTGGATTTATGGCCGAATGGCTTTTTATTAAAGTAGTAGGTGATTAATCAAATGTAGGGATTAAGGATCTAAGCATTAGATCAAGCTTTTTGGGATTTCAATACCCTTCCGGTAAGTATGATAAGTTGTGGATATTTGGTTAAGAATTCGTATATTGATGATTAAATCGATTGTTCGATTAAGTGTGTTGATGGAGGCGAATACCATTCAAGAAGGAAAGGAAGGTCCCTATCCCGAAGTTTAAGAAGAGATCTGTCTCGGCGCTTAGGGATTGGCCACCGGGTGTGGACCAAATACGAACAAGAAAGTAGGCAAATAATGCCGTAGTATCGCCTAGTGATAGCATCGATGATCGAAAGCATAGTTCTCCAAGTGATCAGTGTGTGATTAACCCACTGTTTTTGGGTTTATGGTGTATTGTATGTGTTGTGTAAATGCTAATATGTGCAATGTAAGCGATTGTGAATGGTTACCCTTAAGGGGTATATCTGAATCAGTCGAGTGTTAATTATTAAGAATGTGAATATGCCAATGAGAATATGTTTGTATGCCGAATAGCATGTGCATGCATTATTTTACTATGTTATGACATTATCATATGTTGCATGTGCATAGGATAGGATATGAATGTGACTATTGAAGGAAAGGGTGTACTTTATGTACGTGGTCTAATGTTAGCCTTGTGCTACGTTAGCGCTTGATGTTAGCTATGTGCTTCATCAAGGGAGGTGTTGGCTAGGTGCCCACCTCGGCGGTTGATAGCTGTGTGCATCACCGTGGATTGAATGATATGTGGGATCACTTAGGTGATCGGTGGCTTAGCCACGGCCTTGAGCAGCAAGTCTGCCAAGGTAAGATATGTGGGATCACTTAGTTGATCGGTGGCTTAGCCACGACCTTGAGCAGCAGGTCTGTCAAGGTAAGATATGTGGGATAACTTAGTTGATCGGTGGATTAGCCACGGCCTTGGGCAGGGAGTCTGCCAAGGTAGGTGTAACGGATGGACCCTAGGTTGGGTTGGGTGCACTTTGCATAAACTCATTATCTCGTCATATGGGTTGATGATGAAATGGGCCAAGCCCAAGATGTGGAAATTATGTGGTTAACTACCCTATTAGATGAATGTGATATGAATATGGGCCAAGCCTGAATGTGATAACATGTGAATTTGATAATTGATATCTCGATATATGAGTTAATATGTGGTTAGCATGTGGGTGGAATTCAAAGGATTAATTACACACCGAGTCCAGATGACTCACCCTATTTTTATTAAACATCGCAGATGATTCGTGGTGATTGGACCGGGTTGGAGTGGATACGAGGTGGCCCATGTAGAAGACATCTTCTTTATTTTATTCATTTATTACTAAGAACTTTTGTTTAATTATTTATTGTAATAAGGCCCAGTTTAAAGTATTTAAGTATTTCTATTTGAGCATTTTTATTATGTTTAAGCTAGACGACCATTAAATTATTATTTGGAAGTGCTTTTAATTTGGATATTTTTGTCAAGCTTATATTATTTAGAATTTTTAATTGGACATGGTTTTCAAATGACAAAATTTTTAATGTTTTTCCCAAAAGTGAAATCACTCTTCAAACGTTTTTCCGCAGTGGCATCTCAAATTCGGTCGTAACGAATGGGCCGGGTTTGGGGTGTTACACGTCTGGGCTAAATCCTATTTATAACATATGCTCAATAGGGTTTATATCAGGATTACTAGTCCAGGCTAAATCCTTTCTATAATGAGGTCTATAGGATTACTCATCCGAGCTAAATCCTGTCAGCAACAAATGCAGGACCTCATTCAATAAGGGAAATCACATTTGTCCTTCGAAATCCAATTTTCAAACAGAACTTAACTCTTTTCAAACAATATCAAGCATGTATTAAATTCTTATATTATAACATCCACTTAATTCCCATAAATATAAATCACATTATATACAAAACATCATTCAATTCAACACATTTACATGCTCAATTAAATTACACAAACTTACTTTGACACTTGTTCGCGTATATAAATCTACTAATCCGAAACTTTCTCCTTCCCTCGATCTAACTTTAAATTTGAGTTATCTGGATCTATATAAATGAATTTAATCATCAATTTCTCACATTTCATATTCAATTGAACTCAATTTACATCCTTGGCAAAATTACCATTTTGCCCCTAAACTTTCCATAAATTCCAATTTCGTCCCTAGGCTCGGAAAATGAAATTCATGCAATTTACTCCCTATTCCAAGCCTAACCAAAATTTCAATATGCAATTTACAGCACATGTATTCCATAAATTTCAGAATTTTTCATCAATTTTCACAACTTTACAAATTAGTCCATAAATCATGTTTTCATGAAAAATCACTTTGTATAAGATGTTTATCTATCAACAACCTTTCATATTCTACCATAAATTTCAAATTTTCAGCATATTCATCCATGACATAATTTCTATACTTTGATAACTTTTCAAATTAATCCCCCAAATAGATAGATTAGACTATCCCGGTTTCAAAAATATAAAATTTACTAAAAATGGGACAAGAAAACTTACCCAATTAAGCTTGATTAGTTTCTTCTCTCTCTCCCCTAGGGTTTCCATGCAAATTTTGGGGAAGAAGATGATATAAAATGATATTAATTATATTTTAATTATTTATCATCTTTTAATTATTTCTATTTCTAATTTAGTCATTGCTCTTTTCTAATTTTTCCATGGATGAATCATCAAAAATATCTACTAACTTTTTATTAATGGTCTAATTGCCATATAAGGACCTCAAAATTTGAATTCCATAGCTATTTGATCCTTCTAGCTACTAGAATCCAACTTTTGCATTTTATGTAATTTGGTCCTTCTCGTGATTAAGCACTAAATCGATAAAATTTTCTTATCAGAATTTTCACATGATATTTCTATCTAAATGCAAATCATGCAAAAGTATAAAAATAATTTTTCTTTCCGGTTCGGATTTGTGGTCCCAAAACCATTGTTCTGATTTTACTAAAAATGGGTTGTTACATGATTGGCATGCTTAACATGCAAATCAAACTTTAATTATGATTTGTACAGTGGCATGCTTTGAAACACCCCAAACCCGGCCCACGAGTCCTGACCGGATCTGGTATGTTCCTCAAAACAACATTTGAAACTCCGATTGTTTGTTAAGAAAAATTTCGTTACTTTGGGTTGACTCGAGTTGAAAACAAGTTTATCTTACATTGGAAACCATTTGTTTTAGGGTGTCCAAAACATTTAGAGTTCATTTTTAAATAAAAACTTATTTAGTCTTCAATTTGATAAAAATTCGTAACATAGTAAATTTGAATAAAAGCAAATATAAAACAATTCATACTAGTGGCCTTTTACATCAAGCAAAACCCAAAATAAATCCAAGATATTGATAAGAAAATGAAGAGTCCAAATTGAAAATAATCTTTGTGCTTTGAGCATGGCCACCACTAAGCTCCCGCCGACCCGGTCCATCACCGAGTGTCACCAAAAATATTCCCAAGCACGGGTGAGTCAAACAGACTCAATGTGTAACCAACACTAAATCCCAATAGTTTAGGCATATCAGGTTCATACATATGCATATAATTAAATAATAAAATGATGCAAACCCAAACCCAAACCTAGTTACCATCCGCTACACATCACCCGCACTAACCTCGCACACCGTGGGGACTACTAAGTCAACCCTCCATCCGCTACACATCATCGGCTGGCAACAGCTGCGATGATGTGTTCATCGCCTCTTATAATATTCGTGGCATAGCCACCAGATAATTATTTTGTGTCATGAGACACCACATTCGAATAACGTGGACCAAGTCACCACATTCGATATTGTGACCCGGCCACCACATTCATATATTGGGGTATATAACCACCAATCACTTCCCCTTTCCATATAACCCATATGCCCATGTCATACAAAACATGCAATATCATGCCATATTCTTTATTCACATTCTTATAGTTTCCCATGTGTGCCATAACAGATCATATTATACTCATAGTAGGAGTAGGAAAATGTACCTAAGTACTTTGTACCATTGCATGGTACCTTAGCCACATTTACATATTCTTATTACACATTTATTAACACATAGCCATAAATCTATTAAGGCTTAGAGTGGGGTACACACTGCTTATACTTAGCAAGTTTATAGAAATCCCGAACAACCCGATCTAGCGCTTTAGATCTTTAATTCCTATATTCGCCAACCCTAAATGTGTTAGTAAAAGCCATTCGGCTAACACTCAATCACTTCATAAGTTAGTTTCGCTTTTAAACATTTAAGAAACAGATCAAATCCCTAACTATGGCCTTGGCCGAATGTACATATGTACTTACCTTGCGAATCTTAAATCCCTAAAAGTGCTACTTGGTTATGAAGGTGTCGAAATACCTATAGGCATAGGTTAGATTTAATTCTACTTTAAATCACATAAAAATGGCCTATGGCGTAATATCACATAACTTTACCTTGGATATTGAAATCCCGAATAATCCTCCTTATAGTCGACTACACCGAAAATCCCGAAAGATCCTTCCAAATTTCTAAAACAAGAATATTGATGGGATTAGTTCTAGATTTCGCCAAATCTAAAAGAAAAGAATGGAAATCAAATGACATTTGGTCTTTACCTTCTCTATAGAAATCGACAAAGACTTGCCTACACCCTGCAGAGGATTCGACTTTGAAGAATACTAAGGAGATTTGGCTTTTGATTGAGTTGGAGAAAGAAGAAGAGAAAAGAGTTGAGCAATTTGGCAAATGAATTTCTGGCTAGCACAAGGTGTACTTTCTGGCTTTGACAAAAATAAATGAAGAAGAGAAAGTTTGCTAAGAAATTCGTGAGAGGCACAAATGAGAAGAAAAGAAGCAAATGGTCTCACTCTCCTCCCTTTTTGCCAAAATATCACCCCAAGATCCCCTACACGGCCAACTCTTCTTCCCTATCACATCCCTTCCTTTTCTCCTACTTTATCTCTTATCTTTATTTATTCAAAATAAATAAAATAAATCTACATTTATCTATCTATTTAGCCGAATTTTTATAAGGATTATCCAAGTCAAATCCTCATCCATCTAGTCTTCCCATGCCGCCCATCACCTTCCCATTGCCAAAAATAAAAATTCCCTTATTGCTTTCCTTGTGGCTCGAACTCAAGACCTCATTGCACTCAGATATGGCGTCACTTTCTGGGCTTTAAGTGGCGCCCAAGCCACTTAGACAAGCCCATTTCGTGTCTTATTTCCCTTACAAATTTCCTTAAGGCCTTATCAAGCTTAGCTCCCTTTAAAACTTAAAAATCCAATAATTTCTAAGGCATTTAACTATACACTAAGGTTCACAAAAATTCATAGAACACATTCGCATATTCATAAGCATGCTACATCATCTAATTTAGTATTAATGCATAAGCCATAATCCAGATATTACGCTTCTACTCTCTTAAAATAATTTCGACCTCGAAATTACACGCTAAAATAAGTGAGGGTATTGCTGTCGTGATTGCTTCTTCCGCTCCCACGAAGCTTCTTCCGATCCGTGATTACGCCATAACACTTTGACCAAAGGAACCGACTTCCTTCGCAACACTTTCACATCTCGTTCCAAGATCTGAATCGGCTCTTCCTCATTGGACAAATCTGGCCTTAATTCCACCTCTTCAACCGGAACTACATGAGATGGATCCGAACGATAACAATGTAACATAGAAACATGGAATACGTCGTGCATTTGCTTCAACTCTGAAGGCAACTCTAACTGGTATGCCACTGGTCCAACTCACTTCAATACCTGATAGGGCCCTATAAACCTTGGACTTAACTTCCCTTTCCGACCAAATCTCATCACCTTCTTCCAAGGCGATACCTTAAGAAACACTTGATCTCCCACATCAAATTCTATTTCTTTCCTCTTAAGATATGCGTACGACTTCTGCCTGTCAGATGCTTCCTTCAACCGTGCGCGAATTATCTCAACTTTCTCTTCAGATTCTGCCACAATCTCTGGACCCAAAACTCGTCATTCCCCCAATTCCGTCCAACAAGTAGGAGTGCGACACCTCCGTCCATACAGCGCTTCATACGGTGCCATCCGAATACTGGCTTGATAGCTGTTGTTGTATGCAAATTCCGCTAACGGCAAATATTCTTCCCAACTTCCTCTGAAGTCTAACACACAGCCTCTCAGCATATCTTCCAACACTTGGATCACTCGTTCAGACTGCCCATCCGACTGTGGATGAAAACCCGTAGTGAAATCCAATTTAGTGCCAAAAGCCTGATGTAGAGCCTTCCAAAACCGAGACGTAAACCTTGGATCCCTATCTAAGATAATTGATAGCGGCACTCCATGCAACCTCACAATTTCCGCCACATATAACTTTGCTAACTTCTGCAAAGAATAATCAACTCTTACTGGAATGAAGTGCGCGGACTTGGTCAATCGGTCCACTATCACCCATACCGAGTCCTTCTTAGTAGGCGTAAGGGGAAACCCACTAACGAAGTCCATGGTAATTCTCTCCCACTTCCACCGCGGAATCATTATCGGTTGAAGCAACTCGATGGAACTCGGTGTTCACCTTAACTTGTTGACACGTTAAGCACTTGCCGACAAATTTTGTAACTTCCTTCTTCGCACTGTGCCACCAAAACTATTCCTTAGATCCTGTACAATTTAGTACCTCCGTGATGCATAGCATAGGGGCTACCATGCGATTCTGAAGAATCCTCCGCCTTAACTCCTTGTTCCTCAAGATACAAACCTTACCCTTAAAACACAACACTCCTTCGTTATTAATACCATAATCTTCCAACTCTCCACTCTGCACTTGCTGCAACTTAGCACTTAAGTCCTCATCCACTAACCGACTTTCCTTTACCTCATTCACCCATGACGGCTTAACTTGCAACTCTACCACAGACTTCCATCGTCATACAAGCTCGGATGTGCAAACATTGCCCTCGTGATCCGACACCACTTTCCGACTTAAGGCATCCGCCACTACATTCGCCTTGCCCTGATGATACTCTATGGAACAATCATAATCCTTCGCAAATTCCACCCACCTTCGCTGCCTCAAGTTCACCTCCTTCGAGTTAACAGATACTTAAGACTCTTGTGGTCCGTGTAGATCACCGACTTTTCTCCATAAAGGTAGTGCCTCCACACCTTAAGGGCAAAGACCACTGCCGCTTGCCCCCAAGTCATACGTCGGGTAGTTAACCTCATGTGGCCTCGGTTGTCGAGATGCATAAGCTACAACCTTCCCGTCCCGCATTAGAACACATCCTAATCCTGTGTGAGAAGCATCACAAGACACCACAAAGTCCTTCCCCGCCTCGATCAATCAAACCGAGCTTGATTAAAACTCCCTTAAGCTTCTCAAAGCTCTCCTGTTTATCCTGTCTAAACAAAAGGTACTTCCTTTCTCAACAACTTTGTCAACTGTGCGGCTATTGAAGAAAATCCTTCCACAAACCTTCTCAGAGTAGCTCTGCTAATCCCAAGAAACTTCGAATCTCACCACGCACTTAGGTGGTTTCCAATCTAGTATCGCCTCAATCTTCTTAGGGTCCACCCTTATTCCTTCTGCAGACACCACATGCCCTAAGAATGCAACCTCCTTAAGTCAAAACTCGCACTTGCTAAATTTGGCATATAGCTTCTTCTCCCTTAACACTTGCAACACTTTCCGGAGATGCTCGTCATGTTCTTCCTCAGACTTGGAGTATACTAGGATATCGTCGATGAACACAACGACGAATCGATCCAAGTAGGGTTGAAAAACCCGGTTCATCATATCCATGAATGCGGCTGGGGCATTCGTCAAACCGAATGGCATCACTACGAACTCATAATGTCCGTATCTTATCCGAAAAGCCGTCTTATGGATATCCGCTTCCTTCACCTTAAGCTGATGATATCCAGACCTTAGGTCTATCTTTGAGAATACCGCTGCCCCCTTAAGCTGATCGAACAAGTCGTCTATCCTTGGAAAATGGTACTTGTTCTTGATGGTCAGCTTATTCAATCGACGATAATCTATGCACATACGCATAGTCCCATCTTTCTTCTTCACAAACAAGACCGTGCTCCCATGGAGACACACTGGGTCGAATGAACCCACGATCAAGCAACTCTTGGATTTGAGCCTTGATCTCAACCAACTCCTTCGGTGCCATTCTATACGGAGCGATAGATACTAGCGCCGCCCAGTGCAAAGAAGTCAATTCCAAACTCCACCTCCCAATCCGGGGTATTCTGTAACTCATCCTAAAGACATCCACAAACTCCTTTATCGTCCCTAACTCCACTAACTCCCCTTCTTTGGCATCCAACGCCTAACTAAAGTTAGAAATGCCTTGCACCCTTTTCAAACCATTTTATCAGCCTTTAAGGCAGAGACTACGTTAGACAAGTAGTTTCTTCTTTCTCCTATCATAATTATCGCCTCATCCTCTGGCGTCTTTAACTCCATTCATTTAGCTGCACAATCCAATATAGCTCGGTGTTCTACTAGCCAGTCCATGCCAAGTATGAGATCGAATTCTCTGAAGGGAAGTTCCATTAAGTTGCAGAAAATATCACTCCCTGAATTTCTAAGGGTACGCTCCGAAAGATCTTATTCACCACTACAGTTTGGCCTAATGGGCTTACTACAGTCATCTCCCTATCAGATAGTTTAGAGTCTATGCCTAGTGTTTCAACTACACTACATGCAACATAGGATTGGGTCGAGCCCACATCAATCAAAGTAAAATAAGGCTTGCCAGATAAAAGGAATGTACCGGTTATGACGTCCAGCGCGTCTTCGTCCTCCCTCCGGCGAACCGCATACACTAGACCCGGTTGTCTTCGTAACATCCCAAAATTTGAGTATTATTTGTGTTGGCTCGGGTATGAATTTTGTGTGTTAGCATAGTCTTATGAAGGCTTGATTTTATTTAGGAAGCTAGAATAAATTTTTAGTATGGTTTATTTAATGAAGTGGATTAAGTGAGCTTAGCACTTAAGTTAATTTAAGTGTTAATTAAAGCATAAGAGGAGTAAGTGGCAAGTTTGTTAAGGAGCTTGAAAGGTGGCTTGAGGTTAGAGGTTCGAGTATCATGGAAAGCATTTTTGAAGACTTTATTTTGTGTTCTAGCATTGATGGACGGTCAACCTATGTTTATGATAGGTTGGACCTTAAGTTTTTGGTAAAGTTGAATTTTGGAAAAGGAAAGCATGAAATAGGGATAGGAATCTTAAGGTTATGGTATGATGAGGGGACAAAATGCATGGAATATGGAGGATGTTTTGGAAAGTAATCCTAGGCCTTTAGTGCATGTATGTGGACTGCATGGGTGTCTAGGGGTGGCCGAATGTTGTTAGGTGGAATGGGGGATAGTTGGTCAACCTTTGCTTGTTGTGCATCTTTTGTATTGTTTTCTTTCTCTCCAAAACTCCCCTCCTTGGCCGAATGTGTACTATGCTTTTAGTGCAAAATTCCTTTTAGTTTTAGCCTTATTTTGTTGGAACCAAATCCTACTTTTTCTTTCTTTTCATTCATCCTTTTGAAACCGAAACAACATTTGATTTTTTTGGGCATTTTGTGCACATTTCTTTTAGGCAAAATAGTGTTTGGCCGAACCTCTCTCTCTCCCACATCTCTCTTTTTCTTCTTTGACATTGGTTCATAATCACATTTCTCCTACTTTCTCTTGGCTGAAACTTTCATCTCTCCATCTCTCTTTACTTTCTTTTATTTTATTCAAAGTCATAAACATTCCTCTCCCATTGAAATCTCTTCCATCTTCTTCTTTTGTTTTCCTTTCTCTTTCTCAACTTTAATCGAATCCTTATTGTTAAATCAAATCAACCATAGCCGAATTTCTTTGACCATTTAATCATTTTGCCGAAATTTTTCCTTTCTCTTATTGTTTTGTTTTGGCCGAATATTCAAGGGTAGATTCTCTTTGATTTTTCTTCAATCGATTTTGGAAAAGGGTAAGTGTTCATGGCCGATTCTCTTTCAATTCTTTTCTCTTTTCCAAGTTATTTTCTTGTGGTCAAAGGCCGAATCTTTGGGCATTGGTTTGCAAGGTTCTAACCATTTTAGGAACTGATTATTCTTTTAGGCTTTTCGGGACGTTGGAAGCAATCAATCTAAGCCTCGTTTCTTTATCAATCGATTTGGGTAAGTTTAGGTAAGATTTGGTATTACAAGTGATAACTCTTTGGGATTTAGTAGTATGGCCGAATGGCCTTTGTTCATAATTTTAGTATTGGCCGATTGTAGGACAAGGTGTTCTAGTGCGGTAGATCGGATTCGGGAGTTAGTTCTTGCGTTGGTGAAAGGTGTGTATCTTACACACTTTATAACTTGGTTTATATATGTATATTTGTGTGTTATAACTAATCATATTATGAAAATGGGTAAATCGATGAGATCTAGATATGATACCATGATGGTATGAATGAGGATTTGGGTAAGTCCGTTTCAATTTATTGTTAATACATGTGGATTGAAATTATGATCTACGATTTATGATATAATCGTTATGAGATACATATCAAAGTTTATTGACGTGATTTGTCTATCTATTGCATTGGTATGGGCAATATTAGAGGAGGGGGAAGATTGATGATTCGTGTCTTCTGACACGGTGGTTTGGCACCACCAAAGTGATTTGGTATCACATTCGTGTCTTCTGACACCGAGGTTTGGCACCTCATAGCGACTTGTCCCTCGTGGTTAATTCCACCGTGGGTTGGCCCCACTTTTGAGATATGGGATCGCCCGCGCTGATTTGGTATCACACGTGGGTTGGCCCCACAACTTGATGATTCGTTTCTTGGACACGGTGGTTTGGCACCACCGTGATTTGGTATCACATTCGTGTCTTCGACACCGGAGGTTTGGCACCTCATAGCGACTTGTCCTCGTGGTTAATTCCACCGTGGGTTGGCCTCACTTTTGAGATATGGGATCGTCTTCCAGTGATTTGGTATCACACGTGGGTTGGCCCCACAGATGGATTATTCGTGACTACGATCACCGGTGATTTGGTATCACATTTGTGTCTTTGGACACCGGTGGTTTAGCACCACCAAAGTGGTTTGGTACCACACTGGGGTAGAAAAGGAGTTATGGATGGCTAGGTTGGGTGCATTATACATATATGTTGCTTTGTTATAATTTGTGTAAGTATGTGGTATTTACAGGAGAGGGAATATGCACTGAGTCTTGGTGACTCACCTTCTCCCTTATCTTTTCGGGTGATTCGTGAGATCGCGGATATGGAGCCTGGATGAACTCGAGGAGGCCATGCAATAAAGTTTGGTTTTACATGAACTTCCATTTGGGTACTATATTTTAATTTTGGGTTTTCATATTTTATGGATTTGTAATAAGGCCTCTTTAATTATGGTTTTGGATTATTTATATGCTTTGAGATTTATTCTAAACATGTTTAAGCATGTCACTTGGTTAATCTAATAATTGAGCTCAAAGTTTTCTAAACTAAAAACTCGCAATGGTTTTAAAAATCTTACCATCGGGTAATATGAATAGTTCGATAGAAAAAAATTACAAGTTAAGTGTTTTCAACAAATTAAGTGATTTCCAAAATTCAAGTTTTTATACTCAATTGCAAATGGATTTTCAAAGTGATATTTCAAATTTTCTTAAAAAGATATAAATGTTTTCTTATCTATGATTTATTCACTTATTTTAAAGTTTTATGTAATTCAAAGTAAATATCAGTTTTAACTTATTTTCGACAAATAGAGAATTTCAAAGAGTTTTTCACAAAATTTAATTGTTAATTCGATTCTTTCAAAAAAAATTTCCTTAGTGACATACCAGATTCGGTCGTGGCGTATTGACCGGGTTTGGGGTGTTACAAATTGGTATCAGAGCCAAGTTCAAAAGCTCGGCTGTGGGCCCGGGGCCCAAAATGTTTTAAAGTATGGTTTTAAAATGTTTTTTTTTGAAAATTTTATGGTTGGAAAGGCATGGCCTCGAGTCTCCAACATCAATCCGCCCTGGTAAGTACATCAAACTGTTGATTTTGATGATATGATATGATGATGTTGGCATGATCAGATAGTAGTAGGAACTACTCTAGAGACCCAAACTATAGGTTGAATGTACTCATGAAACAACTTCTTATTAAAATTATTCATAAAACCGCGTGTTTTAAAGGAAGTGGAATAATGACTAATGCATAACGCTTTTAAATCGAGATAAGTCGAGACTTTAGACATGAGTACTCGTGGTTGAGGTCGTATTACTCGTGGACGTGGTCGGGGTAGGATGGCTGTGTCTGAGCCAGTGAGGTCTGGTCAAGGATCCGAAAATAAGGTACCACTACCCCCACCACCAGCCGGTTGGAGTTGAGCAACGAGGATCAAACGGGGATGACGCAGTTGTCTCGAGCGATCTTTGCGAAGTTCTTGAGAGGGCACCGAATAGGTGGAGGCGCGGAATTCGTAAATCAGATCCGAGTGACTTGAGCCAATGGAGCCGAGGTATTTCGAGGTGTTTCAGCGTGGCTCCTAGTGCAGCTGAATATTGGCTAGAGGCGACGGAGCGAATCATGGATGATTTGGATCTGAATGCTGAGGAAAAGTTGAAAGGGATCGTATCGCTTCTTTGGGATGAGTCATATCAGTGGTGGCTCACGATGCTGAGAATGGTGTTGTAGCGGAGGATCTCACTTGGGATTATTTCAAGGCGTGCGTATCGGTGGAAATATGTTGGGTCTAATTACATTGATGTGCGCGCGTAAGGCATTTCGAGTTTGATCCAAGGTAGTAAGTCCGTGTCGAGAATATGAGGCGTAATTTTTAAGATGAGCCAGGTATCTTTGGAGGTATTGTGGCTTGAACCTGAGCGATGTGTTCGATTCGAAGATGGTTTGAGGGACGAGTGAGATTGTTGATTGCTCCACATCGGAGCGAGAGTTTGTCGCTTTGGTTGAAAAGGCTAAGATAGCCGAAGGAATCAAAGAATCGCAAGGCGAGTTACGATCGGAACAAGCATAAGAGAGGTTACGGATCATCGGGATCGGCCAAGAATTCTCAAAGAGGGCTAGGCAAAGTGGGCCGAATCGATGCAGGAGGCTCTGTATCGCTGTCGAGGACCAAGCATGGTGTAATCGATGTCGGAAATATCATTGGGGCGAATGTTGGACCGGAGGAAAGGATGTTTCGAGTGTGGCTCACTGGATCATCGTGTGAGAGACTATCCACGTAAGCTAGCCAGGAATCAGTCAGAGGGTCAAGGTCGTGCTCAGTTCAGAAATGAGGGACCGCCACCACATAGAGTTCGTGGTAATGGTAGAGGAGGTAATGGTTCTGGTCGAGGTCGAGGAGCATCTCGCGCAGGTGCTTTGGCAACACCGAGGCAAGACGGCTGGTTTGGTGTATGCAAATGAGACGTCGAGAGGAGGGCGACGCACCGGACGTCATAACCGGTACGGCTTTGATAGATGTGGGTTCGACACATTCGTATGTTGCTAGTAGTATTGTAGAGACCATGAACTTAGACTCCGAGAATACTTCTAGGAAGATGACTGTACTTAGCCCTCTAGGTCACTCTGTAGAAGTAAATAAGTCAGATAGAGATGTACCCCTAGAACTCCAAGGGGTAGTGTTCGTAGCTGATCTGATGGAATTGCCATTTGAGGAGTTCGATCTGATACTTGGGATGGACTGGTTGGCCAAGTACCGAGCAAGTTTGGATTGTGCTGCTAAGCGCATGGTTTTGAAGTCAGTTTAGGGCGAAGAGGTGGTCATGATAGGTAATAGAAGAGATTATCTATCCAACGTGGTATCTGCGTTGAAAGCTGTGAAGTTGGTTAAGAAGGACTGTGAGGCATTCGTGGTCCATGTGTTTGCGTTGGAGGCTAAGGAGTCTAATGTGGGGAATGTCCGTACGGTAAAGGAATATGTTGACGTATTTCCTGAAGAACTTCCGGGACTACCTCCGACCGTGAAGTTGAATTTGGTATAGATCTGTTATTGCCGGAACGGCGCCAGTGTCTATAGCTTCGTATAGGATGGCACCGAAGGAATTGATGGAATTAAAGGCTCGGTTCGTGAGTTGTTGGATCAAGGTTTCATTCGACCAAGTGTTTTGCCATGGGAGCGCGCGATACTTTTTGTTAAGAAGAAAGATGGTACGATGCGGATGTGTATAGACTACACTTGATTGAATAAGTGACGATCAAAAACAAATATCCTTTGCCGGATAGATGACTTGTTTGATCGGCTTAAGGGGCGCGGTTTTCTCAAGATTGATTTAAGGTCCGGATATCATCACCGAAGGTGAAAGAGGTCGATATCCATAAGACGGCATTTCGCTTTCGGTATGGGCACTACGAATTTACGTAAATGCCGTTTGGATTGACTAACGCTACGCAAGCGGCATTCATGGACATGATGAATCGAGTATTCCAGCCAGCTTTTGGATCGGTTTGTTGTGCTTTTTATAGACGATATTTTGGTATACTCAAAGTCGAGGAAGAGCATGATGTGCATTTGCGAGTAGTGTTGCGATTCGAGGAAAAGCAAACATGCGCCAAATTTAGTAAGTGCGAGTTACGGCTTAGGAGGTGACTTTCTTGGGTCACGTAGTATCAACCGAGGGGATTAGAGTGGATCCTCGGAAGATTGAGGCGTTGTTGGATTGGAAGCCGCCTAAGTCGCTGGTTGAGATTCGGAGTTTTCTAGGTCCATGGGGTATTACCAAGATTTGTAGAAGGATTTTCTTTGATAGCAGCACCTATGACCAAGTTATTGAGGAAAGGAGTTCCATTTGTGTGGACCGAGAAGCGTGAAGGAAGTTTCGACAAGTTGAAGAAGATTCTAATGAAGCTCCAGCTTTGATTCAACTCGAGCGGTGCAAGGAATTCACTTGCCATGTGATGCATCACATCTTGGTTTGGGATGTGTCTTGATGCAGAAGGGAAATTAGTGGCTTATGCATCTCGACAGTTGAGACCACATGAGGTTAATTATCCGACGCATGACTTGGAATTAGCTGCTGTGGTTTTTGCTTTGAAGATATGGAGACACTATTTGTATGGAGAGAAGTCGATAGTCTACACGGATCACAAGAGTCTTAAGTATCTTTTGACTCAGAAGGATTTGAACTTAAGGCAGTGTAGATGGATTGAGTTGTTGAAGGACTATGACCGTTCGATTGAGTATCATCCGGGCAAGGCTAACGTGGTGGCAGACGCGTTGAGCCGTAAGGTTGTATCGGATTTAAGATCGATGTTTGCTCGACTTAGCTTATATGACGATGGGAGTCTTTTGGCTGAATTGCAAGTCAAGCCGACTTGGTTAGAGCAAATCAAGGAGAAACAGGTTAGAGGATGATGGTTTGAATGATCGGAGGTTACGAGTTCGTAATGGTGGTTTAGAGGATTATAGTTTGTCCAAGGATGGAGTATTGTGTTTTAAAGGAAGAGCTTGTATGCCAAAGGATGTTGAGTTGAGGCAAAGGATTCTTCGGGACGCACATAGTAGCCCATATGCTATGCATCCTGGAGGAAGCAAGATGTATCGGGATTTAAGAGAGCAGTTTTGGTGGCCAGGTCTGAAGCGTGAGGTAACTGAGTTTGTGGGTAAATGTCTGACGTGTTAGTAGGTCAAGGCGAGCATCGATTCTGCGTCACGGTTACTTCACCGATGAAGATTCCACGATGGAAGTGGGAAAGGATCACTATGGACTTTGTCAGTGGATTACCTCTTACGCCTAGTAAGAAGGATTCAGTTTGGGTGATTGTGGATCGTCTGACTAAGTCAGCTCATTTCATTCCGGTAAGGATGGATTATTCGCTTCAAAAGTTAGCTAAGTTGTATGTAGCGGAGATAGTGAGGTTGCACGGTGTACCAGTGTCGATAATCTCAGACAGAGATCCTAGATTTACGTCGAGGTTTTGGAGAGCGTTGCATTAGGCTTTGGGTACGCGGTTGGATTTCAGTACCGCATTTCATCCACACTCTGATGGGCAGTCAGAAAGAGTTATTCGGATTTTAGAGGATATGTTGAGAGGTTGTGTATTGGACTTCAGAGGCAGCTGGGAAGAGTTTTTACCATTAGCTGAGTTCGCATACAACAATAGTTACCAAGCAAGCATTAAGATGGCACCATATGAGGCGTTGTATGGTAGGAGGTGTCGCACGCCTACATGTTGGACCGAGTTGGGTGAGCGTCAGATGTTAGGACCAGAGTTGGTTGCAAAGACTGAGGATAAGGTTAAGATGATTCAGGCTCGTCTGAAGGAAGCTTCGGATAGGCAAAAGTCGTATGCCGATCTCAAGCGGAGGGATATAGAGTTTGCCGTGGGTGACAAAGTTTTTCTGAAGGTCTCGCCATGGAAGAAAGTGTTAAGATTTGGGAGAAAAGGCAAGTTAAGTCCAAGGTTTATTGGGCCGTTTAAGGTGTTGAGACGAGTGGGACCAGTGAGCTTATCGACTTGAGTTGCTAGCGGGCCGAGAGTCGATTCACGATCTTTTCCATGTCTCCATGCTTAGACGCTATCGTTCTGATCCATCGCATGTCGTGGCAGTAGAAGAAATAGAAGTGAGTCCAGATTTGACGATAGAAGAAGAACCGGTGCAGATCCTAGATCGAGATGTGAAAGTTTTGCGTGGAAAGACGCCTTCCTTTAGTGAAGGTTTTATGGCGGAATCATGGCGTGGAGGAAGCTACGTGGGAACCGGAGGATGTAATGAGGCAAAGCGAGATCCTCAACTCTTTTGATCGAGTAATTTCAAGGATGAAATTTTCTAAAGGGGGTAGAATTGTAACATCCCAAAATTTGAGTATTATTTGTGTTGGCTCGGGTATGAATTTTGTGTGTTAGCATAGTCTTATGAAGGCTTGATTTTATTTAGGAAGCTAGAATAAATTTTTAGTATGGTTTATTTAATGAAGTGGATTAAGTGAGCTTAGCACTTAAGTTAATTTAAGTGTTAATTAAAGCATAAGATGAGTAAGTGGCAAGTTGGTTAAGGAGCTTGAAAGGTGGCTTGAGGTTAGAGGTTCGAGTATCATGGAAAGCATTTTTGAAGACTTTATTTTGTGTTCTAGCATTGATGGACGGTCAACCTATGTTTATGATAGGTTGGACCTTAAGTTTTTGGTAAAGTTGAATTTTGGAAAAGGAAAGCATGAAATAGGGGATAGGAATCTTAAGGTTATGGTATGATGAGGGGACAAAAGGCATGGAATATGGAGGATGTTTTGGAAAGTAATCCTAGGCCTTTAGTGCATGTATGTGGACGGCATGGGTGTCTAGGGGGTGGCCGAATGTTGTTAGGTGGCTTGGGGGGGAGGGGATAGTTTGTCAACCTTTGCTTGTTGTGCATCTTTTGTATTGTTTTCTTTCTCTCCAAAAACTCCCCTCCTTGGCCGAATGTGTACTATGCTTTTAGTGCAAAATTCCTTTTGGTTTTAGCCTTATTTTGTTGGAACCAAATCCTACTTTTTCTTTCTTTTCATTCATCCTTTTGAAACCGAAACAACATTTGATTTTTTTGGGCATTTTGTGCACATTTCTTTTAGGCAAAATAGTGTTTGGCCGAACCTCTCCCTTATCTTTTCAGGTGATTCGTGAGATCGCGGATATGGAGCCGGATGAACTCGAGGAGGCCATGCAATAAAGTTTGGTTTTACATGAACTTCCATTTGGGTACTATATTTTAATTTTGGGTTTTCATATTTTATGGATTTGTAATAAGGCCTCTTTAATTATGGTTTTGGATTATTTATATGCTTTGAGATTTATTCTAAACATGTTTAAGCATGTCACTTGGTTAATCTAATAATTGAGCTCAAAGTTTTCTAAACTAAAAACTCGCAATGGTTTTAAAAATCTTACCATCGGGTAATATGAATAGTTCGATAGAAAAAAATTACAAGTTAAGTGTTTTCAACAAATTAAGTGATTTCCAAAATTCAAGTTTCTATACTCAATTGCAAATGGATTTTCAAAGTGATATTTCAAATTTTCTTAAAAAGATATAAATGTTTTCTTATCTATGATTTATTCACTTATTTTAAAGTTTTATGTAATTCAAAGTAAATCTAAGTTTTAACTTATTTTCGACAAATAAAGAATTCCAAAGAGTTTTTCACAAAATTTAATTGTTAATTCGATTCTTTCAAAAATATTTTCCTTAGTGACACACCAGATTCGGTCGTGGCGTATTAACCGGGTTTGGGGTGTTACAGTCTTGCCTCGGCATTGCCAACACCTCGGCCCGAGGTCCCACATCCTCTTCCAGCACCATTTCCTCTGCCATTCGGACCACGACCTCACTGAGGCTGCTGTCCACCTCTACCAGCCTGATTACCATTATGCCCTGTTGGTCGGCCCCCGTCTATCTTTATCGGACAGTCCTTAATCATGTGGTCCTTGGACCCACACTTGAAACATCCCCCTGTCTTCTTCCAACACTCTCCTAGGTGCCTCTTCCCACACTGATCACAAGTACGATACTGCCCTCCTGTCACAACTTGCTGACCTCGCGGCCCATCAACTCTAGGCCTCTTCTGCGCATTCCCAGATGACCCAAACGATCCGAATCCTCTCTTTTGCCTATTCTAATCAGAGTTCTGCCTTACAGAGTCCTTAACTCCTTTGGCCACTTTAGCCTTCTCCACTAATACGGCAAATTCCCGCTCCTGTTGCAGAGCTATCAACAACCTTAGGTCATCCCTAAGTCCGTCCTCAAACCGGACACATCGTTCATGCTCCGTAGCCACTATCCCTCGAGCATACCAACTCAGCCTTAAGAATTCAGCCTCGTACTCCACCACGGATTTGTTCCCTTGAACCAGCCCCAGAAATGCTTTCCTCTGCGCATCAATATAACTGGTACCAACATACTTCTTCTGATACGCTGCCTTAACATATTCCCAAGTAAGATCCTCAGCTGTGGCACCATCCCGGACTGTGAGCCACCATTGATATGCTTCGTCGCAAAGTAGTACCACCATCCCTTTCAGTTTCTCCTTAGTAGTTAAATCGAGCTCGTTCATAATTCGCTCGGTTGCCTCCAACCAATACTCAGCCGTACTGGGTGCCACACCAGATACACCACGAAACACCTCAGCCCCATTGGCTCAGAGTCGCTCGGGTATAGATTTCTGAGCTCCCATACCTCCACCTGCTCCAGCCACCATCTCAAGCACTCGCAGTATTGCATGCGATACTGCATCCTTCCCCGTCTGATCTTGCTGCTCAACACCAACACCTAGTGGTGGGGGTGGTGGTACCTCATTTTCGGACCATTGTCCAGACCTAACGGGTTCCGATACGGTCATTCTTCCTCTACCACGTCCTCGCACATTACGACCACGTCCCCTAGAACTAATGTCTACGATCGCGCTTTAATCTGATTAAGAAATTTTTATGCATTAGTATTTTGTTCCACTGATTATCCGCGAAGAAATTTTATGAAAGAAGTTTAGAAGTAGTTCTTTCGATCGATCAAAGTTTCAAGTCTTCTATCCTAATTTAAAGGAGCACATTCATTCAACACACATTCATCATTCAAACATTTTCGTCCTATTCCTATCCGAGGTATTTTCGTCATTTCACCTACTGAGGTATTTTGGTAATAAATCGGGGTAAATTTAAAAATTTTAAATCGGGGTAATTTCAGAATTTTCCAATTCGAGGTTCCTTGGTGATTTTATGAAATAAGGGTATTTTTGATGTAAATTTGAAATCCAGGTATTTCGGTAAAAAAAAAATTTCAAACTAGGGTGGTTGGTCCCTTTCGGGTTTTAATTATAGGGTTTAGCCCATCAACGAGTCCTCATAACTAGGGTGAATAGTCACCATGCACCGGAAGGATTCCAGTGAAGAGGAGGTGAGTCGCTGGGATCGCTTAAATACCAAGCTCTCCCCGAATCCACTCCTAGGCATGCGTCGCCTATTGCCACACCCTAACTCGACTAAGGTGAGCAAATCCTACGCACTGTAGGATTCCAGCGAGAGGAGGTGAGTCACTAGGATTGGCTTAAATACCGTGCTCTTAGGATCCAATCCTAGACATGCGTATGACGATTGCCATACCCTAGTCTTGCGGCTCGTTAACGGGTTTGTTTAGTGAAAATAAGTCTTATGAAAATTTAAGAAGTGGTTTAAACTAAGCCTATAGTCTATCGAGTCTATTTAAACTAGTCTACGTCCTATAAAGCCCATAAAGCCCACATGTATATCACACAATGGTTTAGGTACTTACAGCGGACTTGGGCGGGAGACGCAGTGCCATGCCGAGCTAATGACTCGTTATCCTTTAAAAACATATATGTTTCAAAAGCCCATTCTTAGAAAACGTTTTGAGCCCAAAACCCCAGTCGTCGAGTTTTGAACCGGCTCTCGATACCAAGTCAAAACACCCCAAACCCAAATTTCACGAGTCTGATCGGATCTCGTATATTCCTCAAAACAACATTTGAAACTCCGATTGTTTGTTAAGAAAAATGTCGTTACTTTGGGTTGGACTCGAGTTGAAAACAAGTTTATCTTACATTGGAAACCATTTGTTTTAGGGTGTCCAAAACATTTAGAGTTCATTTTTAAATAAAAACTTATTTAGTCTTCAATTTGATAAAAATTAAGTAACATAGTAAATTTGAATAAAAGCAAATATAAAATAGTTCATACTAGTGGCCTTATTACATCGAAGCAAAACCCAAATAAATCCAAGATATTGATAAGAAAATGAAGAGTCCAAATTGAAAATAATCTTTGTCTTGAGCATGGCCACCACTAAGCTCCGCCAGGCCGGTCCATAAATCGAGTGTCACTTGAAAAATATTCCCCAGCGGGTGAGTCAAACAGACTCAATGTGTAACCAACACTAAATCCCAATAGTTTAGGCATATCGGTTCATACATATGCATATAATTAAATAATAAAATGATGCAAACCCGAACCCAAACCTAGTTACAATCCGCTACACATCACCCGTACCAACTTTGCACACAATCGGGGACTACTAAGTCAACCCTCCATCCGCTACACATCATTGAAGGCGATCATCTGCGATCGACGTGCTCATCGCCCTTATAATATTCGTGGCATAGTCACCAGATAATTATTTTGTGTCATGAGACACCACATTCGAATAACGTGACCAAGTCACCATATTCGAGATATTGTGACCGGCCACCACATTCATATATTGGGGTATATAACCACCAATCACTTCCCCTTTCCATATAACCCATATGCCCATGTCATACAAAACATGCAATATCATGCCATATTCTTTATTCACATTCTTATAGTTTCCCATGTGTGCCATAACGAGATCATATTATACTCATAGTAGGAGTAGGAAAACGTACTGAGTACTTTGTACCATTGCATGGTACCTTAGCCACATTTACATATTCTTATTACATATTTATTAACACATAGCCATAAATCTATTAAGGCTTAGAGTGGGGTACACACTGTTATACTTAGCGAGTTTATAGAAATCCCGAACAACCCGATCTAGCGCTTTAGATCTTTAATTCCTATATTCGCCAACCCTAAATGTGTTAGTAAAAAGCCATTCGGCTAACACTCAATCACTTCATAAGTTAGTTTCGGCTTTTAAACATTTAAGAAACAGATCGAATCCCTAACTATGGCCTTGGCGAATGTACATATGTACTTACCTTGCGAATCTTAAATCCGAAAAGTGCTACTTGGTTATGAAGGTGTCGAAATACCTATAGGCATAGGTTAGATTTAATTCTACTTTAAATCACATAAAAATGGCCTATGGCCGAATATCGAATAACTTTACCTTGGATATTGAAATCCCGAATAATCCTCCTTATTGTCGACTACACTAAAAATCCCGAAAGATCCTTCCAAATTTCGACAAACAAGAATATTGATGGGATTAGTTCTAGATTTCGCCAAATCTAAAAGAAAAGAATGGAAATCAAATGACATTTGGTCTTTACCTTCTCTATAGAAATCGACAAACACCTTGCCTACACCCCGAGGGATTCACTTTGAAGAATACTAAGCGATTTGGCTTTTGATTGAGTTGGAGAAAGAAGAAGAGAAAAGAGTTGAGCAATTTGGCAAATGAAATTTTGGCTAGCACAAGGTGTACTTTAAACTTTGACAAAAATAAATGAAGAAGAGAAAGTTTGCTAAGAAATTTGGCAGAGGCACAAATGAGAAGAAAAGAAGCAAATGGTCTCACTCTCCTCCCTTTTTGCCGAAAATATCACTCCAAGATCCCCCTACACGGCCAACTCTTCTTCCCCTATCACATCCCTTCCTTTTCTCCTACTTTATCTCTTATCTTTATTTATTCAAAATAAATAAAATAAATCTACATTTATCTATCTATTTAGCCGAATTTTTATAAGGAATTATCCAAGTCAAATCCTCATCCATCTAGTCTTCCCATGCCGTCCATCACCTTCCCATTACCAAAAATAAAAATTCCCTGATTACTTTCCTTGTGGCTCGAACTCAAGACCTCCTTGCACTGCATATGGCGTCACTTTCCTGGGCTTTAAGTGGCGCCTCCAAGCCACTTAGACAAGCCCATTTCTGTGTCATATTTCCCTTACAAATTTCCTTAAGGCCTTATCAAGCTTAGCTCCCCTTTTAAACTTAAAAATCCAATAATTTCTAAGGCATTTAACTATACACTAAGGTTCACAAAAATTCATAGAAGACATTCAGAATATTCATAAGCATGCTACATCATCTAATTTAGTATTAATGCATAAGCCATAATCCAGGATATTACATGCTTAACTTATGAATCAGAATATCAATCAAAACTGTGGCATGGTTAATCTTCATGTATATCAAATAATGCCATATGTCACAATACATGAGTGTCAAGAAATCATATACATCTTATTTAATAGAAAAGCACACCAACACATCATATTATCACAGATTTGAAAGTTCTAAATCACTTGGAAATCCTTCGTTTCAACGGATTTATCAATACGATTGAATACATGGTGTATTCCCATTATTTTCACGTTTCAGAATTTTTTATACAAATATTTATCATTAATTATATTTATTTAATTAACAATTATTCATAGAATTTAAGAAGATTAAACCCCACACCTGGATTCGTACGTCCCGACAATAATGATTCTACTTCCCAACTCTAAGAAAGTAGATCAGTCCTCGAATCCTTAGATTTGAAAAAAAATTTGTATCATATCAGTATAATGATATTTTGATGTATATTTCTGATTTTGGTGCTTCAGTAGAATACTTACTTAATTGGTCGTCCAAAACACACGCTTCCAGGATATGTATTACGAATCTGAGTTTCACAATTAAGACTACACCTTTGCACAACAACCTTAATGTTAGAATCGGTAAGCAAAATGAAAAAATAAAATAAAATGAACCTTGTGCCTAGGTGCATTTGCGACCAAACCTTGGGCTTAGTTTGCCCTTACAACCAAACCTCAGTACCCTTTTCCATGGTGATACCTTAAGGAAAACTTGATCTCCAACACTAAAATTAGTATCCCTCCACCTTAAGTCAGTGTAAGATTTTTATTGATCAAGTGCTGCTCTCAATCGATCCTGAATCAGTTTCACTAGATTCCCAGTCTCTTGTACCAAATCCAGACCCAGTATCTTATTTTCCCCCAACTCAGTCCAATGTAGAGGTGTACAACATTTGCGACCATACAGTGCTTCATAAGGATCCATCTAAATTATCAACTAAAAAACTATTGTTATACGTAAACTTAGCTAGCAGTAAATGTTCTTCCTAACTGTCAATCAAACAACCCCTCAACATATCCTCTAAAATCTGAATGACTTGGTCTGACTGCCCATCAGATTGTGGATGAAAAGCTGTACAAAAATTCAACCGAGTACTTAAAGCCTCATATAACTTATTCCAAAATCGTAGTGTAAATTGAGGATCCCAATCAAAAATGATGGACACCTGTACACCATGAATTCTCACAATCTCAGAAATATACAACCTCACCGACTTATGTAGTGAATAATCAGTACAGACAGGCAGAAAATGTGCTGACTTGGTCAGTCTATCCATAATTACCCAGACTGGATCTTTCTTAGTAGGTGTCAGTGAAAACCCACTAACGAAGTCCATAGTCACGCGTTCGCACTTCCACTGAGAAATCTGAATAGGCTATAATAAACTAGAGGCGAACTAATACTCACCCTTGACTTGCTGATACGTCAAAGACTTACTAACATACTCAGTTACTTCACACTTAAGTCCTGGCTACAAATATTAATCCCTCAAATCTCGGTACATCTTATTCCTTCCAGGATGCATAGCGTATGGGCTACTATGAGCTTCCTGAAGAATAGACTGTCTCAAATCTTGATCATTGGGCGCACAGTATCTCCCACGAAAACATAGAACTTCTTCAGAGTTAAGCCTAAAATTTGTAGTCTTACCCTCCTTTATCTATCTGAATCAAGGTGCAAGAGATGCATAAACATACTGCTTCGATTGAATCTCATTAACTAAGGTAGGTATTACTTGCAGCTCCGCAAACAAATCTCCATCATCAGTCAAGTTCAACTTAGCAAACAACGCTCTCAAATATGTCATCGACTTCCTTTTCAATGCATCAGCCACAACATTTGCCTTTCTCGGATGGTACTCAAAGGTACAATCATAATCTTTGAGCAACTTTATCCATCTCCTTTCCCTCAAGTTTAAATCCTTTTTGGTAAGGAGGTACTTAAAGCTTTTGTGATTTGTGTAGATAATACACTTCTCACCATACAAATAGTGCCTCCAAATTTTGATAGTGAAGACAACAACTACAAGCTCGAGGTCATAGGTTGGATAATTATGTTCGTTAGGCTTAAGTTGTCTCGAGGCGTAGACCACAACCTTACTGTAACAGCTTGATTTTGGGTCTAGTCGGAACAGTGGTTTTGGGACCAGAAATCCGACACAGTAAAATTTATTTTTATTATATTTCTATGGTCTGCAGTTTTATGAAATGATTTCATGAAAATTTCATTTGAAAATTTTGACGTTTGGCCACTTAATTTAGTAAAAAGGACTAAATTATAAAAAGTGTAAAAGTTGAGTTCTACTTGTTAAAGGTGTCCAATTGCTTTGAGATTTTAAATTAGAGGTCCTTAGTTGGTAATTAGACCATTGGATGAGTTAGTGGAAAAAATGGACATGAATAGGTGAAATTTCAAAGTTATGCATTAAGGGCATTTTGGTCATTTGGTAAATAAATGAATAAAAAGGGAAATAAAGCCAAAATTTTTGTCCATTTTCTTCTCCATGTGCCAAAAATTAGAAGGTCACCATAGCTAGGGTTTGTTCAACTTCCAAGCTTGATTGTAAGTACATCCTAGCCCCGTTTTTAATGCTCTTTATATTTTTGAAGTCGTTATCATCCGATTTATCTATTTCTACCATTAATTTGAGTTATGGTTGATGTCTAGGGTTTGACCCATGTTAGACATGTATGTGTTTTGATGGCTAATGGTAGGTTATGCATGTTTGATGTGTGATAAACAACTTTTACTAAGTGATTTTTCATGAAAATACCTAAAAAGGACCTATTTGTAAAAAGTTGTAATATGGGTAGTAAAAATCTGATTTAATGGGAAATGTGGGCTGCTATAAGCATGAAATTGGTTAGGCTAGGCTTGGGTTATCAAGAAATATAATACATTTTATTTTACGAGCCTAGGGACTAATTTGTAAAAATGTGAAACTTTAGGGGCAAAAAAGGTAATTTTTCCATAATGTGATGTTTGGACTGATTTGAGTAATGTGAATATTAAATAAGCTAAATTTACTATTATAGATCAAGAAAAATGAAGTTCAGACCTTGATCGGGGAGAGAATAAGGTGTTTAACGATTAAATCATTTTCTACTATTTTGTACCGAGGTAAGCTCGTGTGTAAATAAAGGAAATGTTCTATTTGTATTTTTATATGTTTTATTATGCATTAATTGTATAAATGACAATGTGGATACGTTCGGTGATGAAATAACAAGTGAGAAATCCCGTTTGAACCTTAGGAATAGTTTAGGATACGAGAGACATGTCACTGGGAAACCATGTGATATATGTGATTTATGTGATCTGGGTGTTGGTCTCGTACATCTATCAGTGGCTGGGTAGTTCGGTATGTGTTGCGGATACCTGACAGCTTGTGTGCAAAGCGATCTTTGCGTGAGTTACGTCTTGACTAACAGCTTGTGTGAGCAGGCCCGTGATTAGCTCGAGAGTGAGCCCATATGTGTTATAAGATATGAGGTAGCATTGGCTACGTATGTGGCACTTATGTGCAAGACTTTCCGTGTATCCAATTAGTATTCCAAGTGTTCAACCGATATGTCAAAGATGAGAAAGAGTATGATATGTTACGAGTTGGTACAGGTTTGTACAAAAAACTCATAAGAATGAGCTCGGTATGTGATGAACACTTGGTAAGATTAAGAATGATTAAGTTATGTTTATGAACCTATGATGACAATTATGTAACTTGTGTTATACTAATTGAATGATATTCATGTTTAATGTTGGTTAATGTTGCTTATTATTTTCATGTGAACTTACTAAGCTATAAAGCTTACTCCCCTTCCTTTCCTTTATCTTATAGTGTAACCAAGCCAGCTCGGGATTGGAGATTTGTCGGAGATCCATACATACTATCTACAACGATTATTTTGGTACCAACGAACTCAAGTATTTTGAGTTATGGCATGTATAGGGACTTGGTCATTTTATTATGTGTCATAAATGATTTGGCCTAAATGTGTTGGCATCATAATGGTTAATGATTCATTTTGTATAGGGCTATTGGAAGTTGGCTAATATTAATTTTATTGGTCATTGGTATGTTTATGTGATGATGCCTATCATGAAGATGAAACTGGCATGAATGGAAAAGAAGATATGTGATGTTTATGCATGATAGATGTTAGTATGTGAAAATGATGTATTGATATCTTGTTTGTGGCTGATTTGGTTGTATGTATATGCTTGGATTGGGGTTGCTTGTTGTTGTGTAGGTTGGTGCAAGTAAGAGTGGAAAAATGGCTTGGTAAATAGCCTTATTTTGTCCACACGAGTAGACACACGAGCATGTGTCTAGGCCGTGTGCGACACACGGTCAACCCCGTGGGTGTGTGATCCGGCCTTGTGTCCTCTACATCTTGAATTTTAGCTTTGAATTGACCACATGTGTAGAGACACAGCCGTGTGAAGGACACGGCCCAGGGACATGGGCGTGTGCCAAGGGCGTGTGAAGTCTGTACCTATTTTTCAAAAATTAATTTACCACACGGCCTAAGCACACGGGTGTGTGACTTGGCTGTGTGAATTTAAAATTTTGATGACGTCATAAACAGAGTTACACGGGCTAGGGACACGGGCGTGTGTGACCACAAGGCCTACCCACACGGGCGTGTCCTAAGCCATACGGGCGTGTGACCCCTATTTTGATTAAAATTTTTCTATGTTTCCTAAGTTCTCCATTTAGTCCTGAACCACCTCCAACGAATGTTTTGGGCCTCGTAGGCTCGTAATAGGGACGATATGAATGTGTATGAAAATTTTTTAATTTGGATGGAAATTTATGACTCGAAAATGTATGTTTGCTTGTGTTAATGTTCGGTAATGCCTCGTACCATGTTCCAGCGTTGAATACGGGTAAGGGGTGTTATACTTACCATCTTGCATCAAAACACAACCAAGACCGGTATGTGACGCATCACTGTATACCACATAATCCTTCTCAGATTCAGACTGGATCAAAACTGATGCTTGAGTCAACACAGACTAAAGCTTCTCAAAACTTTCCTGTTACTCCACAGTCCACTTGAACGGTGCACTTTTCCTCAATAGATTAGTCATAGGATTTGTGATCTACTGTAATTCAATGCAGTAGATTAAACTAGTTTTCGTACTTGAGGAGCTTGAATACAATAACTTTTATTATGTTTTAGTTAAGTTTTTATATTTTATTTTAAATTAAATAAAAAATGTATTATGAGTATTTTATTAACCTTAGGGGCCGAATGAGGACTAAAGGTGAGCTAACGTACTTAGTGAGTGTGTAGGAGATCATTCAAGGGCGTAGAAACTCAATATTGGTCATTGTGTTGCAACACGGAAAGTTTGATGTCGCAACATATAGAACAGAATGCCAGAATTGCTAAACTACTCTTGATGTCACGACACAGCCATGGGATGTCGCCACACCCCCTTTAAGTTACCACTGAACCATGCATAGTTCCTTCAATTTCACGACATAGGCCTTGTACGGGAAACACTTATGAGTCGGGGGCATTTTGGTCTACACAATGGAAATTAAACACAAGAACGTCAGCTGACTTAGGGTTGTGGATGAAGAAAACCCTAAACTCTATAACTAGGCTCTTAAAACACTTATGGAGGATAGCTTTTCATACTTTAAGTTTTCTTTGTAATTTTAGTTTTCATTTTTTCTTTCTTTTAGGCTTTAGGTTTATTTTTATTTGTGTTCTTCGGAGAACGTAATTTGTAAATGCTATCAAAGACTAGTGGATTTTCTACATTTCATCTATCAAATACAAACAGGATTGTCTAAAACTTTATTCTTGAATTTTTTATATTTATATTTATTCTTATCATCAAGTTTATTGTGTTCTTGAGATCCATGAGGAGCCAATCCTCTTATTGCGGATTAGTAAGTAGAGATTTGATCAACTAATTACAATGTAGGGGTTTTCTTAGCGGATCAACTATTTGGGAGAGGAAGAACTTAAACCTTAGGCTTGACGACCCTAGGAAGTCATTTAGGTGGAAATTAACCGAAAATTGGTATGTCCTATTCGTGAACACCTTAGCCCCAAACTGATCTGGACTTTGAGGTCGAGAGGTAAGTAGTTCTTACTGACTCATTAGTTTAGTGGAAGATCACGAAATCTTGCTAGGGTAATGACTAGTTGTTTGAGTAGAAACTCAAAATAGGAATTAGTCATTACCACCAAAGTGAGCTAATCACCTATGCCTAGAATTTATTAAGTTTATAAATTACTTTCCCGAAGTCTTTTTTATTTAAGTTTTTGTTATTTTTATTTCTTTATATATAAAACCAAAAAAAATTATTTTATGTTTTATCGTAATATAATTTGTTTAAGTACTAATTAGATTTATTTGTGTTTTAGGTTAGAATTAATCTAGTAACTCGCCTCCCTTGGGTACGATCCTCGGCATACTCACCTACTCTGTTGTTACTATATTACAACTTGACCCATATATTTATGGACACAACCTCCATACTTCATATCTTTTAGTTGCCGTATTCATACTCAGGACTTTAGTACGTTCGGAGGCAGTCAAGTTGTTGGCTCCGTTGCCAGGGGGCAACGCTACTAAGTTCATTTTAATTTTTTGTTATAATAAAATAATTAGGAAATTTATAAATTATAGATAAGATCTTTAATTCCTTGTATTTCTTTATTTATTCATTTTATATTACTAACATTTTTCTTCTATTTTCTTTTTATTCCAGCATATAGGAAGGTACTTACAGAGTTATCCACTTATCCAGCAAGAATAAAAATTACATTCTTATGGTAATATAGGCGATGGAAATCAAGAGAAGTCGATGAAATAACATTTATGTGCTTTAACTAAGTAACCTCTAAAAAAATGATGCAGGTGCTAGGAAAAATGTGCTTTCACATGAATTGGTTACGACCTAGTATTACTCAGCCTGTTATCCAAAGCTCTTATTTTGAATTAAGTCATTCATTATTAACATGGATTTCTTCGAATCTTAGATTTGACGATTATAGAAAAGAGAGTCCAATAGCTTTTCTCAGGCAGTTTGAACATATATGTAGTACCCTCACATACACCAGTGTTAAGCAGAGACTATCAAACTATTATTAATCCCATTCACTCTAAATGGACAAGTGAAAGCTTGGTTAGATGCACTTCCACCAGATATCATTACCACAAAGACTGATTTTGTGCAATTATTCATTCGTTAAGTTCTATCGATGACTAAGGTAATTAGCAAGGAAACGATTTAAAATTTAAACAAAATGTTACTGAAACATTAGAACGAGCAAGGGAACGATTTAAAATCATAATCAGGTCAATATTGAGAGGAGGCGTACATTTCACAATTCAAATACAACATTTTTATGATAGGTTAGATGTTTAGAACAGACGACAATTTGATATTATAACTGGGGGAAGTATCTAGATAAAAATTGGGGAAGAAATCATGGATATATTAGAGAAAGTAAGTGAAAATGAATTCACATAGGACATACACCGAGAATTAGAGGATGCAAAACTAGCAGAGTTTAAGCCAAAAAATAGACCTACCATAACTTGGAGTTCAAAACGGTGGACTCTATTTAAAATAATAAAGACGAATGAAAAGAAGAAGGGCTAGATGACGCTAAACAAGAGAATAATGAAATAAGCTTACAACTTTATTGGTGGCATCAAAGTAGAGGACAAATAGGACATGTCATCCTTACTACAACAAAAATGGTTCCTTTTACTGTCAAACCACCAGAATTGGAATTGAAACCGTTACCTGAACATTTGAAATATGGGTACCTGGGAGAGCATAACACCATACCTATAATCGTAGTTGTAGGATTAACTTCTGAACAAGAAAGGGCACTATTGAGTGTATTAAGGATGCACAAAAGAGTGATTGGATGGCCTAATGCTAATATAAAAGGGATTAACGTTGCATTATGTCAACAAAAGATTAGATTGGAAGAAGGGAAGAAACTAGTGGTAGATGCACAATGTTGGCTAAATTAGCCATGAAAGAAGTGGTGAAAAAGGAATTACTTAAATGGTTGGGTATTGGTATTGTGTAAGCGATTTCTGATAGTGAATAGGTTAGCCCTACATAATGTGTTGCAAAGACAGGGGCTAACGATTGTACAAAATGATAAAAAAGAGTTAATCCCAATAAGGACGGTCACTGGTTGAAGGGTATGCATTGATTATCTGAAACTAAAAGATGCAACAAAAAAATATCATTTTCCTTTTCCTTTTATTGATCATATGTTGGATAGATTGACAAGTAAATAATATTATTGTTTCCTTGATGGATACTGAGGATATCATCAAATTCCCATACATCCAGACGAAGAAGAAAAACTACATTCACATGCCCTTTCGGCACATATGCTTTTAAATGGATGCCATCCAGATTGTACAATGCCCCAACAACATTTATGAGATGCATGACTGCTTAACTGGGGAAAATGTCATTTTATGGTAAAAAATGAGTTGGCGTTAAGACATCAAATATCAAGAAAAGGTTTGGAAGTGGACAAATAAAAAATTTAAGTTATCAAGAATCTCCCCAATCCCACACCAATCCAAGGAGTAAGAAAAATTTTGGGGCATGCTAGATTTTACAAAAGGTTCATAAAAGACTTCGCTCATATATCTAAACCATTGAATCAACTCCTCCAGAAAGAAACACCTTTTATATTTGACCAGGATTGCATTAAAGCTTTCGAGGTCATAAAAGAAAAACTCATCTCTGCCCTTATTATCATTACTTCTAATTGGTCAGAGCCCTTTATTATAATGTGTGATGCTAGTGATTATGTTGTAGGAGCAGTGTTGGGACAAAAAAGAAATAACATCTTTTGTTCTATTCATTATGCAAGTAAGACAGTTAACTTAGCATAGTGTAATTACACTACTACAGAAAGAGAAATGTTTTCCATTGTATTTGCTTGTGAAAAATTTTGCCCTTATTTAATGGAAAATAGAGTTTATGTCTACACTACAACACTGCGTTGAAATATGTTACAAAAAAGAATGAGACAAAAGCTAGGCTAATGAAGTGGGTGTTGTTGCTTCAATAATTTGATTTGTGGATAATAGATAGAAAAGGAATGGAAAATCAAATTGCAGATCATTTGTCCATGATAGAAAATGAAATAGATGAACAAAATTATGAAGAAATCAAAGAAACCTTCATTGATGAGCACTTATTTCAGGTAGACATACATTAGAAAAAGTATAGGGATAAGAATATTGTAACACTCCTAACCCGTCTCCGTCGCCAGAGTAGGGTTACGATGTATTACTATACAATTCAGAACATTTAACTTCAAATAAAAAATTAATCAAAGAAAATAAAACATTCAATATTCAAGTCAATTAAAGTAAAAATACTTTTATGAGTCTTAAACTGAGCCTATGGGGCCCTAAAAATAGTTTGAAAACATTTGGGGATCATTTGGAAGCAAAATAGAAAATTTTGAAATAAATTTAAAAATTTTGGAAACATAGGTCACATGGCCGTGTGGCAAGGCTATGTGACATAGCCCAAGCTGTGCAAGTATTCGATGTATTGGACACACAACCGTGTCCCAACCCATGTGTCTGCCTGTGTGGGTATAGGAAACAAGGTCACACGGTCGTGTCGCAGGTCGTGTGGCAAACTGTGTGTGCATTCAAAGTTTGGTCACACAGTCGTGTTGCCAGGCTGTGTAACTCTCTGAGTCCGTGTGGCTCATTTTGCACCTAAAATTTAGATGGCACACCGTCGTGTGGCAGCTCATGCCCCAGGCCGTGTGCTTCACAAATTACCCTTAAAACAAGCCATTTAAAAGTAAATTGCTTACACATTAAGCCAATCCATTTACACATACATTCATATAACCAAAATGCATCCAAACAAACTCCAAATGATACCAAATCAACCATCCCAAAATACCTAACCAATATGCCATCAATTGCCACCAAAATTTACATACTAATTCAATTCATTCAAAGCTACATTCCATACTTAAACATACATCATACACTCACACACACAATTGAACTACTTCATTTACGTATCAACAAGTCATAAGTCATCTATTTGCAAGGTATTCAAAAGTAACCAAAAGACATGTATTTACCTATGCATTTATAAGTGAAAAACAAAGCATATACACAAATAAACTTAAAACCACATCACATTGGCCAAATAGCATAATTAAAACTCCTATTACATGTCATTTATAACCATTACACAAAATAACCAAAACTACCAATATGATGGATGGATAGTGTGATGACACTATGATGAGAATTCCAACGGAACTAGTTTTCTGATGATCTACAAGACAAAAAAAAATTAACTACATAACAACTAGTGCTTAGTAAACTCGTATAAAGAAAACTTAAACTTATCGAACATAAAATGATTAAATCATTCAACCATTGATCATTAGATCATAAGGATACTTCTCTTTCCCATCCACAACACTTAACATAGTAAGTAGATATAAGTAAGAACATAACAACTTATAAAACATGGAACATATCATGATATGGATTTCAAAATATAAACCATCCATCACATATTCAATTAGTTCCCTTTTCAATCCAATTAAACATGTCGCATTTTCCATTTCATATGCATAATAACATACCTCATTTCATATACATACCTTTTTGTTTTAAACCTTAATTACCCATTGAACCAAATAGAATAACATCATAAACTCGGGAGATGCTCACATGAGCTACGATTGTAACCTGTAATCATATATGCTCACACGAGCTGTAACATCCTGAAAAGGGCCTATGCATTTTTGGTTTAATTGTACGAAATGACATATCTTATGTGTTATGAATATATTTTGAACACTTTTGGAAACCTGGAAATGTATGGAAATGTTAAGTTTAAAAGAGGAAAGTGAACATTTTTAGAACCTTGGAAATGTAAGGAAATGTCTTGCAAGGAAATGTCATGGAAATGTAAGGAAATGTCTTGGAAATGTAAGGAAATGTCTTGTAAGGAAATGTCATGGAAATGTAAGGAAATGTCAAGTTTACAGAGCCGATCGAAAATTTTTAGAAACTTAGAAATGACCTAGAAATGACGAGTTTTAAGGTTTAAAAGGGAAATTAAGGCAAGGTGGCCTTAAAAGAAAAAGTTTGTGAAATTTGACACACAAACAGGCTTGGAAAAGTGGTCCATGATGCCACTTAGGGCCTATGGAAATGGCGCCATATGCAAGAGGAATGGGCCTAAGTTCGAGTCACATGGGAAGCAAATAAAAGAAATTTTATTTTGCTACAAGGAGCAGAGAGGTGGACGGCACATGGCTATAAATTAGGAGCTTTTATTATTTTATAAATAGTGGATAAATAAGGATTTATTTATCATTATTTTCAAGAGATAATTGTTGGATTAAATTCTTTTAATTTGAATAAAGAGATAAAGAGGAAAATAAGGGAGAAGTGATGGCCAAGTAAGGGACTTTGAGTTTAATAATTTCGCTAAGTAAGGATAGTTGCTGAATTATCTTTTATTTTAAATGATAATTAAAGAGATAAAGTCATTAAAATAGAAGAGTGATGGCCAAGTAAGGGATTCTAAGTTAGTAATATCGGCTATAAAAGGAAAAGAGAGGCCATTCTGCATTATTTTCTGTTCTTTGAAAGCCTCTGCGAATTCTCTTCACCAAATCTTCTTCTTCTTTTATTTTTGCCAAGCCGAAATACCTTGTGATCTAGCCGAATCCTCCATCTTTATTCTTCCTTCTCTTTCTTTCTAATCCTCCAAAAGCCGAAAGTTGTGAGATCATCATCTAGCCATAGCCGAATCTCTCTCAAGGTTGAAGTGAAGGTGCAATCGATTTCTTCAAGTAAGGGTAAGATCTCATTCGGTTTCATCCTTTTTCTTAAGATTTGCCAAATCTAGGACTAACCCCATTAATATCTTATTGCCGAAACTTTGAAGAGATCTTTCGGGATTTACTAAGTGTCGACTATAAGGAAGGAGAAGTTCTTTTCCCGAAGGTACACCATAGGCCACGTGTTCCCTAGTTATTCGGTGAGTTTCAGGATTTAAAATTCACAAGGTAAGTGTCTATAGCATTCGGCCAAGGCCATGTTTGGTAAATATATGTAACATCCTGGAAAGGGCCTATGCATTTTCAATTTAATTGTACGAAATGACAAGTCTTAAGCACTATGAATAAATTTTTGGTATTTTTGGAATTCTAGAAGTGCATAGAAATGGAAATGAACATTTTTGGAAACCTGAACATTTTTGGAAACCTAAACATTTTTGGAAATGTTTCAAAAATGGAAAGTAAACATTTCTGGAAACCTGGAAATGTAAGAAAAATGGCAAGTTACAGAGCCGATTGAAAATTTTAGGAAACTTGGAAATGACCCTAAAATGATGAGTTTTAAAGTTTAGAATAGGAAATTAAGGCAAGGGGGCCTTAAAAGTAAAAGTTGGTAAAATTTGACACACAAACAGGCTTGGAAAAGTGGCCTGAAGATGCCACTTAGGGCCTCTGGAAATGGCGCCACATGCAAGGTGTTGGGCCTTAGTTCGAGTCACTTGGGAAGCAAATAATGAAGGTTATATTTTTGCTTCCGTATACGAGGTGGACGGACTGGTTTCTAGAACAAGGAAGTGTTTTATTTTCACAAATATGTGAATAATAAGTGATAAATATAGGATTAATTTTAATATGATTATTGAGGAGATAAATAATGGATTAAACACTTTTATTTTTTTAATAAAAGAAAGGATATTATCACAAGGAAGAGTGGTGGCCAAGTCAAGGACTCTTGGCCTAGTAATTTCGGCTAAAGGAGGAGAGTTAGGCTATTCTCTCATCTTTTCCTAAGAGTGCCGAAATTCCCTAGCCCCTCTTTCTCTCTCACAAATTTTTCCTAAGCAAAACTCCATCTTTTATTCTCCTCTCCTTTGCTATTGTCGAGCCAAAACACTCTTTGATCCTCAAGTTAAATCTCCATAGCCGAATCTCTGTGACTCTAGGCAAGGAAGCAATCGGTCAAAGCATTAAAGGTAAGGTTAAGCATCATTCAAGTTCTTTTTCTTTTCTATTTGCCGAAAGAGAAGGGTCTAATCCCTATTCCTGCTTTTTGGCCGAATCATAAGGGGTCTCTCGTGTTTCTACAATCGTTGAAAACAAGGATCAAGGATCTAAGGTAAGATAAATATATATTTGGTCGAAGGTTACGTTTTATATGTTAGATCTAACATATGAATTATAGGAATTTCGATATCACTAAAGGGAGCAAGGAACCGATTTTGAGATCTCATCTTAAGGTAAGTGGTTATAATCGCCAAGGTTCTTTCTTAAATGTCTAGATCTATTTGTTTTAATCAGAGACTAATCAAATCAATGGATTTAATGGTTAGCCGATTTCAAGGGAAGAACACAAATCTTCGGGATTTGATTATCAATCAAATCGGCAAACAAGGTAAGTGTTAGTAATACCATTCCCAGTAGGATTTGGTTTTAAAATCGAAAAGGTTATTAATATGTTTATATATGATGGGCCGAATATAGGAATTAATAGATCTAAAGCCTAGATCGGGATTTTCGGGATCTCAAGGAATCTATTAAGCAAATCAGGTGTGTACTCACACTAACTTTCGATATATCATATGGCAATTATTTTTAATATATGAATATGCATAAGAATGTGAATATGGCTAAGTACCATAAATGTGGTAAGAAGTACCAGGTACGTTTCCTATCTTTGATAGGATTACGAATGTGATATATTTTGAACATGTGAATAGTAACATGAATGAGAGAATAAGTATGTTGTGTATGATAAAATATGTGGGGCATTTCGGGCTATATGTGAAAGGGGAAGAAGGTGTTGACTTCGGTCTCACCAACGGAATATGGTGACTACGGTCACAAAATTTGAATATGGTAACTTCGGTTACATTATCTGAATTTGGTAACTTCGGTTACATTATTTGAATATGGCGTCTAATGACACAAATTATATGGGCGATGAGCACGCCGACGCAGCAATGATTGCGCCTTCGATGGTGTGTAGCGGATGGAGGGTTGACTTAGTAGTCCCCACTGTGATTGGCGTGCACGGTGGTGTGTAGCGGATGGACAAATAGGCTTGGGTTTGGGTTGCATCATTTTTTTATGAATGTGTCTTTGATATGAACATGTATGCCTAAATTGTTGAATGTTAGTTTGTGTACACATTGAGTCTGTTGACTCACCCTGTTGGGGAATATTTTTCAGAGATGATCGGTAATGGACCGGGTTACAGGAGCTAAAGGTGGCCATGCATAGCAAGGAAAGACTTTTATTATTTGGGATCATTATTTATATTAAGTACTTAAATTTTATTATTTTGGGTTTTGATTGATGTAATAAGGCCATAAGGCCCAAGTGAATTTCTTTATTTTTTTTTTTTTGCTTTACTATTAGATATTATGTCACGAACTAATTTGGATGTAAGTAAGTACAAAATTATTTTTCTTAAAAATGAACTCAAAAATTCTTTTGTCACCTTAATTAAATTGGATTTATAAAATTAAATAAATGGGTTTTTAATCTAAGCCCAACCCAAAACGAAATTTTCCTGAAAATACACAAATTTTCTCTAAGAAACAAAGAATTTTGAAATCGGTTGACTCAAGGAACATACCAGATCCGGTTCAGGCTCGTGGGCCGGGTGTGGGGTGTTTCCGTTTGGTATCATAGCCCAGTTTTAAACTCTCGGCCTGTGGGCTAAGGCCCAAAACATTTTTAATTCGAGCCCAAATGATTTTCTTGAAATAAAGCAGGTGTTCTGGCATGGCACCTAAGTCTCCGACCCGTAGTCCCCCAGGTAAGTGCCCTAACTTTATGTGTGATTCTGTGATTTATATAGAAAAGGCATGGAACGTAGAATAGAATGATAGGAACATGAACCTTAGGACTAGATTACTCAAACACGTAACCACATAAGACTTAATGCACTAAACAAACCTATGGCTAAGTCACGAGCTAGGGTGTGGTAACCCCAGACGCATGTCTAGGATTGGATCCTAA
Source organism: Gossypium sturtianum (assembly GCA_025698515.1). Lineage (NCBI taxonomy): Eukaryota > Viridiplantae > Streptophyta > Magnoliopsida > Malvales > Malvaceae > Gossypium > Gossypium sturtianum. The sequence goes on from CM046955.1 coordinate 88,435,390, forward strand.
GAGCCTGGTATTTAAGCGATCCCTAGTGACTCACCTCCTCTTCGCAGGAATCCTACCTGGTGCGTAGCTTCAGTTCACCCTAACTCAGAGGGCTCAGCGGTGTGGCAACCTCTGTGCGCATGTCTAGGAATGGTTTCGATGGGAGCTTGGTATTTAAGCACCGCAGTGACTCACCTCCTCTCCATTCGAATCCTACCTGTGCGTAGCTTTGGTTCACCCTGACCAAAGAGGGCTCGGTCATAGGCTAAACATAATGACTAAAACCCGAAAGGGAACTAGCCATGTTTGAAAAAAAAAAGAGAGAGAGAATAAAACAACAAACCCTAGTTTTAAAATTCTTACGATTTTTCTTTTAATTTTGTGGAAACTATCTTACAACAAAATTCTGAAAATTCCTGATTTGTGAAAATTACAAAATTGCCCTAACTTACAAAATGACCAAAATGACCCTGGTTTTCGAAAATTTCTGCAACATCACCGTTTTGGAAAATAAAACTCTCAAAAAAAGAACCCATAAAGTTTTACAACTTTTGGAATATCCCTAACTTACTAAATTTTACTAATTTACCCTGATTTATGGAAAATTACCAAAATACCCCGAGGTCAAAAATTACCAAACGCATACGATTCCAAATTTTTTTCCAAAATTACCTTAACTTCAAAATTTCCAAAATACTTTTGACAAAATCACCGAGGAACTTTCTATTTTGAGAAATTACGAAAATGCCCCTGTAGGACAAAATTACGAAAATACCCCTGGGTAGTGGAAAAACAATAACAATGAAAACTACAACATTTCTCTGAATGAATGAAAGTTCATAATTGTTTGATGGATGGATGAATGAATGAAAGACTGTGTGCTTGTGTGAATACGAAAAGAACCACTCCTAAAACTCTTTTCATAAAACTCCTTCATGCGGATAATAAGTGGAACAATGACTAATCCATAAAACTTTTTAATCGATCTCGACGCTAGAAATGAGCTCCAGAGGGGGCGTGGTCGCCACGGACGAGGTAGAGGAAGGATGATCGTGTGTCGAACCCATTAGATCGGGTCGTGGTTACGACAATGAGATACCACCGCCACCACCACCCCCACCGTTAATGTGGAGCGGCAAGCTCGACGGGGGGAAGATCTTTGTGTCGCAGTCGTGTCTTTGCGAGTTTTGGAATTGGTGGTGGTGCGGGTGGAAATTCGGGAACCCGTAAATGTGCACTCGAACGGCCGAGCTAATGGAGCCGAGATGTTTCGTGGAGTGTCGGGAGTGGCACCCAAAGACACCGAGTCTCGGTTGGAGCGACGGAGCGCATCATGGATGAGCTCGACCGACCCCGAGGAGAAGTTGAAAGGAATGGTGGCACCGCATACGTGATGAAGCGTATCGCTGGTGGTTAATCGTGCGAGATGGGTGCTATGGCGCAGGATCGACACGGGAATATGTTAAGGAGGAACTACTTGTCTAACGTGGTTTTCGCGCGGCAAGGCCGAAAAGATGGTTAAAAAGGGGTGTGTAAGGCATTCTTAGCCTTCATTAGTATAATAGGTGGGAAGGAGGAAGGTATTGATGGAGTTAGGGCGGTAAGGGACTTCGTGGATGTATTTCCAGAGGAATTACAGAATACCCCCAGATAGGGAGGTGGAATTTGGGATAGACTTGCTACCAGGAACAGCTCCTGTGTCAATTGCTCCATACCGAATGGCGCCAAAGGAGTTAGTTGAGCTCAAGGCTCAGATCCAAGAATTGTTGGATCGTGGGTTCATTCGACCCAGTGTGTCTCCATGGGGAGCACCAGTCCTGTTTGTGAAGAAGAAGGATGGAACTATGCGTATGTGCATAGACTACCGTCAGTTGAATAAACTAACCATCAAGAACAAGTATCCTTTGCCAAGGATAGACGACTTGTTCGATCACCGAAAAGGCAAATGTGTTCTCGAAGATAGACCTAAGGTGGAGATATCACCAGTTAAAGGTGAAGGAGGCAGATATCCACAAGACGGCCTTTAGGACAAGGTACGGCCATTTTGAGTTTGTGGTGATGCCGTTTGGGTTGACGAACGCTCCAGCCGCATTCATGGATATGATGAATCGGGTTTTCCAACCCTATTTGGATAGGTTCGTCGTGGTGTTCATCGACGATATTTTGGTGTATTCAAGGTCGGAGGAGGAGCATGATGAGCATCTCCGAGTGGTGTTGGAAGTGTTAAGGAAAAGAAGCTTTATGCCAAATTCAAAGAAGTGTGAATTTTGGCTAAAGGAGGTGGCATTCTTAGGACATGTGGTATCTGCAGAAGGAATAAGAGTGGACCCTAGGAAGATCGAGCGGTGTTGGAATGGAAACCACCTAGGTCCGTGGTGAAATACGAAGTTTCTTAGGCTTAGCGGCTATTACGAAGGTTTGTGGAAGGGTTCTCGCCAATAGTCGCGCTTTGACAAAGTTGCTAAGGAAGGAAGTACCCTTTGAATGGACTAATAAGCAACGGGAGAGCTTTGATAAGCTCAAGAAGGTCCGACTGAGCTCCAGTGTTAATTCAGCCAGAGGCGGGCAAGGATTTCGTAGTGTATTGTGACGCTTCGCACACGGGGTTAGGTTGTGTACTAATGCAGGAAGGAAAAGTGGTCGCGTATGCGTCTCGGCAATTAAGGCCTCATGAGGTTAACTACCCAACTCATGACTTGGAACTAGCAAAGATGGTCTTTGCCCTTAAGGTTTGGAGGCACTACCTTTATGGAGAAAGGTCAGTTATCTACACAGACCACAAGAGCCTTAAGTATTTGTTGACTCAGAAGGAGTTGAACTTGAGGCAGCGAAGGTGGGTGGAATTACTGAAAGACTACGATTGTTCGATAGAATATCATCCGGCAAGGCGAATGTGGTAGCCGATGCTCGAGTAGGAAGGTTGTGCCGGATCTAAGGGCTTTGTTCGCTCACTTAAGTCTATATGATGATGGAAGCTTGTTGGCGTAATTACAAGTCAAGCCCACATGGTCGAATGAGGTGAAAGAGGGCCGCTGGCGATAAGGATCTAAGTGCTAAGTTACAGCAAGTACAGAATCTGAGAGAAGTAAAGGATTATGGCGTCATTGATGGTGGAGTCTTGTGCTACAAAGGAAAAGTCTGCATGCCGAGGGACAAGTGAGTTGAGACAAAGGATTCTTCGGGAAGTGCATGGTAGCCCTTATGCTATGCATCCCGCAGGCATTAAGTCGTATAGAGATTTAAGAGAACAATTTTGGTGGCCCGATCTTAAGCGGGAAGTGACGAATTCGTGGGAAAGTGTCCGACGTGTCGACAAGTCAAGGTCGAACACCAAGTTCCATCAGATTACTTCAACCAATTGAGATTCCCCAATGGAAGTGGGAAAGGATTACCATGGACTTCGTTAGTGGGCTTCCCCTACGCCTACTAAGAAGGACTCGGTATGGGTGATAGTGGACCGTTTGACCAAGACCGCGCACTTTATTCCGGTGAAGGTTGATTATTCTCTCCGTAAATTAGCCAAGCTATATGTGGCGGAGATCGTAAGGTTGCATGGAGTACCAATGTCGATCATCTCCGATCGAGACCCAAGGTTTACGCCTCGATTTTGGAAGGCACTCCATCAAGCTTTAGGCACTAAGTTAGACTTCTCAACGGCTATTCATCCACAATCGAGACGGCGATGCCGAACGGGTTATACAAGTGTTGGAGGATATGTTGAGAGGTCGTGTGGTGGATTTTCGAGGAAGTTGGGAAGATTACTTGCCTTTAGCCGAGTTCGCCTACAACAACACTATCGTGCAAGCATACGGATGGCACCATACGAAGCATTGTACGGTAGGAAGTGTAGAACACCTACTTGTTGGACCGAGTTAGGAGAACGCCGAGTTTTGGGTCCAGAGTTAGTGGCTGAAATGGAAGAGAAAGTTGAGTTAATTCGGGCACGATTGAAGGAAGCCTCGATAGGCAAAAGTCGTGACGCCAACCTTAAGCGGAAGGAGAGATAGAGTTCGAAGTGGGAGACCAAGTGTTCTGAAGGTCTCACCTTGGAAGAAGGTAATGAGGTTCGGTCGCAAAGGGAAGCTAAGCCCAAGGTTTATAGGGCCCTATAGAGTATTGAAGCGAAGTTGGGCCGATGGCATACCAAATGGAATTACCGCGAGTTGCAAAGAAATGCACGATGTTTTCCATGTGTCCATGTTACGTCGTTACCGATCGGATCCGTCCCATGTGGTACCAATTGAAGAGGTGGAGCTAAGGCCAGACTTATCCTACGAGGAAGAACCGATTCGAATCTTGGAACATGATGTGAAAGTACTACGAAGGAAGTCAGTGCCTCTAGTCAAAGTATTATTGCGCAATCATGGATCGGAAGAGGCTTCGTGGGAGTCAGAAGAGACAATGCGACAACAATACCCTCAGTTGTTTAGTTAGGAAATTTCGAGGACGAAATTTTGTTTAAGGGAGGTAGAACTGTAACATCCTGGAAAGGGCCTATGCATTTTCAGTTTAATTGTACGAAATGACAAGTCTTAAGCACTATGAATAAATTTTTGGTATTTTTGGAATTCTAGAAATGCATAGAAATGGAAATGAACATTTTTGGAAACCTGAACATTTTTGGAAACCTAAACATTTTTGGAAATGTTTCAAAAATGGAAAGTAAACATTTCTGGAAACCTGGAAATGTAAGAAAAATGGCAAGTTACAGAGCCGATCAAAAATTTTAGGAAACTTGGAAATGACCCTAAAATGATGAGTTTTAAAGTTTAGAATAGGAAATTAAGGCAAGGGGCCCTTAAAAGTAAAAGTTGGTAAAATTTGACACACAAACAGGCTTGGAAAAGTGGCCTGAAGATGCCACTTAGGGCCTCTGGAAATGGCGCAACATGCAAGGTGTTGGGCCTGAGTTCGAGTCACTTGGGAAGCAAATAATGAAGGTTATATTTTTGCTTCCGGAAAAGGTGAGGTGGACGGCACTGGTTTCTAGAACAAGGAAGTGTTTTATTTTCACAAATATGTGAATAATAAGTGATAAATATAGGATTAATTTTAATATGATTATTGAGGAGATAAATAATGGATTAAACACTTTTATTTTTTTAATAAAAGAAAGGATATTATCACAAGGAAGAGTGGTGGCCAAGTCAAGGACTCTTGGCCTAGTAATTTCGGCTAAAGGAGGAGAGTTAGGCTATTCTCTCATCTTTTTCCTAAGTGTGCCGAAAATTCCCTAGCCCCTCTTTCTCTCTGCCGAAATTTTTCCTAAGCAAAACTCCATCTTTTCTTCTCCTCTCCTTTGCTATTGTCGAGCCAAAACACTCTTTGATCCCTGTTAAATCTCCATAGCCGAATCTCTGTGACTCTAGGCAAGGAAGCAATCGGTCAAAGCATTAAAGGTAAGGTTAAGCATCATTCAAGTTCTTTTTCTTTTCTATTTGCCGAAAGAGAAGGGTCTAATCCCTATTCCTGTTTTTGGCCGAATCTGCAAGGGGTCTCTCAGGTTTCTACAATCGTTGAAAACAAGGATCAAGGATCTAAGGTAAGATAAATATATATTTGGTCGAAGGTTACGTTTTATATGTTAGATCTAACATATGAATTATAGGAATTTCGATATCACTAAAGGGAGCAAGGAACCGATTTTTGAGATCTCATCTTAAGGTAAGTGGTTATAATCGGCCAAGGTTCTTTCTTAAATGTCTAGATCTATTTGTTTTAATCAGAGACTAATCAAATCAATGGATTTAATGGTTAGCCGATTTCAAGGGAAGAACACAAATCTTCGGGATTTGATTATCAATCAAATCGGCAAACAAGGTAAGTGTTAGTAATACCATTCCTAGTAGGATTTGGTTTTAAAATCGAAAAGGTTATTAATATGTTTATATATGATGGGCGAATATAGGAATTAATAGATCTAAAGCCTAGATCGGGATTTTCGGGATCTCAAGGAATCTATTAAGCAAATCAGGTGTGTACTCACACTAACTTTCGATATATCATATGGCAATTATTTTTAATATATGAATATGCATAAGAATGTGAATCGCTAAGTACCATAAATGTGGTAAGAAGTACAGTGCGTTTCCTATCTTTGATAGGATTACGAATGTGATATATTTGAACATGTGAATAGTAACATGAATGAGAGAATAAGTATGTTGTGTATGATAAAATATGTGGGGCATTTCGGGCTATATGTGAGGGGAAGAAGGTGTTGACTTGGTCTCACCAACGGAATATGGTGACTACGGTCACAAAATTTGAATATGGTAACTTTCGTTACATTATCCGAATTTGGTAACTTCGGTTACATTATTTGAATATGGTGTCTAATGACACAAATTATATGGACGATGAGCACGTCCGATCGCAGCGATCGCTTTCGATGGTGTGTAGCGGATGGAGGGTTGACTTAGTAGTCCCCACGGTGTGATTGGCGTGTGCGGGTGGTGTGTAGCGGATGGACAAATAGGCTTGGGTTTGGGTTGCATCATTTTTTTATGAATGTGTCTTTGATATGAACATGTATGCCTAAATTGTTGAATGTTAGTTTGTGTACACATTGAGTCTGTTGACTCACCCGTTGGGAATATTTTTCGTGAGATGATCGGTAATGGACCGGCCTGGGCAGGAGCTAAAGGTGGCCATGCATAGCAAGGAAAGACTTTTATTATTTGGGACTCATTATTTATATTAAGTACTTAAATTTTATTATTTTTGGGTTTTGATTGATGTAATAAGGCCATAAGGCCCAAGTGAATTTCTTTTTTTTTTTGCTTTACTATTAGATATTATGTCACGAACTAATTTGGATGTAAGTAAGTACAAAATTATTTTTCTTAAAAATGAACTCAAAAATTCTTTTGTCACCTTAATTAAATTGGATTTATAAAATTAAATAAATGGGTTTTAATCTAAGCCCAACCTAAAACGAAATTTTCCCGAAAATACACAAATTTTCTCTAAGAAACAAAGAATTTTGAAACCGGTTTACTCAAGGAACATACCAGATCCGGTTCAGGCTCGTGGGCCGGGTGTGGGGTGTTTCAATATATGTGTTCATTAATTATTCAAAAGCCGAAAACTAACCAAGTTAATTGATTCAATGCTTGGCGAATGCAAGAAGAGTATAGCAGAGATTTCAAGACTTGATTCTTAAGTCAAACGGAAACAAGGTAAGTTTAAGTATACTAATCCTACTAGGATTTGGATTTATGGCCGAATGGCTTTTTATTAAAGTAGTAGGTGATTAATCAAATGTAGGGATTAAGGATCTAAGCATTAGATCAAGCTTTTGAGATTTCAAGACCCTTCCTAAAGTATGATAAGTTGTGGATATTTGGTTAAGAATTCGTATATTGATGATTAAATCGATTGTTCTAATTAAGTGTGTTGATGGAGGCGAATACCATTCAAGAGGGGAAAGGGAAGGTCCCTATCCCGAAGTTTAAGAAGAGATCTGTCTCGGCAGTTAGGGATTAGCCACCGAGGTGTGGACCAGCGTCAGGACAAGAAAGTAGGCAAATAGCCGTAGTATCGCCTAGTAATAGCATCAGTATCAAAAGCATAGTTCTCCAAGTGATCAGGTGTGTGATTAACCCACTATTTTTCGGGTTTATGGTATATTGTATGTGTTGTGTAAATGCTAATATGTGCAGTGGCGATTGTGAATGGTTACCCTTAAGGGGTATATCGGAAATCAGGTCAGTGTTAATTATTAAGAATGTGAATATGCCAATGAGAATATGTTTGTATGCCGAATAGCATGTGCATGCATTATTTTACTATGTTATGACATTATCATATGTTGCATGTGCATGGGATGGGATATGAATGTGACTATCGAAGGAAAGGGTGTACTTTATGTACGTGGTCTAATGTTAGCCTTGTGCTACGTTAGCGCTTGATGTTAGCTATGTGCTTCATCAAGGGAGGTGTTGGCTAGGTGCCCACCTCGGCGGTTGATAGCTGTGTGCATCACCGTGGACTGAATGATATGTGGGATCACTTAGGTGATCGGTGGCTTAGCCACGGCCTTGAGCAGCAAGTCTGCCAAGGTAAGATATGTGGGATCACTTAGTTGATCGGTGGCTTAGCCACGGCCTTGGGCAGCAGGTCTGCCAAGGTAGGTGTAACGGATGGACCCTAGGTTGGGTTGGGTGCACTTTGTATAAACTCATTATCTCGTCATATGGGTTGATGATGAAATGGGCCAAGCCCGATGTGTGGAAATTATGTGGTTAACTACCCTATTAGATGAATGTGATATGAATATGGGCCAAGCCCAGAATGTGTTAACATGTGAATATGATATTTGTTATCTGATATATGGGTTAATATGTGGTTAACATGTGGGTGGAATTCAGTGGATTAATTACACACTGAGTCTGTATGACTCACCCAATTTTTATTAAACATCGCAGATGATTCGTGGTGATTGGACCGGGTTGGAGTGGATACGAGGTGGCCCATGCAGTAAGACATCTTCTTTATTTTATTCATTTATTACTAAGAACTTTTGTTTAATTATTTGTTGTAATAAGGCCCAGATTAAAGTATTTAAGTATTTCTATTTGAGTATTTTTATTATGTTAAAGCAAAGTGACGATTGAATTAATATTTTGAAACCGGTTTATTTTCGGCAAAACTATATCCTAAAATGTATCATAAAGTTTTAACCAGGATATCTTTATAAACACCACACTTTACTTAAGATTTTAAATTGTCACCGTTTTACAAACTTAACAAGTTGTCATGATTTTATCTTTAGGTCGAATCTTCTCAAACGTTTTTCCGCAGTGGCATACCAGATCCGGTCAGGGCTTGTGGGCCAGGTTTGGGGTGTTACACGAGCTACGAAATGGGTCTACTCATACGAGCTATGGGTCAGGATGTTATACTACACGATGTTGCTCACACGAGCTGTGAAGATTCTGCAACAAATGCAGGACCTCAACCATTGGTAGGACATCAAAGATCAGCACCTGAAACCGTAAAACCCCTAATGGATGTCATTTGTATCCTACATATTCATATGGTTCAAACGGGACCATTAAAAAATCTAATTGAATTAACATCGCAATTTGACCCAATATCCAAAACATCGTACTATTATCAAATTAAATTGTACATAGTATAATATTATTAACAATCAAAACATCAATTATTAAGCTTAATACTTATATGAACTTACCCCGACTACCACGGTTGCAAAAGTAGAGCCGATGACTAATCTGAAACCTTAGCTTTACCATGATTGAAGTCCGATTGATTTGTGTTTTGGTCTAAATAATAATTTCATTCAATTAAATAACTCAAATAGCTTAAAATAAGTAATTCAAGCTTATATTCCATTTTAATGTGAAATTACAAAATTAACCCTAACATTTTAACTATTACGCAATTTAGGCCTTATACTCGAAACTTGCAAATTCATCATTTTTAAGAAAAAAACCCTACTAGCCGAATTTCCTAGGGGTTCATTGTAGCCCATATTTTCCACCATTTCACATTAATATTATTGAATTTTACTATTTTCTCAAATAGGTCCTTAAACACAAAATCATCAAAAATCACGTAACAAAATAATTCCATTTAACTAGAAACATTAATAATTTATCAACTAAATTCACAAACACCTCAAACACATTCATGGAAAGTCCCTAAACTTTTAACAACTCTACAAATTTACCCCTGAGCTAGCTAGATTAAGCTAATACGAGCTCAAAAACATAAAAATTACAAAAAAAAAAAATAGAAGTCAAATAGATACCATGCATGCACAACATAGCTTGGCCCAAAATTTCCCTAGTTCTTCAATGGTGGGTTCCGTTAGAATGATGAAAGAAAGATGAAGATGATGAATTTCTCCATCTTGTTTTGTTTAATTATCATTCATTTACCAATTTGCTATTTTACCCTTTTTTCACATAAAAAATTAACAAAATCATGCCCATAATTGTCCACTATCAATATATATGGTATAATTACCATATAAGCCCATTAACTTACATTTTTATAGTCATTTAATCCTTTTAAATTATAGAAACCAACTTTTGCATCGTTTATGATTTAATCCCTTTTTTTTCTTTTTTAAGTATTTAAACATTAATATTTCTTAACAAAATTTTAATACAACCATAATAAATACTCAACATTAAAAAAATACTAAAATACTAACTCGCTCATTGGAATCGTGATCCTGAAACCACTTTTTCTGACACCACAAAAAAGGGCTGTTACAACTCTCTACCTTTAAAGGAAATTTCATCCTCGAAATCTTACCAGAAAATAGGTTTGGATACTGCACTCTTGATTTGTCGTAATTCAGTGTAGCAGATTAAACTAGTTTTTGCACTTTAGGAGCTTGAACATAAGCATTTTAGTTATGTTTTAATTACATTTCAACAAGTTTAGTTAAATGTAATAAAATATGTTATTCGAGTCTTTTATTAACCTTAGGGGCCAAATGAGGCATAAAGGTGAGATAACACACTTTGTGAGTGTACAGGAGACAATTAGAAGGCGTATTAACTCAATACTAGTCACTAGGTTGTACCACGAAGCATTAGATGTCGCATCATAGGGTGCAAAATTGAAGAAGCCCAAGACTACCTTCAATGTCACGACGCAGCCTGATGATGTCTTGACATACCCCTAAAGACACACTGGAGCTGAGTATACTGCCTTCGATGTTGTGATACATGACATAGTGTGTCATGACATCGCCTTTTTATGGGAAATTCATATGAGCCAGGGGTGTTTTGGTCCACACAATCCAACTTTAAGCTCAGAAACGCCAATTGACCTAGGGTTAAGGACAACGACCATTCTAAGCTTATAAATAGGCTCAACTAACATATGTTATCGAACCTTTTTCCTTTGTATAATTTCTCTTTAGTTTTAGACTTTAGTTTTTCTTTTCTTTTAGGGTTTAAACTTTATTTCCGTTCTTGTTATTTGCTTTTGGGAAGAAATCAGATTCCGAAATTATTCTCAAACTTTATCAGGATTCGGCATTTAAAGTCAATACAATAAGGCTTCTTCTAAACTATTACTATTGAAATTATTCTTCATGTTCATTCTTTCATTCAAGTTTGTACAGTTTACTAGATTTATGAGAAACTAATCCTCCTGTAGGGGATTAGCAAATTGAGGTATGAATAATTAACTGTTTTGTAGGGATTTCTCAACGAATTAGCTATTTAGGAAAGGAAAAACCTAAACCGCAAGCCTGACAACCCTAGAAAGTCATCAAGGTTGGAATTAACCAAAAATTGGTATGACCTATCTATGAACACCTTAACCCTGAACTAGTTTGGACTGTGAGGTAGGAAGATAAGCAGTTCATGCAAACTTAGTAATTTAGTGGACGTATCGGAAGATCCTGCTGGGGTATTGACTAGTTGATTGAACGAAAAAACCCGAGACGGTAGTTGATCACAATTACCAAAGTGAGGTAATCACCCATGCCCAGATTTGATATATATTCTCTTATTTGATTTCTTGCTTTTTGTTTATTTTCCGTTATTTCTTTTCTTATTATTTTATTATCATTTATCCAAAAAACCTTCTTTTAATATTTCGTACTATAATATGACTAAAGTATTAACTAGATCTATTTATGTGTAAGTTAGAATTACTTTAGTGCCGACCTCCCTTGTGTACGATTCTTGGAGTACTCACCTACTTCATTATAACTACATTACAACCTAACCCGTATACTTGCGGATACTTTTTTTCCACATCTTTTGTGCAGGATTTCTACTTTGGATGTTTGTATATCGAGAGGCGACCAAGTTGTTGCCACTGTTGATGGGGAGGCAACGTCATTATACTAGTTTAAAATTTGTGCATAATAATAGAACAATTAGAAAATTTTTAGGTTATAGTTATGAATTTAATTGTATTGTTTTCTACTAATCTTATATTTTTGGGTTTAATGTATGACTCGTAGTAGGGGAACACCTATAGAGCTAACCATAGATATAGAAAGAAGTTTTTGAAGGAATCATCCATAAAAACGGCAATAATAGAAGCAATATATGCAGAACCCACCACCTACTATGGGAAATGTACCTCATGAAAATCTGCTATTCGACGAAGCCAACGCTAACCAACCAAACTTACCACCACTACAACTATCTGTAAATTTAAACATGGCATGTAATGAAAGGACTCTGAGAGAGTATGCACTACCAAATTTGGATTTGGTTCAAGGGAGCATAATGAGGCCAACTATCACGACCAATAATTTTGAGATTAAGCTAGCCATGATCTAGAACAATTTGTAGTTTTGTTGAACGATGACAGAGGATCCAAGTTAGCATTTAAAATGGTTCCTCTATCTTTGTGATACCTTCATATACAATAGGATCACTGGTGACGCTATTCGTTTTCGGTTGTTCCCCTTTTCATTAATCGATAACGCCTTTTCTTTGCTAGATTCTTAGGCACCAAGATCGATCACGACATAGGATGAACTCTAAGAGCACTTGAAAGAACATAGGTTTTCCTCCTTACTTATTGGTTAAATTGTTCCCATTTAGTTATCTTTAGCATATATTTTAGCATTTTCAGTTTAGTAAATTGCATTTTATAACTCAGTGAATCCTAGCCTATTTTACCCTTAATTTTGTTGTCTTTCTGCATTAATGTCGCTGCATGAGTTATTTCTAGATTACGTCCAGAATTATCACTACACCTGACAGCTGTCTGGATAAGAACAAAAAATGCGTGAGCTGTCTAGTCTGGTATAACCAACCTATACGTACAAGGATAGAATAATTTTGAGGAAAGGGCACCTGTACTATTGGAGAAGGACATAAAAGGTTGACGTGAGAAGAAAAAAAAAAGGAAAGCTTTTTCTGTACCATCATCTTCTTCATCCTACCTTGAAGCTTCGGCTATGGCAGCTTAAGCCTCTCACGGGTGAGCCAACATGAAAATTGATGCAGATTAGCTTCTGACGAGGAGACCTAAGTGCGTGACAAGAGGGAATAGAGAGATTCAATCGAGTTGTCTAGGAATAGTATTCTCCACTTGATTCTTCCTTATTTCTTTCTAAATGATGGTGATTACTCTCTGTTTTCTATTTGTATGGAAGTATACATGAATTCTTGGTTAAATTTTATCTTATTCAATCTTGCTTTTATTGTTTAATCTTGGGGTTTGAATGTTTCTTAACACGAAAGTGTTATTGCAGTCACTGATACTGGAAAGTGCAGTGACAGTTCGAGCCAACAAGCATTACAATAGAAGTTGAGTGGGGATTAGAGGAATTTAGTCCACTTGTTCTTAATAGTGCCATATTGCCATCATCAGAAGGTGGGTTTCATGTCCATGTTTAAGTATCTGATTAAATAGAGGAGTGATGCTTGGAAAGAAATACATTGAAATTTACTGCCTCGACAATCACCTATCCTTTTATACCTTGTTAGCACTTAGTATTCTGCTGAAGATTCATGTCGGGGATCCTAGTTTCTCATTATAATATTTTATATTATTATTTTAAATTTATTGCTTTGACAACTATCCTCACAATTTATCTCATTTCTATCTAGTTATTGCACTGATATTTATAGAAAAAAGACAACCTATAACATCCTGAAAAGGGCCTATGCATTTTTGGTTTAATTGTACGAAATGACATATCTTATGTGTTATGAATATATTTTGAACACTTTTGGAAACCTGGAAATGTATGGAAATGTTAAGTTTAAAAGAGGAAAGTGAACATTTTTAGAACCTTGGAAATGTAAGGAAATGTCTTGTAAGGAAATGTCATGGAAATGTAAGGAAATGTCTTGGAAATGTAAGGAAATGTCTTGTAAGGAAATGTCATGGAAATGTAAGGAAATGTCAAGTTTACTGAGTACGATCGAAAATTTTGGAAACATAGAAATGACCTAGAAATGACGAGTTTTAAGGTTTAAAAGGGGAAATTAAGGCAAGGTGGCCTTAAAAGAAAAAGTTTGTGAAATTTGACACACAAACAGGCTTGGAAAAGTGGTCTCAAGATGTCACTTAGGGCCTATGGAAATGGCGCCATATGCAAGAGGAATGGGCTGAGTTCGAGTCACTTGGGAAGCAAATAAAGGAGGTTTTATTTTTGCTTCCGTAAGACTGAGGTGGACGGCACATGGCTATAAATTAGGAGCTTTTATTATTTTATAAATAGTGGATAAATAAGGGATTTATTTATCATTATTGTCAAGAGATAATTGTTGGATTAAATTCTTTTAATTCGAATAAAGAGATAAAGAGGAAAATAACGGAAGAGTGATGGCCAAGTAAGGGACTTTGAGTTTAATAATTTCGCTAAGTAAGGATAGTTGCTGAATTATCTTTTATTTTAAGTGATAATTAAAGGATAAAGTTATCAGATAGAGGAGTGGTGGCCAAGTAAGGGACTCCTTAGATGATAATTTCGGCTATAAAAGGAAAAGAGAGGCCATTCTGCATTATTATCTATTCTTTGAAAGCCTCTGCCGAATTCTCTTCACCAAATCTTCTTCTTCTTTTATTTTTGCCAAGCCGAAATACCTTGTGATCTAGCCGAATCCTCCATCTTCATTCTTCCTTCTCTTTTCTTTCCAATCCATCGAAAGCTGAATCTTTGAGGGGCTTCAAGCATAGGTGCTGTCGATTTCTTCAAGAAAGGGATTCTTTCGGGATTTTTGCCATAGTCGACTATAAAGGAAAAGATCTTCGGGATTTGACCATCAAGGGATTTCGACAGAAGCTATAACCAATGGATAATTTTGGGATTTAAGATCCTTAAGGTAAGTGACTATGAATATTCGGCCAAGGCCTATTTTAGTAGTTAGATCTATTTTTATGTGTTTTAAGCTGAAAACTAACCGATTCAAGGGATCTAGTGATTAGGCGATTTCAAAGGGGAAGAATACAAGTTTCCGGGATTTGATTAATTATCAAATCGGCAGCAAGGTAAGAAAGTGGATACGATAATCCTTCGGGATTTGATTAAATTAGCCGAATAGGCTTTTTCCTAAAATACTAAATGTGGCCAAATGTAGGGATTTAGGATCTAAAGCGATAGATCGGTTTTTCAGGATTTAAGTGAACCGCTAAGTGTATCAGGTGTGTATCCCACACTAATTTTAATATGTTTTATGGTCGTGTTTAATTAAAATATGTGATATTAAGAATATGAAAGTGGCTAAGGTACCATGTTATGGTACTAAATACTCAGTGCACGTTTCCTACTTCTACTAGGAATATGAAAAATGTTATTTGTAACATGAGAATATGATAAGAATGTGAACTCTGGCATATTATGCATATTATTATATGGGGCATATGGTTTTGTTTTGAAAGGGGAAGTGAATGTGGTGACCTAAGACCACGAACACGGTGATCTAAGACCGTGATATCTGAAAAGTGGTGACCTAAGACCACAGTAATCTAAAAGTGGTGACCTAAGACCACGATGTCACGGTGACCTAAGACCGCAGATTTGGAGTGTAGCGGAAGGAGGGTCGACTTAGTAGTCCCACGGTACTGTGGACCGGCAGTGCGGGGTGTGTAACGGATGGACAACTAGGTTTTGGTTTGGGAATGCATCATAATTTGTATGCTATGATATGAATGCATAACATTTGTATGCTCCGATTCTATTTTGATTTAGTGTTTGTGTACACATTGAGTCTGTTTGACTCACCCTGTTGGGAATATTTTTCGTGTGATGATAAGTGATGGACCGGACGATGCCAGACTTGTGGTGGCCATGCTCAACATGAAGTTTATATTTTGAGGACTCTTGAATTTATTTTAGTACTTTGAATTATTTTGGGAATTATTTGATGTAATAAGGCCATAAGGCCATAGTTGAATTACTTTACACTTATTTTTATTTATTATGATTATGAATTTTATCTATTAAAATTTAATTAAAATTTCTTTTAAACTAAACCCTAAATATTTTGTCACTTAAGATAAAAGGGATTTCAATATAAAACGAACTGTTTTCAACACAAGCCCAACCCAAAACAATATTTTTCTTAAAATCACACAAGTTTTCCTAAGAACAAAAGAATTTTGAACCGGTTTACTTGAGGAACATACCAAATCTGGTCAAAGCTCGTGGGCCGGTTTGGGGTGTTTCGATTTGGTATCGAGCCCGATTTTTAAACTCTTAGCCTGTGGGCTAAGGCCCAAAACATTTTCAAATCGAGCCCAAATGAGTTTTATGAAAGTATTTTTGAAAATGAGCGGGTTTTTCGGCATGGCACCTAAGTCTCCGACCATGATCCACTGTAAGTACCCCTAACCATTTGTGTGATTATGTGGTTTATGTTATGAATTATGGAAGGGTAGAAGAGGAATGGAACGTAGAATAGCATGATAGGAACTCGAACCCTAGGACTAGTTTACTCAAACACAAACACATAAGACTTAATTCCATTAAACAAACCCGTGACTAAGGCGCCGAGTTAGGGTGTGGTAACCATTGTGCGCATGTCAGGATTGGATCCTAAGAGCACGGTACTTAAGCAGACCCTAGTGACTCACCTCCTCTTTACTCGAATCCTACCGGTGGGTAGCTACAGTTCACACCCTAACCAAAAGGACTTATTCACTGGCTAAACCCGATAATTAAAACCCGAAAGGGACTAGCCATGCGATTTTATAAAAACCCTAGTTTTAAAATCCCTAAATTACCCTTTTAATTGTAGTAAAAGATTATTGTGAATTTTTTTCAAAAATATCTCCGATTTACAAAATTACAAAAATGCCCTCAGTATTGTAAATTACTAAAATACCCTTAGTTCTTAAGATTTTCAAAAATACCCTCGACGTTTGCTACAATATTTATAATTTACAAAGATATCAAAAACTTCTATTTTACAAATAACAAGATACCCTGATTTGGAAAATTTACGGAACTGCCCCTGACTTCCAAAATTACCGAAATAACCTCGATTTCTGAATTTTTTGCAACACCTCTGATTTGGAAAACAAAATAACCCAGAGATTTTGTAAATTCTGAAATACCTCTAATTTGAAAAATATTTTCGAATTGACCCCGATTTATTACCAAAATACCCCTGTAGGGGAAAAGACGAAATTACCCCTTGGTAGGGAAATGGATGGAATGGCCATAAAAGTGTAGTGAATGATGTTGTGAATGAATGTGACTTCATGGAGAAATGAATGTGTCTCTGCTTATGAATGTGAATGTGACTCCCTGAGTTAGAGTAGTGAACTTGAACTAGAAACTTTGGTTGATCGAAAGAACTACTTCTGAACATCTCTTTTCATAAAACTGTTCGTGAATAATCAGTGGAACAAAATTTCTGATGCATAAAACTTTTTAATCAGATTAAATCGCGACGTTAGAAATGAGTTCTAGGGGACGTGAACTTAGAGACTGTGCCTAGAAAGTATGATGGTTCTATTAAGATCAGAGTGCGCAGCATAAGCGTAGTGCGGTGAGTTAAGATGTACGATTATTCGTTAATAAGTAATTTCGAGGAGGAAATTATTTTTAAGGAGGGTAGAACTGTAACATCCTGAAAAGGGCATATGCATTTTTGGTTTAATTGTACGAAATGACATATCTTATGTGTTATGAATATATTTTGAACACTTTTGGAAACTTGAAAATGTATGGAAATGTTAAGTTTAAAAGAGGAAAGTGAACATTTTTAGAACCTTGGAAATGTAAGGAAATGTCTTGTAAGGAAATGTCATGGAAATGTAAGGAAATGTCTTGGAAATGTAAGGAAATGTCTTGTAAGGAAATGTCATGGAAATGTAAGGAAATGTCAAGTTTACAGGGCCGATCGAAAATTTTTGGAAACTTAGAAATGACCTAGAAATGACGAGTTTTAAGGTTTAAAAGGGAAAATTAAGGCAAGGTGGCCTTAAAAGAAAAAGTTTGTGAAATTTGACACACAAACAGGCTTGGAAAAGTGGTCTGAAGATGCCACTTAGGGCCTATGGAAATGGCGCCATATGCAAGAGGAATGGGCTTGAGTTCGAGTCACTTGGGAAGCAAATAAAGGAGGTTTTATTTTTGCTTCCAGAAGACTGAGGTGGACGACACATGGCTATAAATTAGGAGCTTTTATTATTTTATAAATAGTGGATATTTATTTATCATTATTGTCAAGAGATAATTGTTGGATTAAATTCTTTTAATTTGAATAAAGAGATAAAGAGGAAAATAACGGAGAAGTGATGGCCAAGTAAGGGACTTTGAGTTTAATAATTTCGGCTAAGTAAGGATAGTTGCTGAATTATCTTTTATTTTAAGTGATAATTAAAGGATAAAGTTATCAGATAGAGGAGTGGTGGCCAAGTAAGGGACTCCTTAGATGATAATTTCGGCTTTAAAAGGAAAAGAGAGGCCATTCTGCATTATTATCTGTTCTTTGAAAGCCTCTGCCGAATTCTCTTCACCAAATCTTCTTCTTCTTTTATTTTTGCCAAGCCGAAATACCTTGTGATCTAGCCGAATCCTCCATCTTTATTCTTCCTTCTCTTTTCTGTCCAATCCATCGAAAGCCAAATCTTTGAGGGGCTTCAAGCATAGGTGTTGTCGATTTCTTCAAGAAAGGGATTCTTTCGGGATTTTTGCCATAGTCGACTATAAAGGAAAAGATCTTCGGGATTTGACCATCAAGGGATTTCGACAGAAGCTATAACCAGTGGATAATTTCGAGATTTAAGATCCTTAAGGTAAGTGACTATGAATATTCGGCCAAGGCCTATTTTAGTAGTTAGATCTATTTTTATGTGTTTTAAGCCGAAAACTAACCGATTCAAGGGATCTAGTGATTAGCCGATTTCAAAGGGGAAGAATACAAGTTTTCGGGATTTGATTAATTATCAAATCGGCAGCAAGGTAAGAAAGTGGATACGATAATCCTTTGGGATTTGATTAAATTAGCCGAATAGGCTTTTTCTTAAAATACTAAATGTGGCCAAATGTAGGGATTTAGGATCTAAAGCGATAGATCGGTTTTTCAGATTTAAGTGAACCGCTAAGTGTATCAGTGTGTACCCCACACTAATTCTTAATATGTTTTATGGTCATGTTTAATTAAAATATGTGATATTAAGAATATGAAAGTGGCTAAGGTACCATGTTATGGTACTAAATACTCGAGTGCACGTTTCCTACTTCTACTAGGAATATGAAAAATGTTATTTGTAACATGAGAATATGATAAGAATGTGAACTCGGCATATTATGCATATTATTATATGGGGCATATGGTTTTATTTTGAAAGGGGAAATGAATGTGGTGACCTAAGACCACGAACACGGTGATCTAAGATCGTGATATCTGAAAAGTGGTGACCTAAGACCACAGTAATCTAAAAGTGGTGACCTAAGACCACAGTATGCGGTGACCTAAGACCGCAGATTTGGAGTGTAGCGGAAGGAGGGTCGACTTAGTAGTCCCCACGGTGTGACTGGCAGGTACGGGGGTGTGTAGCGGATGGACAACTAGGTTTGGGTTTGGGAATGCATCATAATTTGTATGCTATGATATGAATGAATAACATTTGTATGCCTGATTCTATTTTAATTTAGTGTTTGTGTACACATTGAGTCTGTTTGACTCACCCCGTTGGGGAATATTTTTCAGGTGATGATAAGTGATGGACCGGGACGGCAGAACTTGTGGTGGCCATGCTCAACATGAAGTTTATATTTTGAGGACTCTTGAATTTATTTTAGTACTTTGAATTATTTTGGGAATTATTTGATGTAATAAGGCCATAAGGCCATAGTTGAATTACTTTACACTTATTTTTATTTATTATGGTTATGAATTTTATCTATTAAAATTTAATTAAAATTTCTTTTAAACTAAACCCTAAATATTTTGTCACTTAAGATAAAAGGGATTTCAATATAAAACAAACCTGTTTTCAACACAAGCCCAACCCAAAACAATATTTTTCTTAAAATCACACAAGTTTTCCTAAGAACAAAAGAATTTTGAACCGGTTTACTTGAGGAACATACCAAATCTGGTCAAAGCTTGTGGGCCGGGTTTGGGGTGTTTCACAACCATCCCTGTGGGATCGATATCCGACAGATTCACATCTTTCTACAATACTTGCATCGACAGTGTACGCTTGCACATTATTGCTGTGATGTTAAACAAACGATCAAATTTTTGGCGCCGTTGCTAGGGATGGCGTTTATGTAATGTTTATTTTTGTTTTTGTGTGTTTTTGCACTTTATTTTCCTTATATAATATTTAGTATTCACTAACTAATTTTTCTTTGTTGTTATTTCTTCAACTTCATTTGAGATTTTTTATGAAAAGAAGCAAGTCGGATTTTCTTGCCAATTTTGATCCTGAAATTGAAAGGACTGTTCGGAGTAGACTTTGAGAACAAAGAAATATGGCTCTACCAAGGGACAATGTAACCATATCCCCGATGCAACAGCAAAACGTTAATAAGCCATTGTTGCCGTAAGATGCTCACATACAAAATAGAACTATATGAGATTTTGTAGTACCTGTCTTCGATGATTTACAACCAGGAGTTGCTAGGCCAGGAATCCAGGGCTGGAATTTTGAACTCAAGCCAGTAGTGTTTCAAATACTGAATTCTAATGGACAATATGCTGGACTGCCACATGAAGATGCGAGAGAACATCTTAAATCCTTTCTATAGATTTGTGCTTCCTCTAGTCAACAAGGCGTTCCTGTTGATGCTTTGAAGATGCAATTATTTACTTATTCCTTATAGGGAAGAGCCCGTACTTGGTTTTTTGGGCTACCTACCAGATCAATTACTTCTTGGAATGCGTTAGCAACACAATTTGTTTTATGATTTAATCCGCCAACAATGAATGCTCGTCTTCGAAATGATATTACTGCTTATCATCAGCTAGATTATGAAAATATTCACACCAGATGGGAATGTTATAAATCTTTACTTTGACGTTGTCCCATGCACGGAAGTCAACCAGAAACACGAATTGAGATTTTTTATAATGGGTTGAATTCACATTGTAATAGCCCGTTTTTTGTCAAATCAGAATAGTGGTTTTGAGACCACAAATATGAGGTCAAAATATTTATTTTATTATTATTATACTGTTTACAGCATGATTGAGTGATTATTTGAAAATTTCGTTAAGAAATTTTATCGTTTGATTGGTCAATTTGATAAAAAGGACTAAATCGCGTAAAATGTAAAAATGGAGTTCCATCAGCTAAAGGTATCTAATAGCTATGGAATCTTAATTAGAAGTCCTTATATTGTAATTAGACCATGATTAGTGTGAATGGACATATATGGACATATTATCATGAACAATTAATGGTTTTTCATTAAGGTTAATAAGGTAATTTGGTTAATTAACTTAAAATAAATAAAACCAAAATATGTTATCATCTTTTAGTTTCTTCCATAACCGAAACTTAGGGCTTGAAGAAGCCATTTTTATAGCTTTCATTCGGTCAAGCTTCTCATGCTCATTAAGGTATGTTTTTTTGTCCCGTTTTTAATGATTTTTATGTTTTTGAGATCGTTGCAGTTAGTACTAGCTAGCCTAGGGACTAATTTGCAAATCTGTTAAAGATTTTGAATGTTTCCATTGATGAATATGTATTATTTTTTATGATTGATGGTAGATTTTGAATGTTTTTTGATAGTTAAACAAGTTTTGTAAAGTGATTTTGAGTAAAAATGCAAAATAGGGATTTATTTGTAAAAATGTGAAATTGTGTGGTAGAAAAGTGAAATAAATGAAAAAATGGACTGCTAGGGGTATAATGGTAATTCGGCTAGCATGGGTTAGTCTTGAATTTCATGAATTTGTGATTTTGTGTAATAAGGACTAAATTGTAAAAATGTGAAAGTTTAGGGGCTAATGTGTAAATTAGCCTAAATGCATATTTTGGATTGAATTGAATAAATAGAGGAATAAATAAGTTAATTTTGATTACTTATAGATCAAGAAAAGAGGAATTCAGACTTAGACCGGGGAAAAAGCAAAGTGATTGAATAGTCGGTTTGTTCCGTCATTCCGTACACGAGGTAAGTTCATATAATTGAACTTAATTGTGCATTTGTTTAATTGATGGATGTAATTGAGATTGTATGTATTCCATTCGTTAAATTTAAAGATCTTAAATTTAATGTACAATTTAAATAAGACGAGTTGTTAAATAAGACCATAGCCGGGCTATGGCAATCAGAAAATAAGGCCATAACCGGGTTATGGCATGTGAATGCAAGACCACGGCAGGACCATGGCAATATAAGTGTAAGACCATAGTTGGACTATGGCATCGGAAAATCGATATACTCATACCGTAAGCATTTATAAGCAGGAGTGATTCGGTAGGAGAATTGGTGAGAAATAGATACATATCGATACAGGTATGTACGGTAAACTGTTCAAGTAACGAATTAAAAGAAGTTGAGAGCTTATGAGTTACTATATGGTTAAATTTTATGTTATCTATTTCTGAAATGCTAATGAATGATGAGATTATTTTATATTTACATACGAACATACTAAGCTCTATAGCTTACTTTGTTTATTTTTCCATGTTTTATAGTTTTTCAAAGCTAGCTCGGATCCGGGGATCGTCAGGGATTTCATCGCACTATCAAACATCTATTTTGGTACTTTTGAAGTTATGTATATATGGTGTAACACCCCTTACCCGTATTCGGTGCCGGAATAGGGTACGAGGCATTACCGAAAACACATCACAAGCAATCACACAATTCCGAGTTATAAAATTTGTGTCCAAATTATAACCATTCATAATCGATCATAAAGTCCCTTATATGAGCCTACGAGGCCCAAAACATGTATTGGAAACGGTTCGGGACTAAACCGAGAACTTTAGAAAATTTTTCATGTTCCAGGGCTCACACGCCCGTGTGGCCCAAGGGACACGCCCGTGTGACTCTTAGACATGCTCGTGCTACAGGCCGTGTCCGAAATTAGGGTGCTCTCTGACTTGTGCCACACGGCCCTGCCACACGCCCGTGTGCTAGACTGTGTAGCACACACGGCTGAGACACACGCCCTTGTCTCTACCCATGTGCTCAATTTTGAACATTCTGTTTTTCCAGAATTAAGGTGCAGGGGACACACGGTCGGATCACATGCCCGTGGGGCAAACCGTGTGTCACACACGGCCTGGACACACGCCCGTGTGTCTACCCGTGTGGACAAAAATAAGGCTAATTACCAAGCCATTTTGCCACCCTCACTTGTACACATCAACACAACATCACATGGTACAAATTCAAGCATGTGAGAGCAACCAAATAACCACAACCAAGACAATAACATGTCATTCTCATGCCATTATTTATCATGCTTAGAATATCAAACTCTCCACACCAAATCATGCAAGATTCCATATATACAAACATTTCACATTCTTGTCATAAATAACATTTCTATCATTCACCAAGCATACCATGACCATATCACCAAAGTCATTAGCAAACATATATATACTTAGGCTTACAACCATGATAGCCCAAATAAACAAATCTACATGGCCAATTATCAAAATAAGCCTTTGACAATCACAAGCCAATGCATTGGCTACAATCCCAATGACACATTTAACAAAAGACTAAGTCCCTATACATGCCATAGACTTAAAATACTTGAATTCACTTATACCCAAAATGATAGCTTGATAGTGTGATAGGATCTCCGGCGAACTCCAACCCGAGCAAGCTCAATGACCCTATGAGACATTGGAAAGGAATGGGGTAAGCTATATAGCTTAGTAAGTTCATATGCAAATAATACAAAACATTATTCATACACTTGACATACAAATAACTTAACAAATATTAACATAAATGTCATTAAAATTCACAAACACAACTTACTCAATCCCAATCTTACCAACAGCTCATCATATAAATAACACAACATATTTCCACATGAATGTCATTAATCTTCATGAGTATAATTTACTCAATCACATTCTTGCCTATAGCTCATCATATGAATAACATAACATAAATCAATATAAATGTCATTAAACTTCATAAATGTCATATGAACATAAATGTCATTTGATATCAACATACCACATATCAACATAATGGTCATTTACTAATAGCTCATCATATGAATTACATATCACGTATCAACATAAATGTCATTTAAGCTTCATACGCACAACTTATTCAATCACAGTCTTACCAATTGTTTATCATATACTGAGCTCATTTTCTTTGAGTTTTTCATACATACCTGTACCATCTCATAACATATTCACATACTTTTTCATCTTTGACATACCTTTTCAATTTACCATTGAACCACTTGGAATACTAAAGGATACTCGGGGATCTCGAACACACAGTACCGTACCGATGCCATATCCCAGATATGGTCTTACATGTAATCTCGTATCGATGCCAATAGCCCAGCTATGGTCCTACACGAAGTCTCACATCGATGCCATATCCCAGATATGGTCTTACACAAAGTCTCATATCAATGCCATATCCCAGATATGGTCTTACACGTAATCTTAGTGACCCTAATATCATGACATTTGTATCCTAACTATTCCTAAGGTTCAACCGGGATTTACTCGCTTGTCGAAACTTCGTCAGTTTCATCCATAGAGTCAATCATACAATTCATACAATAACAAAATGTTATAAATACAATTATAAAGTTGCATTATTTACATACAAGCTTACCTCGACTTTAAAATGGCGAAAAGGACTAAATCGTCAAATACTCATTTTTTCCCCGTTCTAGGTCCGAACCTTGTTTTTCTTGATTTATAATATCACATTTAACTTATTCTATATTTATAAAATTCAAATTAGCCCAAAATCACATTATAGCAAAAATTTCATTTTTGCCCCTAAAGTTTGACATTTTTACAATTTCATCCCTAGGCTCGTAAAATGAAATGTTCTCAATTTATTCAATACCCATGCTTAGCCTAACCTTGTACATGCTTATAACAGCCCAAAATTTTCATTTATTCACATTTTTACACCATATTTTATAACTTTTACAAATAAGTCCTTTTAGGCATTTTCACTGAAAATCACTAAGCAAAAGTCGTTTATCATACACCAAACATGCATTT
Organism: Gossypium sturtianum; assembly: GCA_025698515.1. Taxonomy (NCBI): domain Eukaryota; kingdom Viridiplantae; phylum Streptophyta; class Magnoliopsida; order Malvales; family Malvaceae; genus Gossypium; species Gossypium sturtianum. Next base: position 88,460,476 of record CM046955.1, read on the forward strand.
TCTACAAGTAGACATCAAAATACACAAGCATCCATCATGGGTAAAATTATAGACCTTGAAATCTCTTCAAATTGATGGTAGAAATAGAAATATCGAGTTACAACGACTACAAAAATGTAAAAAGCATTAAAAACGGGGCTAGAACGGACTTACAATCGAGCTTGGAAGCTTGAAAAACCCTAGCCATGGTTTCCCCTTGTAAAATTCGGTAATGGGTGGAAGATGAATGAAATTTTGGCTTATTTTGCCTTTTTAATTCATTTTAATTACTAAATTACCAAAATGCGCTTAATGAAAAACTTTGAAAACATACCAAACCATGTCCATTTTTGTCCAACAACCTAACCAATGGTCTAATTACCATTTAAGGACCTATAATTTAAAATCTCATAGCAATTGGACACCTCTAACATATAGAATTCAAGTTTTGCACATTTTTCAATTTAGTCCTTTTGATTAAATTGAGTGCCCAAATGTCAAAATTTTCGAACGAAATTTTCACGAAATCGTTCCATAAAATAGTAGACCATAAAAATATAATAAAAATGAATTTTTCTTCATCAGATTTGTGGTCCCAAAACCAATGTTTCGACTAGACCCAAAATGGGGCTATTACAACTCTCCCCCCTTTAGGGATTTTTGTCCCTAAAAATCTTACCGGAAAATAAGTTCGGTTTCCATGTAGACTCCTCTGTCTCGTGAAACTGCCAAAGAACTCTCACTAAGGATATGCTTTTATTTCCCAACTTTTTAATCTCTCGTGTCAAAATTTCTGATCGATTCTTCGTTATACAACACATCAGCTGAACCTCAATCTCTATCGGAAAATTCATATTCAAAGAGTCCGATCGACCATCGCAACATTAATAGACAAAACACATTTTGAATCTTTTTCCAAGGCAATACTTTAGGAAGGATGCTATCGCTGAACGGGAATTTCATATCCTCGTGTTTCAGATTCACATACATTTTCTGACAATCTAAGGTGGATTCTAAACTATCACGAATCACTTTTACTTTCTGTATGATTTCTGATCGGATAGTCTCTAAAACATATAACTCGACTAATCTATCATGTTACATACCCGATCACCAGAACATCTATTTCAAACAACTGTACATTTTATCACTCCCTGAATGAACAAACGAGCTACTACTGAGCTTCATACAAAATCTTCTGCATAAGCTCTGAATTACTCAGTGCGCAAATTCTATCTCAGAATAATGATAATAGTCATCAGGTCCGACCTGAAATTCAGAATCAAAAGTCGTGTCACACTGTACTCTTTTAGTTTACCACTCACTATCACATTCCTGAGGTTCTCAATCTTGCAAAGAAAACATCACTTTAGCTTCTAAATTAGCTAGATTCAGACTGTCATCAAATAAGATTAATCAAGTAACCAACACTCACAAAATGAACAAAGGCTTTCCACTCAAGTATTTGCAACTATATCTACTTTCCCAAAGGTTAATCGATAACTGCTTACAATCTTTCAATATTTCAAGCCATCTATGCTGTTTCTAAATTTAGATCCTTCTGTGACATTAGATACTTTAAACTCTTGGGATCAAGAAACATATGACATTTTTTGTCGAACAAACGATGTCATCAATTTCTCAACACAAACATACTAGCGGCCGACTCTAAGTCACTCGTTAAACAATTCTTTTAATGAGACTTTAACCGTCTGAAAGCATAAATTGTCACTTTACATTCTTGTATTAAAACTCATTCCAATCCATTCGATAGTGCATCACTGAAAAATTACGAATTCTTTACTCAATTTAAACTTGACTCAGAATCAGTGCTTTGGTTAACAATACCTTCAACTATTTCCAACTTTGCTAACACTTAACAGACCATTCAAACTTTATAAATATGATAACTTTATCAATCAAAACAGCTTTAACTCATAACAACATCATTTAGTTAGAACAAATCTAATAGGTACGTCCTTGTATCACACCCTTTTTGAATATAAATTCTTCATTCAGACTGTTCGTCAATTTACCCATGAATGTACAAGATTTTATCCTCTTACCTGAGGATAAACTTAAACGCATATAACTCAAATTACCTTTCAACTAACCAGCTCACTCAGATAAAAACAACTAAGTCAATCTCAACTATCAAATAATATCATATCAAAATACTCTCTTCTTCATGCTGTTAAAACAAATCAAACATACAATCTTTCAAAATTTCCTCACATGCTAGTGAAAGATCTTTACAACTGCATTAGCTCAAGGAAACAAAATATCCTGATTGAATTCATTGACCTTAATCAAACTTACCTGTGAAAAGAAAACCATCGTACAATTTGAGCTTGAGCTCTCACTATCTATACGCCGATATCAAATCCTTTCACGAAAATTAGAGAAATCCTGATACCAGAATCACCATGTTCCTATGATCGAACCAGGAATACACTCATAATAGACATAGTTATCACAAGCTAGAGAACACACTTTAAAGATGAGCCATGATTGATAATTTACGAAATAAGGATGATAAGAAAACTAAGATAAAGAAATCCAAGATGCAATATTATACTGGAAGCCCGAGAACATAACTCATAAGAAAATAATAAAGATCTTGATGATTCTTTAGAGAAAACCAGAAGAAAATCAATGCTTATACACTCTTGAATCAATTGTAACAGAGATAATATATTTTCCATATACATATAAAACAAAACAATATCCAGTAGAAATAGAAGAATAGCATCACATAAATTTTCACCAACAACTTTTATTCAAAACATAATAGAATAGAATCCCAAAGAGAGAGATAAGAAATGCTGCTCATCAACCAACCAGACCAACAGTGCTTTCATCTTTCATTATAAGCAGCTAGCATTCTCATACGATAAGAATTTCATCAGAAAATGAACAATCACATATATCTCTTAGGATAAATGAATACATAAAATACCCCGGAGAGATCATCATAATCTATTCAATTACAGCTGTTATACTCAGACATCTTTACGATTCAAATATCATTTCTCTGACTAATTTTATCATCACTAATCCCGTATTATTCCATTCACTAATGAAAATCAATTCAGAAGAAATTACAGCAAATACATACTTTAGACATCATACCTGAATGAGTCGATTAGTCGAGATTAACTTTTTCCTTAACCGTGATGTTGCAAAATTCAGATGATCTTTAGAATAACCTAGCATCTTTTCTAGAACTGTATGCACTCGTCAAACTATTCTTAACTCTGACCACATCATTAGTTATTCCGCTATTGAACTCTTTAGTCTATTACTTGTGAGCTCATTCAACTTAAATCTCGTGAAATTCGTTATAAAATACCACATTGGTAAGAGGGTGAGGTCGTAAAGCCTCTAACTCGACTATCATAAATACACACATATAGCTTAGCATTCATCATCAACATAATATCTTCTCAATCATATAATTCACTTCAAGCTAATTAACATACATATTTATGTCACACGATCTTTCTGATTACCTTTATTCAAACAAGTGTACTTAAACATATATTCAATAAATTTGAGTAAGTTTACTTATCGCATTCACTTAATCAAACAAGTTATGCACATAACATCATATGAATGCCAAACAAACATGGATGCTTATCACAATATAAACTTTCATTTCGTGTCACTTTTCTATATTTCAAGAATAATTCCCGTTGAACTATTGTAATTTCGATGGATACTATGGTAGTATACTCAAGGTATGCATGTCAACAATCCGTCAATTCATATTCAAAATTGCCCTTTTGACACATATTCATGGAGCACACTCTCGAGCCACATATGACATAACAGGATTGCCAATTCAGGCTAAATCCTTTCGATAACGTACGCTCTAAAGGCTTACTCTGGATTACCCGTCCGGGCTAAATCCATTTCATAACATATGCTTGGGAGGGCTTAATTCAGGATTGCCGTTCCAGGCTAAATCTTTTTTGCAACATTTAAAACATTTTATCTGTTTCATAAAATTACCATAATCCATCGAAATACAATGTTCAACCGGAACAATGACATTTTATCCATATTTCTCAACTTATGGTTATTTCATTTTGTACATCATCGCATACATATCATGAACTATTATTCACACCTTTCCAAGTTTCGGCTCATCACAAACACATTTTCAAATATCTTAGTATCACTTTCAGCATTTTCAAAAGTAGCTCGTTTGGAAAGCATCTCTGCCTCAACAAAACAATTTCATTAGAGTCGGGAGATATCAGACTATCACAGGTAGTAATATGGCATCTATAGCTAGACTCACATACGCTATGTTAGTTCGAGAATCGACTAAATCGTAGTTCTAATACCACTAAATGTAACACCCCTTACCCGTGTTCAATGCCTGTAATATCCCGGGTTAGGGGCTATTTTTGTTATGGCATAATTTGCATGCTGGGAGCTTGCTATGTTGCTGTTTTGGTGTCTTAGCGGCTTAATTGTAGGCTAGGACTATGCCTGAGCAGGTAGGAAAATTTTAGTTTTTGAGCCTTAGGTGTAGGGAGCTGTTGGAGCTGAGGGATATGTATTTTATTTGGTAGTTGTTACACAAAAATGAGGTTGGCAAAGTGGCAAGGCATGTGCCACTTGGAGCTGAGTGTGGCGTCATCTACAAGGGGGAGAGATCCTGAGTTCAAGTCGCAGAGATCCCCTATTTTGTCACTCATTTTGGACGGCATGGAGGAAGAGGTAGAAGGCAATTCGAATTCTTCCTTGGACTTGGTCTACACATTCAAATGGAGGGTGGAGAGGAAGTTTAGGAGGAAGACTTGGTCAAGCAAGTTTGAAGGAGTGGTGGTGAGTGAGTGGGGAGACTTGGCCGAATTTTTAGGAGGAGTTTGGGGGGGGAGTGACGGCTTGGTGTGAGAAGTGACTATGCCGAAAATGCTTTTGGCATTTCTAGTGTTTTTCTTTCATTTTCGGTCTTGGTATGTCTAGCTAAAATTATCCCTTTTGGTCAAGTTGTTAGCCGAATGTCAGAGAGTTTCTTCTTTGTTACCAATATTCAAGTAAGGCTTCCATTTCTCCCTTGAAACCGAAGGTGTAAGCAACATACACCTTAGCCGAAACTTACCATTTCCTTCTCAATCGAATTCTACATTCATCTTCTCCATTCTTTTTGTGTCGGAACTTACCTTGTCCCTAAAACCGAAATCTTCATTCATCTATTCCATTTCTTTTTCTCCAAAACCGAAAAGCACCTATCTCTCTTTTCCATTTTCTTCTCTTCTCAAGACCTTAGCCGATTCTCTTTTTCTTTTGGACACAAAATTCTTTTACTTATTCTAGCCGAATCTCTTTTCTCTTCTATTAGTCTTTAACTTAGCCGAATATCTCCCTTCTCCCGGTGGTTGTGTAGGCCGAATCTTCGGTTGGTGTTGGGTAAGTGCTAGGCCGAATGGCCATTTCTTCCTCTCTTATGATTTATCGGTTTTGGTTGGGTTAATAGCCGATTTTGGGCATATGTTGAAAGGAGTTAACCTCTTATGTTGGAATCGAATTCATGATAGGGCCTTCGGATTTTGGAAGTAATCAAGAGGAGTCTTCCTTCTTTGTAAACCGATTAGTAAGTAGAGGGTAAGTGATTGGTATATTATTGTTAGTTCAATCTTTTGATTTCGATTAAGTCAAAGGTGATTGGAGATTAACTATTTGTTTCATTAGGGTGCCGATTGTTAAAGGAGAATCATCGTTGATTCGAGATTTGGTATGAAACCAAATCAAGTACAAAGGTAAGGGTTGATAATGACTCTGTTGGCTTAAAAGTCCTTGGCCGAATGGTCTTAAGTATCTAACCCCTATGTTTGGCCGATTCTAGGAGCAAGGAGTTTAAAGATTGTAGATATTTTCTTTGGGATTAGGGCCCTCGTTATTCCAGTGTGTAACTAACACACCCATACTTGGTAATATTATTAATAACTCGATTGCTTTGTAAAACCAAAACAATATGATGGATTAATTGGTACCCCAAATGGGGTATATGTATGCGGATCCGGTAAGTCCGTAGCATTACGAGTTCTACTAATGTATACTCAATATTATGATCTATGTTATGTATGCTATGAGATATAATGCTTGGCATGTTGGCATGATATGCATGACTTGTATGAGATGCATGATCACATGAGTATGGCATGATGATGGGTGATATGAGTGGAGGAGGATGATGATATCCGTGTCTTTGGGACACTTTGTGTCTTTGGGACACCGAGGTTTGGCACCTCCAGTGGTTTGGTACCACGCTTGATTTTGTGACTTGGTCACCAAAGTGATTTGGTATCACATTTGTGTCTTTGGGACACCGGAGGTTTGGCACCTCATTGCGACTCGTCCCCGTGGTTAACACCACCGTGGGTTGGCCCCACTTTGAGATATGGGATCGTCTCGCTAGTGATTTGGTATCACACGATGGGTTGGCCCCATCATCGGATTTGTGATCGCGGTCACGGTGATTTGGTATCACACCGTGTCTTTGGGACACCGGAGGTCCGCACCTCATTACGACTCGTCCACGTGGTTAACACCACCGTGGGTTGGCCCCACTTTGAGATATGGGATCGCCTCGCTAGTGATTTGGTATCACGCGATGGGTTGGCCCCATCATTGGATTATTCGTGACTTTGGGTCACCGGTGGTTTGGCACCACACTTATGGATATCGTGACTTTGGGTCACGGTGGTTTGGCACCACCGGTGGTTTGGTACCACACGGGGTAGAAAGGTGATATGGATGGTTAGGATCGGGTGCATTGATTATGTTGCTATGATATGATGTGTGTTAGCATGTTGTTTTATCAGAGTGGGATTTATGCACCGAGTCTTGCGACTCACCCTCTCCTTTGACATTTCAGGTGACACTTAGACGCGGACATGGAGTCGGGATGGACTCGAGGTGCTCATGCCATGCTTTAATAAAGATTTGCTCAAACTTTACAAAATTTGGTACTTTAGCTTATTTATTACTATTTGGTTTTATTTTGGGTTGTAAATGGCCTTTAAATTAGGTTTTACTATGTTTATGCTTAAAGTAGCTTTCTAATATGCTTTAACAAATTAATTGAGTTAAAATTGCTAAAAACTTGGAAGGTCAACGGTTTCAAAACTATAACGGAATGTGTTTTAAACTTTACCATCGGGTATCACTCTAAAACATTAAAATATGACAAAGCTATCATGCCAAGATTTCGAAAAGTATAAAATATGACAAGGAGTTTTTCATCGAATCTTTAACCAGAAACCTAACCCTTCAAACGCGATTTTCCCCGTAACATGCCAGATTCGGTCGTGGTGTATTGACCAGGTTTGGGGTGTTACAATTGTGGTATCAGAGCCAAGTTCAAAAGCTCGGCTGTGGGCCCAAGGCCCAAAACGTTTTAAAAGTTTGTTTGATAGTCTTTGTTTTTAAATATATGGTTTGTAAGGCATGGCACCGAGTCTCCTGCACTCAGATTCGCCTGGTAAGTACCCTTACTATTGCTTGTGATTTGTTGGATGTGATGTGATTTGATGATTAGCAATAGTACATTACTTTAGAGATTGAAACTGATAGGATTCTGTGAACTCGCGAGAACAAATCTCCTTAAATATTCATAAGATTTGCTTTAAAACAATGGAATAAATCTTGATGCATAAAACTCTTTAATCGATCACGTAGAGATTTTAGTCATGAGCACTCGAGGCGGACGTGGTCGTAATACTCGTGGTAGAGGTAGGGGTAGGATGACGGTTTACGAACCCGTAGGATCCGCCGTGGGTCGAGAAAATGAGATACTGGGGCTCGCCACCACCGGAGGTGGTGAGTTCCAAGGTCGATCGAGATGACGCAATGTCACAAAGCGATGCCGCGAGTGTTGGAAAGAGTAGGCGGAGTAGGTGGGGTGCGGGAGTTAGGAAATCAGGTGCTGGCGACTTCGGGCAAATGGGGTCGAATTCTTTCGAGGTGTATCCGTGTTGCTCCTAGCATCGCTTTGAATATTGGCCGGAGGTAAATCGAGCGCATCATGGATGATCCGGACTTAATCAAGAAGAGAAGTCGGGCGGGCATCGTATCGCTTCTCCGGATGAGTCATATCAATGGTGGCTCACGGTTCGGAGACGATGTGGCGTGAGAGGATCCGACATGGGATTATTTTAGGCTGCGTATCAAAAGAAGTACATTGGGGCTAGTTATATTGACTCCAAATAAAGGCATTTACGAGGCTTGTTCGGGGAGTAAGTCTGCTTTCAGTACGCAGGTGAGTTCTTGAAGCCGAGTAGGTATGCCAGGGGTATTGTAGCCACCGAACATGAGAGGTGTGTTCGTTTCGAGGATGGTCTGCGAGACGAGTTGAGGCTCGCGATTGCTCCTCGCCAGGAGCGCGAGTTTGCTTGACTTAGTTGAAAAGGCTAAGGTAGCCGAGGTGTTAAAGAGTCGGTGAGGCGAGCATGGACGAGAAATAGGCATAAGAGGAGCTTTGGGTCTTACGGATCGTCGGGTAATCCACGAGAAAAGGGCTAGACCGGTGTGGGTCAAATCAGCCGTAGGTTTGTTCTTTGCTAGGCGTGGACCGCCGCAGATGTAACGGTGTGGGAAATCCCATTTGGGTGGTTGTTGGACCGGAGGAAAAGGTTGTTTTGAGTGTGGTTCTCTGGATCATCGCGTGAGGGACCGTCCGCGTAGGTTGGCTAGGATTCATCCGAGAGTCGGTAAATGTCGGGCCTCAGAGTAGTGGACCGCCACCGCAGAGGGTCGTGGTAATGGCGAGAGGTGGTAATGGTTCTGTCGGGGCCGTGGAGCACCGGCGAGAGGTGCGGGTAGTTCGACGCCGCATACCTGGGTTAGTGTATGCAAAGAAGGCGCCGAGAGGAGGCGACGCACCGGACGTCATAACCGCGTTCTTGATCTTTGGTTCTCCTTTTCTTTGCTTTGATTGATGTGGGTTCGACGTATTCTTACATGGCCGTGAGTATAGTAGAGACCATGGACTTAGACTCGAGATATCTTCTAGGCGGATGACCGTAATTAGCCCTTTAGGTCACTCTGTGGTAGTAGATAAGTCGTTTAGAGATGTACCCTAGAACTCCAAGGGGTAGTGTTTGTTTCTTGATCCGATGGAACCGCCATTTGGGGAGTTCGATTTGATTCTTGGGATGGATCGGTTGGTTAAGTACCGAGCAAAGTTGGATTGCGTGGCTAAGCGCATGGTTCTAAAGACGATCGAGGGTGATGAAGTGGCTATGATAGGTAATAGGAGAGATTGCTTATCTAATGTGGTATCTCGCTCTAAAGCGAGAGAAGATGGTGAGAAAGGGTGTGAGCGTATGTGGTTCATGTGTATGCCTTGGAGGCTAAAGAGTCTGCTTGAGAAAAAGTCCGAACAGCTTAAGGAATTTCTTGATGTGTTCCCGTAAGAACTTCCGGGTTTACCACGGATCGTGAGGTAGAGTTTGGGATAGATTTGTTACCCTGAATCGCGCCGGTGTCTATTGCTCCGTATAGGATGGCGCCAAAGGAATTGGTGGAGCTTAAGGCTCGAGATCCAAGAGTTGTTGGACCGAGGTTTTATCAAAGCCAAGTGTTTCACCGTGGTGCGCCAGGTACTCTTTGTTAAGAAGAAAGATGGTACAATGCGGATGTGCATAGACTACCGCCATTGAATAAGTGACGATTAAAAACAAGTATCCGCTGCCACGGATAGATGATTTGTTTGATCACCGAAGGTGCTCGCGGTATTTTCAAGATCGACTTGAGGTCCGGTATCATCGGATAAAGGTTAAGGAGGTGATATCCATAAAACAAATAAGTTCGGACTCGGTATGGGCACTACGAATTCTGGTAATGCCGTTCGGGTTGACTAACGCATCGGCAGCATTTATGGATATGATGAATAGGGTGTTTCAGCAGTATCTGGATCAGTTCGTTGTGGTTTTCATAGACGACATCTTAGTGTACTCAAGGACAGAAGAAGAGCATGATGCGCATTTGCGAGTGGTGCTGCAGATTTTGAGGGAAAAGCAGCTCTATGCTAAGTTCAGTAAATGCGAGTTCTGGCTTAGAGAAGTGACTTTCTTGGGACATGTAGTGTCAGCTGAGGGGATTAGAGTGGATCCTCGGAAAATTGAGGCAGTTTTGGATTGGAAACCGCCTAAGTTAGTGGCTGAGATTCGGAGTTTTCTGGGTTTGGCAGGATACTACCGAAGGTTTGTAGAGGGTTTCTCGTTGATTGCAGCACCAATGACAAAGTTGTTAAGGAAAGAGGTTCCGTTTGTTTGGGTGAGAAACAAAGCAGAGAGTTTCGACAAGCTTAAGAAGATTCTAATGAAGCTCGGTTTTGATTCAACTTTGAGGCCGGTAAGGAATTCACGGTCTCTTGCGATGCATCACATACGGGGTTGGGTTGTGTCTTTGATGCGGGAAGGTAAGGTTGTGGCTTACGATCTCGGCGGTGAGGCCACATGAGGTCAACTATCCGACGCTTACGATCCGGAGTTAGCGGTCGTAGTCTTTGCGTTGAAAATTTGGAGGCACTACTTGTACGAAGAGAGATCAATAGTCTACACCGATCATAAGAGTCCAAGTACCTCTTGACTCGTAAGGATTTGAATTTGAGGCGCCGCAGATGGGTTGAGTTGCTTAAAGATTACGATCGCTCGATTGAGTATCATCCGGCAAGGCTAACGTGGTGGCGACGCATTGAGCCGTAAGGTTGTTTCGACTTAAGAGCGATGTTTGCTCACTTGAGTTTGTATGACGACGGAAGTATTCAGCAGAGTTACTGATTAAGCCTACTTGGGTTGAGTAGATCGAGAGAGACAGTTAGAGGATGAGGTTACGAGTGCGCGCGAGGTTGCAGTGCAGTGGTGGTTTGGAGGGTTATAGTTTGTCTAGTGATGGGGTCTTTGTGTTTTCAAGGTAAAGCTTGTATGCCCAAGGATGTTGAGTCGAGGCGAGAGGATTCTTCAGGATGCACATAGTAGCCCTTATGCTATGCATCCCGGAGGTAGTAAGATGTATAGGGATCTCGAGAGAGCGATTTTGGTGGCACAGTGCGAAGAAAGAAGTGACAGAGTGTGTTGGGAAGTGTCGACATGTCGGCCAGTCAAGGTGAACATCGATTGCCGTCGGTTGCTTGACTGTGAAGATTCCTCGATGGAAGTGGGAAAGGATAACCATGGATTTTGTCGGTGGATTATCGCTACGCCAAGCAAGAAGGATTCGATTTGGGTAGTGGTGGATCGTCGACTAAATCACCTCACTTTATTCGATGAGGGTTGACTACTCACTTGAGGTTGGCAAACCGTATGTTTCGAGAGATAGTGAGGTTGCACGGTGTACAGTTTCGATAATCTCGGATAGGGATCCCGATTTACGTCAAGGTTCGGAAAGCATTGCATCGGACTCGGGTACTCGTTTGGATTTCAAAGACGGCTTTTCACCCGCAAATCGACGGTCAATCGAAAGGGTTATTCGGATCTTAGAGGATATCTTTGAGAGGTTGTGTTCGGATTTGAGAGGTTTGGGAAGAATTTACGCCATTAGCGAGTTTGCCTACAATAACGATTATCAAGCGAGCATCAAGATGGCACCGTATGAGGCGTTGTATGGTAGGAAGTGTCGCTCACCTACGTGTTGGGCGGAGTTAGGTGAACGTCGCTTGTTGGGACCAGTTAGTTCTTGAGGCGAAGATAAGGTTAAGTTGATTCAGGCTCGATTGAAGGAAGCTTCGGACCGCGAAGTCTTATGCTTGATCTTAAGCGGAGAGATATAGAGTTTCTTGTGGGGATCGAGTTTTCTGAAGGTCTCGCCTTGGAAGAAGGTGTTGAGATTCGGAAGGAAAGGCAAGCTAAGTCCGAGGTTTATTGGGCGTATAAGGTTTTGAGACGAGTGGGACCGATGGCGTATCAATCTGGAATTGCCGCCAGAGCTTAGTCGATTCACGACGTATTTCACGTTTGATGCTTCGAGATATCGTTCGGATCCATCGCATGTGGTAGCGATGGAAGAGATCGAGGTAAATCCAGTTTGACTTTGGAAGAAGAACACGTGCGATTCTTGATCGGATGTGAAGGTTCTGCGTAAGAAGTTTGTGCCTCTGGTTAAGGTACTGTGGCGGAATCATGGCGTAGAAGAAGCTACGTGGGAACCCGAGGATATGATGAGACAACAATACCCTCAACTTTTCTGACCAGGTAATTTCGAGGTCGAAATTATTTTAAGGGGGTAGAACTGTAATATCCCGGGTTAGGGGCTATTTTTGTTATGGCATAATTTGCATGCTGGGAGCTTGCTATGTTGTTGTTTTGGTGTCTTAGGGGCTTAATTGTAGGCTAGGACTATGCCTGAGCAGGTAGGAAAATTTTAGTTTTTGAGCCTTAGGTGTAGGGAGCTTTGGAGGGAGAGGATATGTATTTTATTTGGTAGTTGTTACACAAAAATGAGGTTGGCAAAGTGGCAAGGCATGTGCCACTTGGAGCTGAGTGTGGCGTCATCTACAAGGGGGAGAGATCCACGAGTTCAAGTCGCAGAGATCCCCTATTTTGTCACTCATTTTGGACGGCATGGAGGAAGAGGTAGAAAGCGATTCGAATTCTTCCTTGGACTTGGTCTACACATTCAAATGGAGGGTGGAGAGGAAGTTTAGGAGGAAGACTTGGTCAAGCAAGTTTGAAGGAGTGGTGGTGAGTGAGTGGGGAGACTTGGCGAATTTTTAGGAGGAGTTTGGGGGAGTGACGGCTTGGTGTGAGAAGTGACTATGCCGAAAATGCTTTTGGCATTTCTAGTTTTTTCTTTCATTTTCGGTCTTGGTATGTCTAGCTAAAATTCTCCCTTTTGGTCAAGTTGTTAGCCAGAATGTCGAGAGTTTCTTCTTTGTTACCAATATTCAAGTAAGTCTTCCATTTCTCCCTTGAAACCGAAGGTGTAAGCAACATACACCTTAGCCGAAACTTACCATTTCCTTCTCAATCGAATTCTCCATTCATCTTCTCCATTCTTTTTGTGTCGGAACTTACCTTGTCCCTAAAACCGAAATCTTCATTCATCTATTCCATTTCTTTTTCTCCAAAATCGAAAAGCACCTATCTCTCTTTTCCATTTTCTTCTCTTCTCAAGACCTTGGCCGATTCTCTTTTTCTTTTGGACACAAAATTCTTTTGCTTATTCTAGCCGAATCTCTTTTCTCTTCTATTAGTCTTTAACTTAGACGAATATCTCCCTTCTCCTGGTGGTTGTGTAGGCCGAATCTTTGGTTGGTGTTGGGTAAGTGCTAGGCCATATGGCCATTTCTTCCCTCTCTTATGATTTATCGGTTTTGGTTGGGTTAATAGCCGATTTTGGGCATATGTTGAAAGGAGTTAACCTCTTATGTTGGAATCAAATTCATGATAGGGCCTTCGGATTTTGGAAGTAATCAAGAGAGTCTTCCTTCTTTGTAAACCGATTAGTAAGTAGAGGGTAAGTGATTGGTATATTATTGTTAGTTCAATCTTTTGATTTTGATTAAGTCAAAGGTGATTGGAGATTAACTATTTGTTTCATTAGGGTGCCGATTGTTAAAGGAGAATCATCATTGCTTGATTCGAGATTTGGTAGGAAACCAAATCAAGTACAAAGGTAAGGGTTGATAATGACTCTGTTGGCTTAAAAGTCCTTGGCGAATGGTCTTAAGTATCTAACCCTATGTTTGGCCGATTCTAGGAGCAAGGAGTTTAAAGATTGTAGATCTTTTCTTTGGGATTAGGGCCCTCGTTATTCCAGTGTGTAACTAACACACCCATACTTGGTAATATTATTAATAACTCGATTGCTTTGTAAAACCAAAAGCAAGATGATGGATTAATTGGTACCCATGGGGGTATATGTACGGATCCGGTAAGTCCGTAGCATTACGAGTTCTCTTGATGTATACTCAATATTATGATCTATGTTATGTATGCTATGAGATATAATGCTTGGCATGTTGGCATGATATGCATGACTTGTATGAGATGCATGATCACATGAGTATGGCATGATGATGGGTGATATGAGTGGAGGGAGGATGATGATATCCGTGTCTTTGGGACACTTGTGTCTTTGGGACACCGGAGGTTTGGCACCTCCAAAGGGTTTGGTACCACAGTTGATTTTGTGACTTGGTCACCAGTCATTTAGGTATCACATTTGTGTCTTTGGGACACCGGAGAGGTTTGGCACCTCATTGCGACTCGTCCACGTGGTTAACACCACCATGGGTTGGCCCCACTTTGAGATATGGGATCGTCACTAGTGATTTGGTATCACCACGATGGGTTGGCCCCATCATCGGATTTGTGGATTTGCGGTCACCAGTGATTTGGTATCACACTTGTGTCTTTGGGACACGGAGGTTTGGCACCTCATTGCGACTCGTCCACGTGGTTAAAACCACCGTGGGGTTGGCCCCACTTTGAGATATGGGATCGTCTGCTAGTGATTTGGTATCACGCGATGGGTTGGCCCCATCATTGGATTATTCGTGACTTTGGGTCACCAGTGGTTTGGCACCACACTTATGGATATCGTGACTTTGGGTCACCAGTGGTTTGGCACCACCAGTGGTTTGGTACCACACGGGGTAGAAAGGTGATATGGATGGTTAGGATCGGGGTGCATTGATTATGTTGCTATGATATGATGTGTGTTAGCATGTTGTTTTATCGGGAGTGGGATTTATGCACTGAGTCTTGCGACTCACCCTCTCCTTTGACATTTCAGGTGACACTTAGACGCGGACATGGGCCTGGATGGACTCGAGGTGCTCATGCCATGCTTTAATAAATATTTGCTCAGACTTTACAAAATTTGGTACTTTAGCTTATTTATTACTATTTGGTTTTATTTTGGGTTGTAAATGGCCTTTAAATTAGGTTTTACTATGTTTATGCTTAAAGTAGCTTTCTAATATGCTTTAACAAATTAATTGAGTTAAAATTGCTAAAAACTTGGAAGGTCAACGGTTTCAAAACTATAACGCAATGTGTTTTAAACTTTACCATCGGGTATCACTCTAAAACATTAAAATATGACAAAGCTATCATGCCAAGATTTCGAAAAGTATAAAATATGACAAGGAGTTTTTCATCGAATCTTTAACCAGAAACCTAACCCTTCAAACGCGATTTTCCCCAGTAACATGCCAGATTCGGTCGTGGTGTATTGACCGGGTTTGGGGTGTTACAATTGTGGTATCAGAGCCAAGTTCAAAAGCTTCATTTGTGGGCCCAAGGCCCAAAACATTTTAAAAGTTTGTTTGATAGTCTTTGTTTTTAAATATATGGTTTGTAAGGCATGGCACCGAGTCTCCTGCACTTGATTCGCCTGTAAGTACCCTTACTATTGCTTGTGATTTGTTGGATGTGATGTGATTTGATGATTAGCAATAGTACATTACTTTAGAGATTGAAACCGATAGGGATTACGTGAACTCGCGAGAACAAATCTCCTTAAATATTCATAAGATTTGCTTTAAAACAATGGAATAAATCTTGATGCATAAAACTCTTTAATCGATACGTAGAGATTTTAGTCATGAGCACTCGAGGCGGGCGTGGTCGTAATACTCGTGGTAGAGGTAAGGGTAGGATGACGGTTTACGAACCCGTAGGATCTGGTCGAGGTCGAAAATGAGATCTGCCCGCCACCACCGGTGGAGGTGGTGAGTTCCAAGGTCGGGCGAGATGACGCAGATGTCACGACGATCTTTGCGAGTGTTGGAAAGAGTAGGCCGAGTAGGTGGGGTGCGTGGAGTTAGAAATCGTGCTGGCGACTTCGGGCAAATGGGGCCGAATTCTTTTGAGGTGTATCCGGTGTTGCTCCTAGCATCTTGAATATTGGCTGCAGTAAATCGAGCGGATCATGGATGATCTGGACTTAACTTCTGAAGAGAAGTGAAGGGCATCGTGTCGCTTCTCCGGGATGAGTCATATCAATGGTGGCTCACGGTTCGGGACGATGTGGCGGCGTGAGAGGATCGACATGGGATTATTTCAGTGCGTATCATCAAAAGAAGTACATTGGGGCTAGTTATATTGACTCCCAAATGAAAGGCATTTCGAGGCTTGTTCGGGGAGTAAGTCTGCTTAGTGCAGTGAGTTCTTGAAGTGAGTAGGTATGCCGTGGTATTGTAGCCACCGAACATGAGAGGTGTGTTCGTTTTCGAGATGGTCTGCGAGACGAGTTGAGGCTGTGATTGCTCCTCAGCGAGAGCGCGAGTTCTTGTCTTAGTTGAAAAGGCTAAGGTAGCCGAGGGTGTTAAAGAGTCGGTGAGGCGAGCATGGACGAGAAATAGGCATAAGAGGAGCTTTGGGTCTTACGGATCGCCGGGTAATCCACGAGAAAGGGCTAGGCCGAGTGGGTCAAATCAGCCGGTAGGTTTGTTCTTTGCTAGGCGTGGGACGCCGCAGCATGTAACCGATGTGGGAAATCCCATTGGGGTGGTTGTTGGACCGGAGGAAAAGGTTGTTTTGAGTGTGGTTCTCTGGATCATCGCGTGAGGGACCGTCCGCGTAGGTTGGCTAGGATTGATCCCGAGTCGGGCCGTGTCGGTTCGAGAGTAGTGGACCGCCACCGCAGAGGGGCCGTGGTAATGGCGAGAGGTGGTAATGGTTACGTCGGGGCCGTGGAGCACCGCGGAGGTGCGGGTAGTTCGGACGCCGAGCGGCTGGGTTAGTGTATGCGACAAAGCGCCGAGAGGGCGCGCCTGCCGGACGTCATAACCGCCGACGCGTTCTTGATCTTTGGTTCTCCTTTTCTTGCTTTGATTGATGTGGGTTCGACGCATTCTTACATGGCGATGAGTATAGTAGAGACCATGGACTTAGACTCGAGATATCTTCTAGGCGGATGACCGTGTAATTAGCCCTTTAGGTCACTCTGTGGTAGTAGATAAGTCACATTTAGAGATGTACCCCTAGAACTCCAAGGGGTAGTGTTTGTTTCTTGATCTGATGGAACCGCCATTTGGGGAGTTCGATTTGATTCTTGGGATGGATGGTTGGTTAAGTACCGAGCAAAGTTGGATTGCGCGGCTAAAGCGCATGGTTCTAAAGACGCATCGAGGGTGATGAAGTGGCTATGATAGGTAATAGGAGAGATTGCTTATCTAATGTGGTATCTGCTCTAAAGCGAGAGAAGATGGTGAGAAAAGGTGTGAAGCGTATGTGGTTCATGTGTATGCCTTGGAGGCTAAAGAGTCTGCTTTGTAGAAAAAGTCCGAACAGTTAAGGAATTTGCTGATGTGTTCCCAGAAGAACTTCCGGGTTTGCCACGGATTGTGAGGTAGAGTTTGGGATAGATTTGTTACAGAATCTGCGCCAGATGTCTATTGCTCCGTATAGGATGGCGCCAAAGGAATTGGTGGAGCTTAAGGCTCGAGATCCAAGAGTTGTTGGACCGAGGTTTTATCGGGCCAAGTGTTTCACCGTAAGTGCGCCGGTACTCTTTGTTAAGAAGAAAGATGGTACAATGCGGATGTGCATAGACTACCGCTTGATTGAATAAGTGACGATTAAAAACAAGTATCCGCTGCCACGGATAGATGATTTGTTTGATCACCGAAGGTGCTTTGCGGTATTTTCAAAAGATCGACTTGAGGTCCGGTATCATCGGTTAAAGGTTAAGGAGGTGATATCCATAAAACAATGTTTGGACTCGGTATGGGCACTACGAATTCTGGTAATGCCGTTCGGGTTGACTAACGCATCGGCAGCATTTATGGATATGATGAATAGGTGTTTCAGCGATGATCTGGATCGATTCGTTGTGGTTTTCATAGAGCGACATCTTAGTGTACTCAGGGCGAAAGAAGAGCATGATGCGCATTTGCGAGTGGTGCTGCAGATTTTGAGGAAAAGCTCTATGCTAAGTTCGATAAATGCGAGTTACGGCTTAGGAAGTGACTTTCTTGGGACATGTAGTGTCACCGAGGGGATTAGAGTGGATCCTCGAAAAATTGAGGCGCTTTTGGATTGGAAACCGCCTAAGTCGATGGTGAGATTCGGAGTTTTCTGGGGTTTGGCGGGATACTACCGAAGGTTTGTAGAGGGTTTCTCGTTGATTGCGGCACCAATGACCAAGTTGTTAAGGAAAGAGGTTCCGTTTGTTTGGGTGAGAAACAAAGGGAGAGTTTCGACAAGCTTAAGAAGATTCTAACGAAGCTCGGTTTTGATTCAACTTTGAGGCCGTAAGGAATTCACGGTCTCTTCGCGATGCATCACATACGGGGTTGGGTTGTGTGCTTTGATGCGGAAGGTAAGGTTGTGGCTTACGCATCTCGGCGGTGAGGCCACATGAGGTCAACTATCCGACGCACGATCCGGAGTTAGCGGTGTAGTCTTTGCGTTGAAGATTTGGAGGCACTACTTGTACGAAGAGAGATCAATAGTCTACACCGATCATAAGAGTCCAAGTACCTCTTGACTCGAAGGATTTGAATTTGAGGCGTATGAGATGGGTTGAGTTGCTTAAAGATTACGACTGTTCGATTGAGTATCATCCGGGCAAGGCTAACGTGGTGGCAGACGCGTTGAGCCGTAATGTTGTTTCGGACTTAAGAGCGATGTTTGCTCACTTGAGTTTGTATGACGACGGAAGTATTCTGGCAGAGTTACAGATTAAGCCTACTTGGGTTGAGTAGATCAGAGAGAGACAGTTAGAGGATGAGGTTCTGAGTGCGCGGAGGTTGCAGGTACAGAGTGGTGGTTTGGAGGGTTATAGTTTGTCTAGTGATGGGGTGCTGTGTTTTCAAGGTAAAGCTTGTATGCCCAAGGATGTTGAGCTGAGGCAGAGGATTCTTCAGGATGCACATAGTAGCCCTTATGCTATGCATCCTGGAGGTAGTAAGATGTATAGGGATCTCAGAGAGTAGTTTTGGTGGCCTGGTCTGAAGAAAGAAGTGACAGAGTGTGTTGGGAAGTGTCGACATGTCAAGTGAGTCAAGGTGAACATCGATTGCCGTCGGGGTTGCTTCACTGTGAAGATTCCTCGGTGGAAGTGGGAAAGGATAACCATGGATTTCGTCGGTGGATTATCGCTACGCCAAGCAAGAAGGATTCAGTTTGGGTAGTGGTGGATCGTCTGACTAAATCACTCACTTTATTCCGGTGAGGGTTGACTACTCACTTGAGTTGTTGGCAAAACCGTATGTTTCGAGAGATAGTGAGGTTGCACGGTGTACCGCTTTGATAATCTCGGATAGGGATCCCGTTTACGTCAAGGTTACGGAAAGCATTGCATCGGACTGGGTACTCGTTTGGATTTCAAAGACGGCTTTTCACCCGCGATCACTGGTCAATCGAAAGGGTTATTCGGATCTTAGAGGATATCTTTGAGAGAGGTTGTGTTCGGATTTCGCAGGTAGTTGGGAAGAATTTACGCCATTAGTGAGTTTGCCTACAATAACGATTATCAAGCGAGCATCAAGATGGCACCGTATGAGGCGTTGTATGGTAGGAAGTGTCGCTCACCTACGTGTTGGACGGAGTTAGGTGAACGTCAGTTGTTGGGACCAGAGTTAGTTGCTGAGACTGAAGATAAGGTTAAGTTGATTCAGGCTCGATTGAAGGAAGCTTCGGACCGGCAGAAGTCTTATGCTGATCTTAAGCGGAGAGATATAGAGTTTGCTGTGGGGGATCGAGTTTTCCTGAAGGTCTCGCCTTGGAAGAAGGTGTTGAGATTCGGAAGGAAAGGCAAGCTAAGTCCGAGGTTTATTGGGCCGTATAAGGTTTTGAGACGAGTGGGACCATGGCGTATCAACCGGAATTGCCAGTGAGCTTAGTCGATTCACGACGTATTTCACGCTTTGATGCTTGGAGATATCGTTCGGATCCATCGCATGTGGTAGCGATGGAAGAGATCGAGGTAAATCCAGATTTGACTTTGGAAGAAGAACACGTGCGCATTCTTGATCGGGATGTGAAGGTTCTGCGTAAGAAGTCTGTGCCTCTCAGTTAAGGTACGTGGCGGAATCATGGCGTAGAAGAAGCTACGTGGGAACCCGAGGATATGATGAGACAACAATACCCTCAACTTTTTCGACCGTGTAATTTCGAGGTCGAAATTATTTTAAGAGGGTAGAACCGTAATATCCCGGGTTAGGGGCTATTTTTGTTATGGCATAATTTGCATCTTTGGGAGCTTGCTATGTTGCTTTGTTTTGGTGTCTTAGGGGCTTAATTGTAGGCTAGGACTATGCCTGAGCGGTAGGAAAATTTTAGTTTTGAGCCTTAGGTGTAGGGAGTCGTTGGAGTGAGGATATGTATTTTATTTGGTAGTTGTTACACAAAAATGAGGTTGGCAAAGTGGCAAGGCATGTGCCACTTGGAGCCGAGTGTGGCGTCATCTACAAGGGGAGAGATCCTGAGTTCAAGTCGCAGAGATCCCCTATTTTGTCACTCATTTTGGACGGCATGGAGGAAGAGGTAGAAGGCAATTCGAATTCTTCCTTGGACTTGGTCTACACATTCAAATGGAGGGTGGAGAGGAAGTTTAGGAGGAAGACTTGGTCAAGCAAGTTTGAATGAGTGGTGGTGAGTGAGTGGGGAGACTTGGCCGAATTTTTAGGAGGAGTTTGGGGGGGGGAGTGACGGCTTGGTGTGAGAAGTGACTATGCCGAAAATGCTTTTGGCATTTCTAGTTTTTTTCTTTCATTTTCGGTCTTGGTATGTCTAGCTAAAATTCTCCATTTTGGTCAAGTTGTTAGCCGAATGTCAGAGAGTTTCTTCTTTGTTACCAATATTCAAGTAAGTCTTCCATTTCTCCCTTGAAACCGAAGGTGTAAGCAACATACACCTTAGCCGAAACTTACCATTTCCTTCTCAATCGAATTCTCCATTCATCTTCTCCATTCTTTTTGTGTCGGAACTTACCTTGTCCCTAAAACCAAAATCTTCATTCATCTATTCCATTTCTTTTTCTCCAAAATCGAAAAGCACCTATCTCTCTTTTCCATTTTCTTCTCTTCTCAAGACCTTGGCCGATTCTCTTTTTCTTTTGGACACAAAATTCTTTTGCTTATTCTAGCCGAATCTCTTTTCTCTTCTATTAGTCTTTAACTTAGCCGAATATCTCCCTTCTCCTGGTGGTTGTGTAGGCCGAATACTGGTTGGTGTTGGGTAAGTGCTAGGCCATATGGCCATCTCTTCCCTCTCTTATGATTTATCGGTTTTGGTTGGGTTAATAGCCGATTTTGGGCATATGTTGAAAGAAGTTAACCTCTTATGTTGGAATCGAATTCATGATAGGGCCTTCGAATTTTGGAAGTAATCAAGAGGAGTCTTCCTTCTTTGTAAACCGATTAGTAAGTAGAGGGTAAGTGATTGGTATATTATTGTTAGTTCAATCTTTTGATTTTGATTAAGTCAAAGGTGATTGGAGATTAACTATTTGTTTCATTAGGGTGCCGATTGTTAAAGGAGAATCACTGCTTGATTCGAGATTTGGTAGGAAACCAAATCAAGTACAAAGGTAAGGGTTGATAATGACTCCTGTTGGCTTAAAAGTCCTTGGCCGAATGGTCTTAAGTATCTAACCCTATGTTTGGCGATTCTAGGAGCAAGGAGTTTAAAGATTGTAGATCTTTTCTTTGGGATTAGGGCCTCGTTATTCCGTGTGTGTAACTAACACACCCATACTTGGTAATATTATTAATAACTCGATTGCTTTGTAAAACCAAAACAAGATGATGGATTAATTGGTACCCAGATGGGGTATATATACGGATCCGGGTAAGTCCGTAGCATTACGAGTTCTCTTGATGTATACTCAATATTATGATCTATGTTATGTATGCTATGAGATATAATGCTTGGCATGTTGGCATGATATGCATGACTTGTATGAGATGCATGATCACATGAGTATGGCATGATGATGGGTGATATGAGTGGAGGGAGGATGATGATATCCGTGTCTTTGGGACACTTTGTGTCTTTGGGACACCAGAGGTTTGGCACCTCCAGTGGTTTGGTACCACAGTTGATTTTGTGACTTCGGTCACCAGTCATTTGGTATCACATTTGTGTCTTTGGGACACCAGAGGTTTGGTACCTCATTGCGACTCGTCCCTGTGGTTAACACCACCATGGGTTGGCCCCACTTTGAGATATGGGATCGTCTGCTAGTGATTTGGTATCACACGATGGGTTGGCCCCATCATCGGATTTGTGACTGCGGTCACCAGTGATTTGGTATCACACTGTGTCTTTGGGACACCAGAGGTTTGGCACCTCATTGCGACTCGTCCCTGTGGTTAAAACCACCGTGGGTTGGCCCCACTTTGAGATATGGGATCGTCTGCTAGTGATTTGGTATCACGCGATGGGTTGGCCCCATCATTGGATTATTCGTGACTTTGGGTCACCAGTGGTTTGGCACCACACTTATGGATATCGTGACTTTGGGTCACCAGTGGTTTGGCACCACCAGTGGTTTGGTACCACACGGGGTAGAAAGGTGATATGGATGGTTAGGATCGGGGTGCATTGATTATGTTGCTATGATATGATGTGTGTTAGCATGTTGTTTTATCGGGAGTGGGATTTATGCACTGAGTCTTGCGACTCACCCTCTCCTTTGACATTTCAGGTGACACTTAGACGCGGACATGGAGCCGGGATGGACTCGAGGTGCTCATGCCATGCTTTAATAAATATTTGCTCAGACTTTACAAAATTTGGTACTTTAGCTTATTTATTACTATTTGGTTTTATTTTGGGTTGTAAATGGCCTTTAAATTAGGTTTTACTATGTTTATGCTTAAAGTAGCTTTCTAATATGCTTTAACAAATTAATTGAGTTAAAATTGCTAAAAACTTGGAAGGTCAACGGTTTCAAAACTATAACGCAATGTGTTTTAAACTTTACCATTGGGTATCACTCTAAAACATTAAAATATGACAAAGCTATCATGCCAAGATTTCGAAAAGTATAAAATATGACAAGGAGTTTTTCATCGAATCTTTAACCAGAAACCTAACCCTTCAAACGCGATTTTCCCCGTAACATGCCAGATTCGGTCGTGGTGTATTGACCGGGTTTGGGGTGTTACAATGCCGGAACAGGGTACGAGGCATTACCGGACACACATCACAAGCAATCACACAATTTTGAGTCATAAAATTTACGTCCAAATTAAAACCATTCATAATCAATCATAAAGTCCCTTATACGAGCCTACGAGGCCCAAAACATGTATTGGAAATGGTTCAGGACTAAACCGAGAACTTTAGAAAATTTTACAAAACTTAGAAAATTTTTCATGTTACAGGGCTCACACGCCCGTGTGGTCCAAGGGACACGCCCGTGTGACTCTTAGACACGCTCGTGCTGCAGGCCGTGTCTAAAATTAGGGTGCTCTCTGACTTGTGCCACACGGCCGTGCCACACGCCCGTGTCCTAGACCGTGTATCACACACAGCTGAGACGCACGCCCGTGTCTCTGCCCATGTGCTCAATTCTGGACATTCTGTTTTTCCAAAATTAAGGTGCAGGGGACACACGACCGGATCACATGCCTGTGGGGCAGACCGTGTGTAACACACGGCCTAGACACACGCCCGTGTGTCTACCCGTGTGGACAAAAATAAGGCTAATTACCAAGCCATTTTGCCACCCTCACTTGCACACATCAACACAACATAGAACATCAAACTCTCCACACCAAATCATGCAAGATTCCATGTAACAGTCTGGTTTAGACCCTATTCAGAATAGTGGTTTTGGGACCATAAATCTAAGTCAGAAGAATATTTTAATATTATTTTTTGTGCCTACAGTAGGTGATTAAGCATGTGTGAAGGTTTCGTGAAATAATTTATCTATTTGTGTGCTTAATTTGATAAAAGGACTAAATCGCATAAAAGGTAAAAGTGGCTTTCTAATTGAATAAGTGCCGAATTGTTATTGTCTTTATTATGAGAAGTCCTTAAGAGGTTATTATGCCATTAATATGTTAATGGAAATTAATGACCAACCATTATATGTGTTATTATATGTTTATTAAAAGGGATAAATAGGTAAATTGGTATTTAAGTTATATTAAATAAAAACAAACATTAAAAGATGATGATTATCATCTTTTTTTGCCGTAAGTGAAGGAAGAAAGGCTAGGTCTTTGCATTTTCAATATTCGGCACTCATTTAGCTTGATTCAAGGTATGTTTTGTTTCGATTTTTGATAATTTCTACGTTTTTGCAATCGTTGCTTTATGTTCTTCAAAACCCATGCTTCAATTTTGTGAATTGATGAAGATTTTGAAATGTGCCATTGATGAACACATGAGTTTTGTGATGTTTGAAGATGAATTATGATAGATATGTGCTAGATTAACATAGTTTGTCTTTGAATTTTTGATGAATTTGAGTAATTTGGACTTAATTGAGAAAATATTATTTTGAGGGACTAAATTGTGAAATAAATGAAATTTATGGATTTGTATGAGCATGGGTAATATTCGGCCTAAACATGATGTGTGCAAATTTTGTGTATTTTGTAATTTTGTGAAATAAGGACTAAAATGTCAAAATGTGAAAATAAGAGGGCTAATTTGTAAACTGCCCTAAATATGTGTTTTTGGATTGAATTGAATGAATTAGTGAATAAATGAGATAATTTGAATATGTATAGATCAAGAACCGAAGAAAACAGTCTTAGATCGTGGGAAATCGAAAGTAATTGTGTAGCCGAGTTCGTTTCTGTTTATCCGAATTCGAGGTAAGTCTATATAAAAATAAATGTATTTACACTGATATATGCATGTTCATATGAAAATTTGTAATGATGAATGTATAGATGATGATGAGTACATGAAATCTGAGATAGTATCGACATGGTGTCAACATCTGAAAAAGTCCCGTACGAACCTAGGAATAGATAGGATTACATATGTCATGGCATAGGTGTCCGATATGTTATATCCTATAAGACCACGTCTGGGACGTTGGCATCGATATGAGACATCGTGTAAGACCACGTCTGTGATGTTGGCAACGATTTGAGATTTACGTGTAAGACCATGTCTGGGACATTGGCATCGTATTGATTCGTGTAAGACCCTTTATGGGACAGTGGCATTGATATCTGGTTACATGTAAGACCACATCTGGGATGTTGGCATTGTACGATTATTCTGAGCATTCTGAGTATCCTATTTGATTCTGAATGGTTCAACAGGCAAACCCAAGAAATGAAGGTCTACGTGAAATGTATAAACGAATCAGGTACGTTTGAATTGTACACTAATCAAGTGTATGAAAGGTAAGTATTTATATGAACTTACCTAGATGATATATGTGAATAGATTTGATAAGATAAAATGTGTTATA
The DNA here is from genome assembly GCA_025698515.1 of Gossypium sturtianum. Lineage (NCBI taxonomy): Eukaryota > Viridiplantae > Streptophyta > Magnoliopsida > Malvales > Malvaceae > Gossypium > Gossypium sturtianum. The sequence continues at coordinate 88,485,814 of CM046955.1, forward strand.
TGTGTGAATGGGCTATGATATAAAGAAGTACATGGTGATAAATATGTTGGTAAGCAAATGGCTAGATTAATGAGCTACAAAGAATCATGAATGTGCAAATGAGCTAGTAGTAAACTCATATTGGTTATGAATAATGAATGCCTATATATTAAGTATATTTGTATATGGCTTACTAAGCTTTTGAAAGCTTACTTTGTGTGTGTTTGTTCTGTTTTATAGATCGTCAAAGCTACAAAAGGCTCGGGGATCGTCGAGGATTGTCATCACACTACTCAATCCTATTTTGGTACCTTTTGAGAGTGTACATACTAAGTATGGCATGTATAGGCTAATTACTTTGAAAAATTATGGCTAGATAAAATGAATGTTTTATAAATGATAAGTCATGCTATATGATGCTTGGTTTTGGTATGGTTTTATGGTTAAGAAATGTTCAAAATATTGGTAAGATCATTTATGCAAGGTAAGCATGTATATGATGAATGGTTGTTATAAGGAAATGATATGTTTGTGATGAATTACACTTGAAGATGATTGTGTATAGAATGAGCTAATTGTTGTATAAGATGTTGTGCTTGAGACGCTTTTGTATGCTTGGAAAATTGGTTGTTTTTTTTACATGAATTGTGTTGGTATGAATGCTAGTAGGGATGATCCAAGTGTGGGTGGCATTTTGGCCTTGAAAAATGGCCTATACTTGCCCACACGGTTGAGCACACGGGCGTGTGGCTCGACCGTGTCTCTCGTGGTTGTATTTCAAAACAAGTCAGGCTCAACCACGGGTGAGGCACACGGGCGTGTCTCAGGCCGTGTGGATAAGTCAGTATGTATGTCCTATTTTGACACGGCTTAGACACACGAGCGTGTCTGAGGCCATTGGAGGCACACGGCCTGCCCATACGGGCATGTGACCTCTGTAACTTAGAAAAATCTTTAAATATTTTAGAATTTTCGTATGTGTTCGGTTTAGTGTCGGCCCCTTTTTAAATAATGATTAAGGTCTCGTAGACCTATTTAAGGGACACTTTGATTGGATTTGATAAATTATATTATGAAATGTCTGTAAAAGTTTTCGATTGTCTGGTAATGCCTCTTAACCCTAAATCGGCGATGGTTACGGGTTAGGGGTGTTACATTTGATTGGTACCAGAGCTACAGTTTAGTCAATTCTCGGGCTAACATAGCATGTGAGAGTATAGCTATACATGCCATATATATGAAATGTGATAGTGTGATGAATCCTGACGTGAAAAATGTGTATTTTGTATAGTAATGGATCCCAAAAGAGCCGTAGCTGACGACGTTGAAAGCAATGCGCCTGCTCCCGCTCAAGGGACAACGCCATCTGATTCGAGACTGGCTACTAGCGGTCAAGAGGGAGAAGCTAAACAAGCTTTCTTCCAAATGATGAACGAGTGGTTCACTCAGTATGTAAGAACTAATTCGACTATTTCACAACCTCCGCCCATGCCTAATCCTCTTCAAACTTCTGCTATACCTCCGGTTATGAACTTGAATTTGTTGAATAAACCTCCAGTCGAAAAAATTCGTAAATATGGAGCCGAAGAGTTTAGGGCTACTAGTGATGACGATGCTGAGAGAGCAGAATTTTGGCTCGAGAACACTATCCGAGTATTTGATGAAATGTCACTGACTCCTGAAGAATGCATAAAATGTGTTGTTTCTTTGCTACGAGACGCAGCTTATCATTGGTGGAACACCTTGATTTCCGTTGTTCTGAAGGAACGTGTTACTTGGGTTTTCTTCCAGTCTGAGTTTAGAAAGAAATACACCAGTCAGAGGTTTATTGAATAGAAACGAAAAGAATTTCTTGAGTTGAAACAGGGTTGGATGACCATGACCGAGTATGAACGAGAGTTCATGAGATTAAGTCAGTATGCTCGAGAATGTGTATAAACTGAGGCAGTAATGTGTAAAAGGTTTGAAGACGGTCTGAATGAAGATATTCGTTTGCTAGTTGGAATTTTTGAAATAAAAGAGTTCGTTGTGCTTGTTGGTCGAGCGTGCAAAGCTGAGGCACTCGGGAAAGACAAATGAAAAGTTGAGTCTGAAGCTAGAGATGCGAGAAAGAGATTTCCAAGTAAAACATTTCAGTCCACTTCAAAGAAATTCAGAGATGAGCATAATCGTTCCAGAACTAATGTGGGACATTCAAATCTGAGAGATCGAGCTAGATCACAGTCGAATTCTAAAGCTCCAGCTACATCGATGGATAGTGTTGAAAATATCTGATCCGAACGATCTGAATGTAAGCACTGTGGTAAATGACATCCATGTTGTTGTAGATTGAATGATCGAGCTTGTTTTAGTTGCAGATCACTAGATCATTTCATTCGAGATTGCCCAGTGTCTGTTGAGCAAGAGATTGTTCAGAATCCAAGATCTGATAATGTTTCAGCCAGAGGTAGAGCTTCCCAAAATGCAAGAAATGTTAGTGGTATTCAGAGAACTACGAAAGAAACTGTTACGAGATCTGAAGCTAGAGCGCCTGCCAGAGCATATGCCATCCGAGCTCGTGAGGAAGCTTCATCTCCAGATGTTATAATGGGTACCTTTACTCTTTATGATACTTCTGTGATTGCATTGATAGACCCAGGTTCTACACATTCATATATATGCATGAACTTAGTATCCAGTAAGACTTTGTCTGTAGAGTCTACTGAATTTGTTATTAGAGTATCGAACCCCTTCGGTAAAAGTGTTCTGGTTGATAAAGTATGCAATAACTATCCGTTGATGTTTCAAGATGTTTGTTTTCCGGCTGATCTGATGTTATTACCATTTGATGAGTTTGATATAATTTTGGGTATGGACTGGTTAACATTGCATGATGCTGTTGTGAACTGCAAAAGAAAGACTATTGATTTGAGATGTCAGAATGATGAAATAGTCCGGGTTGAGTCTAATGATTTTAATGGATTACCTCCTATGATATCTGTGTTAAAAGCTCAGAATTATTTGAGAAAGGGTTATGAAGCTTATTTTTCTTATATGATTGACTCGAAAGTAACTGAAAAGAAAGTTGAATCAATGCCAGTTGTTTGCAAATTCCCTGATGTATTTCCTGAAGAATTGTCCGGATTACCTCCGATACGTGAAGTTGAATTTGGTATTGATTTGTATCCAGGAACAACTCCTATTCCGATAGCTCCGTATAGAATGGCACCAACAGAGTTGAAAGAGTTAAAGTCACAGTTGCAAGAGTTGACCGACAGAGGGTTTGCACGACCAAGTTTTTCACCTTGGGGTGCTCCTGTTTTGTTTGTTAAAAAGAAAGATGGCACAATGAGAATGCGTATTGACTATCGTCAGTTGAACAAGGTGACTATAAAGAACAAATATCCTCTGCCCAGAATTGATGATTTATTTGATTAGCTTAAAGGAGCCACTGTGTTTTCAAAGATAGATTTGAGATCGGGATACTACCAGTTGCGAGTAAAAGATTCAGACATTCTAAAAACTGCTTTCAGAATGAGGTACGGGCATTATGAGTTTTTAGTTATGCCTTTCGGACTAACAAATGCTCCTGCCGTTTTTATGGATTTGATGAACAGACTTTTTAGACCGTATTTAGATCAAGTTGTTGTTGTATTCATTAACGACATCTTGATTTATTCACGTGATGAGATTGAGCATGCTGAGCATCTGAGTATTGTTTTGCAAACTCTGCGAGATAAGCAATTGCATGCAAAGTTCAGTAAATGTGAATTTTGGTTGTGAGAAGTTGGTTTTCTAGGACATATTGTATCAGCCTCTGGAATACAAGTTGATCCGAGTAAGATTTCTGTTATTCTAGAATGGAAACCTCCGAAGAATTTGTCTGAAGCCCATAGTTTTCTAGGACTAGCTAGTTATTATCGTCGGTTTGTAAAAGGATTCTCGATGATAGCTACTCCATTGACTAGATTGATTCAGAAAGATGTGAGGTTTGAATGGTCTGATAATTGTCAGAAAAGCTTTGATCAGTTGAAAACTCTGTTAACCGAAGCTCCAGTTTTGATACAACCAGGATCGGGTAAAGAATTCATGATTTACAGTGATGCTTCATTAAATGGTCTGGGATGTGTTTTGATGCAGGAAGGCAAAGTTATAGCTTATGCCTCGAGACTATTAAACCCGCACGAAAAGAACTACCCGACACACGATCTTAAGCTAGCTGCGATTGTGTTTGCATTAAAGATCTGGTGCCATTATCTTTACGGTGAAAAATGCCATGTATATTCGGATCATAAAAGTTTAAAGTACCTAATGACTCAGAAAGACTTGAATCTGCGACAGAGAAGATGGTTAGAGCTGTTAAAAGATTACGAGCTTGTGATAGATTATCATCCGGGTAAAGCAAATGTTGTTGCTGATGCACTGAGCCAGAAATCACTGTTTGCATTGTATGCTATGAATGCTCATTTAGTTTTATCTGATAATGGTTCAATTTTGGCTGAGTTGAAAGCTAAACCGTTGTTTTTACAACAAATATGTGATGCTCAGAAAGTTGATAATGAAATGCTAATGAAATGAGCTCATTATAATTCGAATTCTGATTTTGAGTTTCGAGTTGATGATTATGATTGCTTGAGATTTTGAGATCGAATTTATGTTCCCAGAAATCTAGAGTTGATTCAGCTAATTTTGAATGAAGCTTATAATAGTCGTCTATCTGTTCATCCGGGTAGTACAAAGATGTATCACGATTTGAAGCAACACTATTGGTGGTCTGGTATGAAACAAGACCTCTCTGATTTTGTTTCGAAATGTTTAGTCTATCAGCAAGTTAAAGCTGAACATCAGGTTCCATCTGGTTTGCTACAACCGATTCTGATTCCCGAGTGGAAATGGGATAGAGTGACGATGGACTTTGTTTTTGGATTGCCATTGACTCTGAGAAAGAAAGATGCAATTTGGGTCGTAGTTGATCGATTGACGAAATTAGCCCATTTTATTCTGGTACGATCTGATTACTCACTTGATAAGTTAGCTGAGCTTTATATTTCTGATATTGTGAGATTGCACAGAGTGCCATTATCTATTGTGTCTGATAGAGATCTGAGATTTACATCACGATTCTGGAAGAAATTGCAAGAAGCTTTAGGTACTAAATTGCATTTTAGTACAGCTTTTCACCCACAGAGGGATGGTCAATCCAAACAAATCATTTAGATACTCGAGGATATGTTGAGATGTTGCATTCGTGAGTCTGATGGTACGTGGGGACAGTACTTACCACTGATTGAATTTGCATATAATAATAGTTTTCAGTCGAGCATCAAAATGGCACCTTATTAAGCTTTGTACGGACGCAAATGTTGAACACCTTTGTACTAGTTAGAACTCAGTGAAAATAAGATATACGGGTTGATTTGATAAAAGACACTGAACAGAAAGTGAAAATAATCCGTGATAGTCTAAAAGTAGCATCTGATCATCAGAAATCCTATGTAGACTTGAAAAAAAAAGACATTGAATTTGAAATCGGTGATAAAGTATTTTTAAAAATATCTCCGTGGAAGAAAGTACTCCGATTCGGATGTAAAGGCAAATTGAGTCCGAGGTTCATCGGGCCGTATGAGATCATTGAACGAATTGGACCTATTGCATATCGATTGTTGTTGCCACCAGAATTAGAAAAGATTCATAATGTATTTCACGTGTCAATGCTTCGTCGATACAGATCCGATCCATCACATGTGATTACTCCGTCTGAGATTGAAATCCGATCTGATATGACTTACGAAGAAAAACCGATCCGTATTTTAGCTCGTGAAGTGAAAGAATTGAGAAATAAGAAAATTTAGTTTGTGAAAGTGTTGTGGCATCGACACGGGGTTGAAGAGGCTACGTTGGAGCCTGAAGATGCAATGAGACAATAATATATGAATCTGTTTAACGGTAAGATTTTCGGGGATGAAAATCCCTAAGGGGGGAGAATTGTAATAGTTCGGTTTAGACCCTAGTCGGAATAGTGGTTTCGGGACCACAAATTTAAGTCAGAAGAATATTTTGATATTATTTTTTGTGCCTACAGTATGTGATTAAGCATGTGTGAAAGTTTCGTGAAATAATTTATCTGTTTGTGTGCTTAATTTGATAAAAGGACTAAATCGCATAAAAGGTAAAAGTGGCTTTGTAATTGAATAAGTGTCAAATTATTATTGTCTTTATTATGAGAAGTCCTTAAGAGGTTATTATTCCATTAATAAGTTAATGGACATTAATGACCAACAATTATATGTGTTATTTATATGTTTATTAAAAGGGATAAATAGGTAAATTGGTATTTAAGTTATATTAAATAAAAACAAACATTAAAAGATGATGATTATCATCTTTTTTTTCCGTAAGTGAAGGACGAAAGGCTAGGTCTTTGCATTTTCAATATTCGGCACTCATTTAGCTTGATTCAAGGTATGTTTTGTTTCGATTTTTGATAATTTCTACGTTTTTGCAATCGTTACTTTGTGTTCTTCAAAACTCATGCTTCAATTTTGTGAATTGATGAAGATTTTGAAATGTGCCATTGATTAACACATGAGTTTTGTGATGTTTGAAGATGAATTATGAAAGATATGTGTTAGATTAACATAGTTTGTCTTTGAATATTTGATGAATTTGAGTAATTTGGACTTATTTGAGAAAATATTATTTTGAGGGACTAAATTGTGAAATAAATGAAATGTATGGATTTGTATGAGCATGGTTAATATTCGGCCTAAGCATGATGTGTGCAAATTTTTTGTATTTTGTGATTTTGTGAAATAAGGACTAAAATGTCAAAATGTGAAAATAAGAGGGCTAATTTGTAAATTTCCCTAAATATGTGTTTTTGGATAGAATTGGATGAATTAGTGAATAAATGAGTTAAATTTGAATATGTATAGATCAAGAACCGAAGAAAACGGACTTAGATCGTGGGAAATCGAAAGTAATTGAGTAGCCGAGTTCGTTTCTGTTTATCCGAATCCGAGGTAAGTCTATATACAAATAAATGTATTTACATTGATATATGTATGTTCATATGAAAATTTGTAATGATGAATGTATAGATGATGATGATGAGTACATGAAATCTGAGATAGTATCGACATGGTGTCAACATCCGAAAAAGTCCCGTACGAACCTAGAAATAGATAGGATTACATATGTCATGACATAGGTATCGGATATGTGATATCGTATAAGACCACGTCTGGGACGTTGGCATCAATATGAGACATCGTGTAAGACCACGTCTGTGACGTTGGCATCGATTTGAGATTTACGTGTAAGACCATGTCTGGGACATTGGCATCGTATTGATTTGTGTAAGACCCTGTATGGGACAGTGGCATTTATATCTGGTTACATGTAAGACCACGTCTGGGACGTTGGCATTGTATGATTATTCTGAGCATTCTGAGTATCCTATTTGATTCTGAACGGTTCAACGGGCAAACCCGAGAAATGAAGGTCTACGTGAAATGTATAAACGAATCATCTACGTTTGAATTGTACACTAATCAAGTGTACGAAAGGTAAGTGTTTATATGAACTTACCTAGATGATATATGTGAATAGATTTGATAAGATAAAATGTGTTATATGTGTGAATGGCTATGATCTAAAGAAGTACATGGTGATAAATATGTTGGTAAGCAAATGGCTAGATTAATGAGCTACAAAGAATCATGAATGTGCAAATGAGCTAGTAGTAAACTCATATTGGTTATGAATAATGAATGCCTATATATTAAGTATATTTGTATATGGCTTACTAAGCTTTTGAAAGCTTACTTTGTGTGTGTTTGCTCTGTTTTATAGATCGTCAAAGCTACGAAAGGCTCGGGGATCGTCGAGGATCGTCATCACACTACTCAATCCTATTTTGGTACCTTTTGAGAGTGTATATACTAAGTATGGCATGTATAGGCTAATTACTTTGAAAAATGTTTGAGATGTACTTATAGCCATGTGATATGGCTAGATAAAATGAATGTTTTATGAATGATGAGTCATGCTATATGATGCTTGGTTTTGGTATGGTTTTATGGTTAAGAAATGGTCAAAATATTGGTAAGATCATTTATGCAAGGTAAGCATATATATGATGAATGGTTGTTATAAGGAAATGCTATGTTTGTGATGAATTACACTTGAAAATGATTGTGTATAGAATGAGCTAATTGTTGTATAAGATGTTGTGCTTGAGACGCTTTTGTATGCTTGAAAAATTGGTTTTTTTTTTTTTTACATGAATTGTGTTGGTATGAATGCTTGTAGGGATGACCCAAGTGTGGGTGGCATTTTGGCCTTGAAAAATGGCCTATACTTGCCCACACGGGTGTGTGGCTCGACTGTGTCTCTCGTGGTTGTATTTCAAAACAAGTCAAGCTCAACCACGGGTGAGGCACACGGGCGTGTCTCAGGCCGTGTGGACAAGTCAGTATGTATGCCCTATTTTGACACGGCTTAGACACATGGGCGTGTCTAAGGCCGTGGGAGGCACACGGCCTGCCCACACGGGTGTGTGACCTCTGTAACTTAGAAAAATCTTTAAATTTTTGAGAATTTTCGTATGTGTTCGGTTTAGTCTCGGCCCCTTTCTAAAGCATGATTAAGGTCTCGTAGACCTATTTAAGGGACACTTTGATTGGATTTGATAAATTATATTATGAAATGTCTGTAAAAGTTTTCGATTGTCTGGTAATGCCTCTTAACCCTAACCCGGCGATGGTTACGGGTTAGGGGTGTTACATTCCACTTATACAAACATTTCACATTCTTGTCATAAATAACATTTCTATCATTCACCAAGCATACCATGACCATATCACCAAAGTCATTAGCACACACACATATATATATATATACTTAGGCTTACAACCATGATAGCCCAAATAAACCAATCTACATGGCCAATTATCAAAACAAGCCTTTGACAATCACAAGTCAACACATTGGCTACAATCAAAATGACATATTTAATAAATGACTAAGTCCTTATACTTGCCATAGACTTAAAATACTTGAATTCACTTATACCCAGAATGATAGCTTGATAGTGTGATAGGATCTCTGGCAAACTCCAACCCGAGCTAGCTCAATGACCCTATGAGACATTGGAAAGGAAGGGGGTAAGTTATATAGCTTAGTAAGTTCATATGCAAATAATACAAAACATTATTCATACACTTGACATACAAATAACTTAACAAATATTAATATAAATGTCATTAAAATTCACAAACACGACTTACTCAATCCCAATCTTACCAATAGCTCATCATATAAATAACACAACATATTTCAACATGAATGTCATTAAACTTCATGAGTATAATTTACTCAATCACATTCTTGCCTATAGCTCATCATATGAATAACATAACATATATCAATATAAATGTCATTAAACTTCATAAATGTCATATGAACATAAATGACATTTGATATCAACATAACACATATCAACATAATCGTCATATACTAATAGCTCATCATATGAATTACATATCACGTATCAACATAAATGTCATTTAAGCTTCATACGCACAACTTATTTAATCACAGTCTTACCAATTGTTCATCAAATACTGAGCTCATTTTCTTTGAGTTTTTCGTACATACCTGTACCATCTCATAACATATTCACATACTTTCTCATCTTTGACATACCATTTGAATTTCCCGTTGAACCACTTGGAATACTAAAGGATACTCGGGGATCTCGAACACACAGTACCGTACCAATGCCATATCCTAGATATGGTCTTACATGTAATCTCGTATCGATGCCAATAGCCCAGCTATGGTCTTACAAGAAGTCTCACATCGATACAATATCGCTGATATGGTCTTACACGAAGTCTCATATCGATACCATATCCCATATATGGTCTTACACGTAATCTTAGTGACCATAATGTCATGACATTTGTATCCTAACTATTCCTAAGGTTCAACCGGAATTTACTCGCTTGTCGAAACTTCATCAATTTCATCCATAGAGTCAATCATACAATTCATGCAATAACAAAAAATAATAAATACAATTATAAATTTGCATTATTTACATACAAACTTACCTCGACTTAAAAATGGCGAAAAGGACTAACTCATTAAATACTCGTTTTTCCCCCGTTCTAGGTCCGAACCTCATTTTTCTTGATCTATAATATCACATTTAACTTATTCAATCATTATAAAATTCAAATTAGCCCAAAATCACATTATGGAAAAAATTACATTTTTCCCCTTAAAGTTTGACATTTTTACAATTTAGTCCCTAAGCTCGTAAAATGAAATGTACTCAATTTCTTCAATACCCATGCTTAGTCAAACCTTATACATGCTTATAACAGCCCAAAATTTTCATTTATTCACATTTTTACACCATATTTTATAACTTTTACAAATAAGTCCTTTTAGGCATTTTCACCGAAAATCATTTAGCAAAAGTCGTTTACCATACACCAAACATGCATTTTCTACCATTAGACATCATAATACACAAAAATCCATCATGGTTAAAATTATATACCATGACATCTTTTCAAATTGATGGTAGAAATAGAAAGATCGAGTTACAACAACTTCAAAAATGTAAAGAGCATTAAAAACGGGGCTAGAATGGACTTACAACCGAGCTTGGAATCTTGAAAAACCCTAGCAATGGTTTCCCCTTGTAAAATTCGGCCATGGGAGGAAGATGGATGAAATTTTGGCTTATTTTGCCTTTTTAATTCATTTTAATTACTAAATTACCAAAATACCCTTAATGAAAAACTTTGAAAACATACCAAACCATGTCCATTTTTGTCCACCAACCTAACCAATGGTCTAATTACCATTTAAAGACCTCTAATTTAAAATCTCATAGCAATTGGACACCTCTAACATATAGAATTCAAGTTTTGCACTTTTTGCAATTTAGTTCTTTTAATTACATTGAGTGCCCAAACGTTAAAATTTTCGAACGAAATTTTCACGAAATTGTTCCATAAAAATTTAGACCATAAAAATATAATAAAAATGAATGTTTCTTCATCGGATTTGTGGTCCCGAAACCACTGTTTCGACTAGACCCAAAATCGAGTTGTTACATATGGTATATGGCATGTATAGGTTTTGGATATTTCGGTATGTTTGAGGGAAATGTATTTTTGGCCTTTCGAGGTAGCTTAAATGTTATGTGGTTTGTTGTAAATATTGCCACGTGATATGGTTAATGGTGAATTATGATATCCAAGTGTTTATTATGCTATGAGGTATTTTGGTTGGTTAAAACATGATTATTGTTGATTTGTTTTGGGTGATGAATTAGATGAATTATTGTACATGATATATATACGTGAGATATGACTAGTAAAGCTAGTTGAGTTGATTGGTATTTGAATAGGTAAAAGGCATTAAATTGAGTAGAGAAATGGTTGGAACAGATATAGTATGAATTGTATATTGGTTGATGATTTTGGCTGCATAATTGTGTTTTGAAATGGTACCATTTTGGTTATGGAGGTACATAAAAATTTTGGTGGCAAAATGGCTTGGTAAATAGCCTATTTTTGTCCACACGGGCAGAGACACGGGCGTGTGTCTCAATCGTGTGTGACACACGGTCATGTTACACGGCCGTGTGTCCCCTAGTGTTAAAATTAAATTGAAGTCAGTATGCTTCACACTGTCTCACACACGGGCGTGTGATCGGCCGTGTGGCACAAGTTAATATACCCTTTTAATTTGCACACGGCCTAGCATACGGGCGTGTGACTTGCCCGTGTTGCATAACTCAGTATACCCTACAGGTTTGACACGGCCTAGTACACGGCCTGGCACACGGGCGTGTGTGGCCACTTCGAAGGGCACACAGGCTAGACACACGGGCGTGTGGTTGGCCGTGTGACCCAAGTCAGTAAGCTCACTTATTTGGACACAGGGAAGGACACGGGCTAGGACACGGCCATCTGCTTCCATTTTGAATGTTCACACGGCCTATGACACGGGCGTGTCTGGTGGCCGTGTGAGACACACGGTCTTGCCACACGGGCGTGTGTCCCCTGTTTTGAGAAAAATATTTACTAATTGTTGAAAAATTTCATGAGTTATCGGTTTAGTCCCGAACCACTCCCATTGCATGTTTAAGGCCTCATAGGCTCGTTTAAGGGACACTATGATTGGTTATGATTGAATTGTATTTAATTTGATAAATTGTATATGAATTGTATGTTTAAAATAGTTGTAAGTTCGGTAATGCTCCGTAACCCTATTCTGGAAATGAATACGGGTGAAGGGTGTTACATTTATATGTATCAGAGGTACGGTTTAGTCAATTCTAGGACTAACGTAGCGTGTGTAAGAGTCTAGCTATACATGCCATATATAAACTATAATAGTGTGATGACTCCTAACTTTTGGAAATGTGTTTTTATATATCAAATGGATCCCAATCGAGCGATAGCTGATGAGGTTGAAAGTAATGCGCCTGCTCCCTCTCAAGGGACAGCGCCGTTTGATTCTAGACCCATAACGGGCAGTCAGGGAGGAGAGGCTAAAGAAGCCTTCTTCCAAATGATGAACGAGTGGTTCACTTAATATATTCAAATGAACCCGGCTGCTCAACAACCTCCACCCTCGCCAATTCCTCAACAAATCCCCGTAGTTCCTTAAGTTATTTATTCTATACGCTTGAACAAGCCACCAGTTGATAAAATTTGTAAGCATGAGGCTGAAGATTTCAGGGCTACAGTCGACGATGATCCTGAGAGAGATGAATTTTGGCTTGAAAATACAATCAGAGTATTTGATGAGTTGTTGTGTACATCCGAAGAATGCATTAAATGTGCTGTATCCTTGTTGAGAGACACCACGTATCAATGGTGGAATACCTTGACATCAGTGGTACCGAAAGAATGAGTTACATGGGATTTCTTTCAATCTGAGTTCAGAAAGAAATATATCAGCCAAAGGTTTATTGATTAGAAATACAAAGAGTTTCTAGAATTAAAACAGGGCCGTATGTCCTTGACAGAATATGAACGAGAATTTGTGAGGCTCAGTAAATATACCCGGTAATGTGTTTCGACGGAAGCTATTATGTGCAAAAGATTTGGAGATGGATTGAATGAAGATAACAGATTGCTCAGAATTCTATAGTTGAAAGAGTTTTGTAACGTCCTCGAAAGGGCCTATGCATTTTCAGTTTAATTGTACGAAATGACAAGTCTTAAGCACTATGAATAAATTTTTGGTATTTTTGGAATTCTAGAAATGCATAGAAATGGAAATGAACATTTTTGGAAACTTGAACATTTTTGGAAACCTGAGCATTTTTGGAAACTTGAATATTTTTGGAAACCTGAACATTTTTGGAAACCTGAACATTTTTGGAAATGTTTCAAAAATGGAAAGTGAACATTTCGAAACCTGAAATGTAAGAAAAATGGCAAGTTACTGAGAATGATCGAAAATTTTAGGAAACTTGGAAATGACCCTAAAATGATGAGTTTTAAAGTTTAGAATAGGAAAATAAGGCAAGGGGGCCTTAAAGGTAAAAGTTGGTAAAATTTGACACACAAACGGGCTAGGAAAAGTGGCCTGAAGATGGCACTTAGGGCCTTTGGAAATGGCGCCACATGCAAGGTGTTGGGCCTGAGTTCGAGTCACTTGGGAAGCAAATAATGAAGGCTATATTTTTGCTTCCAGAAGGCTGAGGTGGACGGCACATGCTTCTAGAAATAAAGGTATTTTATTCTCATTAAAATGTGAATAATAAGTGATAAATGAAGGATTTTCTTTTAATATAATTATTGAGGAGATAAAAGATGGATTAAACACTTTTATTTTTAAATAAAAGAAAGGATATTATCACAAGGAAGAGTGGTGGCCAAGTCAAGGACTCTTGGCCTAGTAATTTCGGCTAAAGGAGGAGAGTTAGGCTATTCTCTCATCTTTTTCTTAGGTGTGCCGAAAATTCCCTAGCCCCTCTTCCTCTCTGCCGAAATTTTCCCTAAGCAAAACCCCATCTTTTCTTCTCCTCTCCTTTGCTATTGTTTAGCCAAAACACTCTTTGATCCCTGTTAAATCTCCCTAAGCCGAATCTCAGTGACTCTAGGCAAGGAAGTAATCGGTCAAAACATTAAAGGTAAGGTTAAGCATCATTCAAGTTCCTTTTCTTTTCTATTTGCCAAAAGAGAAGGGTCTAATCCCTATTCCTGTTTTATGGCCGAATCTATAAGGGGTTTATCAGGTTTCTACAACAGTTGAATACAAGGAAAAATCTTTTGGGAAATTCAAGGATCTAAGGTAAGATAAATTTATTTGATTAAAGGTTATAATGTATATGTTAAAGCAAATTTAACATATGATTGTAGGGATCTCGACAGATATACATACCTAAGGCAAGGAATTCTTTTCAGTCTTTGGAAATTGTAAGGTAAGTACATAGATCCAATCGGCCTAGGGTGATTTTGGTATTATTCTCCATTTATTCTAAAGTCGAAACCGACATAATTACATGATTTGGTGGCTAGCCGATTTAAGGAAGAAGTACTATCAATTTTCGGCATTTGATTTACAATCTTTCAAATTCGGCAACAAGGTGAGTAATACAAATCCTACTAGGATTTGGTTATTAAGCCAAATAGGTTTGTTAATATGTTTTAATGGTTGGCCGAATATAGGAGTTAAAGATCTAGATCGGTAGATCGTTCTTCGAGATTTCAAGGAATCTAATAAGCAAATCAGGTGTGTACTCACACTAACTTTCGACATATCATATGGCAATAATTTTAATATATGAATATGCATAAGAATGTGAATATGGCTAAGTACCATAAATATGGTAAAAGTACCCAGGTACGTTTCCTACTTTTGATAGGATTTTGAATATGTATATTGTTACATGTGAATAATGAGAAATTAAGTATGTTATGCATGATATAAAATATATGGGGCATTCGGGATATATGTGAAAGGGGAAGAAGGTGTTGACTTCGGTCTCACCAACGGAATATGGTGACTACGGTCACAAAATTTGAATATGGTAACTTCGGTTACATTATCTGAATTTGGTAACTTCGGTTACATTATTTGAATATGGTGTCTAATGACACAAATTATATGGGCGATGAGCACGTCGACTGCAGCGACTGCCTTTGATGGTGTGTAGCGGATGGAGGGTTGACTTAGTAGTCCCCACAGTGTGATTGGCAGGTACGGGTGGTGTGTAGAGGATGGACAAATAGGCTTGGGTTTGGGTTGCATCATTCTTTTTATGAATAAGTCTTTGATATGAACATGTATGCCTGAATTGTTGAATGTTAGTTTGTGTACACATTGAGTCTGTTGACTCACCCGTTGGGGAATATTTTTTTCAGAGATGATCGGTAATGGGCCTGGTCTACGGGAGCTAAAGGTGGCCATGCATAGCAAGGAAAGACTTTTATTATTTGGGACTCATTAATTATATTAAGTACTTAAATTTTATTATTTTTTTGGGGGTTTTGATTGATGTAATAAGGCCATAAGGCCCAAGTGAATTTCTTTATTTCTTTTTGCTTTACTACTAGATAATATGTCACTTAACTAAATTGGATTTATAAAATTAAATAAATTGGTTCTTAATCTAAGCCCAACCCAAAACGAAATTTTCCTGAAAATACACGAATTTTCTCTAAGAAACAAAAAAAATTTGAAACCGGTTTACTCAAGGAACATACCAGATCCTGCTTCGTGCTCGTGGGCGGGTGTGTGGGTGTTTCATTTGGTATCGAGCCCAGCTTTAAACTCTCGGCCAGGGCTAAGGCCCAAAACATTTTTAATTCGAGCCCAAATGATTTTCTTGAAATAAAGCAGTATTCTAGCATGGCACCTAAGTCTCCGACCCGCAGTCCACCAGGTAAGTACCCTAACTTTATGTGTGATTCTGTGATTGATGAACTGTATAAGGGTAGAAAAGGCATGGAACGTAGAATAAAATGATAGGAACATGAACCCTAGGGCTAGATTACTCAAACACAAAACCACATAAGATTTAATGCACTGAACAAACCTATGGCTAAGTCATCGAGATAGGGTGTGGTAACCCCATGACGCATGTCTAGGATTGGATCCTAAGAGCTCGGTATTTAAGCAAATCCTAGTGACTCACCTCCTCTTCGCAGGAATCCTACCTGGTGCGTAGCTTCGGTTCACCCTAACTCAGAGGGATTAGCGGTGTGGCAACCTCTGTGCGCATGTCTAGGAATGGTTTCGATGGGAGCTTGGTATTTAAGCAGTCCGCGTGACTCACCTCCTCTCCATTCGAATCCTACCTGGTGCGTAGCTTTGGTTCACCCTGACCAAAGAGGGCTCGGTCATAGGCTAAACCTAATGACTAAAACCCGAAAGGGAACTAGCCATGTTTTAAAAAAAAAAAGAGAACCCATAAAGTTTTACAACTTTTGGAATATCCCTAACTTACTAAATTTTACCAATTTACCCTGATTTATGGTACTGTGTGTGCAATACCGTTATAAGTTCGGTTTATTGAATTAGCACTAAGTGTGCGAATAAATCAATAGAGTAGCAAAGATTGATTGTAATGTAAAACCGAGTGGTTGAGAAGCATATTGATGAGTAACTATGTGTTGACGAAAAGGTACGTATTTAACCTTTGTGGTCGATGAGATTATGTATGATTTCATAAATGGTTGAATTGGATTATTGGATATGAATGATGATATGTATGAAACCTATGTGGTTGGTGAATTTGGATGTAGATGAATGGAATGCTATGTGAGGATTAGACATGGTTGAGTTTGTGTATCATAAGTAAATTATCTATGTGATGTTTTAATTTGTAGATTGATTTAATTTAATGAGTTAATTGTATTATGCCTCGAACTTACTATGCTTTGAAAGCTTACTGTGTGATTGTTTCTCTGTTTTACAATGCCAGCAAATCTAGCTCGGATTCGGGAATCATCAGCATCTTTATCACACTATCGACAAACTAATTTGGTACTTTTGGAAAGATGTACATAGTTAAAAATATGACATGTATAGGCTGGTCATTTGAATCATGTTTGATGTTTGTATGTAGCCATGAGATGTGGCTAGATATGTGCTAGTTTAACATGAATGAATTTGATATATGTGATGCATCTTTTGGCATGATTTGTGGGTTGAGAAATTGACTATTGAATGGTAACTGTGTGTTGGTAAAATGCTAGTAGGAATTAGTGAAATTGAGAAGGAATGATGTTTGGTATTGAATGTATTATACTTGTGATGATATAGATTTTCGTATTGAATTTGTTATGATTGGAATGGGAATTGAATGCATAGATTGGATAGTCATATTGGTAAGTTTTTGGTTGCCTTATGAGCATGATATGTTTTGGTATGTGTTGCTTGTAGGTTTGGCCTAAGTGGGTGGCATGTTGGCTTTGCAAAATGGCCTATAATGTCACACGGTTGAGGCACACGGGCGTGCCTAAGACCGTGGGTGAATTGACAGTATGTAGCTTAGTTATACACGGCCATGGCACACGGGCATGCCTAGTGACCGTGTTAAAATAACCAGTATATAGACACGAATGGGCACACGGGCGTGCCTAGTGACCGTGTTGAAATAGACAGTATATAGGCACGGATTGACAAACGGGGGTGTCTAGTAGCCGTGGAGGGCACACAGCCTCCTCCCACGGGCGTGTCTCCCCTGAATCTTAGAAATTTTTTTTTAAGTGTTCGAGAATTTCTGTGTGTGTTCAATTTAGTCCCAACCCCTCTTTAGCATGTGAATTAGGTCTCGTAGACCTCGATAAGGGACACCATTATTGTAATTGAATGAGATTGAAAATTATTGACTTTTTGTCGTAAATTCTAGATGTTAAACGTTCTGATTGATAGGTGATACCTCTTAACCCTGTTCCGGTGACGGTCTCGGGTTAGGGGTGTTACATTTTATTGGTATCAGAGCTACGGTTTAGTCGATTCTCGGACTAACGTAGCGCGTGTGAGTCTAGCTATACATGCCATATATGAAATTGCGATAGTGTGATGAATCCTGACAGTTATAAATGTGTTTTCATATTGTAATAGATCCCGATCGAGCAGTTGCTGACGACGTAAAGAGTAATGCGCCTGCTCCCGCTCAAGGGACAGCGCCGGCCACATCTAGGCCGAATGATAATAGTGAGGGAGGAGAGGCTAAACAAGCCTTCCTTCGAATGATGAGTGAGTGGTTTTCGGAGTTCGTTCGAACGAATCCGGCTGCTCCATAACCTCCACCCCCACAAGTACCTTTAGTGCCACAAGTGACAGATCCAATCCGAGTGAGTAAGCCTCCTGTAGATAAGATTCAGAAATACGGGGCTGAGGAGTTTAGGGCCACATCTGATGATGATACTGAGCAGGCCGAGTTTTGGCTTGAGAATACAATCAGAGTATTTGATGAGATGTCGTTAAATCCTGATGAGTGCATTAAGTGTGCAGTTTCCTTGTTGAGAGACACGGCTTATAACTGGTGGAAAACATTGATATATGTAGTTCCGAGAGAGAGTGTCACCTGGACTTCTTTCAAGTTGAGTTCAGAAAGAAATATATTAGCCAGCGTTTCATTGATCAGAAACGTAAAGAGTTTCTAGAGTCGAAACAGGGCCGTTTGTCTATTACTGAGTACGTGCGAGAATTTATAAGATTGAGTCAATACGCGAGAGAATGTGTTTTGACCGAAGCTACTATGTCCAAACGCTTCAAAGAGGGATTGAATGAAGATATTAAATTGTTTGTTGGAATACTTGATATAAATGAATTTATTGTGTTAGTTGAAACAACTTGCAAAGCTGAGGAACTCAGTAAAGAAAAGAAGAAAATCGATTCTGAAGCTCGAGATGAAAGAAAAAGATCGATGAGTAAGTTATCTCAGCCTTCGACAAAGAAATTTAGAGATGCAAGCAACCGATCAAATACTTCATTTGAACATTCGTATAAAGACCACGCAAGATTAAGTGTTGGTTCGAGAACTCAAGCTCAAATTGAATCAAATGTTGAAAGTGCTAAAAGCAACAAACCTGAGTGTAGACAGTGTGGAAGAAGACATGTGGGAGAATGCTGGGGAAAATACAACAATAGAGTTTGCTATAAATGTGGATCACGAGAACATTTCATTCGAGATTGCCCAAAATTAGCTGAGGAAGAAAATGTTCAGAATGTGAGATCGAGAAATGTGATGGCTAGGGGTAGACCATCCAGAAATATCGGGAATGTGAGTGGAAGTCAAAAAGGGACTACTGATACAGCTGTAAGGTAAGAGGCTAGAGCACCTGCCCGAGCTTATGCTATACGTGCACGAGAGGAAGCATCATCTCTAGACGTCATTACTGGTACTTTTACTCTATTTGATACTGATGTGATTGCATTAATAGATCTGGGTTCAACTCATTTCTATGTATGTGTGAATTTAGTATCAAGTAAGACTCTACCTGTTGAGTCTATTGAATTGGTAATTAGAATATCGAACCCTTAGAAAAGTGTGTCTTGGTGGATAAGATGTGCAAGAATTGCCCATTGATGTTTCATGATATATGTTTTCTGGTTAATTTGATGTTGCTTCCCTTTGATGAATTTGACATAGTTTTGAGTGTGGATTGGCTCACTTTGCATAATGCTGTTGTGAATTGTAAATGAAAGAGTATAGATTTGAGAAGTCAGAATGGTGAGATAGTTTGAATTGAATCTAGTAATATGAAAGGGGTACCAGTTGTTGCATATGTGATGAAAGCTTTGAACTATGTGAGAAGGGATTGCGAAGCTTATTTGACATATGTTATTGATATAAAAGTGAGTGATAAGAAAGTTGAATCTGTGCTTGTGATTTATGAATTCTTAGCTATGCCTTTCGGATTAGCAAATGTTCCTGCAATGTTTATGGATTTGATGAACTGTATATTCAGACTGTATTGAGATTGTTTTGTTGTAGTGTTATTGATGACATTCTGATTCATTTATGTGATGAGACGCATCATGCCAAGCATTTGAGAATTGTGCTACAAACTCTGCGTGAGAAATAGTTGTATGCTAAGTTGAGTAAATGTGAATTTTGGTTACGTGAAGTTGGTTTTCTGGGGCATATTGTGTCAGTTGCCGGGATACGAGTTGATCCTAGTAAAATCTCTGCTATATTAGAATGGAAGCCTCCGAGAAATGTGTCTGAAGTTTGTAGTTTTCTGGGACTAGTGGTATATTATAGACGGTTTGTAAAAGGCTTCTCGATGATTGCAACTCCGTTGACGAAGTTGCTACAGAAAGATGCTAGATTCGAGTGGTCAGAAAAATGCCATCAGAGTTTTGAACAATTGAAAGTGTTGTTGACAGAAGCACCAGTGTTGGTTCAACCTGAATCGAGCAAATAATTTATAGTTTACATTGATGCCTCGTTAAATGGTTTGGGCTGTGTGCTGATGCAAGAAGGTAAAGTCATTGCTTATGCTTCGAGACAACTAAAGCCGCATGAAAAGAACTACCGACGCACGACCTTGAATTAGCAGCGATAGTATTTGTGTTAAAGATTTGGCGTCACTATCTTTTGGTGAGAAATGCCATATTATACAGATCATAAGAGTTTAAAGTACTTGATGACTCAAAAAGAATTGAATTTGCGATAATGAAAATGGTTAGAATTGTTGGAAGACTACGAGCTCGTGATAAATTACCACCCGGGTAAAACTAAAGTTGTAGCTGATGCCTTGAGTTGGAAATCATAATAAGCTTTGCAAGCTATGAGTATTCAGATAGATCTGTGTGATGATAGTACGGTTTTGGCCGAGTCGAAAGTAAAGCCGATATTTGTAAGTCAGATTTCTGATGCCCAGAATAGTGATGTTGAAATGATGGCTAAATGAACTCAGTGTGAATTTAATCTTGATTCAGAATTTCGAGTTGATAGTGATGATTGTCTGAGATTTAGAGACTGAATTTGTATTTCGAAGAAGTCAGAGTTAGTGGCATGGTATGAATCGAGACATCTATGACTTTGTGTCAAAATGTTTAATTTGTCAGTAAGTTAAAGCTGAACATCATATTCCGTCTGGATTGTTACAACCGATTATGATTCCTGAGTGGAAATGGAAAAGGATTTCAATGGACTTTGTGTCGGGATTACCTTTATCTCCGAGAAAGAAAGATGCGATATGAGGCTCTTTAAGGTCGAAAATGCTAAACTCCATTGTATTGAACTGAACTACATGAAAATGGAATTTACAGGATTTATTTGATGAAAGAGACTGATAAGAAAGTGAAAGTGTTGTGACACAAACACTGAGTGGAAGAGGCTACAAGGGAGCCTGAGAATATTATGAGAGAGCATTATCCATACCTATTCACTGGTAAGATATTCGGGGACGAAAATCCCTAAGGGGGGAGAGTTGTAACAGCCCAGTTTAGACCCTAGTCGGAACAGTGGTTTCGGGACCACGAATCTAAAGTCGTAAAAACATTTTAATATTATTTTAGATGTTGATTATATGTGATATAGTCTGTGTGAAAATTTTGTGTGATAATTTTATCGACTGTGTGTCAAATTAAGAGAAAGGACTTAATCGTATAAAGAGTAAAAGCTATGTGCTAAATTTTAAGTACTTAAATGTTGTTGTTTTATTAATGTGGAGGCTTTATGAGACAATTACACCATTATTAAGTTAGTGGATGGCTAAATGACTTAATAACCTTATTGTATTTTGTCTTATATGATTAATAAAAGGGCATAGTGGTAAAATGATAATTAAGTCATAATTTCATAAAACAAAAAGCATGGAAATAGGCCATTATTCATCCTTGTTGGCCGAATGTGTTGAAAAAAAGAAAGCATCCATGGTTTTCTAAGTTTCGGCTAGTTCCAAGCTTAAATTAAGGTATGTTTTGGCTTCAGTTTTTGATAATTTCTACGTTTTCGTAATCGTTGCTTCGTGCTCTAGCTAACCCATGTTGTAATTTTGTGAATTGATAATGTTTTTGTGATGAGTCAATGATGAAAATTTGAGCTATGTGCTAGTTGATAGTAAAATATGAGAACTTGGTGTTGGATTAACATGTGTTGTTTTTGAATTTTTAGTGAATTTAGCTAATTAGTGCTAAATTGTGAAAATAACAAATTGAAGGGATAAAATGCGAAATAAATGAAATTTGTGGGTTTGTATGAACACAAGGGAAATTCGGCTAAGCTTATACTAGGAGAAATTATGTGAATTTGGTGATTTTGCGAAATAGGGACTAAAGTGTCGAAATGTAAAAAAGGTGAGGGCTATTTTGTAAAATGCCCTAAATATGTGTGTTTGGATGAAATTAAATGAATTGGTAATTGAATAGATTGAATTTGAATGTGTTTAGACTAAGAAAGGAGAGGTTCGGATCGAGATCGAGGCAAAGATAAAGTGCTCGATTAATCGACCGTTTCGATAATTCGACGTCTGAGGTAAGTCCGGACATAATGCGTGTACTTAAACTATGCTTAATGTTATGAAATGAATGGGATGATATATCAAATTGTAAATGCTATGTGAGAGCTCGGGTTATGTGGCACTAAATGTGCGTATTCGGAAATGTGACCAATATAATTAGCACTGTGTGTGCGAAGTAATATAAACTTCGGCTTTGTGGTTAGCACTGTGTGTGCGACATTGATATAAGTTCAGATATAATACTAGTTGTAAAC
The DNA here is from genome assembly GCA_025698515.1 of Gossypium sturtianum. Classification (NCBI taxonomy): domain Eukaryota; kingdom Viridiplantae; phylum Streptophyta; class Magnoliopsida; order Malvales; family Malvaceae; genus Gossypium; species Gossypium sturtianum. Next base: position 88,508,495 of record CM046955.1, read on the forward strand.
TATATCTTCGTGATGTAAATTTGAATGAATAAATGTATATGATAATGATATTCGAAATGCTATGTGTGGACTTTGAAATAGAGGTACTAAGTGTGCGAAATTAGAAAAGATATAGAAATGAATAACACTGTGTATGCGAAAAGATGGAAGCTTCGGTTTATTGAATTGGCACTGTTTGTGCGATACCGATATAAGTTCGACTTACCGAATTGGCACTGTGTGTGCGATATCAATATAAGTTTGGCTTATCGAATTGGCACTGTGTGTGCAATACCGTTATAAGTTCGATTTATTGAATTAGCACTAAGTGTGCGAATAAATCAATAGAGTAGCAAAGATTGATTGTAATGTAAAACCGAGTGGTTGAGAAGCATATTGATGAGTAACTATGTGTTGACAAAAAGGTACGTATTTAACCTTTGTGGTCGATGAGATTATGTATGATTTCATAAATGGTTGAATTGGATTCTTGGATATGAATGATGATATGTATGAGACCTATGTGGTTGGTGAATTTGGATGTAGATGAATGGAATGCTATGTGAGGATTAGACATGGTTGAGTTTGTATATCATAAGTAAATTATCTATGTGATGTTTTAATTTGTAGATTGATTTAATTTAATGAGTTAATTGTATTATGCCTCGAACTTACTAAGCTTTGAAAGCTTACTGTGTGATTTTTCTCTGTTTCTGATTGCCAAAGAAAGCTAGCTCAGATTCGGGAATCGTCAGCATCTTTATCACACTATCGGTAAACTAATTTGGTACTTTTGGAAAGATGTACATAGTTAAAAATATGGCATGGATAGGCTGGTCATTTGAATCATGTTTGATGTTTGTAAGTAGCCATGAGATGTGGCTAGATATGTGCTAGTCTTAACATGAATGAATTTGATATATGTGATGCATCTTTTGGCATGATTTGTGGGTTGAGAAATTGACTATTGAATGGTAGCTGTGTGTTGGTAAAATGCTAGTAGGAATTAGTGAAATTGAGAAGGAATGATGTTTGGTATTGAATGTATTATACTTGTGATGAGATAGATTTTGGTATTAAATTTGTTATGATTGGAATGGGAATTGAATGCATAGATTGGATAGTCATATTGGTAAGTTTTTGGTTGCCTTATGTGCATAATATGTTTTGGTATGTGTTGCTTGTAGGTTTGACCTAAGTGGGTGGCATGTTGGCCTTGCAAAATGGCCTATAATGTCACACGGTTGAGGCACACGGGCGTGCCTAAGACCGTGGGTGAATTGGCAGTATGTAGCTTAGTTACACACGGCCATGGTACACGGGCGTGCCTAGTGACCGTGTTGAAATAGACAGTATATAGACACGGATGGACACACGGGGGTGTCTAGTAGCCGTGGAGGGCACATGGCCTCCTCCCACGGGCGTGTCTCCCCTGAATCTTAGAAAAAAAAATTTTAAGTGTTCGAGAATTTTTGTGTGTGTTCAATTTAGTCCCGACCCCTCTTTAGCATGTGAATTAGGTCTCGTAGACCTCGATAAGGAACACCATGATTGTAATTGTATGAGATTGAAAATGATTGACTTTGTGTCGTAAATTCTAGATGTTAAATATTCTGATTGATAGGTAATACCTCTTAACCCTGTTCCGACGACGATCTAGGGTTAGGGGTGTTACGGAATAAACCTGAATGTATACGATGTTGAAACCGACATTTTGGGGAGTGTAGACTGAATGATAAAGCATATTTTAGATGTGGCTCGCTTGAACATTTCATTCGAGATTGTCCTGAATTAGATGAGAAAGATAAATCTTAGAATGTAAGATCAATCAACCCGACTGTGAGAAGCAGGCCATTCCATAATGTTGGAAATGTGAGTGGTGGTAGAGGTGCGACACGAGATACTGCTGTTAGATCCGAGGCTAGAGCACCTGCCAGAACTTGCTATTCATGCTCGCGAAGAAGCGTCATCTCCAGATGTTATTACTAGTACATTTTCTCTTTATGACACTGATGTACTTGCATTGATAGACCCCGGATCAACTCATTCATATATATGTGTGAATTTAGTGTCTAGTAAGAATTTACTTGTTGGTTCTATTGAGCTTGTTATAAAATTGTCGAACCCCTTAGGCAAATATGTCATGGTTGACAAAGTTTGCAAGAATTGTCCGTTAATGACTCGACGTTACTGTTTTCTGACTAATTTATGTTGTTACCTTTTGATGAGTTTGATGTATTTCTAGGTATGGACTGGTTGACATTACATGATGCTGTAGTAAACTGTAGACGAAAGACATTTGAGTTGCGTATAGCTAGACTCGTGCTCGTGCTACGTTAGTCCTAGAGCTGACTAAACCGTAGCTCTGATACCACTAAATGTAACACCCCATACCCGAGACCGAGACTAAGACTGGATACGAGACATTACCATGCTTAAAATAACTTAAACATGTACTTACGGGCTATAAAATTTTGTCCCGAATTAAAAACTTCTTTTTCTTAGTCAAATCTGACATTTCATGGGCCTACGAGGCCTCAGACTTACATCGCGAAACTTTCGGAACTCATCTGGAAACTTTCTCTCCGAACAGGGGTCACACGTCCGTGTGACTTGGGACACGCCCGTGCACCTCTAAAACATGCCCGTGTCTTTCACCCGTGGTGAATACTTGGCAAATCACACACGGCTGACACACGCGCAGTAGACCCAAATCGTGCCTAAAACTCCAAAGATTCTCGCCAATGCCCCACGGCCAAGGCACACGCCCGTGCTTACCACCCGTGGTGCACACCGACTACCTTAACACGGCCTAGAGTCTAGACACACGCCTGCAGCTAGCTAGCCGCGTGGCCTATTCTCGACTTAAGATACAAAGGTGCAGGTGCACACGGCCTGAGACACATGCCCTTGTGTCCATCCGTGTGGGCACTTAGAGGCTATTTACCAAGCCAATTGCCACCCTGAAATCAAGACCAAACTCATGCTCAATTCAGCAACTCAAGTATTACATCTAACATGAACAAGGATGCATAATTCATTGATAGATTAAAACATACATACTTAATCATTCATGACTCATCTCTTTGGCCATATACAAAAAGAATGCTAAGCTTGATAGCCAACACTTTGGCTAGTTTTAAAACATAACTCAAAATGAAATGTTTCCTATACATGCCATACATAATATAAACAACTTGGCTATACCAAAATAGCGATTGATAGTGTGCTCCGAGCTCCGGTGACGATGATCCACGAGATTAGCTTGGCGGGACTACATGGAAAGAAAGAATAAAGGACGTAAGCATTTAGCTTAGTAAGTTTGCTTGTAATTCTCATAGCAATAGATTTGCTTAACATTAACCATTCATCATAAACAATGGCATTATGAATCTCAAGTATTTAAGCTTACTTACTCTTACTGATTCTTACAGATCTCATGGTACTTACTATTCTCATGCTCGTACGGTAAACAATATACCTGTATCACTTGATCACATAGATTAGTATACTTAACTATGATAAGTATAATCTCAACTTCATCATTCATATCATGAATAATACTCTTAACTAGCATAACTTGATAATAACTTTACTTACTTAACTTTCTTACTATATCATTTGAGCTTTATTCTCTTGCCTGATGAATTTCTATGAATAACCGAGGATACTGAATCTCATCCCACATAACTCGATATGGTCTTACATGGGATCTCTCATCTTGGTATTGATGCCATGTCTTGACATGGACTTACTCAAAGTCTTCCTTGTGTGTTCCCTTGGGAACTTACCATTGCCATGTCTTGACATGGTCTTACTTGGTATCTTTACTCATCAACTGGTCAATGCCGAGCCTTGGCTTAGACTTACATGAAATCTTTCTTGTTACTCACCAATGCCATGCCTTGGCTTGGACTTACATGGAATCTCTACCTCATGATAGCTTTTCAATGCCAAGACTTGTCTTGGACTTACATGACATCTTTGCTTGGAGACTCACCAATGCCATGCCTTGACTTGGGCTTACATGGGTCTTCATCTCATAATAACTCTTCAATGCCAAGACTTGTCTTGGACTTACATGATAACTTGCTTGATTGTCGATGCCATGCCTTGGCTTGGTCTTATACGGACTTTCTTATCTCGTGTGGTAGATCGAGTATCCTAAGTAATTCAACTTCAATCAGGACTTTCCCATGCTTAATCTCATTAATTTCTTTATTTAACATAGCAATAAGCATTTCTATGGTAATAATGTACATTATACTAAGCAATTCAATGATAATATTCATAAAGCTTAGAAATCATACAAACTTACCTCAATATACAAAATGTATGTAGATATGCAATTTAGTCCTCGACTTTGTTCTTGCCTCGGTTTCGATCCGGGCTTCATTTTTCTTGATCTATAATAATAATTAGATCATTTAATACTCATATTGACTAAATTGACTCTTAACTCATACTTTGGAAAAATTACTATTTTGCCCCTCAACTTTCTCATATTTGCACTTTTACCCCTAAGCTCGTAAAATAATTCTCATTCGTCTTTATTAAACATCATGTTTAGCTGATTCATTTTCTCTACTATAAAAATCATCAATTCTCACTATTTCTAATAGGGATGACCAATTTCATAACTATTACAAATTAGTCCATACTATCATTTTTCATGAAATTCACTGAGGAAAAGATGTTTATCTAACATCAAACTCTCATAAACTTCCATAAAATATCATTTTACATGCATGATACACATGGGTTGATTTTTGAACATGCTTCTTAGCTCATCTTATAGCTAAAAATAGCTAATTCATAATACGAGGACTCCAAAAATACGAAGAATATTAAAAACGGGGCTAGGATGACTTACTTGCAAGCTTCAAAAATTTGAAGAACCCTAGCTATGGAGTCTCCCAAATTTTCGGCACAAGGAAGAAGATGAATGAAATTTTTATCATCTTTTTCCCATTTTAATCATTTAATTGGTAAATGACTAAAATGCCCTTCTCTTTAAAAATTTACAAATTACTAACTCATGTCCATTTTTTTCCAAAACTTATAATTTGGGAAAATTGCTATTTAAGGAATTCTAATTAATATTCTAATGCTATTTCATACAAAAAGCTTCTAGAAACTCATATTTTGTAATTTTTGCAATTTAGTCCTATTTGATCATTCCATGACAATTTCACAAAATTTCTACATGGAACTTTAATACTATCATGCAAACATGTAACTCAATTTACTAACTCAGATTTGTGGTCTCGCACCACTATTCTGACTAGGCCCTGAATCGGGATGTTACATTAGTTGATTGAATTAAGGTTTTAAGTGGATGATTAGCTACTGATTTTTTAGTGTTTTATTGTTTTAGGCGCTGATTTAAATTCCTCAAACCAGTAGTGAAGCTTATTATCGTTCGCACGCACGTTTCACACCAATCAGTGTAAGTAGTCTAGTTGATTTGGATCTGAAAGTTAGTTGTTGTAACACTATTTTTTCCAATCCTTTGTAGAGTGTTTTAAGGTTAGTTTGACAGCATCTTAACTAAATAATTTTTGTATTTTAACTTAGGTTTGATTCAAGTCTAAAGTGGGAATCGCGAATTTCGTAAGTAGTGTTGCGGTTGTGCGAAAATAAGATTTGGGTTCTAATCTGTAAACTTGAGTGTTTAAATCATATTTTTAGTGTTTAAAATGAAATTCAAGCATGCTAGTTGGCTTATATAAATGGCCAAGTAAGTGATATTAAGGGGGTTGAATCAGGTACGTTTCGAGCCCTAATTAAATGTCATTCTTGCATGATTAGCATGGTAGACTTGTTATTTGTATGAGTGGTAATAATATGGAATGACATGGATGATTTGAATTTAAAATGATTGTTAGTTGTATGCATAGCGTTTATTAATATATATAAAGAAAAAATGAATGAATGCTTGAATTGTATGCTTGAGTAAAATGCCATGAAATGAACTATTTGAGAGCTTTCTATTCATGCACTAGAAAATTGCTCTTGTAGCATGTTGAATTGCATTTGAAACGATTATAAAACTAAGGCATGTTAAAATGTCATCAAATGATTATGAAATGGAACGCTTAATAAGTGTCATCATTTTATGGAAATGAATGATAATGAAGGCATGTAAATCATGCATCTGAAATGTGATTGTAATGGAAACATGTTCTTGCTTGCACCTCGTATGACATAAATCATGTGCATATGGTGGGATATTATGGATGAAGGAGGAGTTTCATGGAGTAATGGAGGTAGATTAAGTCTGCATTAATGTTGTCAGTGCACTGCACCGGGAGTAACGAGGAGAATGGTGATTATATCGCATAATGAATGGCAATATAACTACATTATTTATTATGGTGGTTTAACCACATCGAGCCCAGCTCGCCATGTTTGAAGTTTGGTAGACAGGTTCTAGGGAACTCATGGTGTAGAGTAATTGGATGTGTAGGAATCTTTTTGCATTATATTATGTTCATGACATACTGAAATGTTAACATTTTATGATACGTATTGTGTTGCATTAAATTATTGTCTGTTGTCTTTATGATTGATTGAGTGCTATACTGTTTTAGAATCACACTGAGCTAGTTTAGCTCACCTCATAGTTTTAAACATTTTAGGTAATATTCAAGACTAAGATCGAACACGACATGTGGATAGACAACGGACTTCAGACTAAACAATTATTTTGCCAATAAATTTATGAACGTTTATTTGGTTTTTAGATTGTAAAATTATTTGGACTGTGGTTTGGGTTTTTCTTCGTTTTGGGTTTTTATGCATGCATATTTAAAATCATGTTTTGAAAATGGATAATGCATGATACTTCGCATAACTAAAATTTTGCATAAACTATGTTTTCCGCTGCAACAAAAATAGTTAAACTTTTACTGAATGAAATGAGAAGCAACCTATTTTCTAAAACCATGCTATCACTAAGAGAATGAATTAAGAAAGTTGACTTAAATAATGAACGTTTTCTGAATTAACCCAAGAGCAAACTGCGGTTTTTCTTATAAGAGATTAACTAAGGTTTTTCAAATAACGGTAGGGTCATTTAGTCACACAAGTGGCTAATGTGGTCTTCACAATTTAGCTATATTGTCTAGGTCGGGTTGGGGAGGTTACACATTCGATTTATTTCTTTATTCCATTCAAGTGATTTGCTACTTCGTTCCTCATTTGATATTCAATCCACGATTATTCAATTCTCTTTTCTTTCTCAAATCAATCATGTTTTTTACATGATTTATTCAATCGATTTTGAGATTATTTATAACATGAGTGGCTAAATACCTTAAGAAAGAATAATGGGTGGATAGGGATGTCATTAGTGAAGGATTTAGGGTTTCCAAGGAGGGATTAGTTGGTATGAATTACATGTGACTAAACCACTAGGATTGACAACCTTAGTAAGTTATCATAGGCTAGACAAGGTTAGGAGATAAGTCAAACCGAGTAAATCGTAATTTATATTGGTTGAAAAAATGAGGTTGAATGATAAGTGAGTATCAACCAATCGATTAGTTAATTAGAGGCTGGGAGTTAATAATTAGTTAATCAGTAGCTAATCTACCCTAATGCTCTAATTTGAAGTTCGTTACAAACCTTGAAGCGAGTTAATCTCCCTAATTGGTTAATTGATTTATTTCGTTTGTTTATTTTTCTTTCTTTCTTTCTTTCTTTTATTTATTTCTTTTTATCTCTTCAAATTATTTTATGGTTTATTGTAATATGAGAATTAATTACTACTACTAAAACTTATTACTGTAAAAATATATTCACAGTTTATTCCATCCTCCCTTCGGTACGATCCTCTGAATACTTCCAAGTATTTCGTTGTCACATCCCGAAATTGGGTCTAGAAGTTTCGAAGGTAAGTTTGGAATAATAGCTCAAAATGTGTTCAAAATTTTGAAACATTGTAAACTAAAAATGTTTCCCTTATGGTTTTTTGAAAATTAAATCAATTTGTGAAAATAGTATGGAAAATACCTTTAATTTTAAAGCGTGCAATGTTTTGGAAAAGGGGTTAAAGTTGAGAGTACCACAAATGTAAATATAAAAAAGTTTTAAAAATGCCCTATTCCCCCCACCTGCAGGAAATTCACAAAACCCTTTCTCCCCCGTGTAACACCTCTCACCCGTATTCACCATCAAAATAGGGTTATGGAGCATTATCGAATTTACAACACTTTTGAACATACATTTCATATACAATTTATCGATTCAAATACAATTCAATCATAAACAATCATAGTGTAACATCCTAGAATTAGGGGTTCTGCATTTTATACTTTTCTGTGTGCTTGGCTTGTTCTGCTTGTTATTTAGGTGTGCTTGGGGGTCCTGGTGAGGCTCAGGTTCAAGCCAGAGCCTTGGTGAAATTTTCTGTTTTGGGCATGTAAGAGGGGAGAGCTAGTAGAAGCAGGCTTTAAGTTTATTTGCGTGTGCTTGATGACACAAAGGAGCTTGTGTCCAAGTGGAGGTGGCGTCACTTGTAGGAGCTGAAGGGGAGGAGTTCGAATCCCATAAGCCTCATTATGGAGCTTTATTTTTTTGGCGCCAGGATGGAGAGGAGATGGTTTCGGCTGGGACTCTTCAAGGGTGGTAGTTGAATGGGTCAATGCATTCAAATGGATGGACAAGAGAGCTTGGAGGAGTTTGAATTGGTCAAACCAATTTGACTGAGTGATGGGGAGTAATTGGTGGAGCAAATCAAGGGATTTGGTGATGGTGGAGGTGTTGGCCGAATGTGGGGAGCTTGGAGGGGGGAGTTCGATTTAGTTTCTAGGAAAGGTGAGTGTGCCGAAATTCTCTTGAGTAGTAGGCATTTTCATTTTGGCATTTTCGGTCATATAGGAAGAGTGCCGAATTTTTGCAAGGGTCTTAGGGAGTTCTTTCTTTTTCTCTCGTTCAGTTTTCTACTTCTCATTGTGCCGAAACTTTTCTTCTTGCCTCTTTGACATTAGCCGAAACTAGGGTGACCACTCGGGCATTTCTTTTTCCTTTCATTCTTTTTCTCTAATGATTTTCGCTTCTACACTCTTTTCTTCTCTAGCCGAAACATACTTCTCACTCTTTTCTCTTGTGTGTTTCGATTCTACACCTTTTCACCATAGCCGAATCTCCTTTGACACCACACTAAATCTATTCTTACACTCTTTTTCTGTTAGCCAAACATCGCGAAGCAAGGTGCTGGGAATCTTTGGCCGTAGGAAGTCTCTTCAACCGGTTTCTGTTGGTTAAGGTAAGGGGGAGACTCTTTCATTTCTTTCTTTATTTCTTTCGATTCTGTGTGGTCATAGCCGAATGGCTATTTTGTTTTTGGTGGTTAGATTTCGGCTAATCCCTTCTTCTTCTTCTCTCGTTTTGGAACGTTTACTTTGAGAAACCCCATTAGCCGAGCGTTGGAGGTCCGAAGCCTAAAGGTCTGTTGATTGCCGAATCTGATCACTCCATTCGGGTTCTTAAGGTAAAGAGCCATCTTTGCATTTTCTTGGCTATTTCATCCCTTTTCAATTGTAGTCTGCCTTAATCAAATTCTTTTGTTAGTCAACCTACGTTTCTCCTTGAGTACTGATCAAAGATTCTCTCCATGGATGCGAGTTCTACCCAAACTAAGGAGGGGAGTGGACTCGTAGTCTCTACTCCAAAGTTTAAGCAACGTGCTGTGTCGACGGTTCGAGACTTTCCGCCAGGCTGTGGTAGGGAGCCGACTTCTACTTGGGATAGACAAATCGCGGTTGTTTCTGCTAGTGAGAGTGTCGACAATCTAGAGAGTTTAGTCTTACGCATAATCAGGTGTGTGTAACGCTCACACTTTTCTTTATTATTTGCATTAGTAAATGTGTTGGCTGAAAGCCGAAACGACTATATAGATAGTCAAGATACCCTTGTGGGTAAGGTTGGAGACACCGGGTAAGTACCTCTATGATTTTACTTTCGAAGATATGTATGTATGAATTAATTGTCTGTTGTACATTGAAAGTATGTTTGCATTCATCTCAGTATGATAATATGTTGTATGGGCTTTGGGATATGATTGACAGGGGAAGTGTGATATAGTGACTTCTGTCACAGTGGTGTGGGACCACAGTGGTTTGGAACCACGTATACATATATTTATCAGTGATCAGTGGTTTGGTACCACAGTAGGTTGGCCCCACATATACTTATCAGAGATTGTCACGGTGGGTCCGGGACCACAAAGGTTGGCCTCACGTTTATATATTCTCCGACTCATCACAAGTGGTGCAGGACCACGGTGGTTTTGGAACCACAAAGGGCTTGATGCCACGGGTGCTTTGCTGATTCCAGGTGACCTAGAGGATGGAAAACTAGGTTGGGCTGGGCTGCATTGCATACATTTTTAATATGCTATATTGTGAGGGCTAAGGCCCAATGTGCATCTGTGGGCTTAAAGCCCGATTGCGTTATAAGGGGAATTACACACTGAGTCTCGGTGACTCACCCCTCTGCTTAATTTTGCAGGTAACCCCTAGTTGCGGATTTGGAGTCGAGGTGGGCTTGAGGTGGCCATGCATTATTTTCTCGTAAACTTTCGTTTCTTACTTAAACTTACTTTTTAAATTTTGGGATTTTGCAATGTAATAAGGCCTCCGTAACTTTAATTTGGGTTTTTGCTTTAAATTGGTTATTGCATATCTTATGAATTGTCAAATAAGGAGTTTCCTAAAATAAAAATATAAACAATCATATTTTTAAAGTATTAACAAAAGATGACAAGCGATTAAAGGTTTAAGCTAAATAATCCGGAGATTTTCTTAAAACCTCAACATCATTTTCAAATCTCACGTTTATGGAATTTCCTGATTTCGGCCTTTGTGAAACAAAACCGTTTACGACTTTTTAGTTCATTGTTAAATAGAAGATGGTAAGAAAATCTTCAAACAAAATTTTCAATCATCTTTAAGATAGAATCACTAAACAAAAAGTTTTTTTTTCGAATTACGATGGTCTGTTGAAAGTTTCAAAACTACCTTTCTTGTAACATACCAGATTCGGTCGTAGCGTATTGACCGGGTTTGGGGTGTTACAATTATGGAATCAGAGCCAAGTTGCAAAACTCGGCTGTGGGTTTGGGGTTCAAAAATGTTTTCAAAATTTGGTTTAGAATATGGTTTAGAAAAATACATGTGATCTGGAAGTATGGCACCCGAGTCTCCGGCACCAATCCGCACTGTAAGTTTTCTGACTATTGTTTGAATTCTTATGAAAAAAAATTATTGTGATAGATAGTTCTAAGAAATTCAACTTTAGAAACTGAGACCTTTAGAAATATGTTTTGCGAAAACTACTTCTAATGCTATTTCCATAAGACTGTCCGGTAATAAATAGTGGAAGAAATGCTAACTCATAAAATTTTAATCAGATTAAGTCAAATTCAGAATCATGAGTGCTAGAGGACGTGGACGTGGTGTGCGCGACCATGGTAGAGGCCGGGGTGTTGAGGCTGAACCCTCGAAATCAGGGCATGGGCCAGAAGGTGAAGTACCGGCATCACCTATTCCAGAAACGAGATTCCAGGACCAAAGTGGTGAAGACGATGCTGTGTCTCAAGCTATGTTGCGTGTTTTGGAGCAGGTTGCTGGAGCAAGCACGGGATCAGTAGCTCAAAAATCTATTTCTGAGCGACTCTGAGCTAATGGAGCTGAGATATTTAGAGGCATTTCTGGTGTGGCTCCTAACGTAGCTGAGTACTGGCTGGAAGCGGTTGAACGAATCATGGACGATCTCGATTGTACTGCGGAGGAAAAGTTGAAAGGAGTAGTGTCCCTCCTTCAAGATGAGGCATACCAATGGTGGCTCACGGTAAGAGATGGTACGTCAGCGGACCGTATTACCTGGGACTTCTTTAAGTCAACATTCCAGGGAAAGTATGTTGGGACAAGTTACGTGGACGCTCAGAGGAGGGCATTTTTAAACTTGGTCTAGGGGAATAAGTCAGTGGCTGAATATGAGGCAGAATTCCTGCGTTTAAACCGTTATGCCCGGGGTATCGTTGCAACAGATCACGAGTGTTGTGTCCGATTTGAGGATGGTCTGAGGGACAAGTTGCGACACCGATAGCTCAAGAGCGGGAAGAGAGTTTGCTACTCGGTTGAGAAGGCTAAGATAGCTGAAGAGGTGAAGCGGTCTGAGAGGCAGAATCGGGATAAGGATAGGGGTAGGAATAAAAGGAATTTTGGGTCGTTAGGATCTGCTGGGAGTTTCCAAAAGAAGCCTAGGTTTGATGGACCAGGTCGAGTTGTGAAGCCTGTTACTGTTGGCAGGTCTCAACCATGTGCTAGATGTGGGAATTATCATTCGGGGGAGTGTTGGGCAAGAAGTAAAGAATGTTACAGGTGTGGGTCTATAGATCATCTGGTAAGGGACTGTCCACAAGATCCGAACAGGGCACGGCCAGTAGGTCAGGGATATGTACAGTTTGGAAGAGGTGGGCAGCAACCACCGAGAGGTCGTGGTGTGGCCAGAGGAGGAAATGGTTTTGGTCGAGGGCGTGAAGCACCGGGCAGAGGTGCTGGGAATACAGATGCAAGACAACCTGGATTGGTTTATGCAGCTAGACGCCGAGAGGATGGCGATGCACCAGACATCATAACCGGTACGTTCCTTATTTTTGGTTTACCCTTTACAGCACTGATAGATATTGGGTCTACACATTCGTATGTTACTAGTACTGTGTCTGGAACTTTGAATATAGAATCTGAGGTTGCTTCTAGAGAAATGACCATGATTAGCCCTTTAGGACAATCTATAGTGGTAAACAAACTGTTTAGGAGTGTGCCTTTAGAAGTACAATGGGTTGTTTTCCCGGCTGACTTGATGGAATTGCCGTTCAGCGAGTTCGATTTGATTTTAGGCATGGACTGGTTAGTTAAGTATCGAGCAAACTTGGATTGTGCTGCTAAGCGTATGATTTTGAAGACTCTCGAGGATAAGGAGGTGTTGGTAATAGGTGAGAGAAGGAATTACCTGTCCAATGTGGTGTCTGCATTAAAGGCTGAAAGGATGGTGCGAAAAGGGTGTGAGTCTTTCTTAGCTTTCATTAGTGCTTTGGAGGCCAAGGAATTGCCTATAAGAGATGTTAGAATGGTGAAAGAGTTCTCGGATGTTTTTCCAGAAGAACTTCTAAGGTTACCTCTAGATCGCGAGGTGGAGTTCGGCATTGATCTTCTTCCGGGAACAGCTTCGGTGTCCGTTGCCCCATATAGGATGGCGCCGAAGGAGCTAGTAAAACTTAAAGCTCAGATTCAAGAATTGTTGGGTCGTGGTTTTATTCGACCAAGTGTGTCTATGTGGGGAGCACCGGTGTTATTTGTCAAGAAAAAGGATGGGTCGATGCGAATGTGCATTGACTACAGGCAATTGAACAAGTTGACGATTAAGAACAAGTACCCGTTGCCAATAATTAATGACCTGTTCGATCAGCTGCGAGGCGCTTCAGTCTTCTCGAAGATAGACTTGAGGTCAGGGTACCATCAGCTTAAGGTCAAGGAGGCGGATATTCATAATACTGCTTTTCAAACTCGTTATGGTCACTATGAGTTCTTAGTGATGCCGGTTGGGTTGACGAATGCACCAGTCGCATTCATGGATATGATGAACCGGGTATTTTAACCCTATCTGGATCGGTTTGTCGTAGTGTTCATAGACGATATCTTGGTATATTCAAGGACGGAAGAGGAGCATGATTCACATCTTCGGATTATTCTGCAGATTTTGAGAGAGAAGCAACTGTATGCCAAATTCAGCAAGTGTGAATTTTGGTTGAGGGAAGTTACTTTTCTGGGCATGTTGTGTCCTGAGGGGATTAGGGTTGATCCCCTAAGATTGAAGTCAGTTTTTGGATTGGAAACCACCAAGTCTGTGAGCGAAATTTGAAGTTTCCTTGGGTTAGCTGGGTATTACAGAAGGTTTGTTGAGGGATTCTCGTTGATCGCTGCACCTTTAACCAAGTTTTTACGAAAAGGGGTACCGTTTGTATGGACAGATAAGCAACAGGAAAGTTTTGAGAAGTTGAAGAAGATTTCGACGGAGGCACCGGTTGTTGATTCACCTGAGCACAGGAAGGAGTTTGTCATCTATTGTGATGCGTCACACACGGGGGTTAGGATGTGTGTTGATGCAAGAGGGGAAAGTGGTAGCGTGTGCGTCTCAAAGAACTAAGACCGCATGAAGTGAACTATCCCACTCATGATCCGGAGTTAGTCTGCGGTAGTGTTCGCTCACGAAGATTTGGAGACATTACCGTATGGAGAGAAGTCTATTATCTACACAGATCATAAGAGCACGAAATATCTCCTTACCCGTAAGGAGTTGAATTTAAAGCGTGGAGGTGGATTGAATTATTGAAAGACTACGATTGCTCGATCGAGTATCACCCGGGTAAAGCTAACGTAGTGGCAGATGCGTTGAGTCATAAGGTAATAGCGGATTTGAGAGCAATGTTTGCTCATCTCAGTTTGTATGACGATGGAAATTTATTAGCCGAACTTCAGGTGAAGCCTTCATGGGTAAGTCAGATTAAGGAGAAGTAAACGTCAGACGAATTGTTAAGTTCTCGACTTCAACAAGTGAAAGGTGGTGAGACAGAAGGATTTGGTCTTAACAGTGATGGAGTATTGTGCTTTCGAGGAAAGGTTTGTATGCCAAAGGATTTCGAGTTGAGACAGAGGATTCTGCAGGAGGCACATAGTAGTCCATACGCTATGCATCCCGGTGGGAGTAAGATGTATCGAGATTTGCGTGAACAGTTCTGGTGGCCTGGTCTGAAGCAAGAAATTACCGAGTTTGTGAGTAAGTGTTGGACGTGTCAGCAGGTGAAGGCGGAACATCAGTTGCTTTCGGGGTTGCTACATCCAGTGAAGATTCCACTTTGGAAGTGGGAGAGGATAACGATGGATTTTGTTAGTGGACTACCTCTTACGCCTACTAGGAAAGATTCAGTGTGGGTAATTGTCGATCAGTTGACGAAGTCCCCTCACTTCATACCGGTTCGTGTTGATTACTCACTACAGAAGTTAGCCAAGCTGTATGTAGCAGAGATTGTGAGGTTACATGGGGTACCAGTGTTTATCATATCAGACAGAGACCCTAGGTTTACATCGCGGTTCTGGAAGGCGTTACATAAAGCGTTGGGTACAAGACTGGATTTCAGCACGGCGTTTCATCCACGCATCGATGGTCGATCGAGAGGGTAATTCGATTCTGGAAGATATGTTGAGGGGTTGTGTTATCGACTTCAAGGGTAGTTGGGAGGATTTCTTACCATTGGCAGAATTTGCATACAACAAAAGCTATCAATCCAGTATTCAGATGGCACCCTATGAAGCGTTATATGGTCGTAAGTTTCGTACTCCTACCTCTTCGGGCGAGTTGGGTGAGCGGCAGTTGTTGGGTCCGTAATGGGTTTCGAGACGGAGGAAAAGGTTAAGTTGATTCGGTCTCGGTTGAAGGAAGCTTCCGACAGGCAAAAATCGTATGCAGATCTGAAGCGTAAGGAGATAGAATTCTCAGTGGGTGATCAAGTTTTTCTGAATGTCTCACCTTGGAAGAAGGTTTTAAGGTTTGGACGAAAGGGCAAGTTGAGCCCCAGATTCATCGGGCCTTATCGAGTGCTGAAACGTGTGGGACCAGTAGTGTATCAGCTTGAGTTACCGCTGGAGTTGAGTCGGATACATGATGTATTTCATGTTTCAATGTTAAGACGCTATCGTTCGCATCCATCTCACATAGTGTCGGTAGAGGAAATTGAAGTAAGACCTGGTTTGTCTTTTGAAGAAGAACCAGTTCTGATCTTAGATCGAGATGTTAAAGTGTTGAGAAGAAAGTCAGTTCCGTTGGTTAAAGTCTTATGGCGGAATAACGGTTCAGAGGAATCCACGTGGGAGCCAGAGGATGTGATGCGACAGCAATACCCTCACCTCTTTTTAACAGGTAAATTTCGTGGTCGAAATATCTTTAAGGGGGGTAGAACTGTAACATCCTAGAATTAGGGGTTCTGCATTTTATGCTTTTCTGTGTGCTAGGCTTGTTCTGCTTGTTATTTAGGTGTGCTTGGGGGTCCTGGTGAGGCTCGGGTTCAAGCCAGAGCCTTGGTGAAATTTTTTTTTTTGGGCATCTAGGGGGGAGCTAGTAGGAGCAGGCTTTAAGTTTATTTGCGTGTGCTTGATGACACAAAAGAGCTTGTGTCGAAGTGGAGGTGGCGTCACTTGTAGGAGAAGAAGGGGAGGAGTTCGAATCCCATAAGCCTCATTATGGAGCTTTATTTTTTTGGCGCCAGGATGGAGAGGAGATGGTTTCGGCTGGGACTCTTCAAGGGTGGTAGTTGAATGGGTCAATGCATTCAAATGGATGGACAAGAGAGCTTGGAGCAGTTTGAATTGGTCAAACCAATTTGAGTGAGTGATGGGGAGTAATTGGTGGAGCAAATCAAGGGCGAATGCTGAATTTTTGCAAAGGTCTTAGGGAGTTATTTCTTTTTCTCTCGTTCAGTTTTCTACTTCTCTTTGTGCCGAAACTTTTCTTCTTGCCTCTTTGACATTAGCCGAAACTAGGGTGACCACTCGGGCATTTCTTTTTCCTTTCATTATTTTTCTCTAACGATTTTCTCTTCTACACTCTTTTCTTCTCGAGCCGAAACATACTTCTCACTCTTTTCTCTTGTGTGTTTCGTTTCTACACCTTTTCACCATAGCCGAATCTCCTTTGACACCACACTAAATCTATTCTTACACTCTTTTTCTGTTAGCCGAACATCGCGAAGCAAGGTGCTAGGAATCTTTGGCCGTAGGAAGTCTCTTTAATCGGTTTCTGTTTGTTAAGGTAAGGGGGAGACTCTTTCGTTTCTTTCTTTATTTCTTTCGATTCTGTATGGTCATAGCCGAATGGCTATTTTTTTTTGGTGGTTAGACTTCGGTTAATCCCTTCTTCTTCTTCTCTCATTTTGGAACGTTTACTTCGGGAAACCCTATTAGCCGAGCATTGGAGGTCCGAAGCCTGAAGGTCTGTTGATTGCCGAATCTGATCACTCCATTCAGGTTCTTAAGGTAAGGGGCCATCTTTGCATTTTCTTGGCTATTTCATCCCTCTTCAATTGTAGTCTGCCTTAATAAAATTCTTTTGTTAGTCAACCTACGTTTCTCCATGAGTTCTGATCAAAGATTCTCTCCATGGATACGAGTGCTAGCCAAACTAAGGAGGGGAGTGGAGTCGTAGTCTCTACTCCTAAGTTTAAGCGACGTGCTGTGTCGGTAGTTCGAGACTTTCCGCCAGGCTGTGGCAAGAAGCCGACTTCTGCTTGAGATAGACAAATTGCGGTTGTTTCTGCTAGTGAGAGTGTAGACAATCTAGAGAGTTTAGTCCTACGCGTAATCAGGTGTATGTAACGCTCACACTTTTCTTTATTATTTGCGTTAGTAACTGTGTTGGCTGAAAGCCGAAACGACTGTATAGATAGTCGAGATACCCTTGTGGGTAAGGTTGGAGACACCAGGTAAGTACATCTATGATTTTACTTTCGAAGATATGTATGTATGAATCAATTTTCTATTGTACATTGAAAGTATGTTGGCATTCATCTCAGTATGATGATATGTTGCATGGGCTTTGGGATATGATTGACAGGGGAAGTGTGATTTAGTGACTTCTGTCACAGTGGTCTGGGACCACAATGGTTTGGAACCACGTATACATATATTTATCAGTGACTTATCTCAGTGGTTTGGTACCATAGTGGGTTGGCCCCACATATACTTATCAGATATTGTCACAGTGGTTTGGGACCACAGTGGGTTGGCCCCACGTTTATATATTCTGTGACTCTGTCACAAGTGGTCTGGGACCATAGTGGTTTGACACGAGTGTTTGGCTGATTCATGTGACCTAGAGGATGGAAAACTAGGTTGGGTTGGGCTGCATTGCATACATTTTTAATATGCTATATTGTGAGGGCTAAGTCCCAATGTGCATCTGTGGGCTTAAAGCCCAATTGTGTTATAAGGGGAATCACATACTGAGTCTCGGTAACTCACCCCTCTGCTTAATTTTGTAGGTAACCCCTAGTTGCAGATTTGGAGCCGAGATGGGCTTGAGGTGGCCATGCATTATTTTCTCGTAAACTTCCGTTTCTTACTTAAACTTACTTTTTAAATTTTGGGATTTTGCAATGTAATAAGGCCTCCGTAACTTTAATTTGGGTTTTTGCTTTAAATTGGTTATTGCATATCTTATGAATTGTCAAATAAGGAGTTTCCTAAAATAAAAATATAAACAATCATATTTTTAAAGTATTAGCAAAAGATGACAAGTGATTAAAGGTTTAAGCTAAATAATCTGGAGATTTTCTTAAAACCTCAACATCATTTTCAAATGTCACGTTTATGGAATTTCCTGATTTCGGCCTTTGTGAAACAAAATTGTTTACGACTTTTTAGTTCATTGGTAAATAGAAGATGGTAAGAAAATCTTCAAACAAAATTTTAAATCATCTTTAATATAGAATCACTAAACGAAAAGTTTTTTTTTCCAAATTACGATGTTCTGTTGAAAGTTTCAAAACTACATTTCTTGTAACATACCGGATTCGGTCATAACGTATTGGCCGGGTTTGGGGTGTTACACATAGTGTCCCTTGAACGAGCCTGCGAGGCCTTAAACATGCATTAAGGGTGGTTTGGGACTAAACCGATAACTCGGGAAATTTTTCAGCACTTAGAAAAAAATTTCTCAAACATGGGACACACGCCTGTGTGACCAGGCTGTGTGTATAACACGGCCACCAGACACGCCCGTGTCACAAGCCGTGTGAACATTCGAAATGGAAGCACATGGCTGTGTCCCAGCCCGTGTCCTACCCCGTGTCCAAACAAGTGGGGTTACTGACTTGGGTCACACGGCCAACCACACGCTCGTGTGTCTAGCCCATGTGCCCTTCGAAGTGGCCATACACGCCCGTGTGCCAGGCCGTGTGCTAGGCCGTGCCAAACCTGTAAGGTATACTGACTTATGCAACATGGCCAAGTCACATGCCCGTGTGTTAGACCGTGTGGAGCATACTGACTTCATTTCAATTTCAACACCAAGGGACACATGGGCGTGTAACTTGACTGTGTGGACAAAAATAGGCTATTTACCAAGCCATTTTGCCACCCCATTTGGTACACATTTCCACCTACACAATTGACACAAAACCATAGCATAATATAGAATCTAAAACAACCAAACCAAGCCTAAATCTTACCATTTCAATACTAACCAATTCAAGGCACATAAGTACCACAATATACTAACTAAATTCATACCAATCCTTGTCTACTCAATCATCAAAATGACCATTATCAAAGATGCATTATTAGGCCTAATTTCACAAGCATACCTATTCCCACAAGTCATCAATTTACCATTCATAGTACCTATTATCATCAATCATCACACAACCATCAACCAACTCAATTCACAAGATTCAACTATACATATATGTACAATATTCAAACATTCAAAACAAACCAAAACAATCCATCACACATGGCTATATATACATGCCAAACATAAACATTTACAATGCCAATTCATTTGGCCAACATCATTACCAAAACATAATCAACATGACTCAAAATACCTATACATTCCATATACTTAATATATCAAAGTTCAAAGGTACCAAGTCATAGGTGGTAGTGTGAAACGATCTCCGACGATCCCTGAATCCGAGCTAGCTTCGATTTCACTATAAAACATGAAAAAATACACAAAGTAAGCTATAAAGCTTAGTAAGCTCGTATGATATAAACTTAACTAATCACAAATACACCATTCATCAATTTAAACATATTAACATCTAATTTGAGATTACTAACAAACCTTTCACATGTTATTTCATATGCTAGTATACAAACTTCATAACTTCTTCGATTTAAGGATCATACTATGCATGTACATACCTGTATCAATATGAAACAAGCTCATTGGAAACACAAAAATATACACACTTTTTCATGCCATTTTTAACTTAAATTCATGCAGTTTTGATAAAAATTTTATCGAAAAATAATTATTTTTTATAAAATAATTAAACTGCACTTAAATTATGAACAGGTTGAATTTTAATTAATTTTGATTAATTTTGATCATTTTTTGACAGATTTGCACAAAGGTAAAAAAAAACGACTCGGCAAACACTGCCAGAAGTTCAAAATCGAGAAGCAATTTGAAGTATCAATGCGAATTAATTTTCGGCCTAAGTCGGTCCAATTATGTGTATTAATTCATGATATAATTAATTTTAATTATATCAAATTTAATTTGGATTAAATAAATTATTATTAATTAATTATGAAAAAATGGTCCAGTTGAGCCGAACCGAGTGAACCGAACTGACCAAGAAGTGGACAGCCAAAAAAGGTCCATATGCTGACCCAAATCAGCTTATTGGCTAATTATTTAGCTTGAAAAGAGGCCCTTGAAGACTTGTTCAAGTTGCAAACAAACCCCTCCACAATTGGTGGCTTTATAGATTTGCCCCAAGCCTAAATTAGTAAAGTTGAAACTATCAACCTTGCCACATGTGTGGCCGGCCAAGGGAGGGCTCTTTGGCTGATAATTTTAGCTATTTTTAGCAGCCCTCTTAAGCTATAAAAACCCCCTTAGGCTGGTCATTTGAAACACATCTCAAGCATTCACATCTTTTCTCTTTTCTCTCCACTTTCTCTCTTCTTTTCCATTCCAAATTCCCTTGCTCTCTTGCCGATTTCTCCTCTTGGAAAAGGGGCATTCATCAGCCATTTGGAGCAGCAATTAAGTGTTCATAGCATCCTTGGTCGACGAGGACAATGGAGAAGGAAGAACAGAGCCAACTAGTCAAGCCACGAAAAAATACCGGATTTGATTCTTGTTCCCTATCTATTTAATTTTTGTTGTTGTTATGATGAACATATATATGAATATTTATGTTGTTGGAATGGTTAATTTAATCAATTTAGCTTGAATTTAATTCATGTTAGGTTGATTGCATTTTGTTTGCTAGAATTGTTAAAATTGTGTTTATGTTGTTATAGGCCTCGGTAAGATGCTTGATTAAGTAAAATCATGGCTAAGTTATTCTTGCATTACAATTGTGAGGTAGCTAAAGAATTAATTATTTAAACGGATTGAAATTGTAATTAATGGACACAGTACTTAATCAGTGCATGTTTAATCATCTAAGGGAGCTAAGGGCTAAATTAGCAACTGTATTTGACGATACATTTGCCTTGCAAAACTTGTAAGATTATTGTGATTAAACTGTTTCAAGGTAGGGATACTTTGTTACTTCACGTAGTCTTTTATGTGCTTATTAGATTTAATTAATCATTTGAATTGACATAAGGATATGTACAAGAGATTATTTCGATTTAATAAGTATGTATGTGCAATAACATATTTACCTATTAAGATTTGTTTAATCGATTGAATTGACATAGGGATATAATCAAGAGATGAATGGATTTTGGTAGGTGAGTATGTTCAGAAGTTAGTAAATTACCGAATTTCTGTGAATTTATTCGTAACAATATAAACATGAGTTTAATAATTCTAAGTTAAGAAATGTAATTAATCTAACAGAATTATGTCATCTTGATTAAAATCGTATTTTGAAATCGTGCGTTTGAGATTTATTTACTTAGTTTACTTAGTTTAAAATCTTAGTTTTTAATCACCCTCTTGAAACAAAATATTTTTCTTCACCAAAGTGTTTTAAATAGCATTCATAAATGATTCTTTTCTCAGTCCCTGTGGGTACGATAACTTGACATTTACTTGTCACTTTATTACTTGTTGCGATTGTGTACACTTGCCCATTTTCGTCGTTCCAAGTTTTTGGCACTGTTGCCGGGGACTGTTTTAAAAAGTCATTATTTGTGAATTTGTTAGTTTTGCATTTTGGTTTAATTTTTTGTTTAAATTTTAAATTAATTAATTTTTCCGTGATTATTTCAGGTGTTTATGAGTATTGACCGAATTATCAATTTACTCCCTGTAGGCCCTGAGATTGAACAAACTTTTCGACAGCGAAGAAAACAAGCAAGTCGGAGAAGGACCGAAGAGATGAACTTTGAAAATCTGAATCAAGGAAACAGAGCAGACTCTGCTCAGAATCCTATCCTTATTGCTGATGATAGGGATAGAGCTTTAAGAGAGTATGCAGTGCCAGTGTTTAATGATCCTAATTCGGGTATTAGGAGACTCGAAATCGAGGCACAACAGTTCGAGCTGAAGCCAGTCATGTTCCAGATGCTTCAGATAGTGGCCCAATTCAGTGGAATGCCTATCGAAGATCCTCACCTACACTTAAGACTGTTTATGGAGGTGAGCGACTCTTTCAAGTTACCCAGAGTACCCGAAGATGCATTACGATAAGTTGTTCCCATATTCACTAAGGGACAAAGCTCGAGCCTGGTTGAACTCATTGCAACAAAATTCAATTACCACATGGAAAGAATTAGCAGAAAGATTGTAACGCCCCAAATTTTGGGCCTAGAAGAAATAGGTTTTGAACAAGGGAACAGTGAACAGTTAGGAGACTGCACTTAAATATATAGTTGTGCAAGAAAGTGACATAAATGAATGTCTGTTTCAGTGGTTAAGTGATTTAGAAATGTTTGGAAGTGTCTGAGAAGTCAGGGGTTCAAGCCTTGGCTTATGCAAAATTTTTATTTTAAGTGAATAAAATCCTTGGATCTAGATAGTAGGTTCTTAAATTATTGTGGTTAAAATATGATAAAAATGAGTTGTTGATCTAGTGGTAAAGGGCGTGTGGAGTGTACATGGGGTCTAAAGTTCGAGTGGTGGCGCATCAAAAAGGGAGTATTTATTTTGCTGCCTAATTCGTGTGGGTGGTAGAGTTGGATTGAAATACTACTGAATGGAGTTTGAACTGGTCATAGAGAGAATTGGGGAGGGATATTTGGAGAGATTTTAGGAGAAAATCAAGGGACGAGAGAGGGGAGGGAGTGTTGTGCCGAAATAGAACTCTAGCGCTCAGGAATTCAACTAAGAGAGAAATGCTCCTCATTTGTTTCCCAAGTTGGACGACAACTCCCTTTCCCTTTTGGCCGAAATTCATCTTGTGCCTCCTTTCTCTTCTTTTCCCTCTTTTGGCAATTGCTTCTCAAGCCTATCGTCTCTCATTCTTTCATCTTTTGCTATACTTTGTCCTTTTCGATTTTGTCCTTCTTCACCACAAACGTTTCCTCCTTCATTGTCGATTAATTGTTTGGTTCTTCTCCTCTTACTATATAGTGAGCAAACGTTTTCCACACTGTTCTCCCCTTGGCCAAATCTCCCATTTTCTTTTCATCCTTCTCCTTTCTTTTCTTTTTGTTGATTCTTGCCTTTCCCTTGCAGCCGACTGGTTTCCCTTCTCTATGATTCTGGATATCATTCTTTATTTGCCGATAGTTGTACACTTCGTAGTGGGTACTATTCTCGTGTTATTGGTAAGTGAAGATATTATAATGTTATCTTGTTGCTGATCGATTAAGTGCTTACCCATCTTCGATTTGTCCTTAGGAACCTGTCAAAGGGTAGAAGGTTTATAATCAACTGTTGGATAGGCTAAACATCCCTCTTTACTCGATCAAAGGTTTCAAAGGTGTGGGCGGTTTTCTCAACAAACAGAAACAAGGTGTGTAAACACTGCCTAAAGCATGAATCGGCAAAAGCCGAAAAATATGATCGTTGGCACTACACGAGCGTGCGCTCACTCGTGTGGTAACTGGAACACATAAAATGTGGGCATTCGACTGTTGAGGCCACCATGAGCGATCTCATGGTCTTGGGCCGTTTTGGGCCCTGTTGGGCTGAAATAGGCCGTGTGGGCCTAACGAGCTTATGGGCCCCACACGGGTAAACAACACGAATGTGTGGAGATTATTGGGCCAAACTGTATAAATTTCATGACCGAAATACCTCCGTAGGGTAAAATGACCGAAATAACCCCATAAGGTAAAATGACCGAAATACCCCCATAGGGTAAAATGATCGAAATACTCCCATAGGGTAAAATGACTGAAATACCCCCATAGGGTAAAATGACCGAAATACCCCCATAGGGTAAAATGACCGAAATACCCCCATAGGGTAAAATGACAGTTATACCCCTAGGAGATGAAATGATTGTTATGGCCTTATGTTATGTATGACTGATTTACTCTACGATATTTATGACTATGATTGAGCATTACATTTTGCATACACGTATGATATTATGTCACGACATATTGCATGGGGATGGGTTGTTATATTTGGGGAAGTGTATCAGATTGATAAGGTCGCATCGTCGTCCAAGACGCATCATGGACCTACCGATGGCTATATGCCATTTATTTTCTTGGCGCCTTTGCTGCACATCGCTTTAGTGCCACAACCGGTGCTAATCTTGGTGTGTTTGGCTGGGTGGGTCGGTTTTATCCCCACATGGTGTGTTTGGCGGGACGGAGTGGTGTGTAGAAGCTGGATTGGGTAGGATTTTTGACTGCATATCTGCACTGATTAATGATAATGTACTATTACTGGATCGATTAATGATATTACATATTGTTCACTGCATGATTGATATCTGTTACTGTTATGGGCCAAGGCCCCACTGATACTAATACTGAAATTGGGCAAAGGCCCTACTGATTACTGGCATTGTGCTGGGCTCAAGCCCAATCATTTACTGTTATAGGAAAGGGTTTAGACCCACACTGAACTGGATTGTTATTGTAACGGGCTCAGGCCCAAACTGCATTTATCTACTGTTTAATTAACTGTTTGCTTGTTAGGGGATTACACACTGAGTTTTCGAAAACTCACCCCTCTCGCTTAACCATGCATGTAATCCCGATCGTA
The DNA here is from genome assembly GCA_025698515.1 of Gossypium sturtianum. Taxonomy (NCBI): domain Eukaryota; kingdom Viridiplantae; phylum Streptophyta; class Magnoliopsida; order Malvales; family Malvaceae; genus Gossypium; species Gossypium sturtianum. The sequence continues at coordinate 88,533,392 of CM046955.1, forward strand.
GGCGGGTTGGTGCTGCGAGGGACTCGATGATGGCCACACAACCGCATCAGCTTTAGTTTTTAGCTGTTGATTTATAAGTAACTGAATTTGGGTATTTTTATGTAATAAGGCCTCTTTAAAGTTATAAACTTTAAATTGAGGTTTTTATTTATTTAGTTTGATATAAACTGCTAGTTGTAGAAAAAGACGGGTTTTCAAAAGGTAACTGTTTTCAAAGACACCATGTTTTCGCAACATTTCCTAAAAAAACTCCGCAATAAATGAGATTTTGAAAATTTGTAACGTTTTAAAAGTGATTAGCTTTTAATGATGCACGCTTTGGAAATGAACAACCCGCTTTGGAATCACCGTTTAATAACAAAATCATTAATTAATTTTGTGGATTTCATCGACAATAAGTTTTACGCTAAACACTTCAATGTGACACCGCCAGATTCGGCCATAACGTCTAGGTTGGGTTTGGGGTGTTACATTTAGTGGTATCAGAGCTAGGTTGCAAAACTCGACTGTGGAATGGGTTTTTAAACTTTGAATTTCTAAAAGTTGATTTTAAATAATTTGAAGTGTTCTGGAAGGATTTTCTAATTCTGTGGCACACCGAGTCTCCGCGCCAATCCTGTAAGTTCTCTCTGAAAATTGTACTTTGATTTTGACTAAAATTGCCATAGGTAGGAGTACTGAGACTACTGTAGGTAGTACTGCAAACCCTTTAGTAGGGTATACTGAAGCTGTAGTAAACTAGTAGACACCGATAGACACTGCATTGTGCAAAAACAAACTCTAAATTACTGCTTTTCATAAGACATCTGTTAATAAACAACTAGAACTGTAAACCGGTCTGCATAAAATTGTTAATTCAGATAAACCGCGAATAGACAATGAGCACAAGAGGTACACACGGACAAGGTACAAGAGGCCATGGTAGAGGCCGTGGAGGTGCTCGAGTTGGGTCCTCGTCGTTTGGCCATATACCTAATTTGGAACTAGAGTGCGCAACAGAAGCGTAGTGGTGGAGTCTGTGTTATGCGACTGATCTGATAATTGGAAATTTCAAGGACGAAATTTCTTTAAGGAGGGATGAATTGTAACACCCCAAATTTTGGGCCTAGAAGGAATAGGTTTTAAACAAAAGAACAGTTAGGAGACTGCACATAAATATTCAGTTGTGCAAGAAAGTGACATAAATGAATGTCTGCTTCAGTGGTTATGTAACACCCCTTACCCGGGTTCTACGCCGGAACCGGGCCCGAGGCATTACCGAACTCAAACCACTTGATCGCCACTTAGGCTCGTCGTAACTACTCTTTGAAGTCATCTCAACAACCTCATTCTCGACTTACGAGGCCTCACTCATACGCACGAGGGTTCTCGAGACTAAACTGAAACTTTTTCAAATCTTAAAATTTTCCTCTTTTATACAGGTCTCACACGCCCATGCAAGATTAGACACGCCCATGCATGGACACACACGCCCATGTCCCCTAGTCGTGCCTAAAACCCCAGCATTTTTCCAATGACCCACGGCCAAGGCACACGCCCGTGTGTCTATCCACATGGCCAAGAACAAAGCTATTTGCTAAGCTCTTCTCACCCTTATAGCTTACACAACATGCACTCATACAACACATCCATAATCAACTCAAATTGAAGTGCAATCTCACATAGAAAACTACATCTTTCTTTCATATAATGTAATAGCCAACAACCATGGCATTATACAAAATACACTATCCATCTAAAGGCCAACACATCTTAGCCATTTACAACAAAATTCACTAACTTGTCTAGCCCCTATACATGCCATATACAAAACATTAAGTCTAATATACCAGAGTGTGCTGATAGTGTGGGCTATCTTCCAAATGATCCTCGTATCTCGATTCAACACCTTTACTCTATAAGACAAGTGAAAAGAAAGAGAGTAAGCTTTGAGCTTAGTAAGTTTACACATAAACAATTAAGCAACATAGTATAAGCTAAGCAACAATTAGCATTATACCAACATAAGTAATTCACAACTATGCTTACTCTTTCTATCCCTTACCACATTTCCAACACATCATGAGTCACATACTCATAACCATCGAAATGCACCCCTGTATTCAATGTCACATTTACACAATATACAACACATCATTATTTCTCAATAATTCATCCACACAGCTAATTAACTTAATTATACATCCACATAGCTATTTTACTTAATAATGCAATCACATGGCTAATTCACACAGCTAACCCACACAGCAAATGTCTCGGTGGTTTCGCACTTAGCACACCACAATCGATTAATAAGGTTATATCGCACTTAGCCTACCACAAAGGTAATCATAGGGGTTTCTCACTTAGCCCACTAAATGATATACCTCACGATAGCATCGCACATAGCCAACTCATCGTCAATATGCATTAGGATGGTATCGCACTTAGCCCACCATCTAGCATTATCACAACACATGCACAAGTCTACTCACTTAATCATTCTACTTAAACCATATAGGTCCTCAATCATTCCCGATCATACATTCATTCACAATTTCTACTAAATTCATCCCACATAGGTTCTCAAACATGCTACACACTAGCCAGCCTTAACAAATTGTAAGTATGAATGCATTATTTGTGCATAGACTTACCTCGATATTCAAAAGTATAGAAATATGCAATTTAGTCCACCACATTGCTTTTGCCTCGGTTACGATCCAAGCTTCATCTTTCTTGATCTATAATGAATAAATCAGCTTATTCAATACACACATTGACTAAATTGACCCACGTTTCATACTTTAGCAAAATTACTATTTTGCCCCTAAACTTTCTCATATTTACACTTTAGCCCCAAGGCTCGTAAAGTGATTTTTATTCAACTTTCTATCCTTTCATGCTTAGTCGAACCACTTACTCAACTAAAGCATTCATCAATTCTCACTAAATCACATATGTATGACCAAACTAAAGTTTTTCACAAACTAGTCCCTACATGCATTTTCATGGAAAATCACTTAGCAAAAGATGTTTCTACTACATCAAGCTTTCATATTCTTCCATAAAACATCAAAATACATGCATGCCATACATATGTACAATTTTGAACATCCATAATAGCTCACCAAATAGCTAAAAATAGCTTACTCATGCTACTAGGACTTGAAAATACGAAGAATATTAAAAATAGGGCTTAGGAGCACTTACTACCAAGCTTGAAAAATTGAAAGAGCCCTAACAATGGCTATTGGAATTTTTAGCAGCTTGGGGGAGAAGATGAGCATGATTTTGTCATCTTTTCTCCTTTTTAATCACTTATTTGATAAATGACTAAAATGCCCTTTTTGATAAACTTTTTAATTTAACTCATCCATGCCCATTTTTGTCCAAAAACTAAAAATTGGGAAAATTGCTCATTAAGGACCTCTAATTAATAATCTAAAGCTATTTCAGACATACAGCTTCTAGAAACACACATTTTGCAACTTTTGCAATTTAGTCCTTTTGGACAATTCAACCACAATTTCACAAAATTGCTTTATGAAACTTTCGTACTAGCATGCATACAAGGCATAAACCTTAATAACTCATTTATAACCCTTAGATTTTTGGTCTCGCACCACTATTCCAACTAGGCCCTAAACCGAGATGTTATAACTCTCCCCCCTTTAGAGATTTTCACCCCCGAAAATCTTACTAGTAAAGAGGTTTGGATGTCGCTCTCTCATAGCTTCTTCCGTTTCCCACGTAGCCTCTTCCACGCCATGTTTCTGCCATAACACTTTCACAAGTGCTATGCTCTTATTTCTACACTGTTTCACTTCTCGATCTAAGATCTTAATCGGCTCTTCTTCATAAGACATATCCGGTCTTATCTCAATTTTCGTCGAAGGAATCACATGTGAAGGATCAGAGCGATACCGTCTCAACATCGACACATGGAACACATTATGAATATTTTCCAACTCTACCGGCAAAGCCAACCGGTACGCTACAGGCCCAATTCTATCTGTGATCTCATACGGCCCTATAAACCTTGGACTCAATTTCCCTTTTCGTCCAAATCTCATAATCTTCTTCCACGGGGACACTTTCAAAATCACACTGTCGCCCACTTCAAACTCAATTTCTTTTCTTTTCAAATCCACATACGACTTTTGTCGGTCCGAAGTAGCTCTCAGACTATTACGGATTACTTTCACCTTCTCTTCGGTTTCTTTCACTAGATCGACCCCATGGATTCGCTTCTCACTAAGTTGGGTCCAATACAAAGGAGTCCGACACTTACGGCCATACAAAGCCTCATACGGTGCCATCTGTATACTCGACTGATAACTGTTGTTATAGGCAAATTCAACTAAAGGTAGATATCTCTCCCAACTACCTTTCAATTCTAGCACACAGCATCGAAGCATATCTTTCAGAACTTGAATCACTCTTTCAGATTGACCATCGGTTTGCGGATGGAACACAGTGCTGAAATTCAATCTCGTACCCATGGCCTCTTGCAACTTCTTCCAAAATCTCGAAGTAAACCTCGGATCTGTATCCGATATAATAGACACAGGTACACCATGCAATCTCACTATCTCTGCCACATACAACTCACGTAACTTATCCAGTGAATAATCAACACGTACTGGAATAAAGTGAGCCGACTTTACAAATCTATCCACAACAACCTACACAGCATCTCTCTTTCTCGGAGTCATCGGCAACCCCGTTACAAAATCCATGGTAATCCGATCCCACTTCCATTTGGGTACAATTACTGGCTGAAGCAATCCCGAAGGCACTTGATGCTCGGCTTTCACTTGTTGTCAAATTAAACACTTTGTCACATACTCTGAAATATATCTTTTCATACCCGTCCACCAATACAACTTCATCAAGTCGTTGTACATTTTCGTACTGCCCGGATGTACTGACAAACATCCACTATGGGCCTCATGCAAAACCTTTCGAATCAACTCCTCATCTTTAGGAACACAAATTCTATCACGATACATCAGACAACCATTTAAATCCACTCGAAAATCAGAACCACTTCCTGATCCGCACTTAGCTATCTTATCTTGCATCTCACTGTCATTTTTCTGAGCCTCACATATCTGTTGAACAAATAGCGGCTTAGCTCTCAACTCTGCCAAAATAGCACCATCGTCAGACAATGCTAAACTCCTGCTCATAACTCTTAGAGCATACAAGGATTTCCTACACAGGGCATCCGCAACCACATTCGCTTTTCCCCGGTGGTAGTCAATGACTAACTTATAGTCTTTCAACAACTCAAGCCACCGTCTCTATCTCAGATTCGACACTTCTCACCATACAAGTAATGTCGCCAAATCTTTAACACAAAAATAATCGCAGCCATCTCTAAATCATGAGTCGGATAATTCTTCTCGTGCGGCTTTAGCTGCCTTGAGGCGTAAGCGACTACCTTACCCTCTTGCATCAACACGCAACTGAGACCATTAAATGACGTATCACTGTAAACCGCGAACTCTTTTCCTGATTCTGGTTGAACTAAAATCGGTGCCTCAGTCAACATTGTTTTCAGTCTCTCGAAGCTCTATTGACATGTCTCAGTCCATTCAAACTTGACATCTTTATGCAATAGTTTCGTCATCGGGGTGGCAATCACAGAGAACCCCTTTACGAAACATCTGTAATATCCCGCTAATCCCAAGAAATTTTTGATTTCTGACACGTTCCTCGATGGTTTCCAATCCACAACAGCCGATATCTTACTCGGGTCAACTCTGACACCATCACCTGACACCATGTGTCCTAGGAATCCGACCTCTCAGAGCCAAAACTCACTATTGCTAAACTTAGCATACAACTGCTTATCTCTCAAAGTTTGCAAGACAATTCTCAAATGCTCTTCATGATCGTTCTCATCTTGAGAATAGATCAATATGTCGTCAATGAAGACAACTACAAACTTGTCCACATACGGTCTGAAAACACGGTTCATCAGATCCATAAAGATCGCAGGTGCATTCGTCAAACCAAACGGCATAACCAAAAACTCATAATGGCCATACCTTGTCCGAAATGTAGTTTTCAACACATCTTGCTCTTTCACTCTGAGCTGATAATAACCAGACCTCAAGTCTATCTTGGAGAACACTGTAGCTCCCTTTAGTTGATCAAAGAGATCATCAATCCTTGGTAAAGGTAACTTATTCTTCACCGTCACCTTGTTCAGTTGTCTATAGTCTATACACAAACTCATAGACCCATCTTTCTTCTTCACGAATAATACCGGAGCACCCCACGGCGAGTAGCTCGGTCTTGCAAAACCTTTATCTGTCAACACTTGCAACTGAGCCTTCAGTTCTTTCAACTCTACAGGTGCCATTCTATATGGAGCAATTGAAATAGGTGCCGTTCTTGGAACCAACTCAATTCCAAACTTGACCTCTCTCACTAGAGGTAATTCGGGTAACTCTTCCGAAAATTCATCTGGATACTCACATACCACTGGCACTGTTCCAAACTCTACTCCAACCTCTCGAGTATTCAACACAAAAGCAAGATAGGACTCACATCCTTTTCTCAAATATTTCTCAGCCACTAAGGAAGAAATCATCACTGGTAGACTATCCGATCCACCTGATTCAACCTGAACCACATCTTCACTCTCACATTTCAATTCAATAAACTTACTACAACAGTTCACTAAGACATTATGGGTAGTCAACCAATCCATGCCTAGGATTAAATCAAACTCATCAAACGGCAACAACATAAGGTTTGCCAGAAAATAATGATTCTCATTCAATAAAGGATAATTCTTACACACTCTGTCCACTAACACATGCTTCCCTAACGGGTTTGACACCTTAACCACTATGTCCGTAGACTCAACGGTCATACTCAAACTAGATGCTAACCTCATGCAAATATAAGAATGAGTAGACCCTGGATCTATTAAAGCAATAACGAAGGTGTCATAGAGAGAAAAAGTACCCGTTATCACATCAGGGGAGGATGCTTCTTCATGAGCACGAATAGCACACGTCCTCGCATGTAACATCCCGATTTAGACCCTAGTCGGAATAGTGGTTCGAGACCACAAATCCGAGGTCGTAAAAATATTTTTATGATATTTTCTGTGTGAATGATATGTGACATAGTCAGTGTGAAAATTCTGTGTGATAATTTGATCGTTTGTGTGCCAAATTAAAAGAAAGGACTTAATTGCATAAAGTGGAAAAGCGGTGTGCTGATTTATAAGTACTTAAGTGTTGTTGGCTTTTTAAGGTAGAGTCCTTATGTTGTTACTAAACCATTAATAGATTGTATGGACAAAAATGCCTAAGGTTAGTGGATTTAAAATGTTTATAATAAGGCTATTTTAGTAAATGGTTTATTAAATGATTTATAATAAAATAAAAACATGAATTAGTGGAATTCATGCTCATCTTTGCCAAAAATTGAAAGAAAATAAAAAGAAAAAGAAAGCTAGGTTCGGCCATGGGTTTCCTTTGATTAAGGTATGTTTTTCCTTCAGTTTTTGATAATTTCTACGTTTTTGTGATCGTTGCTTTGTGCTCTAGCTAGCCCATGTCCTAATTTTTGAATTTGTGGGTGATTTTGTAAGATGCCATTGATGAATGTTTGAGCTTTGTGATAGTTGATGATGAATAATGAATAATAGTTGATAGATTTTAATGTTTTGTAAAGTAATTTTTGACAAAAATGCTAAAAATGGGGTGAAAATGAGAAATTGAAGGACTAAAATGTGAAATAAATGAAATGTATGAGCTTGTATTAGCATGGGAAGAATTCGGCTAGCATATGTGTTTTTGAAATTTTGTGTATTTGATGATTTTGTGAGATAAGGACTAAAGTGTCAAAATGTGAAAATGTGAGGGCTATTTTGTAAAATGCCCTAAATGTGTGTGTGTGGACTAAATTGAATGAGTTAGTGATTAAATGGACTGAATTTGAATGTGTATAGACCAAGAGAGGAGAGGTTCGGATCGAGATCGAGGCAAAGAGAAAGTACTCGATTAATCGACCGTTTTGGTATTTCGACATCTGAGGTAAGTTCAGATATAATACATGTTATTAAAATACATTTTAGTATTATGAAATGAATATGTATATGTGTATGAAATAGAGATGCTATGTGCAAAATTTAGTCGATGGCACTAAGTGTGCAAAATTGAGATCGAAACAGAAATGAATAGCACTGTGTGTGCGATGATATAAAAGCTTCAGTTTATAGATTTGGCACTGTGTGTGCGATGCCGAGATAAGTTGGTTGGAAAGATTAAGCACTAAGTGTGCGATAACCAATAAGTTTTTCTCATGTAGATGGCACTAAGTGTGCGATAAAAATTGAAAGGAATTTATAGAGAGATCGACTTGTAATATCGATCATTGAGTAGCTTGGAAATTGAATAACTATGTGTTAGTTAAGGTATGTATCGAACCTTTGTGGTTGATGAGTTTATAGATGATGCTATGGATGGATGAATGAGTATTTTATCTATAGACAATATGGTGTGAATATAAGAGAAATGATCTATGTGATGGTTAGTGTATACATTGGTTTGATTTGATGATACGATTTTATTGTATTTCGAACTTACTAAGCTTTAGAAAGCTTCTCGTGTGATTTCTTTCTCTCGCTTGCGCCTCGATAAAGCTTGCTCGGATCAGGGGATCGTCAGCATCTCAGTCACACTATCGGCAAATCTATTTTGGGGTATTTTGGAAAAATGTATATAGTTAAATATGGCATGTATAGGCTGGTCATTTGAATCATGTTTGATGTTTGTAAGTAGCCATGAGATGTGGCTAGATATGTGCTAGTCTTAACATGAATGAATTTGATATATGTGATGCATCTTTTGGCATGGTTTGTGGGTTGAGAAATTGACTATTGAATGGAAAATTTTGTGTTGGTAAGATGTTAGTAGGGATTAGTGAAATTGAGAAGGAATGATGTTTGATATTGAATGTATTATACTTGTGACGAGATAGATTTTGGTATTGAATTTGTTATATTGGAATGGGAATTGAATGCATATATTGGATAGTCATATTGGTAAGTTTTTGGTTGCCTTATGTGCATGATATGTTTTGGTATGTGTTGGTTGTAGGTATGACCTAAGTGGGTGGCATGTTGGCCTTAGAAAATGGCCTATAATGTCACACGGTTGAGGCACACGGGTGTGCCTAAGACAGTGGGTGAATTGGCAGTATGTAGCTTAGTTATACACGGCCATGGCACACGGGCGTGCCTAGTGACCGTGTTAAAATAGCCAGTATATAAACACGAATGGGCACACGGGCGTGCCTAGTGACCGTGTTGAAATAGACAGTATATAGACACGGATAGACACACGGGGGTGTCTAGTAGCCGTGGAGGGCACACGGCCTCCTCTCACGAGCGTGTCTCCCCTGAATCTTAGAAAAAAAATTTAAGTGTTCAAGAATTTCTATATGTGTTCAATTTAGTCCCGACCCCTCTTTAGCATGTGAATTAGGTCTCGTAGACCTCGATAAGGGACATTATGATTGAAATTGAATGAGATTGAAAATGATTGACTTTGTGTCGTAAATTCTAGATGTTAAATGTTCTGATTGATAGGTAATACCTCTTAACCCTGTTTCGACGACGGTCTTGGGTTAGGGGTGTTACATTTTATTGGTATCAGAGCTACGGTTTAGTCAATTCTTGGACTAACGTAGCGCGTGCGGGTCTAGCTATACATGCCATATATGAAGTTGTGATAGTGTGATGAATGCTGACAGTTGAAAATGTGTTTTCTTATAGTAATGGATCTCGATCGAGCAATTGCTGACGACGTAGAGAGTAATGCGCCTGATCCCGCTCAAGGGACAGCGTCGGCCACATCTAGGCCGAATGAAGGTAGTGAGGGAGGAGAGGCTAAGCAAGCCTTCTTCCATATGATGAGTGAATGGTTTACGGAGTTCGTTCGAACGAATCCGACTACTCCATAACCTCTACCCCCGCAAGTACCTATTGTGCCTTAAGTTGTAGATCCGAACAGATTGAATAAACCACCTGTAAATAAGATTCGAAAATACGGGGCTGAGGAGTTTAGGGCCACATCTGATGATGATGCTGAGCGAGCTGAGTTTTGGATTGAGAATACAATCAGAGTATTCAATGAGATGTCGTTGAATCCTGATGACTGCATTAAGTGTGCAGTTTCTTTGTTGAGAGACACGACTTACAACTGGTGGAAAATGTTTATATCTGTGGTTCTGAGAGAGAGAATCACCTGGGATTTCTTTCCAGCTGAGTTGAGAAAGAAGTATATCAGTCAACGTTTATTTGATCAAAAAGGTAAAGAGTTTTTAGAATTGAAACAGTAGCCGGTTTTACATTCTGAGTACGAAAGTAGAATTTGTAAGATTGAGTCAATATGCGAGAGAATGTGTCTCGACCGAAGCTACTATGTGCAAACATTTCATAGAGGGATTGAATGAAGACATCAAGCTATTGGTTGGGATACTCGATATAAATGAATTTGTTGTGTTAGTTGAAAGAACGTGTAAAGCTGAAGAGCTCAGTAAGGAAAAGAAGAAAGCCGATTTAGAAGCTCGTGATGAAAGAAAGAGATCGATGAATAAATTTTCTCAACCTTCTACTAAGTGATACAGAGATGTAAGTAACCGTTCAAATGCTTCATTTGGACATCTAAGTAGAGATCGTTTGAAATAAAGTACTGGTCCACGAATTCAAGCTCCGAATGAATCAAGTGTTGACAGTGTTAAGAGTAACAAGCCTGAGTGCAGACAGTGTGGAAGGCGACATGTGGGAGAGTGCTGGGGCAAGTACAACAATAGAGTTTGTTACAAATGTGGATCCCAAGATCATTTTATTCGGGATTGCCCAAAGATGGTCGAAGAAGAAAATGTTCAGAATGAAAGACCGAGTAATGTGACAGCTAGGGGTAGACCACCCAGAAGCACCAAAAATGTGAGTGAAAGTCAGAGATGGACAAATGACACAATTGTGAGATCAGAAGCAAGAGCACCTGCCCGAGCCTATGTTATACGTGCACGAGAGGAAGCATCATCTCCAGATGTTATCACCGGTACTTTCACTTTATTTGATATTGATGTTATTGCATTGATAGATCCGGGGTCAACTCATTCTTATGTGTGTATGAATTTAGTATTGAATAAGACTATACCTGTTGAGTCTACTAAAATTGTGATTAGAGTATCGAATCCCTTAGGCAAATGTGTTTTGGTGGATAAGGTGTGCAAGAATTACCCATTGATGTTTCGTGATATATGTTTTTCGGATAATTTGATGCTGCTTCCCTTTGATGAATTTGACATAATTCTTGGTATGGATTAGCTTACTCTGCATAATGCCATTGTGAATTGTAAAAGAAAGAGTATTGAATTGAGAAGTCAGAACGGTGAGCTAGTTCGAATTGAATCCAGTGATATGAAGGGATTACCAGCTGTTGTATCTGCGATGAAAGCTATGAACTATGTGAGAAAAGGTTGTGAAGCTTATTTGTCGTACGTGATTGATACAAAGGTGTTGAAAAAGAAAGTTGAATCAGTGTCTGTGGTTTGTGAGTTTCCAGATGTATTTCCTGAAGAGTTACCAGGATTACCTCCAATTCGAGAGGTGGAATTTGGTATTGAGTTAGTGCCGGGAACTGCTCCTATTTCGATAGCTCCATACAGAATGGCCCCAACTGAATTGAAAGAGTTGAAATCTCAATTGCAAGAATTGACTGACAAAGGTTTTGCACGACCGAGTTTCTCACCCTGGGGAGCTCCTGTGTTGTTTGTGAAAAAGAAAGATGAGACTATGAGAATGTGTATCGATTATCGACAGTTGAACAAAGTGACGATAAAGAACAAATATCCATTGACTCGTATTGATGATTTTTTGATCAGTTGAGAGGAGCCACAGTATTTTCTAAGATAGATTTGAGATCAGGCTACTATCGATTGAGAGTTAAAGAATCTGATGTGCCGAAAACTGCTTTCAGAATGAGGTATGGACATTACGAATTCTTAGTAATGCCTTTTGGACTAACCAATGCTCCTGAAGTGTTTATGGATCTGATGAATCGGATATTCAGACCGTATTTGGATCACTTTATTGTGGTATTTATTGATGATATTTTGATCTATTCGCGAGATGAGACGCAACATGCTAAGCATTTGAGAATTGTACTACAAACTCTGCGTGAAAAAAAATTGTATGCAAAGTTTAGCAAATGTGAATTTTGGTTGCATGAGGTTAGTTTTCTGGGACATATTGTATCAGCTGCTGGGATACAAGTTGACCCGAGTAAAATCTCTGCTATTTTAGAATGGAAGCCTTCGAGGAATGTGTCTGAAGTCCGTAGTTTTCTGGGATTAGCGGGATATTATAGATGATTTGTGAAAGGCTTCTCGATGATTGCGACTCCATTGACAAAGTTGTTACGAGAAAGATGTTAGATTTGAGTGGTCGAGAAAAGTGCCAAAGAAAGTTTTGAGCGATTGAAAGTGTTGTTAATGAAGCACCGATTTGATTCAACCCGAATCGTGCAAAGAATTCATAGTTTACGTGATGCATCGTTGAATGGATTGGGCAGTGTCGATGCAAGAAGGGAAAGTCATTGCTTGCACTTCAAGATAGTTAAAACCGCATGAAAGGAACTACCCAAATGCATGATCTTGAATTGGTTTGCGATTGTGTTCGCATTGAAGATTTGGCGTCACTATCTATTCGGGAAAAATGTCACATCTATACCGATCATAAGAGCTTAAAGTACTTGATGACTCGTAAAGACTTGAACTTGCGGCAGAGAAGATGGTTAGAGTTATTGAAAGACTATGAACTTGTGATAGATTACCACCCGGTAAGGCTAATGTTGTAGCCGATGCCTTAAGCCGAAAATCGTTATACGCTTTGAGAGCTATGAGTAATCGATAGATCCGTGTGATGATAGTGCGGTGGTAGCTGAATTGAAAGTAAAGCCGATGTTGATACAACAGATATGTGATGCTCAGAAGATTGATAATGAGTTATTAGCAAAAAGAGTTCAGTGTGATTCAGATGTTGTATCGGAATTTCGAGTTGATAGTGATGATTGTTTGAGATTCAGAGATCAGATTTGTGTTCCAAGAAATTCAGAGTTGATTCAAATGATTTTGAATGAAGCTCACAATAGTCATTTGACTGTACATCCGGGGAGTACGAAAATGTATAATGATCTGAAACAGCTCTATTGGTGGCATGGTATGAAAAGAGACATTTTTGACTTTGTGTCGAAGTGTTTAGTTTGTCAGCAAGTCAAAGCCGAACATCAAGTTCCGTCTAGTTTGTTACAACCGATTATGATTCCTGAGTGGAAATGGGAAAGAATTACGATGGACTTTGTGTCGGGGTTGCCCGTATCTCCGAATAAGAAAGATGCAATCTGGGTGATAGTTGATAGATTGACAAAATCAGCTCACTTTATTCCAGTGAGAATAGATTATTCACTTGATAGATTGGCTGAAATATATATGGATGAGATCGTGAGATTGAATGGGGTACTTCTATCTATTGTGTCTGACAGAGATCTGAGATTTACCTCACGATTCTGGAAGAAATTGCAGGATGCTTTAGGCACGAAATTACATTTCAGTACTGCTTTTCATCCACAAACGGATGGTCAATCCGAACGAATCATTCAGATTCTCGAAGACATGCTGAGATGTTATGTACTAGAATTTGAAAGTGCATGGGAAAAGCATTTATCATTGATTGAGTTCGCGTACAACAACAGTTTTCAATCTAGCATTAAAATGGCACCATATGAAGCTCTCTATGGTCGAAAGTGTTGAACCCCATCGTATTGGACTGAACTGAGTGAGAACAAGATTCACGGAGTTGAACTTATAAAAGAGACTGAACAGAAAGTGAAAGTGATTCGTGATAGTTTGAAAGCAGCCTCAGATCGTCAAAAGTCTTATGCAGATTTGAAACGGAAAGATATCAAATTTGAGGTCGGTGATTTTTGAAACAGAAAGATATCAAATTTGAGGTCGGTGATAAAGTGTTTTTGAAAGTATCTCCGTGGAAGAAAATACTTCGATTTGGCCGAAAGGGCAAGCTGAGTCTGAGGTTTATTGGACCGTATGAGATTACTGAACGAGTTGGGCCGGTTGCTTATAGATTGAGATTGCCACCTGAGTTAGAAAAGATTCATAACATGTTTCATGTGTCAATGCTCCGACGGTACAGATCGGACCAGGTCCCCATGTGATTGCTCCTCACCGAGGTTGAGATTCAATCGACTTATCAGATATCAAGAACCGATCCGAATTTTGGCACGAGAGACTAAACAATTGAGAAACAAAAGAATTTCCTTAGTGAAAGTTTTATGGCACAAACACGGAGTTGAAGAGGCCACGTGGGAGTCTGAGAAGATTATGAGAGAGCAATATCCACACCTATTCACTGGTAAGATTTTCGGGGATGAAAATCCCTAAGGGGGGAGAGTTGTAACATCCCGATTTAGACCCTAGTCGGAACAATGGTTCGAGACCACAAATTCGAGGTCGTAAAAATATTTTTATGATATTTTTTGTGTGAATGATATGTGACATAGTCGGTGTGAAAATTCTGTGTGATAATTTGATCGCTTGTGTGCCAAATTAAAAGAAAGGACTTAATTGCATAAGGTGTAAAAGCTGTGTGCTGATTTATAAGTACTTAAGTGTTGTTGGCTTTTTAAGGTAGAGTCCTTATGTTGTTATTAAACCATTAATAGATTGTATGGACAAAAATGCCTAAGGTTAGTGGATTTAAAATGTTTATAATAAGGCTATTTTAGTAAATGGTTTATTAAATGATTTATAATAAAACAAAAACATGAATTCGTGGAATTCATGCTCATCTTTGCCGAAAATTGAAAGAAAAGAAAAAGAAAAAGAAAGGTAGGTTCGGTCATGGGTTTCCTTTGATTAAGGTATGTTTTTGCTTCAGTTTTTGATGATTTCTACATTTTTGTGATCGTTGCTTTGTGCTCTAACTAGCCCATGTCCTAATTTTTGAATTTGTGGGTGATTTTGTAAGATGCCATTGATGAATGTTTGAGCTTTGTGATAGTTGATGATGAATAATGAATAATAGTTGATAGATTTTAATGTTTTGTAAAGTAATTTTTGACAAAAATGCCAAAAATGGGCTAAATTGTGAAAATGAGAAATTGAAGGACTAAAATGTGAAATAAATGAAATGTATGAGCTTGTATTAGCGTGGGAAGAATTCGGCTAGCATATGTGTATTTGAAATTTTGTGTATTTGATGATTTTGTGAGATAGGGACTAAAGTGTCGAAATGTGAAAATGTGAGGGCTATTTTGTAAAATGCCCTAAATGTGTGTGTGTGGACTAAATTGAATGAGTTAGTGATTAAATGGACTGAATTTGAATGTGTATAGACCAAGAGAGGAGAGGTTCGGATAGAGATCGAGGCAAAGAGAAAGTACTCGATTAATCGACCATTTCGGTATTTCAACATCTGAGGTAAGTTCGGATATAATATATGTTATTAAGATACGTTTTAGTATTATGAAATGAATATTTATATGTGTATGAAATAGAGATGCTATGTGCGAAATTTAGTCGATGGCACTAAGTGTGCGAAATTGAGATCAAAACAGAAATGAATAGCACTGTGTGTGCGATGATATGAAAGCTTCGGTTTATAGATTTGGCACTGTGTGTGCAATGCCAAGATAAGTTGGTTGGAAAGATTAACCACTAAGTGTGCGATAACCAATAAGTTTTTTTCATGTAGATGGCACTGAGTGTGCGATAAAAATTGAAAGGAATTTATAGAGAGAGCGACTTGTAATATCGAGCATTGAGTAGCTTGGAAATTGAATTATTATGTGTTAGTTAAGGTATGTATCGAACCTTTGTGGTTGATGAGTTTATAGATGATGCTATGGATGGATGAATGAGTATTTTATCTATAGACAATATGGTGTGTATATAAGGGAAATGATCTATGTGATGGTTAGTGTATACATTGGTTTGATTTGATGATACGATTTTATTGTATTTCGAACTTACTAAGCTTTAGAAAGCTTACTGCGTGATTTCTTTCTCTGCTTTGCAATGTGTCGCAAAGCTTGCTCCTGGTCGTGGATCACAAGATCTCACCACACTATCTCCAGGTAAATCTATTTTGGGGTATTTTGGAACAATGTATATAGTTAAATATGGCATGTATAGGCTGGTCATTTGAATCATGTTTGATGTTTGTAAATTGCCATGAGATGTGGCTAGATATGTGCTAGTCTTAACATGAATGAATTTGATATATGTGATGCATCTTTTGGCATGGTTTGTGGGTTGAGAAATTGACTATTGAATGGCAAATTTTGTGTTGGTAAGATGTTAGTAGGGATTAGTGAAATTGAGAAGGAATGATGTTTGATATTGAATGTACTATACTTGTGACGAGATAGATTTTGGTATTGAATTTGTTATATTGGAATGGGAATTGAATGCATAGATTGGATAGTCATATTGGTAAGTTTTTGGTTGCCTTATGTGCATTATATGTTTTGGTATGTGTTGCTTGTAGGTATGACCTAAGTGGGTGGCATGTTGGCCTTGCAAAATGGCCTATAATGTCACACGGTTGAGGCACACGGGCGTGCCTAAGACCGTGGGTGAATTGGCAGTATGTAGCTTAGTTATACACGGCCATGGCACACGGGCGTGCCTAGTGACCGTGTTAAAATAGCCAAGATATAAACACGAATGGGCACACGGGCGCGTGCCTAGTGACCGTGTTGAAATAGACAATATATAGACACGTATGGACACACGGGGTGTCTAGTAGCCGTGGAGGGCACACGGCCTCCTCCCACGGGCGTGTCTCCCCTGAATCTTAGAAAAAAAATTTAAGTGTTTGAGAATTTCTGTGTGTGTTCAATTTAGTCTTGACCCCTCTTTAGCATGTGAATTAGGTCTCGTAGACCTCGATAAGGGACACTATGATTGAAATTGAACGAGATTGAAAATGATTGACTTTGTGTCGTAAATTCTAGATGTTAAATGTTCTGATTGATAGGTAATACCTCTTAACCCTGTTCCGGCGACGGTCTCGGGTTAGGGGTGTTACATCACAGGTGCCCGACCCTCTAGTCTCGCAGCAGAATCTCTGGGCGCACCTCTACCACTATTCCCGCCTCTTGGGTTCTTTGGTGGTCTACCCCTCGTAGACACATCACTAGGTCTCAGCTCTTGCCTCTCTTCCTTTTCATCCGTCTCAGGACAGTTACAGATGAAGTGGTGAGGGGAATCACACTTATAACATTTTCGAATATTTCCCAAATACTCTCCAGTGTGATACCTACCACAACTTGTACACTCCGGTTTACTCTTTGTATTGCCCACACTTTCCATCGAGGGAGCTTGGACTCTCGAACCTGAGCGAGTATTGCCCAAGTCTTGATGCGAATAACCCATCTGAGTGCTTTGCCCGAGGATTCACTTCCTTCGATCTTTTCGATTGGGCTTGGTATGACCTCGCCCATCGGCCTCTTTTCTAGCATCTCGGGCTTCACTCCACACTCTCCTCTTTCTCGAACTCACTTTTCTACCTTACTTGCCCTCTCAACTAATACCACAAATTCTTTCAACTCCAAAATGCCCACTAGGAGTTTGATGTCCTCATTCACCCATCTTCAACCTCTTACACAAGATGGTCTCAGTCGATACACATTCTTGAGCGTATTTGCTAAGCCTAACAAACTCACGCTCATATTTCGCCACTGTCATTCTTCCTTGTTTCAACTAAAGAAATTCCTTCCTTTTTCGATCAGTAAACTTCTGGCTTATATACTTCTTCCGAAACTCTTCCAGAAAGAAGTCCCACGTCACCCGCTCTCTTGGGACCACTAGTGTCAACGTTTTCCACCAATGGTATGTCGAATCTCTCAGCAAGGATACGGAACACTCCAAACTCTCTTCAGGCGTACATGAGAGTTCATCGAACACCCTCATAGAGTTCTCCAACCAGAACTCCGCCCTCTCTGGGTCATCATCTACCTTAGCTCTAAACTCCTCAGCCCCGTGTTTCCTAATCTTATCCACCGGGGGTTTCGATATCCTCACTACATCCATACCTTGAGGAGCCACTGGATTTGGCTGAGGTATAGGAGGAGGAGGTGGAGGAGATTGAGCATTAGGGTTCGCTCGAACATAATCCGAGTACCAATTACTCATCATCTGGAGAAAGGCTTCTTGTGCCTCTTCCCCTTGACCCCTGACCTCGGGTCCACTTTGAACAGGCACGGTTCCTTACACAGGAGCCGGCGCATTACTAGCTGCTTCATCAGCAGTCAATGGATCGGAATCCATATACTATATAAAACAAGATTTAGAATCATCAGAAACCACCACACTATCATTGTACACTTATGGCATGTATAGCTAGACTCTTACACCAGCTACGATAGTCCTAGAACCGACTACACCATAGCTCTGATACCACTAAATGTAACACCCCTTACCCGTGTTCTACGCCGTAATCGGGCCCGAGGCGCACGAACTCAAACCACTTGATCGCCACTTAGGCTGTCGTAACTACTCTCTCAAGTCATCTCAACAACCTCATTCTCGACTTACGAGGCCTCACTCATACACACACGAGGGCTCTCGAGACTAAACCGAAACTTTTTCCAATCTTAAAATTTTCCTCTTTTATACAGGTTTCACACGCCCATGCATGGACACACACGCCCATGTCCCCCAACCGTGCCTAAAACCCCAGCATTCTGCCAATGCCCCACGGCCAAGGCACACGCCCGTGCTTACCACCCGTGGTGCACACTGACTACCTTAACACGGCCTAGAGTCTAGACACACGCCCGTGTGGCTATCCTGTGGCCAACATCAGTTAATCCCACACGCCCTAGACACACGCCCGTGCGGCTAGTCCGTGGTTAATTCTGATTTAAAATACTAACATGCAGGGGACGCACGGCCAAAGCACACGCCCGTGGGCTGACCGTGTGTCACACATGGCCTAGACACACACCCGTGTGTCTATCCACATGGCCAAGAACAAAGCTATTTGCTAAGCTCTTCTCACCCTTATAGCTTACACAACATGCACTCATATAACACATCCATAATCAACTCAGATTGAAGTGCAATCTCACATAGAAAACTACATCTTTCTTTCATATAATGTAATACCCAACAACCATGGCATTATAAAAAATACACTATCCATCTAAAGGCCAACACATCTTAGCCATTTACAACAAAATTCACTAACTTGTCTAGCCCCTATACATGCCATATACAAAACATTAAGTCTAATGTACCAGAGTGTGCTGATAGTGTGGGCTATCTTCTAAATGATCCTCGTATCTCGATTCAACACCTTTACTCTATAAGACAAGGGAAAAGAAAGAGAGTAAGCTTTGAGCTTAGTAAGTTTACACATAAACAATTAAGCAACATAGTATAAGCTAAGCAACAATTAGCATTATACCAACATAAGTAATTCACAACTATGCTTACTCTTTCTATCCCTTACCATATTTCCAACACATCCTGAGTCACATACTCATAACCATCGAAATGCACCCCTGCATTCAATGTCACATTTACACAATATACAACACATCATTATTTCTCAATAATTCATCCACACAGCTAATTAACTTAATTATACATCCACACAGCTATTTTACTCAATAATGCAATCACATGGCTAATCCACACAGTTAACCCACACAGCAAATGTCTCGGTGGTTTCGCACTTAGCACACCACAATCGATTAGCCTACCACAAAGGTAATCATAGGGGTTTCTCACTTAGCCCACTAAACGATATACCTCACGATAGCATCGCACATAGCCAACTCATCGTCAATATGCATTAGGATGGTATCACACTTAGCCCACCATCTAGCATTATCACAACACATGCACAAGTCTACTTACTTAATCATTCTACTTAAACCACATAGGTTCTCAATCATTCCCGATCATACATTCATTCACAATTTCTACTGCATTCATCCCACATAGGTTCTCAAACATGCTACACACTAGCCAGCATTAACAAATTGTATGTATGAATGCATTATTTGTGCATAGACTTACCTCGATACTCAAAAGTATAGAAATATGCAATTTAGTCCACCATCTTGCTTTTGCCTCGGTTACGATTCGGGCTTCGTCTTTCTTGATCTATAATGAATAAATCAGCTTATTCAATACACACATTGACTAAATTGACCTACATTTCATACTTTAGAAAAATTACTATTTTGCCCCTAAACTTTCTCATATTTACACGTTAGCCCCAAGGCTCGTAAAGTGATTTTTATTCAAATTTCTATCCTTTCATGCTTAGCCGAACCACTTACTCAACTAAAGCATTCATCAATTCTCACTAAATCGCATATGTATGACCAAACTAAAGTTTTTCACAAACTAGTCCCTACATGCATTTTCATGGAAAATTACTTAGCAAAAGATGTTTCTACTACATCAAGCTTTCATATTCTTCCATAAAACATCAAAATACATGCATGTCATACATATGTACATTTTTGAACATCCATAATAGCTCACCAAATAGCTAAAAATAGCTTACTCATGCTACTAGGACTTCAAAAATACGAAGAATATAAAAAACCGGGCTTAGGAGCACTTACTAGCAAGCTTGAAAAATTGAAAGAGCCCTAACAATGGCTATTGGAATTTTCGGTAGCTTGGGGGAGAGATGAGCATGATTTTGTCATCTTTTCTCCTTTTTAATCACTTATTTGATAAATGACTAAAATGCCATTTTTGATAAACTTTCTAATTTAACTCATCCATGCCCATTTTTGTCCAAAAACTAAAAATTGGGAAAATTGCTCATTAAGGACCTCTAATTAATAATCTAAAGCTATTTCACACATACAGCTTCTAGAAACACACATTTTGCAACTTTTGCAATTTAGTTCTTTTGGACAATTCAACCACAATTTCACAAAATTGCTTCATGAAACTTTCACACTAGCATGCATACAAGGCATAAACCTTAATAACTCATTTATAACCCTCGGATTTGTGGTCTCGCACCACTATTCCGACTAGGCCCTAAATCGGGATGTTACAGGTTAAGTGATTTAGGAATGTTTGGAAGTGTCTGAGAAGTCAGGGATTCAAGCCTTGGCTTATGCAAAATTTTTATTTTAAGTAAATAAAATCCTTGGATCTAGATAGTAGGTTCTTAAATTATTTTGGTTAAAATATGATACAAAGGAGTTGTTGGTCTAGTGGTAAGGGGCGTGTGGAATGTACATGGGGTCTAAGGTTCGAGTGGTGGCGCATCAAAAAGGGAGTCTTTATTTTGCTGCCTAATTCGTATGGGTGGTAGAGTTGGATTGAAATACTGCTAAATGGAGTTTGAACTGGTCATAGAGAGAATTGAGCAAGGATATTTGGAGAGATTTTAGGAGAAAATCAAGGGAAGAGAGAGGGGAGGGAGTGTTGTGCCGAAATTGAACTCTGCCGCTCAGGAATTCGGCTAAGAGAGAAATGCTCCTCATTTATTTCCCAAGTTTGACGACAACTCCCTTTCTTTTTGGCTGAAATTCTTCTTATGCCTCCTTTCTCTTCTTTTTCCCTCTTTTGGTAATTGCTTCTCAAGCCTATCGTCTCTCCTTCTTTCATCTTTTGCTGAACTTTGTCCTTTTCGGTTTTGTCCTTCTTCACCACAAATGTTTCCTCCTTCATTTTCGATTACCTGTTTGGTTCTTCTACTCTTACTGTATAGTGAGCAAACATTTTCCACACTGTTCTCCCCTTGGCCGAATCTCCCATTTTCTTTTCATCCTTCTCCTTTCTTTTCTTTTTGTTGATTCTTGCCTTTCCCTTGCAGTCGACTGCTTTCCCTTCTCTATTGTTCTGGATATCATTCTTTATTTATCGATATTCATACACTTCGTAGTGGGTACTATTCTCGCGTTATTGGTAAGTGAAGATATTATAATGTTATCTTGTTGCTAGAAACCTGTCGAAGGGTAGAAGGTTTATAATCAACGGTTGGATAGGCAAAACTTCCCTCTTTACTCGATCAAAGCTTTCAAAGGTGTGGGTGGTCTTCTCAACAAACAGAAACAAGGTGTGTAAACACTGCCTAAAGTGTGAATCGGTAAAAGCCAAAAAATATGACCGTTGGCACTACGAGAGCGTGTGCTCGCTCGTGTGGTAACCGAAACACAAAAAATGTGGGCGTTCGACTGTTGAGGCCACCATGAGCGATCTCATGGTCTTGGGCCGTTTTGGGCCCTGTTGGGCCGAAATGGGTCGTATGGGCCCAATGAGCTTGTGGGCCCCACACGGGTAAACCACATGAACGTGTGGAGATTATTGGGCCAAACTGTATGAATTTCATGACCGAAATACCCCCATAGGGTAAAATGATCGAAATACCCCCATAGGATAAAATGACCGAAATACCCCCATAGGGTAAAATGACCGAAATACCCCCACAGGGTAAAATGACCAAAATACCCCCATAGGGTAAAATGACCAAAATACCTCCATAGGGTAAAATGACCGAAATACCCCCATAGGATAAAATGATCGAAATACCCCCATAGGATAAAATGACCGAAATACCCCTATAGAATAAAATGACCGAAATACCCCCATAGGATAAAATTATCGAAATACCCTCATAGGGTAAAATGACTGTTATACCCCTAGGAGATGAAATGACTATTATGGCCTTATTTTACGTATGACTGATTTGCTCTATGATATGTATGACTATGATTGAGCATGATATTTTGCATACACGTATGATATTATGTCACGGCATATTGCATGGGGATGGGTTGTTATATTTGGAGGAAGTGTATCAGATCGATAAGGTCGCATTTGTCGCCAAGACGCATCGTGGACCTATTGATGGCTATATGCCGTTTATTTTACTGGCAGCTTTGCTGCAATATTGTTTAGTGCCGCAACGGGTGCTAATCTTAGTGTGTCTGGCTGGGTGTGTCGATTTTATCCCCACATGGTGTGTTTGGCTGAACGGAGTGGTGTGTAGAGGCTAGATTGGGTAGAATTTCTGACTGCATATCTGCACTGATTAATGATACTGTACTGTTACTGCATCGATTAATGATATTACATATTGTTCACTACATGACTGATATCTATTACTGTTATGGGCCAAGGCCCCACTGATACTAATATTGAAATTGGGCAAAGGCCCTACTGATTACTTGCATTTTACTGGGCTCAAGCCCAATCGTTTACTGTTACAGGATAGGGTATAGACCCACACTGAACTAGACTGTTATTGTAACAGGCTCAGACCCAAACTGCATTTATCTACTTTTTAATTGACTGTTTGCTTGTTAAGGGATTACACACTGAGTTTTCATAAACTCACCCTCTGCTTTAATCGCATGTAATCCCAATCGTAGGCGGGTTGGTGCTGCGAAGGACTCGATGATGGCCACACAACCGCATCAGCTTTCGTTTTTAGCTTTTGATTTATAAGTAACTGAATTTGGGTATTTTTATGCAATAAGGCCTCTTTAAAGTTATAATTTTTAAATTGGGGTTTTTATTTATTTAGTTTGATATAAACTGCTAGTTGTAGAAAAAGACGGGTTTTCAAAAGGTAACTGTTTTCAAAGACACCACATTTTCGCAACATTTCCTAAAAAAACCTCCACAATAAATGAGATTTTGAAAATTAGTAACGTTTTAAAAGTGATTAGCTTTTAATGATGCACGCTTTGGAAATGAACAACCCGTTTTGGAATCACCATTTAATAACAAAATGATTAATTGATTTTAAGGATTTCATCGACAACAAGTTTTACGCTAAACACTTCAATGTGACACCGCCAGATTTGGCCATAACGTCTAGGTCGGGTTTGGGGTGTTACAAAGATTCCTCATGAAGGATTTCCTGCCTAGCAAGAAGTCTAAGTTGAGGAATGAGATCACTGCTTTCCAACAAATCGATGATGAGTCCTTGCATGAGGCATGGGAAAGGTACAAAGAATTATTATGGAAGTGCCCTCATCATGGAATCCCACATTGCATCCAACTTGATACATTTTATAATGGTCTCAATGCTCACACGAGAATGGTAGTAGATGCTTCTGCTAACGAAGCTCTCCTTTCTAAGTCTTATAATGAGGGTTATGATATCATTGAGAGGATTGCCAGCAACAATTATCAATGGCCAACCAATCGAGCAGCGTCAGTGATAAACCGAAATAGTAACATATTCTAAGCCCACATTTAGTATGCTTTTGGATGATTTAAGCCCCGATTTATGTAAAAAGGTGCACTTAATTCTTTCTTTTCATGTCTTATACTCAGGAAAGCACCAGGGGATGAAAAGAATGCAAAACGGGCTTAAAACGAGATAAATGGGCCAAAGCATGAAATCGACACGGCCTGGACCAAAGATCACACGGTCGTGCCTCACTGATCATCTAGAACACGGTCCAACCCCGACTCACACGGCCGTGTCTCATTAAAAAAATCCGAACACGGCTTGGCCACGATTTACACGGGCGTGTGCCATGGCCGTGCCTCTGCCGTGGAGAAGAGCAATTTTATTCGGGAAAGGATACTTAGGGAGAAAGAAACGTATTTCAAAAGCCTATAAATAGACCCTAAGTCTGACCTGAAAAGGGGGAGCCCAAAGCCATCGTTTAGGAGCGTCGTGCTAAGCCAGAGAAGGCAGATTTGTGGGGATTCACTCAGGAATAGCAAGTTGATTCATCTCAGGAAGCCAGAGTTATACTCAAGACGGAGGATCTCCTCTTCAATTCCTTCAAGGGGTTTTAGGGATTTCTTATGTTTTGTTTTATCTTTTCTCTTGAGATGTTTTCCTTTATTGTTATGAACTAAACCCTTCAGATACCCGAAGGGGATGAAACCTATGATGAATCTTGTTATTTTATTATTTGAATTATATGATAAATACTTAGTTTGTTCTTAATTATGTGAGCTTAATCCAAATTTAATGTGCTTAGGTGGCGGAGGAATAGACCCTGCCTAAGAGTAGATCAAACATAATTAAGCGGAGTTGATCGCACGCCTAGAGATAGGGTGCCGAGATTTTGCCGGATTAGGGTGAAACCTAATATGGGAATTCACAAATCGATTTACTGCTATTCTAGGGGGTTATTATAAGAGAACGAGAGTTCCACTAATTAACCTAGGGTTAGACATTATTCGCCTCGAGATAAGGTTTAATATACGTTAGGGAGTCTTACGGATCAAACTAAGTAAATAAATCATATGGTTCAAGGTTAGATAACAAGTGAAGTCTAGGTGGATTCTTCCTAGGGTATCGTTTAATCAACTGAGTTTTTCCCAAGTTATTTTCCAAATTCATTCTTCTTTGTCTTAGAGTCTTTAGTTTAGTAGTTAATTAATTTAGATTAATAACAACTTCACTTATTTTAGGCTAAATAATAAAAAGAAAGTTAGTATTAGTACTTTTAGTTCCTTTGGGTTCGATAATCCAGTCTTGCCTAAACTATACTACTGTTCGATAGGTGCACTTGCCTTTAACCGTTGTTAGAGTTAGTTTCCAGGTTCGATCATTCTTTTATAAATTTTAAAACTCTGATTTACAGCGATCAAGTTTTTGGCGACGTTGCCGGGGAACTAAAATATTAAGAAAACTCTATTTTTATTACTTTGGCCATTATTTTTATTTTTTTTAATTTTATTTTTAGTTTTAATTTTAAATTTCCTAAATTTTCTTTCTTTCTTTTCCTAGCAGTACCTCTAGTTTACTTAATAGAAGGAACCCGAGAGGACCTTTAGAATACGATTAGGTGATATTGAAGCTACCGCTCAAGAAATCACAGAGAAATTAGGCGAGCCCTAAATTACCAAGGAGAGCGAGAAGACAGTCCAATCCTACTGAAGGGATGGACGAAAAAATCTTCCACCACAAGATGTGGGAGAAAATAATGTTTGCTTTCGAACTATGTTTGATTATGCTAAACCGCATTTAACAGAGCCGAATCTAGTATTGTTAGGCTCGCTATAGCCGCTAATAATTTTGAATTAAAGCCTAACACTATACAAATGATTCAACAGCTTTGTTCAATTTGATGCTTTACAGATTTAAGATCCAAACGCTCATATAGCTAATTTTTTAGAGTTCGTGATACCTTCAAAATAAATGGCATTTCGATGATGCCATACGCCTTTGGTTATTTCCTTTTCATTAAAGAATAAAGCTAAACAGTTGGTTAAACTCGTTACCACGAGGGTCAATCACTACATGGGAACAAATGACCGAAAATTTTTATTAAAGTATTTCCCACCGGCCAAAACGGCCAAATTACGTAATGATATCTCTTCTTTTGTGCAAATGGATTTAGAGACATTATACGATGCATGGGAGAGATATAAGGATCTCTTGAGAAGGTGTCTGCACCATGGTTTACCTTTGTGGCTCCAAGTCCAAACTTTTTATAACGGTGTGAATCCTTCAACGAGGCAATTAATTGATTCAAATTACGGTGGACCCTTGAATAATAGAACTCCCGAGGCAAATTTTCACGAGTTTATTGAAGAGATGTCATTTGAATAACTATCGCTGGCAAGTTACAAGGACCACCCAACAAAAACAAACAGAGTTTACAACCTCGACGCAGAAACCATGCTATCAAATCGTAGAGTTGATGAATAAGAAGATTGATAGTTTGTGTTCTTCGCAGTACATCCAAATCATGCAAAGGCGACGCAAGTGGAACTGTGGCGAATCCCGAGTACCCACCCTACCAACCGCACAGAGAGCTGAATGCAGATGAACTATATAGGTAACAATTTCTGCATCTAATAATAACCCATATAGTAATAATTATAATCCAGGTTGGAGGAACCACCCAAATTTTTCGTGGGGAGGACAAGGAAATCAAGGAAATCAAAGACAACAACATCCTCAAAATTTCAAAAATTAGCTCTATCCACAGGAAAAGAAGCCGAGTCTTGAAGAGATGCTGAACAAATTCATAGCATCAGCAGAGGCCCGCTTCCAAAAGACTAAGACAACATTAGATAATCAAAAAATAGCGATCAAAACAATCGAGAGTCAAGTTGGGGAATTTATTAAGTCAATTGAACAACTTACTGAGATGGTTCCCAAAATTCAATCAGCGGTTTTCTCTAAAGAAACAGAATAGGTAAAGGCAGTTACACTAAGAAGTGGAAAGGAGCTAGTCGAACCAGAGAAAAGAATGCCACCCGTAGATGACAAAACAAAGGATATGAAAATTGAGGATGTAATTCCAGTACATAAAGAAAGTAAACCACCGATCCCATATCCAGCAACGTTGAAGAAAGAACGATTAGACTCCCAATATGGTAAGTTTCTCGAACTTTTTAAACAAATACATATTAACTTACCTTTTGTTGAAGCCATTTCACAGATGCCGACGTATGCGAAATTCTTGAAAGAACTCCTGACGATTAAAAGGAAGCTTGAAGAAATATCAATGGTGGAGCTTAATGAAGAATGTTCGGCCATCCTCCAAAACAAGCTACCAACCAAATTAAAAGACCCATGAAGTTTTACTATTCCTTGTTTAATTGGCAGTTTAAATGTTAAGAAAGCATTAGCTGATCTTGGTGACAGTATTAATTTAATGCCTTATAAGATGTTTAAACGACTAGATCTCGGGGAACCAAAACCCACTAGGATGAGTATCCAGTTAGTTGATAGATCTATTAAATATCCTAGGGGAGTTATCGAAGACGTCTTGGTAAAAATTGATAAATTTATTTTTCCCGCTGATTTTTTTGTGCTTGACATGGATGAAGACATTGAGGTCCCTTAATTCTAGGGCGCCTTTTTAGCTAACTGCTAGGTCATTATTGATGTTGGTGATGGTAAACTTGCATTAAGGATAGGCAATGAGGAAATTAGTTTTCAAATTTATGATGCCATGAAATATTCTAGAGAACAAGATGATTCATGTTATTTTGTTGATACCAATGACCATCTCATTCAAAACTCATTACAGGAAATCCTGCATGATGACACGATGGAACTGTGTCTCACTCAAGAAGAGGGGGAAGAAGATGAAGCTTCTGAGCTAAAATTATCATCAAAACAAACGGAAAAAGAAATCATCGAATTTGATGACGATTTCAAACAAAAACCCTCTGTTGGTGAACCACCCAATTTAGAATTAAAACAACTGCCAAAGCACCTAGAGTATGCATTCCTTGGGGAAAATTCTACGTTACCAGTAATTATCTCTTCAGAATTAGAACCCAAGGAAAAAGAGGAGTTGATACAGGTACTGAGAGAGCATAAAAAAGCCATAGCTTGGAAATTTCTGACATTAAGGGAATAAGCCCAACATTTTGTACCCATAAAATTTTAATGGAAGATGAGTACAAGCCATGTGTGCAACCACAAAGATGACTAAATCCCAACATAAAAGAAGTCGTGAAAGCCGAGGTAATTAAACTTCTAGATGCAGGAATAATTTATCCTATTTCTGACAACAAGTGGGTGAGTCCTGTGCAGGTTGTCCCAAAGAAAGGAGGCATGACCGTGGTAGCTAACGAAAAGAATGAACTAATTCCTACCAGGATAGTCACAAGTTGGAGAGTTTGCATAGATTACAGGAAACTGAATGGCGCCACTAGAAAAGATCACTTTCCCCTACCCTTTATTGATCAAATGCTAGAAAGGTTATCGTGACACATGTACTATTGCTTCCTAGATGGACTCTCCGGCTATTTCCAAATCCCAATAGCACCAAGATCAAGAGAAGACAACGCTCACATGCCCATACTCGTACCTTTGCTTATCGTAGAATGCCTTTTAGATTATGTAATTCTCCTACTACTTTTCAAATACGTTGCATGCTAGCAATCTTTGATGAACTCGTGGAAGATATCATGGAGGTATTTATGGATGATTTCTCGATTTACGGTAATTCTTTCCATCTTTGCCTTAAAAATTTAAAATGAGTCCTAATGAGATGTGAGGAAACAAACCTTGTTTTAAATTAGGAAAAATGTCACTTCATGGTACAAGAGGGAATAGTATTAGGACATAAAATTTCTAGTAAAGGGATCGAGGTAGATAAAGCAAAGATTGAAACCATAGAAAAATGACCACCTCCCGCCCGCTTAAGGTCATTAGAAGCTTTTAGACAAGCAGGATTTTATAGAAGATTCATTAAGGATTTTTCTAAAATAGCTAAGCCTTTAAAAAAAGTACTAGAAAAAGATGTTCCTTTCAATTTTGATCAGGAATGTTTAGATGCATTCAATATCCTTAAGGATAAACTAATAAATGCTCCAATTATAATTGCACCTGATTGGAATCTACCCTTTGAACTAATGTGTGATACAAGTGACTTTGCAGTAGGTGCAGTTCTGGGACAACAAAGATGCAAGCATTTTCAACCAATTTACTACGCTAGCAGAACACTAACACCCGCACAAGAAAACTATACCACCACAGAGAAAGAATTGCTAGCTGTAGTTTTTGCTTTTGATAAATTTAGACAGTATCTAATATTGTCTAAAGTTGTTGTTTACACTGACCATTCAGCTCTTCGTTATCTTTTAAACAAACCTGATGCAAAACCCAGACTCATACGATGGATTTTACTCTTACAGGAATTTGACTTAGAAATACAAGATAAGAAGGGAGCCGAGAATCTTGCAGCGGATCACCTTTCTAGACTTGAAAATCCACACGCCAAAGAACTCGATGAAAGTGAAATAAATGATTCGTTTCTCAAAGAAAAACTCTTTTCGATAACACATTCTGAGGTACCATGGTTTGCAAATATTGCAAATTATTTAGCAGCTAACGTCTTGCCAAGGAAATTAACACATCACCAAAAGAAGCGATTCTTTGCGGATGTGAAAAATTATTTTTGGAAAGATCCTTTCTTTTCTCATATGTGCGATCGATAATTAGAAGATGTGTTACAAAGACGTACGAGCAAAATCTTGGAGCATTGCCATTCAGACCATCAAGAGGACACTACGAAGGGTATTAAGACAAAGACACAAAATACTCGAATCAGTTTTTATTGGCCCACTCTATTTAAAGATGCCAACAGTATGTTACCTCATGTGATAGATGCCAAAGAATAGGTAATATTTCTAAACGTGATGAAATGCCTCAAACATATATGTTATCATGTGAAATATTTGATGTATGGGGTATTGATTTCATGGGACCATTCCTAGTTCGCTTTGGAAACAAGTACATCCTAGTGGCGCTTGATTACATGTCAAAATGGGTAGAAGCTAAGCTTTACCTACCAATGATGCTAGGGTAGTAGTCAAGTTTCTCAAGAAACTATTTTCCGATTTGGCACAATCGAGAGCCATTATTATTGATAGGGGTACTCATTTCTGTAATACTCAATTTGCAAAAGTCCTAAAAATATGGAGTATACCACAGGATGCCCACCCCCATATCATCCTCAAACCAAGGGCAAGTTGAGGTAGCAAACCGAGAACTTAAGTGCATTCTAGAAAAACGGTTGAAACAAATAGAAAAGATTGGGCGCTTAAAGTAGATGATGCTTTATGCGCCTATAGAACAAAGATTTAAAAACCTTTAGGGACATCCCCATACAAACTTGTATACGGGAAAAGCTGTCATCTACCATTCGAATTAGAACACAAAGCTTTTTGGGCAATAAATTTTTTTAATTCTAACCTCAAAATTGCAGGAAAGAAAGAATGATGCAGATGAACAAGCTGGACGAGTGGAGAACGGAAGCCTATGAGAACTCAAAACTGTACAAGGAAGCAACAAAGCGACGCCACGATGCTCCTCTCAAGAGATCAAAACAATTCGAAGCAGGAGACCTGGTCCTACTATACAACTCAAGGCTTAAACTATTTCCGGGAAAGTTAAAATCAAGATGGTCAGGCCCATTTATGATCAAAACAATTTTTCCATATGGCACCATCGGGGTAACTCATCCCACTAAAGGCACATTCAAGGTAAATGGTCACCGACTTAAAATTTATAATGGTACAGATTTTGGAGATATGAGAGAGGAGCTTATGCTCCATGAGCCTTCTTTTAGAACCAAAAACAGGGAAAGTCTAGCTTAAGACTATAAACAAGCACTTCTCGGGAGGCAACCCGAGCACTAACCTACTAACATTTTATTTTTTCTAACACCACACTAAAATTAGTCCAATAGAAATGCAGTTTTGAAACACGCCTTTAACACAAAGTGCACAATGGCCGTGTGCAAGACAAGGGCCAAAACACGGGCATGCCAGAGCCGCACAAACAGGAAAAATTTTTCAACAACACGGGCTACGACACCAGACCACGCCCATGCCTCCTAACCATGTGCAGCTACTGACTTTTCAACCACGGGAAGAACACGCCCGTGCCCCATAACCGTGTGAAGCTACTGACTTTCCAACCACGGGTAGAACACGCCCATGCCTTAAACCCGTGCCAACATACTGATTTGTCGAACACAGGCTAGACACGAGCGTGGGGTAACCGACACGCCTAGGAACACGGCCGTGCGATGCGACCGTGTGAATTGACACACCCTATGCACACGGGCGTGGGAGGGCGACAGACACCAAAAATTTGTTTAAATAGTTCTCCTTCTTCCCACCTTCTTTTCCGTCCACTTTGTTCCTTTCCTCCTCTCTTCTTTCCAATCTCTCAAACACCTCCTATCTTAGGCTCCTAAGCTCTCAATATCCTCAAAACCTACAATGTCCAGGAAGCGTAAAAGGCCAAGCTCCCCCAAGGATAATGATCTAAATGAGTTCATGCCGGCAGCTTCATCTAAACAACAAGCCAGGGGTCTTTGAGACAAATTATCTGTTCTTTTATTTTTATCTTCTCCTTTATTTTCTTTATCTTTACTTCTCTTCTACTTAATTTAGTCTATTTTGCTTTTGTTTCTTGTTTTTAGGTTCTTAAGGCTGCTTGGGAATCACGCCACTTCCACCATCACCAACAACCCCGTCACCTTCAAAGTCACACCCACCTCTCGAACCATCTACCATAAGGATTCTCAGGCCCCTTTATCTTTTAAACTTAGTTTATTTTCCTTCTTAGTCTCCTTATCTTTATCTTTCTTGTCTTTAACTACATTATTAGTATGGTTTTAATATTACCCTAAATATCCTGGCTAATCCTGCATAAGCTACCCAATTTCTTCATCTAGCGCAGGATCGTCATCCAGACGACCCATCACCACCACCAAAGGCACAATCTCCTCTCAAGGAATCATCCGAAAATTCAGGAAGTTTTCAGTTATCCCCATATCTGATGATTTTATTACAAGTTTATTATATATCTTTGTACATTGAGGGAAATGTACATCTTAAGTGTGGGGGGTGAACAACCTAAAAAGATACCTAACTCAAAGCCTGAATTTAGCCCTATCTTAAAGTAAATTACTCATATTACTAATTAGGATGAAATTTCTAATGATTTATGATTTTTATTGATATGTTTTAGATTAAGTCATTGATAATTGTGCAATGATAATTAAATTCTAAGAATACTAGAGAATCAAGCATGATAAGTCTATTTTTCAGAAATTAAAAATTTTCTAGGTTGTCGAACTGAATTTAAATATTACTTTGAAGTTTGAATTTTACGAGGTTGACATCGAAATACCCATAATTTTTTGTGAGTTTTTGAGCCTTATAGAGCATATATTCTTTTTCTTGCTCACTTTATTGAATATGAGTATGTCAACACTGATTTGTTATTCTAGAACTTGCATCGATTATACATGTCGAGACCACACTTTTTGATTTGATACACAGAGATGATAAAGGCACCTAGGATTTAACCCACTAACTCCATTAAAAATCCTACCTTCACAATTAACCCCTAGTGAACCCCTTTTAACCCTAACAACCCTTCTTATTGACATAACCGCTAATATTAACCCATAACCCCTTTATTTTTTTTATCACCATTCCTTTTGACTACCCTTATATCGAGATTTGATTTGATTAGTTGCCTAATTATGAACTTTAGTAATTTATCCCTTATTATGTATTTAGTTTGTTCTTAAAAAAAATGAAGTATATCCATTATTCATTATTAGTTATGTGATTAAATGAGCTTATACATAAATTCCAAATATCGAAGAAGAAGCTCGTATTATTAAGTACTATTAGTTTTAAATTGATGTAATTATTATTAGTTCATTAGTTCTTAGTTAGGTAATGTGTCAATTCAATCTCGATTCTAACCCTCTAATTCAGCCTTACTCCACACCTTAACCCTAGCCCCGTTACAACCCTAACAAAGACCTTTTGATTTGTGTTTCATCTCATATTTCAGTGGTGGAGATTTGATTTTCATGCAAGCCTATGGGATTAACTCTTCATGTTTGACTTCTTGAGTGCCTAAATTTTGAACCTTAAATACTTTGAGTGATTTGAGTGAATCTTTAGTGAGGATGTCAATCCTTGTCGATTTCGAATCAGAGGCAATTATTTAGATAAGGGGAGACACCTATGTTTTCGAGCTACAAAATCTATGACTTATACTGTTTGTGTAATATCCCGGGTTGGGGGGCTATTTTGTTGTTGCATGATATTGCATGTGTTGGTGTGCTATGTTGCTATTTCTATGTTTTAGGGGCTTAATTGTAGGCTAGGAGTGTGCCTGAGTAGGTAGGAAATTTTTTATTTTTAGGCTTTATAGAGGGGAGCCGATGGAGCCGAGGATATGTATTTTATTTGGTGTTTTGTTGCACAAATGAGGAGCGGCAAAGTGGCAAGGCATGTGCCACTTGGAGCTTGAGGGTGGCGCCATCTACAAGGGGGAGAGATCCTGTTCAAGTCGCAGAGTCCCCATTTTGGTTCCCATTTTGGATGGCATGGAGGGAGAGGTAGAAGGCAATTAGAATTCTACTTTGGACTTGGTCTTCCCATTCAAATGGAGGGTGATGAGGGATTTTAGGAGGAAGACTTGGTCAAACATGTTTGAAGGAGTGGTGGTGAGTGAATGGAGGGATATTGGCCGAATTTTTGGGTGTTTGGAGTGGGGAGTGGACGGCTTAGTGTGGAAGAGGATGTGCCGAAATGCACTTTCTACCTTGTGCATTTTCTACCAAAAGTAATTGGTAAGCAAAGTTCTCTCATTTTGTCAAACAAGCCGATTTTCTCAAAGAGTTTTCTCTCATTCTTTTTGCTTTTGAAAACCGAAATACCACACTCCTAAAACCGGTCAAATATCTTTGATCTTTGGTGTTCATTTGCAGCCGAGCATCCTCCTCTTCATCTCCTTTTTCCTTGGTTCATTTGTAGCTTCTAATTCTCCATTCATCTTCCCATTTCTTTGTGCCGAAACTATTTCTTCTTTTGTTCAATTGTGCAAGCCAAGCTCTCTTCTCAAACATTCTTTTGTCTTCTTGAAACTTTGGTAGCCGAATCTTATCTTCCAAAACACTTTCTTCACCTATTTGCTTTCAAACTGAAAGTCCCCACTCTCTACTTATCTTTTATTCTTGTCTTTTGTTCAAAGCTCAAGCCGCTTGTCTCCATTTGTTCCTTCTATTCCTCTTGGCCAAACTCTCTCTCTCTTAGTAGTTCCTTGGTGGCGTAATATTAGAAGGGTGGTAATCGTGTTGGGTTCTTGTTTTCTTCGATTGGAAGGGGGTAAGTGTTTGGCCAAATGGCCATGTCCATCTTCTCTAGTTCTATGTTAAATTCGCTGGATTAAAAGCTCATGATTGGTTGTGGTTGAAAGTGGTATTAACTCGTTGTTAATCATCTTGTGATAGGGTCTTTGGATATTGAAAAGTAACCAAGAAGAGTTTTCACTTTTTTAACCGATTGGTGCGCGTGGTTGTGGTAAGTGATTGGTATTATCATTAATCGCTCAATCGCTTGGTTTCGATTAAGTCAAGATCATTAAAGTTTAACCGTTTCTTTAGGGGTTGGTCGATTGTCAAGGGAATCACCGCTGATTCGAGATTTGGTGGGAAACCAAATCAAGTTTAAAGGTGAGGGTTTGATATGGATTCTTTTGGGGTTAGATGGTCTTGGTCGAGTGTGATAAGTTGTCTAATGCTCTTATTTGGCCGATTATAGGAGCAAGATAATCAAGGGGGCTTAGATCTGTTCGAGGGGTTTAAGGCTGTTGTTTTCCAAGTGTGTAACTAACACACCCATACTTAGTAATATTATTAATAACTCGATTGCTTTGTAAAACCAAAACAATATGATGGATTAATTGGTACCCAAGTGGGGTATATGTAATGATCCTGTAAGTCCGTAGCATTACGAGTTCTACTGATGTATACTCAATATTATAATCTATGTTATGTATGCTATGAGATATAATGCTTGGCATGTTGGCATGATATGCATGACTTGTATGAGATGCATGATCACATGAGTATGGCATGATGATGGGTGATATGAGTGGAGGGAAGATGATGATATCCGTGTCTTTGGGACATTGTGTCTTTGGGACACCGCAGGTTTGGCACCTCCAAAGTGGTTTGGTACCACAGCTTGATTTTGTGACTTCGGCCACCAAAGTGATTTGGTATCACATTTGTGTCTTTGGGACACCGTGAGGTTTGGCACCTCATTGCGACTCGCCCCTCGTGGTTAACACCACCGTGGGTTGGCCCCACTTTGAGATATGGGATCGCCTCGCTAGTGATTTGGTATCACACGATGGGTTGGCCCCATCATCGGATTTGTGATCGCGGGCCACCAAAGTGATTTGGTATCACATTTGTGTCTTTGGGACACCAGAGGTTTGGCACCTCATTGCGACTCGCCCCCCGTGGTTAACACCACCGTGGGTTGGCCCCACTTTGAGATATGGGATCGCCTCGCTAGTGATTTGGTATCACACGATGGGTTGGCCCCATCATCGGATTTGTGATCGCGGTCACCGCGATTTGGTATCACACTCGTGTCTTTGGGACACCGCAGGTTTGGCACCTCATTGCGACTCGCCCCCTCGTGGTTAACACCACCGTGGGTTGGCCCCACTCGAGATATGGGATCGTCTCACAGTGATTTGGTATCACACGATGGGTTGGCCCCATCATTGGATTATTCGTGACTTTGGGTCACCAAAGGGTTTGGCACCACACTTATGGATATCGTGACTTTGGGTCACCAAAGGTTTGGCACCACCAAAGGGTTTGGTACCACACGGTAGAAAAGGCGATATGGATGGTTAGGATCGGGTTGCATTAATCATGTTGCTATGTATGATGTGTGTTAGCATGTTGTTTTATCTGAGCGGATTTATGCAATCGAGTCATTCGACTCACCCTCTCCTTTGACATTTTAGGTGACACTTAGACGCGGACATGGAGCCGGATGGACTCGGGTGCTCATGCCACGCTTTAATAAAGTTTTACTCAGACTTTATAATTTGGGTACTTTAGCTTGCTTTTTATTATTTGGGTTTTGTTTTGGATTGTAAAAGGCCTTTAAATTATGCTTTATGATGTTTATGCTTTAAATAGACTATAACATGCCTTAATAAAATGAGTGGGTTGAAATTTTACTAAAATTTGGAAAGACAAAGATTTAAAACTATAACGCAAAGTGTTTTAAACTATACCATCGGGTATCTCACCATGACTTGCATTAGAAACTCAAACGATTTCCAAATCAAAACTCGATTTTCTACCAAGTTAAAATGTCTTAAGTAACACTAAGAAACTATTTGAATAATGAAATGGAATAAACTCGCTTTAACAACATCTTTTGGTTAAGCTTTCAAAATATTTTTTTGGGTTTTCAAATACACCACCGATTTCAAACAAGCCTACTCAAATTTTCTTCGAATACACTAGATAGTGAAGTGTTTACATCCCGCTTTTAAACGAAAAACCTAAACCTCTCAAGCACGCTTTCCCCGTGAACATACCGTATTCGGCCGTGGTGTATTGACCGGTTTGGGGTGTTACAATTGTGGTATCGTGAGCCAAGTTCAAAGGTTTCTACCGTGGGCCCGAGGCCCAAAATGCTTTCAAAAGTCCTGCTTTTAAGTGTTTTGTTTGAAATAAATGGTTTGAAGGGCATGACACCGAGTCTCCCACACTGGTTCGCCTGTAAGTACCCTTACTATTGCTTGTGATTTATTGATGTGATTGGATGATTGCAATAGTGGATTACTTTAGAAATCAAATCGATAGGATTCTCGTGAACTCGCGAAAACAAAGCTTCTTTACTATTCATAAGACTTGGCTTTAAAACAAAGGAATAAATATCGATGCATAAAACTCCTAAATCGATACGAGAATCTAGTCATGAGCGCTAGAGGTGGACGTGGTCGTGGACGCAGGTCGTGGTAGGATGATCGCTTCAACCCGTAGGGTCCGGTCGTGGGTCGTAAAATGAGATATCGGCATCGCCACCACCGGAGGTGGTGAGTTTCAAGATCGCATCGATGATGCAAAGGTCACAGCGATGCCGCGAGTGTTGGAAAGGGTAGCCGTGTAGGTGGTGGTGCAGAGAGTTAGGAAATCGCTCTCGAGCGACTCCGCAAACGGGGCCGAATTCTTTCGAGGTGTTTTTGGTGTTGCTCCCAAAGATCGGCCGAGTATTGGCCGAGGCAACGGAGCGGATCATGGATGACCGACTTGACCGCCAAGAGAAGTCAAGGGCATAGTATCGCTTCTCCGGGATGAGTCATATCGCTGGTGGCTCACTGTTCGATAAAGGTGGCGCAGAGAGATCCGACATGGGATTATTTCGTGGTCGCGTATCAAAAGAAGTACATTGGGGCTAGTTATATTGACTCCAAATAAAGGCATTTCCGAGGCTTGTCCAAGGGAGTAAGTCCGCTTCCGAGTATGAGGTCGAGTTCTTGAAGTCGAGCCTGATGCTAGGGGGTATTGTGGCTACCGAACACGAGAGGTGTGTTCGCTTTGAGGATGGTCCGAGAGACGAGTTGAGGTCGCTGATTGCTTCCTCGCCAGAGCGTGAGTTTGCCGCCCCGGTTGAGAAGGCTAAGGTAGCCGAGGGTGTTAAGGAGTCCGTGAGGCGTGGTATGGACAGAAATGCATAAGAGGAGCTTTGGGTCTTCCGATCGCTTCGGGTAATCCTCGTAAAAGGGCTAGACAGAGTGGGCCGAATCGGGTCCTGGTAGGGTTGTTGTCCGCTAGTCGTGGACCGCCATGCGGTAACCATTGTGGGAGATATCATTGGGGAGGCCACCGACCGGTGGAAAAGGTTGTTTTGAGTGTGGTTCTCTGGATCATCGCGTGAGGGACCGCCCGCGTAAGTTGGCCAGATTCACCCCGAGAGTCGTACCCGCATCTCGCCAGAGTAGTGGACCGCCACCGCAGAGGGGCCGTGGTAATGGCAGCAGGTAGTAATGGATCCGGTCGGGCCGTGGAGCACCGGCAGGTGCGGGTAGTTCGACGCCAGATACCGGGTTAGTGTATGCGTGAAGGCGCCGAGAGGAGGGCGACGCACCGGACGCCATAACCGTGACGTTCTGATCTTTGGTTCTCCTTTACCGCTTTGATTGATGTGGGTTCGACGCATTCTTACATGGCCGTGAGTATAGTAGAAACCATGGACTTAGACTCGAGATATCTTCTAGGCGATGACCGTAATTAGCCCTTTAGGTCACTCGTGGTAGTAGATAAGTCGCTTAGAGACGCACTCTCAGAACTCCAAGGGGTAGTGTTTGTTGCCGATCCGATGGAATTGCCGCTTGGGGAGTTCAATTTGATTCTTGGGATGGACCGGTTGGTTAAGTACCGTGCGGTTGGATTGCGCGCTAAGCGCATGGTTCTAAGGACGATCGAGGGTGATGAAGTGGCTATGATAGGTAATAGGAGAGATTACTTATCAAATGTGGTATCCGCCCAAGGCGCAGAAGATGGTCGTGAAGGGCCGGAGGCGTATGTGGTTCATGTGTATGCCTTGGAGGCTAAAGAGTCTCGTTGAGAAGGTCCGCATCATTAAGGAATTTGGCGATGTGTTTCCCGGGAGCTTCCGGTTTACCGCCGATCGTGAGGTAGAGTTCGGGATAGATCTGTTACCCAAACCGCGCCAAAGTCTCTATTGCTCCGTATAGGATGGCGCCAAAGGAATTGGTGGAGCTTAAGGCTCGATTCGTGGAGTTATTGGATCGAGGTTTTATCGTGCCAAGTGTTTCGCCGTAAGTGCGCCTAGCACTTTTTGTTAAGAAGAAAGATGGTACGATGCGGATGTGCATAGACTACCGCCAGCTGAATAAGTCGACGATTAAAAACAAGTATCCGCTTGCCACGATAGATGACTTGTTTGATCACCGGAAGGGTGCAATGCGGTATTTTCTAAGATTGACTCGAGGTCCGGTATCACCGCTAAAGGTGAAAGAAGCGATATTCACAAGACAAACGCTTGGACTCGGATGGGCACTACGACTTCTCGTAATGCCGCTCGGGTTGACTAACGACCGGCGGCATTTATGGATATGATGAATAGAGTGTTTCAAAGAGATCTGGATCGGGTTCGTCGTGGTTTTCATAGACGACATCTTGGTGTATTCAAGAACAGAGGAAGAGCATGATGCGCATTTGAGGGTTGTGCCGCAGATTTTGAGGGAAAAGCAAATTCATGCTAAGTTCGGTAAGTGCGAGTTCGCTTAGAGAAGTGACTTTCTTGGGTCATGTAGTGTCGGCCGAGGGATTCGAGTAGATCCTCGTAAGATTGAGGCGCTTTTGGATTGAAGCCGCCTAGGTCGCTGGTCGAGATTCGTAGTTTTCTGGTTTGGCCGATATCACCGGTTTGTTGAGGGTTTCGTTGATAGCAAAATACAATGACCAAGTTGTTAAGGAAAGAGGTTCCGCTTGTTTGACCGAGAAACAACAGGGGAGTTTCGACAAGCTTAAGAAGATTCTAACAGTAAGCTCCGGTTTTAATTCAACTCGAGGCCGGTAAGGAATTCACTGGCCTCATCGCGATGCATCACATACGGGTTGGGTTGTGTGTCGATGCAGAAGGTAAGGTTGTGGCTTACGATCTCTGGCACCGAGGCCACATGAGGTCAACTATCCGACGACGACTCGGAGTTAGCGGTCAGAGCCTTTGCGCTTGAAGATTTGGAGGCACTACTTGTACGGAGAGAGATCAATAGTCTACACCGATCATAAGAGTCCGGTACCTCTTGACTCGTAAGGATTTGAATTTAAGGCGCCGCAGATGGGTTGAGTTGCTTAAAGATTACGATCGCTCGATTGAGTATCATCCGGCAAGGCTAACGTGGTGGCGCACGCGCTGAGCCGTAAGGTTGTTTCGCACGTAAAGAGCGATGTTTGCCCACTTGAGTTTGTATGACGACGGGAGTATTCTCGCAGAGTTGCGTGTTAAGCCTACTTGGGTTGGAGCGGATCGAGAGAAACAAGCTAGAGGATGAGGTGCCGAGTGCGCGGAGGTTGCAGTGCACAGAGTGGTGGTTTGGAAGGTTACAACTTGTCTAGTGATGGGGTGCCGTGTTTCCAAGGTAAAGCTTGTATGCCCAAGGATGTTGAGTCGAGGCAGAGGATTCTTCAGACGCACATAGTAGCCCTTATGCTATGCATCCCGGAGGCGTAAGATGTATAGGGATCTCGAGAGCGCTTTGGTGGCCTGGTCTCAAGAAAGAAGTGACAGAGTGTGTTGGGAAGTGTCCGACATGTCACAGTCAAGGCCGAACATCGCTTGCCGCCGTGGGTTGCTTCACTGTGAAGATTCCTCGCGGAAGTGGGAAAGGATAACCATGGATTTCGCAAGGTTACCGCTACGCCAAGCAAGAAGGATTTAGTTTGGGTAATTGTGGATCGATCGACTAAATCACTCATTTCATTCCGGTGAGAGTTGACTACTCACTTCGTAGGTTGGCGGTCGTATGTTTCGTGAGATTGTGAGGTTGCACGGTGTGCCAAAGATCGATCATCTCGAGATAGGGATCCCGCATTTACGCCAAGGTTCGAAAGCGTTGCATCAGCTCCTGGTACGCGGTTGGATTTCAAATGGCTTTTCACCCGCAAATCGATCGGCCGGCAATAAAAAGAGTTATTCGATCTTAGAGGATATGCTTTGAGAGGTTGTGTCCTGGATTTTAGAGGTAGTTGGGAAGAGTTTCTACCATTAGTCGAGTTTGCCTACAACAACACGCTACTAAGCGAGCATCAAGATGGCACCATATGAGGCGCTGTATGGTAGGAAGTGTCGATCACCTACGTGTTGGACGGAGTTAGGTGAACGCCATTGTTAGGACCCGAGTTGGTTGGTCGAGACCGAAAACAAGGTTAAGTTGATTCAGCTCGGTTGAAGGAAGCTTCTGACCGGCAGAAGTCTTATGCCGATCTTAAACGGAGAGACATAGAGTTTTCTCGTGGGGATCAAGTGTTTCGAAGGTCTCGCCATGGAAGAAGGTTTTGAGGTTCGAAAGAAAGGCAAGCTAAGTCCGAGGTTTATTGGGCCGTATAAGGTTTTGAGACGAGTGGGACCATGGCGATCAACTGGAGTTGCCGCAGAGCTTAGTCGATTCACGACGTATTTCACGCTTTCGATGCTTCGACGTTATCGCTCGGATCCGCCGCATGTGGTAGCAAAGTGGAAGAGATCGAGGTAAATCCGATTTGACTTTGGAAGAAGAACCTCGTGCGATTCTAGATCGGATGTGAAGGTTCTCGCGTAAGAAGTCTGTGCCTTTTGTTAAGGTACCGGGCGGAATCATGGTGTGGAAGAAGCCACGTGGGAACCCGAGGATATGATGAAACAAAGAAGACTCATAACTCTTTTGATCGTAAATTTCGAGGCCAAATTATTTTAAGGGGGTAGAACTGTAATATCCCGGGTTGGGGGGCTATTTTGTTGTTGCATGATATTGCATGTGTTGGTGTGCTATGTTGCTATTTCTATGTTTTAGGAGCTTAATTGTAGGCTAGGAGTGTGCCTGAGTAGGTAGGAAATTTTTTATTTTTAGGCTTTATAGGAGGGGAGCTGATGGAGCCGAGGATATGTATTTTATTTGGTGTTTTGTTGCACAAATGAGGAGCCGGCAAAGTGGCAAGGCATGTGCCACTTGGAGCTTGAGAGTGGCGTCATCTACAAGGGGGAGAGATCCTGTGTTCAAGTCGCAGAGTCCCCATTTTGGTTCCCATTTTGGACGGCATGGAGGGAGAGGTAGAAGGCAATTAGAATTCTACTTTGGACTTGGTCTTCCCATTCAAATGGAGGGTGATGAGGGATTTTAGGAGGAAGACTTGGTCAAACATGTTTGAAGGAGTGGTGGTGAGTGAATGGAGGGATATTGGCCGAATTTTTGGGTGTTTGGAGTGGGGGAGTGGATGGCTTAGTGTGGAAGAGGGATGTGCCGAAATGCACTTTCTACCTTGTGCATTTTCGCCAAAAGTAATTGGTAAGCAAAAGTTCTCTCATTTTGTCAAACAAGCGATTTTCTCAAAGAGTTTTCTCTCATTCTTTTTGCTTTTGAAAACCGAAATACCACACTCCTAAAATCGGCCGAATATCTTTGATCTTTGGTGTTCATTTGCAGCCGAGTATCCTCCTCTTCATCTCCTTTTTCCTTGGTTCATTTGTGAAGCCGAATTCTCCATTCATCTTCCCATTTCTTTGTGCCAAACTATTTCTTCTTTTGTTCAATTGTGCAAGCGAAGCTCTCTCTTCTCAAACATTCTTTTTCTCTTCTTGAAAATTTGGTAGCCAAATCTTATCTTCCAAAACACTTTCTTCACCTATTTGCTTTCAAACCGAAAGTCCCCACTCTCTACTTATCTTTTATTCTTGTCTTTTGTTCAAAGCTCAAGCCGTTTGTCTCCATTTGTTCCTTCTATTCCTCTTGGCCAAAACTCTCCTCTCTCTAGTAGTTCCTTGGTGGCCGAATATTAGAAGGGTGGTAATCGTGTTGGGTTCTTGTTTTCTTTTGATTGGAAGGGGGTAAGTGTTTGGCCAAATGGCCATGTCCATCTTCTCTAGTTCTATGTTGAATTCGGTTGGATTAAAAGCTCATGATTGGTTGTGGTTGAAAGGGTATTAACTCGTTGTTAATCATCTTGTGATAGGGTCTTTGGATATTGAAAAGTAACCAAGAAGAGTTTTCACTCTTTTAACCGATTGGTAAGCAAAGTGGTTGTGGTAAGTGATTGGTATTATCATTAATCGCTCAATCTTTTGGTTTCGATTAAGTCAAGATCATTAAAGTTTAACCGTTTTCTCTTTTAGGGTTGGTCGATTGTCAAGGGGAATCACCGCTTGATTCGAGATTTGGTGG
The DNA here is from genome assembly GCA_025698515.1 of Gossypium sturtianum. Lineage (NCBI taxonomy): Eukaryota > Viridiplantae > Streptophyta > Magnoliopsida > Malvales > Malvaceae > Gossypium > Gossypium sturtianum. Next base: position 88,576,656 of record CM046955.1, read on the forward strand.
GAAACCAAATCAAGTTTAAAGGTGAGGGTTTGATATGGATTCTTTTGGGGTTAGATGGTCTTGGCGAGTGTGATAAGTTGTCTAATGCTCTTATTTGGCCGATTATAGGAGCAAGATAATCAAGGGGCTTAGATCTGTTCGAGGGGTTTAAGGTTGTTGTTTTCCGTGTGTGTAACTAACACACCCATGCTTAGTAATATTATTAATAACTCTGATTGCTTTGTAAAACCAAAACAAAGATGATGGATTAATTGGTACCCAAGTGGGGTATATGTACGGATCCTGTAAGTCCGTAGCATTACGAGTTCTACCGATGTATACTCAATATTATGATCTATGTTATGTATGCTATGAGATATAATGCTTGGCATGTTGGCATGATATGCATGACTTGTATGAGTTGCATGATCACATGAGTAAGGCATGATGATGGGTGATATGAGTGGAGGAGGATGATGATATCCGTGTCTTTGGGACATCGTGTCTTTGGGACACCGGGAGGTTTGGCACCTCCAAAGTGGTTTGGTACCACAGCTTGATTTTGTGACTTCGGTCACCAAAGATTTGGTATCACATTTGTGTCTTTGGGACACCGAGGGTTTGGCACCTCATTGCACTGACGTCCCCGTGGTTAACACCACCGTGGGTTGGCCCCACTTTGAGATATGGGATCGTCGCGCTAGTGATTTGGTATCACACGATGGGTTGGCCCCATCATCGGATTTGTGATCGCGTCACCAAAGGATTTGGTATCACATTTGTGTCTTTGGGACACCGGAGGTTTGGCACCTCATTGCGACTCGTCCTCGTGGTTAACACCACCGTGGGTTGGCCCCACTTTGAGATATGGGATCGTCGCTAGTGATTTGGTATCACACGCGATGGGTTGGCCCTCACATCGGATTTGTGATCGCGGTCACCAAAGTGATTTGGTATCACACCGTGTCTTTGGGACACCGGAGGTTTGGCACCTCATTGCGACTCGCCCCTCGTGGTTAACACCACCGTGGGTTGGCCCCACTCTGAGATATGGGATCATCTGCTAGTGATTTGGTATCACACGATGGGTTGGCCCCATCATTGGATTATTCGTGACTTTGGGTCACCAAAGGGTTTGGCACCACACTTATGGATATCGTGACTTTGGGTCACCAGTGGTTTGGCACCACCGGTGGTTTGGTACCACACGGGGTAGAAAAGGCGATATGGATGGTTAGGATCGGGTTGCATTAATCATGTTGCTATGTATGATGTGTGTTAGCATGTTGTTTTATCGGGAGCGGGATTTATGCACTGAGTCATTCGACTCACCCTCTCCTTTGACATTTCAGGTGACACTTAGACGCGGACATGGAGTCGGGATGGACTCGGGTGCTCATGCCACGCTTAATAAAGTTTTACTCATTTTATAATTTGGGTACTTTAGCTTGCTTTTTATTATTTGGGTTTTGTTTTGGATTGTAAAAGGCCTTTAAATTATGCTTTATGATGTTTATGCTTTAAATAGACTATAACATGCCTTAATAAAATGAGTGGGTTGAAATTTTACTAAAATTTGGAAAGACAGTGATTTAAAAACTATAACGCAAAGTGTTTTAAACTATACCATCGGGTATCTCACCATGACTTGCATTAGAAACTCAAACGATTTCCAAATCAAAACTCGATTTTCTACCAAGTTAAAATGTCTTAAGTAACACTAAGAAACTATTTGAATAATGAAATGGAATAAACTCGTTTTAACAACATCTTTTGGTTAAGCTTTCAAAATATTTTTTTTGGGTTTTCTGAATACACCACCTGATTTCAAACAAGCCTACTCAAATTTTCTTCAAATACACTAGATAGTGAAGTGTTTACATCCTGCTTTTAAACGAAAAACCTAAACCTCTCAAGTACGTTTTCCCGTAACATACCGCATTCTGGCCGTGGTGTGTTGACCGGGTTTGGGGTGTTACAGTTTGAATTTTTAGGACACTTTGAATTGAATTATCCATGTATAAATTATCTTTGAATTATGATGAGACACTATCAATAGGAATTATGAATTACAGGAAGTTCGTTTTAATTGTAAGTTGAGAATTTTGCTTGAGGACAAACAAAAGCTTAAGTGTGGGGGTATTTAATAAACCGAAATAGTAACATATTCTAAGCCCATATTTAGTATACTTTTGGATGATTTAAGCCTCGATTTATGTAAAAAGGTGCTCTTAATCCTTTCTTTTAATGTCTTATACTCAGGAAAGCACCAGGGGATGAAAAGAACACAAAACGGGCTTAAAACGGGAAAAATGGGCCAAAGCATGAAATCGACACGGCCTGGACCAAAGATCACACGGCCGTGCCTCACTGATCATCTAGAACACGGTCCAACCCCGACTCACACGGCCGTGTCTCATTAAAGAAATTTGAACACGGCCTGGCCACGATTTACACGGGCGTGTGCCATGGCTGTGCCTCTGCCATGGAGAAGAGCAATTTCATTCGGGAAAGGATACTTAGGGAGAAAGAAACATATTTCAAAAGCCTATAAATAGACCCTAAGTATGACTTGAAAAGGGGGAGCCCAAAGCCATCGTTTAAGGGCGTCGTGCTAAGCCAGAGAAGGCAAATTTGTGGGGATTCACTCAGGGATAGCCAGTTGATTCTTCTCAAGAAGCCAGAGTTACACTCAAGATGGAGGATCTCCTCTTCAATTCCTTCAGGGGGTTTTAGGGATTTCTTATGTTTTGTTTTATCTTTTCTCTTGAGATGTTTTCCTTTATTGTTATGAACTCAACCCTTCGGATACTCGAAGGGGATGAAACCTATGATGAATCTTGTTATTTGATTATTTGAATTATATGATAAATACTTAGTTTGTTCTTAATTATTTGAGCTTAATCCAAATTTAATGTGCTTAGGTGGAGGAGGAATAAACCCTGCCTAAGAGTAGATCCAACATAATTAAGCAGAGTTGATGGCACGCCTAGAGATAGGGTGACGAGATTTTGCTTGGATTAGGGTGAAACCTAATATGGGAATCCACGATCGATTCATCGCTATTCTAGGGGTTATTATAAGAGAACGAGAGTTCCACTAATTAACCTAGGGTTAGACGTTATTCGCCTCGAGAGGGTTCAATATACGTTAGGAGTCTTACGGATCAAACTAAGTAAATAAATCATATGGTTCAAGGTTAGATAACAAGTGAAGTCTAGGTGGATTTTTCCTAGGGTATCGTTTAATCAACTGAGTTTTTCCCAAGTTATTTTCGAAATTCATTCTTCTTTGTCTTAGAGTCTTTAGTTTAGTAGTTAATTAATTTAGATTAATAACAACTTCACTTATTTTAGGCTAAATAATAAAAAGAAAGTTAGTATTAGTACTTTTAGTTCCTTTGGGTTCGATAATCCGGTCTTGCCTAAACTATACTATTGTTCGATAGGTGCACTTGCCTTTAATCGTTGTCAGAGTTAGTTTCCAGGTTCGATCATTCTTTTATAAATTTTAAAACTCTGATTTACAGCGATCAGTCAGGAAGACGAGTTACTGGAAAACAGGAAGTAGATGCTCTTACTTCACTCGCATCTTAGGTATCATCAATATCCTCAATGTTAAAAAATCTTGCTACTAATGGGTCTAATAGTTTTGCAGCACAGTCACAAAATCAATTTGAAAATATAGCCTGTGTCTATTGTGGGGAAGGACATTTGTTTGAAGAATGTCCATCAAACCCAGAATCCGTATATTACATGGGTAACCAGAACCAAAATCGAGGAAGGCAAGGATTGCAATCCAATTTCTATAACCCATCATGGCGAAACCACCCAAATTTTTCCTGGTGTAACCAAGGGGCTGGAACCAGTAACACTTTCGCCCAACCTAGATCGACCGAGCCACCTAGTTTTCCCCAACAAGTTCAGAAACCAACCCAAGCTGAACCATCCAATGGCTTAGAAAATTTGTTAAAGGCATACATGGCGAAGAATGATGCCTTAATTCAAAGCCAAGCAGCTACATTGAAAAATCTGGAAAACCAAATGGGCCAGCTTGCTACTGAACTTAGAAACCGACCACAAGGTGCTTTACCTAGTGATCGGACAATCCGAGGAATCTAGGGAAGGAGCATTGTAAAGCGTTGACATTGAGGAGCGGAAGGACTTTAGAGCCCAATTCCGTCGAAGTTGAGAAGGAGCTAGCTAACGCTCAAGACTCAGAGGAAGTTCAACCGAGTGTTGAAATTCCAGTTTCACAAGAACCAAAATCTGTAAAATCTGACAAGGTAACTTCAGAACCAGCTAATTCTGATCAACTAACAACTCTGTTAGATGTAGAATTACCACAGAAGACGAATATGTAACATCCCAGTTTAGGGCCTAGTCAGAATAGTGGTGCGAGACCACAAATCTGAGGGTTATAAATAAGTTTTTGAGGTTTATGCCTTGTATGCATGCTAGTGTGAAAGTTTCATGAAGCAATTTTGTGAAATTGCGGTTGAATTGTCAAAAAGGACTAAATTACAAAAGTTGCAAAATGTGTGTTTCTAGAAGCTATATGTGTGAAATAGCTTTAGATTATTAATTAGAGGTCCTTAATGAGCAATTTTTCCAATTTTTAGTTTTTGGACAAAAATGGGCATGGATGAGTTAAAATAGAAAGTTTATCAAAAAGGGCATTTTTGTCATTTAACAAATAAGTGATTAAAATAGGAGAAAATGTGACAAAATTCATTCATCTTCTTCCCCTCATTGCCGAAAATTTGAAGGAAGCCATAGCTAGGGTTCTTCAATTTTTCAAGCTTGCTAGTAAGTTCATTTCAGTCTCGTTTTTTATATTCTTTGTATTTTTGAAGTCCTGGTAGCATGAGTAAGCTATTTTTAGCTATTTGATGAGCTATAATGGATGTTCAAAAATGTGGTCATGTATGACATGCATGTATGATGATATTTTATGGAAGATTATGAAAGCTTGATGTAGTAGAAACATCTTTTGTTAAGTGATTTTCCATGAAAATGCATGTAGGGACTTGATTGTGAAAATCTTAAGTTTGGTCATACATGTGTGCTTTTGTGAGAATTGATGATAGCTTTAGTTGAATAAGTGGTTCGACTAAGCATGAAAGTCTAGAAAGTTGAATAAAAATCACTTTACGAGCCTTTGGGGCTAAAGTGTAAATATGAGAATGTTTAGGGGCAAAATAGTAATTTTGCTAAAGTATGAGATGTGGGTCAATTTAGTCAATGTATGTATTGAATAAGCTGATTTATTCATTATAGATCAAGAAAGACAAAGCCCGGATCGAAACCGAGGCAAAAGCAAGGTGGTGGACTAAATTGCAAGTCTCAATACTTTTGAGTATCGAGGTAAGTCTATGCATAAACAATGCATTCATACTTACAATTTGTTGATGATAGCTAGTGTGTAGCTTGTTCGAGATTGATTGAGAACCTATGTGGTTCAAGTAGAATGAATGTAGTAGAGTTGTGAATGGATGTTTAATTGAGTAAGTAGACATGTGAATGTGTAGTGATAATGCTAGATGGTAGGCTAAGTGCGATACCATCCTAATGCATATTGACGATGAGCTGGCTATATGCGATGCTATCGTTAGGTATATCGTTTAGTGGGCTAAGTGAGAAACCCCTATGATTACCTTTGTGGTAGGCTAAGTGCGATACAACCTTATTAATCGACTGTGGTGTGCTAAGTGCGAAACCACCGAGACATTTGCTGTGTGGGTTAACTGTGTGGATTAGTCATGTGATTGCATTATTGAGTAACGAAGTTGTGTGGATGCATTATTAAGTTAATTAGCTGTGTGGATAAATTATTGAGAAATAATGATGTGTTGTATATTGTGTAAATGTGACATTGAATGCAGGGGTGCATTTCGATGGTTATGAGTATGTGACTCATGATGTGTTGGAAATGTGGTAAGGGTTAGAAAGAGTAAGCATAGTTGTTCATTACTTTTGGTAGTATGATGCTAGTTGTTGTTTAGCTTCTACTATGATGCTTAATTGTTTATGTGTAAACTTACTTAGCTCAAAGCTTACTCCTTTTCTTTTCCCTTGTCTTATAGAGTAAAAGTGTTGAACCGAGATACGAGGATCAATTGGAAGATCGCCCACACTATCAGCACACTCTGTTACATTAGACTCAATGATTTGTATATGGCATGTATAGGGGCTAGACAAGTTTGTTAAATTTATTATAAATGGATAAGATGTGTTGGCCTTTAGATGGATAGCTTATTTTGTATAATGCCATAGTTTTTGGCTATTTTATGTTATATGAAAAGTTATAGTTGTCTATGTGAGATTGCAATTCAATTTGAGTTGATTATGATGGCGTTAGATGAGTATATGTTGTGTATGCTAGAGGGGTGAAAAGAACATGGCACATAGCTTTGTTCTTGTGTGACTCAGCCGTGTGTCCCCTGCATGTTAGTATTTTAAATCAGAATAGACCACGGACTAGCCACACAGGCGTGTGTCTAGGGCGTGTGGGATTAATCAGTGTTGGCCACGGGCTAGCCACACGGGCGTGTGTCTAGACTCTAGGCCGTGTTAAGGTAGTCAGTGTGCACCACGGGTGGTAAGCACGGGTGTGTGCCTTGGCCGTGGGGCATTGGCAGAATGCTGGGGTTTTAGGCACGGTTTGGGAACATGGGCGTGTGTGTCCATGCACGGGTGTGTCTAATCTTGCACGGGCGTGTGAGACCTATATAAAAGAGAAAATTTTTAAGATTGGAAAAAGTTTCGGTTTAGTCTCAAGAGCCCTCTTGTGTATGAGTGAGGCCTCGTAAGTCGAGAAAGAGGTTGTTGAGATGACTTCAGAGAGTAGTTACGACGAGCCTATGTGGCGATCAAGTGGTTTGAGTTCGGTAACGCCACGGGCCCAGTTCCAACGTCGAACCCGGGTAAGGGGTGTTACAGAATCAATCAGTTCTAGTAAAGAAACCTCCACCACCCTACCCTCAAAGACTTCAGAAGTAGAAGCAGTAAATTCAATTCAAGAAGCTCCTAGACGTACTCAAGCAACTTCATATCAACATCCTGTTGGTTGAAGCACTTGAACAAATACCAAACTACGTCGAATTCATGAAGGATATCCTGTCAAAAAAATTGAAGATTTGGAGAATTTGAGACAGTAGCCTTGACAAAGGAATGCAATGCATATCTTCAACACAAACTACCCCCAAAGTTGAAGGATCCTGGATGTTTTACCATACCTTGCAACATTGGAGCAACATTTTGTGGTAAGGCACTATGTGACTTGGGTGCGAGTATCAACTTGATGCCTATGTCAATATTTAGGATGTTAGGGATAGGTGAAGTTAGACAGACTATGGTTACACTTCAATTAGTAGATCGATCCTTAGCACATCCAGAAGGAAAACTCGAGGACGTATTGGTACGTGTAGACAAATTTATCTTTCTTGCTGACTTTGTGATTCTAGACTTTGAAGCAGACAAAGAGGTGCCAATCATCCTAGGAAGACTGTTCTTAGCAACCAGAAGGACCCTTATTGATGTGAAGAAGGCCGAGCTTACTATGCGTGTTCAAGATGATTAGGTAACATTTAACGTTTTTAAGTCTATGTGATTTCCTAACACAATTGATGATTGTTCTGCACTGTCCGATTTAGAGGATTTAATCGTGGAGAAGGAACTCAACTATGTTGAGGATCCATTAGAACAAATTTTGACATTAGACCCTCAAAATGATGAAGAGAATGATGAATACTTAGCTTTGCTAAAAGCTAATCAAAGGGGATTTAATCCATAATCCCGTTTTGAATCTTTGGATTTAGAAAATAGGGATTATGCCCAACAAAAAGCGTCAATCGAGGAGCCACTTAAATTAGAACTCAAGGTACTTCCTTCACATATAAAATATGTTTATTTAGGTAACGTTTCTACTTTGTCGTGATTGTTTCAGCATAATTAACCAATGAGCAAGAAGAGAAACTCATCCTTGTATTGAAACAATTCAAGAAGGCTATCAGATGGACCATAGCCGATATTCGCGGTATTAGTCCATCTGTATGCATGCACAAGATCATACTAAAAGATGGCGAGAAAGGGACGATTGATGGACAACGAAGATTTAACTCCATCATGAAGGACGTAGTAAAGAAGGAAATCATCAAGTAGTTAGATGCGAGTATAATTTACCCCATCTCAGACAGTTCATGGGTAAGTCTAGTCCAGTGCGTACCGAAGAAAGGAGGTATCACGGTCATTGAAAATAAGAATAACGAGTTGTACCGACTAGAACGGTTACGGGATGGAGAATTTGCATCGATTACCGGAAGCTGAATAAGGCGACAAGGAAAGATCACTTTCCTTTGCCGTTTTTGGATCAGATGCTGGATAGACTCGCGAGGTGAGACTATTATTGTTTTCTTGATGGATACTCGGGGTATAATCAGATTACAGTAGCACCAGAAGATCAACACAAGATAACATTCACCTGCCCGTACGGTACATTTGCATTTAGGCACATGCCATTTGGTTTGTGTAATGCACCTGCTACATTTCAAAGATGTATGATGTCTATTTTTACTAACATGGTTGAGAAATATATGAAATTTTTTATGGATGATTTTTCAGTATTCGAAGATACATATGATGATTGCCTAGCCAATCTAGACAAGGTACTAAGGCGATGCAAAGAAACAAACCTTGTACTTAACTGGGAAAAGTGCCATTTCATGGTACAAGAAGGTATTGTTCTAGGGCATCGGATAACAAGACATGGAATCGAGGTAGATAAAGAAAAGGTAGATGATATTGAAAAACTCCCACCTCTGACATCTATAAAGGGTGTTAGGAGCTTTTTGGGCCACGCCGGTTTCTATCGAAGATTTATCAAAGACTTCTCCAAAATTGCTAAACCCTTATGCAAATTATTGGAGAAGGACATCGTGTTTAAATTTGATGAGGAGTGCTTAAGAGCTTTCAATGATTTGAAGAGTTGGTTAGTCTCGGCACCCATAATAGTCACACCATGTAACACCCCTTACCCGTATCCAACGCCGGAACAGGGTACGAGGCGTTACCGGACTTAAAATTTCTTGAACATGTAAAATCGGGTCATAAAATTTTGTCAAATTTAAAACTTTTCTAACACATGCATTTTGTCCCTTATATGGGCTTATAAAGCTCAAAATATCCTTTAGGATGGTTCGGGACTAAACCAAGAACTTTGGAAACTTTTGGGAAAATTTAGAAAATTTTGTCAAAACAGGGGTCACACGCCCGTGTGGTCTGGGACACGCCCATGTGGTCTGGGACACGCCCGTGTCCTTAACCTTGCTAACTCTCTGTTTATGACATCATCATCAAAATAGGGTCACACGACCTTGGCACACGCCCGTGCCCTTAGATCGTGTCTATCACATGGCTGAGACACATGGCCGTGTCTCTACCCGTGTGGCCTGGAAGTTGGCTATTTTCCAAGCCAGTTCCCCACTCTAAAACACAAACTCTCTTGTATCCATTTCATCAACATGTATCATGCTATAATTGGACATCCGAATATCCAATTCTGCAGACACATTCCCATACATATCGTCATTCATGAAATCATTTGTAAACCACATCCACAACATCTCAATTATGCAATTACCACATACATGAATAACCACATCATAGGCGTATAACAACCATCAATATTGGCCATTTCCAAATAGCCTTAATCAAAATGAACATTTATTAAATAAGGGCCAACCTTTTAGGCCATAAGAAATATGACATATATGACAAAACGACCAAGCCTACTATACATGCCATAACCCAAAAATTAATGTATCTAGATATACCAAGTGTTCCAATTGATAGTGTGAGCGAATCTCCGACGTCCACCGATCCCCGAGCTAACTTGGCGATACTACAAGGCAAGGGAAAAGAGAGGGGAAGGAAGAATAAATGCTTAGTAAGTTCATATGAAAATAATAATAAATTAATAAACTTGTGTGGATAAATCCTCACAGTAATTTCTTAAGATGATATAATCATTATATCACATGCTTACACCTTATTACTCATGTTCACATTAATCTGTCTACTTGAGTCAATGTCACTAATTTATTTATTTCTCAAGCTACAGAGCTCTGAATGAAGAACCGTTAATTTTCCCTGAAACTAGACTCACATAAATTCTTACCATAGAAATTTAAGAATTTTTGGCATTTCTAATTAGTACAGTTTATTCATTATATTTACCCCTTTTTCGCTGTCCAACACTTCTGACACTTCTTCACTACGAATCAATTTTCTCCTCGTATAAAATTCATATGATGTTCTCGTTTATTTAAATTGAAAATATACTTATTAAGGATTTCAAGCATATGAATTATACTCCATAATTATTTTTGTAAAATTTTTACTAATTTTCCAAAGTTGAAACAGGGGATTCCGAAACTCATTCTGACACTGTCTAACTAAAATTCAAATATCTCATAATTCACACTTCTTTTGCTTACTCTGTTTCTTTTATAAAAAAATGGACTCATTAATATGTAACTTCATATCTCACCCATCCTTTAATTCAATTTCCAACATTTTTGGTGATTTTTCAAAATTATACTAATGCTGCTGCCCACAACTGTTTTAATGTCAATTTCACTCATTCATTAATTCTTTGTGTTCACTTTCATTTATACACACTTACACCAAAGCATATTATAACTTGGCACATAACAATCAAGTGATCATAGACACATCTTACTTATTTTCATCCTTATCAATAATGTATCATAATCCGAGCACATTATTTATGAGTCTCGTATACATACATGTGCCTAGTCATAATACTCACATATCCTATTCTTACTTATCTTCAGCATACTCCTTGAATTTCCCATTGAAATACTTGTAATATTAGGGATGTTCGGGATATCTCGTACACCTAGTAGGACGCCAATGCCATATCCCAGATATGGTCTTACATGGGATCACATATCGGTGCCGATCCATGCCCCAGACATGGTCTTACACTGGCACTCATCTCGAGCCGATGCCATGTCCCAACATGGTCTTACACTAGCTCATACTCATCTCGGTGTCGATGCCATGTCCCAGACATGGTCTTACACTGACACAACTTAAGGCCAATGCCATGTCCCAAACATGGTCTTACACTGGCACACTCACTGCCATGGTCCAACCATGGCCTTTTCTGTCAATTCATCACGAGTCGTAGTACGAATGTACTTGACCCTGCATTTCTCACGATTGATCCTTCAATCCAATCTCGTACTTGCATAAAGTCATGATTAGATAACAAACATATATAAAATAATACATCATCTCAATTCAAATTTAATAATCGTTCACTATAGACTAACCATATGAACTTACCTCGACGCGAATCGGTCATTTTGATTGACATTTCCCCGTACTTGGTCCAAATCTCGATTTCTTTTATCTAAAATGTCACATTTCACTTAATTATCACTCACATTACTCATTTTAATACAAAAATCATACTACGGAAAATTTACAATTTTGCCCCTAAACTTTCTCATAATTACGATTTTGCCCCTAGGCTCATAATATGATTTTTATTCAATTTCTATAAAGTTCAAGGTCAGCCGAACCTTTTTCTATTCCAAAGCAACCTCAAATTCTTATTATTTCACACTTTTTGGAGCATTTACAACTTTTACTAATTAACCCGTTTTAACCATTTTCAACGAAAATCACTTAGCAAAAATCGTTCTCCTAACCTCGTGCACCCTTATTCTACCATTAAACATCAAAATGCACAAATATCTAGCATGGGTCAATTTTTAATCTTCATTTTTCATGCAAATAAATGGTAAAAATAGAAAGGTTAAGCTTCTAGGATCTCAAAAATACGAAGAACATTAAAAACGGGGCCCAAATGCACTTACAATTGAGCTTTGAAAACGCTTGAAACCCTAGCCATGGCTTCTTGAAAATTTTGGCAGCATGGAGAAGAGAATGAGCAGATTTTTGGGTTTCAATTTTGTCTTTTATGCCTTAAAACACCCAAATGACAAAAATGTCATTTTTACTAAACCTTCAATTTTTACCCTTCCATGACTAGTTTTGTCCATAACAAAATATGATGGTCTATTTGCCATTTAAAGACCTCTAGTTTAAACCCCCATTTAAAACAAGTACTTATGTTCTAGAACTCATATTTTGCAATTAATGCAATTTAATCCCAATAATAAAATTGGGCACTTTATCGATAAAAATTACTTAACAAAATTTGCACACCATCACCCAAACATATCATAGACTCTAAAACAATCATAAATTAAATATTTTTACTTTGGGTTTGTGGTCTCGAAACCACTGTTCCGACTAGGCCCTATTTTGGGCTGTTACACACCAGACTGGGATTTGCCATTTGAATTGATGTGTGACGCAAGTGACTTCGTGATCAGAGCTGTCATGGGTCAGCGAAGGAACAAAGTTTTTCATCCCATCTACTATGCGAGTCGGACTTTGACAGGAGCTCAACTGAATTACACGATAACAGAAAAAGAGTTACTTGCTATTGTGTTTGTTTTTGACAAGTTTCGATCATATCTTGTAGGTACCAAAGTGACTGTCTATACAGACCACTCGGCAATTAAGTATTTACTTGCCAGGAAGGACACTAAGTCGAGACTAATCCAGTGGGTACTTCTACTTCAAGAGTTCAATCTAGAAATTCAAGATCAAAAGGGAGTAGAAAATCAAGTAGCAGATCACTTGTCCAGATTGTAGCCACAAGAAGGGAATTCTCCACTTATACCAATTCAGGAGACATTTCCAGATGAACACATACTGAAGGTAAATCATGTCCATAATACCCCTTGGTTTGCTGATATTGCTAACTATTTAGCTTGTGGTTTGATGCCGATTGATAAGACATATCATCAAAAGAAAAATTTTCTTCACGATGTGAAGTACTATTTCTGGGAAGAACTATATTTGTTTAAAAAGTGTGCAGATGAAATGATCAGGAGATGCGTGGCAGAAGATGAAGTACATAAGATTTTATACCACTGTCACTCAGCTCCAAGTGGGGGACACTTTGGAGGAACACGCACTGCGGCCAAAGTATTGCCAGCCGGATTCTTTTGGCCAACACTATTTAAAGATGCATATGCTTACGTAAAGAGTTGTGATCGATGTCAAAGGGTAGGAAATGTCACCAATAGAAACGAGATGCCTTGAACAAACATCATTGAGGTAGAATTGTTCGATGTTTGGGGTATTGACTTTCTCAGTCCTTTCCCTCTATCTTTTGGTTACAAGTACATCTTGGTAGCTGTAGACTACGTGTCTAAGTGGATTGTGGCTGAAGCATATCCGACAAACGATGCTAAGGTTGTGATGAGGTTTTTACAGACGCATGTGTTCACAAGGTTTTGAACCCCAAGAGCTATCATCAGTGATGAAGGGTCCCATTTTGTGAACAAGTGGTTGAAATGGTTACTTGACAAACACGGAGTGAAGCACAAGGTTGCCATAGCTTACCATCCGCAGACAAATGGTTAAGCTGAACTTGCAAACAAAGAGATCAAAGGCATACTTGAGAAGGTAGTTTGGCCGAACCGACGAGATTGGTCTAGAAGACTGGATGATGCTTTATGGGCCTACAGGACAGCATAGAAGACACCTTTAGGGATGTCACCCTATAGGTTGGTCTTTGGGAAAGCCTGTCATCTGCCTTTGGAGTTAGAGCACAAAGCTTACTGGGCTCTACAACGACTCAACTTGGATCTTAAAATTGCTAAAGAGAAACAGATGCTTCAACTTAACGAGTTAGAAGAATTCCGAATGTCTTCATACGAGAATGCCAAATTACTTAAGGAGAGACTCAAGAAATGGCATGACAAGCACATTCGAGTTCGAGAATTTGAAGCAGGTCAGCAAGTCTTGTTATTCAATTCCAGATTAAGGTTCTTTCCAGGTAAGTTAAAATCACGTTGGTCCAGTCCATTTATGATTCATCGAGTCTATCCATACGGAGTTGTTGAACTTCAAGGTAAGGGAGGTAATTTTCGAGTTAATGTTCAACGCTTGAAACATTACTGGGGAGATAAAATTGAACGGGATCAAATCTCGTTCATTTTATCAAATGATTAAATTTTCTTGTTTTCTTTTTAAATAAATGATTTAGGATGTATTTTTGGGATTAGTATGTTTAAATAAATTCTATCTAGGAGATTGGAACTTAAGCGGGACCGCTTGTGACCCCTCTAATCATTCTTGGGAATTGATTTTGACATAATTTTCCGAGAAATTATTCCCTAAATGGCAAAATAAATTTTTAAATTTTCAAATAAAAGGGTCAATTTTGATCCAAGTTTTAAAATTGCAACTCAATTTCAAATTTTCATTAAGTCTAGGGACTTAATTGAACTATTTTTAAAATTTGGTTGTTCTTTTTGTAAATAATAAAAATTAGGTACCTTTTTTTGTAAATATTTTCAAAAGGCATCTAGAATAAATTTTTTTAATTTTATAAAATATATATATATGATAATCTTTGATATATAATTATATCTATTATAATATATATTTAGTATTATCAACTTTGCATAAAATTACGATTAGTATCATATTTTATTTTAATAAATTAATAGAAATTAATGATTTAATATGTATTTAATTAATTATTAATTGTTGTTAACTTTGAGTAAAATTAGAATTAGATTTTTTTTAATTGTTAAATTGTTCTAAGAATTCTACTCTAATTCCTACTCCTCTCACTATAAAATCCACCCATCTATGCTTACTTTTTTCATTCATACATCATTCCTTCCAAACACCAAAATCCGTAAGTGCGGCAGCCTCCTAGCCAACTCTGCCTAGCTACCTAGCAGCCATTCGGCCAGCAGCCTAGTGATAATGTAACACCTCTTACCCGGGTTCTACGCCGGAACCGGGCCCGAGGCTTCACCGTAATAAAATCTCATGATCACCACTTAGGATCATCGTGATTACTCTCTTAAGTCACCTCAACAACCTCATTCTCGACCTACGAGGCCTCGCTCATACCCTTAAGAGCTCTCGAGACTATATCGGAACTTTTTCGAATCTTAAAAATTTTCTCTTTTATACAGGGCTCACACGCCCGTGTAGAATGAGACACGCCCGTGTGTAGACACACACGCCCATGCCTTCAACTCGTGTCTGAAAACCTAAGCATTCTGCCAATGCCACACAGCTAAGGCACACGCCCGTGACTCCCAAACGTGGTGAACACTGACTTTACCCACACGGCCTCAAAGCTTAGTCACACACCCGTGTGATTAGCCCGTGGTCTATCCTGACTTAAAAGGATCAACTTGCAGGGGACACACGGCCAAGTCACACGCGCGTGGGTTGACCGTGTGTCACACATGGTCTTGACACACGCCCGTGTGTCTATCCACATGGACAAGAACAAAGCTATATGCTAAGCTCTTCTCACCCCTACAACATACCCAACATGCACTCATCAAACACATCCATAATTAACTTAAAAGAAATCACAATTTCACATGGATAACTACATCTTTTTCACATAAAATAACAGCCAACAACTATCGCATTATGCAAAATAGATTATTCAACTATAGGCTAACGCATCCTAGCCATTTACAACAAAATTCCCTAACTTGTCTAGCCCCTATACATGCAATGACTCATAAGAACTTGAAACATCATACCAAGCGTCTATTCGATAGTGTGAAAACATCTCCAACGGCCTCCAACCCGAGCTAGATAAAATATCCTATAAGAGATGGGAAAAGGAAAGGAGTAAGCAATAAAGCTTAGTAAGTTCATCTGCATAAACTAACAAATACTGATATTCATTGAATAAAGATAACCACAAGTATTATACCGAGTTTTTCCTTTAACTTATGGCTACTTACTCAACCCCTCTTGAAGTTTACTCATTCTATCTCTTACCATATTCTTACTATGCCACAAGCCACTTGCTCATTTAATTAGTACAAAATCATGCACTAATCACCACAAGATCATATATAAAGCAACACATCAAGCATTTTCAATAAGACACTCATACTACAAATCTCTCGGTGGTTACGTACTTAGCCCATCATTGAATCTCTTATAGGGTGGTATCGCACTCAGCCCACCATTCATTAATACTTATGGTGATTTCGCACTTAGCTCACCAATCATTTATAAGAGATGGTATCACACACAGCCCATCGATTACTAATTAATCAGGTGGTAACGCACATAGCCCATCGATAATAATATAGTTGATGGTATCGCACACAGCCCATCAATTAATGATTAATCCGGTGGTAACGCACACATCTCACCGTGAATAACATAGTGATGGTATCGCACACAACCCATCACTAACCATCAATAAGATGATATCGCACTTAGCTCACCGTTATTATATGTTCATGGATAATTATCCACATGAAATTCTCTATTTTTAAACGTTCACCCAGGAACATCCTCACACACTACTATACTTACTTAACCTTCTACGATACTCGTTTGCATTCACACAATGCATTAATAAATCTACCTCATGCAATTAATGTACATTAGTTACACATAACCCACTAGGGTTCATTATATATTGAATTCATATCCATTCAATTCTAAAACACACTTGTGCTCCTCATGGTACAACCACGTACGTTCTCACCTTCAACTTACCCGTCGAATCACTCAAATTGTTAAATGACTCTCTTGAGTCTCATACACATTGTGCCGCCTTGACATCATACCCCAATGGGGTCTCACTTGCATTAACATGTCAATGCCATGTCCAAGACATGGTCTTATACGAATTCTTACACCGAGGTCATATTCCAATCTGGTCTCGCACGGAACCTTAATTATCATCATTTCTTACTATTTACATCTCTTACTATTCTTAGATTCAATTCACTTAACAACTTATCAACAAGTACTTAATACATTCATTGTGTAATTATACATTTCACACAACATTGGAATATTTAAAATAACTCATACATATTTACTACACCTGCACATGAACTTACCTCGATACCGAAAGGGCCAAAAAGGGACTTTGGCCCACCTTTCTCTTTTCACCCGTTCTAGGTCCGAAACTCGATTTCTTTGATCTAGAACAATGGAATTTACTGATTTAATCTCTTATAAATCATAAAACATTATAATCTACACTTTAGGCAAAAATGACTATTTTGCCCCTACACTTTGGCAAAATTATGTTTTTGCCCCTAGGCTCGTAAATGAATTTTTATCACATTTTCTTGTTAAACAAGCCTAGCTGAACATTAAATACTCTTACAACTATTCTCAATTCCATCAATTTCATGCTTAAATGAACAAATTACAACTTTTGCATTTTAGTCCCAATTAGGTGTTTCCATGACAACACCTTTCACAAAAAGTTGTTTCTCATCATCCTATCATTCATTTTCTTTCATAAAAACACATCAAACAACATAAACTCTCGCATGGAAAGTCCCTAGACTTTCAACCATATTGCAAACTAGTCCCCTCTTTAGAAAGCTTAAGCTTTGGGGACTCCAAAAGTACAATTTTTATCAAGAAAAATCATCAAAATCACTTACTAGAGAGGAGAATTGCTTGCTAAAATTTTAAGCTTCAAAGACCCCCTTTTTGCTGCTCATTTTTGGTGGAGAGAAGATGGAGAAAAGATGATAGCTTTCTTTTCTTTATGTTTCCCCTTATTTTATTCCTTTAGTCAACTAATGTCACCAACCCTTGTCAAATTTTAAATTTCTTGTCCCCTTGACCGTCCATCACTTATAGGAAGGCATAATTGCACTTTAAAGACCTCCAATTCACATTCTATAGCTATTTGGCACTTCTAGAAAATAAAATAGAACTTTTGCACTTAATGCGATTTAGTCCTTTTTCGCAATTAAGCCCTCAATCGCTAAAATTAAAGCACCAAAATTCTCATGCCTCTATATAAACATTTAATAACACATAAAATAATATCAAAATATTTTTCTTCAACCTCGAATTAGTGGTCCCGGGACCAGTGTTCTGACTAGCCCTTAAATCGAGCTGTTACAATTCTCCCCCATTAGGGATTTTCGTCCCCGAAAATCTTACCAGGAGGAGTTGTTACTAACATTCTTAAAACGTTTCCATCTACTCTTCAAAGTCACGAGTCTACTTATCCTCAAGTTTTTCCTGCCAAAAACTCTTAAGTTGTGATACACAAGGTCGAGGTGTAACCTAAGACCTAGTTTATTCTTCCTCTAAAGCATATACTCAGAAATTCACCAATTTGGAACTCTGCACATGTTTAAATGATCATTCGAATCTTTAATGGTTGATTCATTACAATTCGAATGACATCCCCCCTCTTTAGGAATCTTGTCAAACTAATAAAAGCATTCAACGACTGTAATGGTCCTGACTGGTACACTCTGAAAACTTAGCTTTTAGTGGTTAACTACTTCTGACCATAACTCCATCATATCGTGAAATATACTCTACTGTCAAAACATTTATCCAAATAACTGTACTTCCTTATTCTTGCTTTATTAGATATGCTACTACTAAATCTCATACTAAAACTTCTACATAAGTTCTCGATTCATCATCATTCAAATTCTATCTCGAGGAAACATCAACAACGGAAATCTTATCCAACTTGCATTTTATCACCTTAAATAAACTCATTCAAAGTTTATTTAAAACACCATTTGCTATCTCACTTCTAAACCCTTTTTGTTCTGAAAAGAAAACTCTCTCTAGTCATTAACCTCGCTGAAACTAGGATATTACCAACTAAGATCAACCGAGTAACTAATTCGCATTATTTAACATGGATATTTCATTCAGACATTTGTAGTATGTCTACTACCTGAGTAGTATCACAATAACTATAACCACCATTGTAATAATTCAAGTCGTTTCCACTATTTCATCTTCAAAATCTTTTGCAGCATAAGATACCCTCACTTATTAAAATTCAGAAAATTACACA
Organism: Gossypium sturtianum; assembly: GCA_025698515.1. Lineage (NCBI taxonomy): Eukaryota > Viridiplantae > Streptophyta > Magnoliopsida > Malvales > Malvaceae > Gossypium > Gossypium sturtianum. The sequence continues at coordinate 88,595,607 of CM046955.1, forward strand.
TCGATCTTTCCATGGATCAATACATAATATCTAACTCACAACACAGACACAAAAGTGATCGTCTCTGGATCACCAACCTGTCAACTCTTTCTCTCGATTCAGACTGATCTCAGTACTAGAACTTTCAAATAAATAGTTCTTTCAATAGCTTTCAACTCAACCACCACAGTTTGAACATTTCGATGAGCATATATTTATATCGTGCACCCTACCCACGTACACACAGAATTTCATTCTCTTTACTGACTCATGCGTGAATATACACAGAACTTGAATCATATCTCAGTACATTAATCTACTCTTTTCTCCATACTGAGAACATATTTCTAGTACACTCTCATCTGAGTTTCTCTTGCTGTGCTAATCTAAGACCTTTACAATCGTCATATCTCACGATAGCGGGGACATCTCGATCAAATTCATTAACTCTATTCTACTTACCCAAAACCCATCGCACAACATGAAACTTGTGATTTCATTTCTTGTACTAGAATTATCACTTTTCTTTGATCAAATCAAAAGCGTAATCATAATAAATATGAATATCACAACTCAAAGAACACACCCTTTATAAATAACCATGATCAACTGAAATATAAAAGAAATCTCACAGAAGTTTCAAAGAAGAAACTTCCTCCTCAAAGTAATTCCGAATAGGATTACAAGGAGGTAAAGGAATGTCGATTTCAATTTTCTAAATCGACAACCGCTTTGTCTGATTTTTACTATCGCCTAACATTCTCACACAATCACGCTTTATGAAAAGAACAACTACATCACCCACGAAGGCAACAGATTTTTATACCTAATACCCAAGGAGATTATTATAATCTATCCATGGCATCCACTAACCATGCACAAACTACAGGTTTCGAGTCAACTTACTCAAACTTGCCATTTATTTAGCACATACCGTGCCATACATCGTACTGGTTTCTTTTTTACTCATTCACGATTACCTGTATTCACCCATTCACATGGCTTTAGTACAATTCTCATTTCTACCTCTAGACTCATCCATCTGTCCCTTTAATCACTAGGGATAATCAAATACGCATATTCATCATCATTCATATAGGTACGAAACCAATGTCACATCCCCGAGGTGGTTTTATACAGGACCTTATCTTTTTCATATCCTAATGATAACCTTTTTATTATAGTCCCCTAGGACTTCAACCTCATGTTCAACAACAATTACTCTATTTACTAAGGTATCATGTATCAACGTGATACAAAGCATTCTCAATTATGCTAACATAATTATTGCATTAATCGAATGCAAACTTACTCAACTTAACTCTCATAACATCTCATCATAATTCAACAGTGGTAAGGGGTAAGGTCGTAGCGTCCCATAACTTGACTCTCATGACCATATACATATGATTTAACATTCATCATCAATGAAATATCATCATAGTCATGCAACTCACTCCAAGTGAGTTTTCACTTTTTTTTTCATGCCACAATTGTTTCTATCACTCATACTTTCGAATAGTGACTTTACTTACTCAAGTTCCACATTAATATCTACTTGAGTATTCAACATTCGATTCTACTTCCTCTTACTATTGTGTATCAATCTAGAGAATGTCTTACGGGTTTTGAGTATGCCGTTTACTTGATTGTCATAGCCCAACTATGGTCTTACTCGTATCACCTATCATAGCCCAACTATTTCTTTACATGTCATCACGATGCCATAACCTTGCCATGGTCTTACACGAAATCTCATATCAGTACCAATGCCATACCCCTGGTACGGTCTTACATAGAACTCATGTCGTTGCCGATGCCATATCCCAGATATGGTCTTACACGGGATCACTATTTGTCACCAATGCCATGTCCCAGACATGGTCTTATATGGGATCACATGTATCGCCATGGTCCAACCATGGTCTTATTCATCATTTTATCATTGAACGACCGTACTCATCCCTGCATTCTACTTAGTCAAACTTCCCAGTTTAACTCTCACACCATAATACTCGTAGTTTCATACAGAGTCACGAAATAAAACATTATACATCATCCATTTTAATAGTCGCACATGAGATTCAACTATGTGGACATACTGATCATACATCGCTCAAACAATCATACATACACATATACCCCATTCTCTGGATAAATTTAGTCACTATATGCACCTAACCTAATAGGTTGAGTATATAACACCTGTGCACATCCCGCCAATACAGATAAGCTTACCACTTTATAACTCTTATTTCATTCATTTTCACACACATGTCATATACTTCTATTCATACCTCTTTGAATCTCATCAGTTCATGAGAGCATTTCAATTACCTCATTATCACTTACAACATTATTGAATTTAGCTCGGTTGGGAACCATCCCTGTCTTAACAAAACAATTTCGTTAGAGCCGGGAAATATCACACTATCACAGTCCACCTATGGCATGTATAGCTAGACTCTTACTCACGCTAGGTTAGTCCGAGAACCGACTAAACCATGCTCTGATACCACTAAATGTAACACCCCTTATCTGGGTTCTACGCCGGAACCGGGCCCGAGGCGTCACCGTAATAAAATCTCATGATCACCACTTATGTAACACCCCAAACCCAGCCTAGAAGTTAGGCCCGAATCTGGTGTATCACATGGAAGTAAAAAAAAAACCATCTTTGCGATTATTAAAAACTTGCTTGAGAAATACAACCTCTTTGTTAAAACCAAAAACACTTAAGCAATTGTAAACTACTTGATAACGTAATAATCTTTTAAAAAAAAACCTTTTTAGTAGCGAAAGCATATTTGAAATGAACAAAATAAAAATGTGATGTTTAGAAATAGAGTTGCAGAAGCATTTTGAAATCGTTGCGGAAACGTAGATAAAATACAAGTATTTTTGAGAGATCGTTTGATGAGTCGAAAATCGAGGTAGTGAGCTTTAAAACCGTGGCTTTTGAAAATGTCGTAGATAATTTTGAAAGAGAATCTGAATTAAATCATTTGTAAAAAAGTTTGCTATAAAATCCATTTATTAATAAATTTTGGAAACCATTATTTATATTTTTAGAAAATTCCCTTTTTAAACAATTTAAGCAAAATAATAAGAATATCTACCATAAAGAAAATAATAAAATACTCCAGAGGCCTTATTACAACATAAAAACCCAAAATAGTAAAGTGAACGAAAATAAAAATCTAAAGTTCAAAATAAAACACCATTTCTGAAGTATGGCTTCCACCGAGTCATCCATGGCCCAAGTCCACATCACTGAGCATTACCTACAAGGGTTAAGAAAAAGGGGGGTGAGTTACAAGAACTCAGTGTATAATCCCCTTACCGTAGTCCACTGGGCCTGAAACACATTTAGCAATATTTTGGGCCTAAGCCCCTTTTTACATAATAATGTATCAAATAATTCATATGAATAAAATGCAATCCCAAACCAACCTAATAATCCATCCGCTACACACCATCCGTACCATCCATCACACTTGTGGGGATCTTTTGTCAACCCACCCCGCCAACACACCAATCGTAGGCATTTAGCCATTTATATCAAATTCGAATTGTGGACAAGCCACCAGAATAACGAGAATATACGTGGCATAGCCACTGAAAAATGTGACAGAGTCACTGCAATATGTGGCAGAGCCACCAAATTTCACTTCCCCGATCATCAATATCCCAATCACATACAACTTATGTAAATGCAACATACATCGTAAATCATGATATTTACAATATAACCATGATAATTAATAACTCAGAGATTTATTACAAACAATTTGGCCCATTAACACTTTAAAAAATCGGCCCATTAGGGCATTATATCAAATCGGCCCATTAAGCCATATATCAGATCGGCCCATTTAGCAATATATCAGATCGGCCCATTAAGCAATATATCAAATCGGCCCATTATGGCTATATATCAAATCAGCCCGTTAAGGAAATATAACAAATTAGCCTGTTAAGGCAATATAACAATTCGGCCCTTTAGGGGTATTTTCGTAATTCAGCCCATAGGGGCATTTTTGTAAGTCGGTAATTTTACCCACTAAGGGTAATTCGGTAATTTTATCCACTAAGGGTAATTCGGTAATCTTGCAACCCAGGGGTATTTCAGTATTTTACCCTCCAAGGGTATTTTGGTAATTTCGCAACCTAGACTTAACTACTAATGTGGGGCATAAAAATCGAAATTGTCATCTGCGTCGTACTGACTAAATTGACTATAACTCAAGTTAGGAATATCGAAATCTAAATCCGTAAATTTTCCTTGAAACAAGGCTCATATATCTTCTTACTAAAATTTTTCCAAAATTTTGGCTTAACCATTTAGTACAGTTTATTCCTTAAAGTTTCCCTTGTTTCACTGTCCAACGATTCTGACCTCTCTTAATTGAAATTCAAATATCTCACTGTACAATTTTCATATGTTGCTCCCACTTGTTTCTATTGAAAATAGGCTAACTAAGGAATCCATACATATAACTTATAACTCATAATTCCATTTGTACAATTTTAAATGATTTTTCCAAGACAGAACAGAGAACCGCAAAGTCGATCAGAACCATTCTCACTAAAATTAAGATATCACAGAATATAAAATTTCTCTTCCTCCTCTATTCCTTTTATATAAAAATAGACACAGTAAGCTTTATTTCGATATCTTTTTCACTTTCTAACTCCCTTTATCCTATTTTTTGTGATTTTTCAAAATCACGTCACTGCTGCTGACCAAACTGTTTCATTGCAAAAATATGGTTACCACTACGAATATACGCACACCCGAGTGGTCACGGATGTCGGTTTCTAGTTTTCTTCGGTATTTCGACCGAATCATAGAACATATCATACAAACATTCAGAGATGTAAGAGATTACACACCATTTCAAACATGTATTCAGAAGGGTACGGGATTACACACCTGATAAGGATTCCCTAAAGAACCACTCTTCGTTGCCCCCTAAAAATAAAATCGATCAAAAATTAGCCTCGATTTCTTAAAAGTTCCAAAAGTCCAAAAGTACTCACTCACAAGAGTCACTTACCACAATCGCGATCTTCCCTACTAGATTCTAAAATCTGGTCTTGCACCTTGGCTATTGCAACGAGTCCCAATCAACTTTCGAAACCAAGGCTAAGAGAAAGATAAGTAGCAATAAAGGATGGCTTGATTCGGCCTTCATCAAAAGAGAATAAGAGGAGTTTAAAATAGCAACAAGTGGCTAGATTCGGCTTAGCCAAGGGATGAGAGTTTTGGCTTAGCCAAGTCAAGAGAAGAAAGAACAAACAACATGAATAAGAAGAAAGAACCTTTACCTTAATAATAGGGATAAACCGAAATGAAGAACACGGTTTGGCACTAGTAGCAAGACAACAAAGAAGGATCGGTAGTTTCGGTTTTCAAGAGAAGATGAGTGAAAATAATTGGTCACAAAGGCTAGGTGTTTTCGGCAAGATAAGAAAGAAAAGAGAAAATGCCCACTATTGTCTTGAAGTTGCGACAATGAGAGGAGAAGTTGGAAGAATGAACTCAAGGGATGCCAAAAGGAATTAGGCCTAACCAACACCAAAACTATCAAAATGCTCCCATCAAAATTCGGCTACCCTCTCCCTTTCCCAAACCATTATCATCTTTACCAAAAGATGAACATAGACCAAATAAAACCTTCCCAAAACATTCCCCACGAAAAATGCCAACATGTTCCCTATTCCTTCCCTTTTCTTTTACTCCTTTCCATCCACTCTTCCTTACCATATTTCCTTAGCCACCTTGCCAAAATTAAAAAGTCCAACTTACCTTATTTACAAGCTTGGCCGACACCTAGGGAAAGAGTACAAAAAAAGAGTCAAAATTTTGCACTTAATGGGATTTGAACCTCCTCCCTCAAAGTCCTTCATGTGGCGCCATAACCTCTTTACCATATGCTCAATTATGCAGGCAAATTGCTATCTTATTTCCATAAGCCTTGATGCCACTTACTATCTCTCCTTAAAGTGCTAAAACACAAAATTTTACTAAAGCCCAACTTGAACCCGGAACATCATAGAACCCCGTAACTTTCTAAAATCACCTTCCTAATAAGTCCAACTTGAAATAATGCCGTTCTCTTATTCTCAAAAATTTTTAAAACGCTTCTACGCTCAAGGCCCAATGGGCCCAATAGGTCTAATTCTACTAGGCCCAATTTTGGGATGTTACAACTTAGGATCATCGTGACTACTCTCTTAAGTCACCTTAACAACCTCATTCTCGACCTACGAGGCCTCACTTATACCCTTAAGAGCTCTGGAGACTATATCGGAACTTTTTCGAATCTTAAAAATTTTCTCTTTTATACAGGGCTCACACGCCCGTGTAGAATGAGACACGCCCGTGTGTAGACACACACGCCCATGCCTTCAACTCATGTCTGAAAACCCAAGCATTCTGCCAATGCCACACAGCTAAGGCACACGCCCGTGCCTCCCAACTGTGGTGAACACTGACTTTACCCACACGGCCTCAAAGCTTAGCCACACGCCCGTGTGACTAGCCCGTGGTCTATCCTGGCTTAAAAGGATCAACTTGCAGGGGACACATGGCCAAGTCACACGCCCGTGGGTTGACCGTGTGTCACACATGGTCTAGACACACGCCCGTGTGTCTATCCACATGGACAAGAACAAAGCTATATGCTAAGCTCTTCTCACCCCTACAACATACCCAACATGCACTCATCAAACACATCCATAATTAACTTAAAAGAAATCACAATTTCACATGGATAACTACATCTTTTTCATATAAAATAACAGCCAACAACTATCGCATTATACAAAATAGTTTATTCAACTATAGGATAACGTACCCTAGCCATTTACAACAAAATTCCCTAACTTGTCTAGCCCCTATACATGGCATGACTCATAAGAACTTGAAACATCATACCAAGCGTCTATCCGATAGTGTGAAAACATCTCCGACAGCCTCCAACCCGAGATAGATAAAATATCCTATAAGAGATGGGAAAAGGAAAGGAGTAAGCAATAAAGCTTAGTAAGTTCATTTGCATAAACTAACAAATACTGATATTCATTGAATAAAGATGACCACAAGTATTATACCGAGTTTTTCCTTTAACTTATGGCTACTTACTCAACCCCTCTTGAAGTTTACTCATTCTATCTCTTCCCACATTCTTACTATGCCACAAGCCAATTGCTCGTTTAATTAGTACAAAATCATACACTGATCACCACAAGATCATATATAAAGCAACACATCAAGCATTTCCAATAAGACACTCATACTACAAATCTCTCGATGGTTACGCACTTAGCCCATTATTGAATCTCTTAGAGGATGGTATCGCACTCAGCCCACCATTCATTAATACTTATGGTGATTTCGCACTTAGCTCACCAATCATTTATAAGCGATGGTATCGCATTACACCCCATCGATTACTAATTAATCGTGTGGTAACGCACACAAATTTACGGATAATAATATAGTTGATGGTATCGCATTACGACCCATCAATTAATGATTAATCCGGTGTAACGCATACCTGACTCATCAGAAAAACATAGTGATGGTATCGCATTACCCCATCACTAACCATCAATAAGATGATATCACACTTAGCTCACCGTTATTATACGCTCATGGATAATTATCCACATGAAATTCTCTATTTTTAAACGTTCACCCAGGAACATCCTCACACACTACTATACTTACTTAACCTTCTACGATACTCGTTTGCATTCACACAATGCATTAATAAATCTACCTCATGCAATTAAAGTGCATTAGTCACACATAACCCACTAGGGTTCATTATATACTGAATTCATATCCATTCAATTCTAACACACACTTGTGCTCCTCATGGTACAACCACGTACGTTCTCACCTTCAACTTACCCGTCGAATCACTCAAATTGTTAAATGACTCTCTTAAGTCTCATACACATTGTGCCGCCTTGACATCATACCCCAATGGGGTCTCACTTGCATTAACATGTAAATGCCATGTCCAAGACATGGTCTTATACGAATTCTTACACCGAGGTCATATTCCAATCTGGTCTCACACGGAACCTTAACTATCATCATTTTTTACTATTTACATCTCTTACTATTCTTAGATTCGATTCACTTAACAACTTATTAACAAGTACTTAATACATTCATTGCGTAATTATACATTTCACACAACATTGGAATATTTAAAATAACTCATACGTATTAACTACACCTGCACATGAACTTACCTCGATGCCGAAAGGGCCAAAAAGGGACTTTTGCCCACCTTTCTCTTTTCACCCGTTCTAGGTTTGAAACTCGATTTCTTTGATCTAGAACAATGGAATTCACTGATTTAATCTCTTATAAATCATAAAACATTATAATCTACACTTTAGGCAAAAATGACTATTTTGCCCCTACACTTTGGCAAAATTATATTTTTGCCCCTAGGCTCGTAAATGAATTTTTATCACATTTTCTTGTTAAACAACCCTAGATGAACATTAAATCCTCTTACAACTATTCTTAATTCCATCAATTTCATGCTTAAATGAACAAATTACAACTTTTGCATTTTAGTCCTAATTAGGTGTTTCCATGACAACACCTTTCACAAAAGTTATTTCTCATCATCCTATCATTCATTTTCTTTCATAAAAACTCATCAAACAACATAAACTCTCTCATGGCAAGTCCCTAGACTTTCAACCATATTGTAAACTAGTCCCCTCTTTAGAAACCTTAAGCTTTGGGGACTCCAAAAGTACAATTTTTATCAAGAAAAATCATCAAAATCACTTACTAGAGAGGAGAATTGCATACTGAAATTTTAAGCTTCAAAAACCCCCTTGTTGCTGCTCATTTTCGGTGGAGAGAAGATGGAGAAAAGATGATAGCTTTCTTTTCTTTATGTTTCCCCTTATTTTATTCCTTTGGTCAACTAATGTCACCAACCCTTGTCAAATTTTAAATTTCTTGTCCCCTTGACCGTCCATCACTTATAGGAAGGCATAATTGCACTTTAAATACCTCCAATTCACGTTCTATAGCTATTTGGCACTTCTAGCAAATAAAATAGAACTTTCGCACTTTATGCGATTTAGTCCTTTTTCGCAATTAAGCCCTCAATCGCTAAAATTAAAGCACCAAAATTCTCATGCCTCTATATAAACATTTAATAACACATAAAATAATATCAAAATATTTTTCTTCAACCTCGAATTAGTGGTCCCGAGACCACTGTTCTGAGTAGCCCTTAAATCGAGCTGTTCTAGATAAACCGAAATAGTAACATATTTTAATCCCACATCTAGCATACTTTTGGATGATTTATCCCTTGATTTATGTAAAAAGGTGCTCTTAATCCTTTCTTTTCATGTCTTATACTTAGGAAAGCACCCAAAAATAAAAAGAACGAGAAACGGGCTCAAAACGGTCCAAAATGGGCCAAAGAAGAAATCGACACGGCCTGGACTAAAGCCCACACGGCCGTGCCTCCTCAAATATACTAGAACATGGACTGATGTCGATCTACATGACTGTGCCTCACTAACGGAGTCCAACACGGCCTGGCCACGATTCACACGGGCGTGTGCCATGGCCGTGCCCCTGCCGTGGAGGAGAGTAATTTCACTCGGAAAAGGATACTTAGGGGCAAAGAAACACATTCCAAAAGCCTATAAATACACCCTAAGTATAACCTAAGACGGGGAGTCGACGGGCGGTCAGCTAGGCCAAGGAGCCGAGCCGAAAAGGTTAGATTTGTGGGAAACTCTCAAGGGATAGCCAGTTGATCCATCTCAAGAAGCCGGAATTCTACTCAAGACGGAGGATCTCCTCTTCAATTCCTTCAGGGGGTTTGAGGGATTTCTTATGTTTTGTTTTATCTTTTCTTCTAAGATGTTTTCTTTTACTATTATAAACTAAACCCTTCAGATACCTGAAGGGGGATGAAACCTAGATGAATCTTGTTATTATTTTCTGAACTATATGATAAATACTTGATTTGTTCTTAATTATGTGTGCTTAATTCTTGTGTTGATATTTCGCGGATATTAATTCAAGTTGAATGTGCTTAGGTGGTGGAGGAAAAGTCCCTGCTTAAGAGTAGATCTAGCATAATTAAGCGGAGTTGATCGCGTGCCTAGAGATAGGGTGACGAGATTTTGCCGGATTAAGGTGAAACCTAATATGGGAGTCCATAGATCGATTTACTGCTATTCTAGGGGGTTATTAATGGGAAAGAGATTTCAATTAATTAACCTAGGGTTAGACGTTATTCCCCTCGAGAGAGGGTTTAATATAAATTAGGGAGTCCTACGGATCAAGTCAAGTGAATAAATCGTCTGGTTCAGTGTTAGATAACAAGTGGAGTCTAGGTGGATTCTTCCTAAGGGTATCGTCTTAATCAAATGAGTTTTTCCCAAGTATTTCCCCAATTCATTCTTTTTGTCTTTGTCTCTTTAGCTTAGTCATTAGTTAATTTAGATTAATAAACAACTTCACTTATTTTAGGCTAAATAATATAAAGAAAGTTAGTATTAGTACTTTTAGTTCCTTTGGGTTCGACAATCCGATCTTGCCTAACAATAGGTGCACTTGCCTCAATCGTTGTCATAGTTAGTTGCCAGGTTCGATCATTATCTTTATAAATTTTAAAACTCTGACTTCACAGCGATCAAGTTTTTGGCGCCGTTGCCGGGGAACTAAAATATTAAGAAAGCTCTATTTTTATTACTTTAGCCATTATTTTTTATTTTCCGCAATTTACTTTTATTTTTAAGTTTAAATTTTAACTTTGCTAAATTTTTCTTTCTTTCTTTTCCTAGCAGGTACCTCTAGTTTATTACTAGAAGGAACCCGAGAGGACCACTAGTATACGATAGTGATATTGAAGCTACCGCTCAGAAATCGCAGAGAAATTAGGCGAGTCCTAAATTACACGTAAGAAGAGCGAGAAGACAGATCCAATCCTACTCAAGGGATGGACGAAAATAATCCACCACCACAAGATGTGGCGAAAAATAATGCTCGCGTACTATGTATGATTATGCTAAACCTCATTTAACAGGAGCCGAATCTAGTATTGTTAGGCCTGCTATAGCCGCTAATAATTTTGAATTAAAGCCTAACACTATACAAATGATTCAACATTTTTTTCAATTTGATGGTTTGCAGGACGAATACCCAAACACTCATATAGCTAATTTTTTAGAGTTCTGTGATACCTTCAAAACAAATGGCATTTCTGATGATGCCATAAGGCTTCAGTTATTTCCCTTTTCATTAAGGAATAAAGCCAAGCAGTGGTTAAACTTTTTACCACGAGGGTCAATCACCACATGGGATCAAATGACCGAAAATTTTTTATTAAAATATTTCCCACCGGCCAAAACGGCCAAATTACGGAATGATATCTCTTCTTTTGTGCAGATGGATTTAGAGACATTATATGACGCATGGGAGAGATATAAGGATCTCTTAAGAAGGTGTCCGTACCATGGTTTACCCTTGTGGCTCCAAGTCTGAACTTTCTATAGCAGTGTAAACCCTCAACGAGGCAACTAATTGATCCAAACACGGTGGAACCTCGGACAATAAAACTCCCAAAGCGAAACTACGAGTTTATTGAAGAGATGTCACCGAATAACTATCGCTGGCAAGTTACAAGGACCAAACCAACAAAATCAGCGGAGTTTTCAACATAGATGCAAAGAACCATGCTATCAACACGGTAGAGATGATGAATAAAAAGCTTGATAGTTTGTGTTCTTCGTAGGTACATGCAAGAATGCAAAGGCGACGCAAGTGGAACCGTGTCGGATCCTGAGTACCCACCCTACCAACCGAGCACCGAGAGTGAACAGATGAACTATATAGGTAACAATTTCAGATCTAATAATAACTCATATAGTAATAATTATAACCCAGGTTGGAGGAACCACCCAAATTTTTCGTGGGGAGGTCAAGGAAATCAAGGAAATCAAAGACAACAACCTCCTAAAAATTTCCAAAATCAGCCCTATCCATAGGAGAAGAAGCCGAACCTTGAAGAGATGCTAACAATATTCATGGCATCCACAGAAAACCGTCTCCAAGACATTGAAACCACCCTTAAGACCCAACAAGCATCGATCAAAGGGATCGAGAGCCAAGTTGGAGAACTTACTAAGTCAGTTGGGGAAATTACTAAGTCAGTTGGGCAGCTTACTAAGATAGTTTCTGACATTCGATCAGAGATTTTTTCTAAAGAAATAGAAACAGTAAAGGCGAGTTACACTGAGAAGTGGAAAGGAGTTAGTCGAACCAAAGAAAAAAATACTACATGAAGATGACAAAGCAAAGGATGAGGGAGTTGAGGATGTAACTCCAGTGCGCAAAGAAAGTAAACCATCAATCCCATACCCAGCAAAGTTGAAGAAAGACCAATTAGATGCCCAATGCGGTAAATTTCTTGAACTTTTTAAACAAATACATATTAACTTACCCTTTGTTGAAGCCATTTCACAGATGTCGACTTATGCAAAATTCTTAAAAGAACTCCTAACGAATAAAAGGAAGCTTGAAGAAGTATCAACTGTGGAGCTTAATGAAGAATGTTCAGCCATCCTCCAAAACAAGTTACCAACCAAATTAAAAGACCCAGGAAGTTTTACTATTCCTAGTTTAATTGGTAGTTTAAATATTAAGAAAGCATTAGCTGATCTAGGTCCCAGTATTAATTTAATGCCTTATAAAATGTTTAAACAACTAGATCTAGGGGAACCAAAACCCACTAGGATGAGTATTCAATTAGCTGATAGATCGATTAAATATCCTAGAGGAGTTATCGAGGACGTTTTGGTAAAAATTGATAAATTTATTTTCCCTGTTGATTTTGTTGTGCTTGACATGGATGAGGATTTGAGGTTCCCTTTATTTTAGGGCACCCTTTTTTAGCTACTGCTAGGGCTGTTATCGATGTAGGTGACGGTAAACTTGCATTAAGAATAGGCGATGAGGAAATTATTTTTCAGATTTATGATGCCATGCGATATTCAAAAGAACAAGATGATTCCTGTTATTTTGTTGATACTACTAATCATATCATTCAAAACTCATTACAGGAAATTATACATGACGACACGATGGAACTGTGCCTGACTCAAGAAGAGGGGGAATAAGATGAAGTTGACAAGCTGAATCTGAATACATCTTCATCTAGACAAACGGAAAAAGAGAGCATTAAAGTCAATGATGAACTAAAACAAAAACCCTCTATTGATGAGCCGCCCAAATTAGAATTAAAACAGCTTGTTAAAACACTTAGAATATGCATTCCTCGGGGATAATTCTATGCTACCAAGAACTATCTCTTCGAATGGAACCCAAGGAAAAAGAGGAGTTGATACAGTACTAAGAGAACATAAAAGAGCCATAGCTTGGAAAATCTCTCGACATTAAGGGAATAAGCCCATCGCTTTGCACCCACAAAATTTTAATGGAAGAGGAATACAAGCCATGTGTGCAACCTCAAAGACGATTGAATCCCAACGTAAAAGAAGTTGTGAAAGCCGAGGTAATTAAACTTCTAGATGCTTTGGAATAATTTATCCTATTTCCGACAAAGAATTGGGTAAGTCCTGTGCGTGTTGTTCCAAAGAAAGGAGGCATGACCGTGGTAGCCAACGAGAAGAATGAACTAATTCCCACTAGAACAGCTTCTGTGTTGGAGAGTCCGTATTGACTACAGAAGTCGAACGACGCCACTAGAAAATATCATTTTCCTTTGCCCTTAATTGATCAAATGTTAGAAAGGTTATCCGGGCATATGTACTATTGCTTCCTAGATGCACTCTCCGGCTATTTCCAAATCCCAATAGCACCAAGATCAAGAGAAGACAACATTCACATGTCCATATGGTACGCTTGCTTATCGTAGAATGCCTTTTGGATTATGTAATGCTCCTCACACTTTCAAATGTTGCATGTTGGCAATCTTTGACTAACTTGTGGAAGACATTATGGAGGTATTTATGGACGATTTCTCGGTATTCGGTAATTCTTTCCATCTTTGCCTTAAAAACTTAAAACGAGTTCTAATGAGATGTGAGGAGACAAATCTTGTCTTAAATTGGGAAAATTTCCACTTTATGCTACAAGAGGGAATTGTATTAGGACATAAAATTTCTAGTAAAGGAATCGAGGTAGATAAAGCAAAGGTCGAAACCATAGAAAAATTACCTCCTCCTAGTTCAGTTAAGGCTATTAGAAGCTTTTTAGGACATGCATGATTTTATAGAAGATTTATTAAAGACTTTTCTAAAATAGCTAAGCCTCTAACAAAATTGCTAGAAAAAGATGTACCTTTTAATTTTAATCAGGAATGTTTAGATGCATTTAATATTCTTAAAGAGAAATTAATAAACGCCCCAATTATAATTGCCCCTGATTGGAGTCTTCCTTTTGCACTAATGTGCGATGCAAGTGATTTTGCAGTAGGTGCAGTTTTAGGACAGCGAAAAGACAACCATTTCCAGCCGATTTATCACGCCAGCAAGACATTAATAGCCGTACAATAAAATTATACTGCTACTGAAAAAGAATTACTAGCTGTAGTCTTTGCGTTTGATAAATTCAGACAATATTTAGTATTATCTAAAGTTGTCGTTTACACTGACCACTTTGCTCTTCGTTATCTTTTAACTAAACCTGATGCAAAACCACGACTCATAAGATGGTTTTTACTTTTACAGGAATTTGACCTGGAAATACAGGATAAGAAGGGAGTTGAAAACCTTGCAGAAGATCACCTCTCCAGGCTTGAGAACCCACATCTCGAAGAGCTCGACGAAAGTGAGATAAATGACTCATTCCCGAGGAACAACTCTTTTCTATAACTCGCTCCGAGGTACCATGGTTTGCGATATTGCTAATTATTTAGCCGCTAACGTCCTACCGAAAAAGCTAACACATCATCAAAAAAAGCGATTCTTTTCTGATGTGAAGAACTATTTCTGGGAGGACCCCTTTCTTTTCCGCATTTGTGCAGATCAAGTAATTCGAAGATGTGTTACAAAGACAGAAGCAAGCAAAATCCTACAACATTGCCATTCAGGACCTTCTGAGGACACTACAGGTGGCATTAAGACATCACATAAAATACTCGAACCAGGTTTTTATTGGCCCACTCTATTCAAAGATGCCAACATGTATGTCGCTTCATGTGATAAATGCCAAAGAACAGGTAATGTTTCTAAACGTGATGAAATGCCTCAAACATATATGCTATCTTATGAAATATTTGATGTATGGGGTATTGATTTTTTGGGTCCATTCCCTAGTTCATTCAGAAATAAGTACATCCTAGTAGCAGTTGATTACATGTCAAAATGGGTGGAAGTGAAGCTTTACCTACCAATGATGCCAGGCGATAGTTAAGTTTCTTAAGAAACTGCTTTTCTCGATTCTAACACCTAGAGCCATCATTAGTGATAGGGGTACTCATTTTTGTAATACTCAATTTGATAAGGTCTTAAAAAAATATGGAGTACACCATAGGATAGCTACCCCATATCACCCTCAAACCAGTGGGCAGGTAGAAGTAGCAAACTGAGAACTTATACGGATCTTAGAGAAAACAGTTGAATCCAACAGGAAAGATTAGGCAATAAAAGTAGACAATGCTTTATGGGCCTATAGAACAGCCTTTAAAACCCCTTTAGGAACATCCCCGTACAAACTTGTCTACGGGAAAAGTTGTCATCTACCATTTGAGTTAGAACATAAAGCTTATTGGGCTATAAAATTTTTGAATTACGATATTAAAACTGCAGGTGAGAAGAGAATGATGCAGATGAACGAGCTAGACGAATGGAGAGCTGATGACTACGAGAACTCAAAATTATACAAGGAGGCAGGAAAGAGAAGCCATGATGCTCGTCTAAAGAAATCGAGACAATTCAAAGTAGGGGACTTGGTCCTGCTATACAACTCGAGGCTTAAACTGTTCCCTAGGAAACTAAAATCAAGATGGTCAGGTCCATTCATGATCAAAACAATTTTTCCCTATGGCACAATCGAGGTAACTCATCCCACTCAAGGCACATTCAAGGTAAATGGTCACCAACTCAAAATCTATAATGGTGAAGATTTTAGGGATATGAGAGAGGAGCTTCAGCTCCGTGAACCTTCTTTTTAAAATGAAAATAGGGTAAGTCTAGCTTAAGACTTTAAACGAGCGCTTCTCGGGAGGCAACCCGAGCATTAACCATACTAACATTAGATTCTTAATTTTTAGCATTTAATCCCATACTAATTAATTCAATAAAGCGCAGGTTTCAGACCACACGGCCTTGCACACGGGCGTGCCCGTGGTCGTGTGGAAGCCATGGAATGAAACATGGGCGTACTTATAGCTGTGCTCGACAAAGGTGACTTTTATCCCCAAACACGGGCTACGATAATAGCCCCATGCCCGTGCTGAGCAACCGTGGACTATACTGACTTGCCAAACACGGGCTCAACACGTCCGTGCTTCACAACCGTGGACTATACTGACTTGCCAAACACGGGTTCAACACGCCCGTGCGTCACAACCGTGGACTATACTGACTTGAAGAACACGGATGTGTCACTGTAACCACGGCAGTGGCCAAGCACCTGATCGCGCCCAAAATTTGAAAATTGTGAAAAGCACGGGCTGAAAAGAATCGAGCACGGGCGTGTCCTTTGCCCGTGGCCGATCCCCTATATATAGAACATGACACTCATCTTCCCCAAATTTCATAACCCTAAACTGATTTCCCCCAAAATCCCCACCCCCACACGGCCATCACTCACAAAACTCACCCCCATTGCCTTCCACCACCTCCTCAACCCTCTCCCTTTCACATAAACACCAAAAACTGAAGCCACGCCCATGTTATCAGAAGCCACGACCTCGCCACCACCGTGCTGCCCAAATTTTTGCAGCACACGACCGTGCGCCACCAGTACACGCCCGTGCTCCACCTACCACTTCAATCGCACCACTTATCTCCAAAAACACCACTGGTTACCTCTAATTTTTACATTTTCCTACATTAAACTTCCTTTATTACTAGAATTTTATTAAGTTCTTATTTAGTTTTATTTAGTCTTTATTTAGTCTTTATTTTTCACTTACTATTTTATATTGATTTCTTTTTCACAATTAGATTGATTTAGTTATTCAATCCTTGTTTAAAAGCAATTGATGGTTATGCTGAGGAACGTTATACAAAATGTCATGGCTGGAATTCTCTGTTATTATGAAATATCTTCTATTCTCAGGTAAAATGTCATTGTCTCGACGAAAGAAAGCAACAGCCCCGAGCTCAAAAAATCGAAAAGGACCCGGATCATCATCCACAAACGCATCTTCTGAAGTCTGCCATCCGTTCCTCCAATTTCCTCCAGGGATTCAAGAGGACTGATATAAAGTACTTCGCATGCGACCCCTCGAAACAGGCAGATGTATCGATTGGGCCACTTTGGAGCAAGTCCAGTTAGCAGCAGAGATTTGCGCCCTATTATTCACAGATCCGTGGGACCAATTCTTCAACATTGTAGAGCCCACATACCTAGAGCTCACCTTGGAGCTCTGCTCAACACTCCAACTTCAGACGGTGATGAACCGTCATGATGATCCAGGGACAATACAATTTCACCTCGGAGGAACCATACGACAGTTAAACGTACCAAAATTTGGGGCCGCATTAGGACTTTATAAAGATAACTTCGTAGCGGAGCATGATCTTTCAAGATTGCATCGACATATCCATTCCAGCCCCACCGAACGTTGGCACAAATTAGCTACCCACTCCTTCAACTATGACCCCAGTCGCTCAAAAGCGACAGCCATGACACCATCTTTGAGGTACATTCACACAATTTTGGCTCATACTTTGACAGGTCGACGGGAGAGCACCGGCGTCGTCAATACTCATGACCCCTACTACCTATGGTGCATGCCAAACAAACATGTTATCGACCTAGCATACTTTATAGCCCGAGCCATACAACATCAGACGGAGCAGCATCGGTGAGGGATCATATATATGGGTCCCTACATTACACGCCTAGCTCGGTACTTCGGGCTCCTCAACACCGAAGCACAAACCTCCTTACTTACACTGATAGGGCAGATGGCCCCACAGGGCATCCAGACGATGCTACATATGAGGATGATCCAACGTCAACGTGGGACCGACCCTCCTCAATATCGGCTTGCGCCCACTACTGACGAGGAGGACCCTGAGGACATTACTGATGATGTCCTACCACCACAGGAGGCATCAGTCCCGAGCCAACGGCCCTCCCATGCAGCAGCTTCATTTTCAGACATTTTTGCACGCCTCGATCGGTTCGAGCAATACTGTACTCAGCAATTTCAACGCTTTGACGGAATCGAGGCCACCCTCTAGCAGATTTGTCATCACTTCCATATTTCTACGCCACCACCACCACAGGCCCCAGCTGACGATGAGGACCTCTAAGTCCTTCTATTTTCCTTATGTTTATTTTCTTTATTTCTATTTCATTCGTTTTAAATTTTTATTTGTCCTAATTTAAATTCTTTTACCTTTATGTTTAATACCTTTATTGGCTATCTAACCTTAGAGTATTACTAACAAACATTTATTTAATTCCGCCCCCGAGACATCTAACTAATGACTTCGCAGTTTCAATTGTACACTCTAAAATAATGAATAAATCACTAGGAGTAATTCACTGCTACATAAGTCATCTGTCACCTCTGACTCAAGGAATCCATCCAAAATTCAGGAAGTTTCACTTCTCTCCCTATCTTATGATTTTATTATTATATTTATATTATCTATCTTTTTACATTGAGGGCAATGTACATCTTAAGTGTGGGGGGTGAATCTTAGAGGTGCCAAACTTTTTGCATTGTTCTCAAAATCCTGAATTTAGTCTTGTTTTTTAAGTAAATTTCTCATAGTATAATTAGGATGAAATTTCTAATGATTTATGATTTTTATTGATATGGGTGAATCTTAGAGGTGCTAAACTTTTTGCATTGTTCTCAAAATCCTGAACTTAGTCTTGTTTTTTAAGTAAATTTCTCATAGTATAATTAGGATGAAATTTCTAATGATTTATGATTTTTATTGATATGTTTTAGATTAAGTCATTGATAATTGTGTATTGATAATTAAATTCTAAGAATACTAGAGAATCAAGCATGATAAGTCTATTTTTCAGAAATTAAAAATTTTTTAGGTTGTCGAACTGAGTTTAAATATTACTTTGAAGTTTGAAATTTACGAGGTTGATGTAAAAAATACCCATAAGTTTTGTGAGTTTTTGAGCCTTGTAGAGCATATATTCTTTTTCATGCTCACTTTATTTGATTATGAGTATGTCAACATTGATTTATTATTCTAGAACTTGCCTCGTTTATACAAATCAAGACCACACCTTTGATTTGATATACAGAGATGATTAAGGCACCTAGGTTTTAACCCACTAACTCCATTAAAAGCCTAC
Organism: Gossypium sturtianum; assembly: GCA_025698515.1. Classification (NCBI taxonomy): domain Eukaryota; kingdom Viridiplantae; phylum Streptophyta; class Magnoliopsida; order Malvales; family Malvaceae; genus Gossypium; species Gossypium sturtianum. Next base: position 88,615,126 of record CM046955.1, read on the forward strand.
CCTCACAATTAACCCCTCGTGAACCCCTTTTAATCCACAACCCTTTTTATTGACATAACCACTAATATTAACCCAGAAATCCTTTGTTTTTGTTATCCCCATTCCTTTTGACTACCCTTATATCGAGATTTGATTTGATTAATAGTCTAACTATGTTTTTATTTCAGTAATTTATCCTTTGTTATGTATTTATGATTTGTGTCTTAAAAAAAGAGAGAGAGAAAAAAATCGAAGTATATTCGTTATTCATTACTAGTTTTGTGATTAAGTGAGCTTATACGTTTGAATTCAAAATATTGAAGAAGAAGCTCGTATTATTAGTTTAAAGTTTCAATCCATTATGTAATTATTCAGTTTATTATTTCTAGTTAGGTATTTTATCAATTCAATATCGATTCTAACCTTCTAATTCAGCCTCTATCCACACCTTAACCCTAGCCCCGTTATAACCCTGACAAAGACCTTTTGATTTGTGCATTATCTCATATTATAGTGGTGGAGATTTGATTTTCATGCAAGCCTATGGGATTAACCTTTCATGTTCGACTTTTGAGCTCTTTTTCCTGAACCTTAAACACTTTGAGTGATTTGAGTGAATCTCTAGTGAGGATGTCAATCCTTGTCGATTTTGAATTAAAGGTAATTATTTAGATAAGGGGAGACGCCTATATTTTCAAGCTACAAATCTATGACTTAGATTGTTTGAATCCTTAGGACTCTTTGAATTGAATTATCCATGTATAAATTATCTATGAATTATGATGAAACATTGTTGATAGGAATTATGAATTATAGAAAGTTCGTTTTAATTGTAAGTTGATAATTTTGCTTGAGGACAAGCAAAAGCTTAAGTGTGGGGGTATTTGATAAACTGAAATACTAACATATTTTAATCCCACATCTAGCATACTTTTGGATAATTTATCCCTTGATTTATGTAAAAAGGTGCTCTTAATCCTTTCTTTTCATGTCTTATACTCAGGAAAGCACCCAAGAATAAAAAGAACGAGAAACGGGCTCAAAACGGACCAAAATGGGCCAAAGAAGAAATCGACACGGCCTGGACTAAAGCCAACACGGCTGTGCCTCCTCAAATATACTAGAACACGGCCTGATGTCAATCTACACGGCCGTGCCTCACTAACGAGTCCAACACGGCCTGGCCACAATTCACACAGGCGCAGCCATGGCCGTGCCCTGCCGCCGTGGAGGAGAGTAATTTCACTTTAAAGGATACTTAGGGGCAAAGAAACACATTCCAAAAGCCTATAAATACACCCTAAGTATAACCTAAGACGGGGAGTCGACGGGCGGTCAGCTAGGCCAAGGAGCCGAGCCGAAAAGGTTAGATTTGTGGGAAACTCTCAAGGGATAGCCAGTTGATCCATCTCAAGAAGCCAAAATTTTACTCAAGACGGAGGATCTCCTATTCAATTCCTTCATGGGGTTTTAGGGATTTCTTATGTTTTGTTTTATCTTTTCTTCTAAGATGTTTTCTTTTACTATTATGAACTAAACCCTTCAGATACCTGAAGGGGGATGAAACCTAGATGAATCTTGTTATTGTTTTCTGAACTATATGATAAATACTTGATTTATTCTTAATTATGTGTGCTTAATTCTTGTGTTGATATTTCATGATATTATTTCAAGTTGAATGTGCTTAGGTGGTGGAGCAAAAGTCCCCGCTAAGAGTAGATCTAGCATAATTAAGCGGAGTTGATCGCGCGCCTAGAGATAGGGTGATGAGATTTTGTCGGATTAGGGTGAAACCTAATATGGAGTCCATAAATCAATTTACTGCTATTCTAGGGGGTTATTAATGGGGAAGAGATTTCAATTAATTAACCTAGGGTTAGATGTTATTCGCCTCGAGAGAGGGTTTAATATAAATTAGGGAGTCCTACGGATCAAGTCAAGTGAATAAATCGTCCGGTTCAATGTTAGATAACAAGTGGAGTCTAGGTGGATTCTTCCTAAGGGTATCGTCTTAATCAACTGAGTTTTTCCCAAGTATTTCTTCAATTCATTCTTTTTGTCTTTGTGTCTTTAGCTTAGTCATTAGTTAATTTAGATTAATAAACAACTTCACCTATTTTAGGCTAAATAATAGAAAGAAAGTTAGTATTAGTACTTTTAGTTCCTTTGGGTTCGACAATCCGGTCTTGCCTAAGCTATACTACTGTTCGATAGGTGCACTTGCCTCAATCATTGTCATAGTTAGTTTCCAGGTTCGATCATTATCTTTATAAATTTTAAAACTCTGACTTCACAACGATCACCCAGCTCCATCGCACGCCGCACGCTCACCACGCGCACGCCTGTCCCATCGCGCTCTGCATTACGTGCCTTGTGCTTCTCCAGCTCCAGCTGCTCAGACCTTCATCCCGCACCTACTCGCACATCCAACCTAGCCCACACGCGTTGCTGCTTGCATCCAACCTCTGCTGCGCGTTGCTGCCTCGCACACCTGGACGGCACACCAACCTTGCACCAAACCAACCCCTTTAGCCGAAAACCCTCCAACTTCTTTTGATTTGTCATCTTTTGATTCATAATTATTTTCTTAGGAGTTCCTAATTTTTACAAAAAAAGGTGGTAAGACCAATTTTTCTCCTAAATTTTAATTTTATTCAATTATTTAATTTTTCAATTTATTGAATTATTAATAATTTTTATTAAACTTTTGAGAAAATAACTTTTCCCATCTTATGTTCAGGTTAATCATGCCTCGCAAGAGGACTCGTGCCTCCACCCAAATTGACGAATCACAAAACAAGTTCCACTGTGAAGAAGCCAAAGTGAGATACAAAAGTATCTTCAAGAATCAACAGATGCATCCAGAGAAAGGCTTCACATTTAAAGAAAGCAACTATATTGATTTTATTGCGCGTATTTTTCAAGTTGCTGAAACTCTCAATTGGGAGTTATTTTGTGAGAAGAGACCTGATTTCGAATCAAGGTACCAATAACTTCAAATGCTACTAATGAGTTCTTTGAATTACCTGATTTCAAAAACGATGAATATTCTTCCTTAATGAGTAATATCAAGCCTCAAAATTTGCAATAAATACTCAAGGAACTTACAGTTCCAGGTTCTAAGTGGACTGTGTCAAAGCAAGGAATCGACACTTGTAGAAGAGAATATTTGACACCACTCTCAAAGGTATGGTTCTATTTTATCCGTTTCAGCCTTATGCCTAGTTCGCATGGGACTACAATCTCATTAGAGAGAAATGCGGAATTGTGCCGTTAGACGTTCTGGTCCATCTTACTTTCCTTTTACAATAACAATTTTGTGCTTGAAAGCTAAAATTCTTCCAAACGTAAAGAAGGCAGGATATAGCCAAGGCACAATCATAGATTGGGACCTCTATCGAATAGCTGGAGACTCTGTTCTACAGCAACAAGTTGAAGAAAGTGAGGATCCCGAAGAAGAAGAAGAAGAAGAAGATCCCACAGAGATCGAGCCAGTGTAATCAGCTGAAGTCCCTGATAAGGTGGAACCAATGGAACCAGAAGATGAACCTGATGTCGAGACTTCAATGTTTAGAGCTCAACTACCTCGCCCAGATCTTCGAGATGAGCTGTCAAAGTTGATGGACATAATGCAACATATGCAGTGGCTGCAACAAGCTTAATGGATATACTCAAAAATAAGGGATGACTCGATGAGAAGTGCTCTTACGAAAATTTACAATGGCTGATTTCTTTTTATGCCTGAGTTTCTAGATTACATATTTGAACCATGGAGCCCATTATCGAAGAAGGAGCGAAGCGATTCATGCAAAGATAATAATGATGGATCAAAAGATGAGTCAAATTTGGAAGGATCTGCAGATAAATAAAGGGGGATCTCGACTTTATTTTATTTATGTTCTTAGTTTATTTTAGGATTAAGTTAATTAGGAATTTTTATTCTCGCATAATAAAACAAGAGATGGAAATCATTAATAAAATTGAACAAGTCGCAAAGTATAAAGTGTGGCAATAGATATATACATGACTAGGATTGGATTTAGAAAGAGCTTGGTACTTAAGCAGTCAAATTGACTCACCTCCTCTTTTCTAGAATCCTACCTGGTGTATAGTATCTATTCACTTTAAACAAACAGGACATTGTTCATTTTAAGTAGAGGGACCGAAAAATTGAAATTATTTCCACTCAGAATAAATAGTTCTTTTAATTATGATTAGGATATATTTTGTTCAATAATTTGAAATTTTGTTAAGTATGCTAAACTTCAGTATAAATAAAGTTCTATTATTTCAATAAATTGTTATGTTAGCTTAATAATGATATAAATGTATTTTTAATAAAGCATGCAAATCGTACCATAAAATTTTTAGTTCCTTAGGAAAGTTAGACGTGCATGAAAGTTTAAGTCTTTAGAATTGACTTAGTAGTTTCTTGAGGCGAAATCCTAGGAAGCATGGAATGTTGAAAATGATTTAGGCAACTTTTTTTGGGACCATTTGAGCCTTTCAAGCCAACCATAATGAAATTTTATCCCTCGAAATCCAACTTTGAGACTATATGGCCTAATTTTATTTGAACCTTTGCAATATTTAGCCATCACTTTTCTCTTAATTATCTTTAAATTGTCCCAAACACTAGACTCAGTACTATTCAGAGTATCCTTTGAAAATAAGTTTGGGGGAGTTGAAAGAAGTATCAAATGCTCTAAAAATTATAGTACATACAATAAAATGCTCATGTTGAAAAAAAAAAGAGCACATGTACTTGAAAGAAAATAGATGTACAAAAGAGCATGTGAAAGCAAAGTAAGTTGGTGTATTGAGGGAAATTATTCCAAAGGTCCGATTGAAGCTGAGTCTAAGGTTTTAAGCCTAATTTTATCTATCTTTTACCTACCCCTAGCCTAGCCACATTACAACCTTTTTAAAGACCTATTGATTCAAGTTTTCTATGCTACCTACATTAGTGGAGAGAAATTGCTATGTTCAACATATGAAGGCATAAGTTAAACTTAATGATTGTAGCTTAATCTTGAATAAGGAAATAAAATCAAATTGGTAAGGGTTAACATGTCTTTGTTAAGGAAGCATTTAGTCTAATATTGCTATCGTAATAGTGGTTGAGATTAATTTGAATGATATGTATACTTAAGTAGCATAGCTATCAAATTTCTTATTTTTGAGCATAAGTATATTAAATTCATAATTCTGGGAAGAATGTTGCTCTGAAGGAGTTTTTCAAAGGTGTTTCCGAGAAATTATTTTCAAATTTGTGCATTACTCGGGACGAGCAATGAATTAAGTTTGGGGGTGTCGAAACACAAAAATATACACACTTTTTCATGCCCTTTTTAACTTAAATTCATGCAGTTTTGATAAAATTCTTATCGAAAAATATTTTTTTTTATAAAATAATTAAATTGCACTTCAATTATGAACATGTTGAATTTTAATTAATTTTGATCATTTTTCCACAGATTTACACAAAGGGCAAAAAAACGACTCGGCAGACACTACTAGAAGTTCAAAACCGAGAAGTAATTTGAAGTATCAAGGTGAATTAATTTTCAGCCTAAGTTGGTCCAATTATGTGTATTAATTCATGATATAATTAATTTTAATTTATATCCAATTTAATTTGGATTAAATAAACTATTATTAATTAATTATGAAAAAGTGGTCCAGTTGAGCCGAACCGAGTGAACCGAACCGACCAAGAAGTGGACAGCCCAAAACCATCCATATGCTGACCCAAATCAGCTTATTGGCTAATTATTTAACTTGCAAAGAGGCCCTTGAAGACTTGTTCAAGTTGCAAACAAACCCCTCCACAATTGGTGGCTTTATAGATTTGCCCCAAGCCTAAATTAGCAAAGTTGAAACTATCAACCTTGCCACATGTGTGGCCGGCAAAGGGAGGGCTCTTTGGCTGATAATTTTAGATATTTTTAGTAGCCCTCTTCAGCTATAAAAACCCCCTTAGGGTGGTCATTTGAAACACATCTCAAGCATTCACATCTTTTCTCTCTTCTCTCCACTTTCTCTCTTCCTTTCCATTCCAAATTCCCTTGCTCTCTTGTCGATTTCTCCTCTTGGAAAAGGGGCATTCATCAGCCATTTGGAGCAGAAATTAAGTGTTCATAGCAGCCTTGGTCGACGAGGACAACTGAGAAGGAGGAACAGAGCAAACTAGTCAAGCCACGGAAAAACACCAGATTTGGTTCTTGTTCCCTATCTCTTTAATTTTTGTTGTTGTTATGATGAACATATCTATGAATATTTATGTTGTTGGAATGGTTAATTTAATCAATTTAGCTTGAATTTAATTCGTGTTAGGTTGATTGCATTTTGTTTGCTAAAATTGTTAAAATTGTGTTTATGTTGTTATAGGCCTCGGTAAGAGGCTTGATTAAGTAAAATCATGACTAAGTTATTCTTGCATTACAATTGTGAGGTATCTAACGGATTGAAATTGTAATTAATGGACACAGTACTTAATCAGTGCATGTTTAATCATCTAAGGTAGCTGAGGGTTAAATTAGCAACGGTATCTGACGATACATTTGCCTTGCATAACTTGCAAGATTATTGTGATTAAACTGTTTCAAGGTAGGGATACTTTGTTACTTCGCGTAGTCTTTTATGTGCTTATTAGATTTAATTAATCGTTTGAATTGACATAGGGATATGTACAAGAGATTATTTCGATTTAATAAGTATGTATGTGCAACAACATATTTGCCTATTAAGATTTGTTTAATCGGTTGAATTGACATAGGGATATAGTCAATAGATGAAAGGACTATGATAGGTGAGTATGTTCATAAGTTAGCAAATTACTGAGTTGCTGTGAATTTATTCGTAACAATATAAACATGAGTTTAATAATTCTAAGTTAAGAAATGTAATTAATCTAACACAATTATATCATCTTGATTAAAATCATATTTTGAAATTGTGCATTTGTGATTTATTTACTTAGTTTACTTAGTTTAAAATATTAGTTTTTAATCACGCTCTTCAAACAAAATATTTTTCTTCACCAAAGTGTTTTAAACAGCATTCATAAATAATTCTTTTCACAGTCCCTATGGGTACGATAACTCGACATTTACTTGTCACTTTAATACTTGTTGCGATTGTGTACACTTGCACATTTCCGTCGTTCCACTCATACATATTTGGAATACCATTGAATACTCGATATCTCACACACTAAGTGTCGTACATAGCTGAAGCTATCTCAAACCGGACACCAAGTGCCATACATAGCCGAAGCTATCTCGATCTCTCACACTAAGTGCTATATATAACTGGAGCTATGTCGAATCGCACACTAAGTGCCATATATAGCTGAATCGTCGTTAAACATAACTTTAATCTCGTATACACAATTTATGCAATATCAAAGCATTTAAAGCATAATTATAATAATGCTTGTTACATACGAACTTACCTCGGATGTGAAAACTGTAACACCCCTAACCCATAACCATCGCCGGTCTAGGGTTAAGAGGCATTACCGGACAAATCGGAAACTTTTACGAACATTTCACATCATAAAGTATATCATCGTCATATCATATCAAAATAGAAGTATATAGTCCGTTAATAAGGTCTACAAGACCTTAACATGCATTAGAAAAGGGCCGGGACTAAACTGAGCTAATACAAAATTTTCTGAAAATTAAACATTTTTCAAAGTTATAGAGGTCACACGCCCGTGTGGTTAGGTCGTGTGCCTCACACGGCCTCAGACACGCCCGTGTATCCCAGCCGTGGTCGGCACTGACTTGCATCACATGGCCGAAGACACGCCCGTGTGCTTCACCCGTGGTCGACACTAACTTGCATCACATGGCCAGTCACATGCCCGTGTGTCCAACCCGTGCGCGAGCCTGACTTGAATCAAATTACAAATTTCAGGGACACTATCGAGCCACACGCCCGTGTGCTTAACTGTGTGGGCAAATATAGGCCATTTGCAAGGCCAATTTTCCACCCATTTTGGGTCAATCCTACAAGCTCAAACAAACACATTTCATACTTTTAAAATGCAACCAAATCATACCAATAATACCCATCTTTTCTAACCATTCAAATGCATATCAAACTTACCAACTTATGAACCATTTTTCTCATTCTAATCGCAAGCATTTCTAAGCAAAATCCATCCAAAAACTTACCAATTTAATATACTAACCATTCATCAAAACATACTAACTTTGCATCACATAACATAAATAACATTTACCATATTCACATTCCATTTACAAGCCATATCACATAGCTTATATATACAACTCAAAACATCATCTAATTCAACTAGACTATACATGCCATACTTAAATATGTACACATTCAAAAGGTACCAAAATAGAGTTTGATAGTGTGGTGATGATCCTTGATGATCCCTGAGCCTTCCGTAGCTTTAACGATCTATAAAACAATGCAAACAAACACAGAGTAAGCTTTCAAAAGCTTAGTAAGCCATATACAAATAAACTTAACATATAAAACAATTATAACCATTTCAATTACAAGAACTTTAACATATCTCAATAGCATATTCATATTTCTTCTTTAGCCCAATTGTATCTAACCATGTGTTTGACAACACATTACATCACCAAGTATCTCATTAGATCATAGCACATTCATACATATATCACATTATGTCTCAACAAGTCTATGCACATATCTCAGTTTTGCAAATTCACATATACTTACCTTTCATATTCAAACGTAGTATACATTTCAAACGTACCTGAATCAGTTACACATTTCACATAGTCTTTCATTTCACAGAATTGCCCGTTGAACCATTCGAAATCAAATAGGATACTTGGATAACTCAGAATACTCATACAATGCCAACGTCCCAGACGTGGTCTTACATGTAATCAAATATCGATGCCATCGTCCTGCATGTGGTCTTACACGAAATCATATACGATGCCAATTTCCCAGACATGGTCTTACACGTAAATCTCAAATTGATGCCAACATCCCAGACGTGGTCTTACACGATATCACATATCGAAACCCTATGTCATGACATATGAATCCTATCTATTCTTAAGGTTCGTACGGGGCTTTTCGGACTTTGACACATTGTCGATACTTCCTCGGATTTCACATATGTGTATCTTCCATAGTCATTCATCACAATTCAATTTTATATGAACATAAATAAATTAATTCAAATACATTTATTTGTATATAGACTTACCTCGTATTCGGGATAAACGAACTGATTCGACTATTCGATCACTTTCGACTTTCCTCGGTCTAAATCCATTTTCTTTGGTTCTTGATCTATACATATTCAAATCTAACCCATTTATTCCCAAATCATTCAATTTAATCCAAAAACACACATTTAGGGCATTTTACAATTTAGCCCTCACATTTTCACATTTTCACATTTTCACATTTAAGTCCTTATTTCACAAAATCACAAAATACACATAATTTCTTTGTACCCATGCTTAGCCGAATATTCATATGCTTCATCTAAGTCCACACATTTTATTTATTTCACATATTAGTCCCTCAAAATATTATTTTCACAATTTAGTCCAAATTACTCAAATTCATCAAAAATCCAAAGACAAAACATGTTAATCTAACACATATATTTCATATTTTATCATCAACTATCACAAAGCTTCCAAAATCATCAATGGCATATCTCAAAATCTTCATCAAATTTTAAAATTAAAGCATGGGCTTGATAGTATACTAAGCAACGATCTCAAAAACGTAGAAATTATCAAAAACAGAAACCAAAACATACCTTAATCAAGCTTAAACCTAGCCGAATGAAGCTTGGTTTTTCTTTCTTTCTATTTCTTGTTATTTCAGTGATAAGATGATGATAATGGCTTCATTATAAGCTTTTGTTATAATAATAATAACCTTATTAAATCATTTACTAAATTAGCCTTTTAATTAACAGATAAAACTTTTATACATTAAGGCCATTTATGTCCATTGCCATATATAATGGTTTAATTACTTCATAAGGCCACTACATTTATAAAGACATAGCACATAGGTACTTTTAACACATGGCATGCTAATTTTGCATTTTACGCAATTAGATCCTTATATCAAATTAAGCACACAAACGGATAAATTAAATCACGAAACTTTCACACATGCTTAATCATATATTGCAAGCACATAAAATAATATTAAAATATTTTTATGACTCAGATTTGTGGTCCCGAAACCACTATTTTGACTAGGGTCTAAATCGGACTGTTACAAAAACGGTGAATCTAGTCGCTTATTCGATAACTTTATCTTTTCCCCTATCCAAGTCCGTATTTCACTTTTCTTGATCTAAATATATTCAAAATTAACTTATTTAATCATCTATTCATTCAATTTAGTCCAAAACACTCTTTAAGGCACATTTATACTTTTGCCCCTAAACTTTCACATTTTTACAATTTAGTTCTCATTTCATAAAATTACAAATTCATGAATTTCAAGACTAAACCATGCTAGCCGAATTTCTCTAGTACTCATATCAGCCCATATTTCTAATTTATTTCACATTTTAACCCCTAAATTTTCACATTTCACAATTTAGCCCCTACTTTGCATTTTCTTTAAAAATCACTTAACAAAACTTGTATATCTATCAACAAACATTCAAAATCTATCATCAAACATCAAAACACACATGTATTCATCAATGGCATCATTCAATATCTTTAACAGTCTTGCAAATTAGTCCATGGGCTAGCTAGACTAAGCTGCAACGATCTCAAAAACATAGAAATCATTAAAAACGTGACAAAAATCATACCTAAATGCAAGGATTGAAGATATTCGAATATGGGAGCTTAAAAATGGCTTCTTTTGCACCCTATTTCGGTCGGAGAAGATGACAAAAGAATAAAAAATTGTTTTGTTTTATTTATTTTAAGTTAAATTACCAAATTACAAATATAACCTTAATAAATAACCATTTAAAACATCCATTCTATGCCCATAAAAGTCCAATCATGCTATTAATGGTCTAATTACAACATAAGGACCTCCTCTTTTAAGTTCCATAGCTATTAGGCACTTTTACCTAATAGAACATCAATTTTGCACTTTACACGATTTAGAACTTTTTCTCAAATTGACCATTTAAACGATAAAATTTCTTAATGAAATTTTCACACAATCATTCAAACATGCTGTAAACATTAAGATAATGATAAAATAATTATTTTGACTTCGGATTTGTGGTCCCGAAACCACTGTTCTGATTTGACCAAAAACGGGCTGTTATAACTCTCCCCCTTAGGGATTTTCGTCCCCGAAAATCTTACTAGTTAATAGGTTGGGTACTATTTTCTCATAGCTTCCTTGGGCTCCTACGTAGCCTCTTCAACTCTGTGACGTTGCCACAAGACTTTCACTAAAGCTATGCATTTATTTCTCAACTCTTTGATCTCTCGAGCCAAAATTCTGATCGATTCTTCGTTGTATGTCATATCTGGCTGAATCTCAATCTCTAACGGAAAAATCACATTTGAGGGATCTGATCTATAACGGCGTAACATTGACACATGAAATACACTATGAATCTTTTCCAACTCTGATGGTAAAGCTAGTCAATATGCCACATGCCCTATTCTTTTGACGATTTCGTACGGCCCGATGAAATGTGGACTCAATTTGCCTTTTCTACCAAATCTAAGAATTTTCTTCCACGGAGATACTTTCAAAAACACTTTGTCACCGATTTGAAATTCAATATCTTTTCATCTCAAATCCGCGTATGATTTCTAACGATCTAAAGCTGCTTTCAAACAGTCGCGAATTACTTTCACTTTTTCTTCGGTTTCTCTAATCAAATCAACTCCGTGAATCTGTTTCTCGCTAAGTTCAGCCCAGTACAATGGAGTTCGGCATTTACGACCATACAAAGCTTCGTACGGTGCCATCTTTATGCTCGATTAAAAGCTGTTATTATACGCAAATTCAACCAACGGCAAATATTTCTCCCGATTACCTTTGAACTCTAAAACACAACATCTGAGCATATCTTCAAGAATCTGAATTACTCGTTCAGACTGTCCGTCGGTTTGTAGATGAAAAACTATACTGAAATTCAACTTCATACCCAGAGCTTCTTGCAATTTCTTCCAAAATCGCGATGTAAACCTCAGATCCCTATCCGAAATAATCAAAATTGGCACCCCGTGCAATCTAACGATCACAAAAATATACAACTCAGCCAATTTATCAAGCGAAGAGTCAGTATGTACCGGGATGAAATGTGCTAATTTTGTCAGTCGATCAAAGACAACCCAAATTGCATCTTTTGTAACACCCCATACCCGATTCCGACGCTAAAACCGAATATGAGACATTACTAAGCTTGAACTTCCTTAAACATGTACTTACGGGCTATAAAATTTTGCTACGAATTAAAACTTCTCTTCCTTAGTCAAATCATTCATATCGTGGGCCTACGAGGCCTTAAACTTGCATCCAGAAACTTTTATAAGCTAAAGGAAACTTTTCTTTAAGACAGAGGGCACACGCCCGTGTTGGTATAGGGACACGCCCGTGTGCCCTTAAGACATGCCCGTGCCTTCCACCCGTGGTCGACACTAACTAAATCCACACGGCCTGGACACGCCCGTGGCCCTGGCCCGTGTGACAATTAAATTTCTAAGTGTCAAGTGCAGGCTTCACACGGCCTTGGCACACGCCCATGTGCCAACCGTGTGTATCACACGGCCTGAACAAACGGTCATGTGACCAGCCCGTGGTCTATTACTCTTGTTTGCATACATTCATATACTTCTTCAAAACATTCTCTAATCATCAATTGAAACTCATAAATTAACACATCTTGTTCATAAGAATAAAGTTTTCCTCTCATACACTGGGGAGAATTGTTCCCACAACATTTACAACAACTTAAGCCATCATCACTGGCTATACACAACCATTCTATAAATTCTCTTAGGCCAACAACATTTGGCTACAACAATTAGACTTCATCAACTTTAAACGAATCCCTATACATGCCATGACTCTTAAGGACTTGATACCTCATACTGTGTGTCTGCTCGATAGTGTGAAAACATCTCCGGTGGTCTCCAAGCCGAGCTAAGTAATGAAACCTATAAGAGATGAGAAAAGTAAAGGAGTAAGCAATAATGCTTAGTAAGTTCATCTGCATAATCTGAAAAATATTAATATTCACTGAATATACATAACCCCAAGGCAATATGCCGAGTTTTTCTCATCAATTCATGGTTACTTACTCAATCATTCTTGAATCTTACTCATTCTATCTCTTACCACATTTCTACCATGCCACAAGCCAATTCGCTCGTTTAATTAGCATACATTCCTGCACTGATCATCACAAGATTATACAAAACAACACATCAAGCATTTTCAATAAGTCGCTCATACTATAAATCTCTCAGTGGTTACGCACTTAGCCCACCATTGAATCTCTTATAGGGTGGTATTGCACACATCCCACCAATCATTTATACCTATGGTGATTTCGCACTTAGCTCATCAATCATTTAGAAGCGATGGTATCGCACACAGCCCATCGATTACTAATCAATCAGGTGGTAACGCACACAGCCGACCAATCATTTATAAGCGATGGTATCACACACAGCCCATCGGTTACTAATCAATCAGGTGGTAACGCACACAGCCCACCAATAAATAATATAGTTGATGGTATCGCACACAGCCCATGACTATCCATTAATAAGGTGATATCGCACATAGCTCACCGTTATTTACATTCATGGATAATAATCCACAAGTATATCTCTATTTCAAATGTTCATTCGAGAACATCCTCACATGCTTCTATTCTTACTTAACTTTCTACGGTACTCGTTATCATTCACACAGTACATCAATAAATCTGTCTCATCCCCACTAGGGGTTCATCATATATTGAATTCATCTCAATTCAGATCTACACATACTTGTGCTACTCATGGTACAACCACATACATTCAACATACACATTGAATCATTCGAATTGTTAAATAACTCTCTTGAGTCTCATGCACATAGTTCTCATTATCATCATACCCCAATTGGGTCTTACATACACTAACATATCGATGCCACGTCCCTGACATGGTCTTATATGAATTCTTACACCGAGGCCATATTCCAATATGGTCTTATTCGAGACTTTAACCATTGTCCTATCGTGCTATACACTTTTCCCATTTCTCTAAATTTAATTCCATTGACATCTCATCAAGAGACATTTCATACATTCATATAGTAATATACATTCCATACAACATTGGAATACTAAATCAGCTCATACGTAATTGCAACATTCGCACATGAACTTACCTCGATGTCGAAAGAGCCGAAAAAGACTTTTTGCCCACATTTCTCTTTTCATCTGTTCTAGGTCCGAAACACATTTTATTTGATCTAGAACAATGAAATTTACTGATTTAATCACTTATAAATCATGATATACCATAATCTAAACTTTCAGCAAAAATGACTATTTTGCCCCTAGGCTCGTAAATAAATTTTCATCACATTTTCTTATTAAAAAAGCCTAGCTGAACATTTAATCCTCTTAAAACTATTTTCAATTCCATCAATTTCATGCTTAAAAGAACAAATTACAACTTTTGCATTTTAGTCCCAATTAGGTGTTTTCATGACAACACCTTTCACAAAAGTTGTTTCTCATCATCCTATCATTCATTTTCTTCCATAAAAACTCATCAAACAACATGAACTCTATCATGGCAAGTCCCTAGACTTTCAACCATATTGCAAACTAGTCCCCTCTTTAGAAAGCTTAAGCTTTGGGGACTCCAAAAGTACAATTTTCTTCAAGAAATACCATCAAAATCACTTACTTGAGTGAAGAATTGCTTGCTGAAATTTTAAGCTTCAAAAACCCCTCCCATGGCTGCTATTTTCGGTGGAGGAAGAGAAGAAATAAAAAAAAAGATGATAGCTTTTCTTTTTGCATATTTTATTCATCTTTTCTCACCAAATTTTGACTAAGCATTAAATGTTGTTGTCTCCCATACCACATGGCCGGCCATCACACTCCAAAATAGCCTATTTGAACTTTAAAGACCTCTAATTTACAAACCATAGCTTTTTGGTACCTCTAGCAATTAAAATGAAACTTTCGCACTTTATGCGATTTAGTCCTTTTTCACAATTTAGCTAGAAATCCCTAAAATTAAGGCACCAAAATTTTCATGCATCCTTATAAACATGTTATAACACATAACAGATCATGAAAATAATTTTCTCTAACCTCGAATTAGTGATACCGAGATCACTGTTTTGACTAGCCCCTAAATCGGGCTGTTACATCTTTCTTTTTCGGAGATAGGGGTAATCCCAATACAAAAATCCATAGTCTGTAACAGCCCAAATTTTGGTGAAATCGGAACAGTGGTTTCGGGACTACAAATCTGAGCCAAAAATATAATTTATTTTTATTTTATTATATGGATCGTTTTATGTTAGAAAATTAATGTGAAAATTTTGATACAAAAATTTTATCGATTTAGTGCTTAATTACGAGAAGGACTAAATCGCATAAAATACGATAGCTGAATTGTAGTAGCTATAAGGATTAAATAGCTATGGAATTCAAAACTTAAGGTCCTTATATGGCAATTAGACCATTAATAAAAGGTATGTAGATATTTTTGGATGATTCATCCATGGAAAATGAGAAAAAGGCTAGGGACTAAATTTGAAAGTGGAAATATTAATTAATTAAAAAGATGAAAAGAAAATAAAAATCATTTTTTCTCATCTTGTTCCCCAAAATAAACATGGAAAGCCTAGGAGATAGAGAAGAGACTTTCATGGCCAATTTGGGTAAGTTTCCTTGTCCCGTTTTTAGTAATTTTGATATTTTTGGAATCGGGATAACTTAATATCTCTATTTGGGGGATTAATTTGAAAAGTTATCAAAGTATGAAAATGGGTCATGGATGTATATGCTGGAAATTAGAAATTTATGGTAGGAAATGAAAGATTATTGATAGATAAACAACTTTTACAAAGTAATTTTTGATGAAAACATGATTTAGGGACGAAAATGAAAAGTTGTAAAATTTGATGAAAAATTCTGAAATTTTATGAATACATGTGCTGTAAAATTTGTAAGGGGGCTTTGGTTAGGCTTGGAATAGGGAGTAATTAGCACAAGTTTCATTTTCCGAGCCTAGGGACGAAAATGGAATTTATTGAAAAGTTAAGGGCAAAATAGTAATTTGTCCTAGGATGAAAATTTAGTCCACATGAATGTAAAATATGATAAATTGATGTTAAATTTACTCGTATAGATCCGGATAGACCAAATTTGGAGTTAGAACGAGGAAAGAGGAAAATGTCAGATTAGTAGATTTTACGTACACGAACCTTTGTCGAGGTAAGTTCGTGTAACTAAATTGTATATGTTTTTATGCTTGATTTAAATGTTGTGTTTGTGAATTTCATCAATGTCATAAATATGTGAAATGAACACCTACTCGATATAGCCCGATAAATGAAAATGCCCGATAAAATGGTAAATGAATAAAATGTTACTTGTATACTTGACATGAATGTGGAATGTATTTCACTCGAATTACATAAATGTTACGGAGGTATGAAATAATCAAATGCCCGATAATGATTGAAAAGCGTTTAAATCCTTGTTGAATAAATGGAAAATCGATGGATATATGATTTCCCGAAACGAAAGAGGTCTTGCATTTGTTGCGGATAGGATTTAGCTTGGATGAGTAATCATTCGACCTCAATTCTGATAGGATTTAGCCCAGATGGGTAATCCTGATGTGAGTCCTCTCGAGCATATATTATGAATTGGATTTAGCCCTGACTGGTAATCCAGATCAAGCTCCTTAGAGCATATGTCATAAAAAAGATTTAGCCTGGACTGGTAATCTTGTTGTATACATGTGTGGCTCGAGAGTGTACTCTATGAGATAGTACCTTATGGGTACCATTTAATATGAATTGACGGATCCTGATTTGTACACCTCGAGTGTACTACCTGTGTAACCACCGATATTTCAGATAAATTCAACGGGTAGAAATCTTGATATGAGAAGATATGTATAAGAAATGTGTTATTATACATATCCATCTGAAATACAAGAAAAGGATGATACATGACAAATGATATATGAAAACATGAGATGATGTTATTTGTACATGGACTTTATTTGATGAATATATGTGCATTCTTGATTATAAACTTGTACACCTTGAGTGTACTAATCGTGACTTTGATATTACGAGTAATATGAGTAAAGTTCTGATATGAAATGATTTGAACTTGAAGTGAACCATTATGAACTTATACTTGTAATAATTAGATGAATTATGCATGTTGAATGAATACATGTTGTGGAAAGCATATGTCCATGGAAACTTGATTGTTATTGAGCTCATACATGTTATCGAAGTTATCATGGAATAAATGACAAACAAGGGCAATGAGGATATGTGTAAGGCTTGAGGTCAAATTGAATGAATGTGCCTTACATAGTTACCTCAAAATAGAATGAACGGTAAATTAAATACCATGTTATACGAACTTACTAAGCATAAAGTGCTTACCCCATTTTATTTTCCCCTGTTTTAGAGTAAATCGGAAGCTCGTTGGATTGGAAGCTTGGCAGAGATCACTCACACTATCCATCAGCCATGTCGATATAGTATGGTAATTCAATTGCGGTTGTAATGGCATGTATAGGATATGTTGTCCATATTAGCATGTAAACATAAACGATGCTTGTAATCTAGCCATTGGAATGGCTAGTAATGATTGTTTTTATATACTTGTAATGGCAAATTATGTTAGCCACATATATGTAAAGTAGTTGATCAAATTATGTCTAACATGAGGACATAACCAAGATAAGGTTGTAAACATGTATGCATGAAATGATATGCCATGATGATTGATGGAATATGCTTGATTAGAATGCTTGAAATGGTTAGTAATTGTATGTGATGATATATCATGTTAAATGATAGAATTAAATTGAATAAAATGCTTGGATTGGTTGGGATATGAATGCAAGATGTGGTGTAGGATTATGGCAATGATTGGGATGAGAAATGAAGCTAGGAATGGCTTTATTTTGTCCACACGGGAAGACACACGGGCTTGTGTCTACACGGCCGGGCACATGGGAGTGTAGTTAGGCCGTGTGTCCCCTGCACCTTAAATTTTGAGAAACAGAATGCTAAGAATTGAGCACACAGGCAGAGACATGGGTGTGTGTCTCAGTCGTGTGGGAGACACGACCTAGAACACGGGTGTGTGTCTTGGCCATGTGAAACCAGTACCTAATTCGAATTTAATTAATTAACCACACGGCCTAGCACACGGGCGTGTGGCATGGCCGTATGGCGCAAGTTAGAGAGCTACCTAGTTTTGGACACGGCCTGAGGCACGGTTGTGTCTAAGGGTCACACAGGCGTGTGTGTGAGCCCTGCACCTTGGAAAATTTTGGAATTTCGTGAAAAATTCCCTGAGTTCCCGATTTAGTCCCAACTTTATTCTAATGCTCGTATTGGGCCTCGAGGTTCATTTAAGGGACATTACGAATGACCTCGATGAATGAATAGTAACTTGCCTGAATTAATCGATAAATGTTCTGAATGTTTCGGTAACGCTCCGAAACCCTGTTCTGTCAACGGATACGGGTTAGAGGTGTTACATAGTCACTCTATCCCATTTCCACTCCGGTATCATCATAGGCTGAAGCAAACCCGAAGATACTTGATGCTTGGCTTTCACTTGCTGACAAATCAAACACTTCGATACAAACTCAGAAATGTCTCGTTTCATACCCGACCACCAATACAGTTGTTTCAAATCATTGTACATTTTAGTACTCCCAGGATGAATAGATAAACAACCACTATGTGCCTCATATAAAATTTTCTGAATCAACTCTGTATTTTTTGGTACGCAAATTCTATCTCGGAACATTAAACAATCATCGGATCTGATTTTGTATTTTGAATCACTAGTTGACTCGCATTGCACTCTTTTAGCTTGCAAATCACTATCACATTTCTGAGCTTCGCAAATTTGCTGAAGAAATACTGGTTTAGCATTTAAATCAACTAAAATTGAACCGTCATCGGATAATATCAACTGTGTATTCATTGCTCTCAGGGCAAACAATGACTTTCTACTCAAAGCATTCGCGACCACATTCACTTTTCCTGGGTGATAATTAATTACTAATTCATAGTCTTTTAGTAACTCAAGCCATCTCTGCTGTCGCAAATTCAAATCTTTCTAAGTCATAATATACTTTAAACTCTTATGATCAATAAAGATGTGGCATTTTTCATCGTACAAATGATGACGCTAGATTTTCAATGCAAAAACTATAGCAGCCAACTCTAAATCATGTGTCGAATAATTCTTCTCATGCGGTTTCAACTATCTGGAAGCATAAGCTATCACTTTTCCCTCTTGAATCAACACACAACCTAAACCGTTCAATGACGCGTCACTGTAAATCACAAATTCTTTACCTGATTTAGGTTGAACCAACACTGGTGTCTACGTTAACAATGCTTTCAATTGATCAAAGCTTTGTTGACATTTTTCGGAACATTCAAACTTTACATCTTTCTGAAGCAGCCTGGTCATCGATGTAGCAATCATCGAGAATCCTTTAACGAAGTGTCGATAGTAACCAGCCAATCCCAAAAAACTTCTAACCTCAAATACATTTCTAGGTGGTTTTCAGTCAATAATTGTAGAAATCTTGCTTGGATCAACTCTTATACCTTCCGTAGAAACAATATGCCCTAAAAATCCAACTTCTCGGAGCCAGAACTCACATTTGCTTAATTTAGCATACAGTTGCTTATCTCTCAAGGTCCGCAACACAATCCTCAAATTCTCGGCATGCTCAAACTCATCTCGTGAATAGATCAGAATGTTATCAATGAACACAACAACAAAATTTTCTAAATACAGTCTAAAGATTCGATTCATCAAATCCATAAAAATGGGAGGAGCATTAGTTAATCCAAAAGGCATAACAAGGAATTCATAGTGTTCGTACCTCGTTCTAAACACAGTTTTTGGCACATCTGAGTCTTTAACTCGCAACTGATAATAGCCAGATCTCAAGTCAATCTTTGAAAACATGGTTGCACCTTTCAACTGATCAAACAATTTGTCTATTCTCGGCAGCAGATACTTATTCTTTATCGTAACTTTGTTGAGCTGACGATAGTGAATACACGTTCTCATTGACCTGTCTTTCTTTTTAACAAACAATACTGGCGCACCCCAGGGCGAAAAACTCGGTCGTGCAAAACCTCTATCTGTTAACTCTTGCAATTGAGCCTTTATGTAACACCCCTTAACCCGTATCCATAGCTGAACTACGGTTATGAGGCATTACCGAACTAGACACAGTTTAGCACAGTCATTTATGGAATAAACCCAATACGCATATTTAATTTTTTCCATATCAACAGATAATGTTCAAGACTTACGTTACAAACCAGGTTTCATAATGCAACACATCATTACTTATAATCTATACAAGTTTCGAATCAAGCTTCCACATAACAACACCAAATTTCATATGTTAAACAGATATATATACATCTATTTCATTAGTCGAATATCAACATATCTTTTTATACCTTATACAAATATGCATAATAAAAACGAATAGATCCATGATACTCTATTTGCTTTTCATTCACATATGTGACATTTGAACCTTATAGCATAACCAATCATACACATCATGCTATTGTAATATGCGCAATGTCCCTAAAACAAAAGCCATGTCAAACCCTAATTATCAATTCATCCTACCTTATTAATTAATGGACACAAGATTGTTGAATAACCTACCAAACACACATATGATATGTAACTAGTCCAAAGAAAAAAAATATATAAATACAACCAATTCATTGACCATATATTCGGTCCTCAATTTAAAACTCTAATGATCAACCCAAAACATAATTATAAACATTTTCATGATCATCTTTAAATTTTAACCAAGCACATAATAATCTAAGTAGAAAAATTCACACGACCTAATATGCATACTCATACATATATATATAATACATATAAATGATTATTACTATATAACCACATTTAACTTCCAAGCATAATATGCACACATCTTATACCAAAGATTAAAACAAACCATTAAATCAAACATACAAACGATACTTAACCAAAAGTAATAACCTTATTCGCAAGGCCATATATACATATATACATTTACAAAACCGAACATCATTCATTCAAGTCATAATTCAGCCTATACATGCCTTTGATTCGAAAAGTAAACAATTATACCAAAGAGAGTGATAGTGTGGTCGACTTTCTTGATGATCCTCTGAGTCCGTAGCTGAATCAACGATCTATAAAATAGAAAGACAAACATATACAGAGTAAGCTCACTAGCTTAGTAAGTTTTAAGTTAATGGTAATACAACGTCCAAACACTTATACATCTATAATAGTTACCAATAACAATGAAAAATAAACATTTCAATACACAAATTCATATAAGGCCGAATACCATAGTTCATTAACCTAATTGTTTCACTTGTTTACCTTAAACTTATATTTTATCAAAATACAAGGTATATGTAATACATTAATCACATTTTTTTTCGAATCATATAAATCCACCATTCATATTGTCTATGTTATCCCAATCAAAATCATATTACATTAGACATTTCTATTCATAATCGAATCTACCAAAGTATTGTATTCAATCTCAATTTCAATCACATACTACTCATACTCTTTGATCATAAGCTCAATTTCACATAATACCATTTCTACCGTATTATTCAAATTCAATTAATATTAAACATAACTTACCTTACTCTCAGTAAACGAAAAAGGGACTTACGCTTACCCGGCGCTTACTCGATACATTAATCGCGTTTCACCTTGAGTAATTTAAGGTTTCTCCATTTAAAAACGCGTCATCGGCATCAAGCTCGCTAGGCATCAAAGCCCGAAATGTAACACCAAGACAAAGCACTGCTAGGCACAGAGCCCGAAATGTAACACCAAGACAAAGCTTTGCTAGGCACGAGCACGAAATTTAACACCGGCACAAAGCACGCTAGGCACAGAGCCTGATATACAACACCACACAAGGCCAAGCTAGGCACAAAGCTCGATATATAACACCGCACAAGGGCTCAAGTAGGCTTAAAGCCCTAATGTTACAACTCAATTCATCAACTCACATTTCTTAACACATACATTACTATCAAATCGTATTCACAAAATCAATTCACTGTCATGTCAAATATACTAATTCACATTGTATTTAAAAACATATTCATTCCAAAATTAAACATACACATACGGCTATCACATGTTATTTACCCAAATTAATCACATAATTTGATTTCATACATTTTTAATTATCAACTTAATGAACTTTAACTTAAGAACTTACCTCGATCGTCGACGGATCGCGTAGACCTAGCTATTCGAGAACCTTTGTCTTCCCCGATCCAAATCTGCTTTTTCTTTGTTCTTGATCTAAACACATTAAAATTTAGCTCATTCAAGTACATTTCATCTCAATTTAGTCCCTAAGCATATAATTAGGCAATTTACCATTTTACCCCTACTATTTCACATTTTCACAATTTAGTCCTATTTGCATAAAACACAAAATACACAAAATTTCTCAACACTACTTGAGGGCCGAATATGTATAGGGACTATACAAGTCCATTTCTTTCATTTATTTTGCAAATAAGCCCCTCTAAAATTTATTTTTTCAATTTAGTTCAAAATACTCAAATCCACTAAAATTTCCAATACAAAATATACTAATCTTTAACATATCTTTAAAATAAAATTATCAAACATCAAAAACTACATGAACACATCAATGGCCGAATATCAAACATGCTTAGATTCAAAAATTTCAACATGGGTAAGCTACCGTTCGAAGCAACGATCTCAAAAACGCTCAAATTAACAAAACCGACTAAAAACTCACCTTGAATTTTAGCCTAGAAGTGCCGAAAATCAAAGAACCCCAAAGCTTATTTCATCCTTCAATATTCGGCCATGAGAGAGTGAAAAAGATGATGGCTTTGTTTATGTTATTTTAACATATATTATAAGTAATTATTCAATTACTAATTTAACCTTTAAAATAAAATAAAACTAACATATAACTTAAGGTTATTCTTGACATAAGCCACCCACTAACTCAAAAAATGGGTTATTTACCTTTTAATACTCCACTTTAAAAGCCATCATCAAATAGGCACTTTTCACTATAGCTTGAGACTTTTAAAATTTACGCGCGATTAAATCCTTTTTATCAAATTAAGCACCCAAACGATGAAATTTTTCTACGAAACTTTCACACATATTAATTCACGTATAATAAACACAAAATAAAATATTAAAATATTTCTCAGACTCGGATTCGTGGTCCCGAAACCACCATTCCGATTAGGGTCAAATTCGGTCTGTTACACTTCAACTCTTTCAACTCTGTCGGAGCCATTCTGTACGGAGCTATAGATGTTGGTGAAGTTCCCGATATTAACTCAATAGCAAACTCAACCTCCCTGACTGGTGGCAACCCTGGTAATTCTTCAGGAAACACATCCGGGTATTCTTAAACTATAGGCACTGATCCAATCTTCTTTTTTTATATACTTTTGTATCTAAAAAATAGGCTAGATACGCATTGCAACCTTTTCTCACATATCTCCGAGCCGACATCGACAAAATCACTATCGGTAACCCACTCGACTAATTAGATTCAATCCGAAGAATTTCATTATTCTAACACTTCAATTCTATAGTCTTTCATCAATAGTTCACAACAGCATCATGTAGAGTCAACCAATCCATACCCAGAATCACATTGAATTCATCAAATGGTAAAAGCATCAAGTCAGCCGGAAAATAGTAGCCCCGAGTCATTAAAGGACAGTTCTTGCATACTTTATCAACTAGTACATACTTGCCTAAGGGGTTCGATACTTTAATCATAAACTCAGTAGACTCGACAGGCAAACTCTTATTAAACACCAAATTCATACATATATACGAATGAATCGATCTAGGATCAATCAATGCAATAACTTTAGTGCCGTAAAGAGAAAATGTATTGGTAATAACATTTCGTGATGATGCTTCTTTGCGAGCGCGAATAGCATAAGCTTTGGCAGGTGCTCTAGCTTCGAATCTCACAGCGGAGTCCCTTGTCGCCCCTCGACTACCACTCACATTCCCAGCATTTCTTGGTGGTCTTCCTCTAGTCGACATATTACTCGGTCTTACATTCTAAGGTCTATCTTTCTTAACCATCTCAAGACAGTCTTTAATAAAATGATCCCATGAACCACAACTGTAACAAGCTCTATTATTATATTTCACCCAACAATCTCCAAAATGCTGTCTTCCACACAGTTGACATTCAGGCTTGATGTGTTTTACGTTGCCAACACTTGATACTGACGTGGCTTGAGCTTTAGGGCTGGTGTATTATTTTCCGCGATCTTTATTGGAATATCCCGCTGAAGTTGTCGATCGGTTAAAAATAATCTTTTGATTTCTTCGATGCGGAATGATAAGGTTTACTCATTGATCTCTTTCTCGAGTCTCTTTGTAACACCCCTTACCCGTATCTAACGCCAAAACAGGGTACGAGGCATTACCGAACTTAACAGACTTTATCATGCAATATCGGGCCATAAATTTATAATCCAACTTAAGAACCCTTCATTTGTACTCATAATGTCCCTATCATAGGTCTACTAGACTCGAAACATACGTATAAATTGGTTCGGGACTGAACTGGAAACTTGCAGACACTTAGAAAGTTTTTGCTTAAAACAGGGCCACACACCTGTGTGAGAGAAAGGACACGCCCGTGGGGCATATCACACGCCCGGGCTTCAGACCGTGTCCAAACTAAGGGACATTCTGTTTATGACGTCAGCAACCATTTAGGGCCAAACGGCCAGGTCACGCGCCCATGTGACGAACTAAATTTTTCACAAATTAGATGCAGGGGACACACGACCAGGCTACACACCCATGATAAAGACACACGGCCTAGACACACGCCCGTGTGTCTACCCATGCAGACAATTATAAGGCTATTTACCAAGCCTTTTTCCACCCTGAAAAGCAAGCACACTTACACCATTTTCTAGCAACACATAACATAATGATAAAACACTTCTAATATCTACAATTAAGACATCCACACCTTAATTCACATCTTGTTCATCATGCATATACTTCACACATAATTCATTCAATTGCACAAGCTTACTCTTCATGAATTTCATCATCATTGAATGGATGTAACATAACTAGTATCGGCCAATTCCAATGGCCATTTACAAAATGAATCGAGTAACATTAATAGCCAACACCTTGGCTAACCAATATGACATATAACAAAATGACCAAGTTCCTATACATGTCATACCCAAAATAATCAAACTTTACTATACCAAAAGAATAGCTTGATAGTGTGAGACGAACTCCGACGTCCTACGATCCCCGAGCTAGCTTGGCGATACTACAAGGAAAAGGGAAAAGATAGAGGGGTAAGCATAAAGCTTAGTAAGTTTGCATAAAATAAATAGCAACATAAAAGCTTATGATAACATTAATACATTACATTTAGTAATAACTCAAATTCTCAAGCACATTGACATAACTTACTCATGCTCACTCTTACCAATCTCATATCACACATCGGACTTATTTCTCGTAAATGACTCATAGGTACCTGTATCACTTCATCACATAACTTTAGCACTAATTCCATCTTTGGCATAAACTTAACTCTTTATCCCGTTGAACCACTCGGAATACTTGAGGATGCCCATAATTTGTCATGCAAATAATAAGGTGCCAAAGCCATATCCCAAATATGGTCTTACATAGGATCACGTGTTGATGCCGATGCCATATCCCATATATCGTCTTATATGGGATCTAATATCGATGTCGATGCCATATCCCAGATATGGTCTTATACGAGATCGTATATCGATGCCATGTCCCAGTCATGGTCTTACACGATTCTCATACCGAAGCCAGGTCCCAAACGTGGTCTTACACGGGATTACTACTTGATGCCGATGCCATATCCCAGATATGGTCTTATACGAGATCTCCATTCGGTTCCAAAGCCATGTCCCAGACATGGTCTTATACGGGACCTTCTTAATCTCATGTCGTGACAATGGTATCCTTTTTATTCCTAAGGTTCAATCGGGACATAATCTTAATATGATTTCATCATATTTTCATCGGAACTTCGTTAACCAATATCATAAAGATAACTTACGTTTCACGAAATATAAAGCATTTAAAAGCATAATAACATTATGTTGATTTGTTACACACAAACTTACCTCAGTACCAAAATATGTATAGCTGTTCGATTTAGTCTACCACCTAGTTCTTTCCTCGGTTTTGGTCCGGACTTCGTGTTTCTTGATCTATAATGAAAATTTCACTTATTTAATGATCACATTGACTAAAATAACCCATGAATCATACTTTGGAAAAATTACGATTTTGCCCCTAAACTTTCACATATTTACAAAATGGTCCCTAGGCTCGTATAATGAAATGTACTCATTTCCTTGGTTACCCAAGCCTAGCCGAACATTTATTGAGCTTATAACAGCTCACACTTTCCTTCAAAACTATTTTTTCCGCACATTTTATCACTTTTACAACTAGGTCCTTTTTATGAATTTTCCATGAAAATCACTAAGAAAAAAGATGTTTATCATACATCAAACTTTATATTCCTCCATTAAACATCAAAATACATGCATGTAACACATGGGTAAAGTTTTGAACATGAACCCTAGCTTAAAATAAGGGTAGAAATAGCTAAATTAAGCTACGAGATTCTTAAAAATACGAAGAACATGAAAAACAGGGCTAGGATGCACTTACTTTGAGCTTGAAAATGAACAAAACCCTAGCTATGGCTTCTCCTCAGAATTTTGGCACTTAGGGAAGAAGATGGACAAGTTTTTTGACTTATTTTTCCCTTTTATTTCTTTTATTATCCAAATGACAAAAATGCCCTTAAGGCCCTTTTCTTGAGATTTTTCCTTCCCATGTCTATTTTGTCCATAATCAAATATAATGGTCTAATTGCTAAATAAGGACCTCTAATAATTTTTCTAATACTATCTCATACTTGAAACTTCTAGAATATCATATTTTTCAATCTTTGCAATTTAGTCCTAATGAATAAATTGATCACTATATAATAAAATTTATTCATGAAATTTTCAAATAATCATGCAAACATGTCATAAACCTCATAGAAGCCATAAAACACATATTTCTACTTCATATTTGTGGTCTCGCAACCACTATTCTGACTAGGCCCTAAATCGGGCTGTTACACTCTTACCCCTGAATCAGCCTTTCTCTTTTCTCGGCTAAAGTTTTCGGCTTTGCAAGCCCGATTGACTAACACAACAAACTCTTTCAAATCTAATATTTCGACTAGAAGTTTAATATCTTCTTTCAACCCGTCAACAAACTGCTTACACATAATCTCTTCGGTAGAAACATACTCTCGAGCATAATTACTTAACCATACAAATTCTCTTTCATACTCGGTTACGATCATACTACCTTGTTTCAGTTCTAGAAACTCTGTAATAGTCCGGTTTATATCCTAGTCGGAACAGTGGTTTCGGGACCACAAATTCGAGTCAGTAAAATATTTTAATATTATTTTTTGTGCCTCTGATATGTGATTAAGCATGTGTTAAAGTTTCGTAAGTTAATTTGTCTGTCTGTGTGCTTAATTTGATAAAGAGGATTAAACTGCATTGAATGCAAAATTTGTATGCTATTTGTTAAAGCACCTATTTGAGATGGCTTTTAAATGAGGAGGATTTATGTGGCAATTTAGCCAATTGTAAGATTAGTGGATGGTGGTGGACCTTGATTTTAAGGTTTATGAATTATTTTATTTAAGGTTAATAAAATAGAAATTGTTATAATAATATATATGATATAATATACAAATATTAGAAAGCCATTATATTGGTATTCATCTTTCTATTAAAACTGAAACAAAGAAAAGAAAAAGAGAATAAGAAGGCTAGGGTATTTGGCCATTTCTAAGTTCAATTCAAGGTATGATTTTAATCGGTTTTTTTGATAATTTCTACGTTTCTGTAATCGTTGCTTAATCTACTATCAAACCCATGTTTCAATTTTATGAATTGATGATGTTTATGAGTTATGCCATTGATGAAATGGTGAGCTTTGTGATGATTATTGGTGTTAAATGAAAGATGTGTGTTTAATGAACCTATTTTGTTCTTGAATTTTTGATGAATTTAGCTAATTAGGGCTAAATTGTGAAAATAACATTTTGAGGGACTAATTTGTGAAATAGCTGAAATGTATGGACTTGTATGTGATACATGAGTATTCGGCTAAGCATGGGTATATGATGATTTTGTGTATTTGATGATTTTGTGAAATAGGGACTAAAATGTCCAAAAGTGAAAATATGAGGACTAGAGTGTAAATTGCCCTAAATATGTGTTCTTTGATTGAAATGAATGAATTAGTGAATAAATGGATTACATTTGAATATGTATAGATCAATAACCGAAGAAAACAGACTTAGATCGCGGAAAAGCAAAAGTAACTGAGTAGCAGTTTCCATTTCCGTTAAACCGAACTCGAGGTAAGTTGATATACAAATAAATGCGTTGTTGTAAATTATGAATGTTCATATGATTATTAATGATGATAAATGCATATGAGATGTTGAATATATGAATTCCGAGATAAGATTGACCTAGTGTTAGCATCTGAGAAGTCCTGTTTGAATCTAGGAATAGAGAGGATTAACTATGTCATGACATAGGTGTCTATTATGTGATATCATGTAAGACCACGTCTGGGGTGTTTGCGTTGATTAGAGATTTCGTGTAAGACCACGTCTGGGACGTTGGCATCGATATGAGATTTACGTGTAAGATCATGTCTGAGACATTGGCATCGTATTGATTTGTGTAAGACCCTATCTGGGACAGTGGCATCGATATCTGGTTACATGTAAGACCACGTCTGGGACGTTGGCATTGTACGACTATTCCGATCACTCTGAGTATCCTATTAGATTCCGAAAGGTTCAACGGGCAAGTCTGAGAAACAAACGGTTATGTTATCAGTATATCCATTTTAAGTACGTTCGATATGTACACTAAGTGTGTATGAAAGGTAAGTGTCTAAAGGAACTTACTTTGATGAATATGTGTTTTGAAATGATGAGATAATTGGTGAAGATATGTTTGAATGAGCCATAAGTATATGTGATATTGAGTTATATTTGGGTTGAAAATTATGACAAGATATGGCTAAGCAAATAAGCCAAGAATGTATGTGATGAATTGATATGGGAACCATTATTTTAATTGAATCAATATGGTTATATGCATGTTATGATAAGTTTATTTGTATATGGCTTACTAAGCTTTTGAAAGCTTACTCTGTGTGTGTTTGCTCTATTTTATACGTCGTTAAAGCTATTGAAGGCTCGGGGACCGTCGAGGATCGTCATCACACTACTCAACTTGTTTTGGTTTATTTTGGAAATGTATATAGCTAGATATGGCATGTATAGGCTAGTTACTTAAATAAGTTGAGAAATGAACTTAGCCATGTGATTTGGCTAGTTATGTGTGGGTAATATGCATTAGTGATTATAAAATATGAGGTATGTTTTGGTATGGTTTGATAGCATATGAAATGGTTAAGCTTTTGGTAAGTATATGGATGAAATTCAAGCATATATGTTTGAACGAAAGAATGAATTCATGAAAGGTAAATATCGATAAATTATGCTTGTGTATACATGAGTTCTAGCTAGGTAAATTGGTATGGTTGGAAATAGATTGGAATGTAGTAATTGGATGGTTTTTTTTTATATGTTTTTGATTGTCAAATGTGCATGAGTTGCATTGGTAATTTTCTTGTAGGTTTGACCCTATGTGGGTGGCATTTTGGCCTTGCAAATGGCCTATTTTGCCTACACGGTCAGGACACACGGGCGTGGCTGATGACCGTGGGAGTAAGTCAGTAGCGAGCTAAGGGCACACGGGTGTGCCTAGTAGCCGTGTGGTTTAATTAGTATATGGCTTAAGAGCACACGGCCATGGCGCACGGGCGTGCCTAGTAGTCATGTGGAGAAGTCAGTATACATGCCCTATTATGGCACGACCAAGACACATGAGGGTGTCTGGTGTCCGTGGGAGGCACACGGCCAACCCACACGGGCGTGTGTCCTGCATAACTTAGAGAAGTTTTAAATTTCTGAGAAATTTCTGTAAGAGTTCGGCATAGTCCCGACCCTACTCTAAAGCATGTTTGAGGTCTTGAGGACCTAATCAAGGGATACTATGATGTGATATGATTAATTGTATTATGAATTATCTGTTAAAGTCTCCGATATGTCTGGTAACGCCTGTAATCCTAATCCGATGACGGATACGGGTTAGGGGTGTTAGATTTGGTTGGTATCAAAGCTACGGTTTAGTCAATTCTCAAACTAATATAGCATGTCAGAGTCTAGCTATACATGCCATATATCTGAATTGTGATAGTGTGATGAATCCTGACGTGTAAATGTGATTTTTCTATAATATTGGATCCCGGAAGATCCGTAGCTGATGACGTATAAAGTAATGCGCCTGCTCCCGCGCAAGGGACAGTGCCCTCTGATTCGAGACCGGCTACGAGCGATCAAGAGGGAGAAGCTAAACAAGCTTTCTTCCAAATGATGAGTTAGTGGTTCACTCAGTTTGTTAGAAATAACCCGACTGTTTCACAACCCCCGCCCCCGGTTAATCCCACTCAAACATCTGCTATGCCTCCGAATGTAAATCTAAATCTGTTGAACAAGCCTCCAGTAGACAAAATCCGTAAAAATGGGGCTAAAGAGTTCAGGGCTACTAGTGATGAGGACGCCGAAAAGGCCTAGTTCTGGTCAGAAAACACAATCCGGGTATTTGATGAAATGTCTTTAACTCCGGAAGAAAGTATTAAATGTGTCGTTTCACTATTACGGGATGTAGCTTATCAGTGGTGGAAAACCCTAACTTTTGTTGTTCCGAAAGAGCGAGTCACGTGGGACTTCTTTCAGATTAAGTTTCGAAAGAAATACATCAGTGAGAGATTCATCGATCAGAAATGAAAGGAATTTCTGGAATTAAAACAAGGACGCATGTCTGTTACTAAATACAAACGAGAGTTCGTGAGATTGAGCCAGTATGCTCGGGAATATGTATCGTCGGAAGCGATTATGTGCAAAAGGTTTGAAGATAGCCTTAATGAAGACATCTGCTTGCTAGTCGGGATTTTAGAGATAAAAGAGTTTGTGGTACTTATTGATTGAGCATGTAAAGCCGAGGCACTCGGGAAAGATAAAAGAAAAGTTGAATCTGAAGCTAGAGATACGAGAAAGAGATTTTCGAATAAATCATTTCAGTCTGCTTTGAAGAAATTCAGAGATGATCAAAGCCGTTCAAGAGCTAATATGGGACAAATGAGTAGAGATCGAGCTAGATCACAAATGAGTTCCAAAACTCCGGCAACTTCAGTAACAAGTGTTGGAAATGTCCATTCTGAAAGACCCGAGTGTAAGCATTGTAGAAAAAGGCATTCGGGTAGTTGTAGATTGAATGACCGGGCTTGCTTCAGATGTGGATCATTAGATTATTTTATTCGTGATTGCCCAGAGTCTGTTGAGCTAGAGACCGTTCAGAACCCAAGATCTGATAATGCTCCAGCGAGAAGTAGATCTTCGCGAAATGTCAGAAATGTCAGTAGTGGTCAGAGAACTACGAGAGATACTGTTGTGAGATTTGAAGCTAGAGCGCCTGCTAGAGCGTATGCCATCTGAGCTCGTGAGGAAGCTTCGTCTCTTGATGTTATAACGAGTATATTTACACTTTATGATACCTCTGTGATTGCATTGATAGACCCTGGTGCTACTCATTCCTATATATGCATGAACTTAGTATTCAGTAAGACTTTCCCTGTAGAGTCTACTGAGTTTGTTATAAAAGTATCGAACCCCTTAGTAAAAGTGTCCTTGTTGACAAAGTATGCAAGAATTATCCGTTAATGTTTCGAGATATCAGTTTCCCTGCTGATCTGATGCTTTTGCCATTTGATGAGTTTGATATCATTCTGGGTATGGACTGGTTGACATTGCATGATGCTGTTGTGAACTGTAAAAGAAAGACTATTGATTTGAGATGTCCGAATGATGAAATAGTTAGAGTTGAGTCTAATGATTTGAATGGATTGCCTGTTGTGATATCTGTATTGAAAGCTCAGAGTTATTTGAAAAAGGGTTACGAGGCTTATTTTTCTTATGTAATTGACTCAAAAGTGTCTGAAAGGAAAGTTGAATCAGTGCCAGTTGTTTGTGAGTTTTCTGATGTATTCCCTGAAGAATTGCTAAGATTGCCTTCGATACGTGAAGTTGAATTTGGAATTGTTTTGTTGCCTGGTAGGACACCTATTTCGATAGCTCCGTATAGAATGGCACAAACAGAGTTGAAAGAGTTAAAGTCTCAGTTGCAAGAATTAACTGACAGAGGGTTTGCTAGACCGAGTTTCTCACCTCAGGGTGCTCCTGTTCTGTTTGTGAAAAAGAAAGATGGCATGATGAGAATGTGCATTGATTACCGTCAGTTGAATAAAGTGACTATAAAGAACAAATATCTGTTACCTAGGATTGACGATTTGTTTGATCAGTTAAAAGGGGCTACTGTATTTTCAAATATAAATCTGAGATCGGGATACTACCAGTTGAGAGTAAAAGAATCTGACATACCGAAAACTACTTTCAGAACGAGGTACGGGCATTATGAATTTTTAGTTATGCCATTTGGACTAACCAATGCTCCTGCTGTTTTTATGGATCTGATGAACATAATTTTCAAACCGTACCTAAATCGATTTGTTGTGGTGTTCATAGATGACATTTTGATTTATTCACAGGATGAGACTGAACATGATGAACATCTGAAAATTGTGTTGCAAACTTTGAGAGAAAAGCAATTGTATGCGAAATTTAGCAAATGTGAATTCTGGTTACATGAGGTCAGTTTTCTGGGGCACATTGTATCAGCATCCGGTATACGTGTTGATCCGAGTAAGATTTCTGCTATTCTGGATTGGAAACTTCCGAAGAATGTCTCTGAAGTCCGTAGTTTCTTGGGACTTGCTGGTTATTACCGTAGATTCGTAAAAGGCTTTTCGATGATTGCAACTCCGTTAACTAGATTGCTTCAGAAAGATATAAGGTTTGAATGGTCCGATAAATTTCAGAAAAGATTTGATCAGTTGAAAACTCATTAATCAAGCTCCAGCTTTGAGGTACAATGGAATCGTGCAAAGAGTTTGTAATTTACAGTGATGCTTCGTTAAATGGTCTGGGATGTGTGCTGATGCAAGAAGGCAAAGTTATAGCTTATGCCTCGAGACAACTAAAGCCACATGAGAAGAATTATCTGACGCACGACCTTGAGTTACCTGCAATTGTGTTCGCATTAAAGATTTGGCGACACTATCTGTTTGGTGAGAAATGTCACGTATTTTCAGATAATAAAAGCTTAAAGTATCTGATGACTCAGAAAGATTTGAATCTGTGTCAAAGAATATGGTTAGAGTTGTTGAAAGACTACGAGCTTGAGATAGATTATCACTCGGGTAAAGCAAATGTAGTTACCGATGCTCTGAGTAGGAAATCATTGTTTGCACTACGTGCTTTGAATGCTCAGTTAGACTTGTCTGATGATAGTTTTGTGATAGCTGAAATGAAAGCGAAACCGTTATTTCTACAACAAATAGTTGATGCTCAGAAAGTTGATAACGAAATGTTAGTGAAACAAGCTCAGTGTGATTCGAATTTTGATTCTGAATTCAGGGTTGTTGATGAATGCTTGAGATTTCAAGATCGTATCTATATTCCGAGAAACTCTGAGTTATTACAGCTAATTTTGAGTGGGGCTCATAACAGTCGCCTATCTGTTCATCCGGGAAGCACTAAAATGTATCACGATTTGAAGCAACACTATTGGTGGTCTGGTATGAAACGAGATATTTCTGACTATGTGTCGAAATGTTTAATCTGTCAGCAAGTAAAAGCTGAACATCAGGTTTCGTCTGGTTTGTTACAACCGATTCTGATTCCCGAGTGGAAATGGGATAGAGTGACGATAGATTTTGTTTCTGGATTGCCTCTGACTCCGAGAAAGAAAGATGCAATTTGGGTCGTAGTTGATAGATTGACGAAATCTACCCATTTCATTCCGGTGAGATCTGATTATTCACTTGATAAGTTAGCCGAGCACGGGTGCCACTATCAATTGTGTTAGATAGAGATCCGAGATTTACATCAAGATTCTGGAAGAAATTGCAAGAAGCTTTAGGCACGAAACTGCATTTCAGTATAGTTTTTCATCCGCAAAGGATGGTCAATCCGAGCGGATCATTCAGATTCTTGAAGATATGATAAGATGTTGCATTCTTGAATTTAACGGTACGTGGGAACAGTACCTGCCATTGATTGAATTTGCTTATAATAACAATTTTCAGTCGAGCATCAAAATGGCAACTTATGAAGCTTTCTACGGACGTAAATGTCGTACACCTCTGTATTGGATTGAGCTCAGTGAAAATAAGCTACACGGAGTTGATTTGATAAAAGATACTGAACAGAAAGTGAAAGTAATCCGAGATAGTTTGAAAGCAGCATCTGATCGCCAGAAATCCTATGCAGATTTGAAACGTAAAGAGATTGAATTCGAAATTGGTGACAAAGTGTTTCTGAAGGTGTCTCCGTGGAAGAAAGTACTCCGTTTTGGACGTAAAGGCAAGTTGAGTCCGAGGTTCATCGGACTGTATGAAATTATTTAACGTGTTGGGCCTGTTGCATATAGATTGCGGTTGCCCTCTGAGCTAGAAAAGATTCACAATGTATTCCATGTTTCTATGCTCTGTAGATACCGATCCGATCCGTCACATGTGATTGCTCCGTCTGAGATTGAAATCTGACCTGATATGACCTATGAAGAGGAACCAATCCGTATCTTAGCTCGTGAAGTGAAAGAATTGAGAAATAAGAAAATTCTGTTAGTAAAAGTGTTGGGGTATCAACACGGAGTAGAAGAGGATACATGGGAGCCTGAAGATTCAATGAAACAGTAATATCCGAAACTGTTTAACGGTAAGATTTTTGGGGACGAAAATCCCTAAGGGGGGAGAATTGTAACAGTCCAGTTTATACCCTAGTCAAAACAGTGGTTTCGGGACCACAAATCTGAGTCAGTAAAATATTTTATTATTATTTTTTGTGCCTTTGATATGTGATTAAGCATGTGTTAAAGTTTCGTAAGTTAATTTGTCTGTCTGTATGCTTAATTTGATAAAGAGGATTAAATTGCATTGAATGCAAAATTTGTATGCTATTTGTTAAAGCACCTATTTGAGATGGCTTTTAAATGGGGAGGATTTATGTGGTAATTTAGCCAATTGTAAGATTAGTGGACGGTGGTGGACCTTGATTTTAAGGTTTATGAATTATTTTATTTAAGGTTAATAAAATAGAAATTGTTATAATAATATATATGATATAATATACAAATATTAGAAAGCCATTATATTGGTATTCATGTTTCTGTTAGAACCGAAACAAAGAAAAGAAAAAGAGAATAAGAAGGCTAGGGTATTCGGCCATTTCTAAGTTCAATTCAAGGTATGATTTTAATCAGTTTTTTGATAATCTCTACGTTTCTGTAATCGTTGCTTAATCTACTATCAAACCCTTATTTCAATTTTATGAATTGATGATGTTTATGAGTTGTGCCATTGATGAAATGGTGAGCTTTGTGATTATTATTGGTGTTAAATGAAAGATATGTGTTTAATGAACATGTTTTGTTCTTGAATTTTTGATGAATTTTGCTAATTAGGGCTAAATTGTGAAAATAGCATTTTGAGGGACTAATTTGTGAAATAGCTGAAATGTATGGACTTGTATGTGATACATGAGTATTCGGCTAAGCATGGGTATATGATGATTTTGTGTATTTGATGATTTTGTGAAATAGGGACTAAAATGTCCAAATGTGACAATATGAGGACTAGAGTGTAAATTTCCCTATATATGTGTTCTTTGATTGAAATGAATGAATTAGTGAATAAATGGATTACATTTGAATATGTATAGATCAAGAACCGAAGAAAATGGACTTAGATCACGGGAAAATGAAAGTAACTGAGTAGCCGTTTCCATTTCCATTAAACCGAACTCGAGGTAAGTCGATATACAAATAAATGCGTTGTTGTAAATTATGAATGTTCGTATGATTATTAATGATGATAAATGCATATGAGATGTTGAATATATGAATTTTGACCTAGTGTTAGCATCC
Organism: Gossypium sturtianum; assembly: GCA_025698515.1. Classification (NCBI taxonomy): domain Eukaryota; kingdom Viridiplantae; phylum Streptophyta; class Magnoliopsida; order Malvales; family Malvaceae; genus Gossypium; species Gossypium sturtianum. Next base: position 88,651,666 of record CM046955.1, read on the forward strand.
GAGAAGTCCCGTTTGAATTTAGGAATAGATAGGATTAACTATGTCATGACATAGGTGTCTGTTATGTGATATCATGTAAGACCACGTCTGGGATGTTGGCGTTGATTAGAGATTTCGTGTAAGACCACGTCTGGGACGTTGGCATTGATATGAGATTTACGTGTAAGACCATGTCTGGGACATTGGCATCGTATTGATTTGTGTAAGACCCTGTCTGGGACAGTGGCATCGATATCTGGTTACATGTAAGACCACGTTTGGGACGTTGGCATTGTACGACTATTCCGATCACTCTGAGTATCCTATTAGATTCCAAAAGGTTCAACGGGAAAGTATGAGAAACAAACGATTATGTGATCAGTATATCCATTTCAGGTACGTTCGATATGTACACTAAGTGTGTATGAAAGGTAAGTGTCTAAACGAACTTACTTTGATGAATATGTGTTTTGAAATGATGAGATAATTGGTGAAGATATGTTTGAATGAGCCATAAGTATATGTGATATTGAGTTATATTTGGGTTGAAAATTATGACAAGATATGGCTAAGCAAATGAGCCAAGAATGTATGTGATGAATTGATATGGGAACCATTATTGTAATTGAATCAATATGGTTATGTGCATGTTATGATAAGTTTATTTGTATATGGCTTACTAAGCTTTTGAAAGCTTACTCTGTGTGTGTTTGCTCTATTTTATAGGTCGTTAAAGCTACTGATGGCTCGGGAACCGTCGAGGATCGTCATCACACTACTCAACTTGTTTTGGTACATTTTGGAAATGTATATAGCTAGATATGGCATGTATAGGCTAGTTACTTAAATAAGTTGAGAAATGAACTTAGCCATGTGATTTGGCTAGTTATGTGTGGGTAATATGCATTAGTGATTATAAAATATGAGGTATGTTTTGGTATGGTTTGATAGCATATGAACTGGTTAAGCTTTTGGTAAGTATATGGATGAAATTCAAGCATATATGTTTGAACGAAAGAATGAATTCATGAAAGGTAAATATAGATGAATTATGCTTGTGTGTACATGAGTTCTAATTAGGTAAATTGGTATGGTTGGAAATAAATTGGAATGTAGTAATTGGATGGTTGTTTTTATATGTTTTTTATTGTCAAATGTGCATGAGTTGCATTGGTAATTTGCTTGTAGGTTTGACCCTATGTGGGTGGCATTTTGGCCTTGCAAATGGCCTGTTTTGCCTACACGGTCAGGTCACACGGGCGTGCCTGATGACCGTGGGAGTAAGTCAATAGCAAGCTAAGGGCACACGGCCATGGCACACGGGTGTGCCTAGTAGCCGTGTGGTTTAATCAGTATATGGCCTAAGAGCACACAGCCATGGCACACGGGCGTGCCTAGTAGTCATGTGGAGATGTCAGTATACATGCCCTGTTATGGCATGGCCAACCCACACAGGCGTGTGTCCTGCATAACTTAGAGAAGTTTTAAATTTCCGAGAAATTTTCGTAAGAGTTCGGCATAGTCCCGACCCTACTCTAAAGCATTTTTGAGGTCTTGAGGACCTAATCAAGGGATACTATGATGTGATATGATGAATTGTATTATGAATTATCTGTAAAAGTCTCTGATATGTCTGGTAACGCCTGTAACCCTAATCCGGCGACGGATACGGGTTAGGGGTATTACCAACTCTTTGTGTTTATGATCCAGAAACCGCTGGCTTATATATTTCTTTCGGAACTCGATCTGAAAGAACTCCCAGGTGACTTTCTCCCTCGGCACCACCGATACTAATGTATTCCACCACTGATACGCGGTATCTCTCAAAAGGGATATAGCACACTTTAAACATTCAACTGGCGTGCAAGAAAGCTCGTCAAACTCGAATCATATTTTCAAGCCAAAACTCAGTTCTCTCAAGATCATCGTCAACATTAGCCCTGAACTCTTCAGCCTCGTGTTTACGAATTTTATCAAATGGAGGCTTGTTCAATCTTAAAAGCTCGACTCCTTGAGGAGCTACGGGTACAGGTTGGGGAACATGAGGGGGTGGAGGTTGTTGAGCAGTCGGGTTCGTCTGAATGTATTGTGTGAACCACTCATTCATCATTTAAAAGAAGGCTTCTTTAGCCTCTCCTCCCTGACTGCCCGTTACGGGTCTAGAATCAAACAGCGCTGTCTCTTGCGTGGGAGCAGGCGCATTACTTTCAACCTCACCAGCTATCACTCAATTGGGATCCATTTTCTCTATATATAAAACACCTTTTCAAATGTCAGGAGTCATCATACTATCACAGTTTATATATGGCATGTATAGCTAGACTCTCACACACACTACGTTAGTCCTAGAATTGACTAAACCGTAGCTCTGATACTAATAAATGTAACACCCCTCACCCGTATTCACCATCAGAATAGGGTTACGGAGCATTACCAGATTACAATACTTTTAAACATACATTTCATATACAATTTATCAATTCAAATACAATTCAATCATAAATAATCATAGTGTCCCTTGAACGAGCCTACGAGGCCTTAAACATGCATTGAGAGTGGTTCGGGACTAAACCGAAAACTCGGGAAATTTTTCAACACTTAGCAAAAAATTTCTCAAACAGGGGACACACGTCTATGTGACCCGGCCATGTGTATAACACGGCCACCTGACACGCTCGTGTCACAAGTTGTGTGAACATTCGAAATGAAAGCACATGGACGTGTCCCAGCCCGTGTCCAAACAAGTGGGGTTACTGACTTGGGTCACATGGCCAACCACACGCCCGTGTGTCTAGCCCGTGTGCCCTTTGAAGTGGCCACACACGCCCGTGTGCCAGGCCGTGTGCTAGGTTGTGTGCTAGGTCGTGCCAAACCTGTAGGGTATACTGACTTATGCAACACGGCCAAGTCACACGCCCGTGTGCTAGGCCATGTGCCAATTAGGGGGGTATACTGACTTGTGCCACACGACCGATCACACGCCTGTGTGTGAGACCGTGTGGAGCATACTGACTTCATTTCAATTTCAACACTAGGGGACACACGGCCGTGTAACTTGACCGTGTGTCACACATGGCTGAGACACACGCCCATGTCTCTGCCCGTGTGGACAAAAATAGGTTATTTACCAAGCCATTTTGCCACCCCATTTGGTACACATTTTCACCTACACAATAGACACCAAACCATAGCATAATATACAATCTAAAACAACCAAACCAAGCCTAAATCTTACCATTTCAATACTAACCAATTCAAGGCACATAAGTACCATAATATACTAATTAAATTCATACCAATCCTTGTCTACTCAATCATCAAAATGACCATTATCAAAGATGCATTATTAGGCCTAATTTCACAAGCATACCTATTCCCATAAGTCATCAATTTACCATTCATAGTACCTATTATCATCAATCATCACACAACCATCAACCAACTCAAATCACAAGATTCAACTATACATATATGTACAATATTCAAACATTCCAAACAAACCAAAATAATCCATCACAAATGGCTATATATACATGCCAAACATAAAAATTTACAATATCAATTCATTTGGCCAACATCATTACCAAAACATAATCAACATGACTCAAAATACCTATACATGCCATATACTTAATATACCAAAGTTCAAAGGTACCAAGTGATAGGTAGTAATGTGAAATAATCTCCGATGATCCCTAAATCCGAGCTAGCTTTGATTTCACTATAAAACACGGAAAAATACACAAAGTAAGCTATAAAGCTTAGTAAGCTCGTATGATATAAACTTAACTAATCACAAATACACCATTCATCAATTTAAACATATTAACATGTAATTTGAGATTACTAACAAACCTTTCACATGCTATTTCATATGCTAGTATACAAACTTCATAACTTCTTCGATTTAAGGCTCATACTATGCATGTACATACATGTATCAATCCGAAACAAGCTCATACATATTCAGAATACCGTTGAATACCCGATATCTCACACACTAAGTGCCGTACATAGCCGAAGCCATCTCAAATCACACACCAAGTGCCATACATAGCCGAAGCTATCTCGATCTCGCACACTAAGTGCCATATATAGCCGAATCATCGTTAAACATAACTTTAATCTCGTATACACAATTTATGCAATATCAAAGCATTTAAAGCATAATTATAATAATGCTTGTTACATACGAACTTACCTCAGATGTGAAAACGGCGAATCTAGTTGATTATTTGATAACTTTATCTTTTCCCCGATCCAAGTCCGTATTTTACTTTTCTTGATCTAAATATATTCAAAATTAACTTATTTAATCATATATTCATTCAATTTAGTCCAAAACACTCTTTAAGGCACATTTACACTTTTGCCCCTAAACTTTCACATTTTTACAATTTAGTCCTCATTTCATAAAATTACAAATTCATGAATTTCAAGACTAACCCATGCTAGCCGAATTTCTCTAGTACTCATATCAGCCCATATTTCTAATTTATTTCACATTTTAACCCCTAAATTTGCACATTTCACAATTTAGCCCCTAATTTGTATTTTCTTTAAAAATCACTTAACAAAACTTGTATATCTATCAACAAACATTCAAAATCTATCATCAAACATAAAAACACACATGTATTCATCAATGGCATCATTAAATATCTTTAACAGTTTTGCAAATTAGTCATTGGGCTAGCTAGACTAAGCTGCAACGATCTTAAAAACATGGAAATCATTAAAAAGGAAAAAAAAATCATACCTAAATGCAAATATTGAAGATAGCTGAATATGAGAGCTTAAAAATGGCTTCTTTTGCACCCTAGTTCGGTTGGAGAAGATGACAAAAGAATAGAAAATTGTTTTGTTTTATTTATTTTAAGTTAAATTACCAAATTACAAATATAACCTTAATAAATAACCATTTAAAACATCCATTCTATGCCCATAAATGTCCAATCATGCTATTAATTGTCTAATTACAACATAAGGACCTCCTCTTTTAAGTTCCATAGCTATTAGGCACTTTTAGCTAATAGAACATTAATTTTGCACTTTACGGGATTTAGTCCTTTTTTTCAAATTGACCATTTAAACGATAAAATTTCTTAACGAAATTTTCACACAATCATTAAATCATGCTGTAAACATTAAAATAATAATAAAATAATTATTTTGACTTCGGATTTGTTGTCCCCAAATCGCTGTTCTGATTTGACCAAAAACGGGCTGTTACACCCCACTTGTTTTTCTCATCCCTTGAAACTCCAAACACCATTCACCCAAATTTGATCTTCCAACTTCAATTCATTTGGTTTCCATTATCTTCCAAGCATTAAACCTCCATAGAATTTCAAAAAGAGCCTTAAGAACACCATTAATTTTGCTATCTTTCAACTTGTGGGTTTTCTTGAATTTACACCAATCATTCATTTTACCCTCAATCAAGGTAATGTTTCAATTTCCTAATATTTTTTAATGTAATCTAGAAATTTAAATCGATTTTTAAGCCATTTGAATTAAAGGTTTTGGGTAGAAGTTGAAAGTTGGGTCGTTAATGGTGAAATTTGGGATTTTGAATGAAACTACTATATCAAAGTGTTTATTAACTTGTTTTGATGTGATTAAAAGGTTTTTAAACTCTCCTTAAAGTTTCATTAAAGAATTTGAATGTTTTTTTTTTTGAGTTTTCATTAAAAATTGGCCATATATGTCAAATTTTTGGAACAATGAATCTAAGCAGTTTTGTATAGTTTGAAGGTTGAAAATTATTCTTAGATGAGTAATTAGATGATAGGAATTGATTTTACGCAATGGGAATGAGTAGTGATTAAGATATTTGAGTTTCAAGTTTGCTAGTCGAAAATCTCAGTTCCAAGAAGAATTAACCTTAGACCTACATTTTTGCTTATGGTTGTAGTTGTAAATTAATTGTGTTTACTGTGTGATTTACTTTGATGAAGCATTGGAATCGTTAGGACCTTCTTCAAGTAAGGAAAAAAGCAAGGAAAAGCTAGTTTAAACCTTCGGTAAAAAGGTGAAAGCGTGAACAATGAGTGTTTTGGAATCGCTTCTTGTAGACACAATTGATAGTGTTAAATGGGAGCTTAGGAGTGGCCTAAACCCCTATCCTAAGTTTCGAGTGTAAGATTTCTTATTTTTCTTGTTTAATTTGCAAAATATGTGATTATGTGATGTGGATTGAGTGTTATGTTATGATAATGTGACATGTGATATATGTTGTGATAGCTCTTGTGAAATGTGTCAGTTGTGGGCATATTAAACAAGCCAAATGATAGTGATGATGTTGTGATTATAAAGTGAATGAGCAGTGAAAGTGTGCAGAAATAATAAGTAAATGTATGTTTTATTGTGGATACATTGTCCTTGTGACCTTTTGAGACCGTTGGATATAGTTAGCATGTCATAGGATTTGTGAGTACTCACCTTGTGTTTTGTATTGGGACATTGAGGCCCGAGACAGTTTGGAGAGATAAGGGAATGTGAGCTAAGTTCTATTCACCGAGATATGTTGGTGTGTTGAAGAGTGTTAGCTTAACGCAACACTTTTGGGATATGTTCGATGTAACAACCTCACTCGTATTCAACACCGGAATAAGGTTACGGAGCAGTACTGAACTTGCAACACATTTAAACATACTTTTCTCATACATTTAATCAATACAAACAATCATCATTCAATCTCAATCAATATGTCCCTATTACGAGCCTACGAGGCCCTAATTATGCTTTAGAAGTGGTTCGGGACTAAATCGATAACTTAAGAAACTTTCATGAACTTTGAAAATTTTTCTCAAACAGGGGACACATGCCCGTGTGGCTAGGCTGTGTGTCTCACACGGCTACCAAACACGCCAATGTCACAGACCGTGTGAACATTTGAAATGGAAGCACATGGCCGTGTCCTAGCCCGTGTCTAACCCCGTGTCCAAACAAGTGAGCTTATTACCTTGGGTCACACGGCTAACCACACGCTCGTGTGTCTAGACTGTGTGCCCTTCGAAGTGGCCACACACGCCCGTGTGCCAGGCCGTGTGCTAGGCCGTGCCAAACCTGTAGGGTATACTGACTTATGCAACACGGCCAAGTCACACGCCCGTGTGCTAGGCCATACACAAATTAGGGGGTATACTGACTTGTGCCACACAGCCGATCACACGCCCGTGTGTGAGACCGTGTGGAACATACTGACTTCATTTCAATTTCAACACCAGGGGACACACGGCCGTGTACCATGACCGTGTGTTGCACACGGCTGAGACACACACCCGTGTCTCTGCCCGTGTGGACAAAAATAGGCTATTTACCAAGCCAATTTTGCCACCCAAATCGCATGTACCTACATAACTCAAATGGTACCATTTCAAGACATAAATATGCAGCCAAAATCATCAACCAATATGTAATTCATACAATATCTATTTCAATCATTTCAATACTCAATTCAATGTCATTTACCTACTCAAAAACCTATCAACTCAACTTACTTTACAATTCATAACTCACATATATGTAACATGTACCATAATTCATCTAATTCATCATCCAACACCAATCCACAACAAACTTATCTCAAACAACTAAATACCTCATACCATATCAAACACTTAGATATCATAATTCAACATGAACCATATTACATGGCAATATTTACAATAACCATATAACATTTATAAGCTACCTCTAATGACCAAATACATTTCCATTAAACATACCAAAATGACCCAAAGCCTATACATGCCATATACCATATATACATAACTTCAAAAGTACCAAAATAGATGTTCGATAGTGCAATGAAATCATTGACGATCCCCAAATTTGAGCTAGTTTCGAAAAAACTATAAAACATAGAAAAATAAACAAAGTAAACTATAGAGCTTAGTAAGTTCGTATGTAAATATAAAATAATCTCATCATTCATTAGCATTTCAAAATAGATAACATAAATTTCATTTAAAGCATCATTCAATGAGTTAACATAAAATTTAACCACATAGTAACTCATAAGCTCTCAACTTCTTTTAATTCGTTACTTGAACAGTTTTCCGTACATACCTGTATCGATATGTATCTACTTCTCACCAATTCTCCTACCGAATCACTCCAGCTTATAAATGCTTACGGTATGAGTATATCGACTTTTTGATGCCATAGTCAAACTATGGTCTTGCACTTATGTTGCCATGGCCCAGCCGTGGTCTTGCATTCACATGCCATAACCCGGTTATGGTCTTATTTTATGATTGCCATAGCCCGGCTATGGTCTTATTTAACAACTCGTCTTATTTAAACCTTACATTAAATTTAAGATCTCTAAATTTAACTAATGGAATACTTACTATCTCAATTCCATCCATCAATTTAAACAAATGCACAATTAAGTTCAATTATACGAACATACCTCGTGTACGGAATGACGGAACGGACTAACTATTCAATTACTTTGCTTTTTCCCCGATCTAAGTCCGAATTTCTCTTTTCTTGATCTATAAGTAATCAAAATCAGCTTATTTATTCCTCTATTTATTCAATGCAGTCCAAAATATGCATTTGAGCTATTTACACATTAGCCCCTAAACTTTCACATTTTTACAATTTAGTCCTTATTTCATAAAATCACAAATTAATGAAATCCACAATAGACCCATGCTAGCCGAATTACCATTATACCCCTAGCAGCCCATATGTTTCATTTATTTCACATTTTAACCACTAACTTTACATATTTCTCAATTTAATCCCTATTTTGCATTTTCACTAAAAATCACTTAACAAAACTTGTTTATCTATTAACAAGATTTCATAATCTATCAAGAAACTTAAAAATACACATGTATTCATCAATGGCATCATTCAAAATCTTTAACAGTTTTGCAAATTAGTCCCTGGGCTAGCTAGTACTAGATGCAACGATCACAAAAACATAGAAATCATTAAAAACCGAGCAAAAACGGACTTACTATTAGGCAATAGAATGACCGAATGCTTGAACACAAAAAATGGCTTCCCTTACCCCTAGTTTCGGTTGAAACAAGAAGAAAATAAAGATGATACTTTGTGTTTTAATTATTTAACTTAACTTATTTTATAATTTACCATTTTAACCTTGTTAATAAACCATTAAAACAACATATATAATGTCCATAAAAGTCCAATCACACAAATAATGGTCTAATTACCACATAAGGACCTCTAAATTAAGATTCCATAGCTATTAGATACCTTTAGCTAATGGAACTCCACTTTTACACTTTACGTGATTTAGTCCTTTTTATCGAATTGACCAACCAAACGATAAAATTTCTTAATGAAAATTTCACAAAATCACTCAATAATGTTGTAAACATTAAAATAATAATAAAATAAATATTTTGACCTCAGATTTGTGGTCCCAAAACCACTGTTCCGATTTGACCAAAAACGGTCAGTTACATTCGACTCTCCGAGTCATTGGTATGTTGGAGATCCACTTTTATGTTTCATAGCCTCAAGTGCCAATTTATCATTAAATGAAATATTGTGAAATGTGATGTATGCATAAATATGTGATTACAAAGTTAGATGGGTTAGTAAATAATGTATAAATCTTTTAGTATGTCACTGTGGCTAAACATGTATGTATATGTGTTTTGGTTTCTTTCATTTAATGTATGTTATCATGTTTATTAGTGGTTTTTTCGTTCATTCACTAAGCTTGTTTAAGCTCACACACTCTTTTCCAAACTATTACAGATAATTAGCGTTTTCGGTATGAGAGATGCGGTTCCAAGGAAATGATCCAAGTTAGGCTATAGTATTTAAATAGGTGATATTATTTTTATTCTTTGAACTGTGATAATAAAGGCAATGTGGTAGAGTTTTTGGTTGATTATTATCATGTCATAAATGGTTGTTTTGATTTTAGGCTAATAGGTTTTGATGGTTGATGTTATTATATTATTGGTTTTGTTTTAGTTTGAATTATTGATGTTGTTTTGAACTGCAAGTATGGTCATCTTGATGTGTAATAATGAAGTTGTGGAGGCATGTTGAAATGGAAAATTTTGAATATGTTAGATGCCCTGTTTTGGTGTGATTTTGGACGATATGTACAGAGGTATCGATATTCAGAGCATAAGTATCGATACCCCCATGTTGTAATGAATGTGCAGGAAAATAGTAGCTCATTTTGGTATCGATACCCTTTCACGAGTATCAATACTTGGGGTAAAAATACAGATACTTTTGCTTTGTATCGGTAATTTTGCTTAGTTTTTAAAATTTAAGGGGAAACAAAATGCTAAAAAGGTACCGATTTTCTAAACGGTATCGATACCTATGTGGAAAATTTTTGTTAGATGGTCCCCATACATGGTTTAGCTTGTTATTAATGTTGGTAAACGTTGTTAAGTCGTTTTAAATGTTGCCTAAGGTGTTTTTAAACTCAACACTCCTCTAAATGTTTGAAAGTGATGATGGTTGCACGTATTTAAGGCTGTATGTGAGTTCGATGTTTGATGTAGCATCCTATTGCTCGGGCTCGGTGATTGGGTCAGGTATAGGGTGTTACATTCATTTTACTAAATTATATTACAATTTGACTCGTGCACTTGCAGACACCACCGTTCTTATCTATTATATTTTTGGTGTTATATTTAACTATAAACGATAACTCGTTTATAGGTGGTCAATATGGCATGCTTAAATCATATACTTATGAACTTAATTTCATCAATTTAATCTTATCACATTCATATATAGCATAATATAATATTTGTAGAAAATAAATTAACTTTGACCAGTCAAAAAGTTTCTATGATTTTATCCTAAAAGAAAAATAAAATATTTAAAAATTACAATATTTTTTCCAAAGGATTTTTTAGGTCTTTTGGGTGAAAGTCAAACATCCTTTGGGTTTTCTAAAAAATTACCCAAATGCGTCAAAAAGATCTTGAAACCCAAAAACTCAAACATGTGGCCAAAAAGGGAATCTACCATTAGGCAGCGACATCGGTCACCATCATTTTGCCTCCGTCAACCACCACTCGTCGATCACCCCAACTACCACCGCTAGCCACAACCATTCAACCCCACCACCAGCTACCACTAGTTGGTTCATGTCGTCTTGTATGATTTTGGTTATGTCATTGGCCGCTTCATTTTTTGGGTTTTGTTAAAAAATTTAGGTTACATAAATTCCTAATTTGTTTCCAACTCACATGAATTTTCTAATGTTTACATAATTAAAATAAAAATAAAACCTGCGTGGAGATTATAATCTATGATTCTAATTACATAACCCAAAATTTATGAAATCCTATATTACACCCAATCTAGTTTCTAGGAATCATAACTTTTGGCAAAATTACTTTATCACATAAATAAAATAATTTCATATATTCGTTCACATATATCATAATAATAAAAAAACATGCATATAATTTTAAAGAATGTCACATCTCAATTTAATCAATTAATTAGAGAGAAAAAGGAAATTTGATATCAGTTTATACTATAAATATAACACAACCTAGCTCTAATACCAATTAGTGAAAAATTTGGTTTAGAAAACAATTATTTTAGGTATAATAGAAGTTTTAAAATTTTCTAAAATCAATCCTGTTGTGTTATTTATAGTAATAAACTTAACCAAAATTATGCATGTGCTTTGTACGTGGCAGACTAAAGTCAATCTTGGGTTTCTATCAAACGTCATTCTCCCTTATTCTCAAACCACAAACTGTTTTGAGTGTGCTATCAAAGTTTATCAAACCAATCGCATAGAATGAAAAATTTTATTAACTGTAAGTAGGAAAGTTAATTTTCTCTATAACTAAAAATTATGCATTTTCCCCCAAAAAAATAGAATTTATTCTGTAAAATAGATTGCCACTATTTTCTAATAGAATAACGACATATGATAAGTGTTGTAAATTGCTCAACACATAGTTCCAATTTATAGAGAAACAATACAAGAGTTTTGTTTGAATAAAACCTTATTAAATAATAATATTTAATAGAAAATATAATTTTTACTTTAATTTAGAGTATAGGGGGCGACGACATGCCCTAATAAATACTAGGGTTTGCAGCCCCTTGTACTAACCGGGTCTATTTTGGGCCTCTCATGTATTAGGTCAATTATATGTGTTATTTGGACTTTTATCCAACACTTATAATTTATTTAACTCAATATTTATTTTCTATTTCCAAAAATATTAATTAATTAACTAATTAATTAAATTAATTTCTTAATTAAATATTTTTTATTCTAATTCCATTAAAGTCATAGCCACTTTATGTAATAGAATCTATAAGGAAAAAAATATATAATTTCCTTATCAACAAATCCCTAATGACTTAATTCATTTTATTCTATTTTCAAATTTCAATTATTTAATTACAATTAATTGAATAATAATTCGAAGAACTTAAATTAATTCTCAAGTCATCTTTTATACTTAGCAAGAAAATGCATTCATTGTAGCTAATGATACATGAGATCTATCTCTTTTAATTCATCATTTTCATTCATTTCATAATTTTTTGATTCTACATGCAATTCATTTCTAGTTATTACAAGCTAATTATTGGACCGATTGGACATATATAGCTAGGGCTCAAATAATTTGTAATTAAGTTTCGACTTTACGCCTATTAATTATAACATTATTTGGTCACAAAGTCATTCCACTAAAGTATTGTGACTGAGCTCTCCCTTATTACATATTATTACAAAAGCTACTTATCAAGTGCTCATCCAATGATCTTGTCATAAGTGTGTTACCCTTATAGGATATCCTTAATATTTTAGGGATAAATTCCTTCTCTCATGGTAACCATTATATCTTCATTCATGAAAAGTCAATTACTATCAAATAGTAATTAAATCATTTATTACAAAGACAAATGACACATGGTCATGTTTCACTTTTCATCTATCATGTAACGCTGATGAGAGGATATCATTTATCCTTTGTTGGGCTATGAATTCCATTGTTCTGGAATGATGCTACATACTACAGAAGTTGTATACCTAATGTAGTAACTTTTGATTCCTTATCTATTTGAACTCAGACTTTCATTTATATTTAAGTATATAAGTCATGCATGCATAGTTCATCATTCACTCGGGATTAAGGTATGACATACTTTGAACGTCACAAGTGAATAAATCCATAAACAGATTTAGAATCTATTATACTTGGGTCATGTCTAATGTATTGTCAGTCCAGTCAGTCACATTTATGTCTCTATCGTTTGGGAGTCATTCACTTTGATACCTAAGAAAAAATATCTCCTCAACTAGACTCGATAGACAAAATATTAGTCTTACGATCAATTGTTCAATCTCAATTAGATTAAGGATGCGTTTAGATTATCTAATAATATAAGTCATCTTTTTGTATTACGATCTCACCACATAATACTGCTTAATATTAATTAAGTGTTAGATAATCAATGAGTTAATATTTTCTTTCATTTTACTTTGCGTGCAAAAACGTTGAAAAAAATATACGAAAATATTAATGTTTGATGAATGTTTTTGAAGATTTCAAACATCCCCATTTAGTTTTGGACTGAGGTAAGACCTCTCAATCCTACCCTATGAATTCTAGTGACTATGTAGCGCCAGCGAAGCCCTGAGGTAACTATTAATGATATGAGTTTATCTTCTTTTAAACATCCACAAGCCTAAGTTCAGCTCAACTTGCAGCATGCTAGTTTGTTCATCTCACATATCTAGAGCTCTAGTTTTTATGAAGGCTTTTTGCAAGAAAAAAAAAAAAAAAAGGGGGTTGAAGGAAAATGAGTAATAAAGAAGAAAAGAGAAAAAAAAAACGGAAGTTTCTTCTCCTTTCTTTCAATGTCCGACTGCTTCATGGCTAATATGGGGTTCTTTTCCACATTTTATTTGATTTATTGTATTTAGAATACAAAAAAGGTTGGTCAAATAGTCATAAAGCTAGTATATGTGGCCAAATTTTATTTTAAAGGCTAAATTAATTTATATTTATCCAAAAAAATCACATCATCAAACATCACTATAAATTAATATTTAATCAAAATTGATTCTCAATTGACAAAAATATTATTGAGAGAAAACTTATTATGTTGCTCCTAATCTTATATTTTTATCTGATTAAATTCAAAGCTTTAAAATGAATTAAAATGCTTTCTAATAACTTCCTAACAATCTAAAAATAATTAATTCTATCAAAATTTGAATTTTCTTATCAGATTTAAAGATAGAATTCTGAAAAAAAAAATGTCTTACGAAGAACCGAAATTTGTTGGGTGTTACAAACTATAGAAGAGAATAAAATATTTTTCCTACATTAATATGTTTGTCTAGAGGGAAAGGAAATAGAACAAGAAAAATAAAGGAACTAAATAAAAAACTGTTATTACCAATTTTTATTTTTATTTTTATTTTGTTATAAAGGAACATAAAAGTGAAATAAATTAGGGTATCAAAATCATTTTATTTTTTACATGCAATTTTTTCTGAATTATAATGTTTAATTATAATATTGATTATATTTCCACGAAATAGGTTGAATACTCGTTCACCACTATTTAAAGATATTATCATTTTTAATTAGTGCTTTCCTCCTCATATTAAATGGTACAATGTGCACTAAGTTGAGTTTGCTTGGTCGAAAGTCCATACCGAGTCAATCCTCGACAAAATTATTTTGATTTCTTCAAATGATTATGTGCTAACAAAAAACTCTTTTTTATTTAAATTAATTTAATTATAAAGATATAGAAAGGATTAATATATAGAGATATCTGGTAACTTATATATCTATTTAATATTTTAATTTTTTTATCTAACTGGTACCTAAACTTGAAAATCATAAGTCAAGTTGGTAATGTTTTTTTTATACTTGAGTAACACCATTAGGTTATAGGTTGACAACAAATAGAATGTTTATATGTGTCACCAAATAATAAAAAAATTACATTTTCAAAAATTTAAAATAATTAAACTTAAAAAAATAGGAAATTTAGTTTTTTAATTTTGCATACAAAATAAACTTGGACAAATTAGTTGTCCAGATTCATTTGATGTCCAAATTCATTCTAAATGTTTTTTAGAAATTTTATATCTTTTATAATTTTAAAAATATATAATTTTTTTAAAAAAAATCTTGTATAAATAAAATTTTCACTATTTATATTTTAGAATATTTTTTAATTTTAAATTTTAAATTTTTTTCATTTCACATGCATAATGAACTTGGACAAATAGTTGTCCAAATTCATTAGACTCTGGACAAACAATTGCCACCTTCATTCCAAATGTGTATTTCTCTAATAATTTATATACTTTTTTTTAAAACTTTTCATATTTATAATAAAATTTAATTTTTATTACTTAAGTAATGAATATTTTTAAAATAAAGTTAATTTTTTCTGGATTTTTTAAAAATAATTTAAAATATTCTTAACTACTTAAGTAATAAATTTAAAATAAATTCCAAATTTTAAAATGATTACAAATAATTTAAGTGATAAAATTAGGATATATTTTAAAAAATTGAATTTATTTTATAAAAAAATATTTTTGTATTATTTTTTTAAATTATAAAAATATTTAAAATTATTAGAAAAACATGGTTGTCTAGATTCATTTATCTAGACAACCATTTGTTTATATTTATTGTGCACTAGAAATAAAAAAAATAAAATCCTAAAATTCAATAAAATTCTAAAAATATAAAATAAAAAGTTTATTTTTTAAAAAAATTATTTTTATTTTTGAAATTATAAAAATAAAAAATTACTAAAAAACATTCAGAATGAATCTAGACAAGTGATTGTCCCAGATTCATTATGGATGAAAAAGAAAAAGAAAAAATTCATAATATATATTTTTAATTTTTTAGAATTTTTAGAATTTTTATTTTATTTTTGTTGCATGTTTTAATATTCCTTGACAACTCAAAATCTAATTGTGTTAATTAGGTACTAATAAAAAGTACCAATTCGACTTATTGTTTTCAAGGTTAGGTACTAGTTATGTCCTAAAAAAATTTAGATACTAAGTAGGTACAAGTTATCAAGCTCAAGTACCTTTATATAAATTAATGGCTAATCCACATATATAAAAATATATAAGAATACTACTTATAGTTTTTCTAAAAATATATATAATTGGTGCATTGATCTCACAAAGTATTTGAAAATGGTCTCATAAAAAATATGTTTCCACAAAAATTAAAAAATGGTCCGCAAAATTTTTTGAAAAATAAATAATTTATAAAACAAATTATTTTTATATAAAAAATAAATGAATTTCTCTCCCCTCACTAAAACCCAAAAATCTATATTTCTTTTATTTTCTTCCAATACTCATTATTTTTCTCTCAAATTTCTCTTATACTCTCACTCACTCTCTAGAGTTTTTATAAGATACGTGTTTAATCTTTTCATACTTTCAAGTGGGTCTCTCTAATTTGGTAACAACTCTTATTGTCTATTCAAACTTTATTGATTAAGCTCTAGAAGATTAGGATTGTATATTTTCTTGTTATAGATTAGGATTTTTATGTAAGATTTTATTTATTTATTAAATGATTTTGGGATATTGATTTTTTATGAGGTTCCTAATATCGTGATTGGTAATAATTTGGAGAGGTTGATTAATACAAATCCTTGAAGATATTAGGATTCATTGTATTTATAATCTTGAATTTCATGAATATTTATTTTAGCAATTTTATTTAGAAATTGTTATTGCTACTGTGATTATCGTGAATATTGTGTTTGAAAAAAAAAATGATATCTTGCATTCTCAAGTGACCAAAAAGCACTTAAGTTATTCTTATTTTTTGTGAAAGAAAATTACTAGTTGTATGTTAGTTTTGTGAACACCTTTATATGTTTAAGGCTTAGATTTATTAGTTCTAATGTTTAGCAAGAACGGAAAAAATTAAAAAAAAAAAACAATATACTAGTAAAGTAGAGGAAGAACAATAACAAAAATATTATGCACTAATTTATATGACTTTTGTAAATGTTTTAATTTATAAAAAAATACCTATAATTAAAAAAATTTGACTCCGTCCCTGGTGTTTATATCAACTATACATAAATGTAAATATATAAATATTTATTTATTTATTTTAATTCCTTTAAATAGTGAAATTGACGGTTGAATCATATTTGAGTAAGCAATATTTAATATAATCCTTAAACATATCTATACATATATATAAAGCCGGTGTCAAGGGTTCATAAATAATAACAAAAATAGTAGTTAAATTTATTCAAAATTTAAAAAAATATAAACTAATATAAAAATAAATTATATTTTAACCTTTAAAAAAAATCAAAATTTAATTTTAACTCATTGAATGGCTAAGCGATGAATTAGACTTTTGGTCTACCGCTTCACAATCCCAAATCACATTATTAGTGGTGGTTAACAATTTGATTGATGACCTAATCCATTTAAAGCCAAAGCGATGAGGGAAAAAAATAATTGCCTATTTGATATTGGACACTGTGTAATGTGTATTCTATTAAATTGGAATTGTATTATTAATCCAACAATCCATCGATAATTAGCAGCAATCAAAGATTTTATCACATAACATTACGACCATCATCATCCGTACATACCTATCATATAATTCATGATGCCGACTTCAAATATTATTCATGCATGCATGGTAAATATATTAAATATTAGGAAGATACTAATCAATTATATAAAGTTGCCGGCCATGTGCACCAAACGAATATCACATTATCCTTAATTCTATACATGTTATAGCTCAATCTTTATTTGTTTATTACGTTTAAAAAAATATGTTTATTCTTTGTTAAATTATTGATATATATTATATATTAGGAAATTGTTATGAGAGTAAGCTAGTTTCTTTAATATGTTAAGAACATGCTCCCGTTTTCAATTAATTAATTTAATTTAGGTAATTATAATTTTTTTTTCTTCAAATGATTAAATATATTATCAAATGTGTTTTTTTAATCCTTAATTTTTAGGTATTAATAAAATATTATCACCTCATCGATTTTCAAAGAGATAAAAATATTATTATGCATTCATATAAAATATCTGCTTTAACTCTTTAATTAATTTCCATAATGAAAATACTTTAATTAAATTATTCAAAAAACTTAAACCAAAAACCATAAGTAAAAAAAAAAAAAAAACCAAATAAATTAATGCTATCTCATCAATTTATACATGTTTTTTCTTTCATTTAATTTAGTTGAAAAGTTTCAACATTAATCTCAAAACCAACAATTAGTATTTCTTTGGTTCTAAGTATATATTTATTAACTTAATTTATGTGATGTCTATCTCTTTTGAACATAAATCTTCTTTATTTGGGGCTGATGTTTGAGTCGTATCTTGGCCACATCAATTATTTAAAAGTCAGTTAAATCCAAAATTTATTTTAGTTAATTTATACAATTATTTATAACAAATGGCATTTAATAAATTTATTATTCAAGTTCAATGTTATTCTTTTACCTTTGGCAACCAACAAGTAACTATCGCTTTTGAATATTTTAGCTTGCTTGTAGATATTAAATTTATCAATCAACAGATAGAATTTGTTTTCAATTCATTCATTTCCCAAGATAGAAAAACCACTTGAAATAACGTAGAAGATTAGGGTTGTCGAGAAGTACGAAAGAAAACATATGGATATAATCACTCATTCTTCATCTTCATCAATTCAATGTTCTTTATGGATTTTTATTTGAAAAATTTGTAAATCCCTTTTCGAGCCTTCTCTAAAATAAACTTTTAAAAATAAGATCAAAAGACCAAGACAGTAAATTTTAATATATTAATTTTTAAAAGATATTACAATAATTATAAATAATATATTGCATCATTAAATTAATAATCAAAATATATTTAAACTTTAAATTTAAATAAACTTAAAAAATATTAAAATATGATAAGATTTGAATTCGTTACTTCAAAATTATTATAATCTTGAGTTTTGCATGTAGTCAAGCCCACAGAAATATTATTTTTTTAATATTTAAGCGGGTGGAGCATGTGTTAACTAACATGGTCGAAGGAACATCCTCTTTTTGAATAATTCTCTGACGTAGTATCCTTCACCTATATAAAACCACCAAGTTTACAATATTAATTAACATGCTCTCAATATTATATATATATAACTATCATGATCACGCAGGATAATTGAGTTTACCAGAGAGCTATGGATTTGATCTTCCCTCTTTTTGGGATCCATATTATTTGATTTCACGTCGCGAACCTATCATTAAATCAATAATTAAGCATCAAAGAAGAAGATAAAAGAAAAAGAGAGAGAGGTAGGTCTAGTTATGGTTTTTAGTCTTAATCCTCCTATGATGTTGATATTTGGGATTTAACAAAAAAATCAGTTTTTTATTTTATTTTGAATTGATATTGTTTGATATCTATATTTTTATAATATTAGTAGTAAGTCAAAATTAATAACACTGTTACATAATTTAATATAATTTATTCTACTTATATCATCATTATTAGTAATAATAATTAACGGTGCTATCAATTTAAACTTATTATTAATATTATAAAGATAGAGAACAAATTATATTAGAATAAAGTAGGAGGATTAAATCTAAAGAAGCTAAAACCATATAATGATCTTTGATAAATAATTTTTCTTTACCTTTGGACTATTGACAGGAGAAGTAGCAGTATCCTCCAAGGAATCACCCCCACAAATCTCTTTAGTTCTTGTCTTTTTGAACCCTATTTTCATGGGAACTTTTAAGGAAGTATCACAGGTTGAAGAGCAAGCACCAGCAACGGCGCCGGCCACGGTCGTTGCAACGTCCGAGACCAGAGAAACGCTACAACTAAAACTAGAACTGCAGTGACTGTTTTGCTGATCATAATCTTCGAAGTATGCAGTCCACCCACTCTCTTCAGCCGAGTCGTTGCTTGTTCTTGTTTTTGTTGATGTTCCTTTGGAAGAAATAGATTTGTTTATGGATGAATTAATAGAGTAATTTGCCATCAAGATAGTAAAGAAAATATATGTATCAAACAAGGAAGAGAGACTAGGTCTCTTTGAGCACAAAAGAATGAAGCTTTTAACAACGGGGTATTTATAACATAAAATAATACAGAAAATGGAACCCATAATAGAGAATCTTGGGAAGTTTTTGAGAATGTTAAAGCAAGGGTGAAGGGCTTGACCTTTGTGGTTCAAATTGGCAGAACCATCTTCATTGTTAGTACTTATCTTTCAAAAGATTAAAAAAAAAAAAGCAATTATGCTATATACTATATTTGATAGGAGTTTTTTTTTTTTTTTTACACATGTTTTAATATATAAGTGAGCAATAAATTAATTTAATTGGTAATACTTAATTATTTATATGATTTATTTTTAGTAAAAGGAGAAAAAAATTCGCCTATTTTAAAGAGGTTTTATGTTTTTACAAGTGTTATTACTCATCTTTTTAATTTTTAATTTAAATTTGTACTAACTATTATTTATTTTATATCTAATTATTATAATCTATATATAATAAATAACCATTAATGCAAAAAGAAAAACTTCAATGCAAGTAAACTATTAGGCCTAATAATACTTCACGTTGAGTTACTAAGATTAGGAATCCTAGCCAGCAACCCCACATTGCTTTAACAATAAAACTCTTACACCATGTTTGGTTGGCATGAATAGCCATTCCATTCCTGCCCAATTCTGCGTGCTACAGTAATTTTTTGCTATTACACCGTTTGGTTCACCATTTACTTGATTCCACAGTTTTGCTATTACCCTCATATTCCCTCATATGCTGTAATATGTATTCCTGGGTGGGAGCGCTGAATTGTTGTTCAACACATTTGTCATAAAATTTATCCCCAAAATAGCCTGCTTTCTTCTCCGTTGCTCCAGATATCTTCCACTCAAAATAGCCTACTTTCTTCTCCCTTGCTCCAGATTTCTTCCACCCAAAATAGCCTACTTTCTTCTCCCTTGCTCCAAATTTCTTCCAACATTTTTTCCCAAATCAACAGCACGTTCGCCCTTCATCTTCGTCTCCAGTACGTTTTCTTTTTTTACCTGTTTTCTATTTCTCCTTCCTCATAACTTCATAACTTTTCTTGTATAAAACTTCATAACTCTTCTCATGGTCATCTTTGATTGTCAAAATTTGTTATGGGTCTCTGATATATTTCTTTGTTTCCTTGGCTTATGAAACTGAAGGCACCGCCTGTCAAGTTTCCTCAGTTTTTTATTGGTTAGTTTATTTATTTTTATTTTTAATTTATGGGCTTCTGTTATTGGTTTTTTTATGAGGACTTCAGGTTATGTCTATGAAATTCGTGGCGTTGGTATGATTTTGGTGATCACAAAGAGAAGTTGGTAATTGACGGAGAACTTTGTTTAAGGTGGTTTCATTTTCTCCAAAGTTGGAATCTTCTTGATTTGTTGAAATATGGAAATCTGATCTAGTGCACTACCAAATAACTTGCAATTTCAATTCTACTTCCTTGTTTCTGTTATCATATGCCTGGCATCTTCATCCTGTGATTCTATTTGAAATTATAGGTGTTCCTCTATTGGTATCTGGGACTTGTGCTTCTTCTTCATTCATGCAATCGTTCTTCAGTTTATTGTCTATTACATATCTAGAAACTGTATTCTTAGTTTTCAATCTTACATAAACATGACATATAACTTAAAATTAAGTTTGAATGATGCCACTATCTGAAGAAATCGAAGAGCAAAATATCGCGCAAAAGCAAGAAGATGAGAATGACATAGAAGTTGATAACCAACATCCCGGGCCGCTTTTGACTCTTAAACATGTCACACGAGTGGTAGCTCGCTCAGTAGCGTAAACAGATAAGCTTCACTCGTCTTATTCTTATTTTCTTTTTGTAGTTCTACAGCTTCTTCCTTTTGAGCCCATTTTCTTATGCATCATATATGAATTGGAAAGATATGAAGCTATTAGGAATATTTTTGTGATTAAGAACTTGGGACAAAGTCTAGACAATATAGTAAACTAATATATGTCTGGGAGGCAGTGCAATGTTATTTGTGAAGTGCATGAATTTAGAATGATTTGGATTAGTTTATGAATTTTGCATCATACTTATATTTTTGCTTATATCTTCATAATGGATAAATTTCAGTAACCATGTTATTGTGGTGACTATTGTATAAGTTAAAGCCTGATTGAATGACATTACGGAATTATGTTATCGTTGCTTTAACCATGTTATTGCGGTGACTATTGTATAAGCGTGGACTTGTATTGGGAAAGGTATGATTTTGGTGTTGGTATTTGATATAGTTAAGGTAATCATGCTTGTTTGTTTAAGCTGATTGTTGTAATGGATGTCCCTATTTTTGTTGCAAATGTAAATTATTGAATATTCTGTTGCTTGAGAGTTTTAGTCCTAAATGTTAACTGCTGATGGTAGGTTGTGTTTTTATTTTTAAATATCTACGAGGTACATTGCATGCTTTTTGTGTTGTTTTGTGCAAAACAATATAGCTCCTCTTATTTATCTATTGGACCGTTCATGTTTAACCTTTCACAAATAGGTTTTATGGCTACTTGTGGCGTACCTTGCTGTCATTCTCGTGGAAGCGCTTGAATTGATTCCTAGACTAGTACTAGTCTACTAACAACAAAGCAAGATTTTACCTACTGCTGAAACTTTTTGAAACTAAAGGAGTTAATACGAGACCATATAGTGACATCTGAAATTCCTCTCTTTTTTTTTACATTGTTAACTGATGATCATAGTTGTCAATCTTGGTAATACTACTTATCATCATTATCCTAATGCTTAACTTCTTGTAACACATAAAATGTGAGGAACAACCTCTGGCATCCTGTTACTAAGATCTTGTTGGCTTTGTTAGTGACATTTTCTTGTTAGAAACTATTGTTTGCAACAATATAGAGTCCACCTCCTTTGCATCTGAAGCTGTTTCCATTTTACATGATATGAAATTTATTTTGTTTTGGAAAAGCTTTTTAATGTTTTTTTATAGTTTGTTATAATTTTTAAGTAGGATATGTTGAATTCATCTTAAACTCATCTCATGTTCCTTTTAGGCTGAAATTTACTCATGCGAAATGTCAAGTTAAGATATATGTATGGGATTAGTTGAAGTTCGTGAACTAGTAGGACAAAATTCTATCTTTAACTTGTCCCATGTATTTTCACCCTTGTTCCTATTGATGTTCTGATATCCTCTTGGCTTGCTAGAATAGCAAGTCTTATGTTTGTTGGAACTACGTAATTTGGTGGAAAGAAACGTCTTTGAATCTAAACTACAC
This sequence comes from Gossypium sturtianum, assembly GCA_025698515.1. Classification (NCBI taxonomy): domain Eukaryota; kingdom Viridiplantae; phylum Streptophyta; class Magnoliopsida; order Malvales; family Malvaceae; genus Gossypium; species Gossypium sturtianum. The sequence goes on from CM046955.1 coordinate 88,674,976, forward strand.
TCCCTTTTAGTTGCTTTTCCAACAATTCTATTCATTCTCATTTCGACATTACTTGTTCTCTTTAGGAAAGAGAAGGCCATGGAGAGCTTTTCTTTTGTATGGACCACCTGACCGAAGTCATACTTAGCCAAGGTTGTTGCTCTTTGAGCAGCTCTCTACATTTTTAGGTAATCAACTGACAAATACTAATTTTGTTGTCTGTCTTTGAGAATTTTGGCAACCGAATTTACTAGTTCCAGTGATTCTTCTATTTGTAACTCTGATCACATTGAGTGCTATGTCATCCACTTACCTTAGTTTGCTTTCTCCTATACTGGGAACTATATGAGATATTCAGTATGCAGTTTGCTAGAAAATTGGAGGTTATTGTCAAACTTGTCTTTTTGTAATAAATCTTGTGTTACTTCTATTTATACATGTATATGAATGTATTTTTGCAAATTGAAACTTACAAAGAAATAATTTTGGAGTTACTGAGTTTGTGAATCCAAAGAATTTTGGAGTTACTGAGGTTGAGCATCTTGTATTCACTTTGAATCACTTGTAAGTTATATGGCAATTAAATTCTTTGATTTTGTTTCTACATTATTGAAATTAGTATTGAAGAAATGCGACCTTTTACTATGATTTGAAGATATGTAACACTTTAATATATTGCGCTTATGGCTCAAATGCGCTTTTGATTGTACAAAGTGAGAGGCGTAAAGACTTAGTTTTGCTATTACAATATGGTTGCAAATGTGTACTGTTGCGAGTTGGTTCTTAGTTGCATTGGGTGCCATCCATAGCCTACATACTTATAGACCAAGGATTAGATCCTATATTTTAGATTATTATGCACAACGAGATTATGTGAAAAGACTTGTATATGCTAGTGACGAGACTTGTATTGAACAAGTTAGGATGAATAGAATTACCTTTTTTAAACTATGTGAGATGTTACAAACTTTAGGGGGATTGAAGTCGTCAAGGAACATGCTTGTTGATGAGCAAGTGGCAATGTTTTTACATATCATTTCTCATCACCTTAAAAATAGAGTTATCAAGCATCACTTTAATAGGTCCGGGGAAACCGTTAGCAGATCATTTCACAATGTTTTAAATGCTGTCATACGCTTACAAGATGTGTTATTTAAAAAGGCAGAGCCAATTACAGCTAATTCTACAGACCCAAGGTGGAAATGGTTCAAGGTATTGGAGTGAATACTATATATAGCTCGTACATAATTTAATCCATTTAGATTTAAATATAGTATCTTAACTCGAGGTTTTATACATGTGATGTAGAATTACTTAGGTGCTTTAGATGGAACCCACATCAAGAATAGGGTTCCAAAAGTTGATAAATCTAGATATCGAACGCGAAAAGGTGACATAGCAACAAATATGTTAGGTGTTTGTACACCTGATATGCATTTTGTTTATGTTCTTCCTGGTTGGGAAGGTTCTGTTGCTGATGGACGAGTTCTTCGAGATGCTATTAGTAGGAGACATAGACTAAAAGTTCCACATGGTAAAGTGTAAAATTATAGGAATTTGAATTAATTTTTAAGATAATACTTTTATGGGAAATTAACCATGACAAATAGTTTCTTTTTTATAGGTTGTTATTATCTAGTTGATGCTGGATACACAAATTGTGAGGGATTTCTTGCGCCATTTAGAGGACAAAGATATCATTTGAATGAGTGGCGTCAGGGTTACCAGCCAAGTACTCCGGAAGAATTTTTCAATATGAAACATGCTTCAGCGCGTAATGTTATTAAAAGATGTTTTGGGTTATTAAAACTTAGATGGGGAATACTTAGGAGTCCATCATTCTATCCTGTGAGGGTGCACAATAGAATCATTATTGCATGTTATTTGCTCCATTATTTTATTAGAACCTATATGAGTATTAATCCTATTGAAGCGGAGTTGGAAGAAAGATTACCTAGTAATGTGATAGATGATGATGAACCGAATATCGTAAATATTCATCCATCGGATGCATGGGCTACTTGGAGGATGGAACTAGCCAACCAAAATTTCAATGAATGGCAAGCATCTAGAAATTAGTTAGGTTTAGGGTAAAAATAGTAAACGTTACGTTGTTTATGTTATTTCATGTATCTAGTTTATGAAACTTTGGTGGTGTTTGAATTATTTTTTTGTATCGTACTAGACTTGTTGAATGATAATTTATTTTCCTTTGATTCATCATGTGTTATAATTGTAATGACCCAAATTTTACGGTCATCGAAAAAGTGTATTTTCGGGTCTCCGTTGCTGAAAAATGGATATGTAAATATCTATTAAAAATATTTACGAAGTTAAGTGAATGGTTAATTAAATTTTAATAAAGTGAATCAGCTTAAATTAAGGATAATTAGGAGAAAAGGATTAAATTGAATAAAGTGTGAAAGTTTTGTTGTAGATTAAAAGAAAATAAAAAGGACCCAAATGACAATTAAGCCAATTTCTATAGATGTGGCGGCAAACTTAGATAAAATCTTAATTATAGGATTTTTTTATGTTTAAGGTTTTAAATTAATTATATTAATTATTATTAAATAAATAAAAGAAAGACAAGTGTATGGTAAAGATAAAATACATGTGTAATAGATATTGTACATACATTTGTAATACATGTATGCATTTACTTATTATTTAAGTAAATATTTAATGTATTTATTATTATTAAATTGATATTATGTGATGAATAAATTAAATTAAGACAAATGTATGGTGCATATGGTGACATGTGTGATACTAATATACATACATTTGTAAAATACATGTATATTTACTTATTATATAAGTATATTATTAAATTATATATTATTATTAAGTAAAAGATATTTATATAATAAATAGATTAAAGAAAAAAAAGTGTGATAATATAAATGGATACAAATGTTAAAAGAATATTTGTTATTAAATAGATTTTTATGATAGATATTTATTAAGTTATTATATTATATATATATATATATATATATATTGGTTTAATGAAATAAAGAAAGAAAAGAGTAGAAATAGAAACAGCAGAAAGCCAAACGAAATAGAGAGCAGGGGAAGGAAAGAAAGAAAAAGGGAAAAGAAAGAAGAAAAGGGGAAAATTAAAAGTTTGAAGTTTGGAAGTTTTATAGGTAAGTCAATTTAGCCCTTTTTACTTAATTTTGATGTTTTATGTAACACCCTGGTTTAGGGGTTATGCGCTTGAAGCATAACTCGAGCAGTTGGTAGGCTTATGGTCATGTTGGAGGAATTTTTAGGGGTTTGGAGAACCCTAGAAGGCAAAGAATGCTTTAGAAAATTTTTGGATTTTTTTTAAGTGTTGAAGGGGAGCTTAGAAAAGGGGACTTAAGAGAATTAATTGGGCATTTAAAGCACAAGAAAGAGGCTTGGTAGAGTGGCTTAAGGACGCCACTTAGGGCCTTGTTATGGGGCGCTTCAAGGAGCAAAGGGGGGGGACAAGGTTCAAGTCGTGGTAGAGGCATGAGATGCGTTTTTTTGTGTGGCGTCATGGATAAGGGGGCTGGGTTAAAGAAGGCTTTAAGAATTAATTTGGGGGTTTAGGACGCAAGAAGCAGCTTGGCGGAGTGGCTAGCGTGCGGCACTTAGGCGCTGGAGGAGCGATAAGGCGCGGGTTCGAGCGCCTGGGGCTGCAGTTGGCATTTTTATTTTGTTAGTGGTTATGGGCTTGAGTTAGGAAGGGTTTATAAATAAATGTTGGGGGTTTCTAGCATAAAATTCAAAGTGGCCGAGTGGCCTGGGCGTTGGGGGGCAAGGAGTGCGGCAGTAGGTCTCAAGTTCGAACCTGGTGTTTGGAGTTTTGTTTTTGTTATTTTTGGGCAGCAAATTTGGAGGTATTGGACGGTTTTGGGAGGCTTGAAAGGTGGAGAAGACTTGGTCTTTGTTTTTAAATTTTGGCTAGTTAGGTTTGATTTTTGTTTTATTTTTATTTTTTTTCAAAACATTTTGAATGGGTGGTAGGGAGGTGTTTTAGGAGAGTTTTGAGGGATTTTTTTTTGGGAGGTTGGAGCTAGGCCATGTAGTATAAATAGGGGGAGGGAAGGAGCTCATTTCCATTCATCATTCGCTCATCAATTCTTTGTAGCCGAATATCCTCAGCCTTTTCTCCTTTTCTCTTCTTTATGTTTTAGCCGAATCTCCTCTCACCCTTGTCGAAATATCCTCTTAGTAGCCTAGGGTGGTTGGCGAATATCGCAAGCGGGCGACCTCTCCCGCTCTGCTTCATTCGGTTTAAGGAAGCCTTCGGGATCTCGGGATTATTTCGGTAAGATATTAGTAAGTGACATAGAATTAGTTGTTTATGACTTCGTTGATTAATCGTGTGATTCTCGATTAAGTGACTTTCGATGGACGTGGATGCGAGTACAGTCCAAGAAGGGAAAGGGAAGGTCCCTGTCCCAAAGTTCAAGAAAAGAGCCGCCTCTGGCGATGCGTGATTGGCCACCGGGTGTGGGCCAAAGCAGGAGAAACGTTAAGCAAATAGCGTAGTTTCGCTGGACGACGATAGCGTCGAGGATCGAGAGTCTAGTAATAAGGTGTGTAACTAACCCACTTGTTTAGGGGTTATGTGTTATATGTTTTACTAACAAGTGCGATAATAAGTGTGCCATATATATACCCCTAAAGGGTATAGCGATGATCGAGTTAGTACCGAACTCGTTACAATGTGATTACTTGCTTGTTTATGAGTATGTTTATGGATATTAATAAGCATGTGCATGCATTATCACGATTATATTTTATGTGGCATGTGCATGGGTGGGATATGAAAAGAAGGCGGGTGTACTTCGAGTACGTGGTTGATGTCGACTTTGTGCTACATCGTGGATTGGCGCCGATCGAGGTCGCGTTGTGGATCTTTGCGATTTAGTTTGCGTGGTTACCTTGATTGATATGGGCTTTATGCCATATCGTGGCTTGATGGTTTGCTGTGTGCTCCATCGTGGTTTGATGTTAGCTATACGCTACATCGTGGATGGCATTGGTTGCCTTTTGGAGGGAAAAGGAGAGGGTGACTCGATAGTCCCCGTGTGTGTGTAGGTTTGGATAAGGGGTGTGTAGCGGATGGACCCTAGGTTGGGTTGGGAATCATGTTGCATTATTTTTGTGGTAATATGGGAATGGGCCAAGCCCGATATGACATGAGGGTAGGTATGTTTTGGAAACATACGTGGAATTGGGCCAAGCCCAGTTGATATGTGGTTTATTATAAAATGGGCCTAGCCCAGTATTTGAGTATGATTTGAATGTGACCCAAGCCGATTGTGGTAATTGTTAAAATGAATATATATATATTACTTGTTGCATTTGATAATTGGGTTACTATGTGGCTAAGCATGTGGGTGGATTTCAAAGTGGTTATCTTACACATCGAATCATATGACTCACCCAACTTTTAATCATCGCAGTGAGTCGTGAGTAATGGACCGGGTAGGAGTGGGTACAAGGTGGCCCATGCGAAGGAAGAGATTTCATACGTAAGATGTTTCACTTTATTTAAGTATTTTATATTATCAGTATTTTGGGATTTTATTAATGTAATAAGGGCCTCTTTGGTTTAAAGTACTCTATTTATTAAAGTTGAAGTTTACACTACACTTAGTAATAATTTCATAAAAAGGATTCATATTATAGCAACTTATAATAATGTTGTAATTCGAATTTTCAACAAACTTATATTTTATTAAATTTTAAATGGACACGATTTTCAAATGATAACAAATTTTCAAGTTTAGTTCTAAAAACAAAGATTTCCAACCGTCTTTCCCAGTGACATAACCAGATTCTGGTCAGAGTGAATGGGCCGGTTTGGGGATGTTACTGATTTATCGTCGAGCCCGTTCAAAACTCGGCTTTGAGGGTTTTGGGCCCAAAACATTTTCAAAGTGGGCTTTTAAGAAATTTTTCAGTTATTACGGCATGGCACTGTACCTCTCCGAATTCAAGTCCACCGGTAAGTACTTGGACTTTTGAAGTGATTTGTTTGTATGAATGGTTATGGGTTTATTTGGGCTCGTAGATTAGAATATTAGGCTATTGGACCCTAGGACTAGTCTACTCAAACAATTGCATAAAACTTAAAGCTCTTAAACAAACCTGTGAAATAAGTCGCCGAGTTAAGGTGTGGCAACCTGTGTGCGCATGTCTAGGAGTGGTATTCAGTGGGAGCTTGGTATTTAAGCAGTCCGCGTGACTCACCTCCTCTCCACTTGAATCCTACCTGGTGCGTAGCTTCGGTTCACCTTAACCAAGAGGACTCGTTCATAGGCTAAACCAATTATAAAAACCCGAAAGGGAATTAGTCTTGCTATTTTTTTTTCCCTGTTTTAAAATTTCCAACTCTACTCCTTGGGTTTGTAAGCTCTAAATCTGATTTTGAAAGATGTTTTCTCGATTTGCAAACTTACCAAAAATACCTCTGTAGGAAAATGACGAAATTACCCCTGGGTAGGAAAAGGAAACTTGATTGCTCGAAAGAACTACTCTCGAAACCTTCATTGCATAAGATTGCTCGTGGATAAAACAGTGAAACAATAATTTCTAATGCATAAAACTTTCTAAACAGATTAAATCGAAGCGCTTGAGATGAGTTCTAGGGGACGCGGTAGAGGAAGAATGACAGCTTCGGAACCAGTAGGGTCTGGCTATGGGTCGAAAAGCGAAGTGCCGCCAGCAGATGATGTAGAGGAACAAGATCCGATAAGTGAAGAGGACGCAGTGTCGCAGAGCTATGTTACGCGCGTGCTTCAGCAAGTGGCAAGAGCTAGTAGGGGAAATGGAGCTCGGTCGTCGTGCCGAGAGGCTTAGGTCTAACGGGGCTGAAGTTTTTAGGGAGTATCGGAGTAGCTCCGAACGTAGCGGAGTATTGGCTAGAAGGAGTCGAGAGAATTATGGACGACTTGGATTGTGCCCCAGAGGAAAAGTTGAAAGGTGCTGTTTCGCTTCTTCGGGATGAGGCTTATCGTTGGTGGCTCACTATCAAACAAGGTGTTCCGGCAGATCGATTAGATTGGGACTACTTTAAGGAAAAGTTTGAAGGAAAATACGTTGGAGCAAGCTACTTAGATGCGCAAAGGAAGGCGTTTCTAAATGCGGTGCAAGGAAATAAGTCGATAGCGAATCTGACGCGAGTTTGTGCAGCTAAGTCAATATGCTAAGGGAATTGTGGCCACTCGACTATGAGAGGTGCGTCCGGTTTGAAGACGGATTGCGAGATGAACTTCGAGTGCTGATCGCTCCGCAGAGGGAAAGAGACTTCGCAATGCTAGTGGAAAAAGCTCGTATAGTCGAAGAAGTTAAGAGGACGGTAAGGGAAAACCGAGAGAAGAATAGGAACGAAGATAAGAGAAATATTGGATCGTCAGCATCATGTGGAAATGTCCAGAAAAGACCAAAGATCGAGAATCCTGCAAGTGTACTTGTATCAATGGATCGGAATTGTCTCTGTGCTCGATGTGGAAGACCTCACACAGGAGAGTGCTGGGGAAATAGTAAAACATGTTTTCGGTGTGGATCTAAGGCACATCTGGTTAAGAATTGTCCTCAAGCGACGAGGGGTCGTGGTTCAAGTCATAGAAGGAATGGTTCTAGTCGGAGTCAACCAAGGATGTGATTCTAGGTAAGCTCCTTTGCTTTGGTGCATGCTTTAATTGCTTTGTTTGCTTATGAGTTAGCCTTTTCTGTATTGCTAAGAGAGGCGTTTCGAATTTTGAGCGCGAATTTGGAGATTGTGTAGGTACGATAGCCTTAGTAAGATCAGGGTGCGCAGCGTAAGCGTAAGGTGGTAAGATAGGTGGTAGGGGCGTTTGCTAGTAAAGTAATTTCGAGGACGAAATTATTTTAAGGAGGGTAGAATTGTAACACCCTGGTTTAGGGGTTATGCGCTTGAAGCATAACTCGAGCAGATTAGTAGGCTTATGGTCATGTTGGAGGAATTTTTGGGGTTTGGAGAACCCTAGAAGGCAAAGAATGCTTTAGAAAATTTTTGGATTTTTCTAAGTGTTGAAGGGAGCTTAGAAAAGGGGACTTAAGAGAATTAATTGGGCATTTAAAGCACAAGAAAGAGGCTTGGTAGAGTGGCTTAAGGACGCGCCACTTAGGGCCTTGTTATGGGGCGCTTCAAGGAGCAAAGGGGACAAGGTTAGAGTCGTGGTAGAGGCATGAGATGCGTTTTTGTGTGGCGTCATGGATAAGGGGGCTGGGTTAAAGAAGGCTTTAAGAATTAATTTGGGGTTTTAGGACGCAAGAAGCGGCTTGACGGAGTGGCTAGCGTCATGGCACTTAGACGCTGAGGAGCGATAAGGCGCGGGTTCGGCGCTGAAAGTGCGATTGGCGTTTTTATTTTGTTAGTGGTTATGGGCTTGAGTTAGGAAGGGTTTATAAATAAATGTTGGGGTTTCTAGCATAAAATTCAAAGTGGCCGAGTGGCACAGGGCGTTGGGGGCAAGGAGTGCGTGATGGGTCTCAAGTTCGAACTGGTGTTTGGAGTTTTGTTTTGTTATTTTTGGGCAGCAAATTTGGAGGTATTGGACGGTTTTGGGAGGCTTGAAAGGTGGAGAAGACTTGGTCTTTGTTTTTAAATTTTGGCTAGTTAGGTTTGATTTTTGTTTTATTTTTATTTTTTTTCAAAACATTTTGAATGGGTGGTAGGGAGGTGTTTTAGGAGAGTTTTGAGGGATTTTTTTTTGGGAGGTTGGAGCTAGGCCATGTAGTATAAATAGGGGGAGGGAAGGAGCTCATTTCCATTCATCATTCGCTCATCAATTCTTTGTAGCCGAATATCCTCAGCCTTTTCTCCTTTTCTCTTCTTTATGTTTTAGCCGAATCTCCTCTCACCCTTGTCGAAATATCCTCTTAGTAGCCTAGGGTGGTTGGCCGAATATCGCCAAGGCGACCTCTCCCGCCTTACGCTTCATTCGGTTTAAGGGAAGCCTTCGGGATCTCAGATTATTTCGGTAAGGATATTAGTAAGTGACATAGAATTAGTTGTTTATGACTTCGTTGATTAATCGTGTGGTTCTGATTAAGTGACTTTCGATGGACGTGGATGCGAGTACCAGTCAAGAAGGGAAAGGGAAGGTCCCTGTCCCAAAGTTCAAGAAAAGAGCCGTCTCGGCAGTACGTGATTGGCCACCAGGGTGTGGGCCAGCAGCAGGAAACGTTAAGCAAATAGCCGTAGTTTCGCTAGACGATAGCGTCGAGGATCGAGAGTCTAGTAATAAGGTGTGTAACTAACCCACTGTTTCCGGGGTTATGTGTTATATGTTTTACTAACAAGTGCAGTAATAAGTGTGCCATATATATACCCCTAAAGGGTATAGCGATGATCAGGTTAGTACCGAACCTGTTACAATGTGATTACTTGCTTGTTTATGAGTATGTTTATGGATATTAATAAGCATGTGCATGCATTATCACGATTATATTTTATGTGGCATGTGCATGGGTGGGATATGAAAAGAAGGTGCGGGTGTACTTGAGTGCGTGGTTGATGTCGACTTTGTGCTACATCGTGGATTGGCGCCGGCCGAGGTCGCGTTGTGGATCTTTGCGATTTAGTTCGCGTGGTTACCTTGATTGATATGGGCTTTATGCCATATCGTGGCTTGATGGTTTGCTGTGTGCTCCATCGTGGTTTGATGTTAGCTATACGCTACATCGTGGATGGCATTGGTTGCCTTTTGGAGGGAAAAGGAGAGGGTGACTCGATAGTCCCCTGGTGTGTGGTAGGCTGGATAAGGGGGTGTGTAGCGGATGGACCCTAGGTTGGGTTGGGAATCATGTTGCATTATTTTTGTGGTAATATGGGAATGGGCCAAGCCCGATATGACATGAGGGTAGGTATGTTTTGGAAACATACGTGGAATTGGGCCAAGCCCAGTTGATATGTGGTTTATTATAAAATGGGCCTAGCCCAGTATTTGAGTATGATTTGAATGTGGACCAAGCCAGATTGTGGTAATTGTTAAAATGAATATATATATATTACTTGTTGCATTTGATAATTGGGTTACTATGTGGCTAAGCATGTGGGTGGATTTCAGTGGTTATCTTACACACTGAGTCTGTATGACTCACCCAACTTTTTAATCATCGCAGGTGAGTCGTGAGTAATGGACCGGGTAGGAGTGGGTACAAGGTGGCCCATGCAGAAGGAGATTTTCATACAGAAGATGTTTCACTTTATTTAAGTATTTTATATTATCAATATTTTGGGATTTTATTGATGTAATAAGGGCCTCTTTGGTTTAAAGTACTCTATTTATTAAAGTTGAAGTTTACACTACACTTAGTAATAATTTCGCAAAAAGGATTCATATTATAGCAACTTATAATAATGTTGTAATTCGGAATTTTCAACAAACTTATATTTTATTAAATTTTAAATGGACACGATTTTCAGCGATAACAAATTTTCAAGTTTAGTTCTAAAAACAAAGATTTCCAACCGTCTTTCCCAGTGACATAACCAGATTCGGTCGTAGTGAATGGGCCGGGTTTGGGGATGTTACATTTTAGAAGCCTTGGAACAAGGTTTTGATGAAGTTAAGTTGATATTTTGAAAGATAGTTAATTATTAGACATTGTTCATGTTGAATAAAATGATGAATTAAGGGTTAAATTGATAGAAATTCAAGTTAAGAATGAAATAAGGATTGAATTGTAAAGTAATTCATAAGTTTTGAATAGTATGGACTAAATTGATATAATTTTGAAATTATGGTTTAATGCTGAAATTAGAAAGTTGAATTTAGTTTAAAGTGGAAATTGGATAGAAATATTAAGTTAAATGTGAAGAATAAAAGTTAGTCTCGGTTTAGGGACTAAGTTGGAATTAACGCAAAAGTTGGATAGAAATTGAAATATTCAATATGAAAATTGAAAGGTAGTGTATTGATAATATTTAATTAATTTTCGTAGCTATTTAAATTTGTTTAGATTGGTTGAACATAGGTATTTTATGTAAATTGTCCGATAGGTTTGGTAATGCTCCGTAACCCTGTTCCAGCTAGGTTTTGGGGTTAGGGGGTGTTACAGTAATTTTATAAAGTATTAATCTTTTGATGCATAATATTGAACTTAATTTTAATTTGTGTTTTTTTTAAAGATAATTATGTCAGGTTTTTCACAATCAAGTACTTCTTCCCAAAATTCTCGAGGAACCAAAAGGAAATGGGTTCCAGAAGAAGATGCTGCTTTGGTTGCTTGTATGGTCAACTTGCACAATGTTGGAACCTTTAATGCAGATACGGGATTCAAAGCCGGGTATTTAAATGAGTTGGAAAAAATGTTAGAAAAAGTTTTACCCCATGCCATGTTGAAGGCTAAACCTAATCTTGAATCGAGGATTAGGACATTGAAAAGGGATTGGTCAATCGTTTATGACATGTTTAGTGGAAAAAATAATAGCGGCTTTGGTTGGGATGAGCATAGGCAGCTCGTCGTTGCTGAAGATGCGGTGTGGAACTCATATATAAAATTAAGAATTATTTCAATTCTTTATTATCTTATTTTGACCAAACTTATATCTAATATGAATTCCTCATTTTTATAGAGTCATAAAGAAGCCGCTCAATTGGACACATCGGAGTTTCCTTATTATGACCAACTTATCGCCATCTACGCAAAAAGATCGAGCCATCGAGAAAGATGCTCAAACAAATTACGATATTATTGAAGAAATAGATGTTGAGGATGTGGCTGCTACAAATACTAATGAAGAAAGAAACGATTTCCATGGATGCGAAGCTGATGTTTCTTTGGATGATATGGATCTTTCAGCTACACAACCGCAACCAGGTACAAACAAAGGTGATTCCACATCTTCAAAGAAGAAAAAAAAGATTTCTGATGCAAGTGATTCTTTTACTTCATTTAATGATGCTTCCGCTTTATTGGCGGAAAATATACGGACTGTTGGCCTTGAAATCAGTAAGAGTATTGCTTCCGAAGAGCTAATTCAACAAAAGTCAGAAATGGCCATTCAAGAAAGTGCTCTGAAATTATATCCAACATTATGTGAAGTAGAAGGTTTAACTGAGGATGAGCGCTTTCGAGCATTGAGCAAAATTCCAGATCATCCAACGCAAATGCTCATTTTCTTTGGTTTACCTTCTGCTGTGCGGTTGGAATGGGTCAGAAGATTTCTTGCTGACCATTAAAAATTATGGTTATGTTGATTATATTTTGGTATCTTTTTGTGTTTGTAATATTTGGATGGTATAATGACATGATAGAATGTCATTACAATGTTGTAACTTTTTGATGTTGTAAAATTTTAAAACGTATGGATTATGACATATAAACTAATGAAATCATGTAACTTTTTGTTAATATATGAATATTATGCTTGGATGTGAAATATAATTCTCAAGTTAATTAATTACTTCTAATATTTAATTTTTTTTAGAGTAATTAAATTTTTTGTTTCAGTAATGATATTTTAGCACATATATGTATTGCAGTTTAAAAATAATAAAATAGATTATATATATTTTTATAGTATTATATATTTTGATTTTTTAATTCATATAATAATTATATTAAGCATGTTATTAAATTATATTTTTTATTAAATTATATTTAATAATAATTATGTTATAATATGATTAAATTATTTATTATTTTTATTAAATTATTTTCAATAATAACCTTATTAAAATTTAATAACAATAACAATAATCATCTACTTTAAAAAAATCTACTAAGGGTATTCTGGTCATTTTAGTTCTTTTCCTTATGCTATTACAGCATCATTCCATTCAACCAAACACAAGAATACTATTACAGTTCTATTCCATTCCATTCAACCAAACAGTTAAATTACTTATTACAACTCTATTTCATTACAGCTCTATTCCATTACAGTGAACCAAACGTGGTGTTAATATTTATTTTTTCAACAGCTCGAAAGAACAAGAAGCTGAAATTACATATTGCCATCTTAAGTTCTATGGTTAAAACTCTACCAATTACACCCCCTTTCTCAATTCATGATGTGCAGAAAAATATATTACACTTACAAGTACACCAATACATTACAATATACAATTAAACTAATACTGACCTACACATGATAAACACTCAAACATGAAATCTTCCAAAAAAGAAAATTTTTTTGCCATTAATTCAAAGCCTAATTTAAAACAATGAATTAATATTTGTGGTTCAACTCGGTGGAGATCAATGAACTCAAAATCCATTGGATATTATTATGATCACTGTTGAAATAATGCATATTCAGCTTTCATTTTCTTTATATGCTTCAAGAGTAAATCCATCATCGGAAGAAATAGAAGTGTGGACATAGCAACACCAGCTCATGGTTGTCAAATTTTTCTATCATAAAATTTATTTAAAAATTTTAGTGGTTATTGTTGAAACAAGGCTAACTTTTGTCTTCACTGTTTAGGAACCAAGTTTAATTTTTGGCCTTCGGTAAATTAAAAAGGTAAGAAATGCCAAATTGCTTAGGAAACAAGGAGCAAGGGGATTTTGTGACTATATAGGGAATTGAAATTCTAAGTTTTTAAGTGCACCAATTCAAATTCTAAGTTTTCTATTTTTCTTATTCAAATTCCTTATTTTCTCTTATTTTGAGTGTTAGGACGTATATTTAAATATTCGTTTTATTGTGCTGTGGGTATTCTACAGTTGAGACCAGTGTCTAGTTAAAGGAGTGATAATTCTCCTAGTATGCTCTGTGGTTGCAACATTATTTGATCCTCTACATTAGGAAAAAAAAATTTCCACTGTTATTTGAAGATTATCCTTGGTTGCTTGATTGTTGGAAAGAAGTGTTGTAGTGTGAAAGTGCATGTTTAGGAAATGTTCTGGTTAGAAAAGGCTTGATACTTAAGAGTGTTATGTGACCCACCTCTTTTTCCTAGAAACCTACTTGGTGCATTGATTATGAACTACTTTTACTATTCTAATATTCAGTTGTAAGAATCATTTAACAACACGATGATGGACCTAAATGTTGTCAATGAAATGAAGAAACTTAACCACAACAACTATAATACACAGTCAACTTGCATAATGCCTTAAACGAAGAGATAAGATCTGTGGGAGGTTGTCAATAGTAGCAAAGTGATGCAGTCGGAAGCTAAGGATGCAAGTGGCACATTAAGAAAATTGAAGATAAAAGAAGGCAACATAATGTTCACTTTAAAGACAACCATTGATAAAGATGTGCTAGTGTAACACCCTTTACTCCAGCTCGTACCTAAATTCGAGTAAGGAATGCTATTGTAACAGCCCATTTATGCCCGGGCCCATTCCATTCAGAAAAAACCAAAAAATAAAAATAAAGTTTAATAAAGTCCTTTTACAGTCCAGTACAGACCCAAAACCAATAAACTACCCGTGGCCCAGTTACACCCTGACCCAATAAACCATTACCCCAATTAAACCCAAAACTTACACAGCCCAAAGAGGCCCAAAACACAAACAAGTTTCAGAAGACCTAGGGTTTCTGAAACCCTAGGCGCCGCAAGTGTAACATCCTAAATAATTGGGTCTGTGCATTTTATGTGTTTGGATGCTTAAAATATTAATTTGAGAATTTGAGGAACAATTGGGGCTCAAATTGGGCTGAAGCCTTGTTTTAAATATTTTGTTTAGACACTCTAAGGGCTTAAATTGAAGTTGTAGTAGTTTAATTGACATATTGGGCTCGTGGCCCAGCAGCTAGGGGCACGATAAGGTGAGCTATAAGTGGCGTCACTAGTGCATGAGGAAGGCCCAAATTTTTGTTGCTTGAAGCCCAAGTTATAGGGCTAGATTTCTACTTAATTGAGTAAGGGGGACGACACAAGGCTATTTTTTTGGGAATCTTATTATATTTATTTCATGTGGATAATAAGCGGATAAAGGCTATTATTTAGGGATTTAGTCTTTAAGGATAATAAGTAGATAAAGGCTATTTTTGAGGAGATATGATTAAGATAAGGGAAAAGGGATAGAAGCTATCATGTGTGGCGAGTGTTGGCTTGGCGAAATCAATCTCTGCTAAAGGGAGGAATCGGTTTTCTATATAAAGAGGGGTGTCTGCGAAATTTTGAAGCCTCTCTTTTATTTTCTTTTCTCATCTTCTTCCTCTCAAAAGTCGAAAACCACCATCTTCTTCACCCTTTCTTCCTCTCTAAAATTTCCTGGTTGGCCGAATCTTTTAACCTCTATTGTTATTCTTATTTTAATCCCTAAAAGCCGAAATCACATCTCTATTATTCTATTCTTCTCCTTAATATTCATTGGTCGAATCTCTCTTAGCCATCTCTTCAATTCATACATCTTCTAAAAGCCGAAATTCTTAGATCTCACTTCCTGAAGTTGCCGAATTCTCTTCAAAGGAGTTTGCTTGTGCCGAATCTTGAAGGAAACAATAGGTAAGCATTGATTTCAGGATTTCAATGTTCTTCCAAATTTTTCAAAAGTCCTTAGTCGAATGGCTATTAGAAACTAATCTCTTATTTCACTCTTCTTTTCTGGCATTTCGGATTTGAAGAAGGAGGCCAATCGTCTGAGATCTCTAAGTTATAGAATCGTGTTACTTTCGAGATTTCAAGGTAAGAGGATTTGTTTATTTATATATATAAAATCGGGTAGAATACTAACCATGGCCGAATATAGGAGAGGCCTATTTTCGCAATAATTGTTAGGCTTTTAAGCAAGGCTATAGATTGAGGATAATAGATCCAGATAGCAAGGACATCGACTAAGAATATTGGATTTCGCAATATCAGGTGTGTAATTCTCCACACCATCTAGATCTGTTTGATTAATATATGAAAATAAGTATTACATGTTTTGTTAAATGCCGAAACCCCGACATATTGACGGGAACCCAAAGAGGGTAAAGCAAATCACCAGGTTAGTAAATGATTTGATTAAATGTTATAAGTATACTGATTTTATGTGATTGCATGGGTTAGGTTTGATGAAAGGAGGAAGTTATATGTTGTAGCAGTTTTTACCGTGATCTGTTGTAGCCGTTCCTTACCGTGATCTGTTGTAGCGGCTTCTACCGTGATCTGTTGTAGTGGCTACGGCCATGATCTGATGATGAGCAGCACAACTGCCATCAAGGCGTGTAGCGATGTGGGTTGATTGTAGAAATCCCCAATGGTGTGAATGGCTGGTACGGGGGCGTGTAGCGGATGGACACCTAGGATATGAGTTGGGCTTTGCATATTATTTTTGTTACTTATATTTTGATTATTCTGTTTTATGGGGCTAAAGCCCAAATCTAATGGTGCATGAGGGTTGCACACTGAGTCTCGCAACTCACCCTTTAATTTTAACCATCTCAGGTGACACTTAGGGCATTGGACCGGGCTGGAGAGGAGAGCAAGGTGGCCATGCGACAGAGCTTTGAGAATTCAGCAAAAAGACTTAGTCTAATTTTTTTATTTTCATTTAATTAATGGGTTCAAATTTCCTTGTAATAATGCCATGGGCCACTAGACTACCATTTATGTCTTGGGATTTTGTTGGGCTTTTATTACTGGGTTTTAATTTTTACGTTTTCAATTAAGTTAAGACCTGCATGAAATTTCTGTTTTTATTTAAAATCTACCAAGATAATTGGTTACTTAATATTTTATACTTTAATGAATTATTAAGCTTTCGAAATAAAGGTGTAAACCTAGTAATTGTTTTCCAAAATGCGACATGTTATGTAAAATCTCTTAAGTGACATACCAGATTCGGTTGTAGCGTTTGGGCCGGGTTTGGGGTGTTACAAATTGGTATCAGAGCCAAGTTCAAAACTCGGCTCTGGGGGTTTTTTTGGGCTGAAAACATTTTCTAAAGTTGGGTTTTCGAAACATGCATATTTATACAGGTCTGTTAGCTCAGCATGGCACTTGCATCTCCAGCCCAAGTCCGCCAGGTAAGTATTCTGAACCATTGTGTGATATAATATATGTGGGCTTGATGGGCTTTATGGGACGTAGATTAGTTAGATTAGAACTTGATGGACTTTAGGCCTAGCTGAAACAACTCTTAAAATCTCATAAGACTTAACTTCACTAAACAAACCCGTGAACGAGCCGCAAGACTAGGGTGTGGTAACAGGCATATGCATGTCTAGGATTGGATCCGAAAGAGCACAGTATTTAAGCAGATCCTAGTGACTCACCTCCTCTTGTTTGGAATCCTACAGTGCGTAGTGGACTGTTCACCTTAGCCAAGTTAGGGTGTGGCAATGGGCATACGCATGTCTAGGAGTGGATTCGGGGAGAGAGCTTGGTACTTAAGCGAGTCCTAGCGACTCACCTCCTCTTCACTAGAATCCTACAGTGCGTGGGTGACTATTCACCCTAGTTACGAGGACTTGTTGGTGGACTAAACCTTATAATTAAAACCCGAAAGGGACCAAACACCCTAGTTTGAAAAAAAGAAAGAAAATTTCTCAAGTTTTGCAAAATTTTCAAAATACGTTTGATTTGTGAAAACTACCAACCAGCCATGAATTTGTAAA
Organism: Gossypium sturtianum; assembly: GCA_025698515.1. Classification (NCBI taxonomy): domain Eukaryota; kingdom Viridiplantae; phylum Streptophyta; class Magnoliopsida; order Malvales; family Malvaceae; genus Gossypium; species Gossypium sturtianum. Next base: position 88,692,479 of record CM046955.1, read on the forward strand.
ATACCTATGTTTTGAAAATTTACCCGAAAATCTCATGTTTATAAGAGTAACCCGGACCATGAAACTAGATTTTTCCCCAAAGTACCCTGTTTGAAAAAAAAAACAACAACAACATCGAAATATCCCTGGTTAGAAAAAATTACCAACCTACCCTCGCTTTGTCAAATGACCAAAATACCCTTGGTTTGTACAATTACCAAATTACCCCTGATTTGCAAAATTACTAAATTGCCCCTGATTACAAAATTACAGAAATACCCCCGGATTTCAAAATTACCGAAATACCCTCAGATTTCAAAATTACCGAAATACCCCTGGATTTCAAAATTACCAAAATACCCCCGGATTGTAAAATTACCAGAATACCCTCACTTCACAAAATCAACAAGGAACTTTATTATGAAAAATTACGAAAATACCCACAGAGGATGAAATTACGAAAATACCCACAGGTAGTGAATCAACGAAAACACCTTTACGTGAAGAATGTAAGTGCTTGGATGATTTTTGTATGATGTATGTGTTTTATTTTAGTTAGAGGTTACAAACTTGAGATCAGTATTGTGAATGCGAATTCGAAAGAACCACTCTTAAAACTATTATTCATAAGATCATTAGTGGTTAACTAGTGAAAGAAAAATAATAATCCATAAAATTCTTAATCGATAAACGCCAATCGAGGAATGAGTTCAAGGGTCGAGGCGTCGTCCGCGCGTGGGCCAGTAGGGGGTAGAATGACCGCGTCGAGCGAGTGGGAGCTCGCCCACGAGTCGAGAAACGAGATGCCAAACCGCCGGGTGTAGAAGGAGAATTTTGGGATGAGGTGCCCGAGAGATGATGCTGTATCTCGAGCGATGTTGAGGGTTTTAGAGAGGGTTCTTTGGAGTAGGCATGGGCACGGGAGCCGGAAATCAGATCGGAGCGGATTAAGGCCAATGGGGCAGAAGTGTTTAGGGGAGTTTCTGGTGTAGCCCCTAACACAGCTGAGTATTGGATGGAAGCGATTGAGCGCATAATGGATGACTTAGACTTCACGGTAGAGGAAAAGTTGAAAGGGGTCGTGTCTCTTCTTCGAGAGCGAGGCCTATCGCTGGTGGCTCACGGTGAAAGAGGGTACTGCTTGCAGATCGTTGGCTGACTGTGATTTCTTTAAGGAATCATTTCAATGGAAGTATGTTGGGGCCAGCTACGTGGATGCACAGAGGAAGGCATTCCTGAATCTGGTACAAGGAAGTAAGTCTGTGGCTGAGTACGAGGCAGAGTTTCTGCGCTTGAGCCACTACGCTCGGGGAATGGTAGCAATGGAGTATGAACATTGTGTACGGTTCGAGGATGGGCTGCGGAATGACTTAAGGGTTCTGATAGCACCGCAACGGGAGAGAGTTTTTGCTGTTTTGGTAGATAAGGTTAAAATAGCTGAGGAAGTGAAACGGGTCGAGAGACAAGAAAGGGATAAGGATAGGAGTAAGAGTAAGAGAAGTTTTAAGCAGTCAGGAGCATCTGGGAATTATCAGAAAAGGTCTAGGACTGATGGGCCAGCTCGTGCTCCGACGGGTCAGAATCGAGCATGTCCTACATGTGGGAGGACGCATTATGAGGAGTGCAGAATGAAAACTGGTGGATGCTTTAGGTGTGGATCCATAGGACATCTAATTAAGGACTGTCCTCAGATAGATCGGAGTGCAGCCCAGCGGGGCGAGGTTTCGATCAGGTGGGAGAGGTGATCAACAACCACCAAGAGGCGCGCAGACAAGCCGGGGCGATAATGGTAGTGAACGCGGTCGTGGAGCACCGGTAGAGGTGCAGATTATGCTGAGGCGAGGCAGCCAGCGTTGGTCTATGTAGCACATCGCCAAGGGGAAGAAGACGCCCCAGATGCGAACAATGGTGCGTACCCTACCATAGTATACTAAGTGTTTATTTTTTTGGCTTTAGAAATTAGAGTGCGCGGCGAAAAGCACAATGGTGCGACTTAGGTAGTCACGATTACTAGTTAGTTGGAAATTTCGAGGACGAAATTTCTTTAAGGGGGTAGAAGCGTAACATCCCGAATAATTGGGTCTGTGCATTTTATGTGTTTGGATGCTTAAAATATTAATTTGAGAATTTGAGGTACAATTGGGGCTCAAATTGGGCTGAGGCCTTGTTTTAAATATTTTGTTTAGACACTCTAAGGGCTTAAATTGAAGTTGTAGTAGTTTAATTGACATATTGGGCTCGTGGCCCACAGCAGACTAGGGGCACAATGAAGGTGAGCTATAAGTGGCGCCACTAGTGCATGAGGAAGGCCCAAATTTTTGGTTGCTTGAAGCCCAAGTTATAGGGCTAGATTTGACACTTAATTGAGTAAGGGGGCGGCACAAGGCTATTTCTTTTGGGAATCTTATTATATTTATTTCATGTGGATAATAAGCGGATAAATGCTATTATTTAGGATTTAGTCTTTAAGGATAATAAGCGGATAAAGGCTATTTTTGAGGAGATAACAGATTAAGATAAGGGAAAAGGGATAGAAGCTATCATGTGTGGCAGTGTTGGCCGAAAATCAATCTCTGCTAAAGGGAGGAATCGGTTTTCTATATAAAGAGGGGGTGTGCCGAAATTTTGAAGCCTCTCTTTTATTTTCTTTTCTCATCTTCTCCCTCTCAAAAGCCGAAAACCACCATCTTCTTCACCCTTTCTTCCTCTCTAAAATTTCCTGGTTGGCCGAATCTTTTAACCTCTATTGTTATTCTTATTTTAATCCCTAAAAGCCAAAATCACATCTCTATTATTCTATTCTTCTCCTTAATATTCATTGGCCGAATCTCTCTTAGCCATCTCTTCAATTCGTACATCTTCTAAAAGCCAAAATTCTTAGATCTCACTTCCTGAAGTTGCCGAATTCTCTTCAAAGAAGTTTGCTTGTGCCGAATCTTGAAGGAAACAATAGGTAAGCATTGATTTCGGGATTTCAATGTTCTTCCGGCTTTTCAAAAGTCCTTAGTCGAATGGCTATTAGAAACTAATCTCTTATTTCACTCTTCTTTTTAAGCATTCCGGGATTTGAAGAAGGAGGCCAATCGCATAGATCTCTAAGTTATAGAATCGTGTTACTTTCGGGATTTCAAGGTAAGAGGATTTGTTTATTTATATATATAAAATCGGGTAGAATACTAACCATGGCCGAATATAGGAGAGGCCTATTTTCGCAATTGTTCCGGCTTTTAAGCAAGGCTATAGATTGAGGATAATAGATCCAGATAGCAAGGACATCAACTAAGAATATTGGATTTCGCAATATCAGGTGTGTAATTCTCCACACCATCTAGATTTGTTTGATTAATATATGAAAATAAGTATTACATGTTTTGTTAAATGCCGAAACCCCGACATATTGACGGGAACCCAAAGAGGGTAAAGCAAATCACCAGGTTAGTAAATGATTTGATTAAATGTTATAAGTATACTGATTTTATGTGATTACATGGGTTGGGTTTGATGAAAGGAGGAAGTTATATGTTGTAGCAGTTTTTACCGTGATCTGTTGTAGCGGTTCCTTACCGTGATCTGTTGTAGCGGCTTCTGCCGTGATCTATTGTAGTGGCTACGAACATGATCTGATGATGAGCAGCACGACTGCCATCAAGGCGTGTAGCGGTGTGGGTTGATTGTAGAAATCCCAATTGGTGTGAATGGCTGGTACGGGGGCGTGTAGCGGATGGACACCTAGGATATGAGTTGGGCTTTGCATATTATTTTTGTTACTTATATTTTGATTATTCTGTTTTATGGGGCTAAAGCCCAAATCTAATAGTGCATGAGGGTTGCACACTGAGTCTCGCGACTCACCCTTTAATTTTAACCATCTCAGGTGACACTTAGGGCATTGGACCGGGCTGGAGAGGAGAGCAAGGTGGCCATGCGACAGAGCTTTGAGAATTCAAAGAAAAAGACTTAGTCTAATTTTTTATTTTCATTTAATTAATGGGTTCAAATTTCCTTGTAATAAGGCCATGGGCCACTAGACTACCATTTATGTCTTGGGATTTTGTTGGGCTTTTATTACTGGGTTTTAATTTTTACGTTTTCAATTAAGTTAAGACCTGTATGAAATTTCGGTTTTTATTTAAAACCTACCAAGATAATTGGTTACTTAATATTTTATACTTTAATGAATTATTAAGCTTTCGAAATAAAGGTGTAAACCTAGTAATTATTTTCCAAAATGCGACATGTTATGTAAAATCTCTTAAGTGACATACCAGATCCGGTTGTAGCGTTTGGACCGGGTTTGGGGTGTTACAGCAAGCCCCAAACACCAGCCACCAGTCGCGCTGCAGTTAGCGCGAGTCGCACCCTATCGCCGTCGCGTTCCTCACCGTGGACCTGCAGAAGGAAAGAAAAGCAAAAGCCAAAATGGCAAGAAATCACAGGATAGAATTTTTGTATTCTTTTTTGGGCTATAAATAACCCAACGAAATCTATAAGAATGGATACGGAGACGAAAAAATACACTGAAATAAAAATACAGAGAACTTTAACAGCAGAGGTGATTTTCATTTTATTTTATTTTGTTTATTTTTTTTCTTTTTGATCTATGCCATTATATATATATATATATACAAATACTAAAAAAAAAAAGTGAGAAGACTACCTTCGTTCTGGCTTCAAAACAAAGAGTTTTGACTCTCCGGCCGCCGACTGCGGCGGCGCGTGTGGCGCGTGAGGCGATGGCCCATGAGTCCGATGACCATATTCCGGACAGAGGAGGGGAGGACTTTGAGAGAGTTTCTAATTTTTTTTTTAAGAAAAAAAACCAAATTCAAATGATTTTTTCTTATGAAAGTGACTTATATAGCATTATTGAAACGACGCCGTTTTTGCTTAAGCTAATAAGCACAAAACGACGTCGTTCGGGGTTTAAGATCCGCCCGTTGACCCGAAAACCCGGGGAGGATCCGCGTGTTTTTATAAAAAGGGCAATTTTCCATTTTAGTCCCTCCGCAATTTTATTAGTTTTAATTTCGTCCAATTTAAACACTTCTTTTATTTTTCAAATTAGCCTTGAAAGTTTGTTTCTGTTTCGATTGGGTCCCTCGGGCTATTTAAAGGCTAACAACAGAACGGTGCCGTTTAGAAGATAGGGCATAATTGCCCAATAGGTCCCTACAGTTTGGTGCGCGCTCCAAAATCACCCATTTTAACAATTTTACCTTAGTTTTTTTTTTGTTTTGATTTGATCCCTGTTTCTTCATTTTTAAATTATTTTATTTTCACTTTTATTCTAATTTTTTTAATTATTTTGGTATTATATATATATATTAAATTATTATTATGTATATTAGGTTATTTTATTAAATTCAATATTATGTATTATTTTAAAATATGTATATTATTTATTATATTTATTATATTATATATTATTATATAGTTATATATGACATTTAAATCACTTTACCCTTAGTATTGTATAAATTTTGTATATCATATAACATATATTATTTATATTGTTTATGCTAAACATGTAGTTTTTATTATTGTATTATAAATATATATATATACTATTTACTTATAACTGTTTTAACATATATTATTATTATTATTATTTATATATATACTAAATTATTAAATTATATATTTATTATAAGTATTCCTATATTTTTTTTATATAATTTAAGTTATTCATTTAAAATATATTGTTTATACATGTTAATTGTTTTTAAAATTATCATTATTATTATTATTTTGTTTTGTTATAATATTTATTCAGGGTTTAAATATATTATTAATTTATTTACTTCTCATATTTGATTTTGTTTGTAGAATTTAATATCCATTTCTTGAATTTTTATTTTTATATAGATTCTTAATTGTTGTTGCTTATTTTATATCTGGTATTCGTTTATTTATGTTCTTTTATTTATTATTGCTTTAGCATAGTCATTTCATTTTATGTATTATTTGCTATGTTACCTTATTCTTTCGTTAATTGTCTATATTAATATTAGTCATTAATATGACTTGTGATTATAGTGAATTGCTATTTGATATTTATACTTTGTAATGCATCAAGGCAAAAACGGATTCATATTATTTTTATAAAAAACACATTTTGCAAAATTTTCATATTTTATTTAAAGTTTTTTTTTTAAAAAAACGATGATACGTAATATTTGAAGACTTCGAGAAAAATTGTGCCCTAACTCACTGGGTTTCGATTTTTCTCATTGAACTTAAGATATTAAGTATCCCTTTTCTTTTAAAATTGAAACTTATAAACTTCAAATCAAAACTTATTCTCGGGGATTCAAAATGTTGTATCTTAACTTATTGGATATAATGTTTTGTGTCTCGAGATAAGAATTTTCTATAAATAAAGGTGTAACATCCTGAATTAATGGGCCTTTGCGTTTAATATGTTGTTATCTCTAATGTGTTAATTAGAGTGTTTAAGGGGTTCAGACTGGGCTCAGGGTTGGGCCGAGCCCTTAGTCAAATTTATCTGTTGGGACACTCTAGTGGAAAGCCTGATAGGATAGGGCTTAAAAGATGTTATCTGTGATTATAAGACACAGATGGGCTTGTGGCCCAGTGGCAAAGTGGCGCCACTTAGAGAGAAAGGAGGTGGCGTCAGCTGAGGAGGCTCAAGTTCGAGACACATGAAGCCCAATTATTTTAATTAAGATTTGTTAATTTTCGGCATTTAAGTGGGTAGAGTGGGACGGCAATGAGGCTTAAAAATAGGAAGATTTACTCGAGTGGATAATGCTGATAATATGGCAGATAAAGGGAGGAAGAGGTGGTCTGATCTAGGTTTCTTTTGGAGATGTGATCAGGTAGATAAGGGAGGAAATTTAGGATTTATCTGCTGATCAATAGTGGTGGCTGAATTTCCACCTCTTGGAGGGAGGAGGAATCGGTTTTAATATGGCAAAGGGGTGCCGAAATTTCCCTTGATTAGTAGCTCAATTTTAAGTTATCAAAAGGGGCATTTTCGGTTTTAGGAAGTAGGTGCCGAAATTTTGTGTTTAAGTGGGGGGAATATCTTTTTATTTTCGGCATTAGGGTTTTATTCTTCCATTCTCTTCTTCAATTCCGGGATTTGGGTTTTTCTCTCATTCTCCGCTTAGGCTGAAATCCCTAATCCCATGCTCTCATCTACACTTTTATGCAAAAGCCGAAATTTTATTGCTTTCATCTCCATAGCCGAATACCCTTGTCTATTCTTTTCTTTTTGTCGATTTCTTCATCAAAGCCAAATCTTCATAGATCTCTTGAGATCATCTTTTCTTTTTTGATCTTTTCAAAAGCCGAAATCTTCTAGGAGTTGCCGAATTCTCTGTAAAGGTAGGTGCCGATTTCTTCTGTTCCATTCTTTTTCTCTTTCGGTTTTTAGAAGACAAAGCCGAAAGGCTAATGAATTGTTGGTTTATTATGTTATTGTGTTGGGCGACATATCGAGAATCGAAGTAGATCGTCTAGATCTAAAAGCTGAAAATTGCTAGGCTCTAAACTCCATCTCTTTTGGGATTTCAAGGTAAGGGGTTCTCTTTAGATTATCGTTAGATTCGCTATCGTAATTGTGATCTTAACCATATGTTATGATGGTAGCAACTGATAAGGTCTTTTGATGGAATCAAATATCGATCAGGCGAAGGAGGGGATTGGATATGTTAAACCAATCCCTAAGTTTAAGAAACAAGCGGTGTCAGTAGTTCGGGATTGGCCGCCAGGTTGTGGACCGGCTTGAACAAAATCTTAGACAGATTAGCGATCGTATCGGTTTACGATAGTGTCGACATAGAAGGTCTCGTCTTGATCGTGTCAGTGTGTAGATCTCTATCACACTAATTAATCAGACTATATATGTTATGGGCTAAAAGCGGGAAAGAGGTCAGTATGGACGATCGTATTACCCGAAAAGGGTAGGCAAGGGATGCCAGGTACGAAATCATAGAAAATTCTCTATGTGTGTCGATGTATGTGATAGATTGTGATCTTTTAAGTTGTATGTTATTTTGCTTCTGCATGGATGTATACATGGGATGGGGTTGATATGATGAAGGGAAGAGCATGTTAAAAGGTCACTTAGTGATCGGTGGTTAAACCACGATATGTACACTTAGGTCACAATAGTGATCGGTGGCTCTGCCACACTTGATTATAAGGTCACACAGTGATTGGTGGCCCTGCCACACTTGATTATAAGGTCACACAGTGATCGGTGGCTCTGCCACACTTGATTATAAGGTCACATAGTGATCGGTGGCTCTGCCACGATGGATTATAAGGTCACATGGTGATCGACATTATAACCCAGCAAACATGGTATCGATATGGTGTGTAGCGGTTGGTGGGTTGATTATAGAAATCCCAGCCGTGATGGCTGGTGCGGCCGTGGTGTGTAGAGGATGGATTTCTAGGTTGGGTTGGGCCATGTTGCATGTAAATATTCTGTTGCCATTGTGTATGGGCCAAGGCCCATAATTTGTTTGTGGGCCTAAAGCCTTTTATGTGTTTTCGGATTTGCACACTGAGTCTTGGTGACTCACCCCTTTAATTTCCACGACTTTTTAGATGAGCGATAGATCGTGGACATGGGAGCCGAGGCGCGGACTCGAGGGCCATCAAGTTTTTTTTTATTTTCACAAACTATTTTTAGTTTTCCTTCAAGTTTTAATTTTGGGACTATTTATGTAATAAGGCCCCATGGCTTAGGTTATCGCTTTATATTTGTTAATGTTTACAGTTTAAAAATTTATGTTCAAGGACTTAAGTCATAAAAAGTAATAAAATGGGTTTTCCAAACATGTTCAACGGAAAAGCAAAGGTTTTCATCAAATATCTTATTTTTAACAAATGCCTAAATAAAGAAACTGGAGATTTCCAAAACCATCAAAGAAAAGTTTTTAACAATAAACCCCGTAGCATACCAGATCTGATCGTAGCGTTTGGGCCGGGTTTGGGGTGTTACATTTTGGTATCAGAGCCAGTTACAAAACTCGGGCTGTGAAATGGGTCCTGTAGTAGTTTATAAATTCGTAAAATGATTTGGGTTGAGATATGGCCTTCGAGTCTACCGGCACCCGATCCATGCAGGTAAGTATTCTAACTTTTAATGTGATATGCATGTTGGGTTGATGGGCTTTATGGACGTAGACTAGCATGTTAGGAATTAATGGACTTTAGGCCTAGTTTAAACTATTCTTTAAATTCATAAAACTTAATCTAACTAAACATGTCTGTAAACCAGTCGCTGGGTTAGGGTGTGGCAACAGGCATGCGCATGTCTAGGATTGGATTCAGGGAGAGCTTGGTATTTAAGCGGTCCTAGTGACTCACCTCCTCTTCGCTGGAATCCTACCTGGTGCGTAGTGACTGTTCACTTTAGCCACGAGGACTTGTTGACGGGCCAAAATTTATAATTAAAACCCGAAAGGGACCAGCCACCCTATTTCGCAAAATTACTAAAAATACCCCCTAGTTTTGTAAAATTTCTGAAATACCCTTGATTTGTGAAAATTTCCCCAGAATACCCCAAATTTGTAAAATTACCAAAATCTGTGAAATTACCGAAAAACCCCGGTTGGCAAAAATACCAAAAATACCCATGTTTTGTAAATTTACCCAAATACCCCTAGATCTACAAAAGGTACCCGGTTTGCCAAAATTAAATCTCCCAAAATACCCCTGCTTTACGAAAAAAATATTAAAATATCTCTATTTTGAAAAATCACCAAGATACCCTATTTTGTGTAATTGCGAAAAATACCCTGTAGGAAAGAACTACGAAAATACCCATGGGTAGTGAAATGACGAAAATACCCTTATGTGATGAATGTGGGTTCATGGATGCTACTTGTATGTTGATGTATGATGGTTGAATGTATGTGGAACTAGGAGATATAAACTTGTGACTGAAACCCATAGAGATAATTTCGAATTCGAAAGAACTACTCTTAAAACTACTGTCCATAAGATTGTTCGTGGTTAATCAGTGGAAGAAATTAATAATTTATAAAATTTCTAATCAGATAAACACGAATCGGTAGAATGAGTACAAGGGGTCGTGGACATCCTGCGCGTGGCCGTGGTAAGGGTAGGATGGCGTGTCCGAACCAAAGATGGGATCTGGTTATGGAGTGCGAAGCGAGATGCCGCACCACCAGCTGCGGAGGTGGAATTTCATAACCAGACGGCCGGAGATGATGCGGTATCCCAGGCGATGTTAAGGGTTTTAGAGAGGGTTGCTGGAGCAGGCATGGGCACAGGAGCCCGAAAATCTGTGTCGGAGCGACTTAGGGCTAATGGGGCAGAAGTGTTTACGGGAATTTCTGGAATAGCCCCGAGTACAGCTGAGTATTGGTTGGAGGCGGTTGAGCGTATAATGGATGATCTGGATTTCACGGAAGAGGAAAAACTGAAAGGGGTTGTATCTCTCCTGCGGGACGAAGCTTATCAATGATGGCTTACGGTTAAGGATGGTACGGTGGCTGACCGTATCACCTGGGATCTCTTCAAAACGGCGTTTCAGAGTAAATACATTGGGACAAGTTATGTGGATGTGCAGCGTAGAGCATTTCTGAATCTAGTGCAAGGAAGTAGGTCGGTGGCTGCGTACGAAGCGGAATTCTTACGCCTTAGCTGTTATGCTCGAGGGATGGTGGCCACAGACCATGAACGTTGTGTTCGGTTTGAAGATGGTTTGAGGGATGATTTGCGTGTATTGATAGCTCCACAGCGGGAGAGGGAATTTGCTGTGCTTGTGGAAAAAGCTAAGATAGCTGAGGAGGCGAAGCGAACAGAGAAACTAAATCGGGATAGAGATAGGGGTGGAAGTAAGAGGAATTTTGGATCGTCAGGGGCAGCTGGGTGTACTAAAAAAAGGCCTAGGTTAGACGGGCCGAGGCGGGAGGAGAGACCTACTGCTGCTAGTCAGACACAGAAGTGTGCTCGATGTGGTAAATTCCATGTAGGTGAGTGTTGGGCGGGTAGTGGGAAGTGCTTTAGGTGTGGATCTACGGACCACCAAGTTAGAAACTGTCCGCAGCAACGGGGCAGTGAATGGCCCACGGGCCAAGGGAATGCACAGTCGGGAAGAGGTGGTCAAAAGCCACAGAGAGGTCGTGGTCCAGCCAAAGGTGGTAACGATTCCGGTCGGGGCCGTGGAGCACCAGGCCAAGGGGCAGAAAACACTGAGGCGAGACAGTCGGGGTTAGTCTATCTTTGCGGACGCGTTGAGGAGGCGATGCACCTGGATGTTATAACCCTGATGCGTTTTTAATTTTTGGTTTGCCTTATACTACCATGATTGATATTGGTTCGACGCACTCTTATGATGCTAGTGCTATAGCGGGAACTTTGAACTTAGATTATGAGACTTCTTCTAGGGAGATGACTGTAGTGAGCCCTCTAGGACAAACTGTAATGGTGAACAAACTGTATAAGGATGTACCCCTGGAAGTTCAAGGGGTAGCTTTTTGGGCTGATCTGATGGAACTGCCATTTGGGGAGTTCGATTTGATCTTAGGAATGGATTGGTGGTGAAGTATCAAGCAAATTTGGTTTGTGCGACCAAGCGTATGGTGTTAAAAACTCCAGGGTGGTGAAGTGTTGGTGATAGGTGAAAGGGGAACTTTTTGTCAAATGTGGTGTCCGCCTTAAGGGCGAGAAAGGATGGTGAGGAAAGGATGATAGGCAATTCTAATGTTTGTTCGGGTTTGTGGAAGCTAAGGAACTAAGCCCATCGGAGATGTCGGGGACGGTGAAGGAATTTTGGATGTTTTCCCGGAAGAGCTTAAGGATTACCCACGGATCGTGAAGTGGAGTTTGGTATCGATCTTCTTAGGGGGACAGCACCATTATCTATTGCTCCGTATAGGATGGCGCCAAAGGAGTTGGTGGAATTGAAAGCGCAGATTCGGGAGTTCTTTGGATAGAGGTTTATTCGACCAAGTGTGTCGCCTTGGGGCGCCGGTGTTATTCGTTAAGAAGAAGGATTGATCAATGCGTATGTGCATTGATTATCGTCAGTTGAATAAGTTAACAATCAAGAACAAATACCCGTTGCCGAGGATCGATGACTTGTTCGATTAGCTGAAGGGGCTTCGATTTTCTCAAAGATAGATATGAGATCGAGGTACCATCGGCTTAAGGTCAAGGAGGCGGATATTCATAAGACGGCTTTTAGGACTCGCTTCTGATCCTCTACGAATTCATGGTAATGCCATTTGGGTTGACTAACGCACCAGCAGCGTTTATGGATATGATGAACCGAGTATTTCAACCCTACTTAGATCGGTTTGTCGTGGTATTTATAGATGATATTCTGGTTTATTCAAAATCAGAAAAGGAGCATGATTCACATATTCGAGTGGTTCTGCAAATTCTAAGGGAGAAGCAGTTATACGCCAAATTCAGTAAGTGCGAATTTTGGCTAAGGGAAGTTACGTTTCTGGGTCACGTTGTATCGGCAGAGGGGATTAGGGTTGACCCTCGGAAAATTGAAGCAGTGTTGGATTGGAAGCTGCCTAGGTCTATGGCGGAAATTCGGAGTTTTCTTGGTCTGGCCGGGTACTATCGAAGGTTTGTTGAAGGATTTTCTTTAATTGCCGCACCGTTGACTAAGTTGTTACGGAAAGGGGTTCCGTTCGTTTGGTCTAATAAGCAGCAAGATAGTTTTGAGAAGTTAAAAAGGATTTTGATGGAGGCTCCGGTGTTGGTTCAGCCGGAGGCTGGAAAGGAGTTCGTGATTTACTGTGATGCTTCACACACGGGACTAGGATGCGTGTTGATGCAAGGTGGAAAGGTTGTTGCGTACGCATCTCGACAATTAAGACCGCACGAGTCAAATTATCCTACACATGATTTGGAATTGGCGGTAGTGGTTTTTGCCCTGAAGATCTGGAGGCATTATCTGTACGGGGAAAAATCTGTCATTTATACCGATCATTAAGAGCTTAAAATACCTGTTGACCCAGAAGGAGTTGAATCTAAGGCAAAGGAGGTGGATCGAGTTGTTAAAAGATTATGACTGCTCGATCGAGTACCATCCGGGTAAATGTAACACCCCAAACCCGGCCCAAATGCTACAACCGGATCTGGTATGTCACTTAAGATATTTTACATAACATGTCGCATTTCGGAAAATAGTTACTAGGTTTACACCTTTATTTCGAAAGCTTAATAATTTATTAAAGTATAAAATATTAAGTCACCAATTATCTTGGTAGATTTTAAATAAAAAAAATCGAAATTTCATGCAGGTCTTAACTTAATTGAAAACATAAAACTTAAAACCCAGTAATAAAAGCCCAACAAAATCCCAAAACATAAATGGTAGTCTAGTGGCCCATGGCCTTATTACAAAGAAATTTGAACCCATTAATTAAATGAAAATCAAATATTAGACTAAGTCTTTTTGCTGAATTCTCAAAGCTCTATCGCATGGCCACCTTGCTCCCTCCTCCAACCCGATCTGATGCACTAAGTGTCACCTGAAATGGTTAAAATAATTGGGTGAGTCGCGAGACTTAGTGTGCAACCCACATGTACCATTAGATTTGGGCCTTAGCCCCACAGAACATATATCAGAATATATTATAACAGAAATTATGCAAAGCCCAACCCAACTCCTAGGTTTCCAACTGTTACACACCACCCTTACCTGCCAATCACACCATTGGGGATTTCTACAATCAACCCACACCGCTACACACCATCGATGGCAGTCATGCTGCAGTTAGCTGCCCATCGTCAAATTGTGACGAGTCACCAGTGAAAATGGCATAAGCCACGAAGCGAGTTGTGACAGAGTCACCAGGTGAAATGGCATAAGCCACCGTAATGAACACTTCCCCTTTTCATCAATTACCCTACCCCGAGCATACATAGAAATTTAGATGCAAAACATATCTTTTTAACAGAAACATTCACTGAAGAATGGCAGAAAGTACTAACCTGATATTTAGACTTTACCCTTCTCGGGTTTTCAAACGTTATATCGGGATTTCAGCATTTAACAGAGTATAGTAGATTTATTACACATATACATATATATATATATATAAACAATCTAATGGTGTGAGAAGTTACACACCTGATTAATGTCGATACCCTTGCTAAACTGATCTACAACTTTGCTCAAAAAGTCGAAAAGATGTGACAATAGGGCCTCTCCTATAATCGGCCATGGTTAGTGTTTTACCCGATCTTACACACTAAAATCAATAGATTCCCTTACCTATAAATCCCGAAAGTACCACGATTCAAGTATTACCGAACTTATGACTTAGAGATCTACATGATTGACTCCTCTTCAGATCCCAAAATACCGAAAATAAGAGAGAAATAAGAGATTAGTTTCTAAATAGCCATTTGGCTAGGGACTTTGAAAAGCCGAAAAAAAATATTGAAATCCCGAAATCAACACTTACCTATTGCTTCCTTCAAAATTCGGCACAAACAAGCTCCACTAAAGAAGATTCGACAACTTTAGGAGGTGAGATCTTAGTGATTTTGACTTTTAGAAGAACAAAGAATTGGAAAAATAAAAGCAAGGAATGGGTAGAGAGATTCGGCCAAAAGAAAAGAATAGCAGGGTTTCAGCGATTGAGACTTCAAGAGCTTTGATTTCTGTCAAAAAAAGAAAAGAGAGAAGAGCAAGAATGGAGTAGGAATTTCGGCAGAGAAAAGAGAAGAATAATGAGAACTTGCTAGCAATTTTGGTACATACACCTTAAGCCAAAACTGAATGCCCCTTTCTTTTCAAATTCTTCAAAGTTTCGGCTAGCATTAAACACTTAAAGATGGCTCCTATCTTTGATCTATTATCTCCTCAAAAATAGCCTTTATCTGCTTATTATCCACATAATAAAATCCCTAAAATTTAGCCTTGAGCCGTCCCCCCTTGCTCATTTAAAAGCCCAATTTTAGCCCTAAAACTTGGGCTTCAAGCAACTATAATTTGGGCCTTCCTCATGCACAAGTGACCCCAACTCCTCTTCCTCCTAGTAGCACCATTTCCTCTGGGCCACAAGCCCAAAATGCTTATTAAACTACTAAAACTTTAATTTAAACCCCTAGAGTGTCTGGACAAAATATTTAAAAAAAAAGGCCTCAGCCCAATTTGAGCCCCATTTGTACCTCAAACTCTCAAATTAATATTTTAAGCACACAAAATGCACAAGCCCATAAGTTCAGGGTGTTACAATTCTACCCTCCTTAAAGAAATTTCGTCCTCAAAATTTCCAACTAACTAGTAATCATACTACCTAAGTCTCACTACCATGCTTTCGCTGCGCACTCCAATACTAAACCCAAAATAAACACTTAGTAATCTATGGTAGAGTGCGCACCTGGTATTCACATCTAGAGCGTCCTCGTCCCTTGTACTCATGCTATCGGTCCGCGTTTATCCGATTAAAATTTTTATGAATTATTGGTTTTCTTCCACTGATTATCCACGAACAATCTTATGAAAAGTAATTTTAAGAGTGATTCTTTCAATTCGAACCTATCTACAAGTTTCAGGTCTCAAGTTTGTCTCCTAGTTCTAGGAAACACGTACATTCAATCATTTAATATCCATATACAAATAGCATCCACGAACTTACATTCATCACCTAAGGGTATTTTCGTCATTTCACTACCTGTGGTATTTCCGTAATTTATCCTACAGAGGTATTTTCGTAATTTTCTAAAATAGGGTTCCTTGGTGATTTTGTGAAATTTGGAAATCACAGGGGTATATTGGTAATTGTACAAATCAGGGATATTTTGGTCACTTATAAATCAGGGGTAATTTAGTAATTTTACAAAATAGAATGGCTGGTCCCTTTCGGGTTTTAAATTATTAATTTTGGCCACTCAACAAATCCTCGTGGCTAGGGTGAACAGTCACTACGCACCAGGTAGGATTCCAGCGAAGAGGAGGTGAGTCACTAGGACTGCTTAAGTACTAAGCTCTTCCGGATCCAATCCTAGACATGCGCATGCCTGTTGCCACACCCTAGTCTTGCGACTTGTTCACAGGTTTGTTTGGTTGGATTAAGTCTTATGCAATTGAGAGTTGTTTAACTAGGCCTAAGGTCCATCAAGCTCTAATTAAAATAATCTACGTCCCTTAAAGCCCATCAAGCCCACATATATATATATAACACAAATGAGTTGAGAATACTTACAGCGGACTTGGGCCGGAGACGCAGGTGCCATGCCGAGAAAACCCTCCTGTGTTATTTATAAACATGCATGTTTTCAAAAACCCATCTTTAGAAAATGTTTTGGGCCAAAAATCCAAAGCTGAGTTTTGAACCGGGCTCTGATACCAACTGTAACACCCCAAACCCGGCCCAAACGCTACAACCGGATCTGGTATGTCACTTAAGATATTTTACATAACATGTCGCATTTCGGAAAATAGTTACTAGGTTTACACATTTATTTCGAAAGCTTAATATTCATTAAAGTATAAAATATTAAGTCACCAATTATCTTGGTAGATTTTAAATAAAAAAAACCGAAATTTCATGCCAGTCTTAACTTAATTGAAAACATAAAACTTAAAACCCAGTAATAAAAGCCCAACAAAATCCCAAAACATAAATGGTAATCTAGTGGCCCATGGCCTTATTACAAAGAAATTTGAACCCATTAATTAAATGAAAATCAAATATTAAACAAGTCTTTTTGCTGAATTCTCAAAGCTCTATCGCATGGCCACCTTGCTCCCTCCTCCAGCCCGATCCGATGCACTAAGTGTCACCTGAAATGGTTAAAATAATTAGGTGAGTCGCGAGACTCAGTGTGCAACCCACATGCACCATTAGATTTGGGCCTTAGCCCCACAGAACATATATCAGAATATATTATAACAGAAATTATGCAAAGCCCAACCCAACTCCTAGGTTTCCAACCGCTACACACCACCCTTACCTGCTAATCACACCATTGAGGATTTCTACAATCAACCCACACCGCTACACACCATCGATGGCAGTCATGCTGCAGTTAGCTGCTCATCGTCAAATCGTGACAGAGTTACCCGGCTGAAATGGCATAAGCCACCAGAAACAGAGTTGTGACAGAGTCACCAGGCTGAAATGGCATAAGCCACGAGCGAACACTTCCCCCTTTTCATCAATTACCCTACCCCGAGCATACATAGAAATTTACATGCAAAACATATCTTTTTAACAGAAACATTCACTGAAGAATGGCAGAAAGTACTAACCTGATATTTAGCCTTTACCCTTCTCGGGTTTTCAAACGTTATACCGAGATTTCAGCATTTAACAGAGTATAGCAGATTTATTACACATATACATATATATATATATATAAACAATCTAATGGTGTGAGAAGTTACACACCTGATTAATGTCGATACCCTTGCTAAACCGATCTACAACTTTGCTCGAAAAGCCGAAAAGATGTGACAATAGGACCTCTCCTATAATCGGCCATGGTTAGTGTTTTACCCGATCTTACACACTAAAATCAATAGATTCCCTTGCCTTGAAATCCCGAAAGTACCACGATTCAAGTATTACCGAACTTATGACTTAGAGATCTATGCAATTGACTCCTCTTCAGATTCCAGAATGCCGAAAATAAGAGAGAAATAAGAGATTAGTTTCTAAATAGCCATTCGACTAGGGACTTTGAAAAGCCGAAAAAAACATTGAAATCCAAAATCAACACTTACCTATTGCTTCCTTCAAAATTCGGCACAAACAAGCTCCACTAAAGAAGATTCGGCAACTTTAGGAGGTGAGATCTTAGTGATTTCATCTTTTAGAAGAACAAAGAATTGGAAAAATAAAAGCAAGGAATGGGTAGAGAGATTCGCCAAAAGAAAAGAATAGCGGGGTTTCAAGATTGAGACTTCAAGAGCTTTGATTTCTGTCGAGAAAAGAAAAGAGAGAAGAGCAAGAATGGAGTAGGAATTTCACAGAGAAAAGAGAAGAATAATGAGAACTTGCTAGCAATTTCGCACATACACCTTAAGCCAAAAACCGAATGCCCCTTTCTTTTCAAATTCTTCAAAGTTTCTGGCTAGCATTAAACACTTAAAGATGGCTCCTATCTTTGATCTATTATCTCCTCAAAAATAGCCTTTATCTTCTTATTATCCACACAATAAAATCCCTAAAATTTAGCCTTGTGCCGTCCCCCCTTGCTCATTTAAATGCCGATTTTTAGCCCTAAAACTTGGGCTTCAAGCAACCATAATTCGGGCCTTCCTCATGCACAAGTGACCCCAACTCCTCTTCCTCCTAGTAGCACTATTTCCTCTGGGCCACAAGCCCAAAATGCTTATTAAACTACTAAAAATTCAATTTAAACCCCTAGAGTGTCTGCGCAAAATATTTAAAAGAAGGCCTCAGCCCAATTTGAGCCCCATTTGTACCTCAAACTCTCAAATTAATATTTTAAGCACACAAAATGCACAAGCCCATAAATTCAGGGTGTTACAGTAAAGCTAACGTGGTGGCGGATGCCTTGAGTCGTAAAGTAATCTCTAATTTGAGAGCAATGTTTGCTTACCTCAGTTTATACGATGATGGGAGTTTATTAGCTAAACTTCAAGTGAAACCCTCTTGGGTCAGCAGGTAAAGGTGGAACATTAGTTACCATCAGGGTTGTTGCAGCCGGTGAGGATTCCACAATGGAAGTGGGAAAGGATCACAATGGACTTTGTTAGTGGGCTACCCCTCACGCCTACTAAGAAAGATTCGGTCTGGGTGATTGTTGACCGCTTGACGAAGTCTGCTCATTTCATACCAGTACGTGTCGATTACTCTCTGTAGAAACTGGCTAAGCTATACATAGCGGAGGTAGTGAGGTTGCATGGGGTACCAGTATCAATCATATCGGACAGGGACCCTAGGTTCACCTTACGATTTTGGAAGGCGTTGCACCAAGTGTTGGGTACGAAGTTGGATTTCAGTACTGCGTTTCATCCTCAGACCGATGGACAGTCTGAGCGGGTAATCCAGATCTTAGAGGACATGTTGAGAGGATGTGTCATTGACTTCAAGGGTAGTTGGGAAGAGTTCTTACCATTGGCAGAGTTTGCGTACAACAATAGCTACTAGTCAAGTATTCAGATGGTGCCCTATGAAGCATTGTACAGGCGGAGGTGTCGTACTCCTACCTGTTGGACGAAATTAGGGGAATGTCAGATTTTGGGTCCATAATTGGTTACCGAGACAGAGGAGAAGGTAGAGTTAATTCGGGCTCGATTAAAGGAAGCATCAGACCAACAGAAGTCCTATGCTGACCTGAAGCGTAAGGACATAGAATTTACAGTGGGTGACAAGGTGTTCTTGAAGGTGTCGCCATGGAAGAAAGTACTGAGGTTCGGACAGAAAGGTAAATTAAGTCCCAGATTTATCGGACCTTATCTGGTGTTGAAACGAGTGGGACCAGTAGCTTATCAGCTAGAGTTACCTTCTGAGCTAAGCCAGATTCACGATGTATTCCACGTCTCTATGTTAAGACGTTACCGTTCGGATCCATCTCACGTGGTGTCGGTGGAAGAAATCAAAGTAAGACCCGATTTATCCTTTGAAGATGAGCCAGTGGAAATTATGGATCGTGATGTCAAAGTATTGCGAAGAAAGACAGCTCCGTTGGTTAAGTTTCTGTGGCGGAATCACGGTTCTGATGAGGCTACTTAGGAACCGGAGGAAGGGATGCGGCAGCAATACCCGCATCTATTCTGATCAGGTAATTTCGAGGCCAAAATTTCTTTAAGGGGGTAGAACTGTAACATCCTGAATTAATGGGCCTTTGCGTTTAATATGTTGTTATCTCTAATGCATTAATTAGAGTGTTTAAGGGGTTCAGACTGGCTCAGGGTTGGGCCGAGCCCTTAGTCAGATTTATCTGTTGGGACACCCTAGTGGAAAGCCTGATAGGATAGGGCTTAAAAGATGTTATCTGTGATTATAAGACACAGATGGGCTTGTGGCCCAGTGGAAAAGTGACGCCACTTAGAGAGTAGGGAGGTAGCGTCAGCTGAGGAGGCTCAAGTTCGAGTCACATGAAGCCCAATTATTTTAATTAAGATTTGTTAATTTTCGGCATTTAAGTGGGTAGAGTGGGACGGCAATGAGGCTTAAAAATAGGAAGATTTACTCGAGTGGATAATGTTGATAATATGGCAAATAAAGGGAGGAAGAGGTGGTGTGATCTAGGTTTCTTTTGGAGATGTGATCAGGTAGATAAGGGAGGAAATTTAGGATTTATCTGCTGATCAACAGTAGTGGCTGAATTTCCACCTCTTGGAGGGAGGAGGAATCGGTTTTAATATGGCAAAGGGGTGCCAAAATTTCCCTTGATTAGTAGCTCAATTTTAAGTTATCAAAAGGGGCATTTTTGGTTTTAGGAAGTAGGTGCCAAAATTTTGTGTTTAAGTGGGGGGAATATCTTTTTATTTTCAGCATTAGGGTTTTATTCTTCCATTCTCTTCTTCAATTTCAGCATTTGGGTTTTTCTCTCATTCTCTGCTTAAGCCGAAATCCCTAATCCCATGCTCTCATCTCCACTTTTATGCAAAAGCCGAAATTTCATTGCTTTCATCTCCATAGCCGAATACCCTTGTCTATTCTTTTCTTTTTGTCAATTTCTTCATCAAAGCCGAATCTTCATAGATCTCTTGAGATCATCTTTTCTTTTTTTTTTATCTTCTTAAAAGCTGAAATCTTCTAGGAGTTTCCGAATTCTCTGTAAAGTAGGTGTCAATTTCTTCTGTTCCATTCTTTTTCTCTTTCGGTTTTTAGAAGACAAAGCTGAAAGGCTAATGAATTATTGGTTTATTGTATTATTGTGTTGGGCGACATATCGGGAATTGAAGTAGATCATCTAGATCTAAAAGCCAGAAATCGCTAGGCTCTAAACTCCATCTCTTTCGAGATTTCAAGGTAAGGGGTTCTCTTTAGATTCTCATTAGATTCACTATCGTCATTGTGATCTTAACCATATGTTATGATGGTAGCAACTGATAAGGTCTTTTGATGGAATCAAATATCGATCAAAGCGAAGGAGGATTGATCTGTTAAACCAATCCCTAAGTTTAAGAAACGAGCGGTGTCGATGGTTCGGGATTGGCGCGGGTTGTGGGACCGACTTGAACAAAATCTTAGATAGTTAGCGATCGTGACGATTTACGATAGTGTCGACATAGAAGGTCTCGTCTTGATCAGTCGTGTGTGTAGATCTCTATCACACTAATTAATTTGTACTATATATGTTATGGGCTAAAACCCGGAAAGAGGCTTATGGACAGTCGTATTACCCGAAAAGGGTAGGCAAGGGATGCTAGGTACGTAATCATAGAAACTTCTCTATGTGTATCGATGTATGTGATAGACTGTGATCTTTTAGGTTGTAGGTTATTTTGCTTCTGCATGGATGTATGCATGGGATGGGGTTGATATGATGAAGGGGAAGAGCATGTTAAAAGGTCACCTAGTGATCGGTGGTTAAACCACGATATGTACACTTAGGTCACAATAGTGATCGGTGGCTCTGCCACACTTGATTATAAGGTCACACAGTGATCGGTGTCCCTGCCACACTTGATTATAAGGTCACACAGTGATCGGTGGCTCTGCCACACTTGATTATAAGGTCACACAGTGATCGGTGGCTCTGCCACAGTGGATTATAAGGTCACATGGTGATCGGCATTATAACTGACAGCATGACTGTCGATATGGTGTGTAGCGGTTGGTGGGTTGATTGTAGAAATCCCCGAGGTGTGATGGCTGGTATGGGCTGGTGTGCAGAGGATGGATTTCTAGGTTGGGTTGGGCCATGTTGCATGTAAATATTCTGTTGCCATTGTGTATGGGCCAAGGCCCATAATGTGTTTGTGCGCCTAAAGCCTTTTATGTGTTTTCGGGATTTGCACACTGAGTCTTGGTGACTCACCCCCTTTAATTTCCCTGACTTTTCAGATGAGCAGTAGATCGTGGACATGGGAGCCGAGGCGGACTCGAGGGGCCATCAAGTTTTTTTTTTTTTTTTTCATAAACTATTTTCGGTTTTCCTTCAAGTTTTAATTTTGGGACTATTTATGTAATAAGGCCCCATGGCTTAGGTTATCGCTTTATATTTGTTAATGTTTACAGTTTAAAAATTTATGTTCAAGGACTTAAGTCATAAAAAGTAATAAAATGGGTTTTCCAAACATGTTCAACGTAAAAGCAAAGGTTTTCATCAAATATCTTATTTTTAACAAATGCCTAAATAAAGAAACTGAGATTTCCAAAAACCATCAAAGCAAAGTTTTTAATAATAAACCCCGTAGCATACCAGATCTGGTCGTAGTGTTTGGGCCGGGTTTGGGGTGTTACAAAAGGTGAGCCTAGTTTCGAAGTCATGAGATATTACATCCTAACTTATTGGGTATAGCATTTTATTTATTTGATAAAGGTAAGTCTTGGCTTTCTTTCAGATAAAAGGATTGTATTTTAAAATTTTTCAAAATTTTGACATTAGGACATGAGATTATCAATTAGGTACCAAATTTTGGGCGTTACGAGGGTGCTAACCCTTCCTCGTACGTTACCGACTCCCGAACCCGTTTTCTTGTATTTCGTGGACCAAAATCAATGTTTTGAAATAAAACATTTTATAAGGTGATCCAATCACACCTAAGTAAAAAGGGATTGGTGGCGACTCCCATTTTCGTTTTTTAAAGTCGACCCCCATTTTTCACAAACTTTAAAAATGGTTTCGATAGCTTGGCGACTCCACTGGGGACCTAAGAGAGTCAAGCCATAAAATTGATTATTTTCTGTCCTTTGTCGGAAATTAGAAAATTTGATTTGAAAATTTAAAAATTTTGATTTGAACATATGATTATTATTTTCTTGCATACATTGCATTGCATGACCGTTGTGGTCGCACCTTTAAGTGGGAGTGAGAAACTACGCCTTCGTGAGGTTTTCACCTCCGCATGGGCTAGTGAATCGCTTTCGGGATACATCCGTACCTATGTCTTCGTGAGATTTTCATCTCCGTGCAGCCATAGGGAAATGTATTCCCCTAAACTGAACTCGGTTCATATGAGCCTATAATGGGTGAGGATTGAGGAATCTGCTAGTTCGGGTACCTCAACTTTAGAGCTAAACCACATGTAGAAAACCTAAGGGCTTACCCTAGGTAGAACTATGTCAAACCCTAGTGGTCACCCAGATAGGTGCCCTATTCTGTTATTTATTTCTTTCGTGCTAACGTGTTCTCTTTTGTTTTGATTGTATTGCATTCACATCATAGAAAAGAGGTGTTGATTCAAATTCGGTTGCTAAATAGAAGAGTTTGTCATGAGAAAATGGATTTCTTGATAAAGTGGATTACAATACGGTCATCCGAATATGGTCCAAGTAAACACAACGAGAGAAGACTGATAGTCCGTGAAGGAATACAATACTTTATTGCCCAAGGATTCAAGCTGACAAAGACTATTCGAGAATCACCATGTCTCGGCTTTCTTGAAGAGGCTAATAAGCATTGTGAGGATAAGTGAGTAGGAGTTGCGGCCCAAGAAAAAAGGAGCTAGTGGAGGCATCTATTAGAAGTTTGCAAGATTTGACCTTTGCGAAGAAGGGGATTGATGCTTTTGCTTGGAATATGAGGGCAAGGCCGCATATGTAATCCGTTTTATGTAAAGGAATTTATTTTCTAGAAAAGTTGTTCTAATGAAATTGAATTCAGAATCAACGCCTCTCTTTCTTTTTGCATGCATTTGCATTACATCGCATCATATGCATTTAAATTTATAGAAGGACCCTAATTAGTTGAAATTATCAAAGAGAGATATAAAATAAAAGGTTAATCTGGAAACTAAACACCATTGCAGTACAGGCACTAAAAAAAAAAGAAAGAAAAAACATGGATCAAAGACTCGAACAGTTCCAAAGAGACATGCAAGACTAGCTGCAAGAGCAGTTGGCAAAAATCCAACAAGATATGAGGGAAAAAATGATGGAAGCCCAAAGGAATATGGTGGCTCAAATGATTCAGCTACTGAATGGGGCAATGGAAAAGGGAAAAGGTCCCATGACTCAATGCTGAAGAAGATAATGAGGATTACCCTCCAGGTTTTACCCCACTTCATGCACAACCTGAAGCATATCCTCAAAGGCCATCTGTTACAATTATGCCTCAACAAGGTCAAGCTGATGCTGAGGTACCCATGAATTTCCAAGTTGGCTCAGGATCTGACCCAGGAGATAACCCTGCTGATCCTGTTATCCTTGATTTAGATATAGCGGAGGTGGAACCGGGGAACGAAGTTTCCAAGACCTTGCATACTTAGGAGTGTTTTGAATAATGGGACTGTGGAAGAGATCCCTATATTTTTAGAGCTAATCTAGAGTAATATTCAAAACACACTTGTGCCTTAAGCCTAGAGGCAATAAGAATCCTTTTGCGAAATAGGCTTGTGTCTGGAATTTTTATTTCAATAAAATACATCTTTTTGTGCAAATATTCTTTTATTTTTACTATTTCATACTGTACAAACAATTGTTTTTTTTTGTTTGTTCTTTAGACTTTCTTTCAAGTATTCTTTCATTCTTTATGACCATACTAATAATCATTCTTTGAATCATTTATTCTTTCGAATCTTCTTTCGAACCTACAATAGGTCTCCAGATATCAACAATGTGAGCAACGCTGCTACTGACTCAGAGTCTCCTTTTGAGTGATATATGTGTTTAGATAGATCTCTGGACTTGGAAGATGACAGAGATTGTAACCTATCTTTTGATTTGTTAAGGATGGTATAGAGCTGAGCATGGGCTGGGCCACCTGGCCCGGCCCGAAGGCCCGCCTGAAAAATGGGAGGGTTCGGGTAAAAATATAGGCTCGAAAAATATGCTTGGGCAAAAAATGAGGCCCGTTTAAAAAACGGGCCGGGCTTCGGGTAAGAATTTTTTGGCCCGGGCCCGGCCCGAAATACATATTAAATAATTTATTTTTAAATCCTTTTTTTTTAAAATTTTTACCTTTACCTTCAATTTCCCTGACTTCATTAATTCATTTCTACCTTTACCTTTACCTTTACCTTTACCTTCATATCCATCATCAGCCCTGACTTCATTTTTCCCTCTTTTCAACTTTCTGTCCCAGGCTCCCAAGTCCCACCTCACGACGCAGCTCAACTTTCCGTCTGCAGCTCAACTTCGATCCAGCTCAAGCTCAACTTTGATCCAGCCCGAACACCCATTCACCTCCACTATCCACCTCAAGCTCAGCTCATTTTCTCTACCCACGCTGTAAGCTTCTTCTTCTTCTTCTTCTTTTTTTTTTTTTTAACTTTATCACTTAATGAAATTTTTGTCTAATTTGTAAGTCTTTTATAAGATCTTTATAAGGTTTTAAGGTCATAATTAGCAAAATAATTGTCTAAAACAGCTTAATATATTGTTTTTCTAGTTCTTTTAGGTTTTCTTCCTTTATTGTTTCATCATTTCTGATTTTCCATTGTTCTTCTGTTATTTTGTATCTTTCTTCACAAAATAATTTTCCATTTAATGTTTCATTTAATTTTTCATCATTTTTGATTTTCCATTGTTCTTCATTAAAAATCATTTATCCTTTTAAATAATTTTATTGTTCAGAATGAAGCTTTCACTTAATCACATGAAATCTTTATTATTTAAGTTGGAATCAATTCTGTACAGACTTTCTCTATATTTATTTTAAATTTAATTTATCTTGTGGTTTTTCCTATTTTCTTTTGATTAGATTTCCCGATTTTCAGTTTATTTTTACTTTATAATCTTTTATTATATAATTATAATTATTTAAAACTATAGTAGTTATATGCGAAACTTTAAAACAAAAATATTTTATTGCTCTTATAAAAGTACATTTATTGTTGATTACATAATTTAATTTGTATCTACATCGTTGGAATATGTCTTCAAGTATAATTAATTAACGATCGAAGTTAAGAATTAATTTATTTTTTTAAAAATAGATGCATTTATTAAATATTATTTGTGAAAAAATGCTAAAAATCATTATATTAGATATTTACTCATTCATTTCATTTATGTTGGGTTTGTGTAGGACTATTATTTTTTCTTCATCTTTTAGTATATAATTTAGTAATAAATTAATTTTAATAAGTAATATTTAGCTATTTTTATGATTTATATTTGGCAAGAGGTAGAATTTTTTTTGCTTATTTTGAAGATGTCTTATTTCTTTACAAGAGTTTTTTCTCATACTTCCAATTTCAAATTTAGCAGCATATGGCACATTTTGTCTTATCCATACCATTTGAATCTTAGTTTTGAAACATTAAAGTGTTTTGTTTGGAGAATTCAATGCTTCCCACTATAATGGCTTCTAATTGAATTTGTGGCAGGAATAATTTGGGCTAATTTTAGCTAACATTTTATGGTAGTAGTAAATAATAATATTGAATGATTCATATATTATATATAATTGTTTAACAATTATATTAACTTTTGGTTTATTTGGATTTCAGGACTTGAGTTTTTATGACTATGGCTAGTTCAAACACTCCTATACCTGTGGACGATGGGTTTAATAAGTATGAAAGTGCTACCAAACGTCAAAAGTCTACCACTTCAAAGGTGTGGAATGAAATGACAAAGCTTGAATGCGAGGTCAAAAATGAATTGAAGGCATAATGTAATCACTGTAAGAGTATCTTTTCTGCTAAATCTTCTAGTGGAACCTCTCATTTAAGACGTCATCTAAATCAATGTTTGAAAATTTTAATAAGGACATCACTCAATACACCATAGCCAATCAACCATCATTAGGAGGTGGTCCATCTATAAAAAACTACAAGTTTGATGCTGATGAGTGTCGTCGAGCTGTTTCTACTTTTCTTGTGTCTGGCAAGCATTCATTTAGGACAGTTGAAGAACCGGGATTTAGATACATGATGAGAATTGCTAGTCCTAATTTTAAGAATATAAGTAGATTTACAGCTGCTAGGGATGTCCTAATGTATTATGCAAAAGAGAGAGATCATGTTAAAGAAGAGTTAGCTAAAGCACTCGGTTTAATTTGTCTAACTTCCGATAATTGGAATTCAGAGCATACTAATGATGAATATATTTGCATTACTGCTCATTGGATTGATAAAGATTGGAAGCTACAAAAGAGAATCATAAGGTTTAGAGCTTTATTTCCTCCGTATGATGGTTTGAACATAGCGGATGAACTTGTTTTATGTTTATCTCAATGGGGTATAGACAAGAAAATTTTTAGCATCACTTTGGATAATGCTTCTTATAATGATGTGTTGGTTTCTTGTCTTAAAAATCATTTTCGTGCGAACCAAGCTATTTTGTGTGATCGTGCTTTTTTTCAAGTTAGATGTTGTGCACATATTTTGAATCTTATAGTTAAAGCTGGTTTAGAACTTGTTGATGATGTTGTTGGTAAGATTCGAAATGGAATTAAGTACATAAAAAAGTCGGGAATTCGTAGGAAAAGATTTTATGATGTGGCCGACAAAAGTTTTCATTTGAATGTGACCAAAAAGTTGCGTCAAGATGTGTGTGTGAGATGGAATTCTACTTATTTGATGCTATAAAGATGTGCTAGATTATTGGGGCCAATGGGATAAAGACTATAAAATGTTTGCACTTTCTGACGAGGAGTGGAGAAATGTTGCTGTTCTTTGCAAATTTTTGAAAGTCTTTTATGATGTGACTTGTATTTTTTCTGGTTCTAATTATCCGATGGCCAATCTTTATTTCAGAGGGGTTTGGAAGGTTCACAAAGTCTTGCTTGATACAGTTAAAGGTCCTTATTCTTTTTTAACTCCAATGGTTAAACAAATGCAAGAGAAATTTAATAAATATTGGGCTGAGTATTCGTTGGTATTGTCATGTGCTGCAATTTTAGATCCTCGTTACAAGTTGAATTATGTGCAGTATTACTTTACTACAATCTATGGTATTCATGCTTAAGATTTTGTTGAAACCATTCTTAGCAATCTTAGACTCTTGCTTGATGAGTATGCTAAGAAATCCAAATCCACGTCTTCCTCTTCGGCCGAGAATTCTAATGTCTCAGATAAAGATCCCGTTGATTCTAGTTTGCATCAATACAATGTTAATAGTGTTGGTTTTGGGGGAGACTTTGATGAGAGTGAAGATTATAAATGGTATTTAAATGAATCTATCACTAAGAGTGAAAAGTCACAGTTGGACATTTATTTCGAAGAACCGGAGCTTGAGTTGAATAGTCAAATAGATGTTTTAGATTATTGGAACAAAAGTTCAGTTCGATATAATGAGCTTTCATTATTGGCTCGTGATCTTTTTGCAATTCCAATATTGACTGTAGCTTCCGAGTCCGCTTTTAGCATGGGTAAGAAAGTTATCACACCTTTGAGAAGTTCACTTAAGCCAAAAATGGTTCAAGCCGTTGTTTGCCTTGATGATTGGATGCGAGCTAAGGGATTTTCAACGGGTAATTATTATTCTCGTTTTATTGTTAATTTTATATTATTTTTTATCAATTTGATAATCTAATTATTTATTATTATTTCATGTTAGAAATTGATGACAAGAATGACGATGACGATGAGGACAATGAGGACGATGATGATGATGATGTTTCTTCGGTTGCTTTTTAGGTTACCTTCCTTTCTAACTGTTGACAATTTAATTTAGCTTACAATTTATAGTTTCTTATAAAATTAAATATGTTAATTGGTTAATGTATAGATATTTTGGTTGGTTGATTATATTTTGCAGGTTTTTGGTACTGTTTTGGGGATGTTGGTGATGTTGTTTTTCTGTTGTTTACTGCTGTTTTTATGCTATTTGGCACTGTTTTGTTGCTATTTGATGCTGTTTTGGTGCTGTTTTGATGCTGTTTTATTGTTCTTTTATAGTATTTTATTGTTCTGTTGTCGTTTTTAGTATTATTTCGATATTGTAGAACTTTTGTTTTATTATCAATTTGGTTATTATTTTAGTTCAAACAAGTTGTTTCAATTTTAATATAACTACTTCTTATTGTTCTGTTGTCGTTTTTAATATTATTTCGATATGATCTTTAAGATCCTATAGTTTGCTACTTGATTTTATTTGCTAGGAATGGAGATTAGTCAATGTTGAGCACATAGATAGTCAACTTTTTAGTCCTCCTGTAGGGGCATTTTTCCAAATGGTTTCTTTTTGAATTTTAATACTTTGGTCCCACTTCATATTAATGGCCGACTATAAAGGGAATTGCAACTGTTGTTTTAGACCCCACGTTTGCAGGCATTTGATTTGAAGTTTTCCTGCATGGTCTACATATTTACAAATACAATAAAAAATAACATATAGTAGGGTCTTTATATATGGTCAATTACCCCAATTCAAGGGACAACACAGCTCTATCAATGTGCAACAACAGTAAATAAACAAATATTTCAAGTCCTTTCATCCTTTTTTACAATTTCAGTTCACCCCTGAGCCTCAACCCCTTTAATTTCTCCATTGATATTTGTTTTTATTTTTTAAATGTATTTGATTTATTATATTTTATTTTTTAATAAAATAAGTTAAAAAATTAATATTAGCCGGGCCGAGCTTGGGCCGGGTTCAGGCCGGGCTCGGGCCTACCAATTTTATGTCGAGCCGGGTTTGGACAATTTTTTAGGCCCATATTTAGGGCCGGGCCGGGCCCTGGCCTGAAAAATGGGCCGAATTTTTTTTTTGGGCCTGGCGCAAACCCGGCCCGGCCCGACCCATGCACACCTCTAGGATGGTAGAACATGATGAAAAATAGATCCTACCTTACATAGGGTCAATGGACATTGCGAACCTAGGAAAGGGGTGAAGATCGAAGCCCAGTTCACCACAGAAATAAGGCAAGACATCATTGAGTTATTTTCAAGAATTCAAAGATGTTTTTGCACGATCATATCAAGACACGCCTGGGAAAATATTAAAATAGGTCCATAAGAGTGTTTAAAGAACATGATAATGGTTCTACAAAAGCCAGGCTAATCATAAGGTTCGGGTACTATTGGTTCACCATAAAAGGGATATTGCTTTAGTTATGTCGTAAAGGCCAAATTGAGGAAGACAAGACTTATGTGCCTCATCTATTTCTTCACAGATTTTTTTATATGTGGGGAATGGATATTATGGGGCCGATCTCGTCAAAAGCTTCTAGTCGACATTGATTCATTGTCGTGGTCGTTGTTTACTTCACTAAGAGGGTGGAAGTAGCTTCATATGCCAATGTTACAAAGTCGATAGTCATCAAATTCCAAAAAAAAAAGAAAAAAAAAGAGAGATCAAGCGCCGACAAAGAATGCCAAGAAGGACAATGTCAAAAGTTTGTAGTCTGTTCAAAGATCATACGCCATATCATAGAGCAACAAAGGCAGCAAAAAACAAACAAAAAAACAAAAAAAAAAACAAAATAAGGATTGTAGGAAAGATGACCGAGGCTTGTAAAGATTGGCATAAGAAGCTACCATTTATTCTCTATGCTTATCAAACGTCGACCAGGACTTTTGCTGGGGCAACACTTTTCCCATTGGTTTATGGAATAGAAGTGGTCTTGCCCATGAAAATCGAGATTCCTTTGCTCCAAGCTTTGATTGAGTCAAGAATTGGATGAAGTAGAATGTCTCCAGTAAACTTGGCTAAAGAAAAGGGTTTGAAAGTATTCATCATAGTCAAATGTACCAAAAATGGATGATGATGATTTATGTCGAAAATGGTCCACTCAAGGGAATGTCATGATGGGGACCTAGTATTAAAAGATTTTTCTTCTACAAAATGATTTCAGAGGAAAGCAGATGCCAAACTGGGAAGGACCTTATGTTGTAAGGAAGGCCTATTCTGGAAGAACATTGATATTGACCGAGATGGATGCCAAAGACTTGCCCAATCCGGTGGATTCAGGTTCAGTCTAGAAGTATTTTACCTGAAAGGGAAAAGGCCAAGGTGAAAACCCACAAAGGGCACCTTGAGATCAAATTCAAAAAAAAAAAGAGAAAAGAAAAGAAAAAAGAAAGAAAGAAAAAAGAGGAGAGGCCAAGGCGAAAACCCGCAAAGGGCGCTTTGAGACAAAAGGGGTTTTGAGCTGAAAACCCGAAAAGGGCGGCTCAAATTTTGATCAAAGATAGGGCATGTGGTAGTCTTGCTATGCCTGAATTAACAACGAGGAAGTATGTTACGTCTTGGGGCATTGACAAAGTACTCCAGATCCTCTAAATACGTATTGAGCTCAAAATGGTCCTCAAGAAGTTTGTACAGAGACGCTCAGGCTGCGATATCTGGAGCACCTAGCTTTTATCTTACCCATTTTGAATTTGCTATCTTTGATTACTTTATTCTTTTCAAGATACACCCCAGTCAATTTTCTTTTATTGCCTTGGTTATCTTTGATTAACTTATTTGTTTCGAGCTATGCTCCTGCTTAATTTCTTTCCTGTCCATTGTTGTGATCTTTTTCAAGCATTTTATATTGAAATAACGATTAATGGACTAATAATACTTTCATAGAAGGAGTTTCACATATTACTCTGGAAGCTTCTAAATAATATGAGAATCTGAAACAGGACTATTGTTTAGAACTCACCAAGCCTAAGGGTTGGAAATATTGAAAGATGATTATCTCTTCGTATTTTTATTGGATAAGACATTTTTGTCGGTGATATCATCTCGACAAATGACGAGCAATGTCAACCCAAGTGTAAAAGGGGATCATTCTCGGGAAAAGAAAAATGATACTTTGCATTCATGCAAATATCAGGCACATACATCTGGTCATTACACCCAGGGAATGGTATAACAGATCAAATTGATTGAAGATGATACAAATTCCATACCTCTGAGTGGTAACAGGAGGGATGGAAGAAACCAAATGTTATTCCCCTGAAGTTGCAGTGGGGGTACAAATTTTATGTCCCAAGGTTCAAGTAGAGTGGACTCAGAATTACAATGGGGAAAATTATTTGAGCAGAATATGATTGATACTTCAAGAGGAACGAAGATGAAACCTTGACGAATAAATAAGTGATGACACCCGAAATAGGAATCATTCTCATAACATTTCTACATTCATATATCATTTAGTTAGGATCATTTGATTCATTCCGATCATTGCATCCTAATCATTGTACATTTAAAAAGTGGATCATTCTCATGACATTCTGCATTCATGCAAACATCGTCCATAATACATTTAGTTAGGAGCATTAGATTCATTCTGATCATAGCATCCTAATCATTTGACATAAGCATAAGCATATGAAATTGAGTCTACAAGACATGTCCCCAGAGGACGGTGTAGCAACATCGGTGAATTCACAAATCTTATCTCCCTAAGCGGTAGTGGAGCGGATTGAATTTGGCGAATCTTATCTCCACGTATCGGTGATGGAGTAGATTCAAGCCACCAACCTTAACTCTCTGAGTTAGAAAGGGAGTAGGTTGAATTTTGTAGTCTCATCTTCCTGAGGTAGCAAGGAAACAGACTAAAGATTGTAGATCTTATCTCCATAAGCGGTAGTGGAGCAGATCAAATTTAGCGAATCGTATCTCCATGTATTGGCAATGGAGCAGATTAAAGCCACCAACATTATCTCCCTAAGGTAGCAAGGGAGCAGGTTAAAGTTTGTAGTCTCATCCTCCTGAGGTAGTAGTGGAGCAGATCGAATTTGGAAAATCTTATCCCCATGTATTTGAAATGGAGCAGATTCAAGCCATCAACCTTATCTCCCTGAAGTAGCAAGGGAGCAGGTTGAAGTTTGTAGTCTTATCTTCCTGATGTAGCAAGGGAGCAGACTAAAAATTGTAGATCTTGTCTCCTTGAGATAGCAGTGAGGCAGATTGAAGATGGCGAATCTTATCTTCTTGATGTAGCAAGGGAGCAGAGTTTAGCCACTAGCCTTATCTTCCTGATGTAGCAAGGGAGCAGGCTGAAGATTATAGTCTTATCTTCCTAATGTAGCAAGGGAAGCAGACTAAAAATTGTAGATCTGGCCTTCCTGAGTTTGCAGCGAAGCAGATTGAAGATACTAATATGGCATCCCTGAGTTTGCAGTGGAGCAGATTAAAAATAGCAGATCTGGCCTTCCTGAGATTGCAGTGAAGCAAATCGAAGATACTAATCTAGCATCCCTGAGTTTGCAGTGGAGCAGATTAAAAATAGCAGATCTGGCCTTCCTGAGATTGTAGTGAAGCAGATCGAAGATAATAATCTGGCATCTCTGAGTTTGCAGTGGAGCAGATTAAAAATAGCAGATCTGGCCTTTCTGAGATTGCAGTGAAGCAGATCGAAGATACTAATCTGGCATCCCTGAGTTTGCAGTGGAGCAGATTAAAGACAATAGATCTTGCCTTCCTTAGATAGCAGCGAAGTAGATCGAAGATACCCGTCTGACATCCCTGAGTTTGCAGTGGAGCAGATTGAAGATAGCGGATTTGGCATTCCTGAAGTTGCAGGAAGAAGATTGAAGACATCAGATCTTGTCTCCCTGAGTTTGCAGTGGAGCAAATTAAAAAACAACAGATCTGGCTTTCCTGAAGTTGCAGTGAAGCAGATCAAAGACATCAGCCTTGCCTCTCTGAGTTTGCAGTAGAGCAGGCTAAAAAATAACGGATCTTGCCTTTCTGAAATTGCAGTGAAGCAGATCAAAGATACTAGTTTGACCTCTTTGAAGTTTCAGTGAAGTAGATTGAAGATATCAGCCTATTTCCCTAAAGATACAACCATTTGACAACACCGGGCAAAATGGGACCTTTTATCGTCTTTGCTCTATTCTCGTTATACGACAATGAGCAAAGAGGGGCAGCTGTAATAGCCCATTTATGCCCGGACCCATTCCATTCAGAAAAAACCAAAAAATAAAAATAAAGTTTAATAAAGTCCTTTTACACCCAAAGATGCACCCAAAACCAATAAACTACCCGTGGCCCAGCTTACACCCTCACCCAATAAACCATTACCCCAATTAAACCCAAAACTTACAGGGCCCAAAGAGGCCCAAAACAGAAACAAGTTTCAGAAGACCTAGGGTTTCTGAAACCCTAGGCGCCGCAAGCCCCAAACACCAGCCACCAGTCGCGCCTCAGTTAGCGCGAGTCGAACCCTATCGCCCCCGCGTTCCTCGCCATGGACCTGCAGAAAGAAAGAAAAGCAACAGAAAAAATGGCAAGAAATCACAGGATATAATTTTTGTATTCTTTTTTGGGCTATAAATAACCCAACGAAATCTGTAAGAATGGATACGGAGACGAAAAAATACACTGAAATAAAAATACAAAGAACTTTAACAGCAGAGGTGGTTTTCATTTTATTTTATTTTGTTTATTTTTTTTCTTTTCGATCTATGCCATTATATATATATATACAAATACTAAAAAAACAAAAAAAAAAGTGACAAGATTACCTTCGTTCCGGCTTCAAAACAAAGAGTTTTGACTTTCCGCCACGATCATGCATGCAAGGCGTGTGGCGCGTGAGGCGATGGCCCATGAGTCCAATGACCATATTCCGGACAGAGGATGGGAGGACTTTGAGAGAGTTTCTAATTTTTTTTTTTAAAAAAAAAACCAAATTCAAATGATTTTTTTATGAAAGTGACTTATATAGAATTATTGAAACGACGCCGTTCTTACTTAAGCTAATAAGCACAAAACGACGTCGTTCGGGGTTTAAGATCCGCGCGTTGACCCGAAAACCCGGGGAGGATCCGCGTGTTTTTATAAAAAAGGCAATTTGCCATTTTAGTCCCTCCGCAATTTTATTAGTTTTAATTTCGTCCAATTTAAACACTTCTTTTATTTTTCAAATTATCCTTGAAAGTTTGTTTCTGTTTCGATTGGGTCCCTCGGGCTATTTAAAGGCTAACAACAGAACGGTGTCGTTTAGGAGATAGGGCATAATTTCCAAATAGGTCCCTACAGTTTGGCGCGCGCTCCAAAATCACCCATATTAACAATTTTACCTTAGTTTTTTTTTGTTCTAATTTGATCCCTATTTCTTTGTTTTTAAATTATTTTATTTTCACTTTTATTCTTATTTTTTAAATTATTTTGGTATTATATATATTAAATTATTATTATGTATATTAGGTTATTTTATTAAATTCAATATTATGTATTATTTTAAAATATGTATATTATTTATTATATTTATTATATTATATATTATTATATAGTTATATATGACATTTAAATCACTTTACCCTTAGTATTGTATAAAATTTTTTATATCATATAACATATATTATTTATATTGTTTATACTAAACATGTAGTTTTTATGATTATTGTATTATAAATATATTTTTATTTTTATTTTTATATATACTATTTACTTATAAATCATTTTAACATATATTATCATTTTTATTTATATATATACTAAATTATTAAATTATATATTTATTATATGTATCCCTATATTTTTTATATACTTTAAGTTATTCATTTAAAATATATTGTTTATACATATTAATTGTTTTTAAAATTATCATTTTTATTATTATTTTGTTTTGTTATAATATTTATTCAGGGTTTAAATATATTATTAATTTATTTACTTCTCATATTTGATTTTGTTTGTAGAGTTTAATATCCATTTCTTGAATTTTTATTTTTCATTTAGATTCTTAATTGTTGTTGATTATTTTATATCTGGTATTCTTTTATTTATGTTCTTTTATATATTATTGCTTTAGCATAGTCATTTCATTTTATGTATTATTTGCTATGTTACCTTATTCTTTCGTTAATTATCTATATTAATATTAATCATTAATATGACTTGTGATTATAGTGAATTGCTATTTGATATTTATACTTTGTAATGCATCAAGGCAAAAACAGATTCATATCATTTTTATAATAAACACATTTTGCAAAATTGTCATATTTTATTTAAAGTTTAAAAAAAAAAAACGGTGATACGTAATATTTGAAGACTTCGAGAAAAATTGTGCCCTAACTCACTGGGTTTCGATTTTTCTCGTTGAACTTAAGATATTAAGTATCCCTTTTCTTTTAAAATTGAAACTTATAAACTTCAAATCAAAACTTATTCTCGGGGATTCAAAACGTTGTATCCTAACTTATTGGATATAATGTTTTGTGTCCCGAGATAAGAATTTTCTATAAATAAAGGCGACCCTAGTTTCGAAGTCATGAGATATTACATCCTAACTTATTGGGTATAGCATTTTATTTCTTTGAGATAGGTAAGTCTTGGCTTTCTTTCAGATAAAAGGATTATATTTTAAAATTTTTCAAAATTTCGACATTAGGACATGAGATTATCAATTAGGTACCAAATTTTGGGCGTTACGAGGGTGCTAACCCTTCCTCGTACATAACCGACTCCCGAACCCGTTTCTTGTATTTCGTGGACCAAAATCAATGTTTTGAAATAAAACGTTTTATAAGGTGATCCAATCACACCTAAGTAAAAAGGGATTGGTGGCGACTCTCGTTTTTATTTTTTAAAGTCTACCCCCGTTTTTCACAAACTTTAAAAATGGTTTCGACAGCTACATTTAGGGAAAACTATTTTGTTCAAGAGCCAATTATTGTTATTCATGTTCTCATCTTTTAGACCTTTTGTAACGCTCCTAGGATTTCTCTAAAATTTGATTGCATTCAGGGTTCGTTTGAGATTATTTTGGATAAAAAGATCAAAGCAAAGGAAAACAAGGCCAGTGTCTCTACATCATAGGACCAATGTCACGACACTAGGTTCTCTAGTGCTCAAGTCAAGATATCTTGTGGCCAATGCTGCAACCTTGAGTCTTCTTATGGTAAACAAGTTAAATTTTTTTTATTTTTGTGTTAAGATCAATACCACAGAACCCCACACAGGTACCAATCAATTTAAATTTATATAATTGACCACCTTCGGATGTACTAACATCCATAGTGTGAATACTGCAATTAAAGATGTGGAATTGAGGTGGTGTCCACAAGTATACAGGTCAGGTTGTAATATAGTTACAACGAAATAGATTAGTACTCCGAGGATCGTACCCAAGGGAGGCGAGTACTAGATTAATTCTAACCTAAAGGCCAATAGATCTAATTAGTATTTTAAATAAACTATATTACGAATAAACATAAATAAAGGATTTTTGGTTTTTATAATTAAAGAACTAAAAATAACATAATAAAAGGAGTTTTTAGAGAACTAGATTATAAACTGAATCAAATGTAAACATGGGTGATTAGCTCGCTTTGGTAGTCATAATCAACTGTGATCTCGGGTTTTCTTGTTCAATCAACTAGTCAATACCCCAGCAGGATCTTCCGATACGTCCACTGAAATACTAAGTCGGCAAGAACTACTTATCTTCTGACCTCACAGTCCAGATCAGTTCAGGGTTAAGGTGTTCACAGATAGGCCATATCAAATTAGGTTAATTCCCAGCTTGATGACTTCTTAGGGTTGTCAAGCCAAGGGTTTAGGTTCTTCCTTTCCTAAACAACTGATTTGTTAAGAAATCCCTACAAAATAGTTAATTATTCATACATTCACTCGCTAATCCCCTATAAGAGGATTAGTTCCTCTTGGAATCAATAAACATCATAAACTTGATATTGGATATATTCATAAAGAATAAAACAATAGTAGAGTTTAGAGGATTCTGTTTGTATTTGATATATGAAGTACTGAAATCCTCAAACGTTTGATTGCGTCGACAAATTAAGTTCTCCTAAGAACACAAATGAAAAGAACTAAAAACATGTCTAAACATTAAGAGAAAGAAAAATAAAATGAAAACTAAATTTTACAAAGGAAACTAATAATATGAAAAGTTGCCCATAACAAGTGTTAAATAAGCCTATTTATAAATTTAGGGTTGTCGTCTTCCTCAACCCTAGGTCATCTGACATTCTCATGTTAAAACTCATAAGTGCTTCCTATATAGGACCGATATCACGACACCCTAGTGCCTATGTCACAACATCGAGGGTAGTATGCTCATATCCAGGGTATCTTCAGGGGTGTGTCGTGACATCCTTAGGCCGTGTCGTGACACCAAAAGTAGTTTTGGAATTCTTTTATTCTGCTCCATATGTTGCGACATCAAACTTTCCGTTTTGCAACACAAGGACCAATATCAAGTTAACATGCCTTCTAATTGTAACACCCCTAACCCATATCCGTCGTTGGATTAGGGTTATGAGGCATTACTGACCAAAGCACATCTCTGAACAGTCATAATTCACATGCTTTAAAACTCCACCATTCGAATCATATATGTATCCTTCTAATTTATGGCATTCGAATAATCAAAGTATAAGATAACTTATTATTTTACAAATTATATGCGCATACTTTAAAACATGCAAACATATATCATTTCATTTCATATAGCTAATATGTACCAATATGTCTATTTCATCTGTCAAATATTAACGTACCATTTTTTTAACTCAGCACATGAGCATCTTAAAATCAATCAATCATTTCACACCAACTAATATTTAAACTCATATGCAACCTTAGTGTACTCAACTACCAAACCAAATTACATATATCTAACCTTTTATCTCACTATTTATTCGGCTAGCTAATTAACCTATCATTATGACATTTGTATACCTAACCACAGCAAAGCATATCATGGATATGTATATAAATATTTTACTTAGCATATGCCGAATATATCATCAATTTAACCTTTTTAGCTACCCAAATAAACTGACCAAAACATTCAAATAGTATATTCATTATTTGCCTTAACCTTTCCTACCTAATTAGTCAACCACAACCCAATAAATTGAATACATATTTGGTCATTCATGACAACATTCAATACATAATATAATTATATAATTATGCTGTATACCATATCACATACTTATCATTATGATTCCAAAACCTTAGCCGAATAGACATATACACATTATTTATCATTTCTAAACCAAATTACCCATGCAAGCATGCCATTTCAATCCGACACAAAAACCACATTCCTTAATCAAATTTTCATAGCCTAACTTAGTCCACAAGTCCAATACCATAATTTTAACATTAACATATACTAAACACTTAATGATATGAATTAAGCACCATTGCCGAAACATAAATAGCTTATAACCATCACCTATATTTCATCACATGACTGAATACATAATTTATATTATAAACAATTTTCAAATCGATTCATGTTTCAAATTATGCATCTCAATAGTAAGTCATTAACAATCCATAACCCAAACACATTCAACAACCACCTGTATCAAGCTTTCCAAATGAACTAATCATAAGCCATAAATAATTACTTCATGCCAAAACATATATATACCAAGCATATCACACACTTATACTATGTAACATAATACCCAACATGAACTTATATCACAACCGATAATGCATAAACATAAGCATCATTTCAAGCAAATTTCGCATGGCTCATATATTTACAATCTCAAAACCAACCAAAACAAATATTAAACTATACATGCCATATGTTCATAGTTTCAAACTTTTGTAATACCGAAATAGTGATCGATAGTGTGACGGATTTCCTTGATGACCCCTGAGCTCGTAACTAGCTTACAAAATCTATAAAACAAAGAACGAACACACACAGTAAGCTTGAATAGCTTAGTAAGTCATAAGCAATTAAATCATTTCAATGACATAAATAATTCAATTAAACTAGGCCGAATCATGCAAACCTTAACCACATATACGTTTATCATGCTTGCAAATTCATATATCAACACATGAACATTAGCATTATATTATCACTTAGCCGAATATGAACAATCAGATGTACATATAAGTCACTTTTTATATCATGCATAGTTTATTTCATCATTTCAATTACTAAACTTATCTTACTTTCATATTCATTTAACTTCACACGTACCTGAACCATTTAGCTCATTTTCACATTGGATCTTAACTCGATATTGCCCGTTGAACCATTCAGAATTGATAATGATACTCGGATAACTCAAAAAGCTTGTACAATGCAAACATCCCAGACATGGTCTTACATGTAATCAACTATCGATGCCACTGTCCCAGATAGGGTCTTACACGAACTCATATACGATGCCGATGTCCCAGACATGGTCTTACACGTAAATTAAAAATCGATGCCAACGTCTAGGCGTGGTCTTACACGGATCACATATCAGAATCCTATGTCATGACATATGTATCCTAACTATTCCTAAGGTTCGTACGGGGCTTTCGGACGTCGTAACTCGATCGATTCATGCTCGTGACACATCATTACATGCTAAATTCAATTCAACTAAGTAGTTATACATACATAAAATTCAATTCGACTATTTACAAAATCAATACATTCAATTTAATAACATTTATTTACTTATGAACTTACCTCGGACGAAGACGAACGAATCGAATGAGTATTCGACAACTTTAGATTTCCCTCGATCCAATTTCGATTTCCTCTTTTCTTGATCTAAATTATTATAAATTAGACTTATTTAATCGCACATATATTCAAATTCACCCAAAAACACATAAAAGGGCAATTTGCACTTTAGCCCGTAACATTTCACATTTTTCACAATTTAGTCCTTATTTCACAAAACACAAAATACGCATAATTTCATTAAACTCTAGTATAGCCGAATTATACTAAGGTTCATAACAGGCCATTTCTTTCATTTCTTTCACATTTTGACCACTCAATTTACAAAATTCACAATTTAATCCCAAATAGGCATTTTTACTAAAAATCACTTAATTAAATATGAAAATCTATTAACACATATTTATTTTT
This sequence comes from Gossypium sturtianum, assembly GCA_025698515.1. Classification (NCBI taxonomy): domain Eukaryota; kingdom Viridiplantae; phylum Streptophyta; class Magnoliopsida; order Malvales; family Malvaceae; genus Gossypium; species Gossypium sturtianum. The sequence goes on from CM046955.1 coordinate 88,733,231, forward strand.
CATCATCAAACACAAAAATCATCAAGCTTTCAACAATGACAAAACATAAAATCATCATCAAATCCAAAAATCAAGGTATGGGCTAGCTAAAACACGAACCAACGATATCAAAGATGTAAAAATTATCAAAAATCGAGCTTAAAACTTACCTAAATGAAGCCCCAAATGTGCTGAATGCTCAAACCTCAACTATAGTTTCTTTTTTTTTTACTTTCAGCCACCAAGATGAATAAAAATGCATGGCTTCTACTTAATGTTTTATTATATTATCATTAATTAACATATTTACCATATTAACCTTTATAAATTAATTATTAAACTATATGGTACATGTCTAAACCGTCCACTCATAATTTCTATGGTAAAATTACAACATAAAGACATCATATAACAAAAGCCATAGCAATTGTGTACCTTTACATAAAGCATGCTAATTTTGCATTTTACGCAATTAAGTCCTTTTAATTAAATCGAGCACACAAACGCTAAAATTTTCACACGAAATTTTCACACATATAATTTAACATGCTGGAGACATCAAAAATAATATTAAAATATTTTTATGACTCAGATTTGTGGTCTCAAAACCACTATTTCGAATAGGGTCTAAACCGGGCTGTTATAACTCTCCCCCTTAGGGATTTTCGTCCCCGAAAATCTTACCGACGAATAGGTTTGGGTAACATTCTCTTATAGCATCCTCGAGCTCCCACGTAGCTTCTTCAACCCCGTGTCGATGCCATAAGACTTTCACTAAAGAGATTTTCTTATTTCTTAATTCTTTAACCTCGCGATCTAAAATGTTGATCGATTCTTCCTCGTATGTCATATCGGATCGAATCTCAATCTCAGACGGAGAAATCACATGCGATGGGTCAGATCGATATCGTCGAAGCATCGATACATGAAACACGTTATGGATCTTTTCTAACTCAGGTGGAAACAACAGTCTGTAAGCAACCGGCCCGATACGCTCAATAATCTCATACGGCCCAATAAGTCTCGGACTCAATTTGCCTTTACGACCGAATCGAAGTATTTTCTTCCATGGTGAGACTTTCAAAAACACTTTGTCCCCGATCTGAAACTCAATATCTTTTTGTTTCAAGTCTGCATACGATTTCTGACGATCTGACGCTGCTTTTAGACTATCGCGAATCACTTCCACTTTCTGTTTAGTCTCTTTAATCAAATCGACCCCGTGTATCTTATTCTCTCTGAGCTCAGTTCAATACAGAGGTGTTTGACATTTGCGACCGTACAAAGCTTCATAAGGTGCCATTTTTATACTCGATTGAAAGCTATTATTATACGCAAATTCAATCAATGGTAGGTATCGTTCCCACGTACCTTCAAACTCAAGAATACAACATCTCAACATATCCTCGAGTATCTGAATAATCCAATTGGATTGACCATCCGTCTGTGGGTGAAAAGCAGTGCTAAAATGTAGTTTCGTACCTAATGCATCTTGCAGTTTCTTCCAAAATCGCGATGTGAACCTCGAATCTCTATCCGAAACAATAGAAATGGGTACTCCATGCAATCTCACAATCTAAGAAATGTACAACTCAGCAAGCTTATCTAGTGAATAATATGTACGAAATGGAATGAAATGAGTCGATTTATTCAATCTCTCAACAACAACCCAGATTGTATCTTTCTTACTCGGTGACAGAAGCAAACCCGATACAAAATCCATCGTGATTCTGTCCCATTTCCACTTAGGAATCATAATTAGCTGAATTAACCCAGACGGTACCTGATGTTTGGCTTTGACTTGCTGACAGATTAGACATTTTGAAATAATTTTTGAGATATCTCGTTTCATACCAAGCCACCAATAAAGCTATTTCAGATCATTATACATTTTCGTACTACCCGGGTGAAAAGATAACCGACTGTTATGAGCTTCATTCAAAATCATCTGAATCAAATTTGAATTTCTCAGAACACATATTTGGTCTCTGAACCTCAAACAACCCTCAGCATCAACTCGAAACTTTGCTAACAATTCATTATTGACTTTCTGAGCTTCACAAATCTACTGCATAAATAGCAGTCTCACTTTCAATTCAGCTACAATCGAACCGTCATCAGATATAGCCATATGCGTATTCATTGCACGAAGAGTAAACAGAAATTTTTGGCTTAAACCATCAGTAACAACATTAGCTTTTCCGGAATGGTAGTAAATCACTAGCTCATAATCTTTTAACAACTCTAACCATCTCCATTGTCGTATATTCAGATCTTTCTGAGTCATCAAATATTTTAAGCTTTTATGATCAGAATAGACGTGACATTTTTCACCAAACAGATAGTGGCGCCAAATCTTCAACGCAAATACAATAGTTGCCAATTCCAGGTCGTGTGTCGGGTAGTTCTTTTCGTGCAGCTTTAACTGTCTCAAGGCATATGCTATGACTTTGCCTTCCTGCATCAAAACACATCCCAGTCCATTCAACGATGCATCACTAATAATTACAAATTCTTTACCCGATTCTGGCTGAACTAGCATTGGAGCTTCGGTCAACAAAGCTTTCAACTGATCTGTAACAGCCCGGTTTAGACCCTAGTCAGAATAGTGGTTTTGAGACCACAAATCTGAGGTCAAAAAATATTTTAATATTAATTTCTGTGTTTATTATAAGTGATTTAGCCTGTGTGAAAATTTCGTGTGAAGATTTTATCGATTGTGTGTTTAATTTGCGAAAAGGACTTAATCGCATAAAGTGCAAAAGCTGTGTGCTGATTATTTAAGTCCCTAATTGTTGTTGTCTTTATAATTTGGAGGTTTTATGATGCAAATAGCCCACTTTATAAGTTAGTGGAAGATGATAGCATGGTATTGGTGTTATTTTTAATTTTCATTAAGGGTAAAATGGTAAAAAGCCTATTAAGTTAATATTAAATAAAACAAAACCAAAAAAATTGCTCATCTTTTATTCATCCTTGCCGAAATTTGCTAAAGAAAAAGAAAGGAGAAGAGTTTTAGGTTCGGCCATTTGAGTCTTTGATTAAGGTATGTTTCAAGCTCGGTTTTTGATAATTTCTATGTTTTTGTAATCGTTGCTTTGTGCTCTACAAAACCCATGCTTAAATTTTATGAATTGATGATGAACTTGAAATGTTCCATGGATGAATTCATGAGCTTTGTGAAGTTTGGTGATGGATTATGAAAGATATGTGTTAGATTAACATATTTTGTCTTTGAATTTTTGATGAATTTGAGTAAATTGGGCTAAGTTGAGAAAAGTGTAAATTAAGGCACTAAGTGTGTGAATTTAGAAACGAGACAGAGATGATTAGCACCGTGTGTACGAAATGATAGAAGCTTCGGCTTATTGATCTGGCACTGTGTGTGCGATACCGAATTAAGTTTGGTTTTGTATTAAGGCACTAAGTGTGCGATGTTAATTAAGCTTCGGCTATGATTTGAGCACTAAGTGTGCGATTGAGTTGAAAAGATATCGAGCAGTGAATGAGGTATGGTATCGAGCATCAAAAAGCAAGAACGTTTGTTTACTGAGTGTTGGCAAAGGTATGTTTGAACCTATGTGGTTGATGTTAGTTGTAAAAGTTGAATGAATGAATATTTGAGCATATGGTTGAGGATGATAATGTACTTAATTGTGTATCTATCTATGTGATGGTTTATTTTATGTATTGATGTTGCATTATTGAGAAGTATGTATTATATTACGAACTTACTAAGCTTTAAAAGCTTACTTTGTGAATTGTTTCTCTATTTTATAGTGTCAGTAGAGCTAGCTCAGATCCGGGGATCGTCAGTGACTTGATCACACTATCGCCTATCTATTTCGGTACTTTTGAAAGATGTATATATTTGGCATATGGCATGTATAGGCTAGAGGTCTTGGTATGTTTGATAATGTTGGATCTTGCCATGTGATATGGCTAGAAAGTTAAATGTTGATGGTTCATATGTGAGGCAATGAAAATGATGAATGTGGTATGAAATAGTGAGGTTGGAAATGGTATTCTCTATGCTTGAACTAGTTGAAGTAAATGATGTTTTATGTGTGAATTTGTGGCTGGATTAAATGATGTTTGGTTAACATGGTTTAGGTTGTGAAATTGTATTTTAGTTGGACTTATTTAAGATGAGTTTGAGCATGGCTATAGATGGTATTGTTGATGATTAATGAGTGCTTGAAATGGTATGTTTTGGTTACAATTGAGGCATGAATTGGTAATGGTTTAATGCATATAGATATTACAATGTGTGGTTGGAAAATTTGGCCTTGAAAATGGCCTATAATTGCCCACACGGTTTAGTACACAGGCGTGTGGCTCGACCGTGTCTTTTGAATTTGTAATTTGATTCAAGTTAGGCTCGACCATGGGCTTGACACACGGGCGTGTCCTAGGCCGTGTGATGCAAGTCAGGCTCGATCACGTGTGAGGCACACTGGCGTGTCTCAGGCCATGTGGACAAGTCAGTATGTATGCCCTGTTTTGCCACGGCTTAAACACACGGGCGTGTCCAAGGCCGTACGAGGCACACGGCCTACCCACACGGGCGTGTGACCTCTGTAACTTAGAAAAATGTTTGAATTTCAGAAATTTTTGTATGAGTTTGGTTTAGTCCCGACCCCCTTCTAGCACAAGTTTAAGATCTCGTAGACCTCATTAAGGGACTATATGATTATATTTGAATATGATTGAATGATATTTGACTTTGTGTTGTGAAATGGATATGAAATGATCCGATTATCTGGTAATGCCTCTTAACCCTATTTTAGTGACGGTTACGGGTTAGGTGTGTTACATGATCAAAACTTTTCTGGCACTTTTCTGACTACTCGAACTTAACATCTTTCTGAAGCAGTCTCGTCATCAGAGTTGCAATCATAGAGAAACCTTTTACGAATCATCTGTAATATCCAGCAAGTCCCAGAAAACTTCAGACTTCGGATACATTTCTCGGAGGCTTCCAATCTAGTATTGCCAAAATCTTGCTCGGATCAACCCGAATACCCGATGCTGATACAACATGTCCCAGAAAATTGACTTCTCGTAACCAGAACTCACATTTACTGAATTTCGCAAACAACTGTTTATCATGCAAAGTCTGTAACACAATTTTCAAATGCTTGGCATGCTCGGATTCATCACGGGAATAAATCAAAATGTCATCCATGAAGACAACCACAAATCGATCCAAACATGGTCTGAAGATTCGATTCATTAGATCCATAAAAACAACAGGTGCATTAGTAAGTCTGAAAGGCATAACCAAAAATTCATAGTGTCCGTACCTCGTTTGAAAAGCAGTTTTTGGCACATCGGAGTCTTTAACTCGCAGTTGATAGTAACCCGATCTCAAATCTATCTTTGAAAACACGGTAGCCCCTTTCAACTGATCGAACAAGTCGTCAATTTGTGGCAAAGGATTTTTATTCTTTATGGTCACTTTATTGAGTTGTCGATAATTGATGCACATTCTCATAGTTCCGTCTTTATTTTTCAAAAACAAAACGGATGCATCCCATGGAGAAAAAATTGGTTGTGCAAAGCCTCTATCAACCAATTCTTGCAACTGAGCTTTCAATTCTTTTAATTCGGTCGGTGTCATTCTGTACGGAGCTATCGATATCGGAGTTGTTCCCGGCACTAACTCAATGCAAAACTCTACCTCTCGGATCGGAGGCAAACTCGGTAATGCTTTAAGAAACACATCCGGATACTCGCACACGACTTGTATTGATTCAATCTTATTTTCGGTCACTTTAGAATCTAGTACATAGGCAAGGTAAGTTTCACAACCCTTTCTCACATATTTCTGAGCTAACATCGAAGAAATCACTACCGGTAAACCATTCAGATCATTAGACTCAATCTGAATTATTTCATCATTCTGGCATCGTAAATCAATAGTCTTCCGTTTGCAGTTCACAATAGCATCATGCAACGTTAGCCAATCCATACCCAGAATTATATCAAATTCATCAAATGGAAACAACATCAAATCAGCCGAAAAACATGAATCTCGAATCATCAACGGGAAATTCTTGCATACTTTATCAACCAAAACATACCGGCCTAAGGGGTTCGATACTCTAATCACAAACTCAGTAGACTCTACAGCCAAAGTCTTACTAGATACTAAAGTCTCACATACATAAGAATGAGTCGATCCAGGATCAATCAATGCAACAACACTAGTATCATAGAGAGTGAAAGTACCGGTAATAACATCTGGGGATGAAGCCTCTTCGCCAGCGCGAATAGCATAAGCTCTGGCAGGTGTGCGAGCCTCAGATCTAACAGCTGTGTCTTTAGTCCCCTTCTTACTACTACTCACACTACCCATAATTCTGGGTGGTCTACCTTGAGTTGACATGTTACTCGGTCTCGTATTCTGCACTGTGTTTTGCTCAAGCAGCTCTAGACATTCACAGATGAAATGATCCATCGATCCGTATTTAAAATAGGCATGCTCATGCAATCTACAGTCGTCGGGATGTCGTTTACCATAATGTCTACACTCAGGTCTGTTCGGCCGAATGTTACCAACACTAGCAATCGAGGTAGCTTTTGAACTCACAGGTGGTCTGTCTTGATCTCGTCTAGAATAACCCACCATAGCCTTTGAACGACTAAAATAATCTCAGAATTTTTTTGATGCTGACTGAAATGACTTACTCGATGATCTCTTACGTGAATCTCTGGCTTCAAAATCAGCTTTTCTTTTCTCTTTCCCGAGCTCTTCAGCTTTACATGCTCGCTCAACAAGTACGACGAACTCTTTTATTTCAAGAATGCCAACAAGTTGTTTAATGTCTTCATTCAACCCGTCTTCAAATCTTTTACACATTATTGCTTCAGTCGATACACATTCCCGGGCATATTTGCTGAGTCTCACGAATTCCCGTTCATATTCTGTTACGGTCATTTTACCCTGTTTCAACTCGAGGAATTCTTTGCATTTTTTATCAATGAATCTCTTACCGATGTATTTCTTACAGAATTCAGTCTGAAAGAACTCCCAGCCATTCTTTTGGAACCACTAAAACCAGTGTATTCCACTAGTGATATGTAGAATCTCGAAGCAAGGATACAGCACATTTAATACACTCGTCAGGGGTATAGGATAGCTCATCAAACACACAAATAGTTTTATCGAGCCAGAATTCAACTCGCTCAGCATCATCATCAACAGTGGCTCTAAATTCTTCAGCCCCATATTTTCTGATTTTATCAACAAGGGGCTTAGGTAATCTCATCGGATCAGCTACTTGAGGTATTACAGGAATCCGAGGAGGTTTAGGCGGGGGTGAGGGTTGTTAAACATTCAGATTTGTACATATATATTGTGTGAACCAATCGTTCATCATCTGGTAAAAGACTTGTTTAGCCTCTCCCTCAGGGCTACTAGAAATCGGCCTAGAATCAACCGGCGCTGCCCCTTCTGCAGGAGTGGGCGCATTACTTTCCACATCATCAGCTACGGCTCGATCGGGATCCATTTACTATACAAAAACACATTTTAATTGTCAGGAATCATCACACTATCGCATTTTATAAATATGGCATGTATAGCTAGATTCACACGCGCTACATTAGTTCAAGAATTGACTAAACCATAGCTCTGATACCAATCAAATGTAACACCCCCAACCCATATCCGTTGTTGGATTAGGGTTACGAGGCATTACTGACCAAAGCACATCTCTGAACAGTCATAATTCACATGCTTTAAAACTCCACCATTCGAATCATATTTGTATCCTTCTCATTTATGGCATTCGAATAATCAAAGTATAAGATAACTTATTATTTTACAAATTATATGCGCATACTTTAAAACATGCAAACATATATCATTTCATTTCATATAGCTAATATGTACCAATATGTCTCTTTCATCTGTCAAATACTAACGTACCATTTTTTTTAACTCAGCACATGAGCATATTAAAATCAATCAATCATTTCACACCAACTAATATTTAAACTCATATGCAACCTTAGTGTACTCAACTACCAAACCAAATTACATATATCTAACCTTTTATCTCACTATTTATTCGGCTAGCTAATTAACCTATCATTATGATATTTGTATACCTAACCACAGCAAAGCATATCATGGATATGTATATAAATATTTTACTTAGCATATGCCGAATATATCATCAATTTAACCTTTTTAGCTACCCAAATAAACTGACCAAAACATTCAAATAGTATATTCATTATTTGCCTTAACCTTTCGTACCTAATTAGTCAACCATAACCCAATCAATTGAATACATATTCGGTCATTCATGACAACATTCAATACACAATATAATTATATAATTATGCTGTATACCATATCACATACTTATCATTATGATTCCAAAACCTTAGCCGAATAGACATATACACATTATTTATCATTTCTAAACCAAATTACCCATGCAAGCATGCCATTTCAATCCGACACAAAAACCACATTCCTTAATCAAATTTTCATAGCCTAACTTAGTCCACAAGTCCAATACCATAATTTTAACATTAACATATACTAAACACTTAATGATATGAATTAAACACCATTGTCGAAACATAAATAGCTTATAACCATCACCTATATTTCATCACATGACTGAATACATAATTTATATTATAAACAATTTTCAAATCGATTCATGTTTCAAATTATGCATCTCAATAGTAAGTCATTAACAATCCATAACCCAAACACATTCAACAACCACCTGTATCAAGCTTTCCAAATGAACTAATCATAAGCCATAAATAATTACTTCATGCCAAAACATATTTATACCAAGCATATCACACACTTATACTATGTAACATAATACCCAACATGAACTTATATCACAACCGATAATGCATAAACATAAGCATCATTTCAAGCAAATTTCGCATGGCTCATATATTTACAATCTCAAAACCAACCAAAACAAATATTAAACTATACATGCCATATGTTCATAGTTTCAAACTTTTGTAATACCGAAATAGCGATCGATAGTGTGACGAATTTCCTTGATGACCCCCGAGCTCGTAACTAGCTTACAAAATCTATAAAACAAAGAACGAACACACACAGTAAGCTTGAATAGCTTAGTAAGTCATAAGCAATTAAATCATTTCAATGACATACATAATTCAATTAAACTAGGTTGAATTATACAAACTTAACCACATATACATTTATCATGCTTGCAAATTCATATATCAACACATGAACATTAGAATTATATTATCATTTAGCCGAATATGAACAATCACATGTACATATAAGTCACTTTTTATATCATGCATAGTTTATTTCATCATTTCAATTACTAAACTTACCTTACTTTCATATTCATTTAACTTCACACGTACCTGAACCATTTAGCTCATTTTCACATTCGATCTTAACTCGATATTGCCCATTGAACCATTCGGAATTGATAAGGATATAACTCGAAAAGCTCATAAAATGCCAACGTCCCAGACTTGGTCTAACATGTAATCAACTGTAATAGCCCGATTTTGGGGCTAGTCAGAACAGTGGTACCGAAACCCCTAATTTGAGGCTAGAGAAATTATTTTTAATATTATTTTATGTGTTATAGAATTATTATATGAGTGCATGAAAATTTTGGTGGATTAATTTTAGTGATTACTTGCTTAATTTCAAAAAATGACTAAATCGAATAAAGTGTGAAAGTTTTGTTCTACAAGCTAGAGGTGTTAAACAGCTATGGAACACTAAAGTAGAGGTCCTTATTGTGTAAATAGACCAATAAAATTATGGTGGCTGGACATGGAAATTTTAATTGCAGACAAAGTCATAAAATTAGGTGACATTAGGTGACATGTCTAATAAAAAAATAAAACAAAAAAGAGAAGGCTATCATCTTCTCTTCACCTCCAAAAATATCAACAAACTTAAGGGTTTTGGAAGCTTGAAATTTCATCCAAGCTTTTCTCTTGCAAGTAAGTGATTTTGGTGGTTGTTTTTGTTAATTTTTGTGTTTTTGAAACCCCTATAGCTTAATCTAGCAAATGAGGGGACTGTTTTGCAAAATGGTTGAGAGTCTAGGCTCTTTCCATGAGATTATTTATATTGATTTCTGAAATTTTATGGAAGAAAATGAATCTTGGTTGTTAAATATACAACTTTTGTGAAAGGGGTTTTCATGAAAACACCTAAAAGGACCATTTTGTGAAGTTTATAAAATAGGTTGTAAATGTGTGAGATAATTGAAAATTGTGAGTTGCTATAAGAGTATTAAAGGTTCAGATAGGCTTGGTTAATGAAGAAATTTGATGAAAATGATTTAACGAGCCTAAGGACAAAATCGTAATTATGTGAAAGTCTAGGGGCAAAATGGTAATTTTTCCCAGGTATGAATTATAGATTTTCGTGATTAATGTAGTGATTAAAAAGGTGAATTTGTCATTATAGATCAAGAAAAATGGAGTTCGAACCTAGACCGGGGGAAAACCAAGCTATTGGGCTAAATCGAACTAGTTGCCCACTTTTTGTATACCGAAATAAGTTTGTGTGTAATAAATCAACATTATGTTATTATGTATTTAAATGCTTGATATTACATGAAATGTATATTCTTTTTATGAAATTGGTTAATGAGGTCTCGACGAAGAAAAAAAATGATGAAGTTTTACTATATCGAAGTCCCAATTGAACCTTAGGAATAGAAAGGATACACTTGTCACGACGTTAGATTAATAAGGTCCCGTATAAGACCGTATCTGGGATATAACCTCGACACCGAATTGAGATCCCGTGTAAGACCATATCTGGGATATGGCATCGGCATCGAATATTGATTCCGTGTAAGTCTATGTCTGGGACATGGCATCGGCGTTGATTTGTGTACTAGTGTAAGACCATGTCTAGGACATGGCATCGGCCACATTATGAGAGCCAGTGTAAGACCATGTTTGGGACATGGCATCGACATTGAGACGAGAGCTAGTGTAAGACCATGTATGGGACATGGCATCGGTATTTTACCCTCTTGTGTGAGGCTTATAGGATATCCTTTAGTATTCCAAATGGTTCCACGTGTTATTTAAAGCTTATGATAAGAATATGAAAGGATATGATCATGTTGTGAGTGGTATAGGTTCTTACTCGAAACTTATGATATATGAGCTTAGTTATGATGCCTTAATGGTAAGAATGAAATTGAGTAAGTTTTATCTATGAGAATGATTTCGGGACGATCTTGTAATCTTTGGCTTATACTTGTGATGTGTAAATATGTAGTAAATCTACCATTGTTAAATCAAGAACGTTGTGCTGGTTTATAATATGCTATGTGTTTAAAGAGGCATGGTTGATGTTGTTACTTATTCACATGCAACTTACTAAGCTTTGTACTTACTCCCTTTCCTTTCCATTTTCTTATAGTATCACCAAGCTAGCTCGGGGATCAAAGGACGTCGGAGGCTCAATCACACTATCAATCTGAACATTTGGTATAGTTAGATTTATCATTTTGAGTATGGCATGTATAGGGACTTGGTCTTTTGTCAAGTGTCATATTGTTTCGGCCAAATGTGTTGGCTTGTCTTGAAGATTGATTCATTTTGTATAAGGCCATGGATTAAGGCTAATACTTGATATTGATATATGTAAATGATGATGTTTTTCATGAATGTGCAATTTGCATCGTGAAATATGTGATAAGTTTTGCATGTGAATGGAGTGTAGTGGTCTTGATGTGTATATGTCTTGGTTGTGGCTTATGTTGGTGCAAGTAAGGGTGGCAAAAGGGCTTGGTAAATAGCCTTGTTGTTGTCCACACAGGTGGACACACAGGCGTGTGTCTAGGCCGTGTGTGACACACGGTCTGTCCCACGGGCTTGTAGTTTGGCTGTGTGTCCCCTGCACCTTAGTTTGGTAAAATAGAATGCCCAGTAGTAACCACACGGGCTGAGGCACGACCGTGTGTCTCAACCATGTGGAAGACATGGTCATTATACATGGGCATATGCCCAGGCCGTGTGAAGTCTGCACCTTAAATGCAAAATTAAATTTGCCACACGACCTAGCACACAGGCGTATGCCTTGGCCGTGTGACCCTAAAATGTTACTGACGTCAGAAATGGAATGTCAAGGTTTTAACACACAAACTGAGACACGGACGTGTCATGTCCGTGTAAGGGACACGGGCCATGGACACGGGCGTGTGCTAGGCCATGTGAAAACCCCTGTAGGTTCGAATTGAGAAATAAATCCACATGGGCAAGGGACATGGGCATGTCCCTATATGCTTAAGCCGTGTGAGTTACGCTGTCTTTCAACATGGCCATGTAATGAGATCACATGTGCGTGTCGCCCTTCCACACGGGCGTGTGCCCTTGTTTTTAGTGACATTTTCCAAAGTTTTCTAAAGAACTTGGTTTTGTCCCGAATTATTTCTAAAGTGTGTTTTGGGCCTCGTAGGATCATATTACAGATTTTAAGACAAAGTTTGAAAAGTTTTAAATTTGAACGAACTTTTATGACACGAAAATGTATGTTAGTATGTGTTTAAGTTAGGTAACGGCTCGTGCCCTATTCCGACGTCAACACGGGTAAGGGGTGTTACATTTAGTGGTATCAGAGCTATGGTTTAGTCGATTCTCAGACTAACCTAGCATGTGTACGAGTCTACCTATACATGCCATATATGAATTATGATAGTGTAACGACTCCTGACAATTCAAAAAGTGTTTTTATATAGTAAATGGATCCTGACAGAGCAGTGGCGGATGATGGTGAATATAATACGCCGGCTCCCGGAGAAGGGACCGCACCAGTCGAAAGTGGGCCCGTGACACTGAGTCAGGGCGCAGGGGCTAGAGAAGCCTTCCTCCATATGATGAATGCTTTGTATTCGGAGTTTGTTCGTACAAACCCGAACGCTCCACCTCCTCCACCCCCTCCAATCCCTCAGCATGTTCCTACAGCTTCCAAAGTAGTGGAAATGATTAAAAGGGAAAAACCTCCGGTAGACAGAATTCGAAAGCAAGGGGCTGAGGAATTTAGAGTTAATATAGATGATGACCCAGAGAGGGTAGAGTTCTGGCTAGAAAATACCATTAGGGTATTCGATGAATTGTCTTGCACACCTGAGGAGTGCATGAAGTGTGTTGTGTCACTCTTGCGAGACTCGGCCCGACAGTTATGGAACACCCTTGTATCAGTAGTACCAAGAGAAAAGAAAAGCTGAGATCAAATCTCGTGACTCGAAAAAAAGACAGTTGGGGAAATAATTTCAGTCCTCATCCAAGCAATCGAGAGAGTTCACTACTCGATCAAATGCTTCAGCGGGATTCTCGAGTAGAAATAAGAATAAGCAGTACATGGCGTCTAAAGCTCAAACCACTTCTATCGCAAGTGTTGGTAGTGCTCGACCGAATAGACTGGAATGTTTACAGTGTGGTAGACGTCATTTCGGTGAGTGCCGAGGAAATGAAAGAGGCTGTTTCAAATATGGGTCACTAGACCATTTTATTCATAGTTGTCCCGAGATGGTCGAGAAAGATAGAGATCAAGGTGTGAGATCGAGTAACGCTCCTTCTAGGAGTGGACTACAAAAGAACCCAAAAAGTGGGGCTAGCAGCAGAGCTGCGCCTAGATATTCCACCGTGAGGTCCGAGGGCCGAGCGCCTGCAAGAACTTATGCCATTCGCGCTCGCGAAGAGGCATCGCCACCGGATGTGATTACGGGTACTTTTTCTCTTCACGATATTTCTTTTGTTGCTTTGATTGATCCGGGGTCTACCCATTCATATGCTTGTGTGAAATTGGTGTCTAGCATGAATATGCCTGTTGAGTCTACAGAATATGTGGTAAAAGTGTCAAACCCTTTAGGCAAGCATGTGCTAGTTGACCAAGTGTGTAGAAATTGTCCCTTGACAATTAGAGGTCATTGTTTTCCGGCTAATCTTATGCTGCTACCGTTTGATGAATTTGACGTGATTCTTGGTATGGACTAGTTAGCAGCTCATGATGTGATAGTGAATTGTGGGAGAAAATTTATTGAACTAAAGTGTGAAAATGGGGATATCCTTAGGGTTGAATCAGGTGAATCGAATAGCTTACCTGTACTAATTTCTTCCTTGACTACTGAGAAATACATGAGAAAAGGGTATGAGTCCTATCTTGCATTTGTGTTGAATACCCAAGAGTCGGAAGTAAAGATTGAGTCAGTGCCTGTGGTATGTGAGTACCTGGATGTGTTTCTGGAAGAGTTGCCTGGATTGCCTCCACCTAGGGAAGTCGAGTTTGGTATTGAATTGGTCCCTGGTACGGCACCTATTTCAGTTGCCCCGTATAGGATGGCACCGTTGGGGTTAAAAGAGTTGAAGGTTTAGCTACAAGAGTTAACGGATAAGGGTTTTGCGAGACCGAGCTATTCTCTGTGGGGTGCTCCGGTACTTTTTGTGAAAAAGAAAGACGGGTCGATGAGGTTATGTATAGACTACAAACATCTCAACAAGGTGACTGTGAAGAACAAGTATCCTTTGCGAAGGATCGATGATCTGTTTGACCAATTGAAGGGAGCCACATAGACCTGAGGTCCGGTTATTATCAGCTGAGAGTTAAGGAACAAGATGTACCGAAAATTGCATTTCGAACGAGGTGTGGCCATTATGAGTTCCTCGTTATGCCTTTTGGCTTAACGAATGCTCCTGCAGTATTTATGGATTTAATGAACCGTATTTTCCGACCGTACTTGGATAAGTTTGTAGTTGTTTTTATTGATGACATATTAATTTATTCTCATGATGAAAGTGAGCATGCGAAGCATTTTAGAACTGTCTTACAAACTTTAAGAGATAAGCAGTTGTATGCTAAGTTTACAAAAAGTGAATTTTGGCTTTGAGAAGTCAGATTCTTAGGACACATCGTGTCGAGTGATGGAATTAGAGTTGACCCGAGTAAGATATCGGCTATTGTTGATTGAAAACTGCCGAGGAATGTATCAAAGATTAGAAGCTTTTTAGGTTTAGCCGGATACTACAGACGGCTTGTTAAAGGATTCTCCATGATTGCTACACCGATGACGAGGTTGCTACAAAAAGATGTCAAGTTCGAATGGACAAAGAAGTGCCAACAGAGTTTCGAGAAACTAAAGGCATTGTTGACTGAAGCTCCAATTTTAGTGCAACTGGAACCGGAAAAAAGAATTTGTAGTGTATAGTGACGCATCCTTGAATGGATTGGGATGCGTGCTCATGCAAAAAGGCAAGGTAATAGCATATGCCTCGAGACAACTGAAGCCACATGAGAAAAACTATCCGACTCATAACTTAGAGTTAGTCGCCATAGTGTTCACACTGAAGATTTCGAGACACCATTTGTATGGCGAGAGATGCCGAGTATTCACCGACCATAAAAGTCTAAAGTATTTGATGACTCAAAAGGAACTAAACCTTCGACAACGGAGATGGCTAGAGTTCATAAAAGATTGCGAACTGGTGATTGACTATCACCTGGGGAAGGCGAACGTGGTCGCCGATGCTTTGAGTAGGAAGTCATTATTTGCCTTGAAAGCTATGAACACTCAGTTGTTAGTAACTAACGATGGTTCGATTTTAGCCGAGTTGAGAGCAAAACCAATGTTTTTGCAAGAGATCTACGAAGCTCAGAGAAGTGATAAAGAATTGCAAGCTAAGATAACTCAGTGCGAGACGGGTATAGAATTAGACTTTTGGATTGGTTCAGATGGTTGTCTAATGTTTCGAGACAGAATTTGTGCACCAAAAGACGATGAGCTTATTCGGAAAATTTTGCATGAGGCACATAGCAGTTGTATGTCTATCCATCCGGGTAGTGTGAAAATGTACAATGACTTGAATAAAATGTATTTGTGGTCAGGAATGAAGAGAGATGTTTCAGAGTTTGTCTCTAAGTGCCTAATTTGTTAGCAAGTGAAAGCTGAACACCAAGTATCTTCGAATTTACTTCAGCCTGTGATGGTTCCCGAATGGAAATGGGACCGTATTACTAAGGAATTTGTGTCTGGATTGCCGTTGATGCCAAGGAAGAAAGATGCTGTATGGGTTGTGGTTGACAGGCTAACAAAGTCGGCTCATTTTATACCGGTGCGTATGGATTATCCGCTTGAAAAATTTGCTGATTTGTATGTTTCTGAAATTGTGAGACTTCATGGGTACCTTTATCGATCATTTCGGATAGAGATCCGAGGTTCACATCACGATTTTGGAAAAAGTTGCAAGAAGCGTTGGGGACCAAACTGAATTTTAGTACTACTTTCCACTCGTAAATCTACTGTCAGTCGGAAAGAGTAATTCAGATTCTTGAAGATATGTTGCGGTGTTGTGTTCTTGAGTTTCAAGGCAGTTGGGAAAGGTACTTACCGTTGGTAGAGTTTGCCTACAACAATAGTTATCAGTCGAGTTTGAAAATGGTGCCTTATGAGGCTTTGTATGGGTGTAAGTGCCGAACGCCCTTGTATTTGACCGAACTTAGAGAAAATTAGATTCACGGGGTTGACTTAGTTAAAGAAACTAAAGAAAAAGTTAAGGTGATTCGTGATTGTTTGAAGGAAGCTTCAGATAGACAGAAATCCTACGCGGATTTGAAACGGAAAGAAATTGAGCTTCAAGTCGGTGATAAAGTGTTTTTGAAGGTATCCCCGTGGAAGAAAGTCCTTAGATTCAGTAGGAAAGGCAAATTAAGTCCACGTTTTATTGGACCATATGAGGTGACTGAGAGAGTTGGACCGGTAGCATATCGATTAGCTTTACCATCCGAGTTAGAGAAGATCCATGATGTTTTCCATGTGTCTATGTTGCGTCGTTATTGTTCTGACCCTTCACACGTTATTTCACCAGCAGAGGATGAAATTTGACTGGATATGACCTATGGTGAAGAGCCGGTTAAGATTTTAGATCGAGAGGTCAAGCAATTGAGAAATAAAGTATAGCACTCGTGAAAGTACTATGGTATAGACATGGGGTTGAAGAGGCCACATGGGAGCCCGAGGAGACTATGAGAGATCAATACCCAAACCTTTTCACTGGTAAGATTTTCGGGGACGAAAATCCCTAAGGTGGGAGAACTGTAACAGCCCGATTTTGGGGTAATCGAAACATTGGTTCTGGAACCACTAATCTAAGGAGGAGAAATTATTTTTAATATTATTTTATGTGTTATAGCATGATTATATGAGTGCATGAAAATTTTTGTGGATTAATTTTAGTGATTACTTGCTTAATTTCGAAAAAGGACTAAATCGCATAAAGGGCGAAAGTTTTGTTCTACAAGCTAGAGGTGTTAAATAGCTATGAAACATTAAAGTAGAGGCCCTTATTGAGTAAATAGACCAATTAAATTATGGTGGCTGGACATGGAAATTTTAATTGGAGGCAAAGTCATAAAATTAGGTGACATTAGGTGACTTGTCTAATAAAAATATAAAACAAAAAAGGGAAGAGGCTATCATCTTCTCTTCACCACCGAAAATATCAACAAACTTAAGGGTTTTGGAAGCTTGAAATTTCAGCCAAGCTTATCTCTTGCAAGTAAGTGATTTTGGTGGTTGTTTTTGTTAATTTTTGTGTTTTTGGAATCCCTATAGCTTAATCTAGCTAATGAGGGGACTGTTTTGCAAAATGGTTGAGAGTCTAGGGTCTTTCCATGAGATTATTTATATTGATTGCTGAAATTTTATGCAAGAAAATGAATCTTGGTTGTTAAATAAACAACTTTTGTGAAAGGGGTTTTCATGAAAACACCTAAAAGGACCATTTTGTGAAGTTTATAAAATAGGTTGTAAATGTGTGAGATAATTGAAAATTGTGAGTTTCTATAAGAGTATTAAAGGTTCGGCTAGGCTTGGTTAATGAAGAAATTTGATGAAAATCATTTTACGAGCCTAAGGGCAAAATCGTAATTATGTGAAAGTCTAGGGGCAAAATGGTAATTTTTCCTAAGTATGAAGTATAGATTGTCGTGATTAATGTAGTGATTAAAAAAGTGAATTTCTCATTATATATCAAGAAACACGGGGTTAGGACCTAGACCGGGGAAAACCAAGCTATTGGACTAAATCGAACTAGTCGCCCACTTTTTGTATACCGAGGTAAGTTTGTGTGTAATAAATCAACATTATGTTATTATGTATTTAAATGCTTGATATTACATGAAATGTATATTATTTTTATGAAATTGGTTAATGAGGTCTCGACAAAAAAAAATGATGAAGTTTTACTATATCTAAGTCTCGGTTGAACCTTAGGAATAGAAATGATACCCTTGTCACGACATTAGATTAATAAGGTCCCGTATAAGACCGTATCTGGGATATGGCCTCGGCACCGAATTGAGATCCCGTGTAAGACCATATCTGGGATATGGCATCAGCATCAAATATTTATTCCGTGTAAGTCCATGTCCGGGACAGGGCATCGGCGTTGATTTGTGTGCTAGTGTAAGACCATGTCTGGGACATGGCATCGGCCACATTATGAGAGCCAGTGTAAGACAATGTCTGGGACATGGCATCGTTCACATTATGAGAGCTAGTGTAAAACCATGTCTGGGACATGGCATCGGCATTGAGACGAGAGCTAGTGTAAGACCATGTCTGGGACATGGCATCGGCCTCGACAGGTGAGCCAGTGTAAGACCATGTCTGGGACATGGCATCGGTATTTTACCCTCTTGTGTGAGGCTTATAGGATATCTTTAGTATTCCAAATGGTTCCATGGATTATTTAAAGTTTATTATAAGAATATGAAAGGATATGATCATGTTATGAGTGGTACAAGTTCTTACTCGAAACTTATGAGATATGAGCTTAGTTATGATGCCTTAATGGTAAGGATAAAATTGATTAAGTTCTATCTATGAGAATGATTTCGGGGCGATCTTGTAATTTTGGCTTATACTTGTGATGTGTAAATATGTAGTAAATCTACCATTGTTAAATCAAGAACGTTGTGCTGGTTTATAAGATGCTATGTGTTTAAAGAGGCATGGTTGATGTTGCTACTTATTTACATGCAACTTATTAAGCTTTGTGCTTACTCCCTTTCCTTTCCATTTTCTTATAGTATCGCCAAGCTAGCTCGGGGATCAAAGGACGTCGGAGGCTCAATCACACTATTAATCTGAATATTTGGTATAGTTAGATTTATCAATTTGAGTATGGCATGTATAGCGACTTGGTCTTTTGTCAAGTGTCATATTGTTTTGGCCAATTGTGTTGGCTTGTCTTGCAGATTGATTCATTTTGTATAAGGCCATGGGTGATGGCTAATACTTGATATATGTAAATGATGATGTTTTTCATGAATGTACAATTTGCATGGTGAAATATGTGATAAGTTTTGCATGTGAATGGAGTGTAGTGGTCTTGATGTGTATATGTCTTGGTTGTGGCTTATATTGGTGCAAGTGAGGGTGGCAAATAGGCTTGGTAAATAGCCTTGTTTTTGTCCACAGGGGTGGACACACGGGCGTGTGTCTAGGCCGTGTGTGACACACGGTCTGCCCCATGGGCGTGTATTCTGGCCGTGTGTCCCCTGCACCTTATTTTGGTAAAAAAAATGCCCAGTAGTAACCACACGAGCTTAGGCACGGTAGTGTGTCTCAACCATGTGGAAGACACGGTCATTGTACATGGGCATATACCCAGGTCGTGTGAAGTCTGCACCTTAAATGCGAAATTAAATTCGCCACACGACCTAGCACACTGGCGTGTGCCTTGGCAGTGTAACCCTAAAATGTTGCTGACATCCGAAACATAATGTTAAGGTTTTAACATACGGGCTTAGACACAGACGTGTCATGGCCGTGTGAGGGACACGGGCGTGTGCCAGGCCGTGTGAAAACTCCTGTAGGTTCGAATTGAGAAATAAATCCACACGGGCAAGGGGCATGGGCATGTCCCCATATGCTTAAGCTGTGTGAGTTACACAGTCCTTCAACATGGCCATGTTATGAGATCACACGGGCGTGTCGCCCTTCCACACGGGCGTGTGCCCCTATTTTTAGTGACATTTTCCAAAGTTTTCTAAAGAACTCGGTTTGGTCCCGAACCGTTTCTAAAGTGTGTTTTGGGCCTCGTAGGCTCATATTAGAGATTTTAAGACAAAGTTTGAAAAGTTTTAAATTTGAACGAACTTTTATGACCCGGAAATGTATGTTAGTATGTGTTTAAGTTAGGTAACACATCGTACCCTATTTCGGCGTCAACACGGGTAAGGGGTGTTACATCAACTATCGATGCCACTGTCCCAGACAGGGTCTTACACGAACTCATATACGATGTCGATGTCCCAGACATGGTCTTACACGTAAATTACAAATCGATGCCAACGTCCCAGACGTGGTCTTACACGAATCACATATCAGAATCCTATGTCATGACATATGTATCCTAAATATTCCTAAGGTTCGCACGGGGCTTTTGGATGTCGTAACTCGATCGATTCATGCTCGTGACACATCATTCCATGCTAAATTCAATTCAACTAAGTAGTTATACATACATAAAATTCAATTCGGCTATTTATAAAATCAATACATTCAATTTAACAACATTTATTTACATATGAACTTACCTCGGACGAAGACGAACGAACCGAAATGACTATTCGACAACTCTAGATTTCCCCCGATCCAATTCTGATTTCCTCTTTTCTTGATCTAAATTAATATAAATTAGACTTATTTAATCACACATGTATTCAAATTTACCCAAAAACACATAAAAGGGCAATTTGCACTTTAGCCCCTAACATTTCACATTTTTCACAATTTAGTCCTTATTTCACAAAATACAAAATACACATAATTTCTGTAATAGCCCGATTCTGGGGCTAGTCAGAACAGTGGTTTCGAGATCGCTAATCCGAGGCTGAGGGAAATTATTTTGATATTATTTTATGTGTTATGGCATTAATATATGGCTATATGAAAATTTTGGTGCTTTAATTTTAACGATTGAATGCTTAATTGTGAAAAAGGACTAAATCGCATAAAGTGCAAAAGTTCTATTTTTTTTCAAGGTAGAGGTGTCTAATAGCCATAGAATATTAAATTGAAGGTCCTTAAAGTGTAATTAGGCCATAAAAAATGTGTTGGAAGGCCATAGGAAGTTAGGGGGACAAGAGCATTAATTTTAGCCAAAATTTGGTGACTTTAGGTGATAAAAGATGAATAAAATATGATGAAAAGGAAAGATATCATCTTTCACTATTCACCCTTCTTCTTCCACCAAAAATTTAAGAGAAAATAGAGAGTTTTGGGGTTCAAACTTTCAGCTAAGCTGTCTCCTTGCAAGTAAGTGATCTTAGAGGTCTTTCTTGATGATTTTTGTATTTTTGGAGTCCCCAAAGCTTAAGCTAGCTAATGAGGGGACTAATTTACAATATGGTTGAAAGTCTAGGGACTTTCTATGAGAGCGTTTATGTTGTTTGCTGAGTTTTTATGGGAGAAAATGAATGTTAGTGAGATGGGAAACAACTTTTGTGAAAGGTGATAGCATGAAAACACCTAAATAGGGCTTGAATGCAAAGATTGAAAATGTGTAATAAATACATGAAATAATTGGATTTATGAGTAGTTGTAAGAGTAATAAATGTTCAGCTAGGCTTGGTTAATGAGATAATGGGATGAAAAATGATTTACGAGCCTAGGGGCAAAATCGTAATTTTGCCATAGTACAAGGGCAAAATGGTCATTTTTGCCTAAGTAAAGATTGTGAAGCATTAAGATTATAAAATGATTGAATGAGTGAATTTTTGTTTTTATAGACCAAGAAGAGCACGGAATTAACCTTGACCGGGGAAAAGGCAAGGTTTCGGATTAAACCGCAAATTAACATATTTTGCACTGAGGTAGGTTTATGTGTAAACTACTCATCTTGAATATACATGTTATTAATGAATGGTGCATTGTATGAATGAAATTATTCATGATTGAGGTGAATCGAATTCGATAGATGTTGAGTAAATTTTTGTATGAGTTCAATTATAGATTAATGGTGGGCTATGTGCGATGCCACCGTAAATACTCTTCATAGTGGGCTAAGTGCAATACCGCTTTACTATTCATTCACGATGGGCTGTGTGCGATACCACCATTTATATTATCATTTGGTGGGCTAAGTGCGATACCACCGTAATTATTGTTGTTGGTGGGCTATGTGCGAAACCACCCTAATTATAGATTAATGGTGGGCTATGTGTGAAACCACCGAGTGTTTGTTATCATTTCAATGGTTCATCGAGGAATTCGTTTAAGTGCTTGTTTCATGTGGCTTTGTTGTGATAAGTGCAGGGAATGTATGCCATTAAATGTGAGCATTATGCTTGTTATATGGTGGGAATGTGGTAAGAGGTGATTTGAGTAAGCCTGAGTATAGATTGAGGAATGATCTTGCTTAGTACATATTGCTATATATTGACTAGCATGTATTACAATGTTTATTATTTACATGTAAACTTACTAAGCTTAAAGCTTACTCCCTTTCCTTTCCCCTTGTTTTATAGTGTCAAAGAGCTGGGTCGGGATACGAGGATAATTGGAAGACCACCTACACTATCAGCTCATCTCGGTATATCTAGACTTAGTATTTTGAGTATGGCATGTATAGGGGCTAGACTAGGTAAATTGTTTTGTTATTTTAGCCAAATATGTGTTGGCTCCCTTAAGGATGAATTCTTCTGTATATTGCTATAGTTGATGGCTCATTATGTTTAAGTTATGAAATATGAGGTTATTCAAGAAAGTGTTGTTGTACAAATTGAGTTGCTTGATGATGTGTTGAATGGAATTATGTTGTGTGAGTTAGGGTGGAAAAAAGAGCTTGGCAAATAGCCTTGTTTATGTCTACACAGGTAGGCACACGGGCGTGTGTCTAGGCCGTGTGAGACACGCGGTCAGTCCCATAGGTGTGTGGCTAGGCCATGTGTCCCTTGCATGTTAGTTTTACAAGTCAGTAAGCTCTGTAGTAAACACATGGGCAGAGACACGGCCGTGTGTCTCAGTCGTGTGGAAGCCACGGCCAGGGACATGGGCGTGTGCCCAGGCCGTGTGAACTCTGCACCTGAATTTGGAATTTAATTCTCCACACGGCCAAAGGACACGGGCGTGTGACTGGCCGGGTGATGCTAGTCAGAGGCGACCACGGGCCAGACACACGGGCGTGTACGGGCCGTGTGATGCAAGTCAGTGTCGAACACGGGCGTGTCCCTCTCTCCCCACGGGCGTGTGGCCCTGGTAAAGCAAGATTTTTATAAGTTTTCAAAAGTTCCTGATTTGATCTCGAGGCCCTCAGTTTGCATGATTTATGTAACATCCTGGAAAGGGCCTATGCATTTTCGGTTTAATTGTGCGAAGTAACATGTTTTATGTACTAAGAATAAATTTTGAACAATTTTGGAAACCTCGAAAATGTATGGAAATGTTAAGTTAAAAAAATGGAAAGTGAACTTTTTGGAAACTTGGAAATGGATGGAAATGATTTGGAAATGATTCAAAATAGGAAAGTGCACATTTAAGAAACTTGGAAATGTAAGAAAATGTCAAGTTTACTGAGTCGAACGAAAATTTTTGGAAACTTAGAAATGACTTAGAAATGTCGAGTTTTAAAGTTTAAAAGAGGAAATTAGGGCAAGGTGGCCTTAAAAGAAAAAGTTTGTGAAATTTGACACACAAACAGCTTGGAAAAGTGGCTCAAAGATGCCACTTAGGGCCTCTGAAATGGCGCCACATGCAAGGTATTGGGCCTGGTTCGAGTCACTTGGGAAGCAAATAAAAGAAGTTTTATTTTTGCTTCCGTGAAGCTCGAGGTGGACGGCACAAGCCTTCTAGAAAGGAGGAGTTTTATTCTCTTTAATATTCGATTAATAAGGTGATAAATAAGGGATTTAATTTGGATTATTTTGAAGAGATAATAAAGGATTATTCTCTAATTATTTTAAATTAGGAGATAAAGCTATCAAATAAAGAAGAGTGGTGGCCAAGTAAGGGATTCTGAGGAGTAGTTTCGGCTATAAAAGGCGGGAAATAGGGCTACTCATCAATTTTTCTTCCTCCTCCTCTCTCTCGCCGAATTTCAAAGTGCTCTCCTCTCTTCTCTTCTCTTTTCTTTTGTCAAGCCGAATCTATAGTCCACCATTGCCAAAATTCTCAAGTTTCTTTTCCTTATTTTCGTGGAAACCAAATACCCCAAGAGAACCTCTAGTCGACTTCTTCATTAAATCCCAAAAGCCAAACTTTATTATCTAGTCATCAAGGCTGATTCTTTAAGGGCTTTTAACAAGGGTGCTACCGATTTCTTAAAAAGGGTAAGAACCAAAGTTTGGTTTCAATTCTCTTATATTTTTAAACCTATCTAAAATTTAGGGACTAATCTCTATTATGGATTTTGGCCGAGTTATGGAAGGGTGTTTTCGAGATTTAAGAAATTGTCAACTACAAGAAGGTATCTTTCTAACTTCTAAGATCTAAGGTAAGTTATGAATACCATTCGGCCATAAGCTATATTATTATGATTTAATGTTAGATTGGATCTAACATGGGTACATAGGGATTTCGACAAAGAATAAAGAAGCAAGGATCCAATTCGGGATTTAAGATTTGGAAGGTAAGAACAAAGGTAAATTCGGCCAAGGCCTATTTTAGTAGTAGATCTATTATTATGTGTTTTAAGCCTAAAACTAACCAATTCAAGGGATTTAGTGGCTAGCCGATTTCAAAGGGGAAAAATACGAGTTTCGGGATTTGATTAAATCATCAAATCGACACCAAGGTAAGCTTTAAGAATACAAATCCTACTAGGATTTGGTTTTCTAGCCGAATAGGCTTTGTGCTAAATAGTAAGTGATTAATCAATTGTAGGAACTTGAGATCTAAGGCGATAGATCGATTTCTGGATTTCGAAGTGAAGTGGTTAAGCAAATCGGTGTGTACCCCACACTACTTCTTAATATGTTTGATGGCCTGTTTTATTAAAATATGTGATATTAAGAATATGAAAGTGGCTAAGGTACCATGTTATGGTACTAAGTACTCAGTGCATGCGTTTCCAACTCCTACTAGGAATATGAAATATGTTATTTGTAACATGAGAATAAGAATGTGATCTTTGGCATATTAATGCATATTACAAAAGGGGGCATACGGGTTATTGAAAGGGGAAGTGAATGTGGTGACCTAAGACCACGAACACGGTGACCTAAGACCGTGGTATCTGAATGTGGTGACCTAAGACCACAATGTGTCGAATGCGGTGACCTAAGACCGCGATATCTCGAATGTGGTGACCTAAGACCACAAATGCGGTGACCTAAGACCGCGATATGGAGTGTAGCGGAAGGAGGGTCGACTTAGTAGTCCCCACGGTTATGCACAGGTTGGTACGGGGGAGTGTAGCGGATGGCTTATTAGGTTTGGGTTTGGGAATGCATCATAATTTGTATGCTATGATATGAATGCGTAACATTTGTATGCCTGATTCTATTTTGATTTAGTGTTTGTGTACACATTGAGTCTGTTTGACTCACCCCATTGGGAATATTTTTCGTGTGATGATCGGATGGAGCGGGATGGCGAACTTGTGGTGGCCATGCTCACTTTGAAGTTTATATTTTGTTTTATGGACTATTAACTTTTAAGCACTTTAAATTATTAGGGATTTTAATTGATGTAATAAGGCCATAGTGAACTCTTTTATTTCTGTTTTTAATTATTATGTTATTAAATTTTATTTATTAAAGATTAGGTTAATTAAATTTAAAATAAACCCTACATGTTTTGTCACCTTAAATAAATGGATTTCAATATAAGGTAAATTGGTTTTCAACACAAGCCCAACCCAAAACAATTTTTTTTTTTTTTTAAATCGCACAATTTTTTCCTAAGGACAAAAGAACTTTGAACCGCTTACTTGAGAGAACATACCAACCGGTCAAAGCTCGTGGGCCGGGTTTGGGGTGTTTCAGTTTGGTATCAGAGCCCAGTTTTTAAAACTCTCGGCCTGTGGGCCAAGGCCCAAAACGTTTTCAAAGCGAGCCCAAATGAGTTTTTTTTTTTGAAAATATTTTATGAAACAAGCAGGTTTTCTGGCATGGCACCTAAAGTCTCCGACCAGCGGTCAACTGTAAGTACCCTAACTATTTGTGTGATTATGTGTAATGAATATTAGAAGGGTAGAAAAGGAATGGAACGTAGAATAGCGTGATAGGAACTTGAACCCTAGGACTAGTCTACTCAAACACAAACACATAAGACTTAAGGAACGTTAAACAAACCCATGGCTAAGTCACTAAGTTAGGGTGTGGTAACCCCTGTGCGCATGTCTAGGATTGGATCCAAAAGAGCCTGGTATTTAAGCAGTCCTAGTGACTCACCTCCTCTTCGCAGGAATCCTACCTGGTGCGTAGCTTCGGTTCACCCTAACCCAGAGGGCTTAGTAGGTGTGGCAACCTCTGTGCGCATGTCTAGGAATGGTTTCGGTGGGAGCTTGGTATTTAAGCAGTCCGCGTGACTCACCTCCTCTCCACTCGAATCCTACCTGGTGCGTAGCTTTGGTTCACCCTGACCAAGAGGACTCGGTCATAGGCTAAACACAATAACTAAAACCCGAAAGGGAATTAGTCGTGTTTTTATAAAAACAACAAAACCCTAGTTTTAGAACTCTTAAAACTTTCTTCTAAATTCATGAAAACCATCTTTACAAAATTTTCTCGAAAGATTTACGATTTATACAAAAATGCCCCTAGTGGTAAAATTACCAAAATACCCTTGGTTTATAAAATGACCAACTACCCAACATTTTGCCAAAATTTCATTATTTTATCAATGTTCAAAAACCCTAATTTGCAAATTATCAAAAATACCTTGAATTTTGGAAATTTCAAAATTGCCCCTAACTTATAAAATTACAAAAATGACCCTGATTTCCAAAATTTTTGCAACATCACCGTTTTAAAAAGTATAATTCTCAAAAAGAACCTTCAAAGTTTTGCAACCTTTGAAATATCCCTGATTTATAAGATTTTACAAATTTACTCCCGCTTGGAAAAAAATCACCAAAATACCCCCGAGGTCCAACATCACCGAATATACCCTCGGATTTCAAAATTTTTCAAAATACCCTGAAATTTAAAAATACCAAAATACTTTATGACAAAATCACCAAGGAACTTTTTCCTTTGAAAAATTACGAAAATACCAGAGGGACAGAGTTACGAAAATACCCCTGGGTAGTGGAAGAAAAAAAAACAATAACAATGAAAACTACAACCTTTCTCTGAATGAACGAGAGTTCATGATTGTTTGATGGATGTATGGATGAATGAATGGAAAGACTGTGTGCATACGAAAGAACCACTCCTAAAACTCTTTTCATAAAATTTCTTCGCGGGTAATCAAGTGAAACAAAGACTAATTCATAAAACTTCTTAATCAGATCACGACGTTAGAAATGAGCTCTAGAGGACGTGGTCGTCGTGGACGAGGTAGAGGAAGGATGACGGTGTCAAAACCCGTTAGATCGGGTCAAGGGTCTGACAATGAGATACCACACGCCACCACCACCACCCCACCGTTGGTGTTGAGCAGCAAGCTCGAGACGGGGATCATCTTTGTGTCGCAGTCGTGGCTGCGAGTTTTGGAGTTGGTGGTGGTGCGAGGAGGAATTCGGGAACCCAGTAAGTGCAGACACTGAGCGGCTCCGAGCTAATGGAGCCGAAATGTTTCGTGGAGTATCGGGTGTGGCACCTAGTTCACCGAGTCTTCGTTGGAAGCAACAGAGCGCATCATGGATGAGCTTGACTTGACCCCGAGGAGAAGATAAAGGAATGGTGGCACCATTACGCGATGAAGCGTATCGCTGGTGGTTGATTCGGGATGGTGCCACTACCGAGGATCTAACACCGGGAATATGTTAAGGAAGCATTTCGGAAGAAGTATGTGGGAACCGGTATACCGATGAGCAAATGAAGGCATTTACAGGGGCCGTTCAAGGAACAAGTCCGTATGCGGAGTATGAGGCTGAATTCTCGAGGTTGAGCCGATATGCTCGAGGAGTAGTGGCAATCGAGCATGAGCGCTGTGTCCGTTTTGAGGACGGGCTAAGGGATGATCTGATCATCATGATAGCACCGCATCGGGAGGCGGGAGTTTTACTGCTTTGGTAGAAAAGGCCAAGGTGGCCGAGGAATCAAGGATTCTACAAAGCGGGCTATGGATAGGAATAGGCCCAAAAGAGGTTTTGAAATGTCCGGAAAGGTTCATAAGAGGCCTAGAGTTGATGGGCCGCGAGGTCGCAAAGTTGGTTCGTAAGGCAGTATCGACCTTGTGATGTGTGTGGAAAGAAGCACTTAGGAGAGTCTTTGGAAGAAAATAGGAGGATGTTTTAGATGTGGGTCCAAGGACCATGTGATCAAGGATTGTCCTAAGCAATCGGATGAAAGCCGACCAACAACTCGAATGTTAGTCGACCGGTATAGGAGGACCGCACCTCAACGAGGTCGTGGTTCGAGTAATGCAGGTAATGGTGCCGCAGAGGTCAGTGGAACACAAGGCGCAGGTGCTTTGCTAATCTTTGAGCAAGGCAACCAGGTTTGGTTTATGCGGTTCACCGGAGGAAGATGGAGACGCCACGGACGTTATAACCTAGTGACGTTCTTTATTTTTGAGAAGCCCTATTTTTCTCTAATTGATGTGGGCTCGACCCATTCCTATGTTGCATGTAGTGTAGTGGAAACACTAGGCCTAGACTCGAACCTTCGATAGGCGGATGATCGTAGTAAGCCCATTAGGCCTAATCGTAGTGGTGGATAAGATCTTTCGAATGTACCCTAGAGATTCAGGGAGTGAACTTTCTGGGTGACTTAATGGAACTACCTTTCGGGAGTTTGAACTTATACTTGGAATGGATCAAGCTAGTAGAGCACCGAGCCATGTTGGATTGTGCGGCTAAATGAATGGAACTAAGGACCCCGGAGGATGAAGTAGTAGTAATGATCGGAGAGAGAAGAAACTACATCCCCAACGTAGTTTTGGCGTTGAAGGCCGAGAAAATGGTTAAGAAAGGGTGCAAGGCGTTCTTAGCCTTCGTAAGTGCGTTAGGTGGAAAGGAAGAAGGTGTCGGTGGAGTTAGAACGGTGAAAGACTTTGAAGATGTATTTTCGGAGGAATTACAGAATACCCCGAGATAGGGAGGTGGAGTTTGGAATAGACTTACTACCGAACAGCTCTGTGTCAATCGCTCCATATCGAATGGCGCCAAAGGAGTTAGTTGAGCTCAAGGCTCAAATCCAAGAGTTGTTGGATCGTGGGTTCATACGACCCAGTGTGTCTCTATGGGGAGCAACAGTTCTGTTTGTAAAGAAGAAGGACGGAACTATGCGTATGTGCATAGATTACCGTCAGCTGAATAAGCTGACCATCAAGAACAAGTATCCTTTGCCAAGGATCGATGACTTGTTCGATCACCGAAAGGGGCCGCAGATATTCTCAAAGATAGACTTAAGGTCGGGATATCACCATTGAAGGTGAAGGAGGAAGATATCCATAAGACCGCTTTTAGGACAAGATACGGCCATTTTGAGTTTGTGGTGATGCCGTTTGGATTGACAAACGCTCCACCGCTGCTCATGGATATGATGAACCGAGTTTTTCAACCCTACTTGGATAGGTTCGTCGTTGTGTTCATCGACGATATTTTGGTGTATTCTAAGTCCGAAGAGGAGCATGATGAACATCTCCGAGTGGTGCTACAAGTGTTAAGGGAGAAGAAGCTCTATGCCAAATTCAAAGCAAGTGTGGATTTTGGCTTAAGGAGGTGGCATTCTTAGGGCATGTGGTATCCGCGAGAAGGAATAAGAGTGGATCCTAGGAAGATCGAAGCGGTGTTGGATTGGAAACCACCTAGGTCCGTGGTGAGATTCAAGTTTCTTAGGTTTGGCAGCTATTACGGAAGGTTCGTAGAAGGATTCTTGTCAATAGTCGCGCTTTGACAAAGTTACTAAGAAAGGAAGTACCCTTTGAATGGTCCGATAAACAACGTAAGAGCTTTGACAACCTTAAGAAGGTGTTGACGGAGGCTCCAGTGTTAATTCAAGGAGAGGTGGAAGGATTTTGTGGTGTAATCGTGACGCTTCAGATATGGGATTAGGATGTGTGCTAATGCAAGAAGGAAAAGTAGTCGCTTATGCGTCTCGGCAACTAAGGCCTCATAAGGTTAACTACCCAACTCATGACTTGGAACCGCGTGCAGTGGGTTTTCACCCTTAAGGTTTGGAGGCACTACCTCTATGGAGAAAGGTCGGTGATCTACACGGACCAAAAAGAGCCTTAAGTATCTGTTGACTCGTAAGGAGTTGAACTTGAGGCAACGAAGGTGGGTGGAGTTGTTGAAGGACTACGATCGCTCGATAGAATATCATCCCAGCAAGGCGAACGTGGTAGCTGATGCCCTAAGTCGGAAGGTTGTGTCGGATCTAAGGGCTATGTTCACTCACTTAAGTTTGTACGATGATGGAAGCCTGTTGACAGAGTTGCAAGTCAAGCCCACATGGCTGAAGGAGGTGAAAGAGGGACAGTTGGTTGATAAGGATCTAAGTGCTAAGTTACAGCAAGTGCAGAACGGGGAATTAAAGGATTATGGCGTTAATGATGAAGGAGTATTGTGTTACAAAGGAAAAGTCCAGTATGCCAAGGACAAGGAGTTAAGACAAAGGATTCTTCGGAGGCGCATAGTAGCCCTTATGCTATGCATCCCGGAGGCATTAAGTCGTATGCAGATCTAAGGGAACAATTTTGGTGGTCCGATCTTAAGCAAGAAGTGACCGAATTTGTGGGGAAATGTTTGACGTGTCGCAAGTTAAGGTCAACACCAAGTTCCATCAGATTGCTTCAACCAATCGAGATTCCGCAATGGAAGTGGGAGAGAATTACCATGGATTTCGTTAGTGGGCTTTCCCTTACGCCTACTAAGAAGGACTCGGTATGGGTGATAGTGGACCGTTTTACTAAGTCCGCGCACTTCATCCCGTAAGAGTTGACTATTCTCTTGGTCGCTAAGTTATATGTGGCGAAAAATTGTGAGGTTACATGGTGTACCAAGATCGATCATCTCCGACGAGACCCAAGGTTTACGTCTCGGTTCGGAGGGCACTTCATCAAGCTTTAGGCACTAAGTTGGACTTCACTACGGCTTTTCATCCACAATCGACGGGCGATGCAACGAGCAGTTATACAAGTGTTGGAGGATATGTTGAGAGGTCGTGTGATGGATTTTCGAGGAAGTTGGGAAGACTATTTGCCTTTAGCCGAGTTCGCCTAAAACAACAGCTATCGTGCTAGCATTCGAGATGGCACCATATGAAGCAATCGTATGGTCGGAAGTGTAGAACTCCTACTTGTTGGACTGAGTTAGGAGAACGTCGAGTTTTGGGTCCAGAGTTAGTGGCCAAATCAAGAGAAGGTTGAGATGATTCGAGCACGGTTAAAGGAAGCCTCGATAGGCGTAAGTCGTGACGCAGACCTTAAGCGGAAGGAAATAGAGTTTGAAGTTGGAGACCAAGTGTTTCGAAAGTCTCGCCTTGGAAAAAGGTAATGAGGTTCGGTTGCGCAAGAAGTTAAGCCCATGGTTTATAGGGCCCTATCGAGTCTTCGGCGAGTTGGAGCAGATGGCATACCAATTGGAGTTGCCACCAGAGTTGCGCAGATGCACGACGTATTCCATGTATCCATGCTACGTCGTTACCGATCGGATTCGTCTCATGTGGTACTTGTCGAAGAAGTAGAGCTAAGGCCAGACTTATCCTACGAGGAAGAGCCGATTCGGATATTGGAACGTGATGTGAAAGTGCTACGGAGGAAGTCAGTTCCTCTAGTCAAGGTGTTATGGCGCAATCATGTATCGGAAGAAGCTTCGTGGGAACCGTAAGAGGCAATGCGACAACAATACCTTCAATTATTTTAGTTAGAAAATTTCGAGGACGAAATTATTTTAAGGGGGGTAGAATTGTAACATCCTGGAAAGGGCCTATGCATTTTTGGTTTAATTGTACGAAGTAACATGTTTTATGTACTAAGAATAAATTTTGAACAATTTTGGAAACCCGAAAATGTATGGAAATGTTAAGTTAAAAAAATGGAAAGTGAACTTTTTGGAAACTTGAAATGGATGGAAATGATTTGGAAATGATTCAAAATAGGAAAGTGCACATTTCTGAAACTTGGAAATGTAAGAAAATGTCAAGTTTACAGAGTCGAACGAAAATTTTTGGAAACTTAGAAATGACTTAGAAATGTCGAGTTTTAAAGTTTAAAAGAGGAAATTAGGGCAAGGTGGCCTTAAAAGAAAAAGTTTGTGAAATTTGACACACAAACAGGCTTGGAAAAGTGGCTCAAGATGCCACTTAGGGCCTCTCTGGAAATGGCGCCACATGGAAGGTGTTGGGCACTGGTTCGAGTCACTTGGGAAGCAAATAAAAGAAGTTTTATTTTTGCTTCCGTAAGCTCGAGGTGGACTGCACAAGCCTTCTAGAAAGGAGGAGTTTTATTCTCTTTAATATTCGATTAATAAGGTGATAAATAAGGGATTTAATTTGGATTATTTTTGAAGAGATAATAAAGGATTATTCTCTAATTATTTTAAATTAGGAGATAAAGCTATCAAATAAAGAAGAGTGGTGGCCAAGTAAGGGATTCTGAGGAGTAGTTTCGGCTATAAAAGGAAGGAAATAGGGCTACTCATCAATTTTTCTTCCTCCTCCTCTCTCTCGCGAATTTCAAAGTGCTCTCCTCTCTTCTCTTCTCTTTTCTTTTGTCAAGCCGAATCTATAGTCCACCATTGCCAAAATTCTCAAGTTTCTTTTCCTTATTTTCGTGGAAACCAAATACCCCAAGAGAACCTCTAGTCGACTTCTCCATTAAATCCCAAAAGCCGAAACTTTATTATCTAGTCATCAAGGCCGATTCTTTAAGGGGCTTTTAACAAGGGTGCTACCTATTTCTTAAAAAGGGTAAGATCCAAAGTTTGTTTTCAATTCTTTTATATTTTTAAACCTATCTAAAATTTAGGGACTAATCTCTATTATGGATTTTGGCCGAGTTATGGAAGGGTGTTTTCGGGATTTAAGAAATTGTCAACTACAACAAGGTATCTTTCGGAACTTCTAAGATCTAAGGTAAGTTATGAATACCATTCGGCCATAAGCTATATGATTATGATTTAATGTTAGATTGGATCTAACATGGGTACATAGGGATTTCGACAAAGAATAAAGAAGCAAGGATCCAATTCGGGATTTAAGATTTGGAAGGTAAGAACAAAGGTAAATTCGGCCAATGCCTATTTTAGTAGTAGATCTATTATTATGTGTTTTAAGCCGAAAACTAACCAATTCAAGGGATTTAGTGACTAGCCGATTTCAAAGGGGAAAATATGAGTTTACGGGATTTGATTAAATCATCAAATCGACACCAAGGTAAGCTTTAAGAATACAAATCCTACTAGGATTTGGTTTTCTAGCCGAATAGGCTTTGTGCTAAATAGTAAGTGATTAATCAATTGTAGGAACTTGAGATCTAAGGCGATAGATCGATTTCGGATTTCAGTGAAGTGGTTAAGCAAATCAGTGTGTACCCCACACTACTTCTTAATATGTTTCATGGCCTATTTTATTAAAATATGTGATATTAAGAATATGAAAGTGGCTAAGGTACCATGTTATGGTACTAAGTACTCAGGTACGTTTCCTACTCCTACTAGGAATATGAAATATGTTATTTGTAACATGAGAATAAGAATGTGATCTTTGGCATATTAATGCATATTACAAAAGGGGGCATACGGGTTATTGAAAGGGGAAGTGAATGTGGTGACCTAAGACCACGAACACGGTGACCTAAGACTGTGGTATCTGAATGTGGTGACCTAAGACCACAGTAATCTGAATGCGGTGACCTAAGACCGCGATATCTGAATGTGGTGACCTAAGACCACAAATGCGGTGACCTAAGACCGCGATATGGAGTGTAGCGAAGGAGGGTCGACTTAGTAGTCCCCACGGCAATGCAGGTTGGTACGGGGAGTGTAGCCGATGGCTTATTAGGTTTGGGTTTGGGAATGCATCATAATTTGTATGCTATGATATGAATGCGTAACATTTGTATGCCCGATTCTATTTTGATTTAGTGTTTGTGTACACATTGAGTCTGTTTGACTCACCCGTTGAGAATATTTTTCAGTGATGATCGGTGATGGACCGGGACGCGAACTTGTGGTGGCCATGCTCACTTTGAAGTTTATATTTTGTTTTATGGACTATTAACTTTTAAGCACTTTAAATTATTAGGGATTTTAATTGATGTAATAAGGCCATAGTGAACTCTTTTATTTCTGTTTTTAATTATTATGTTATTAAATTTTATTTATTAAAGATTACGTTAATTAAATTTAAAATAAACCCTACATGTTTTGTCACCTTAAATAAATGGATTTCAATATAAGGTAAATTGGTTTTCAACACAAGCCCAACCCAAAACAATTTTTTTTTTAAAATCGCACAAATTTTTCCTAAGGACAAAAGAACTTTGAACCAGTTTACTTGAGGAATATACCAAATCTGGTCAAAGCTCGTGGGCCGGGTTTGGGGTGTTTCAATTTAGGCCTCGTAGGCCCATAATAAGAATGTTATGAATGCGGATGAAAAGTTTTAAATTGAAAATGAAATTTGATAGCCCAGTGTTGTATGTTCAAGCGAGATAAGTCTGGTAATGCCTTGTACCCGATTCCGGCGTTGAATACGGGTAAGGGGTGTTACAATTTCATTAAACTCTAGCATAGCCGAATTTTACTAAGGTTCATAGCAGCCCATTTCTTTCATTTATTTCACATTTTGACCACTCAATTTACAAAATTCACAATTTAATCCCAAATAGGCATTTTTACTAAAAATCACTTAATTAAACATGAAAATCTATTAACACATATTTATTTTTCATCATCAAACACAAAAATCATCAAGCTTTCAACAAAGACAAAACACAAAATCATCATCGAATCCGAAAATCAAGGTATGGGCTAGCTAAAACACGAAGCAACGATCTCAAGGACGTAAAAATTATCAAAAACCGAGCTTAAAACTTACCTAAATCAAGCCCCAAATGTGTCGAATGCTCAAACCTCTATAGTTTCTTTCTTTTAACTTTCGACCACCAAGATGAATAAAAATGCATGGCTTTTACTTAATGTTTTATTATATTATCATTAATTAACATATTTACCCTATTAACCTTATTAAATTAATTATTAAACCATATGTTACATGTCTAAACCGTCCACTCATAATTTCTATGGTAAAATTAAAACATAAAGACATCATATAATAAAAGCCATAGCAATTATGTACCTTTACATAAAACATGCTAATTTTGCATTTTACGCAATTAAGTCCTTTTAATTAAATCGAGCACGCAAATGCTAAAATTTTCACACGAAATTTTCACACATATAATTTAACATGCTGTAGACATAAAAAATAATATTAAAATATTTGACTCGGATTTGTGGTCCCGAAATCACTGTTTCGAATAGGGTCTAAACCGGGCTGTTACACTAATGGTCTCATGCACACTGAAAAATTATATTAGCTCACCCTTAGGCCTCATTCGACTCATAAGGTCAATAAAAGACTCAAATTACACTTTTTATTGAATGTAAATGAAATTATGAAAACTCGACTAAAACATAACAAAAGTGCTTCTATTCAAGCTCCTCGAATGCGAAAACTAGTTTAATCTGCTACACCAAATTATGACAAATTAAACTCCCCCAAACTTAAGTCATTTCTTGTCCTCAAGCAATGTAAACATATAATTAAGATAAATGGAAAAGAAGGTATGAAAACAAAAAGGGAAAAAATTAGTTGTAAATAAAAGTAAACCAAATGACAATACGTAAATAAAAAATAAAAAATTGACTTGGTTTCTTTCTTCATACAAGCTAGAATTAGTGAAGATGGATGTAAATAAGAACCTCACACCTAGACTCCCCCACACTTATCTTTTTGTTTGTTCTCAAGCAAACCAAGTCTAGACACATAGCATACAATAAGAAAACGTCCATTGGATTTTATTACTACTAAGAACATGGTTGTCAAATATTAAATGTATAACAATTCTTATTGCAGAAATTAATCTTGATAGTTTGATGCCTTTTAAATTTCTAAAGAAAATCAGGATTAGTTTACAAAGTTACATTACTAACAAATTAGAAGTAATTCCCATGACCAAATAATTAACAATATCACCAGTAATATAAATTAAAAAAATATGTAGTAGACACAATCATGTGAATCAAAAAATATTCATTGAGTATAATTGTTATCAATTCCAAAATATTATGCATAGAGAACGCTTAAGTCACATTGGTCTTCCAGGCTTGTAACGTTCTGAGGCTTAGGACGGTATGAGTTCAAAGAAAGATATGGCTCAAAAGGGTTCAAACACTAGAAATAGTTAGGCACATGACATTATTCACTCTCTTCCCCCTTAATGTCTCATCCAAGCTCACCGCCTTTTTTCTCCTTCTCTCACCTACCTTATTTCTCCATGTAGGAAGATACAATCTAATACTAGCAACTATGGTCGACTTAACAAGTTTTGGTGCACTAATGATTGAGTTTTCTCTTACTTTTGTGACTTTATGTTTTGTCACTTGACTTTTTACCTTTTTCTCAGTCACAATGCTTTTTGTCTTTGTTCTATACTTTTTCTTCTCGTTCTTACTTTTTAATTTTTCTTGATTTCTTTTCCGCACATTTTTGCCCAACCTATAATCGCTGTATCACATTGTTTCTTCCTTTTTTGCTCTTTTTTCAAACCATCATAATGTATGTACCTAAACCCTCAATACCTATCGCCTGACGTCTATTTCGTAATGTATTAAAGGACCAAGGATAGGGAATAGTTCAAGTTTTATCTGTGGTCTTTGAGTTTCAATTATGTTGGTTCATAAAAAATGAGCTATAAGGTTCAAATAAGGAGACTAGGGATTCATAGCTTTAAGGTATGATCATTTTTTAGAACTGGCTATTCAAACAACGCCTTAGGTCATCCCTAAGTATCCCACTATACACAATTTCTTTCACGCTTCAAATTAAGCGGAATGAATAATAACCAATTCAAGTATTCGTGTCTCTATGACTATCTATAAAATTTATATGTCATATAGCATCATCAAACATTATTACTTAGGTACTTCTAATATATTATGCAATTTAACTAGGTAACCTAATCAATTTTCCTTAAAAATAATCAAATTATCTCATATTAATAAAAAATTTCATGTTTGAAAAAAATCATTATATGCTTCATTATTTTTCAACCACTATTCACAGTGTTAATATAATCCAAGCACCATGTAACAAAACAATAATATTTTGGGTTTTTTTTAAATAATAATCAACTAAAGCAAAGTAAACACATAAACAAAAACACACAAACTAATCCTATGCACTTCCCCTCACACTTTAGAACATACATTGCCTTTAATGAAAAATAATTAAAGTGCAAACAAGAAAACTTCCTTGAGTAGGCTGGATCCTTATTGTTATGATAATCTCATGATTTGTTTGCTTCAAGCGGACGAAAAGGTACCTAAAAGAAATACTGTGACAAGAAATATGAAATATAATATAAAAAAGAATAAAAAGAAAAGGAAAAAAGAAAAAGAAAAAGAAGAAGTGTCGATAATGGATGAAAAAACATTTAAAAATATTCGGATGAACTTGGGCTTTTAATGTTGCAAGGTGCATTCTGTCTAGGATGTCGCAACATTAGGGTGTGATGTCGCGACATCGGTCTCAGTTTCCGGCTTCTCAAATTTTTTTCAGTTCTGCCACTCCATGATATCTACCTTGTTGTGAAGAAAAAACTAAACACAAATAATATTGACAAAAATAAAATAAATGAATAAAATAATAATAAACTACGAAATTTAAAGCAGGAAATAGAAGTTAAAAATTGGGACAATCCATGTTGCCACCATAGAAGAACTTCTAACTGGTTTTGGACACTTTGATTCGATGTTTGTTTCGTTGTCGATATATATGAACCAGCCCCTTCGATCGATTTCAATGATGCTTTCTTATTTTCGACCGACACGAAATTCACATTACAAGCCGTTTGATATAAAATCCAAGCCAATCCCAAAATGTTTTTCGAGGTATTATTGCCTCGAGCTTCCTCCTCTCCATGTCGCGTGAAGTTTTGGTCACTCGAGATTTTTTTCCCTTGTTGGATGAAAACTCATAGACTCATCGACTTTTCGGTTGTCACCTTCTCTACTATGGCCAGAAAGTGTATTGGCTCTTCTACACTTTCATTCACTATCGATTTAAGATCGATCTTAGTGGTTAGTTCATCCCTCACTTCTTCTTCATAGGTAGTTTTGTTGCTACGTCAATTAGATTAGAGACCATTTCAACTATGTTCAACTCATCCTAATGATCTTCAGTTACAAGCTCAGGTTGAATCTTGCCGCGGTCATCGATGATACTAGGGTTCTCATGATCCAAGTTGTGCGTGTCAGACATGTCGTCTTTCCTTGGAGGCAACACTTCAGATATTTCTTGCATCATTTTTATCATTTGTGCCATCATGACTGACATGTTTTTTAATACCTCAGAGTTGATCATCTTGGTGGGTTCAAATGAAGACATTTTATACGAATCACAAGGAGGCTTGTCTAGATATTTGGGCATGTCATGATCTTTTTCAAGTTCCTCATACAAAGTGCCAGTGAACTCATGTGGATGTTCAACTATATCAGTACCTTGTTCATTAGTCCACTAGTTCGTTGAGGATTAGCTCGATCATGAGTAATTTTTTATTCTCCATAATTTCTCATTCTTCATATACTCCCTCACATATTTTGTCATCAAAGACCGTCTCATTGTTAAACCACATGTAATCAGTTTCATCCATATTTTTAAATGATTTTGCTGGGATCGTTTCTATGGAATAGTGACTAACTAAACATATGCTCCTCTCCTCTGAGGCATATACTAAAATCAAAGAAGGAACAAGTTAGTAAACTTAAATTAATAAAAATAAAATAAAATTGTATTTATTATTTAAAAATTTCCCAATTATTCTTTAGAACGCAAAAATTAAAATCAATCTAGTAGTGTTACCTCCCCGGCAATGACACCAACAACTTGATTGCCTTCGGACGTACTAACATCCAAAGAGTGAATACTACTACAAAATATATGGAATTTAGGCAGTGTCCGCAAGTATATGGGTTTGGTTGTAATATAGTTATAACAAATTATATAAGTATTCCTAGGATCGTACCCAAGGGATTGCAATTTGGGGAAGACTGTTATCAAACCGATTACAGGAAATAATTACTAATATACTTGAGTCAGGAATTAGTAATGTTAATATGGAAGCGAGATTATAATAGTATTAATAAACTAAATATATTGAATTAAACCTAAATCTACTCCTAAGTTCCTGTATCGACTTCGCCTATCCTTTGTTTTGACTACGTGAGTTCCTTTAGCCTAGATCAAATTATTTTACCTAATTAATTATTGATGTAGACTTCTAACCAATCAACTAGTCGATACCCTAGCAGGATCTTTTGATCTTCCACTAAAATAATGAGTCAACAAGAACTACTTATCTTCCAACCTCACAGTTTAAATCTGTTCGGGGTTAAGGTGTTCACGAATAGGCCATACCAATTTTGGGTTAATTCCTACCTAAATGACTTCCTAGGGTTGTCACAACCTAGGGTTTAAGTTCTTCGTCTCCCAAACAGCTGATCCACTAAGAAACTCTATCATTCAATTAATTAATAAGATTAGAACAATTGAAATATGCGAGATATGTATGAAGCATAAATTGATTCTAATCTTGACACAAACATTCAATTAAACAATGTTAAAGAAAGAGATATAAAGAATATAATAAAGGAAAATAGATGCTTATGGAATTATTGATGAAAGCGTGGCTCTAGAACAATCTCCACTCGCGAGAGTCTCACTTCAGAATAGGATCTTCTGATTACAAGAAC
Organism: Gossypium sturtianum; assembly: GCA_025698515.1. Classification (NCBI taxonomy): domain Eukaryota; kingdom Viridiplantae; phylum Streptophyta; class Magnoliopsida; order Malvales; family Malvaceae; genus Gossypium; species Gossypium sturtianum. The sequence continues at coordinate 88,773,314 of CM046955.1, forward strand.
ATAAAATACCCTAAGTAAAAACTAAGAATGAAATAAAAAACCTAAGTATATTTTCTGTCTCTCTAAAATTGTGTGTTTAAATTGATTACAATGGCCTTTATATAGGCTAAACTCGAAATATTAAAGTGCCTAAAATATTCTTGAAGTTCTTAAAGTTTGATTAGGAAAAATACTCCTAATTTCCCTAAAAAACATAATTAAAACGTGCATGAGTTTTTGGGCTACGCAAGGACTTGGTTGCAACACAGGCCTACGATGTTGCAACCATGTAACACCCCTTACCCGTATCCGACACCGAAACCGGGTATGAGGCATTACCAGACTTAAATTACTTAGTTCATACAATTTCGACCATAAATTTCCTTTGAACTTTAAAACTCTTCATTCATAATCATATAGTCCTTATTACGGGCCTACGAGACCCAAAACTTACAAATAGAGCGAATCGGGACGAAACCGAAAACTTACAAACTCAGAGAATTTTTTTACTTAAAATAAGGCCACACGCCCGTGTGAGAGAAGTGACACGCCCATGTGGCATGTCACACGCCCGTGCTTCAGGCCGTGTCAAAAATAAGGGACATTCTGTTTATGACGTTAGCAACCATTTAGGGTCACACGGCCAAGCCACACACCCGTGTGCTAGCCCGTGTGATGAACTAAAATTTTCGAAAATTAGGTGTAGGGGACACACGGCTAGGCTACACACCTATGTGGCAGACCGTGTGTGTAATATCCCAGATTTAGGGGTTATGAAAATTTTCGCTTGAATGTGTGCATTATTGTTATGTGCTCTTTGTATGAGTTCTAGGGACTTTGGGAATTTTAGAAAGTAAAGGATTGCCTTAGAAAATATTAGATTTTAATCTTAGAAGGGGAACTAAGCAAGTTTGGCCTTAAGAGAATTAATTTGATGTTTTGATCATAAGTTGAGCTATTGGTAAAGTGGTGAAGGTGCATGGGTGAATGCATGAGGTGAGAGGTTCAAATCCTTTAGCTAGCAATTGGGAGGAATTTTAATTTTTGTTTTCTTCCCTATAGTGTCGGTCAAACCTTATCCTTAATAGATGGACTATTCTTTTATTTTTGGATAGTAGACCAATAGGAAAAGGCAAGTTAGGAGTTATGGTAAGGAATCAAGTGGATAAGGAAAGTTTAGGGGACAAGAGGCTTGAAGAGTGGGTGTTGTTTTGGAAGCTTTTCCATGGTCATGTGACCATGAACCTAGACGGCATAAGGGGCTAAGGGAGTGGTTTAATTATGTTGGAAATTATGGGGTTGATAGGGAAGAATTAAGGAGGAAAAGGGGATTGTGTAGGCTATTGTGTTGGCTGAATTTTTGGTATGGGATTTGGGAGGTTTTAGTTGACCAAAAGTTGTCAATTTGTGCATTTTTCCTTTGTCCAAAAATATTTCTCTTAACCGAATTTATCAATAGGCATTTGGTAAAAGTTTGCTTTGTTTTGGCCTTTGCATTTTGACCAAATAGATACTTTTATTTCTTCTTTTCCTCTCAAGTTTACTTTCTTTTAGAACCAAAATATTGTCATCTTTGAAGACATTTACCATTCTTTTCTTCCTCTCTAGTGCCGAATCCATCTTACACCAAAAGCATTCTCTTTTATTTTCTTTTCATTCTCTTCCTCTCTTCCTTTTCCTATCATAACCTAAAATTATCCTATACCTTTTCATCATTCTTTTTTTCTTTTTTCTTCTTTTGTTAAAGCCTAAATTATCATTCTTTTTCTTTTAAGTTGTTAAGGCCGAATTTCTTGATAGTTCTAGTAAGGGTTAATCGATCATCGTGTTCGGGTAAGGCTTTTCTATCAATGGTTTTTCTTTATTTTCTTTGGATTAATCGATTTTAGGAATCTAATCCTCTTATTTCTCCGTATAAAACCTTTGAAGGAAGATTTTCGGGGTTGTCTTGTAGTCAACGTTAGGAAGAGATCATTCAAATTTGAATAATCCAAGGTAAGGGATAATGATATTCGCCAAAGGCCATATCTTTTAGTGATAACCGATTTCTCACATAGTGATATGTAGGTTCTCAATCGACGTGTAGGCAAGAGTCGGAAATCCTAAAGTTTCTATCGCTCTTTGTGTTTGCAAGGTGTGTAACTTATACTAAACATCTAATTGATTAGTAGCTTTATTTATATAGATGTGTTTATAATGAAATATGAACGATTATAGCTTTGGGTACCACTCAATGGTACGATGAATTGAGGTACGTTTTTCCTTCAGACTATGTAAGTTTTTAATATGAAACATATTCAATAATTGATTATGATTTTGGGATTATGATTCAAAGGCATGATATTTATATCATAAATAATGCTATATGCATAATATGAAATGTTTTCGATTCCGATATGATTATGGGGTATATGGCATGATATTGAAATAATATGTTATTGCATGGGCATATGGGCAATATTGAAAGGGGAAGTGTTCCGGTGGTTTTACCACATAATCTGGGTGACTTCGGTCACGATATTATGAATCCGGTAACTTCGTCATATACTATAAATCCGGTGACTCTGTCACAATTATCCGTGGCTATGCCACAATTTATAAGGGCGATGTGCTAGTTGGATCGCAAAGAATCGCCTCCGATGGTGTGTAGCGGATGGAGAGTCGATTTAGAAATCCCCATGGTGTGATTGGTAGGTACGGGTGGTGTGTAGCGGATGGATATCTAAGTTGGGTTTGGGATTGCATTTCATTTATATGTATATGTGATTTAATCATATTATTTTTGATTTGTTATATTATGGACTTTGTTACTATGATCGATTGGACTTTTAGTATAATGTTACACATTGAGTCTGTTGACTCACCCTTCGTGGGATAACTTTTTTTTCAGGTGATACACAATGATTTTGGACCGGGTCAAAGAGGATCGCGTGGTGGCCATTGCTCAACTCCGTAAATTGAAATTTTCACTTTTTATTAAACTTACTACGTTTTCTTATATATTTCGGGTTTTTTTTTTGGATATGTTTTTGTAATAAGGCCGCCATTAGTTATGTTACTTTTACGTTTTAAATTTATATTCTGCTACGATCAATTTCAACCTATCAATTAAATATTTTCGATAATCGTATTAAAAACGGTTTTTATCAAGTTCGTACTTAAATTTATTCTTTTACCCCAAAAATCACATCTTATTACAAAACGACAAAAAAATGAGTTTTTCTTAAGAAGCATACCATATCCTATTTGGCTTGTGGGCCGGGTTTGGGGTGTTTCAACTTGGTATCAGAGCCTAGTTTTAAACACTCTACCTTGGGTTTTGAAGTCCACAACATTTTCAAAATTTGGCCCAAATGAATGATTTTGAAAATTTTTGGTTAAAAATGGTTTTATGGAAGCATGGCACCCTTGAGTTCTTGACCAAGTCCACTGTGTAAGTACCTCAAATTATTGAGTGAATTATTATTTGATTGTTATATGGGCATACTTGGGCTCGTAGATTAGAGAACTAGGATCTATTAAACCCTAGGGCTAGTGCACTCAAACATAGGCATAAGACTTAAAAACAACCTGAACAAACTCAGAAGTAAGTCACCGAGTTACGGTGTGGCAACCATTGTGTGCATGTCTAGGAGTGGATTCAGTAAGATCTTGGTATTTAAGCAGTCCTAGCGACTCACCTCCTCTTTACTCGAATCCTACCTGGTGTGTAGCTACGGTTCACCCTAACCAAGAGGACTTATTCACGGGCTAAACTTGATAATTAAAACCCGAAAGGGACTAGCCATGCAGTTTTATAAAAACTCTAGTTTTTAAATCACTAAATTACCCTTTTTATCTGTACAAACTATTTTGAAGATATTTCTCAAAGTATTTTCGACTTCCAAAATTACAAAAATACCCTGTAGGAAAATGACGAATTTACCCTGGGTTGGGAACGGACAGAAATGCTCATAGAAGTGTGTTGAATGTTGTGGATGAGTGAATGTGTCTCAATTGATGTGAATGTGTGATTCTTTGAATTAGAATAGTGATATTGAACTAGAAATTTTGATTGATCGAAAGAACTACTTCTGAAAACTCCTTTTCATAAAAGTTGCTCGTGGATAAACAGTGAAACAAAATACTAATGCATAAAACTTCTTAATCAGATAAGACGCTAAGTAGACATGAGTTCTAGGGGACGAGGTCGTCGTGGTCGCGGTAGAGGCAGAATGGCTGTTTCGGAACCAGTTAGGTCTGGTCAGGGTTCCAAAAATGAAGCTCCACCACCAGCTGTTGGAGTGGAATTTCAAGAGCAAACTGGAGGAGATGACGCTGTATCGCAAGCTATGTTGCGAGTCCTAGAACGAGTAGCGGGATCTAGTATGAGTAATGGAGCGCGAAAGTCAGTGGCTGAGAGACTTAGATCTAACGGAGCTGAGGTTTTTAGGGAGTATCCGGGGTAGCTCCGAATGTAGCAGTAGTCTTCGGCTAGAGAGGCGATCGAGAGGATCATGGATGATTTAGACCGCACCACCGAGAGAAATTGAAAGTCTCTTTGTTTGGTTGCTTCGTGACGAGGCGTATCAATGGTGGCTCATCATCAAAGAGAGTATTCCTACGGATCAAGTAGATTGGGGTATTTTAAGATCAAGTTTGAAGGGAAATATGTTGGAGCTAGTTACATTGACTCTCGAGAGAAAGCGTTCCTGAAATGCGGTACAAGGAAATAAGTCGATAGCTGAATATGAAGCGAAGTTTCTGCGATTAAGTCGTTATGCCGGAGGGATTGTAGCTCACGATTATGAGCGGAGTGTCGATTTGAGGATGGGTTACGAGATGAGTGCAGAGTGCCGATTGCACCGCATCGAGAGAGATTTTGCGCTTTAGTGGATAGAGCTAGGATAGTCAAGAAGTCAAGCGGGCCGAGAGACGAATAGAGATCGAGGTCGAATAAGAATAAGAGGAGCTATGGATCTTCGAGGTCATCCAGAATTTCCAAAAGAAACCTAGAGTTGAGGGGCGCGACTTCAAAGAAGATGCTACGGGAGGACAATCATCGTGCACTTGTGCTCGGGTGGGAAAATGCACCGGAGAATGTTGGAAGAAGACGGGGATGTTTTAAGTGCGGATCCAAGGATCATATGATTAGGGATTGTCCATTGGATCTTGAGAGGAATCCTTGATGAGGTCGGGGTTCTAATCTGGGGCAGGTGGGCCAGCAGCCCAATGAGGGGTCATGGTTCGAGTGGCGAGGTAATGGTTCGGTAGAGTCGCGGGACTCGTGGCAGAGCGATGGTAGCACCGAGGCTAGACAAACCGAGTTTGGTGTGTATGCGGTTCGTCGGAGGAAGATAGTGATGCACTGATGTTATCACTGCACGTTTCTTATTTCTCAGGTTGCCCTTTATTGCTTTGATAGATATAGGGTCAACTCATTCTTACATCGCTAGTGAAGTATCCGGAACTCTACATGTGAACTCGAGACTGCATCCTAGGAAGATGATCGCATTTAGTCCTTTAGGATGATGTAGTAGTAGATAAGCTCTTTAAGGAAGTGCCTTTAGAAGTTCAAGGGACGCAGTTACGCTAATTTAATGGAGTTGCCATTTGGAGAATTTGATTTGATCCTAGGCATGGATTGGCTAGTGAAGTATCGTGTGAATGTGGATTGTCTTTGCTAAGCGGTGATGTCACTAAGGTCTATGGACGATAAGGAAGTTGTGGTAATGGGCGAGAGACGGAACTACTTATCAAATGTAGTATCCGCTCTTAAAGCGAGAAAAGATGGTTAGGAAAGGTTGTTTGGCTTTTCTTATGTTGGTCGATGCCTTGGAGGCTAAAGAGGCAAATCAAGAAGAGGTCGACTGTGAGAGAATTCGTGGATGTCTTTCCTAAGAACTTCCGGGGTTGCCTCCGGATCGGAGGTGGAATTTGGGATTGACTTATTGCAGGCACGGCGCCGTATCTATCGCTCCGTATAGAATGGCACCAAAGGAGTTGGTTGAGCTTAAGGCCCAAATTCAAGAGTTGCTTGATCGTGGGTTTATCCGACCTAGTGTGTCTCCATGGGGAGCACTCGGGTCTTGTTCGTGAAGAAGAAGGACTCGACTATGCGTATGTGCATAGATTACCGATAGCTTGAATAAGCTAACCATCAAGAACAAGTATCCTTTTCCAAGGATAGACGACTTGTTCGATCGACTTAAGGAGTGCGGTATTCTCAAAGATAGATTTAAGGTCGGGGTATCATCACCAAGGTGAAGGAAGCGGATATCCATAAGACGACTTTTCAACAAGATATGGGCATTATGAATTTTTGGTAATGCCGTTCGGATTGACGAACGCCCCAATGCGCGCTATGGATATGATGAATCGGGTTTTCAACCCTACTTGGATCGATTTGTTGTTGTGTTTATAGACGACATTCTTGTGTATTCCAAGTCCGAGAGTTACAACATGATGAGCATCTTCGGATAGTGTTGCAAGTGTTGAGAGAGAAGAAGCTTTATGCCAAATTCAGCAAGTGCGAATTTTGGTTTGAAAGAAGTTGCGTTTTTAGGCCATGTGGTGTCCGCGGAAGGGATAAGGGTGGATCCTCGAAAGATTGAGGCGGTGTTATATTGGAAACCACCTAAGTCTGTGAGTGAAGTTCGTAGTTTCTTGGGATTAGTGGGTTACTACGAAGGTTCGTCGAAGGATTCTCCTCGATAGCGGCACCTTTGACGAAGTTGTTGAGAAAAGAGATACCTTTCGTGTGGGCGAATAAGCAGCAAGAGAGCTTTGAGAAGCTTAAGAGGGTTTTGACTGAAGCTCCGGTGTTGATTCAGCCTGAGGCAGGGAAGGACTTTGTGGTGTATTGTGATGCGTCTCACATTGGATTGGGATGTGTTTTGATGCAAGACGGGAAGGTGGTTGCGTATGCATCTCGGCAATTGAGGCCTCACGAGGTTAACTACCCGACGCATGACTTGGAGTTGGCAGCGGTAGTCTTTGCTCTTAAAGTGTGGAGGCATTATTTGTATGGAGAAAAGTCAGTAATCTACACGGACCACAAGAGTCTTAAGTATCTGCTGACTCAGAAGGAGCTGAATCTGAGACAACGAAGATGGGTGGAGTTGTTGAAAGACTACGATTGTTCGATAGAGTATCACCCGGCAAGGCGAATGTAGTGGCCAGATGCCCTAAGTAGGAAAGTGGTGTCGGATCTAAGAGCGATGTTCGCACATCTTAGTCTTTATGACGACGGAAGCTTGTTGGCGGAATTACAAGTAAAGCCGATGTGGTTGAGTCGGTGAAAGAAAAAACAGTTGGTAGATGATGATTTAAGTGTTAAGCTGCGGCAAGTGCAAAATGGAGAGTTGGAAGATTATGGTGTTACTTGAAATGATGGAGTTTTCTCGTTTCAAGGGTAAGGTCCAGATGCCGAAGGATGAGGAGCTTAGGCGAACAATTCTTCAGAATCGCATGGTGGTCCTTATGCGATGCATCACGGGAGGTAGTAAGTTGTCTGAGGATCTTCGGGATCAATTTTGGTGGCCTGGTCTTAGCGAGAAGTTACGGAGTTTGTGGGGAAGTGCTTAACGTGTCAGCAAGTTAAGACCGAACACCAAGTTCCATCGGGATTGCTTCAGCCAATAAAGATTCCGCAATGGAAGTGGGAGCGTATCATCATGGACTTTGTTAGTGGGTTTCCCCTTACGCCTACCAAGAAAGATTCGATGTGGGTGATAGTGGATCGATTAACGAAGTCTGCACATTTCATTCCTGTACGAATTGATTACTCTTTGCAAAAATTGGCGAAGTTGTATGTGGCAGAGATTGTAAGATTGCATCGAGTGCCAGTGTCGATTATATTGGATAGGGATCCGAGGTTTACGTCTCGATTCTGGAAAGCATTACATTAGGCTTTGGGCACCAGATTAGACTTCAGTACGGCATTTCATCCACAGTCTGATGGCCAGTCTAAGCGAGTAATCCAAGTATTAGAGGACATGTTAAGGGGATGTGTGATAGATTTCAGAGGAAGCTGGGAAGAATTTTTGCCTTTAGCAGAGTTTGCGTACAACAACAGTTACCAAGCCAGTATTCGGATGGCACCGTATGAAGCACTATATGGACGAAAGTGTCGCACTTCTACGTGTTGGACAGAATTAGGGGAACGTCAGGTTTTGGGTCCAGAGATTGTGGCTGAATCCGAAGAAAAGGTTAAAGTAATTCGGGCTCGGTTGAAGGAGGCATCGGATAGGCAAAAGTCGTACGCAGATTTGAAACGAAAGGACATAGAGTTTGTTGTGGGAGACCAAGTGTTCCTAAAGGTTTCGCCTTGGAAAAAGGTGATGAGATTTGGTCGCAAAGGAAAGTTAAGCCCCAGGTTTATAGGACCTTATCGGGTTTTGAAGCGGGTTGGACCAGTGGCATATCAGTTAGAGTTACCTTCGGAGTTGAATCAAATGCATGATGTGTTTCATGTTTCGATGTTACGTCGTTACCGGTCGGATCCATCTCATATAGTGCCAGTTGAGGAGGTAGAACTACGACCAGATTTGTCCTATGATGAGGAGCCGATTCAAATTCTAGATCGAGATGTGAAGGTGTTACGGAGGAAATCAGTTCCTCTCGTCAAAGTATTATGGCGCAATCATGGATCGGAAGAAGCTTCGTGGGAGCCGGAGGAGGCTATGCGACAAAGAATATCCTCACTTATTCTTGTCGTGTAATTTCGGGGACGAAATTTTTTTTAAGGAGGGTAGAACTGTAATATCCCGGATTTAGGGGTTATGAAAATTTTTGCTTGAATGTGTGCATTGTTGTTATGTGCTCTTTGTATGAGTTCTAGGGACTTTGGGAATTTTAGAAAGTAAAGGATTGCCTTAGAAAATATTAGATTTTAATCTTAGAAGGGGAACTAAGCAAGTTTGGCCTTAAGAGAATTAATTTGATGTTTTGATCATAAGTTGAGCTATTGGTAAAGCGGTGAAGGTGCATGGGTGAATGCATGAGGTGAGAGGTTCGAATCCTTTAGCTAGCAATTGGGAGGAATTTTAATTTTTGTTTTCTTCCCTATAGTGTCGGTCAAACCTTATCCTTAATAGATGGACTATTCTTTTATTTTGGATAGTAGACCAATAGGAAAAGGCAAGTTAGGAGTTATGGTAAGGAATCAAGTGGATAAGGAAAGTTTAGGGGACAAGAGGCTTGAAGAGTGGGTGTTGTTTTGGAAGCTTTTCCATGGTCATGTGACCATGAACCTAGACGGCATAAGGGGATAAGGGAGTGGTTTAATTGTGTTGGAAATTATGGGGTTGATAGGGAAGAATTAAGGAGGAAAAAGGGGGATTGTGTAGGCTATTGTGTTGGCCGAATTTTTGGTATGGGATTTGGGAGGTTTTAGTTGACCAAAAGTTGTCAATTTGTGCATTTTTCCTTTGTCCAAAAATATTTCTCTTAACCGAATTTATCAATAGGCATTTGGTAAAAAGTTTGCTTTGTTTTGGCCTTTGCATTTTGACCAAATAGATACTTTTATTTCTTCTTTTCCTCTCAAGTTTACTTTCTTTTGGAACCAAAATATTGTCATCTTTGAAGACATTTACCATTCTTTTCTTCCTCTCTAGTGCCGAATCCATCTTACACCAAAAGCATTCTCTTTTATTTTCTTTTCATTCTCTTCCTCTCTTCCCTTTTCCTATCATAACCTAAAATTATCCTATACCTTTTTCATCATTCTTTTCTTCCTTTTCTTTCTTTTGTTAAAGCCGAAATTATCATTCTTTTTCTTCTAAGTTGTTAAGGCCGAATTTCTTGATAGTTCTAGTAAGGGTTAATCGATCATCGTGTTCGGGTAAGGCTTTTCTATCAATGGTTTTTTCTTTATTTTCTTTGGATTAATCGATTTTAGGAATCTAATCCTCTTATTTCTTCGTGGCTAAACCTTTGAAGGAAGATTTTCTGGGTTGTCTTGTAGTCAACGTTAGGAAGAGATCATTCAAATTTGAATAATCCAAGGTAAGGGATAATGATATTCGCCAAAGGCCATATCTTTTAGTGATAACCGATTTCTCACATAGTGATATGTAGGTTCAATGACGTGTAGGCAAGAGTCGGAAATCCTAAAGTTTCTATCGCTCTTTGTGTTTGCAAGGTGTGTAACTTATACTAAACATCTAATTGATTAGTAGCTTTATTTATATAGATGTGTTTATAATGAAATATGAACGATTATAGCTTTGGGTACCACTCAATGGTACGATGAATTGAGGTACGTTTTTCCTTCGTACTATGTAAGTTTTTAATATGAAACATATTCAATAATTGATTATGATTTTGGGATTATGATTCAAAGGCATGATATTTATATCATAAATAATGCTATATGCATAATATGAAATGTTTTCGATTCCGATATGATTATGGGGTATATGGCATGATATTGAAATAATATGTTATTGCATGGGCATATGGGCAATATTGAAAGGGGAAGTGTTCCGTGGTTTTACCACATAATCCATGACTTCGGTCACGATATTATGAATCCGGTGACTTCGGTCATACACTATAAATCCGGTGACTCTGTCACAATTATCGTGGCTATGCCACAATTTATAAGGGCGATGTGCTAGTTGGATCGCAAAGAATCGCCTTGATGGTGTGTAGCGGATGGAGGGTCGATTTAGAAATCCCCATGGTGTGATTGGTAGAATACGGGTGGTGTGTAGCGGATGGATATCTAAGTTGGGTTGGGATTGCATTTCATTTATATGTATATGTGATTTAATCATATTATTATTGATTTGTTATATTATGGACTTTGTTACTATGATCGATTGGACTTTTAGTATAATGTTACACATTGAGTCTGTTGACTCACCCTTCGTGGGATAACTTTTTTTTCAGGTGATACACAATGATTTTGGACCGGGTCAAAGAGGATCGCGTGGTGGCCATTGCTCAACTCCGTAAATTGAAATTTTCACTTTTTATTAAACTTACTACGTTTTCTTATATATTTCGGGTTTTTTTTTGGATATGTTTTTGTAATAAGGCCGCCATTAGTTATGTTACTTTTACGTTTTAAATTTATATTCTGCTACGATCAATTTCAACTAATCAATTAAATATTTTCGATAATCGTATTAAAAACAGTTTTTATCAAGTTCGTACTTAAATTTATTCTTTTACCCCAAAAATCACATCTTATTACAAAACGACAAAAAATGAGTTTTTCTTAAGAAGCATACCATATCCGGTCGGGCTTGTGGGCCGAGTTTGGGGTGTTTCAGTGTGTCACACACGGCCTAGACACACGCCCGTGTGCCTACCCGTGTGGACAAATATAAGGCTATTTACTAAGCCATTTGCCACCTTGAAAAGTAACCACACTTATACCATTCCAAGCAATACATAGCGTAACAATGATATACTTCTAATATCTACAATTAATACATTCACACCTTATCACACATAACTCATTCAATTGCACAAGCTTACTCTTCATGAATTTCATCATCATTGAATGGATGTAACATGACTAGTATCGGCCAATTCCAATGGCCATTTACAAAATGAATTGAGTGACATTTATAGCCAACACATTGGCTAACCAATATGACATATAACAAAATGACCAAGTTCCTATACATGCCATACCCAAAATAATCAACTTTACTATACCAAAAGAATAACTTGATAGTGTGAACCCAACTCCGACATCCTACGATCCCAGAGCTAGCTTGGCCATACTACAAGAAAAGGGAAAAGAGAGGGGTAAGCATAAAGCTTAGTAAGTTTGCATGAAATAAATAGCAACATAAGAGCTTATGATAACATTCATACATTACATTGAGTAATAACTCAAATTCTCAAGCACATTGACATAACTTACTCATGCTTACTCATACCAATCTCATAACACATATCGAACTCATTTCTCGTGAAGTTCTTATATACACCTGTATCACTTCATCACATAACTTTAACACTTTTACATCTTGAACATAAACTTAGTTCTTTACCCCGTTGAACCACTTGGAATATCGAAGGATACTCAAACTCGTCATACATGTAACACGATGCCAATGCCATATCCTAGATATGGTCTTACATGGAATCACATCTCGATGCCAATGCCATATCCCAGATATGGTCTTACACGGGATCTCATATCGATGTCGATGCCATGTCCCAGACATGGTCTTACACGAGATCTCCATTTGGTTCCGAGGCCATGTCCCAGACATGGTCTTATATGGGACCTCCTTAATCTCATGTCGTGACAATGGTATCCTTGCTATTCCTAAGGTTCAACCGGGACTTCGACCTAATATAATATCATCATACTTTCATCGAGACATCATTAACCAATTTTATAGAGATAATATACATTTCTCATGATATCAAGCAATTAAAAACATAATATCATTATGTAGCTTTAATTTCACACAAACTTACCTCGATACCAAAATATATGTAGTTGTTCAATTTAGTCCACCACATAGTTCTTTCCTCGATTTCGGTCCAGACTTCGTGTTTCTTGATCTATAATGACAATTTCACTTATTTAATGATCACATTGGCTAAAATAACTCATGACTCATACTTTGGAAAAATTACGATTTTGCCCCTAAACTTTCACTTATTTACACTTTTGCCCCTAATCTCGTAAAATGATTTTTATTCAATTTCCTTGTATTTTAAGCCTAGCCAAACCATTTTCATAAATACAACAGCCGAAAATTTCCACTAATTCACACTTTTATGACAAATTTCATAACTTTTACAAATTAGTCGTTTTTATGAATTTTCCATGAAAATCACTTAGAAAAAGATGTTTATCATACATCAAACTTTCATATTCCTCCATCAATCATCAAAATACATGCAAGTCATACATGGGGAGATTTTTGAACATGAACCCTAGCTCAAAATATAGCTAGAAATAGCTAAATCGAGCTACGAAGATCTCAAAAAATACGAAGAACATTAAAAACGGGGCTAGGAGGTACTTACAATCAAGCTTGAAAGTTGAAGAAACCCTAGCTATGGTGTCCTTGAGATTTTCGACTATGGAGGATGAAGATGGATAAGATTTTTGGCTTATTTTTCCCTTTTAATTCTTTTATTATCCAAATGACACAAATGACCTTAAGGCCCCTTCGTTAAGATTTTTCCTTCACATGTCTATTTTTGTCCATCTTGACATATAATGGTCTAATTGCTAAATAAGGACTTCTAATAAATTTTCTAATACTATTTCATACTTGAATCTTCTAGAACCTCATATTTTTCAATCTTTGCAATTTAGTCCTAATGAATAAATTGATCAGTAATTAATAAAATTTATTCATGAAATTTTCACATAATCATGCAAACATGTCTTAGACCTCATAAAAACCATAAAACACATATTTCTTCTTCAAATTTGTGGTCTCGCAACCACTATTCTGACTAGGCCCTAAATTGGGCTGTTACAAACCAACCTTGAGAGTATGTCGCGATATAGGAGGGCCGTGTCGTGACATCAAGGGCAATTTCGCTCCAGAACTTGTTTTTGGCTTTTGTCTTCGATTTTGAGACATCAATGCCATGGTGTTGCGACATAGGCATTTTTGAACCGAATAAACATCTTTAGCTCTCGACTTGACCTACAAGACCATGTAACCTTATTTAGATATATAAAATGTAATAAAAACTACTAGAAAGCATAAATTAATACTTTAACTTTGAAAACCAAAATATATATGAAGATGCTTTGATTTAACTATCAAACAAGCTAAAGTTATGTGTAAACAAAATGTAAATAATAGTGTATTTCGTGGCAAAACAATAATACTTCAATTTATCAACTAATACTTCATTAATTCATCACATAAAATTACTCACTTAATGTCCCAACAATTTCATTTAAACTTCTCTTACATGTTAGGAATTCTATAACTTATATCAACTTCTTAGCATTACAACTATTCTACAATTTTCCTTCTGCTCCTCCTCTCCATTCCACATCCTATGTAACACCCCAAACCCGACCTAGAAGTTATGACCGGATATTGAGGAATTACATCAACTTATTTAAAAGCTTTTGCTTTAATCATACTCAATGCATGTTTCGAAAACATAAAAGTTGGCAAACTCTCTTAGATGTTTAGAAAAACCAAAGTCCGAAAATACTTATTTAAAACCCAGAATTCGAATTTAAAATCGCATGGTTTGAAAGTACTAACGTTGGAAGACCATTTCCAGTACTAAGGCAAACATTCATTAGAAGCCATATATTTATTTACAGAAAACACGTATGTGATTATTTAATCTTTGCAGTGGAAATTTCCAGAGTTTTAATTTTGAAATCCAAATTTCTAGTTTGGTAAATCATAATATTTTGTAGTTTAACATAAAAATACCAAAATCCAACAAACAACACAACAACAAAACCAAAGAACAAAGCCCAAAAAAAATTATAGTACAAAAATAATTGAAACATAAACCAAATTATATATTTAACCGGTAAACAATCCAAGCTCCCGCACGTCGTCTGATCCTAAGTCTGTAGTTCACCTAAAACATATTAATAAATGAGTGAGCTAGAAACCCAGTGTGTGACACGAACCACAAAACAGAGTTTTACTTATAACATACAAAATGCAAATACCAACACAGAACTTTACTTAAGATGAACACATTACAAGAAACATATGTCAAATCAGAATGGCATATTTCTGAAATGTATACAAAATCAGAATGTCATATTTTCAGAAACTTATATAATAACAAAATGTCATATCATATCACAAAAAATCCTACCCGTATCCGATACACACCAACTCCGTCCAACTAATCACACCAATAGGTCTACATGAGTCCATCCATCTAATCACACCGGGTCGTGGTGGTATGCCACTCATAATGGTGCAGCTAAGCTACCAAACATATATTGCGGTTTAACCGTCAAAATTCCAGTAAAATTGCCAAATACACTTCTCCAACAAATCAAATCCCATCCCAATGCATGTGTAAAATCATAATAACACAAGTACATATCACATAGTTGAATCAGATATCATATCAGAATAGATAATTAAATACAGATGTCACACATGCTTTACAAAAATAGTCATGCTTTCAAAAATTGTCGACACATATAATATACATGTAACTCACTTACCGAACGCATCAACACATATACCTCACTTCAGGTCTTTTTTAAACAAACTGAACCCCACAGAGGGTCTAATTACAAACTACAGATTAAATCGGGCCTAAAAGAAAATTTCAAAAAAATGGGCCACACGTTCGTGTGGTTTCATACGACCCAGATGACCAGCCTGTGTGGCCCGTACGGGCTACCTATCTTGCCTGTGTGATTTCACACACACATGTCACACACGGCCTACCTGATTTGCCTGTGTAATTGCACACGCCCATGTGCCCTCATACGGCCTAACACACTGCCAGACACACGGTTGTGTGGCACACACGATCTTCCACATGACCATTTGATGAAGAACAATTTCAAATTTTTTGGCTTTTTTTCTAGATTTTCTAGATTTATTCGCGAGGTTACGAGCTAGAATCACACACCTGGATAAATTTTGATGTTAATTTAAGAATGATTATTCTAGACCCTAAAATTAACATCAAAACAGACTATTTAGCATCACCTACCACAACCTAATCAAAAGAAATTCCATTCGCAAATGCAAACAATCAACCCCAACAATGTTCAAGCACTTACCCTGATCGAAGAACCCGTAACTCTCGACAGAACCAAGTTGTTAGAGAAGTGTTCGTCACAATGTTCTCACCTAACAATATTTCAAAATAGAATACAATTGCAACCACCCACTTACGCGAAGAAAAACAACGTCAATGAAGAACTTCACTTACCTCTTTGAAACCCTTACTCTCGCACAAATTAACATAACACTAAAGAATGGATCGACAAAAACTAACAATGGCCAGAATGATAGCAACAATAAGGTGATTCACAATGGAAAACCAAGTGATAGAGAAATAGTCCAATAACAAAAAAATAAAAGAAATAAACGTTTATGAAGAATTTTAAGGAATAGGAACAAGGAATGACAGAAGAGGAAAAACAAAGAAAAGAAAAGAAAACAAGAAACGCGGGAAAAGATTTTTTGGGGTGACTAATTAATTTTTTAAAGAAAAACCACCCACTACCCCCACTAAATCTAATTAGTTATCCTAATTAGAATTTCTTTAAAGTTAAAAACAAAAATAATTTTCACGTTGTACACACAGAGAATCGAACACAAGACCTAAAGGTAAGTTGATGTCTTACCACTGAACCAACAAGCTCATTCTTGTCAACAATCGAGTAAAAATAGTTTATAAACAAGTGTTTCAATGATATAGGTTTTGGTAAAAATGGCAAAAATTCAATGAAAAGGGTTTGAACCCAAAACCTCTCATATGTAAACATAACACTTAACCACTGAACCAGATTAATTCCCTTGACATAATTTTCACAATATTAACTCAAAAGCCGGACGTAATCACTCGTTATTTCAACAACTCAATTTCTTCTAACCCAGTTTTTGGGATATGACAACTCTCCTTTCCTTAAAAGAATTTTGTCTTCAAAATTCTCGCTGTCACACCATTCACTTAACCACAAAATCTAAAATTTTACATTCCAAACTGATCACCACGCTATCCCTGCGCAACTCTTATTTCAATGCAAATAGCAGACAATGTTTCATTCCCAAACCAGACAATTTTTTTTAACGAAGTTACTATTTATTGACACATTTTATCTTTTAGAGTTATCTACAGAAATATCACTAATGATTCCACAATCCCAAAGTCCCAAAAACTCTAGTGTCAACCAACATTTAATCAATGCAAGTTACAATTGACATGTATTGAAAATGTACCCGAATTGTTGACAGATGTGTCTTGATCCTCTCGATGCCTAGTTGCACAAACCATTCTCTAATTCCCACTCTGAGCTGAAGCTTGAAACCGACTAAGAGAATATCATGAACAATCCCTATCATGGTGGTCAACAGATATACATCTAAAACATGCTCTTGTTTTTTTGCAAACATTCACCCGGACGACATTTATTACAAAAACACAACTCAAAACTCGATCCAAACTAACAATTGCCTCAACCCACTGAGGCCTTTCTATTTTGGCTTGTTTCCTAGGTCGCGAATTAAAGTCAACAGGACTAGAGCTTCTCTTATTCTGCACTTTATTCCTTTCATTTTCCTTTCTCTCTAAGCGATTAATCTCTTTCGTTTCCTAGATCACATTTGACTGAAGCCGCTCAGTCATTGACCTTTGACACACAAATCAAGATTGCACACCAACGGCCCTTTGTAGATCTCTAAGCATAATGTGAACACAATAGAATCCCTAGCTTCTTTATTACCGCCTTTAGATTCGAGCGTCTTAACAAACTTGCTAATCTCCAGATTGGGTACGCTGCCAGATTTGAGGACTCGGCGCGAGCCACTTGACTATGCTCACCGCGCCCACGCATACTATGTAACAGCCTGAACTTGGGCCTAGTCAGAATAGTGGTTTCGGGACCACAAATCTTACGAGGAAAAATTTATTTTTATTATCTTTTTATGGTCTACAATTTCACAGAATGATTTTGTGAAAATTTCGTTCAAAAATTTTGACGTTTGGGCACTCAATTTAGTCAAAAGGACTAAATTGTAAAAAGTGCAAAAGTTGAGTTCCACATGTTAGAAGTGTCCAATTGTTATGAATTTTTAAATTGGATATCCTTAAATGGTAATTAGACCACTGGTTAAATTTTTGGACAAAAATGGACATGAGATAAGTGAAATAGGATATTTTTAAGTTAGGGGCATTTTGGTCATTTAGTAATTAAAAGAATTAAAAAAGCCAAAATTAAAGAAAAATTGTGTCCATCTTAAAGCTATGGCCTAATGTTGCATGAAGAAACCATGGCTAGGGCTTTTCAAGATTCCAATCTCGATTGTAAGCCCGTTCTAGCCCCGTTTTTAATGATTTTTACGTTTTTGAAATCCTCGTAACACGATCTCTCTATTTCTACCATTTATTTGAGCTAGGGTTGATGTTTGAAAATTTACCCATATGATAAATTCTTGTGTTTTGATGTTTAATGGTAGAATATGAATGCTCGGTGTGTAATAAACGAATTTTACTAAGTGATTTTCGGTAAAATTGTCAAAAAGGACTAGTTTGTAAAAAGTTGTAAAATGTGTGTAAGTGTGTGAATAAATGGAAATTGTGGACTGCTATAGTTGTGAAAATGGCTCGTCTAGGCTTAAAATACAAGGAAATTGAATAAAAATCATTTTACGAGCCTAGGGACAAAATTGTAAATATGTAAAACTTTAGGCGCAAAAACGTAATTTTGCCATAATATGATTTTTGGGTCACATTGAATAATGTGACTAATAAATAAAATAAATGTGATATTATAGATCAAGGAAAACGAGGTTTGGAACTAGAACGAGGGAAAAACGAGAAATTGACGAATAAGTCATTTTCACCGATTTTGCTACCGAGGTAAGTTTGTATGTAAATAATGCATCATTTTTTCTTATGTTTTTCTTGTTTTGATATATTTTATGAGATGTGGCTGAATATTGAACGAAATTGACAAAGTATTGAAATGTGAGAAATTTCCCGGTTGAACCTTAGGAATAGAACAGGATACAAGTGACATGTCACTAGGGACCTATGTGAAATCTATGTGAAATTGAGACTATGTGAATCCGGGTGCTGGCCTTAAGTTCTACCAGTGGCTGGGTATACCGGCATGTGTTGCGGATACACGATAGCTTGTGTGAGCAAAGACCGAGTAGTAACGAATGACCCGACGACTTGTGTGAGCGCACTGCTGAAAGTGAATAGCTCGAGAATGAGCCTCTATGTGAAAAGTGATGTGAAGTAGCTTTGGCTACAATTGTGGCACTTATGTACAGACTTCTGATGTATCCAATAATATTCTGATGTTTTCAACGGGAAAATGACTAAGTGTAATTGAATGTGATTATGTGATGAACAAGTGCAGGTACATGTGTATATATATACATGAGCAATGTGCTCGATATGTGATCAAACTTTGGTAAGGTTGATATGGAGTAAGTGTTACAATGAAGACTTGTAAATATTTGATGATGACTAGCTATTGGCATTGCTAACTATGGATATACTTTAGTGTTATATGTGTGTAAATGAGAATTAATACAAAGAAAACATGATAGAGTAAAATTAGCAATAAAACAGTTTGGACAGCAGCAGTTGTATCACTTTGAAAAATCACCAAAAATGGTGGAAATCAAATTAGAGATTGAATAAGATATGAAATTAAATATTATTGAGTCTATTTTCACATAAAAGAAATGGTGTAAGTGAAAGAATTTCATATTCTGAGATCTATGAATTTTTGTGAGACAGAGTCAGAATGATTTTAGAATCCCCTGTTCTGAATTAGGAAAATCATTAAACATTGTACAAAAATAATTATGGGTTATAATTTACATGATTAAAATATTTAATGAGTCTATCTTCAAAAGAAACAAACAGGAACATCATTTGGATCCCGTACGAGGAGATAATTAATTTTTAGTGAAGAAGCTTTGAAACTGTCTGATAGTAGAATAGGGGAGTCTTTAAAGAATAAACTGTACTTATTGGATAAACAAAAAATTCTGAAAATTTTATGGTAAGAAGATATGTGAGTCTAGCTTTAGGAAAAATTAACGGATCTTAATTTGGAGTTCTGTAGCTCGAGATATAAATAACTTAGTGACTGTGACTCGAGTAGACAGCGTGAGATGAACATGAGTAAATAGTGGAACTATGTGCAATTATGATTGTATTATCTTGAGAACATATTGTGAAGACTTATAAAAGCATGTTAATAAATTATTTATTATTTACATACCTACTTACTGAGCTATAATGCTTACCCCCCTTTCCTTTCCTTTTTCCTATAGTGTCACAGATGCTAGCTCGAGTTGGAGGTCGTCGGAGATTCTATCACACTAACAAGTTATTGATTGGTATTGTATCAATGATTTTCAAGTATATTTAAGTCTATGGCATGTATAGGGACTTGATTATGTGTGTATATGTTAATATGAGTTGGCCTATGTTATTAGAAGGTTATTGTTGTATAAGGCCATTTAATGTGGCTAATAATTGTTATGTTATAAGTCTATGATGATGCATTTCAAGAATGTGTATGCTTGCATGTGTTGGATGAGTAAATGTGTGATAATTATGAGTGATAAATGTGATTGGTTGTGTAAGCTGCATGATGTGAATGGTTAAGTGTGTGTGTGTGTGTGATTATGCATGATGAATGTGGTTCGTAAATGGTATGTGGATGTCTTAGTGTGGCTTGGTAAATAATCTTACTTGTGGCCTCACGGGCAGCCACACGGCCATGTGCCCAGGGTGTTTGAAGTCTGCACTTGATTTTTAGAAATTCGAAACGCCACATGGCGTAACACATGGGCGTGTGCCCCTATTTTTCAAGAAATTTTCAGTGCTTTCAAAGTCTTAGACCACTTCCAAGGTATGTATTGGGCCTTGTAGGACTTATTTAGGGACTCAAAAATAAAAATTTGAAAAGTTTTAATTTGGATGAAATTTTATGACTCGATTTAATACGTTTACAAGTGTATGTGATCCGATAATGCCTCGTACCCTATTTCTGCGTCAGATGCGGGTAAGAGGTGTTACATGTGGTGATATCAGAGCTATGGTTTAGTCAATTCTCGGACTAACATAACGTGTGCAAGAGTCTAGCTATACATGTCATAAGTTAACTATGATAGTGTGATATCTCCTGACTCCGATGAAATTTGTTTTGGTTAAAGCTTGGATGCTTTCCAACCGAGTTACCATCGATAATGCTGAAAAGGGGTCAAGTAAGTTCGTATAACTTAGTGAATATATTGATTTGCCTGAATTGATTCTCTATGATTTGCGATGATATGTATGTGTTAATGGATAAAATGGATTAACCATAGGTTGAGGAATATGGATAAAATGTTATCGTTCCGATTGATCATTGCATTTCGATAAATTAGAGTGACTTTTTGCAGTGAATAACATGAAAAAAAATTTTTGAGATGAACTTATTACGATTGGGTGATATTCATATGTGATAATGCTGAATGTGTTACTAGGATATTTGAAAATGTGTTCATGATTAGTAGAAACCTAGAGATGTGTAATCAAAGTACATGATATTGTGTTGGTATTGAATGCAACGCTATATGCGTGTATGTATTCGAGTCAGAAATTTAAAGGCTTTACAATCTTCACTCCCTTATCGGTATAGTGTTATATGACGAAGTTCACGAGGTTTACATTGAATAAGCTCACAAGTAGGGAACTAAAGAGTTCAGTGGTGGAATAATTAATAATGTGATCAGAGATGGGAATGACTTAGCGAGTAGAAAACATTTATAAGAGAGATATCAGATTATCCTAAAGATTATTTGGAATGTACAATGCCACAGTTAGAGGAAAAGTTAATCTCGGCTAATCGACTCATTCAGGTATGATGTCTAAAGACTGTACTTACCGGGAATTCTTTTGAATTGATTTTTGTTAATGAATGGAATATTATGGAATTAGTGACGATAGAATTAGTTAGAAGAACGATGTTTGAATTGTAAAGATGTTTGAGTATGACAACTACAGTTGAGTAATTTATGACTATCTCTTCTGGGTATTCTATGTATTCTTACATTCTTAGAGGTATTTGTAATTGCTCATTTTCTAATGAAAGCATCATTGGTCTGATTGATTTATGAACGGCATTCATCTATCTTCTATTGGTATTCTATTCTGTTGCGTCTGATATAAAAAGTTGACGGTGAATTCATATGAAATTATTCTTCTATTTCTTCTGGCTATTGTTCTATTTATATCTGTATGGAATATATATTATCTCTATCACAATTGATTTCAGAATGTATGAATAGTGTTTCTCTTTCTTCTTGTTTTCTCTGAGGAATCGTCAGGATCTCTATTATTTCATATGAGTAGTGTTCTCGGGCATTCAGTATGGTCTTGTATCTTGGATTTCATTATCTTGGTTTTCTTATCATCCCTATTATTTAATTGATCAAGCATGGCTTATCTTTAAAGTTGATATCGACAAAAGTATGGATTATGACAATTCAAGTTTAAATTGTATATTGATTTTCTTTCTTCGGGTAATTTTGATTATTATCAGTGAGTTCAAACAAGATGTCATGTTTCATCTGAGTTAATGCAGTTAGTAAATATCTGTGACTAGCATGTTGAAAGATTTTGTGTGAATATTGACTTACCTTTGGGTAAAGTAGAAATACTTGCAGATACTTGAATGAAAATCTTTGATTATTTTGTGAGTGTGGTTTCAAGATTTACCTTATTGATGGTGTCCGGATTCTAGCTAAACTGAAAGCTAAAACGATGTTTCCATTATAAATCAGAAGTGCTTAGAAATGGAATGGTAAGTGGTAAATTAAACGAATACAGTATGAAATGACATTTGATTCTGAAGTTTAGATCAAATCTGATTACTGTTACTATTTTCCCAGGATAGAATTTATGTACTGGGGAACTCAGGGCTTATGCATAGAGTTTCTGTTCAGAGCTCATCGTAATATCTTGTCTGAAGTATAGTGATTTGAAGTAAATGTTCTGGTATATGGATATGAAACCGATATTTCTGATTTCTATGTTCAAATGTCATTTTTGTCGTTAGAGTAAGGCTGAATATCAAATGCAATCAGGACTACTATGGTCCACGAGGATATTGGTGTAATGTTGGGAAAAAGAGACCATGGATTTTGTATCGGGATGTCTCTTATCCCCGGAAAAAGAGAGATGCTACTTGAATTATGATTGATGGATGATAAAAATCCATAAAACTATTTGGAAATCCGAGGGTTATATCATCGGCTATAGAAAAAGCTACAGGAAATTCTGAGCACGATGTTGAATTGAATTGTGATTTTGATAAAAAGGTAGAAGCAATTTGTAAAAGTTGAAAACAGTTTCAGATCGACGTAAAAAAGCTATACAGAAGCAAAACCTAAATATATTGGATTTCAAATCGATGATAGAGTGTTTCTGAAAGGATCGCCCTCAAAGAGGATTATTCGGTAACGTGTTGGAAACTTTGAGAAAAGATGCTAAACCTCATTCTGGTAAGATTTTCAGGGACGAAAATCCCAAAAGGGGGAAAATTGTAATAGCCTGAACTTGGGCCTAGTCGGAACAGTGGTTTTGGGACCACAAATCTTACGAGGAAAAAATTATTTTTATTATGTTTTTATGGTCTATGATTTCACGGAATGATTTCGTGAAAATTTCGTTCAAAAATTTCGACGTTTGGACACTCAATTTAGTCAAAAGGACTAAATTATAAAAAGTGCAAAAGTTGAGTTCCACATGTTAGAGGTGTCCAATTGTTATGAAGTTTTAAATTGGAGGTCCTTAAATTGTAATTAGACCAGTGGTTAAATTGTTGGACAAAAATGGACATGAGATAAGTGAAATAGGATATTTTTAAGTTAGGGGCATTTTGGTCATTTAGTAATTAAAAGAATTAAAAAGCCCAAAATTAAAGCAAAATTGTGTCCATCTTCAAGCTATGGCCGAATGTTGCATGAAGAAACCATGGCTAGGGTTTTTCAAGCTTCCAAGCTCGATTGTAAGTCCGTTCTAGCCTCGTTTTTAATGATTTTTACGTTTTTGAAATCCTCGTAACACGATCTCTCTATTTCTACCATTGATTTGAGCTAGGATTGTTGTTTGAAAATTTAACCATATGAGAAATGCTTGTGTTTCGATGTTTAATGGTAGAATATGAATGCTCGGTGTGTAATAAACGACTTTTACTAAGTGATTTTCGGTGAAATTGTCAAAAAGGACTAGTTTGTAAAAAGTTGTAAAATGTGTGCAAGTGTGAGAATAAATGGAAATTATGGACTGCTATTGTAACACCCCAAACCCGGCCAAGAAGTTAGGCCCGAATCTGGCGTGTCACACTGAAGTGTTTTTCGAAAACCATGTTTTCATTGAAAACCCTCCTTAATATTTACAAACTAAAGTCTCAGTTTGTGTTCGTTCAATTTCAAAACGTGGTTCATTGAAAAGTTAATCACTTTTAAAATGTTATTAACTTCGTTAAAAATCTCTTTTAGTTGCGGAAGCTAATTTAAGGTGAAGAAGTTTAAAATGTATGTTTTTTTTTAAAAACAGTAATTGGGTTGAAAACTTGTCTACGCCTAACAGATATAAAACGTATCAAAATCCCAAATTCAGAATTAAATCCAGAGAGACCTTATTACAGAAATTAAAACCCAAAACAGAATTTAAACCATATGTAAAGTCCAAAGCATAACAGTCGCAGTCGTGTGGTCACCTCCGAGTCCCTCGCAGCACCGATCCTCCTAACGTTAGGGATTACTTGCACAGTTAAAAACGGGGTGAGTTTACGAAAACTCAGTGTGTAATCCCCTTACTAGAGTAACGATGAAGATATCTGAAATAAAACTCAAAGCGATGCAGGCCAAAGCCCTTTAACGATAACGATGCAGTCCGATTCAGAGCATACGTAGGCCAAAACCCACTACAATATCGTTTGGGTCACAGCCCATAACAGAATCAATTGGGCCCAGCCCAAACTAATACAGAACAAGTGGCCCTAAGCCCAGTACAATGACAAATCTCATAAATAGATATGCAACAGTATGAGGATGCTTCCCACCCCGATCCAGCCAACACACCACCCGTACCAACCCTACACTCCTGTGGGGACAAAATCGACCCACCTAGCCAACACACCAAGCTTAGCACCGGTTGCGACACTAAGTCAACAGAACGGCTTGGCGCCGTGGACAGAACGGCTAAAAGCCATAAACATAATGGTTATAAACCATAATCGAGGATGGCACAGAGCCATAATCAGGATGGCACAAAGCTATCGGTAACTGTAATAAGTTTGGCACATAGCCATCAGCGACGGTAATATAATCGGAACACAGCCACAGGTAATTATGATCGACACAGAGTCATCAGTATATATGTTAGGCACATAGCCACGGGTAAATACGATTGGCACAAAGCCATAATCAAGATGGCACAGAGCCATATTTAGGTTGGCACAGAGCCATAATCAGATTAAGTGGCTTTAAGCCGTCCGTCGGTCCACAGTCGTCTCATGCGACCCGTGCGACCTTAACAGATCAATACTGGATCCACAGTTGTCTCATGCTACCCGTGCGACCCTATCAGAACTTCCTCCGTATCAATGTCCCAACCCCATGCAATATGTCGATTATGCCATGCTCAATCATTACACGTGTATGCAAAATGGCCATGCTCAGTAAAGTCATTTAAACACATATTAAAAGCATATCAGTCACACAACCATAGTCAAGTCAGTTAAAGCATAGTCATACGATCACAGTCAAATCCGTCAAATTCATAGTCTAAGTCAATCATTTACCCACAAGGGAAAAATAGTCATTTTACCCTATAAGGGTATTTTGGTCATTTTATCCTATAGGGGCATTATGGTCATTTTGCAAACTGGGGGTATTTTAGTATTTTCACAAATTGAGGGTATTTTGGTAATTTCACAAATCGATTGTATTTCGATAATTTCACAAATCGAGGGTATTTCAATAATTTTACAAATCGAGGTTATTTTGGTAATTTCAGAAATAGAGGGTATTTCGACAATTTCACAAATGGAGGGTATTTCGATAATTTCACAAATCGAGGGTATTTCAGTAATTTCATAAATCGAGGGTATTTCGATAATTTCAAAAATCGAGCGTATTTTGATAATTTCACAAATCGAGGGTATTTTAATAATTTCAAAAATCGAGGGTATTTCGGTAATTTCACAAATTGGGGGTCTTTCGGTAATTTCACAAATCGGGGGTATTTCAATAATTTCACAAATCGAAGTCTCAGCGACCCAACAGAAGGTCCACCATCGCCTCGAGTGACTTAAGTATCCTAAACAGTCACAACGGTGTAAATGGGCATAAGGCCCATTACTCGGCCCAAGTGGGCCCACACACTCGTGTGGCCCATTTAGCCCATAAACAGCCACAATTATGCAGACGTCACAGTCCAAACAACACTTACCACATCACATACATTTTATCCGTGTGGGCCCACAAGCCCATTGGGCCCACACAGCCAATTTCGGCCCAACGAGGCGCAGAACAGCCCAAGACCACGAGAGCACTCGTGGTGGCCTCTACAGACTAACGCCCATGTTCGTGGGCTCGGTTCACCACACGCACAATCGCACGCTCGTGGGGCATCATACGCCATATTTCTGGATTTTCAGCATTTTGTTGATCTATAGTCATATTAGTGTAAACAACACATACTTTCGGCTTTTCAGCCGGTTATCAAACATAGCATACAGTGACTCACACTCTATTGGCTTTCTTGCCGACTATCAAACACAGGGTACTGTTACACACCTAATCACGTAGAGTACTAAGAATTCCCGTGCGCCGGAACCTATTCAAACATAATAACAGTTAATCACTTATCAACAGAGTTAAAAGAACATTAACAAAGCCCCCTAGCCGAAGGATCGACTACCACTTGCCTTGACTCGACCGGTCGACTGTGATTAGTCGACTCGAACTAGAGTTTGGTGCAGCCACCCTTCCGCATCTGGGCGGAAAGTCCCGAATAGCCGACACCGCACGCCTCTTAAACTTAGGAGTAGAGGCTACGCGCTCAATCTCAACCGGTACCTTTGCCATCACTTTATTATTAGCACCCTGTTCACCCATCGGAAGTTCGATTAATAGAGATTACTTGCCAAATCAGAAACAGGAATGGAGAGAGTACGGAATGTAGGAGTAGAAAATCCAAGCAACAAGGTATTTGGCTATTACTCAAGAAACCGAAGAAACCTAATTCGATTTAGCAAAAGAGAAGAAAAAGAATGCCAATTCGGCAGTGAGAAAATGTGAAGAAGAAAAGATAAGTTTCAAGGGATAATTCAGCACTTGGTATATGTGTTTCAGAAAAAGTGAACTGAAAAGGAAAAGACCCGAATGGTCAAAAATGCTGCACGAGATGCCACAAAGAGAGAAAAACCCGAAACGAAAAAAGAGAATCCCAAAATAGCAGAGAAGGAATTTGGCTTCTACACTCTCACCTTGCCGAAAAATTCACCAAATGGTTCCCCTAACTGAATTTGCACATAGAAGTTGCACAATTCTGCTACAACACTCCTCTCCTCCAAATCCCTTGAAAATCTCCTCAAATCTCTCAACACCCCTAATTTGAAACACTTTCAAACTCCTCCAAATCTTTATCCCATGAATCACTCCCCCAAGACCAATTCCACTACCACCTGAGCAGAATCCCGCTACAACACAACCACTAGGCGTCACAACTGCAAAATAAAACCTCTCTTGCTTATCCCAAGACTTGAACCTTAGACCTCTTGCCAGCTGTAACGCCACCTTGCCACTAGGCCACAAGCTCCTCTTGTGTCACCTTTTACCACATTTTATTCTTAAAGCCTACTTACTTACTCCCAGGGTTTTATTCACCTACAACCAAAATTTTTGCTAAAGCCCAGGTTTGAACCCAGGACTTCCCAAACATCCCCAAACACTCCAAACTCACTTAACCATCAAAGCAAACAATCAATTGTGTCATTTCCTAGCTCACATGAACTTTTATGCATAGTTTCCTAATTGTTCCCTTGCTCAAGGCCCAATACTTCTAGGCCCAAATTCTGGGGCGTTACAACTATAGTTATGAAAATGGTTTGTCTAGACTTAAAATACAAGGAAATTGAATAAAAATCATTTTACGAGTCTGGGGATAAAATTGTAAATATGTGAAACTTTAGGGGAAAAAATGTAATTTTCCATAATATGATTTTTGGGTCACATTGAATAATGTGACTAATAAATAAATTAAATATGATATTATAGATCAAGGAAAATGAGGTTTGGAACTAGAACGAGGGAAAAACGAGAAATTGATGAATAAGTCCTTTTCACCGATTGTGCTACCGAGGTAAGTTTGTATGTAAATAATGCATCATTTTTACTTACGTTTTTATGTTTTGATATATTTTATGAGATGTGGCTGAATATTGAACGAAATTGACAAAGTATCGAAATGTGAGAAATTTCCCGGTTGAACCTTAGGAATAGAATAGGATACAAGTGACATGTCACTAGGGACCTATGTGAAATCTACGTGAAATTGTGACTAAGTGAATCCGAGTGCTGGTCTTAAGTTCTACCTGTAACAGCCCGATTTTTACCCTAAACAGAATAGTGGTTTCGGGACCACAAATCCGAGTCTGAACAATATTTTAAAATTATTTTCTATGTTAATTATGTGTGAATTGCTATGTGTGAAATTTTCGTGATTTAATTTTATCGTTGGAGTGTCGAATTATTAAAATGGGCTTAATCGCGTAAAGTGAAAACTTGACAGTTTAATGTGTTAAGACCAAATTATGGATGTCTTTTTAAATGGAAGCATTTAAAATGCAAAAATCCCATTTTTAATAGATAGTGGCTGGTCATGGACTTTAATGACCTTATATTATAATGTTTTATTTATTTATAATAAAGGTTATAAAGGTAATTAAATATTATGTTAATATATATGTTAATAAAACATAAAGTAAAAGCATTTTGTCCATCTTTATTTCTTGACCGAATAGCAAACATAAAAAAAAAAGAAATAGACAAAGCTTAGGTTCGGTCATTCTCAAGCTTGAATCAAGGTATGTAACTAGCTCGGTTTTTGATAATTTTTATGTTTTTAAGATCGTTGCTATGAAATGTTCAAAACCCATGTTTCAATTTTTGAATTTGGTGATATGTTCTTGAGTTGCTATTGATAAGAGCTTGATAAATTTGGTGTTTTATGATGTTAAATGAAAGTTATGTGTTAGATTAATAAATTTTGTATTGGAAGTTTTAATGATTTTGAGCATTTAGGGCTAATTTGTAAAAATAGTAAATTGAAGGATCAAATTGCAAAATAAATAAATTGTATGGACTCATATGGATGAGATGAGTATTCGGAATAAGCATAGCAAGGGCAAAGTATGCTTGCTTTGTGTTTTGTGAATTTTGGACTAAATAGCTAAAAATGTAAAATGTATGGGGTCAAAGTGAAAATTACTTATTCATGTGTTTTTGAGTGAATTTAATTGAATATTGATTAAATAAGTTTAATTTATATCAAATTAGATCAAGAAAGGAGAAAGTAGGATTTGGATCGGGGAAAGACAAAAATAGCCGAATAGTTGATTTTACGTTCGCCGATATCCGAGGTAAGTCTATAAGCAAATGGTTGTTCTTAATTTTAGTTAAATGTAAATTATTCATGCTGATTTGAAATGTATATAATTATATTTGCTATTGCCGAATGTGAGGGATTGTATTTGATATGTTCAAGAAATTACTTTGAGTGAGTTTAGATATATGAAATATAGTATGATTTTTTTATGAAAGCTTATGACTTAGTATATGTAATTCATGTCCTTAAATCGATTATGTATTTGTGATATTTCAGGTTATAAGCCTAGCAGGCATGGTGCCAGTGGGTTTTATCAGACTATAAGTCTAGCAGGCTTTGTGCCGGTGAATAATATCAGGCTAAATGCCTAGCAGGCTTTGTGCCGGTGAAAGATATCGGGCTATATGCCTAGCAGGCTTTATGCCGGTGATTATGTATAAGTTTGTGTTTAAAAGATTTATGTTGATGTGGTATTTGAGTATGTTAGTCAAGCTAAATGGACAGGTATGCATTATCTTGATATCTATGAAAAATAAGGTAAGTAAATATTTTGAAATTTTATGTTAAATCATGGATAATATTAATGATAAGTATATGTGAGTTTAAAATGAGAATTCGGTCCTATGATTAATATATTGAATTCAAATGAAATGATTCTTCACTGTGTGCATATGTGTGATCATATACATTCGGCTTTATAGGTAATGTATAATATGTGGTGTCATATATGATATTATGTATTTAGCCAAATAAGAGAGGTAGATATATGAAGTTATTTCTTGCCTTTTGAACTTATGTAAATAAGTGAAAGTATGCCGAATGTGTAATGATAAGTTACTTTAATAGTTGAGTAAAAACTTGAGAGATTTAACTTCTTGAGTATTCGGCCAAGGTGGAAGTCATGATAAATACATATTATTATGGAATGTTTAAGATGAGATTAAACATGGCATTGATATAGTAATTTGATTCAGTTTAAATTTTAAGAGTTGAATATATTATTGAGTTGTAATTTGCTTAAGGCTTACTAAGCTATGTTAGCTTACTCTGTGTTTTATGTTTATTCTGTTTATAGATTTTGAACTTCAATTATAGGATCGGGGATCGTCAGCAAAGTTCACCACACTATCGACTGCTTTTGGTATTTAAATATTCAAACTCGAATTATGGCATGTATAGGCTGAATGGTGTTTTGATGTGATAAACTATAGTTATGTATAAGCCATGCGAAAATGGCTAGGGATGTATATGTAACACCCCAAACCCGGCCCATACGCCACGACCGAATTTAGAATGCCACTGCGGAAAACGTTTGAAAAATATTTTGACTTAGAGTGAAAACATAAAAAATTATTGTCTTAAATAAAACATTGTATATTTATAAATCCAAATAAAATCAAGTTGTTACAAATCCTTCGATTTGTAATTTTAACATATATCTTTAAGATATGAGTTGCTAAAAATAAAACATATTCAAATAATAAAAATTGTCTGTAACACCCTGGTTTAGGGGCTATGCAATTTGAGTTTAACCCAGGTGTTGGAAGATTTTTGGGTGTGCTTTGGTGTATTTAGAGGTTTTAAGAATGATTGCATGAACGGGGAGTACCTTGGAAAATTTTAGATTTTTAGTGTAAAAAGGGGAAATAGGGCAAGAAGGCCTTAAAATAAATTGGTGGAATTTAGGACACAAGAAACAGTTGGGTGGAGTGGCATGGAGGCGCTGCTTGGAGCTTTGAAAGGGGACGCCTAAGGGAGCAAGGGTTCGAGCTGCTAAGGCAGCAATTTTTTTTTTATTTTTGCGTCGACCAAAGGATCAGCTAAGTAGGCCTTAAAATTAATGGCTGTGTTGGTGGACATGAAAGTCCAGTTGGCAAAGTGGCTCTCATGCGCCACTTAGGCGCTGAAGGGAAGAAAGGGCGCTGGTTCGAGTGGGGGCAACGGCATTTTTGGCGTTTTTATTTTGCTATGTGATGGGCTGAAGTAGGAAGGGGTTAAAAATAAATGTTGGGGCTTTGTAACATGAAAGGCAGGTTGGCCGAATGGCCTGGGCGCTACTTGGCTGCTGATTTCCCCCCAGGTCCTGCGTTCGAACCTTGGAGGCTGCAGGTAGGGTTTTTCCTTCTTTTTGCTGCTGATTGGCGTGGAGGTGGACGACACAAGTGGAGAGTTTTTTTCTCTTTAAATTCTTTTTATTAAAGGATAATATGAGCTTTTCTTTTAATTAGATTTTTTTTTAGATAATAAGAGATAAAGAGGGATATTATTTTGATTATTAAGATTATTAATTTGTTTTAATTCAAATGGGTGGCTTGGAGTAATTGGGGAGGTTGATTAGGATTTGAACTCCTTGTTGGAAGGAGTGGACGGCAAGCTTGAAGGGGGGGTGTCGAATGCCTATAAAAGCATGTTGACCCCCTTGCTTTTCCTTGTGTCATTTTTGCTAAGTGCCGAATTTCCTATTTAGTGGGCAGCCTTCTTCATGAATTTCTTTTGATCCCTTTGCCGAATTCTTCTACTCCCTCTTCTTATTCATTTATTTTCCTTACGACCAACCCCAAGTCTATATCTTCTCCTTGTATAGCCGAATATTTCACCCCTAATAGGAAGCCATAGCCGAACCTTTCAGCCTTGCATCCTCTCTACTAAGTCGCGAATCCTTAAGCCAAGTGATCCTTCTCCAGTGGCCGAATCTAGGAGGGTGACTTCGGGAAGTTTATCGATAAGGGTAAGTGATCTCTTTTGTATATGTTTTGGATTCTCTTCCATATTGTTGCCAAACAAGAGTCTAGGCCTTGATTTCTTTGGTTGGCCGAATGTCCTTAAGGCTTTAAGTGATGTGTTTTTCTGTGGTAGCCAGTGAGGGAGTACTTGGGGTTTGTTTGAATTCGACTACTCATCAAGGTAAGGTGGTGGTAAGTATTCGGCCAAGGGGCTATACTCATATATTTTTAGTAGTAGCCAATTCTAATAAGTTGTGTAGCGAGGATTACGACGGTTCAAGGGCAAGTGCGCTTTTTGGGATTTCGATAAGTAAAGTTTAGGGGCTAGTCGATTGTAGTAAACAAACCTTCTGGATTTAAGATCTTTCGGTAAGGATGTTAAGTTATGGTTCTTTTTCATTTAAGATCTCGTACTTGTCAATTAACGAAGTGTTCGATTAAGCGTTACGATGGAGGCCAATACCGATCAAGGAGGACAAGGAAAGTCCCTATCCCAAAGTTTAAGAAAAGAGCATCTCAAATGGTTCGAGATTGGCCACGGTGGTGTGGGCGACAACAGTAAAGCTATAGGCGGATAGCCGTAGTCTCGCTTAGCGTTAGCGTCGAGGATCGAGTCTAGAACTCCAAGTAATAAGGTGTGTAGTTAGCCATTGTTTCCGGTTTTGTGTGATATCTGCTTGTGTTATATGCTCACTAATAAGTGCGATGGTAAAAGTGTGATAGATACCCTAAAAGGGGTATGACGATGATCGGTAAAGTAGCACATTGTAAATATTTGTTGTCATTTATTTAAATATGAGTGTATGCCTATATTTGTGAATGACATGCACATGCATCACATTGTCGTTATATCATGTTACATGTGCATGGGTGGGTTATGAAAGATGGACCGGTGTACTTGAGTGCGTGGTTGATGTCGACTTTGTGCTACATCGTGGATTGGCGATGACCGAGGTCGCGTTGTGGATCTTTGCGATTTAGTTCGCGTGGTTACCTTGATTGATATCGGCTCTATGCCATATCGTGGCTTGATGGATTGCTTGTGTGCTCCATCGTGGTTTGATGTTAGCTATACGCTACATCGTGGATGGCATTGGTTGCCTTTTTGGAGGAAAAGGAGAGGTGACTCGATAGTCCCCGGTGTGTGGTAAATTTGGATAAGGGGTGTGTAGCGGATGGACCTTAGGATTGGGTTGGGTTTCATGTTGCATTGTTCCGCTTGTGAAATGATATGGAAATGGGCCATGCCCAATATAACATGTGGAAAGGTATGTTTTGAGAACATACGTGGAAATGGGCCAAGCCAAATGATCGATGGATTGATGAGAAAAGGGCCTAGCCCAGTGCTTGAATATGATTTGATTGTGGGCCAAGCCCAGATTGTGGTAATGTTTAAATGATTATATTTACATGCTGCATTTTATAATTGGGTTGATTTGTGGCTAACATGTGGGTGGATATCAGTGGTTTAATTACACACTAAGTCTGTGTGACTCACCCAACTTTTTAAACATCGCAGGTGAGTCGTTATTAATGGACCGGGTTGGAGTAGATACAAAGGTGGCCATGCAGAAGCAGATTTTCATGCAGAAGTAGATGTTTTACTTGTTTAGTTAGTTAATAATGATTTTTATATTATCCGTATTTTGGGAATTTATTTGATGTAATAAGGGCCACTTTTGATTTAAAATACTCTATTTATGGTTGTTGAAGTTTATGTTTACTTAGAAGTATTTTTACAAATGATTTATATTATAATAACTTATAATAAAGTTTTAATTCGGATATTTTATATCAAGCTTATATTATTTAATAGATTTTAATTGGACATAGTATTCAAAAGTTAACAAATTTTCAACCATTTTTCCGTAGTGACATACCAGATCCGGTCAGGGCTTGTGGGCCGGGTTTGGGGATGTTACATTGTCAATCCACTTTAAAACATAATAATAAACTTCAAAACCTTTTAAGTGGCCCTTATTACAATAACCAAATATTCGCAAATTCTGAAAATATGTATAATATATATAAAATAAGGAAAATAACTTCTGCATGGGCCACCTCGTATCCACTCCAACTCGGTCCAAGCTTTATGCATCACCTGTAAGGTTTGAGAAAAATTGGGCGAGTCACACAGACTCAGTGCATAGTTATTACACATGTTCCCACATATGGGCTTGGCCCATATCCACACAGTCCACATATAAAATTATGCAAAATGAAGCCCAACCCAACCTAGTTCCATCCATTACACCAACCTCGGCACACCTGCCCCCCAAGGCCGTGGCTAATCCACCGATCACCTAAGTGATCCCACATAACTTACCTCGGCGGACTTGTCGCTCAAGGCCGTGGCTAAGCCACCGATCACATAAGTGATCCCACATATCAATTAATCCACGGTGATGCACACAGCTATCAACCGCCGAGATGGGCACCTAGCCAACACCTCCTTGATGAAGCACGTAGCTAACATCAAGCGCCAATGTAGCACAAGGCTAACATCGGACCACGTACATAAAGTACACCCTTTCCTTCGATAGTCACATCCCAAGTCCCATGCATATATATATATGTGTATCATGGCAACATATCACTTGAACAATAATGCATCACATGCCATCACATTTCATATATTCATCAATGATCATTTAATATCGTAATTCAACGACTGAGTATTCGATCACCCACCACTGGGTATTCACAAACTTAGCCCTTAATTCGGCTACCATTAACATCATATCACATATACATAAATATAACACATACAAACAATCAAGAGACAAATCACGATAACTACACACCTTTTGGCACGGTTTACTCAATCCCGAAACTCTCTTATTCCAGTCGATTTGTTCCTAAGAACTAAAGTCAGAAATCGGTCATCACTTAAACTCATACAATGGCCTATGGCCGAATACTACAAATCACCTACTTTGCTTAACTAAATCCCGAATCACCACATAACACTTACCTTGATGAATTAAATTCTTACAATCTACCTTAAGGCTCCTTACCGTTGGCTACACAAAAGAAACACAATATTATGACTCTACATACATTTGGCCATCCCTTAGAAACCAAGGCCAACCATTGGTTTCGGCATACTAAATGAAGAAGAAGAGAATTCAATTGCTAAGAAAATACTTACTATACTCGAAACCGATTGGAAGATTGATGAAAAGGAATTTCGACACCTCCCCCTCTAAAGGCTCTAAAAGATTCGGCAAGAACTCCCAAATGGAGATGGGATAATCGGCTAACACAAAATAGGTATAGAAAAGAAGAAAAGAAGTGTAGATGAAACTTAGGAGAATTCGGCAATGAAGAACAGAGGTGGAGAGGTTTCGGCTTTGTTGCAAATGAGAGGATGGGTTTCGATTTTTAGGAAGTGAATGGAAGGAAAATAAGTTGCAAAAAGAAAAAGATGCACAAAATGACTTCCAACTTTCGGCTAAGAGGAGAAAAAGATTAGAAAGAAACACAAAATAGCCAAAAGAAAGATGTGCTCATCTAGCACTTAATTCTACCAAAAACTAGCACCATACCATACCAAAACCTAACCAAAAATTTCGGCCATCCCCCCTAACCCCTAATACCGTCCAAGTTCATGAACTCCAAAGCCAAAGTTTTCCACACAAAACTTTCCATAGCAATAACCTTACATTATGCCTTGTGTTCCCTCATCATTCCTTAATCAAAAATAATTCTTTTCCCCAAATTCAAGCTTACCTAATCTACTAACCATCTTGCCATAAAAATTGGTCCTCCTTATCCATAATGCCGTCCACATTCATGGACAAGTTGGTCATGCCAAACTTTCCAAAACCTCATCCCTTAATCCAAGCCTTATGTCCCCTTATCATACCATAACACCTTGATTCCATACCTTAACTATCAACTTGCCTTTTTTTTTCCATTAGTTTACTATCCATAAATGATAAAGTCCAACCTTAACTTAATTAGAGTTGACCAACACATGCCATACAATGCAAAAATAAAAGTCACCTTATTGTCATCCACGGGATTCGAACCTCTTCCCTCATACAATTACTCATGTGCCAACACCACTTTACTACTTGCTCACTTATGCTAACATTAAACACTTAAATTAACTTAAGCATCATAATCAGTTGATCCACTTCACTAAATTCTCCATACTAAAAATTATTCTAAACCAATTAATTCCAAGCCTTCACAAGACTATATTAAGCACACAATAAAATCATACCTGAATTAACTCAAGCAATAATATGATACTCAAATTTTTCCTAAAGCCCAAGGCCCAATCGGCCCAATCCTATTAAGCCCAATTTCAGGATGTTACAATTCTACCCTCCTAAAAAATAATTTCGTCCTCGAAATTACTTACTAACAAACAATCGTACATCCTATCTCACCACACTATGCTCTTGCTGCGCACTCTGATCTTAATAAAACCAATATACTTTCTAAGTAGAGTCTCCAAGTTCACACTCAAGGTTCTAGATACTTCACTAGCGATGGTTCCGACACAGCCATTTTGCTTCTACCGCGTCCACTACAACCACGTCCCCTAGAACACATATCTAACATCGCAATTTAATCTGATGAAGAAGTTTTATGCATTAATACTTTTGTTCCACTTGTTTATGCGCGAACTATTTTATGAAACAAAGTTTTCAGAAGTTGTTCTTTCGATCAATCAAAATTTCTAGTTCAAGTTCACTATTCTAATTCAGAGAATCACACTCATATTCATCCACAACATTCAACACATCATTATAGGTATTTCTGACCATTCCCGACCCAGGGGTAATTTGGAGATTTAAAAACTAAGGTTTTTATAAAACATTAAGGCTAGTCCCTTTCGGGTTTTAATTATCGATTTAGCCCGTGAATAAGTCCTCTTAGTTAGGGTGAACCGTAGCTACGCACTGCAGGTAGGATTCGAGTAAAGAGGAGGTGAGTCACTCGGATTGCTTAAATACCAAGCTCTTCTCGAATCCACTCCTGACATGCGCACAATGGTTGCCACACCTGGCTTCGGTGACCTAATCACGTGTTTGTTTAGTGGTTCTTAAGTCTTATGAATCTTGTGTTGGAGTAGGCTAGTCCTAGGGTCCATTAGCCCTAATATTCTAATCTGAGCCCAAATAAGCCCATAACATTCACATATATAAATCACTTCAATAGTCGAGGTACTTACAGTGGACTTGGGTTGGAGATATAGGTGCCATGCCGAAATAAACTGAAAAAAATTTATGAAAGCCCAAATCTTTGAAAAGCCCATCTAAAAAAATATTTTTGGGCCCAAAACCCTCAAAGCCGAGTTTTGAACCAGGGCTCGATACCAAATCAGTAACACCCCAAACCCAGACCCATACGCCACGGTACGAATTTAGAATGCCATCTGCGGAAAACGTTTGAAAAATATTTTGACTTAGAGTGAAAACATAAAAAATTATTGTCTTAAATAAAACATTGTATATTTATAAATCAAAATAAAATCAAGTTGTTACAAATCCTTCGATTTGTAATTTTAACATATATCTTTAAGATATGAGTTGCTAAAAATAAAACATATCCAAATAATAAAAATTGTCAATCCACTTTAAAACATAATAATAAACTTCAAAACCTTTTAAGTGGCCCTTATTACAATAACCAAATATTAGCAAATTCTGAAAATATGTATAATATATATAAAATAAGGAAAATAACTTCTGCATGGGCCACCTCGTATCCACTCCAACTCGGTCCAAGCTTTATGCATCACCTGTAAGGTTTGAGAAAAATTGGGTGAGTCACACAGACTCAGTGCATAGTTATTGCACATGTTCCCACATATGGGCTTGGCCCATATCCACACAGTCCACATATAAAATTATGCAAAATGAAGCCCAACCCAACCTAGTTCCATCCATTACACCAACCTCGGCACACCTGCCGCCCAAGGCCGTGGCTAATCCACCGATCACCTAAGTGATCCCACATAACTTACCTCGGCAGACTTGCTGCTCAAGGCCGTGGCTAAGCCACCGATCACATAAGTGATCCCACATATCAATTAATCCACGGTGATGCACACAGCTATCAACCGCCGAGATGGGCACCTAGCCAACACCTCCCTTGATGAAGCACATAGCTAACATCAAGCGCCAATGTTGCACAAGGCTAACATCGGACCACGTACATAAAGTACACCCTTTCCTTCGATAGTCACATCCCAAGTCCCATGCATATATATATATATGTGTGTATCATGGCAACATATCACTTGAACAATAATGCATCACATGCCATCACATTTCATATATTCATCAATGATCATTTAATATCGTAATTCACTGACCTGAGTATTCGATCACCCACCACGGGTATTCACAAACTTAGCCCTTAATTCAGCTACCATTAACATCATATCACATATACATAAATATAACACATACACACAATCAAGAGACAGTGCGATAACTACGCACCTTTTTGGCACAGTTTACTCAATCCCGAAACTCTCTTATTCCAGTCGATTTGTTCCTAAGAACCAAAGTCATAAATCGCTCATCACTTAAACTCATACAATGGCCTATGGCCGAATACTACAAATCACCTACTTTGCTTAACTAAATCCCGAATCACCACATAACACTTACCTTGATGAATTAAATTCTTACAATCCACCTTAAGGCTCCTTACCGTTGGCTACACAAAAGAAACACAATATTATGACTCTACATACATTTGGCCATCCCTTAGAAACCAAGGCCAACCATTGGTTTCGGCATACTAAATGAAGAAGAAGAGAATTCGATTGCTAAGAAAATACTTACTATACTCGAAACTGATTGGAAGATTGATGAAAAGGAATGTCGACACCTCCCCCTCTAAAGGCTCTAAAAGATTCGGCAAGAACTCCCAAATGGAGATGGGATAATCGGCTAACACAAAATAGGTATAGAAAAGAAGAAAAGAAGTGTAGATGAAAGTTAGGAGAATTCGACAATGAAGAACAAAGGTGGAGAGGTTTCGGCTTTGTTGCAAATGAGAGGATGGGTTTCGATTTTTAGGAAGTGAATGGAAGGAAAATAAGTTGCAAAAAGAAAAAGATGCACAAAATGACTTCCAACTTTCGGCTAAGAGGAGAAAAAGATTAGAAAGAAACACAAAATAGCCAAAAGAAAGATGTGCTCATCTAGCACTTAATTCTACCAAAAACTAGCACCATACCATACCAAAAGCTAACCAAAAATTTATGCCATCCCCCCTAACCCCTAATACCGTCCAAGTTCATGAACTCCAAAGCCAAAGTTTTCCACACAAAACTTTCCATAGCAATAACCTTACATTATGCCTTGTGTTCCCTCATCATTCCTTAATCAAAAATAATTTTTTTCCCCAAATTCAAGCTTACCTAAACTACTAACCATCTTGCCATAAAAATTGGTCCTCCTTATCCATAATGCCGTCCACATTCATGGACAAGTTGGTCATGCCAAACTTTCCAAAACCTCATCCCTTAATCCAAGCCTTATGTCCCCTTATCATACCATAACACCTTGATTCCATACCTTAACTATCAACTTGCCTTTTTTTTTCCATTAGTTTACTATCCATAAATGATAAAGTCCAACCTTAACTTAATTAGAGTTGACCAACACATGCCATACAATGCAAAAATAAAAGTCACCTAATTGTCATCCATGGGATTCGAACCTCTTCCCTCATAAAATTACTCATGTGCCAACACCACTTTACTACTTGCTCACTTATGCTAACATTAAACACTTAAATTAACTTAAGCATCATAATCACTTGATCCACTTCACTAAATTCTCCATACTAAAAATTATTCTAAACCAATTAATTCCAAGCCTTCACAAGACTATATTAAGCACACAATAAAATCATACCTGAATTAACTCAAGCAACAATATGATACTCAAATTTTTCCTAAAGCCCAAGGCCCAATCAGCCCAATCCTATTAAGCCCAATTTCAGGATGTTACAGTATATATATTTATGTACTTTTGGTTTTGGTTTTTATATGTGTGATATATTTGGGAATTTATGATTATGTGTTTGTCTCGATTAACAAAGTAGTATTTGGATCTTATGTGTTATATATAATTGATTTGATTATTCGTGATATATATGATAGGTTGTTCATTGCATGGGTATATTTGACTAAATTTAGTTAAAGTAAATTTATATGTTTTTATGGTATGTTCTTTCGTGAGACAATCATAGTCATTAAAGTTCAGTAATGATAGTAGTATGTGTTTATAATTTGTTTAAATAGTTGGTGATTAGATGTGATTTTATGTATTTTATTATTATATGATATGTATGGGATATATTAGATATTAAAATGAATGTAATCGGCTATTGAGATAAAAAAATAGACTATTATGTGAGATGTGGTAATTATCTTAGTTTGAATAAATGTTTGCCCTTGAATATATTATTAATGATCTATTTGAATGTATGAAAGTTAAATATTTTCCGGTAATGCCTTGTAATCCATTCCGATGATGGATACGGGTTAGGGGTGTTACATTTGATTGGTATCAGAGCTACGGTTTAGTCGATTCTTGGACTAACGTAGCATGTGTGTGTCTAGCTATACATGCCATAATATTTACTGCGATAGTGTGATGACTTCTGACATTTGAAAATGTGCTTTCATATAGAAAATGGATCCCGACAGAGCTGTAGCTGATGATGTCGAGAGCGTAGCGCCTACTCCTGCACATGGGAAAGCGCCAGTTGAATCTCGACCTATCTCGAGTAGCCATGAGGGGGAGGCTAAGCAAGCCTTCTATCAAAAGATGAACGAATGGTTTACTCAGTATATCCAGACTAATCCGGCTGTACAACAACCTCCACCCCCAAATAATCCATCTCCGATACCTGTGGTACCTCCGATGATTGATCCTATGAGGTTTAATAAACCTCATGTTGATAAAATCAGAAAACATGGAGCTGAGGAATTCAGAGCTAATGATGATGATGCTGAGAGCGCTGAGTTGTGGCTTGATAATACTATCCGTGTGTTCGACGAGCTATCTTGTATTCTAGATGAATGTTTAAAGTGTGCCATATCCCTATTACGAGACACCACGTATCACTGGTGGAATACACTAGTATCGGTGGTCCCGAGAGAGAGAGTGACCTGGGAATTCTTTCAAACTGAGTTTCGAAAGAAATATATCAGCCAGAGATTCATTTATCAAAAGCGCTAGGAATTTCTCGAATTAAAATAGGGTCGTATGACTGTGACGGAGTACGTGCGGAAATTTGTGAGACTCAGTCGATATGCTCGTGAGTGTGTTTCAACCGAAGCTATAATGTGCAAAAGATTCGAAGACGGGTTGAATGAAAATATCAAATTGCTGGTTGGCATACTTGAAATCAAAGAGTTCGTGGTATTGGTTGAGCGGGCTTGCAAAGCCGAAGAGCTCGAGAAAGAGAAAAGAAAAACCGATTTTAAAGCTAGAGATTCCCGTAAAAGATCAACGGGTAAGACTTTTCATTCAGTGCCAAAGAAGTTTAGAGATGAGTCTAACCGATCTAAAGAAGCTTCAGACTTTACTAGACAAGATCGAGATCGACCTCCTGTGAGTTCACGAGCCACTTCGATTGCCAGTGTTGGCAATGTCCGGCAGAACAGAGTTGAGTGCAAGCATTATGGTAAATGGCATTCTAGAAATTGTAGATTACATGATTGGTCATGTTTTAAATATGGATCAATGGATCATTTTATTCGAGAGTGCCCAATGTTAGCCGAGCAAAACACTGTTAAGAATACGAGACAGAGCAATATGTCATCGCGAGGCAGACCACCCAGGCATGCGGGTAATATGAGTGGCAGTCAGAGAGGGACGAAAGATATAGCGATTCAATCTGATGCTCGTGTACCTGCCAGAGCATATGCTATACGTGCTCGTGAGGAGACTTCTTCCCTAGATATTAATACCGGTACTTTCACTCTTTATGATACTAGTGTTATTGCATTGATTGATCCTGGTTCGACCCATTCTTATGTGTGTGAAACATTAGTATTCAACAAGACTCTGCCTGTTGAGTCTACTGAGTTTGTGATTCGAGTATCAAACCCCCTAGGCCGGTGTGTTTTTGTCGACAAAGTGTGTAAAAATTGCCCGTTGATGATTCGAGATTCATGTTTCCCAGCTGATTTGATGTTATTGCCATTTGATGAGTTTGATATAATTCTGGGAAAGGACTGGTTAACTCTGCATGGCGCTATCGTGAACTGTAAATGGAAGACTATTGATTTGCGATGCCAGAATGATGAGGTTATTCAAATTGAATCTAATGATCTGAATGGTTTACCAGCAGTGATATCTTCTATGACATCTCAGAAATATGTGAGAAAGGGTTGTTAAGCTTATTTTGCTTATGTGCTTGATTCTAAAGTGATAGAAAAGAAGATTGAGTCAGTACCTGTTGTATGTGAGTATCCAGATGTGTTCCCTGAAGAATTATCGGGTTTCCAACCTATTCGAGAAGTTGAGTTTGGGATTGAATTAGTGCCGAGGATGACTCCGATTTCTATAGCTCCTTACAGGATGGCACCTACAGAATTAAAAGAATTGAAAGCACAGTTGCAAGAGTTGACAGATAGGGGATTTGCACGACCGAGTTTCTCTCCTTGGGGCGCGCCAATTCTATTTGTGAAAAAGAAAGATGGAACTATGAGAATGTGTATTGATTACCGCCAGCTAAATAAGGTGACTATAAAGAATAAATACCCGTTGCCACAGATGGACGACTTGTTTGATCAACTAAAAGGGGCTTCAGTGTTTTAAAAGATAGATTTGAGATCGAGTTATTATCAGTTGCGAGTCAGAGACTCTGATGTGCCAAAGACTACTTTCCGGACGAGGTATGGACACTACGAGTTTCTGGTTATGCCTTTCGGACTTATTAATGCACCTGCTGTTTTCATGGATCTGATGAATCAGATTTTTAGGCAGTATTTTGATCGGTTTGTGGTTGTGTTTATAGATGATATTCTGATCTATTCACGCGATGAGACCGAGCATGCCGAGCATTTGAGACTAATATTACAGACTTTGCGAGATAAACAGTTGTATGCAAAGTTCGGTAAATGTGAGTTCTGGTTACACGAAGTCACTTTTCTGGGACATGTTGTGTCAGTCTCGGGTATTCGGGTTGATCCGAGCAAGATTTCAGCTATACTTGATTTGAAACCTCAGGAATGTTTACGAAGTTCGAAGCTTTGCAGGACTTCTTTGTTTACTACTGATACGATTCGTGAAGTGTTTCTCTATGATTGCTACACCATTGACAAAGTCATTCTGAGAAAGATGTTAAGTTTGAGTGGTCGGAGAAGTGTCAAAAAGTTTTGATCGGTTGAAGCTCTTTTGACCGAAGCTCGAGTGATAGTTCAGCCTGAATTGGGTAAAGAATTTGTCATTTATAGTGATGCATCTTTGAATGGTTTGGGTTGTGTTTTGATGCAGGAAGGCAAAGTCATAGCATATGCCTCGAGACAGCTAAAGCCACATGAAAAGAACTATCCAACACATGATTTAGAGCTAGCAGCTATTGTGTTCGCGTAGAAAATTTGGCGTCATTATCTGTTTAGTGAGAAATGCCATGTTTATTTTGATCACAAAAGTCTAAAGTATTTGATGGCTCAGAAAGATTGAATTTGAGACAACGTCGATGGTTAGAGCTGTTAAAAGATTATGAGTTAGTGATTGACTACCATCCGGGAAAGGCTAATGTTGTTGCTGATGCTTTAAGCCAAAAGTCATTATTTACTCTACGTGTAATGAACGCGCATATGGTTATGTCTGATGATGGTTCGATA
Source organism: Gossypium sturtianum (assembly GCA_025698515.1). Classification (NCBI taxonomy): domain Eukaryota; kingdom Viridiplantae; phylum Streptophyta; class Magnoliopsida; order Malvales; family Malvaceae; genus Gossypium; species Gossypium sturtianum. The sequence goes on from CM046955.1 coordinate 88,817,144, forward strand.
GTAGCTAAATTAAAAGCAAGATCGTTGTTTGTTCAACAAATTGGTGATGCCGAGAAAGTTGATAAAGATTTGTTGGCAAAATGAACTCAGTGTGAAATTAATGTTGAATCAGAGTTTTGAATTGATGAGAATGACTGCTTGAAGTTCAAAGATCGAATATGTGTTCCAAGGAATTCAGAGTTGATTCAGATGATTTTGAATGAAGCTCATAGTAGTCAATTATCTATTCATCCGGGTAGCACGAAAATGTATAATGATCTAAAGCAGTTCTATTGGTGGCCTGGTATGAAACGAGACATATCTGACTTTGTTTCGAAATGCTTAGTCTGTCAACAAGTAAAAGCCGAGCATCAGGTACCTTCTGGGTTACTTTAGCTGATCATGATACCTGAATGGAAATGGGACAGAGTCACTATAGAATTTGTATCCGGTTTACCTAGGACACTGAGCAAGAAAGATGCAATTTGGGTTATAGTGGATAGATTGACCAAATCAGCTCACTTTGTTCCAGTTCATACGGATTATTCGCTCGATAAGCTTGCTGAATTATATGTATCACAAATTGTGAGATTACATGGTGTGCCTATTTCTATTGTTTCGGACAGAGACCCGAGATTTACATCGCGGTTTTGGAAGAAATTGCAAGATGCTTTAGGTACAAAACTGCACTTTAGCACAGCTTTTCATCCATGAGACGGATGGCGATTCGAACGGATTATTCAGACACTTGAGGATATGTTGAGATGTTGCATCCTTGAGTTCGAAGGTACGTGGGAAAGATACTTACCTCTGATTGAATTTGCCTACAATAATAGCTTTCAATCTAGTATCAAGATGGCACCCTACGAGGCTTTATAAAGTCGTAAATGTCGTACACCATTGTATTGGACCGAGCTCAGTGAAAATAAGATATACAAGGTTGACTTGATTAAAGAAACTGAACAGAAAGTGGCAGTGATCCGTGATAGTTTGAAAGCTGTATCAGATCGTCAAAAGTCATATGCGATTTGAAACGTAAAGATATTGAGTTTCGTCGAGATCAAGTGTTTTTGAAAGTTTCACCGTGGAAGAAAGTACTCAGATTCGGTCGTAAAGGCAAGTTAAGTCCGAGGTTCATTGGACCGTATGAAATGACAGAGTGTATCGGGCTGGTTGCTTATAGATTACAGTTGCCACCTGAGCTAGAAAAGATCCATAATGTATTCCATGTGTCGATGCTCCGTAGATACCGATCCGATCCTTCACATGTGATCAGTCCGATAGAGGTTGAGATTCGATCGATATGACATATGAAGAGGAACCGATTCATATTACGCTCGTGAGATAAAAGAATTGAGAAATAAGAAAATTCCGTTAGTTAAATCTTTGTGGCAAAAGCAACATGTTGAGGAGGCAACTTGGGAGTCAGAGAATACAATGAAAGAGCGTTATCCAAACCTATTCACCGGTAAGATTTGTGGGGACGAAAATCCCTAAGGGGGGAGAGTTGTAACAACCCAATTTTTACCCTAATTGGAATAGTGGTTTCGGGACCACAAATCCGAGTCTGAACAATATTTTAAAATTATTTTCTATGTTAATTATGTGTGAATTTCTATGTGTGAAATTTTCGTGATTTAATTTTATCGTTGGAGTGTAGAATTATTAAAATGGGCTTAATCGCGTAAAGTGAAAACTTGATAGTTTAATGTGTTAAGACCAAATTGTGGATGTCTTTTTAAATGGAAGCATTTAAAATGCAAAAAGCCCACTTTTAATAGATAGTGGCTGGTCATGGACTTTAATGACCTTATATTATAATGTTTTATTTATTTATAATAAAGGTTATAAAGGTAATTAAATATTATGTTAATATATATGTTAATAAAACATAAAGTAAAAGCATTTTGTCTATCTTTATTTCTTGACCGAATAGCAAACATAAAAAAAAAGAAATAGACAAAGCTTAGGTTTGGTCATTCTCAAGCTTGAATCAAGGTATGTAACTAGCTCGATTTTTGATAATTTTTATGTTTTTAAGATCGTTGCTATGAAATGTTCAAAACCCATGTTTCAATTTTTGAATTTGGTGATATGTTCTTGAGTTGCTATTGATAAGAGCTTGATAAATTTGGTGTTTTATGATGTTAAATGAAAGTTATGTGTTAGATTAATAAATTTTGTATTGGAAGTTTTAATGATTTTGAGCATTTAGGGCTAATTTATAAAAATAGTAAATTGAAGGTTCAAATTGCAAAATAAATAAATTGTATGGACTCATATGGATGAGATGAGTATTCGGCATAAGCATAGCAAGGGCAAATTATGCTTGCTTTGTGTTTTGTGAATTTTGGACTAAATAGCTAAAAATGTAAAATGTATGGGCTAAAAGTGCAAATTACTTATTCATGTGTTTTTGAGTGAATTTAATTGAATATTGATTAAATAAGTTTAATTTATATCAAATTAGATCAAGAAAGGAGAAAGTCAGATTTGGATCGGGGAAAGACAAAAATAGCCGAATAGTTGATTTTACGTTCGCCGATATCTGAGGTAAGTCTATAAGCAAATGGTTGTTCTTAATTTTAGTTAAATGTAAATTATTCATGCTGATTTGAAATGTATATAATTATATTTGCTATTACCGAATGTGAGGGATTGTATTTGATATGTTCAAGAAATTACTTTGAGTGAGTTTAGATATATGAAAGATAGTATGAATTTTTTATGAAAGCTTATGACTTAGTATATGCAATTTATGTCCTTAAATCGATTATGTATTTGTGATATTTTGGGTTATAAGCCTAGCAGGCATGGTGCCAGTGGGTTTTATCAGACTATAAGTCTAGCAGGCTTTGTACCGGTGAATAATATCAGGCTAAATACCTAGCAGGCTTTGTGCCGGTGAAAGATATCGGGCTATATGCCTAGCAGGCTTTATGCCGGTGATTATGTATAAGTTTGTGTTTAAAAGATTTATGTTGATGTGGTATTTGAGTATGTTATTCAAGCTAAATGGACAGGTATGCATTATCTTGATATCTATTAAAAATAAGGTAAGTAAATATTTTGAAATTTTATGTTAAATCATGGATAATATTAATGATAAGTATATGTGAGTTTAAAATGAGAATTCGGTCCTATGATTAAATATATTGAATTCAAATGAAATGATTCTTCATTGTGTGCATATGTGTGATCATATACATTCGGCTGTATAGGTAATTTATAATATGTGGTGTCATATATGATATTATGTATTTAGCCAAATAAGAGAGGTAGATATATGAAGTTATTTCTTGTCTTTCGAACATATGTAAATAAGTGAAAGTATGCCAAATGTGTAATGATATGTTACTTTAATAGTTGAGTAAAAACTTGAGAGATTTAACTTCTTGAGTATTCGGCCAAGGTGGAAGTCATGATAAATACATATTATTATGGAATGTTTAAGTTGAGATTAAACATGGCATTGATATAGTAATTTGATTAAGTTTAAATTTTAAGAGTTGAATATATTATTGAGTTGTAATTTGCTTAAGGCTTACTAAGCTATGTTAGCTTACTCTGTGTTTTATGTTTATTCTGTTTATAGATTTTGGACTTCAGTTATAGGCTCGGGGATCGTCAGCAAAGTTCACCACACTATCGACTGCTTTTGGTACTTAAATATTCAAACTCGAATTATGGCATGTATAGGCTGAATGGTGTTTTGATGTGATAAACTATAGTTATGTATAAGCCATGCGAATGTAACACCCCAAACCCGGCCCAAACATTACGACCGAATTTGGTATGTCACAGAGAAAACCATTTTGAAAATCCCTTTAGCCGATTTGAGTTTTGATGAAAACATCATCATTTTCAATTATCTTGCTAAAACCATACTTGGTTTGTTTTAAAAATATTTATTAAGTCAAGTTGTTACAGGTTTCAAATGTACCCGATGGCACTTTAAAACATTTTGCGTTTGATTTGAGAAAACATGTGCACCCATTTTAATATTATTAAATAGTTTAAACAAAATATTCAAAACATGTAAAGATAATAAAAATAATCCTAGGAGGCCTTATTACAACTTGATTAAAACAAAACCAACAATAAAAATAAAATAACTAAAATCGAAGTTCATTAAATTCAAATCCCACTGCATGGCCACCTCGAGTCCAACCGGCTCCTCAACCGCCATCTACGAGTCACCTGAAAAATGTTAAAGGAGAAGGTGAGTCACCAAGACTTAATGTGTAACCCTTCCCCAAATTAGTACAACAACATACACAATTTATAACAAATTAACATGCACTAAATCATGCACCCAACCTAGCCATCCAAACACCTTTCTCTACCCCGTGGTACCAAACCACCGGTGGTGCCAAACCACCGGTGACTTAAAGTCACGAAATCCATCATATTGTGGTGCCAAACCACCGGTGGTGCCAAACCACCGGTGACCAAAGTCACAAATCAAATGATGGGGCCAACCCATCGTGTGATACCAAATCACCGGCGTCAATCCCATAATGTAAATCGTGGGGCCAACCCACTGTGGTGCTAAGCCAGCGGGGCGAGGACGCTATGAGGTGCCAAACCTCGGAGGTTCCAAACCTCACGGTGACCGTAGTCACAATGTGGTACCAAACCACTTTGGTGCCCGTCGACACGAATATCACCGCCCCTCCTCTCATCAACCCACATTAGTCCATGATATATATATATAACAAATTCATGCCAACATGTATTTAAATCACATATACCAAATATGCCATGCTTCCCAAAAGCATCAAATAGTAAACTCATACTGAATGCAGTCTTACGAATCATCGCTTATAACGTTATGGTATTAAATCCAAAGCTACATAAACCAGATTTAGCATACACAAACATTTAGCACAGTTAATTAATCATAAAGTGTGTATGTACACACCTGATTTTACCGAAATTCCTAGATCCCGAAGCCTTTATTAACCTTGGCTGAATAGTCCCCCACCTACCGAAATCTCGAATTTATCACTTGAGTCTTCGAGATCCCACCCTTTCTTAGGAAAACGAATCCCGAAAGCTTCCTTCAATCGACTATGGCTTCCCTTGATAATTATATCGGCCCTTAATACCACAAGTCAGTACCTCTTAGTGTTGTGAGGGGGTTCGGCTACCTTCAATGAAGAGAAAAGAACAGCACTTTACTAAGAAGATTCGGCTAAAGCCCTTTATGGAAGAGATGTTCGGCTAGTAATACAAATGGAAGGTGCAATTTTTGTAAAGAGAGGGGGTAGGTTCAGGTAAGTAAAGGAAATGAAGAAGGGAGTTTTTTTTTGAAGAACCTTAGCAATTGTGGTTGGGAAGAATTCGGCACAAGTGGAAATAAATTGAAGAAAAGGAATTGCCAAGGCTGATCACCCCTATTTAAACTATCCAATTCGGCACACCCACCCTTATAACTCCAAAGCCGAAAATTTCCCCAAGCTAGAGAGTCCCCATTCGGCCAACCTTATCTTTTAATCACTCCCAAATAAAAGTCCTATTCAAATAAACAATTATCTTCCATTATACAGCTTCATTCGAATTAGAAAAAACACCCTTATCTTCTATTCTTACCCAATAATAAAAAAAATAAAACCAAGCATTATCCCACTTTCAAGCCGATTATAAGAGAAATAAACAAAGCTTTATCTTTTATCCCTTTAAAAATAAACAAATCCTTATCCCTTATCATCTCTTCAAAATAAAAAAATAAAATAAACTAATGCTTATCAATTTCCTTCCAGCCGAATGTTAAAAAGAACAAGGAAACCATGTGTAGGCCAATTCCCCTTTTCATGCCAGCCTTGAAAAAAATAAAAACCAAATTGCAGTTTCTTTGGATCGAACCCATGACCCCACTGCAGCCCTCTCTTCTAACGCCCCAGGCCATTTCTCTCCATTGGACTTTCATGTCATGAGCCCTCATCTTTTAATTATAAAGCCTTCATACCTCGGCACTTCTCCTTTTAACGCCAAAGCCTAAAAAATAAAACACCTTGCTGCCACCTTGATTCGAACCCAAGTCCTTACTAGCGTTACTTCCAGGCCCTTAAGTGGCGCATGGGAGCCACTTTACCACCTAGACTTTCATGTCCATTAACCTTGCCATTTATTTTTTTAAGGCATACCTAGCCCAGTTTCTCTAGTTGACGCAAAAAAGAAAAAAAATAAAAGCCTCTGATGCGCCCCACGTTACTCGAACCTCTTCTCTCCTGCGCAAGCCTCCAAGGCCCCTAAAGTAGCGTCCCAAGCCACTTTACTAAGCCCAAGGTCATGTCTATAAATTTCTGAAATTTTCTTTAAGGCCTCCTTAGCCCAATTTCCCCTTTTAACCTAAAAATTTCAAAAATTTCCAATGCACTCCCTTTTGATCCTAGAGTTTTAAAAACCCTTAAAACATCACCAACCACACTTAAAGCCTACTAACACTTGAGTTATGCTCCAAACACATAACCCCTAATTTAGGATGTTACAATTCTACCCTCCTTAAAAATAATTTCGTCCTCGAAATTACTTACTAACGAACATCCGTACATCCTAACTTACCACACTTACCTCAATGCTGCGCACTCTGATTTTATTAAAGCTTCATTCCACCTTGACCACGTCCGCGACAACCACGTCCCCAAAACTCATTTCTACACCGCGATTTAGTCGATTAAAAAGTTTTATGCATCGAGATTTGTTCCACTTGGTTATACGCGAAGAAATTTTATGAAAAGTTTAATAGGGACTCTTTCGATCATTCAAAGTTTTAAGTTCTCTATCCTAGTTCACCACAGAGAAGAACATCCATTCCCTTTCATACTTATTCACTCTTGGGCATTTCTGTCCGTTTCTATCCTGTGTATTATTTTCGTCATTTTCCTATAGGGGTATTTTTGTAATAAATCGAGAAATTTTAAAACTTTAATAAATCAGGACACTTTGAAATTTCCAAAAGCGGAGGGTATTTACGAAAATTTGACAAATTGGAAGTACAACAGAATTTTGGAAACCAGGGGTATTTTAGTAATTTTCCCAAATCAGAGTATCTTGGTATTTTGTAAAATATGGTTTTTGAATACTTTTATAAAGTAGGACAATTTTATTAAAAATGAGGGTAATATGGTAATTTTAGAAACCAAGGGAATTTTTGTAATTTTACCACTAGGGGCATTTTGGTAATTTTGATAAGCCAAGAATATTTTAAAAATTTTTCCAAAAATAATTTTTCCCTACTATTTAAAAGGAGTATTGTAAAGATTTTTAAAATTAGGGTTTTCATAAAACATGGCTAATCCCTTTCGGGTTTTATTCAGTATGTTTAGCCTATGACTGAGTCCTCTTGGTTAGGGTGAACCGAAGCTACGCACTAGGTAGGAATCCCGTGAAGAGGAGGTGAGTCACAAGGACTGCTTAAGTACCAAGCTCTTCTGGATCCAATCCTAGACATGCGCACCAAGGTTGCCACACCCTAACTCGGCGACTTGGTCGTAGGTTTGTTTAATTAAGCATTTAAAGTCTTATGTATTCTGTTGGGGTAAACTAGTCCTAAAATTCAAACACCTATCATACTTTCTACGTCCCATACCTACCCTTCTACAGATAATAATCCACACAGAAGTCAGAGGTACTTACCTGGGCGGATTGGTGCCGGAGACTCGCTGCCATGCTGTCTAAAACAAAAACCATTTTCACAAGGCCTACCAAAACATTTTTGGCCTTGGGCCCCCACAGCCGAGTTTTGAACTTGGCTCTGATACCAATTTTGTAACACCCCAAACCCGGCCCAAACATTACGATCGAATTTGGTATGTCACAGAGAAAACCATTTTGAAAATCCCTTTAGCCGATTTGAGTTTTGATGAAAACATCTTCATTTTCAATTATCTTGCTAAAACCATACTTGGTTTGTTTTAAAAATATTTCTTAAGTCAAGTTGTTACAGGTTTCAAATGTACCCGATGGCACTTTAAAACATTTTGCGTTTGATTTGAGAAAACATGTGCACCCATTTTAATATTATTAAATAGTTTAAACAAAATATTCAAAACATGTAAAGATAATAAAAATAATCCTAGGAGGCCTTATTACAACTTGATTAAAACAAAACCAACAATAAAAATAAAATAACTAAAATCGAAGTTCATTAAATTCAAATCCTTTGCATGGCCACCACGAGTCCAACCTGCTCCTCAACCGCCATCTACGAGTCACTGAAAAATGTTAAAGGAGAGGTGAGTCACCAAGACTCAATGTGTAACCCTTCCCCAAATTAGTACAACAACATACACAATTTATAACAACTTAACATGCACTAAATCATGCACCCAACCTAGCCATCCAAACACCTTTCTCTACCCCGTGTGTACCAAACCACCGGTGGTGCCAAACCACCGGTGACTTAAAGTCACGAAATCCGTCATATTGTGGTGCCAAACCACCGGTGGTGCCAAACCACCGGTGACCAAAGTCACAAATCAAATGATGGGACCAACCCATCGTGTGATACCAAATCACCGGCGTCAATCCCATAATGTAAATCTGTGGGGCCAACCCATGTGGTGCTAAGCCAACCGGGACGAGGCGCTATGTGGTGCCAAACCTCTGGAGGTGCCAAACCTCTGTGACCGTAGTCACAATGTGGTACCAAACCACTTTGGTGCCCGTCGACACGAATATCAACGCCTCCTCCTCATCAACCCACATTAGTCCATGATATATATATAATGAAATTCATGCCAACATGTATTTAAATCGCATATACCAAATATGCCATGCTTCCCAAAAGCATCAAATAGTAAACTCATACGAACAGAGTCTTACCTGAATCATCGCTTATAATGTTATGGTATTAAATCCAAAGCTACATAAACCAGATTTAGCATACACAAACATTTAGCACAGTTAATTAATCATAAAGTGTGTATGTACACACCTGATTCTACCGAAATTCCTAGATCCCAAAGCCTTTATTAACCTTGGCCGAATAGTCCCCCACCTACCGAAATCTCGAATTTATCACTTGAGTCTTCGAGATCCCACCCTTTCTTAGGAAAACGAATCCCAAAAGCTTCCTTCAATTGACTATGGCTTCCCTTGATAATTATATCGGCCCTTAATACCACAAGTCAGTACCTCTTAGTGTTGTGAGGGGGTTCGGCTACCTTCAATGAAGAGAAAAGAACAGCACTTTACTAAGAAGATTCGGCTAAAGCCCTTTATGGAAGAGATGTTCGGCTAGTAATACAAATGGAAGGTGTAATTTTTGTAAAAGAGAGGGGGTAGGTTCGGCTAAGTAAAGGAAAAGAAGAAGGGAGTTTTTTTTTGAAGAACCTTAGCAATTATGGTTGGGAAGAATTCAGCAAAAGTGGAAATAAATTGAAGAAAAGGAATTGCCAAGGCTGATCACCCCTATTTAAACTATCCAATTCGGCACACCCACCCTTATAACTCCAAAACCGAAAATTTCCCCAAGTTGGAGAGTCCCCATTCGGCCAACCTTATATTTTAATCACTCCCAAATAAAAGTCCTATTCAAATAAACAATTATCTTCCATTATACAGCTTCATTCGAATTAAAAAAACACCCTTATCTTCTATTCTTACCCAATAATAATAAAAAAATAAAACCAAGCATTATCCCACTTTCCAGTCGATTATAAGAGAAATAAACAAAGCTTTATCTTTTATCCCTTTAAAAATAAACAAATCCTTATCCCTTATCACCTCTTCAAAATAAAAAAAATAAAATAAACTAATGCTTATCAATTTCCTTCCAGCCGAATGTTAAAAAGAAAAAGGAAACCATGTGCAGGCCAATTCCCCTTTTCATGCCAGCCTTGAAAAAAATAAAAACCAAATTGCAGTTTCTTTGGATCGAACCGGCGACCCCACTGCAGCCCTCTCTTCTAACGCCCCAGGCCATTTCTCCCCATTGGACTTTCATGTCATGAGCCCTCATCTTTTAATTATAAAGCCTTCATACCTCGGCCCTTCTCCTTTTAACGCTAAAGCCTAAAAAATAAAACACCTTGCTGCCACCTTGATTCGAACCCAAGTCCTTACTAGCGTTACTTCCAGGCCTTTAAGTGGCGCATGGGAGCCACTTTACCACCTGGACTTTCATGTCCATTAACCTTGCCATTTATTTTTTTAAGGCATACCTAGCCTAGTTTCTCTAGTTGACGCAAAAAGAAAAAAAATAAAAGCCTCTGATGCGCCCCACGTTACTCGAACCTCTTCCCTCCTGTGCAAGCCTCCAAGGCCCCTAAAGTAGCGTCCCAAGCCACTTTACTAAGCCCAAGTTCATGTCTATAAATTCCTGAAATTTTCTTTAAGGCCTCCTTAGCCCAATTTCCCCTTTTAACCTAAAAATTTCAAAAATTTCCAATGCACTCCCTTTTGATCCTAGAGTTTTAAAAACCCTTAAAACATCACCAACCACACTTAAAGCCTACTAACACTTGAGTTATGCTCCAAACACATAACCCCTAATTTAGGATGTTACAGCGAAAATGGCTAGTGATGTATATATATATTTATGTACTTTTGGTTTTGGTTTTTATATGTGTGATATGTTTGGGAATTTATGATTATGTGTTTGTATCAATTAACAAAGTAGTATTTGGATCTTATGTGTTATATATAATTGATTTGATTATTCGTGATATATAGGATAGGCTGTTCATTGCATGGGTATATTTGACTAAATTTAGTTAAAGTAAATTTATATGTTTTTTTGGTATGTTCTTTCGTGAGACAATCATGGACATTAAAGTTCAGTAATGATAGCAGTATGTGTTTATAATTTGTTTAAATAGTTGGTGCTTAGATGTGATTTTTTGTATTTCATTATTATATGATATGTATGGGATATATTAGATTTTAAAATGAATGTAATCGGCTATTGAGATCAAAAATAGACTATTATGTAAGATGTGGTAATTATCTTAGTTTGAATAAATATTTTCCCTTGAATATGTTATTAATGATCTATTTGAATGTATGAAAGTTAAATATTTTCCGGTAATGCCTTGTAATCCATTTCGGCGATGGATACGGGTTAGGGGTGTTACACTACCAGTGGCTGGGTATACAGGCATGTGTTGCGGATACCTGACAGCTTGTGTGAGCAGCACTGAGTAGTAACGAATAACCGACAGCTTGTGTGAGCAGACCCGTGAAAGTGAATAGCTCGATAACGAGCCTCTATGTGAAAAGTGATGTGAAGTAGCTTTGGCTACAAGTGTGGCACTTATGTGCAAACTTCCGATGTATCCAATAATATTCCGATGTGTTCAACGGGAAAATGACTAAGTATAATTGAATGTGATTATGTGATGAACAAGTGCAGGTACATGTATATATATATATTCATGAGCAATGTGTTCGATATGTGATCGAACTTTGGTAAGGTTGATATGGAGTAAGTGTTACAATGAAGACTTGTAAATATTTGATGATGACTAGCTATTGGCATGACTAACTATGGATATACTTTAGTGTTATATGTGTGTAAATGAGAATTAATATAAAGAAAACATGATAGAGTAAAATTAGTAATAAAACAGTTTGGACAGCAGCAGTTGTATCACTTTGAAAAATCACCAAAAATGGTGGAAATCTAATTAAAGGTTGAATAAGATAAATCTTATTGAGTCTATTTTCACAAAAAAGAAACGATGTAAGCAAAAGAATTTTAGATTCTGAGATATTTGAATTTTTGTGAGACAGAGTCAGAATGATTTCGGAATCCCCTGTTCTAACTTGGGAAAATCATTAAACATTGTACAAAAATAATTATGGGTTATAATTTTCATGATTAAAATCTTTAATGAGTCTTTCTTCAAAAGGAACAAACGGGAACATCATCCGGATCCCGTACGAGGAGATAATTAATTTTTAGTGAAGAAGGGTCGAAACTGTCAGACGGAAGAATAGGGAAGACTTTAAAGAAAAACTATACTTATTGGATAAACCAAAAATTCTGAAACTTTTATGGTAAGAAGAAAAGTGAGTCTAGTTTCAGGGAAAATTAACAGATCTTAATTTGGAGTTCTGTAGCTCGAGATATAAATAAATTAGTGAATGTGACTCAAGTAGACAGCTTGAGATGAACATGAGTAAATAGTGGAACTATGTGCAATTATGATTGTATTATCTTTAGAACATATTGTGAAGACTTATAAAAGCATGTTAATAAATTACTTATTAGTTACATACCTACTTACTAAGCTATAATGCTTACCCCCTTCCTTTCCTTTTTCCTATAGTGTCACAGATGCTAGCTCGAGTTGGAGGTCGTCGGAGATTCTATCACACTAATAAGTTATTGATTGGTATTGTATCAACGATTTTCAAGTATTTTTAAGTCTATGGCATTTATAGGGACTTGATTATGTGTGTATATGTTAATATTAGTTGACTAGAATGTTGGCCTATGTTATTAGAAGGTTATTGTTGTATAAGGCCGTTTAATGTGGCTAATAATTGTTATGTTATAAGTCTATGATGATGCATTTCAAGAATGTGTATGCTTGCATGTGTTGGATGAGTAAATGTGTGATAATTATGAGTGGTAAATGTGATTGGTTGTGTAAGTTGCATGATGTGAATGGTTAAGTGTGTGTGTGTGACTATGCATGATGAATGTGGTTTGTAAATGGTATGTGGATGTCTTAAGGTTGGTCTTTGAATGCTTAATAATACCATGTTGTGTGATGATAAATTTGTATAAGTGTATAAGTGTTTTGGGGAGGCAAAGGGCTTGGTAAATAATCTTACTTGTGGCCACACGGGCAGCCACACGGCCATGTGCCCAGGTTGTGTGAAGTCTGAACTTGATTTTCGGAAATTCGAAACGCCACACGGCGTAACACATGGGCGTATGCCTCTGTTTTTCAAGAAAATTTTCAGTGCTTTCAAAAGTTCTCGTTTAGTCCCGGACCACTTCCAAGGTATGTATTGGGCCTCGTAGGACCTATTTAGGGACTCAAAGATAAAAATTTGAAAAGTTTTAATTTGGATGAAATTTTATGACTCGGTTTAATACGTTTACAAGTGTATGTGTTTCGGTAATGCCTCGTACCCTATTCCGGCGCCAGATACGGGTAAGGGTTGTTACATACTACATCCATTTATACCGCGTGCATTCATAGTATTTACCTAAAATTCAGAAATCTAATGTTTAGCTTAAGTTATTAAAAATCCTAAGTCTAAAGTTTTATCGAAGTTATCATAGTTTCTTTTCTAAATCAGAAGGGTTTATACTATATAGTCTCTAAAACTCAACAATTTTACCCAAGTACTAAAGTAACTAAAGTAAAGAGTTTCTTAGTTGGATCGGCACCGGAGACTTAGATTCACATTTTCAGAAATTTAGTAATTTTTTTATGCAAATTCACCTATATAAAATTTTGAAAAATTTCTTAATAATCAGAAATTTCAATACCTGTTATGCGTAAAATTTTAAACCAAAAAACCACAACCCGAGTTTTACAACCTGGCTCTGACACCACTAAATATAAAACCCCAAACCCAGCCTAGAAGTTATGACTAGATATTGAGGAATTACAGCAAATTGTTCAAAGGCTTTTATTTTAATCATACTCAGTGCATGTTTCGAAAATAAAAAAGTTGGCAAACTCTCTTAGATGTTTAGAAAAACCAAAGTTTGAAAACACTTATTTAAAACCCATAATTCAATTTTCAAACTGCTTATTTTGAAAGTACTAACATTCGTAAATCATTTCCACTACTAAGGCAAATAGTCGTTAAAAACCATATATTTATTTACAGATAACACTTATGTGATTATTTAATCTTTGCAACGGAAATTTCCAGAGTTTTAATTTTGAAAACTGAATTTTTAGTTTGGTAAATCATACGATTTTGTAGTTTAATGTAAAAACACCAAAATCGAACAAACAGCGCAACGAAAAAAAAAACCAAAGAACAAAGCCCAAAAAAAATTTACAGTCCAAAAATAATAAAAATAGTAACCAATTTATTTATTTAACCGGTAAACATTTTGAGCTCCCGTATGTCGCCCAATCCTAAGTCTGTAGTTCACCTGAAACGTATTAAAAAATGAGTGAGCTAGAAGCTAAGTGTGTGACTCGATCCACAAAATAAAATTTTACTTATATCATACAAAATGCAAATACCAATACAAAACTTTACTTAAGATGAACACATTACCAGAAACATATGTCAGATCAGAATGTCATATTTCCGAAACATATACCGAATTAGAATGTCATAATTTCATAAAATTATGTCATATCAAAATGTCATATTATATCACAACAAAACCTATCCCTATCTGCTACACACCAACTCCATCCAACCAATCACACCAATAGGACTACATGAGTCCATCCATCCAATCACACCGGATCGTCGTGGTATGCCACTCATAATGGTGCAGCTAAGCTGCCAAACAATATTGCAGTTTAACCATCAAAATTGCAATAAAATTGCCATATACAATTTCCCCAACATATCAAAACCACCCCAATGCACGTGCAAAATCATAATAACACGTACATATCACGTAGTCGAATCAGATATCATATCAGAACAGATAACAAAATACAGATGTCACACATGCTTTAGAAAAATAGTCATGCTTTCAAAAAATTTTGACACATATAATATACATGTAACTCACTTACAAAATGTATGAGCACATATACCTCACTTCAGGTCATTTTTAAGTAAACTAGACCCTACAGAGGGTCTAATTACAAACTACAAATTAAATCAGGTGTAAATGAAAAATTTAGAAAAATGGGCCAAATGCCTGTGTGGTTTCCCACGACCCAAATTACCAGCCCGTGTGGCCCACATGGGCTACCTATCCTGCCCGTATGATTTCACGCCACACGGGCTACCTAAGCTACCCGTATGATTTTACACGCCTGTTTGTCCCACACGACCTGTAACAGCCCAATTTAGGGGATAGTCAGAACAGTGATCTCGGGATCACTAATCTGAGATAAGAGAAAGTTATTTTCATGTGAATTTATAAATTAGTATATGATTGTATAAGTACATGAGAATTTTGGTACTTTAATTTTAGCGATTTCTCGATTAATCACAAAAAAGGACTAAATCGCATAAAGTGCGAAAGTTCCATTCTATAGGCTAAAGGTACCAATGTAACACCCCAAACCCGGCCTAGAAGTTAGGCCCGAATCTAGAATGTCACATTAAAGGCGCACTTCAAAATGATTTTCCTATTTAACCATTTAAGGCCCAAAAGCCCAAATTTTAAGAAAACTATCATATGTTGAGTTATTTCGAAAACCATGTTATCTTTAGAAATGTTATGAAATTTATTAAGCGGATAGTTGAAACAATAATGATAAACCCAAAATCCAAAGTCAATTAGGAGTTACATGGCTTTATTACAATTCAATGAAAAACAAAGTATTTAAAATAAATTAATTTGAACAAATTAAAAACATTTTATCAGCTTGTAGTGTGGCCATCTCCGAGTCCTCTCCCATGTCGAGTCGCCTATTCAAGATTACCTGAAACATTAAATTAAAGGGTGTGAGTTTCGAAACTTAGTGTGTACAACCCTTGGCAATCAAATCACATACAAATATTCACATTAGGCCTAAGCCCTAACAAAATCGGTGGTCTTGGGCCTTAGCCCACAACGACCTCATATCATATCATATCGCATCATATACAAAACAAGATAATGCAAAACCCACCCCAAAAATCCATCCTCTACACACACCATTTCCCTTCCAACCTCATGACTCCTGTGGGGAATTCTAGCTCGACCCACCCCTCCGCTACACACCATGGGTAGCCCGGTTGCGGTACTACCGAACGTTGCAGCAAAGCTGCTAATCATATATTGGACTAAAAGCCTCCGGTGGATCCACGATCGTCAAGCGACTATGCGATCCTCAAATTCTTCCTCCGTACCATAATTCCCACCCATATGCATCCTAAGCAGAATATCATATGAATGCATCACACACACGAGTAACATCCATAAACTCATATCCGTCATATAGGGGTATTTTCGTCATTTCACTACCAAGGGGTATTTTCGTAATTCTACCCTACAGGGGTATTTTGGTAATTTGGTAAGATAGGGGTATCTTGGTAATTTTGCAAAACAAGGGTATTTTGGTACTTTTGCAAACAGGAGTGTTTTGGTAATTTTGAGAACAAGGGTATTTCGGTACTTTTGCAAACAGGGGTATTATGGTAATTTACAAATCTAGGGGCATTTTAGTAATTTTACACATAAGGGTATTTTAGTAACTTTTCACATATAAGGGTATTTGGTCCCTCTCGGGTTTTAGTTATGAACTTTGGCCCATAAACAAGTCCTCGCGGTTAAAGTGAACAAACACTATGCACCAGGTAGGATCTCAGAAAAGAGGAGGTCGGTCACTCGGACCGCTTAAGTACCAAGCTCTCTCTAGATCCAATCCTAGACATGCATATGTCGGTTACCACACTCTAACTAATCGACTTGTCCACAGACATGTTTGATTGTTAGATTAAGTCTTATGTGATTTAAGAGTTGTTCAGAACTAGGCCTAAAGTCCATTAAACCCTAGCATACTTGTCTACGTCCCCATGAGCCCATCAAGCCCATTTTATGTCCTTACGGCCCGTTAGCCCAAATCTCATCATATGGCCTATTAGGCCCAAAACATATCCAGATCATGTATCAAGCATAGCTAACTTAATTCGTATAATCAACAAAACCATTTTATCAAACTTAGCCTTAGAGCCCACCGGGCCCATTTAGCCACTTTCGGCTTTTCGGCATTGCCGATTTTGTGTGTGTAGTGTTTGTACACACCTGATCACTGCGACGTGCTATCCTATCCTTAGCCTTGATCCTACAACCAACCAACCTTCAATCAACCACTCATACTTAATCAAAAATATTTACTCAAAAGCCGAAACCTTACCGTAACCTTACCGTGTGCCTTTGGGTTCTAATGGCCCTTCCTTAGCTGCTAATCACAAGTGTACCCTAGATCCTTTCTAAGGATCCTAGCATGCTAGCTATCTTTGAACCTTACCCTTGTTAATACAAGATCCACGACAATGAGAAATTAGATCGCCCTTCGGCTTTCAACAAAACGTACTAAGGGGAGTTAACGTAATACTTACCGAATCAAACCTTAGATCCTGCGGCCTACCAAAGGAGATTCAACTTTTAACCTTGACTGAAAGTAGATACCAACTGATTTGTGATAGAGAAAAACAACAAAGATTCGGCACTAATGGGGGATTTCGGCAAGAGAAGATGATGGTAATTCGGCAATAGAAAAGTTTGGCTAAGGGAGAATTCGGCAAAAAGGAATGATGGTTTTTCGGCAATGGAAGAATTCAGAAACAGAAGAACAGAATGAGGGGGAGAAAAGAAAAGATCAAATGTTCTTGTGTGAGGGTAACTACAGGATATTCGGTAAAGAAAAGAAAGACTAACTTATTTGCAAAACTCTCCAAATGCCGAAAGCCACAATGAAAATTTGTAATACCCCCTAAAAGACCCAAAAATGGCACTCATTTACCCTCCTAAGCCGAATTTATACACTTCCCACTTCCCACAACGGCACCAACTCTCCACACTTCTCAGCTCCTAACTTTTCTCCCTGATAACTCCTCAATCTCATCCTAAATTTTCTCTAAGATAAGCTCCTTTATCCCTTCCTTAATTTTCTCTCATGAACACTTCCTTCATAGTTCACATCCAATGCCACTACTAACCATCTAGAAGGCAAAAATTAAATCCCCAACAAAATACCATGCCACTACTCGAACCTTGGATTCCCTTGCCTGCCATTGATGCCATCTCCCTGCTCCCTAAGTGGCGCCACTTTGCCGCTACACCACAATCATTTTTCTTCTTCATTTATTTAAAAGGCCTACTAACTGAAGTCACAGTTCCCTTGGGCTAAAACTAAAATTTTTCCTATACCCTTACTTGATCCAGAACATCTCTAACACCCCTAGACACTCCAAATTCATTAACCCTCAAATCCCACATGCCAATTATCATTTTCTCGCTCACTTAAAAATTTTCTAAGACCCAAAGCCCAAAGCCCAATTCTTCTAGGCCCAAATTCGGGGCGCTACAACTCACCCCTCCTAAAAGAAATTTCGTCCCCGAAATTTCCAACTAATAGGGTGATCGTGTATCAACTACCCCACCACGCTCTTTGCTGCAAGCACTCGACCCTAATAATTTTAATACATACCCAAAACATCCACCTATCGCAAACATTCTCAAACATACGCAGAATAAGTACCAAATTAAGATTCAAATGTTTTCAAAGCCCTAACAGTTCCACAGCCTCGGCACGGCCTCTTCCTCCTCTTCTAGTGCTCATCGTTGATTCTCGTATTATCCGAATTAGGAATTTTATGAAATTAGTACATAGTTCCATTTTTTTAGGGCACATGTCTTATGTAACTAACAATAATTTTCTTAAAGTTATTCTGCTGTCGAGAATCCACTACAGGCTTAACTTTCCTACGGGCTTTAGTCTCTAAAAGCCTATTTTTAAGTAGCCCATTATCTATACTGATTTAAGTAATTTAAACAAATGTAGTACAGAAAACTTACTTGGCTCGACGTCGGGGGCTCGATGACCCACACTTCAAGAATCCTGTAAAAACTTTTTAAAACCCAAAATCTAAGGCCCATTTCACAGCCCGAGCTTTGCAACTGGGCTCTGATACCACTAAATATAACACCCCAAATCTGACCTAGAAGTTAGGCCCAAATCTGGAATGTCACATTAAAGGCGCACTTCAAAACGATTTTCCTATTTAACCATTTAAGGCCCTAAAGCCCAAATTTTAAGAAAACGATCATATGTTGAGTTATTTCGAAAACCATGTTATCTTTAGAAATGTTATGAAATTTATTAGGCGGATAGTTGAAACAATAATGATAAACCTAAAATCCAAAGTCAATTAGGAGTTACATGGCCTTATTACAATTCAATGAAAAACAAAGTATTTAAAATAAATTCATTGGAACAAATTAAAAACATTTTATCAGCTTGTAGTGTGGCCATCTCCGAGTCCTCTCCCACATCGAGTCGCCTAGTCAAGATTACCTGAAACATTAAATCAAAGGGTGTGAGTTTCGAAACTCAGTGTGTACAACCCTTGGCAATCAAATCACATACAAATATTCACATTGGGCCTAAGCCCTAACAAAATCGGTGGTCTTGGGCCTTAGCCCACAACGACCTCATATCATATCGCATCATATACAAAACAAGATAATGCAAAACCCACCCCAAAAATCCATCCTCTACACACACCATTTCCCTTCCAACCTCATGGCTCCTGTGGGGAATTCTAGCTCAACCCACCCCTCCGCTACACACCATGGGTAGCCCGGTTGCGGTACTACCAAACGTTGCAGCAAAGCTGCTAATCATATATTGGACTAAAAGCCTCCGGTGGATCCACGGTCGTCAAGCGACTATGCGATCCTCAAATTCTTCCTCTGTACCATAATTCCCACCCATATGCATCCTAAGCAGAATATCATATGAATGCATCACACACACAAGTAACATCCATAAACTCATATCCGTCATATAGGGGTATTTTCGTCATTTCACTACCAATGGGTATTTTCGTAATCCTACCCTACAGGGGTATTTTGGTAATTTGACAAGATAGGGGTATCTTGGTAATTTTGCAAAATATGGGTATTTTGGTACTTTTGTAAATAGGGGTGTTTTGGTAATTTTGAGAATAGGGATATTTCGGTACTTTTGCATACAGGGGTATTCTGGTAATTTACAAATCTAGGGGTATTTTAGTAATTTTACATTTAAGGGTATTTTAGTAACTTTTCACATATAAGGGTATTTGGTTCCTCTCGGGTTTTAGTTATGAACTTTGGCCATAAATAAGTCCTTGCGGTTAAAGTGAACAAATACTATGCACCAGGTAGGATCTCAGAAAAGAGGAGGTGGGTCACTCGGACCGCTTAAGTACCAAGCTCTCACTAGATCAAATCCTAGACATGCATATGTCGGTTACCACACTCTAACTAATCGACTTGTCCACAGACATGTTTGATTATTAGATTAAGTCTTATGTGATTCAAGAGTTGTTCAGAACTAGGCCTAAAGTCCATTAAACCCTAGCATACTTGTCTACGTCCCCATGAGCCCATCAAGCCCATTTTATGTCCTTACGGCCCGTTAGGCCCAAATCTCATCATATGGCCTATTAGGCCCAAAACATATCCAGATCATGTATCAAGCATAGCTAACTTAATTCGTATAATCAACCAAACCATTTTATCAAACTTAGCCTCAGAGCCCACCGGGCCCATCTAGCCACTTTCGGCTTTTCAGCTTTTTGGCATTGCCGATTTCGTGTGTGTAGTGTTTGTACACACCTGATCACTGCGACATGCTATCCTATCCTTAGCCTTGATCTTGCAACCAACCAACCTTCAATCAACCACTCATACTTAATCAAAAATATTTACTCAAAAGCCAAAACGTTACCGTAACCTTACCGTGTGCCTTTGGGTTCTAATGGCCCTTCCTTAGCTTCTAATCACAAGTGTACCCTAGATCCTTGCTAACGATCCTACCACGCTAGCTATCTCTGAACCTTACCCTTGTTAATACAAGATCCACGACAATGAGAATTTAGATCGCCTTTCGGCTTTCAACAAAATGTACTAAGAGGAGTTAACGGAATACTTACCGAATCCAACCTTAGATCCTGCAGCCTACCAAAGGAGATTCAGCTTTTAACCTTGACTGAAAGTAAATACCAATTGATTTGTGATAGAGAAAAACAACAAAGATTCGGCACTAATGGGGGATTTCGGCAAGAGAAGATGATGGTAATTCGGCAATAGAAAAGTTTGGCTAAGAGAGAATTTGGCAAAAAGGAATGATGGTTTTCGGCAATGGAAGAATTTGGAAACAGAAGAACAGAATGAGGGGGAGAAAAGAAAAGATAAAATGTGCTTGTGTGAGGGTAACTACAGGATATTCGGTAAAGAAAAGAAAGACTAACTTATTTGCAAAACTCTCCAAATGGCGAAAGCCACAATGAAAATTTGTAATACCCCTAAAAGACCCAAAAACGGCACTCATTTACCTTCATAAGCCGAATTTATACATTTCCCACTTCCCACAACGGCACCAACTCTTCACACTTCTCAGCTCCTAACTTTTCTCCCTGATAACTCCTCAATCTCATCCTAAATTTTCTCTAAGATAAGCTCATTTATCCCTTCCTTAATTTTCTCTCATGAACACTTCCTTCAGAGTTCACATCCAACGCCACTACTAACCATCTAGAAGGCAAAAATTAAATCCCCAACAAAATACCATGCCACTACTCAACCTTGGATTCCTTGCACGCCAATGACGCCACCTCCCTACTCCCTAAGTGGCGCCACTTTGCCACTACACCACAAGCTCTTTTGTGTCATTTTTCTTCTTCATTTATTTAAAAGGCCTACTAACTGAAGTCACAGTTCCCTTGGGCTAAAACTAAAATTTTTCCTATACCCTTACTTGATCTAGAACATCTCTAACACCCCTAGACACTCCAAATTCATTAACCCTCAAAGCCCACATGCCAATTGTCATTTTCTCGCTCACTTAAAAATTTTCTGAGACCCAAAGCCCAAAGCCCAATTCTTCTAGGCCCAAATTCGGGGCGGTACAACCAAATAGCCATAGATTGTAAATTTAAGGTCTTTAAAAGGCAATTTAGCCCCTTGTAAATGCTTGGACAGCCATAGGCTATCATGGGAGACAAAGATGGACAAAAATTTGGTCAAAGTTAGTAGTCGTTGGTGACTAATTTGACTAGTTTAATATTAGAATAAAGAAAGAGAAAATATCATCTTTCTTTCCATCTTCCTCCACTGAAATTTGCAAGCAAAATAGGGGTTTTGAAAGCTCAAATTTTCAGTAAGCTCTCCTTCATTCTAGTAAGTGATTTTGATGATTTTTCTTTATGATAATTGTACTTTTGAGATCCCTAGAGCTTAAGCTTTCTAAAGAGGGGATTATCTTGCATTATGGTAAAATGTTTAAAGAGTTTCCATGAGAGCTTTCATTGTTAATTGCTGCATTTTTTTGGAAGAAAATGAGTCTTAGTTGTTAGATGAACAACTTTTGTGAAAGGTGTTGTCTTGAAAACACCTAATTGGACCTTGATGAAAAGGTTACAAATTTGTAGTAATTATGTGAAATGTTGAGTTTTGATGATAGCTATAAGAGTATTAAATCTTCATATAGGCTTGTTGAAAGTGGAAATGTGATTAGAATTAATTTTCGAGCCTAGGGGCAAAATGGTCATTTTACCAAAGTCTAGGGGCAAAATAGTAATTTTGCCTAAGCATGATTATTGAAATGCTTTTATTAATGAGATGATTAAAATGAGCTAAATTTCTATTATAGATCAAGAAGAACCGAGAATCTGCCTCGATTTGGGAAAGAACAAAGTCTCGGACTAAACCGTCGAGCTAGCTTATTTTGAAATCGAGATAAGTTTGTATGTGATTAATGCAACATTCATGTTAGCATAATTGAGAATGCTTGTTATCATATTGATGCATGATACTCTACTAAATTGAGTGATTGAGGTTGAATATGATGTTGAAGTCCTGGTGGACTATAATGAATATAAAAAAGCTATCATCGAGATATGAAATAGATAAGGTCCTGTATAAGACCATGTCTGGGACATGGCCTCGGCACCGAATTGAGATTTCCGTATAAGACCATATTTAGAATATGGCTTCGGTATTGAATGTAAGAATCGTGCAAGACCATATCCGGGATGTGGCGTCGATTTTAAATGTGAAATCCCATATAAGATCATATCCGGGATATGGCATCGGCATTTAGAGGTAACTCCATGTAAGACCATCTCTGGGATGTGACATTGGCCTCGTATTTATAATAATAACGATATTATGCGTCTTTGAGTATCCCTAGTGATTAATGGGATGATTAGATGAGTTTAGAAATGTAAATGAGATTAGCACTAAAGTCCTGTGAAAGAGTGAATACAGGTACTCATGAATGAGTCACGGAAGAACGATTACGATATGTGGCATGGTATGTGCTAAATAAGGGCAACTGTGAGTAAGTATGGCAAGAAGCCTATGACTTGTGTATGGTTAGTTAGTGTCATGGATGGATTATTTTATGAGCTTATTGTTGCTATTTATATCCATGCAAACTTACTAAGCTTTATGCTTACCCCTTTCATTGCTCTTTCTCCTTGCAGTATTGCCAAGATAATTCGAGAAGTTGCAGACGTCGGAGTTCATAAATCACACTACCGACATCACTTTGGTATAGCAATTTAGACTTATTTTGAGTATGGCATGTATAGGACTCGAGTATTTTGTTAGGTAGTAATTGTTGGCCAAAGTGTTGGCTTTGTAAGGTATTAAAGTCTTTTTGTAATGGTCTATTAAGTTAGGCCGATACTTGGCAAACTCTTATGCTTAATGAAAGTGATTTTCTTGAAGTGTATGCCCTTGTGTATGGATTTTGAATTGAGTATCTAGATATGCCTTTGGGTTATGAATTATGTTGAATTGAATTGGTGTATGTATGTGTACAATGTAAGGTGGCAAAGGGCTTGGTAGATAGCCATCTAATTGTCCACACGGGTAGACACACGGGCGTGTGTCTAGACCGTGTGTGACACACGGTCAGCCCTATGGGCGTGTGGATCGGCCATGTGTCCCATTACATGATAGGTTTGCAAGTCAGTATGCTCCACGGGCAGAGACACGGCCGTGTGTCTCAGCCGTGTGGGAGACACGGCCTAGAACATGGGCGTGTTCCCAGGCCGTGTGAAGTCTGCACCTTAATTGTGGAATTTAATTCGACACATGGGCTAAGGACACAGGCATGTGCCTTGGCCGTGTGACCTTAGTGAAATGATGAAATCATAGTCAGGATCGACCACGGGTTGAAGACACGGGCGTGTCTTAGGGGAACACGGGCGTGTCCCTAGGCCCACACGGGCGTGTGGCCATTATTTTGTTGAAAAGTTTCTCGAGTTCGTAAAAGTTCCCGGAATAGTTTCGATACCTCTCTGAGGTATGTTTAGGGCCTCTTAGGCCGAGTATGTGCAAGTGATGGGTTTAAACGAAATTTTTGTAACCTTATTCGAGACGTTTAAGTAAGATTAGTTAGGAATGCCTCAAACCCAATTTCGACTTGAATACGGGTAAGGGGTGTTACATTTATTGGTATCAAAGCTACGATTTAGTCAATTCTAGGACTAACGTAGCGTAAGTACGAGTCTAGCTATACATGCCATATGTAAGGGTGTCTAAGTAATGATAGTGTGATGGCTCCTGGTGTTTAAAACTCATGTTTATGTAGTAAATGGATTCTGATCTAGACCGAACTGCAGCCGATGATGCTGCGAGTAATGCGTCGGCTCTCACTCAAGGGACCGCGCCTGCAAATAGTAGACCCGAGACTTTGGGTCAGGGGGAAGAGGCTCGAGAAGCCTTTCTCTACGTAATGAGTAACTGGTATACTGAGTATACCCGAGCAAATCCAAATGCTCAACCCCCTCCACCCCCACCTATTCCTCAACCCGCTCCAGTAGCTCCTCAAGTGGTTGAGGTAGTGAGAATAGAAAGGCCTCCGGTTGATAAGATCTGGAAGCAAGGAGCCGAAGAATTCCGGGCTAGTAAGGATGATGATCTGGAGAGAGCAGAATTCTGGCTCGACAATACCATCAGGGTATTCGGTGAATGATCGTGCATGCCTGAGGAGTGCTTAAAGTGTGCGGTATCTCTCTTGAGAGATTCAGCCTACCGATGGTGGAACACCCTTGTGCCGGTGGTACCAAGGGAGAGAGTTAGTTGGGAATTCTTCCAAGAGGAATACCAGAAGAAGTACATCAGCCAGTGGTTCATAGATCATAAGAGAAAGGAGTTCTTGGAACTGAAGCAAGGTCGTATGTCAGTGACTGACTACGAACGGGATTTCGTAAGGCTTAGTAAGTATGCCCGTGAGTGTGTGTCTACTGAGGCCGTAATGTGCAAGAGATTCGAGGACGGGCTGAATGAGGATATCCGTTTATATGTTGGAGTCCTTGAACTAAAAGAGTTTGTAGTGTTGGTAGATAGAGCTTGTAAAGCCGAGGAGTTGGCTAAAGAGAAGAGAAGAGCTGAGAATGAGTCTCGTGACTCGAGGAAGAGGCAGTTGAATAAGTCATACCAATCCTCATCTAAGAAATCGAGGGATTTTGCCGCTCGATCAGTCACCTCAGCCGGGTTTTCAACCCGAAGTAAGGGCAAGCAATTTTTGGGGTCGAAAGGGCAGACCACATCAATTGCTAGTGTGGGCAACGTTTGTAACATCCCGATTTTGGGCCTAGTAGGAACAGTGGTTTTGGGGCCACAAATTCGACGAGGAAAAATCTTATTTTTAGAATATTTTTATGGTCTAAGATTTCGTGAAAATTTCGTTCGAAAATTTCGACGTTTGGGCACTCAATTTAGTCAAAAGGACTAAATTGTAAATAGTGCAAAAGTTGAGTTCCACATGTTAGAAGTGTCCAATTTCTATGAAATTTTTAATTGGAGGTCCTTAAATGGTAATTAGACCATTGGTTAAATAGTTGGACAAAAATGGACATGAGATAAGTGAAATAGGATATTTTTAAGTTAGGGGCATTTTGGTAATTTGGTAATTAAATGGACTAAAAGACAAAATAAAAGCCAAAAACCTTTGTCCATCTTATTCCTTGGCCGAATTTAGCATGGGGGAAGCCATGGCTAGGGTTTTCAACTTTTAAGCTCAATAATAAGTGCATCCAAGCCCCGATTTTAATGTTCAATACATTTTTTGAGATCCCCGTAACTCGATTTAGCTATTTCTACCATTATTTTGAGCTAGGGTTTGTGTTTAAAAATTTACCTATGGATGACATGCATGTGCTTTAATGTCTAATGGTAGAATATGAATGCTCGGTGTGTAGTAAATGACTTTTACTAAGTGATTTTCAATGAAATCGCAAAAAGGGACTAATTTGTAAAAGGTTGAAAAATGTATGAAAATGTGTGAATGAATGCAAATTGTGGACTTCTATAGTTATGAAAATGATTCGGCTAGGCCTAAAATACAAGGAAATCGAATAAAAATCATTTTCCGAGCCTAGGGGCTGTAAATATGACAAAGTTTAGGGGCAAAAACATAATTTTGCCATAGTATGATTTTTGGGTCACAATGAATAGTTTGACTAATAAATAAGCTAAATGTGATGTTATAGATCAAAGAAAACGAGGTTCGGACCTAGAACGGGGGAAAAAGAGAGAAATTGACGATTAGGTCACTTTTTACCATTTTGGTATCGAGGTAAGTTCGTGTGTAAATAATATAACCTTATGTTATGTATTTTAATATTTTGATATTACATGAATTATATATTGTCTCTATGAAATTGATTAATGACAATTTTGACGAAATGTCAAAGAATTAAATTCCCCGATTAAACCTTAGGAATGGATATAATACAAATGTCATGACACTAAAGTTCCTAAGGTCCCGTATAAGACCATATCTGGGATATGGCCTCTGCACCGAATTTAGATCCCGTGTAAGACCATATCTGGGATATGGCATCGGCATCGAATAGTGATTCCATGTAAGACCACGTCTGGGACCTGGCTTCGGTATGAAATCGTGTAAGACCATGTCTGGGACATGGCATCGACATCTGATCCCATGTAAGACCATATCTGGGATATGTCATTGGCATCTTACTCCATGCATTACAATTTTCGAGCATCCTTAGATATTCCAAGTGGTTCAACGGGGTAAAGAAGTTAAACTTTTTGTTAAAGATGGAAAAAGGGCTAAAGTTATGTGATGGAGTGATACAGGTACATATGCGAAATCCATGAGAAATGAGTTCGGTATGTGATTTTGTTTAGGACCATGTCAGGGACATGGCGTCGATATGATGTTTCATGTAAGACCATATCGAGGCTATAGCGTTGATACGGTACTATATGTATGAGATTCTCGAGTATCTTTTAGCATTCCGAGTGGTTTAACTGGTATGTTAAAAACGAGAAAGTAAGCGACTATGTTACGAGTAGTACAGGTATGTACATAGAACTCACGTGTAGTGAATTCGGTATATGATGAATTCTTGAGAAGAATGTACACTAATAAGTTATACTTGTGAAATATTGATAACCTTGTGATTAGTGATCTACATTCATGATGAATGGATACATGATAAGATTTGATGATGATCATATGTGAGACTTTTATGCCAAATTAAATTGAGAAATGATATGTTCAAGTCTTTGTTGTTGATGTATAGATTAAATTCGCCAATGAATGGCTTATAAATATTTGATAATGATTAGTTATTGGAATGGCTAACCATGGGTATATTTTGGTATTATATGTGTGTAAATGAGAATTAGTACAAAGAAAACATGATAGAGTAAATTTAGCAATAAAATAGTTTGGACAGCTATGTGGAGGACACGACCCCAGGACACGACCCCGGGACTTGGCGTGTGCCCAGGGCGTGTGAAGTCTGCATCTATTTTTCAAAATTTAATTTGCCACACGGCCTAAGCACACGGGTGTGTGACTTGGCCGTGCGACCTTATTTTGTTGATGATGTCATAAACAGAGAGTTA
Source organism: Gossypium sturtianum (assembly GCA_025698515.1). Classification (NCBI taxonomy): domain Eukaryota; kingdom Viridiplantae; phylum Streptophyta; class Magnoliopsida; order Malvales; family Malvaceae; genus Gossypium; species Gossypium sturtianum. The sequence continues at coordinate 88,844,829 of CM046955.1, forward strand.
CACGGGCTAAGGACAAGGGCGTGTGTGACCACACGGCCTACCCACACGGGCGTGTCCCAAGCCACATGGGCGTGTGATCCCTGTTTTGATGAAATATTTTCTAAGTCTTCTTAAAGTTTCCTAAGTTCTCGGTTTAGTCCCGAATAGTTCCCAACTATTGTTTTGGGCCTCGTGGGCCCATATAAGGGACGATTTGCATGTGAATGTGTGAATTTTAAATTGAATGAAATTTTATAGCCTGGTTTTGTATAAATGTTTACGTTTAAGTCCGGTAATGCCTCGTATCCTGTCCCGGCGTCGAACACGGGTAAGGGGTGTTACATTTAGTGGTATCAGAGCTATGGTTTAGTCGTTTCTCAGACTAATATGTGAGTCTAGCTATTAATGCCATATTACTACTCGTGATATTGTGATATCTCTCGGCTCTAACGAAATTGTTTTGTTAAGACAGAGATGGCTTCCAACCGAGCTATTTTCAATAATGCTAAAAAATGATATTGAGTTGATTGAAATGTGTTTATGATGAGATAAAACTTAGAAAGGAAATGAGTGCGATCGTTTAAAGATGAATTGACGGATAAGACCATGGTTGGACCATGGCAAAGTATGGAATATAAGACCATAGCTGGGCTATGGCATTTTAGTGAAAAGACCATAACTTGGTTATGGCATTGTGGACGTAAGACCATGGTTGGACCATGGCAGTACATGTGTGTACGTGTAAGACCATAGTCGGACTGTGGCATCAAGTAAATGACGTACTCAAACCCGTAAGGCGTTCTCTAATTTGACAAATGTTAGTAAGTAAATTCATTATTTGAAATTGACGATGGCAGAAAACATTCATAAAATGAATAAGTATATTAAATTGTCTGAAGTGAATTATGTGATTATGATGATATTATGTTAATGATGAATGCTAAGTCATAAATGTGTATTTATGAGAGTCAAGTTAGAGGCTTTACGACCTCACCCCCTTACCAGTGATGCTTTATGACGAAATTTTACGAGAACTATGTTGAATAAGTTCATAAGTGTGAAACTAAAGAGTTTAGTGATGAAATAATTAGTAATGTATACAGAGATGAGAATAGTTGGAAAGTGAAAACAGCTTTAGAAGAAATACCAGAATGTTTTAAAGATTACATAGATTATGCAATGTCACAGATAAAGAAGAAGCTAGTCTCGGTTATTCGATTCAATTGAGTTATGTGTATTTAAAGTATCCTCAAGTATAGTAATGAATTTTGTACATTCCCGAGTATATAGACGGATAGTCTGAATGAAGAAATTATATTCTGGAAAGTATGATACAGAGATATGCCTATTGGATTGTTCTAATCGAATGATGTTATTATGAGTTAAAGCTATACCGATTGATAAAGTCATCACATTTATGAAAATTTGAATGATCTATGCATGTTAGCAAAGTTCTAAATAGTTGAAAGTATTATTAACCGAAGCTCTAGTTCTGAGTTCAATTTGAATTGAGTAAGGAAATTACGATTTTTCAATGATGTACTATTGAACAGATCGGAATATATTTTAATACAAGAATGTAAAGAAGTAGTTTGCATATTCAGACGGTTAAAGTTACATGAAAAAGAACGGTTTGACTAATGATTTAGAGACGACCACTTTTATATCTGTGTTGTGAACTGGATGATTTCGTACGTTCGACGAAAAGTGTCATATGCTTCCTAATCCTAATGGGTTAAAGTATCTAATGTCACAGAAAGATCTGAAACTAAGACAACGTGAATGTTTTGAGATGTTAAAAGACTCGGAGTAATTATCGACTTACCTTTTGGAAAGCAAGTATGGTTACAGATGCTTGAATGGAAAATCTTTGTTTATTTTTGTGAGTACTGGTTACTTGATTGATCTTATTTGATGATGGACTAGTACTAGCTAAGTTAAAAGCTTAAGTGATTCTTTCTTTCTGAATTGAGAAGCTCAGAGATGTGATAGAGAGTGGTGAACTAAACGAGTACAGTGTGAAACGACTTTCTAGTCCAAATTTCAGGTTGGACCTGATTCCTGTTATTATTATTGTTCTGAGATAGAATTTGCATATTGGATAACCTAGAGTTTGTACAGAAGTTTTGTACGAGACTCAGTAGTAGCTCGTCGATTCATCCAAGAATAATAAAATGTGCAGTTATAGAAGTAGATGTTCTGGTGATTGAGTATGTATCACGATATTTTTGACTTTATTTTCAGATGTCTATTTGCTAGTAAGTAAGCCGAAATCCAGTATATGCAGGACTAATATAGTCAGTGATGGTAAGGGAGTGATAATGAGATAGAGTTACCATAGATTTCATATCGGGATTGTCATTATCCCCAAAAAGAAAGATGTTAATTGGTTTATGGTTGATCATTTGACAAAGAAAGATCCGTATAATCAATTCATTATGTACAGATTTCTTATTTGACAGATTAGCCAAGTAATATGTTTCTGAGATTATTCGATTATGCAGAGTGCCAGTTCCATTATGTCTGATAGAGATCCGGAGGTTACATCGAAATTATGGGACGAGCCTTAGGAAACTCTGAGTATGCAGTTGCATTTTGGCACAGTAATTTGTTTTTATATCAATGATAAATCTAAGAGAGTAGTTTAGATTTTGACGGTATACTCTGGCACTGTGTGCTAAAGTTTAAAGGATATTGGAAAGAGATATATGAAATTAAATCGATTTGTAATTCTGAGAAGATTACTGAAAGTGTTTTAGGAGAGTTGAAAATAACTTCTTCTGGTAAGATTTTCGGGGACGAAAATCCCTAAAGAGGGGGAGAATTGTAACAGCCTAATTTTGGGCCTAGTATGAATAGTGGTTTTGGGGCCACAAATTCGACAAGGAAAAATCTTATTTTTATTATATTTTTATGGTCTAAGATTCTGTGAAAATTTTGTTTGAAAATTTTGACGTTTGGGCACTCAATTTAGCCAAAAGGACTAAATTGTAAATAGTGCAAAAGTTGTGTTCCACATGTTAGAAGTGTCCAATTTCTATGAAATTTTTAATTGGAGGTCCTTAAATGGTAATTAGACCATTGGTTAAATAGTTGGACAAAAATGGACATGAGATAAGTGAAATAGGATATTTTTAAGTTAGGGGCATTTTGGTAATTTAGTAATTAAATGGACTAAAAGACAAAATAAAAGCCAAAAACCTTTGTCCATCTTCTTCCTTGGCCGAATTTAGCATGGGGGAAGCCATGGCTAGGGTTTTCAAGCTTTCAAGCTCAATAATAAGTGCATCCAAGCCCTGGTTTTAATGTTCTTTACATTTTTGAGATCCCCGTAACTCGGTTTAGCTATTTCTACCATTATTTTGAGCTAGGGTTTGTGTTTAACAAATTACCCATGGATGACATGCATGTGCTTTAATTTCTAATGGTAGAATATGAATGCTCGGTATGTAGTAAACGACTTTTACTAAGTGATTTTCGATGAAATCGCAAAAAGGGACTAATTTGTAAAAAGTTGAAAAATGTATGAAAATGTGTGAATGAATGCAAATTGTGGACTGCTATAGTTATGAAAATGGTTCGGCTAGGCCTAAAATACAAGGAAATCAAATAAAAATCATTTTACGAGCCTAGGGGCAAAAGTGTAAATATGACAAAATTTAGGGGCAAAAACGTAATTTTGCCATAGTATGATTTTTGGGTCACAATGAATAATGTGACTAATAAGTAAGCTAAATGTGATATTATAGATCAAAGAAAACGAGGTACGGACCTAGAACGGCGGAAAAAGAGAAATTGACGATTAGGTCACTTTTTACCATTTTGGTATCGAGGTAAGTTCGTGTGTAAATAATATAACATTATGTTATGTATTTTAATATTTTGATATTACATGAATTGTATATTGTCTCTATGAAATTCATTAATGACAATTTTGACGAAATGTCGAAGAATGAAATTCCCCGATTAAACCTTAGGAATGGATAGAATACAAATGTCATGACACTAAGGTTCCTGAGGTCCCGTATAAGACCATATCTGGAATATGGCCTCGGCACCGAATTGAGATCCCGTGTAAGACCATATATCTGGGATATGGCATCGGCATCGAATAGTGATTCCGTGTAAGACCACGTTTGGGACCTGGCTTCGGTATGAAATCATGTAAGACAATATCTGGGACATGGCATCAACATGTGATCCCATGTAAGACCATATCTGGGATATGGCATTGGCATCTTACTCCGTGCATGACAATTTCTGAGTATCCTTAGATATTCCAACTGGTTCAACGGGGTAAATAAATTAATGTTTTTGTTAAAGATGGAAAAAGGGCTAAAGTTATGTGATGGAGTGATACAGGTACATATGCGAAATTCATGAGAAATGAGTTCGGTATGTGATTTTGTATAAGACCATGTCAGGGACATGGTGTTGATATGATGTTTCATGTAAGACCATATCGAGGATATGGCGTTGATACGGTACTATATGTATGAGATTCCCGAGTATCTTTTAGCGTTCCGAGTGGTTTAACTGGTACGCTAAAAACGAGAAAGTAAGCGACTATGTTACGAGTAGTACAGGTATCTACATAGAACTCACATGAAGTGAATTCGGTATATGATGAATTCTTGAGAAGAATGTACACTAATAAGTTATACTTGTGAAATATTGATAACCTTGTGATTAGTGATCTACATTCATGATGAATGGATACATGATAAGATTTGATGATGATCATGTGTGAGGCTTTTAGGCCAAATTAAATTGAGAAATGATATGTTCAAGTCTTTGTTGTTGATGTATAGATTAAATTGGCCAATGAATGGCTTATAAATATTTGATAATGATTATTTATTGGAATAGCTAACCATGGGTATATTTTGGTATTATATGTGTGTAAATGAGAATTAGTACAAAGAAAACATGATAGAGTAAATTTAGCAATAAAACTGTTTGGACAGCAGCAGCTGTATCACTTTGAAAAATCAACAAAAATGGTGGAAATCGAATTAGAGGTTGAGTAAGATATGAAATTAAATCTGATTGAGCCTATTTTCACTTAAAATAAATGGTGCAAGCAAAAGAATCTCATATTCTGAGATATTTGAATTTTTGTGAGACCGAGTTATAATGATTTTGGAATCCCCTGTTATGACTTGAGAAATTCATTAAAATTCCAAAAAATTAATCAAGGGGTAAAATTTATATACTCGAATTTATTGATGAGTATATTTTCAAGAGAAACAAACGGGAACGTTATTTGAGTTATTTAGAATGAGAAAATATTTTTTTTGTGAAGAGGGGTCAGAACTGTCGGACAGTGAAACAGGGGAGATTTTAAAGAATAAACTGTACTGATTTGATGAACCAAAAATTTTGGAAATTTTATGGTAAGAAGATATGTGAGTCTAGTTTCAAGGAAAATTAGCGGACCTTAATTTAGATTTATGTAGATCCGGATAAAAATAATTTAGTGACTGTAACTCGAGTAGACAACTTAAGATGAACATAAATGAATTGTGAAATTTTATGCAATAGTAATGGCATTATCTTGAGAACTTATAATAAGGATTGTTAAAAGCATGGTAATAAATTTTTTATTATTTACATACGTACTTACTAAGCTTTGTAGCTTACTCCCCTTCCTTTCTCATATCTTATAGGGTTTTATGCTAGCTCGAGTTGGAGATCGTCGGAGATGCTATCACACTATCAAGCTATCATGTTAGGTATAAGTGAATGCAAAACCCTTTAAGTTAATGGAATGTATAGGGACTTATTCAATTGTGTATGTGTCATTTGATTTGGCCAAATGTGTTAGTTCATAATGATTATATGGTTCATTTTGTATATGGCCATGAGATGTGGCTCATATTGGTTAATGATTTGAAATGCCTATTTATATGTGTGTGCTTATACTAAAGGTTTCATGTGTTGTGGTTATGAGTGTTTGGTATGGATGGATTGAGGGTGTGTTGATGATAATCATGGCATGAAATTTTGATAAGTTTAAGCTAGGCAAACTATGGTGTCTTATGCATGAATAAGATTATATGAATTCGTTAGGATCATGACTTGTTTGATGATGTTTAAGTGCTCAGTTATGCCATGAAAGATGCCATTGAAGTTGTGTTTAATCATGTGCAAATGAGGGTGCCAAATATTTTGGTAAATAGCCATTTTCTTGGCCACACGGGTAGAGACACGGCCGTGTGTCTCAGCCGTGTAGAGGACACAGCCCCGGGACATGGGCGTGTGCCCAGGGCGTATGAAGTCTGCATCTATTTTTTAGAATTTAATTCGCCACACGGCCTAAGCACACAGGCGTGTGACTTGGCCATTCGACCTTATTTTGTTGATGATGTCATAAACAGAGAGTTACACGGGCTAAGGACATGGGCGTGTGTGACCACACAGCCTACCCACACGGGCGTGTCCCAAGCCATACGGGCGTGTGACCCCTGTTTTGATGAAATATTTTCTAAGTCTTCTTAAAGTTTCCTAAGTTCTCGGTTTAGTCTCGAATAATTTCCAACGATTGTTTTGGGCCTCGTAGGCCCATATAAGGGACGATTTGCATGTGAATGAGTGAATTTTCAATTGAATGAAATTTTATAGCCTGGTTTTGTATAAATGTTTATGTTTAAGTCTGGTAATGCCTCGTATCCTGTCCCGACATCAGACACGGGTAAGGGGTGTTACAATGTTCGACTAGATAGACCGAAATGCCCGTAGTGTGGCAGGCGTCATTCTGGTGAGTGTCGGGCAAATGAGAAAGCTTGTTTCAGATGTGGGTCCATGGACCACTTTATCAGAGATTGCCCCGAGATGGGTGAGAAAGAGAAGCCTCAGAATGCAAGAACGGGAAGTACTGCTAAAGGAAGACCACAGAGAAACCCGGAAAATGAGATGGGTAACAAGAATTCATCTAGAGAACAAGTTGCTAGAGTCGAGGGTAAAGCACCGGTAAGGACATATGTCATTCGTGCTCGTGAAGAGGCGTCTTCCCCCGACGTAATCACGGGTACATTTTCTCTTTATGATACTCGTATTATAGCTTTAATTGATCCGGGATCTACCCACTCATACATATGCATGAAATTAGTCTCTAGCATGAGAATGCCTATAGAGTCTACTGAATTCGTAATACGAGTATCTAATCCCCTAGGCAAGTATGTGTTAGTTGATAGAGTATGCAAAGGATCCCCTTTGATGATTAAGGGTCATTGTTTCCCAGTTGATCTCATGCTATTGCCGTTTGATGAGTTTGATGTCATCCTTGGGATGGATTGGCTAGTTACTCATGGGGTAATTGTGAATTTTGGGGAGACACATATTGAGTTGAAAAGTGAAAATGGGGATTTTATTCGTGTTGAATCAGATTAGCCAGATAGATCACCAGTAGTGATATCAACCTTGTCGACTCAGAGGTATTTAAGGAAAGGGTACGAGGCTTATCTTGTCTTTGTGTTGAACACTAAAGAGACTGATTTGAGAATGGAGTCGGTACCCATAGTGTGCGAGTACCTATATGTTTCCCCGGAAGAGTTGCTAGGGTTACCTCCGGTTAGAATGATTGAATTCGGGATTGAGTTGGCTTCGGGTACTGCCCCTATTTCTATTGCTCCATATAGAATGGCACCAACCGAGCTAAAAGAGCTAAAAGCGCAGTTGCAAGAACTAACGGATAAAGGTTTCGCATGACTGAGTTTTTCTCTATGGGGTGCTCCCGTTTTATTTGTGAAGAAGAAAGACGGTTCTATGAGACTATGCATAGATTATCGGCAACACAACAAGGTAACTATGAAGAACAAGTACCCGTTGCCGAGGATCGATGATCTATTTGAGCAATTGAAGGGAGCCAGGTTATTTTCCAAGATAGATTTGAGGTCAGGGTACTACCAGCTTAGAGCCAGGGAATCGGATGTGCCGAAAACTGCATTTAGGACTAGGTACGGCCACTACGAATTTTTGGTCATGCCTTTTGGTCTAACGAATGCCCCCGCGATCTTCATGGATATGATGAATCGCATTTTTTGGTCATACTTGGATAAATTTGTCGTGGTCTTCATCGACGACATACTGATCTACTCTCGAGATGAGAACAAACATGCCAAACATTTGAGTATGGTTCTGCAAGTTTTAAAAGAAAAACAATTGTATGCCAAGTTCAGTAAGAGTGAGTTTTGGCTCAAGGAAGTGGGATTTTTTGGGCACATTGTCTCGGGAGATGGGATTAGAGTAGACCGAGTAAGATTTCAGTAATTGTTGAATGGAAACCGCCGAGGAGCGTAACTGAAGTAAGGAGTTTTCTGGGCCTAGCCGGCTATTGCAGGCGTTTTGTCAAGGGGTTTTCCATGATAGCTACCCCGATGACGAGACTCTTGCAAAAACATGTGAAGTTTTTTTGGACAGAAGAGTGCCAACAAGGTTTTGAGAAACTGAAGACGCTATTGACTAGGGCTCATTCTTTGGTGCAACCTGAATCGGGAAGAGAATTTGTGGTTTAGAGTGACGCATCCTTGATCGGATTGGGTTGTGTACTTATGCAAGAGGGTAAGGTGATTGCATACGCCTCTAGGAAATTAAAGCTGCATGAGAAGAATTACCCGACTCATGATTTAGAGTTGGCCGCAATTGTGTTTGCGTTGAAGATTTGGAAACATCATTTATATGGTGAAAGGTGTCGGATTTTCACCGACCATAAATGCCTAAAATATTTGATGACTCTAAAGGAATTGAATTTGAGGCAATGAAGGTGGTTAGAGCTGATTAAGGATTATGAGTTGGTAATTGACTACCATCTGGGAAAGGCGAACGTAGTCGCCGACGCTTTGAGCAGAAAATCATTGTTCGCGCTGAGAGCCATGAGTACTCAGATAACCTTGTTGGGTGATAGTTCCATTTTAGCCGAGATGAGGGCTAAACCATTGTTTGTAACACCCTAAATCCGACCCAAGCGGTATGACCAGATCTGGCATGTCACATGAAGAAAACGAGTAAAGAACTTGTGATTCTTACTAAAGATGTTGTTATTAGGTTAAAATTTAAGAAAACAAATTTGATTAGAAATATTTGATAAAAACACTACTCATTTTGAAAGGTTGATTGAAGAATCGATAATCGAACTAGTGATCTTTTAAAACCGTGACTTTTGAAAATATTATTGATAACTTGCAGGAAAAATCCAAGTTAAATTATTTGTACATATTTATTATGAAATCCGTTTGTTGATAAATTTTAAGAAAAACCATTGTTTATGATTTTAGAAAATCCCCGTTTAAATCAATTCGTGGAAGATAATAAATATGTCAAACATAAAACAAAATAAAAACCCCAGAGGCCTTATTACAACTTTAAAACCCAAAATAGTAAAAGTAACGATATAAAATAGAAAAGAAGTTTACTAATGTTCGAAAACATTATTTCCAAAGTATGGCCTCCACCGAGTCATCCATGGGCCCAAGTCCTTATTACTGAGCATTACCTGCAAAGATTAAGAAAGAAAAGAGTGGGTGAGTTACAAGAACTTAGTGTATAATCCCCTTACCGTCATCCACTGGGTCTGAACCCGCATAGCATAATCTTGGGCCTAAGCCCATTTTACATAGCGGTATATAAATGAAAAATATGCAACCCAACCCATCCATCCATCACACCCCCGACCAGCCAATCACACCTGTGGGGATCAAGTCAACCCACCCCGCGCTCACACACCAATTTGCGGTCAGTTTGCTAAAATATATTATTATTGTGGCCATGCCACCAAAATCATAAGTAAGCATAATAATGAACAAGTTGTGGCTATGCCACCAGTGCTACTGCTTGCTCTCCATACAATTTTTCCCATCCCATGCAAAATGTAAAAAGAATGCAACATACATAATAAAATAAAATATCCACATATATATATATATAACCACCATTAATCTAGTGAATTATTACAGTGAATCGACCCATTAAAGCACTTTGATAGTTTGGCCCACTAAGGCATTCTAGCAATTAGGCCCATAGAGGCATTTTGGTAAATCGGCCCATAGGGGCATTTTCATAAATCGGCCCATAGGGGCATATTCGTAATTTAGCAAATTAACACCGATTTTGACAGATCTTTAGAAATAGTGATGTTTAAGCAAATTACTCGATTCATGCCATATTACAGTTATTAGATTCGTAAGCAATAACGATCTAGTTTTTTTTCCAACATAATAGTGAATTCATGAATCTACGAGATTTCGGTGTGAGATTATACACCTGATTACGGTAAGAACTAAACCTTCTTGATCGTCGGCACCCTTAGTATCGTGAACGACCACGATTTGCCTATTCTCACCGGATGATGGTCCACAACCTGGTGGGAATCCCGAACTACCGATACCGCCCTATGTTTGAATTTGGGAGTAGAGATTGCAAGTCCACTCCTTATTTTCCCTCCTATTGATTTTCTTTTAATAACGCTACCACTTGCCTCCATTGAAAGAGTCTCGGTTAGAATAATACTATGATGAGAGAATGTAATTGTTTAGGGAGAGGATTTCGGCTTACCACCACTTCCGAAGGAATAACGAGTGGATAAGAATGAGCGATCTAGTCCCTATAATAACCGATTAGTCAAATCCATCGATCCGTTTAGCAACTAACCGAGCAATGAAATAGGTCAAAATGAACCATGACAAAACTCCTTACCTTAACGATGAAGAATCCGTTTCCCACCGATTGGACTTATGGCTATGGATGAGTCAAAGGTATAAGATTCAACTTCCCCATTATAGCACGATTCGATCAAAGAAGAGAGTGCCAACACGAAAGAGAAAGAAATAATGAAGAAGAGATTAAGGGTTAAAAGGTTCGGCTATTGGATAGATATGAACAAAGAAGATTCGGCCACAAGGTAATGTCGATTTAAGAAAAGAGAGAAGGGTTGAAGAAATGGTCAAAAAGAAAAGAAGAGATGGAAGAGAAGTGTTAGAGGGTTTCGGCTAACACCAAGGAAGAATGAACAAAATGGATTGAGTAATACGACAAAATAAGGAAAAAAAAGTGAACAAATTGCTTGAGTGTTTCGGCAAAACAAAGAGAAAGGATCGGAAAAGAGAGCACCAAAATGTTACAAAGAAAACAAGCCTTTCATGCACAAACTTGCAAAATGACCAAAAGAATTTCGGCTCCCCTTTTCTCCCTACTAAAACTGTGTACCACCTTTACCAAAAAGATGGGTGTTGACCAAAATTCTTTCCCCAAGCTCCTTCCAAAAATTCGGCCAACATGTTCCCCCTTTTTCCACAATTCCTTTACTTCTTTCCTTCTTTTTCCCTTGATTTCCTCCTTACCATTTTCCTTAGTCTTCTTTCCATCATTAGAAAGTCTCCCTTACCTTCTTTAGAACCATGGCCGACACTTTGGAAAAGAAGTACAAAAATTAATCCAAAAAAATTTGCAATAGGTGGGATTCGAACTCCACCCCTTAAGCCCCTTCATGTGACGCCACACCACTCTGCTACTAGCTCCACTTGTGCTAGCAAAATACACACTTATTTCCTTAAGTCTTAATGCCACTTGCCTTCTCCCCCTTAAGTGCTTAAACACAAAAATTTTTCTAAGGCCCAACTCAACCCCAAGCCTCCTTAGGACCCCCTAAACATACACAATTAACACTCTTAACTAGCCTATCGTATGGCATAATGTAAAACATATAATCCTGAATTTCAGGATGTTACATTATTTCTCCAAAAGATTTGTGAAGCTCAGAAAGATGATAACAGCTTATAAGCCAAGAGAGTGTTATGTGAGTCGAATGTTGAGACAGACTTTCGAGTAAACCCTAATGGGTGTCTGACATTTTGAGATAGGGTATGTGTACCCAGAAATTTTGAGCTTATTCGTAAGATCTTGCATGAAGCACATAGCGGATGTTTGAATGTGCACCCAGGCAGCACGAAGATGTACAATGATTTGAGGAAATGGTATTGGTGGCTTGGTATGAAGAAAGACATTTTCGAGTTAGTATCGAGATGCCTGATTTGTCAGCAAGTAAAAGCTGAACATCAAGTACCTTCGGGTTTACTTCAGCCCATTATGGTTCCTGAGTGGAAATGGGATCGTATTACCATGGACTTCGTGACGGGCTTACCGTTGACTCCAAAGAAGAAAGATGCAGTATGGGTAGTGGTTGATAGACAAATGATAAACCGTAATAATAACATATTTTAAACCCACATTTAGCATACTTTTGGATGATTTATCCCTTGAATTATGTATTTTGGTGCTCTTAATCCTTTAATTTCATGTTTTATACTCAGGAGAGCACCGGAGGATGAAAAGAACGAGAAACGGGCCTAAAACAGAGTAAATAGGCCATATCACGAAATCGACACGGCCTGGGCCGAAGACCATACGGCCGTGCTCCTTCAGCAGGTTCGAACACGGCCTAGCCACGACTCACACGGGCGTGTGCCATGGGCGTGTCCCTGACGTGACAAAGAAGAATTCTATTCAGATTAGGGTACTCAGAGGCAAAGAAAGCCATTCCAAAAGCCTACATAAACACCCTAGAGGCTAACCTTCAAGGGGGCGTCCAGCTAGGCCAAGGAGCCAAGCCGGAAAGGTCAGAATCGTGGATTTACTCGAAGAAAGCCAGTTGATTCATCTCAAGAAGCTGAAGTCATACTCAAGACGGAAGATCTTCTCTTCAATTCCTTCAGGGGGTTTTAGGGTTTTTCTTATGTTTTGTTTTATCATTTCTTTTGAGATGTATTCTTTTATAATTATGAACTAAACCTTCAGATACCTGAGCGGGATGAAACCTAAGATGAATCTTGTTATCGTTTGCTGAACTATATGATAAATACTTGATTTGTTCTTAATTATGTGTTCTTAATTCTTGCTTTAAAATTCCAGGATACTGATTCGATTACTGATGTGCTTAGGTGGTGGAGCAAAAGTCCTTGCCTAAGAGTAGATCTAGTATAATTAAGCAGAGTTGCTCGTGCGCCTAGACATAGGGTGACGAAATTTTGCCAGATTAGGGTGAAACCTAATATGGGAGTCCATAGATCGAGTTAATGCAATTCTAGGGGTTTTAATTAGAAAGAGATTTCAATTAATCAACCTAGGGTTAGACGTTGGTCACCTCGAGAGAGGGATTAATATACATTAGGGAATCCTACAGATCAAGTTAAGTGAATAAATTGTATGGTTCAGAGTTAGATAACAAGTGAAGTCTAGGTGGATTCTTCCTGGGGTATCGTCTTAATCAATTGGTTTTTCTCACGAGTGTTTTCCCAAATTCGTTCTCTTTGTCTTAGCGTCTTTAGCTTAGTAGTTAGTTAATTTTAGATTAAACAACAAATTCCCTTGTTTCTTAAGCTAAATAATAGGAAAAGAGTCAGTATTATTACTTCTGGTTCCTTTGGGTTCAACAATCCGGTCTTGCCACTAAGCTATACTACTGTTCGATAGGTGCACTTGCCTCAATCGTCGTCACAGTTAGTTTCCAGGCTCGATCATTCTTTATATATATTTTTAAGACTCTGACGTAATGATCAACTCACGAAGTCAGCCCAATTTGTACCAGTATGAGTCAACTATTCGCTTGATAAATTAGCGGATTTGTACATGTCAGAGATAGTAAGACTTCATGGTGTACCATTATCGATCATTTCAGATAGAGATCCGAGATTCACGTCACGGTTTTGGAAAAAAGTTGCAAGAGGCCTTGGGCATGAAATTGAGTTTCAGTACAGCATTCCATCCTCAAACCGATGGGAAGTCGAAGAGAGTAATTCAGATACTCGAAGACATGCTTCGATGTTGTGTTTTGGAATTCCACGGTAATTGGGAGAAATACTTACCGTTGGTGGAATTTGTATACAACAACAACTTTCAGTCAAGTTTGAAAATGGCGCCTTATGAGGCATTGTATGGGTGTAAGTGCTGAAAGCCCTTGTATTGGTCAAAACTTAGAGAGAAACAAATACACGGGGTCGATTTGGTTAAGGAAACTGAAGAAAAAGTAAAAGTGATACGTGGCTGTCTGAAAGTCACCTCAGATAGACAGAAGTCCTATTCGGATTTGAAAAGGAAAGAGATTGTATTCAAAGTCGGTGATAAAGTGTTCTTGAGAGTATCACCTTGTAGGAAAGTCCTCAGATTTGGCCGAAAGGGCAAATTGAGTCCTCGTTTTATTAGACCTTATGAAGTTACCGAGAGGATATGACCGGTAGCTTATCGGTTGGCCTTGCCACCTAAGTTAGAAAAGATTCATGACGTCTTTCACGTATCCATGTTGCGCCAATACCGTTCAGATCCTTCACATGTCATTGTACCAGCAGAGGTAGAGATACAATCAGACTTGACTTATGGTGAAGAGCCGGTTAAGATTTTGGCGCGAGAGGTCAAACAGTTGAGAAACAAAAGCATAGCCCTTTTGAAATTTTTATGGCAAAGGCACAGAATAGAGAAGGCTACATGGGAACCCGAGGAAATGATGAGAAACCAATACCCCAACCTTTTCACCGGTAAGATTTTCGGGGACAAAATCCTTAAGGGGGAGAATTGTAACAGCCCAATTTAGGGGCTAGTCGAAACAGTGATCTCGGGATCACTAATCCGAGATTAGAGAAAGTTATTTTAATGTGATTTTATAAATTAGTATATGATTGTATAAGTACATGAGAATTTTGGTACTTTAATTTTAGCGATTTCTCGATTAATCGCGAAAAAGGACTAAATCGCATAAAGTGCGAAAGTTCCATTCTATAGGCTAAAGGTACAAAATAGCCATAGATTGTAAATTTGAGGTCTTTAAAAGGCAATTTAGCCCCTTGTAAATGCTTGGCCGACCATAGGCTATCATGGGAGACAAAGATGGACAAAAATTTGGTCAAAGTTAGTAGTAGTTGGTGACTAATTTGACTAATTAAATATTAGAATAAAGAAAGAGAAAATATCATCTTTCTTTCCATCTTCCTCCACCGAAATTTCCAAGCAAAATAGGGGTTTTGAAAGCTCAAATTTTCAGCAAGCTCTCCTTCATTCTAGTAAGTGATTTTGATGATTTTTCTTTATGATAATTGTACTTTTGAGATCCCTAAAGCTTAAGCTTTCTAAAGAGGGGATTATCTTGCATTATGGTGAAATGATTAAAGAGTTGCCATGAGAGCTTTCATTGTTATTTTCTGCATTTTTTTTGGAAGAAAATGAGTCTTAGTTGTTAGATGAACAGCTTTTGTGAAAAGTGTTGTCTTAAAAACGCCTAATTGGACCTTGATGAAAAGGTTACAAATTTGTAGTAATTATGTGAAATGTTGAGTTTTTATGATAGCTGTATGAGTGTTAAATGTTCACCTAGGCTTGTTGAAAGTGGAAATGTGATTAGAATTAATTTTCGAGCCTAGGGGCAAAATGGTCATTTTGCCAAAGTCTAGGGGAAAAATAGTAATTTTGCCTAAGCATGATTATTGAAATGCTTTTATTAATGAGATGATTAAAATGAGCTAAATTGCTATTACAGAGCAAGAAGAACCGAGAATCCGCTTCGATCGGGGAAAGAACAAAGTCTCAGACTAAACCGTCGAGCTAGCTTATTCTGAAATCGATGTAAGTTTGTATGTGATTAATGCAACATTCATGTTAGCATAATTGAGAATGCTTGGTATCATATTGATGCATGATACTCTACTAAATTGAGTGATTGAGGTTGAATATGATGTTGAAGTCCTGGCGGACTATAATGAATATGAAAAAGCTATCATCGAGATATGAAATAGATAAGGTCCTGTATAAGACCATGTCCAGGACATGGCCTCGGCACCGAATTGAGATTTTTGTATAAGACCATATTTGGAATATGGCTTCGGTATTGAATGTAAGAATCGTGCAAGACCATATCCGGGATGTGGCGTCAATTTTAAATGTGAAATCCCGTATAAGACCATATCCGGGATATGGCATTGATATTTAGAGGTAACTCCATGTAAGACCATCTCTGGGACGTGGCATTGGCCTTGTATTTATAATAATGACAATATTATGCGCCTTTGAGTATCCCTAGTGATTAATGGGATGATTAGATGAGTTTAGAAATGTAACTGAGATTAGCACTAAAGTCTTGTGAATGAGTGAATACAGGTACTCGTGAATGAGTCACGAAGGAACGATTACGATATGTGGCATGGTATGTGCGAAATAAGTGCAACTGTGAGTAAGTATGGCAAGAAGCCTATGACTTGTGTATGGTTAGTTAATGTCATGAATGGATTATTTTATGAGCTTATTGTTGCTATTTATATCCATGCAAACTTACTAAGCTTTTATTGCTCTTTCTCCTTGTAGTATTGCCAAGATAATTCGAGAAGTTGCGGACGTCGGAGTTTGGAAATCACACTATCGACATCACTTTGGTATAACAATTTAGACTTATTTTGAGTATGGCATGTATAGGACTCGAGTATTTTGTTAGGTCGTAATTGTTGGCCAAAGTGTTGGCTTTGTAAGGTATTAAAGTCTTTTTGTAATGGTCTATTAAGTTAGGCCGATACTTGGCAAACTCTTATGCTTAATGAAAGTGATTTTCTTGAAGTGTATGCCCTTGTGTATGGATGTTGAATTGAGTATCTAGATATGCCTTTAGGTTATGAATTATGTTGAACTGAATTGGTGTATGTATGTGTGCAATGTAAGGTGGCAAAGGGCTTGGTAGATAGCCATCTAATTGTCCACACGGGTAGACACACGGGCGTGTGTCTAGACCGTGTGTGACACACGGTCAGCCCTATGGGCATGTGGATCGACCGTGTGTCCCATTACATGCTATGTTTGCAAGTCAGTATGCTCCACGGGTAGAGACACGGCCGTGTGTCTCAGCCGTGTGGGAGACACGGCCTAGAACATAGGCGTGTGCCCAGGCCGTGTGAAGTCTGTACCTTAATTGTGGAATTTAATTCGACACACGGGCTAAGGACACGGGTGTGTACCTTGGCCGTGTGACCTTAGTGAAATGATGACGTCATAGTCAGGATCGACCACGGGTAGAAGACACGAGCGTGTCTTAGGGGAACACGGGCATGTCCCTAGACCCACACGGGCGTGTGGCCCCTGTTTTGTTGAAAAGTTTCTCGAGTTTGTAAAAGTTCCCAGAATAGTTCCAATACCTCTCGGAGGTATGTTTAGGGCCTCTTAGGCCGAGTATGTGCAAGTGATGGGTTTAAACGAAATTTTTATAACCCTATTCAAGATGTTTAAGCAAGATTAGTTAGGTAATGCCTCAAACCCAGTTTCAGCTTGAATACGGGTAAGGGGTGTTACACGACCTACCTGATTTGCTTGTGTAATCGTACACGCTCGTGTGCAACCAGACGAGCTAACACATAGCCAAACACACGGCTGTGTCGCACACACGACCTGCCACATGACCTACCACATGGCTTGTGACGAATAAAAGTTTCAGATCTCTTATTTTTTTCTAGATTTTCCAGATTTATTCGCGAGGGCTCGAGTTAGAATCACACACTTAGATCAATTTCGACGTCTATAATAGCCCATTTTCAGTGTAACCGGAGTAGTGGTTTCGGGACCACAAATTTGATCCTGGAAGTGAAATTTATTTTAGTATTATTTTATGATCTACAGAATTATAAAAATATTGTGTGAAAATTTCGTTAGGAAATTTTACCAGTTATATGTCTAATTTGATGAAAGGACCAACTTGCATAAAATGCAAAAGTTGAGTTCTAGTAGCTATATGTATCAAATAGCTATAGAATTCAAAACTTGAGGTCATTATATGGTAATTAGATCATTAAGAAAAGTTAGTAGATATTTTTGGTGAATCATCCAAGGAAAATTAGAAAAATAAAAGGACTAAACTGGAATGTTAAAAAATTAATGAATGAAAATAAATTAAATAGAAATATCATATTATTATTACCATCTTCTTCCCCCAAAAAATACATGGAAAACCTAGGAAAGAGAAAGCAAGCTTTCTTGGCTTAATTGGGTAAGTATTCTTGTCCCGTTTTTAGTAATTTTTATACTTTTGAGATCAGAATAGTTTAATCTATCTATTTTGGGGATTAATTTGTAAATATATCAAAGTAGAAATTTGCCCATGGATGTAAATGCTGAAATTTTGAAATTTATGGTAGAAAATGAAAGGTTGTTGATAGATACACAGCTTTTACAAAGAGAATTTTAATGAAATTATGATTTAGGGACTAAATTGAAAAGTTGTAGAACCCATGGAAAAATTTTGATTTTTGTGACATATATGGGCTGCTATTATAACATGTAAAAATCGGTTAGGTATGGAATAAGGATTATATTGCACGAATTTCATTTTCTGAGCCTAGAGACAAAATTGTCATTTATGAAAAGTATAGAGGCAAAATGGTAATTTTACCTAGGAAGTGAATTGAGTTCAATTCAGTATGAAATGTATTAAATTGAGTTAAATTTACTCATATAGATCAAGTTAGACCTCGTACGGAGTTAGATCGAGGAAAAAGGAAAATATCAGATTAGTAGTCTTTGTGAACACGAACATTGTCTAGGTAAGTTCGTGTAACTAAAGTGTATGCTTATAAGTTTAAATTGAATGTTATGATTGTGAAATGTATGATTGTCATGAATAAACATAAATCACATATTCAAAAATGTCTGACAAATGTTAAGTCTCGTTTGAATAAATGAAATTCGATGGATACAGGATTTTCCCGTATTGAATGTAGTCCTACATATGTTACGGACATTATAACTCAGACGAGCATCCTATTAAAAGCCTTCTCGAGCAGTCTTATTATATAGTTCCTGCGAGCATCCTGATCGGTAGTGATCCTGCATGTGTTGCACACTACCGCAGCTCTTTGTGAGCGTCCTCTTACATGATTCGATCGGTTGTGATCCAGCATTTATTGCGGACACAAACGCAACTCTTCGTGAGCGTCTTGATATAGGCTCTTATGAGCTTCTTGACATGGCTCGCTTGAACTCCCTGTTATGCTATCCGGAGCTCCCTGATAATAACTCTTCAGAGATACCTGTTAAGCTCAATGAGCTTCTTATTATAAACTCTTATGAGTTTCCTGTTTAGCCCGAATAAGGATCCTGTTACATGGCTCATCTGAGCATCCTATTACGTGGCTCGAGAAAGTGCTTCCTAATTATGTGCCCTTATGGGTACTCCTGAATATGAATTGACGGATTACAGTTTCGTACACTTCGAGTGTACTACATGTGTATCCATCGATATTTCAAATAAATTCAACCGGTAAAAATCCTGATATGAGACAATGTGAATTTGAGATGAATTAACATAAGCACATACTTGAATTACATGGACATGAATTATACATGATATTTGAATACTTGATGTGGAAAGTATGTGTATATGGAAAAAGGTTATTATTGTGCTCATACAAGTTTATTGATATTTATATGAGTTATATATGATTAATATGCTTTGTACATGCTACTTGATCACATGATGACAGAAATATTTGAACATGGAAATGATGTCGCTAGATACATTGAAGGATGATGTACTTGATACATGAACGTGGAACATACTTGATGACTTTGTTCATCAATGATATATTGAAAAATGTGATGGAAGAAATATGTGTATGAATCTTGCTTGATGACTACGTAAATTTGTGAATTTAAGCTATTATATTGATTATAGTGACTGACATGGTTGATGAGGATATGTGTTTAGGCACTTGGCCAACACGACTTGGGAATGAAAAGTATGTTTAACTTATGTTTATAAAATAGTGGTAAGTTAAATTCCCGGTTATACGAACTTACTAAGCTTAAAAGCTTACACTGTTTTTAATTTCCTTATTTTAAAGGAATTTAGAAGCTCGTTGGGTTGGAAGCTTGGCGGAGATATTTCACACTATCCATCGGTCCATTCGGTGCAAATGGTAAAATTAATTCTTGTTATAATGGCATGTATAGGTTAATTTGGACAATGATGGCATGATAATGCTTTGGTTGTAACTAGCCATTGGAATGGCTAGTATTAAGTATATTTTGATGAAAATTGTATAAGTCCTTATTCTGTTTGATGTGTTTGAAATGGTTGTGTGATGAAAACCATATAAATCTAAAGATAAATGGCTTTAAGTAAGCATAAATGAGAAAATATACTTATATGTATATATATATGTGTATTTGGTAAGTTTAAACACTTGAACATAGGTAATGATAAGTCATGCATAAGACTCGGTTTTGGCTTGATTTGAACGTTTTGTATTAACTTGGGAATGTGTTTAAATGTCAATGTAAGTGAAAGACATATTTGGGTTAGAAATAAAGCTTGGAAAATGGTTTTATTCTGTCCACACGGGTAGACACACGGGCGTGTGTCTCAACCGTGTGTGATACACGGCCATGCACACGGGCGTGTGGTTTGGCCATGTATCCCCTGCATCTTAAAACTTAAGAAATAGAATGCTTAGGTATTATCACACGGGCGTCTGTATCAACCGTGTGTGTCACACGGCCCAGTACACGGGCATGTGTCTTGGCTGTGTGACCCCTGCACCAAATTATTGAAAATTTAATTGTCCACACAGCCTAGCACACAGGCGTGTGGCTGGTCGTGTTACCCAAGTCAGAGAGTTACATGGATAAGGACACGAGCTGGGACACGGGCATTTCATTTGGCCGTGTGAGCCAGACAGCCTTGCCACATGGGCGTGTGTCCCCTGCACCTGGGAAAATTTTGTAATTTCGTCAAAAATTCTTTGAGTTTTCGATTTAGTCCCGACTTACTTGTAACGCATATTTTGGGCCTCGAGGGCTCTTATAAGGGACTTGATGATTGATTTTTGATATAAATACTATATAAATGTGAAATTTTTGTTATCTGATCTATAATCTCTGGTAGTGCTTCGTAACCCTGTTTCAGTGACGGATTCGGGTTAGGGGTGTTACATTTATTGGTATCATAGCTACGGTTTAGCCGATTCTCAGATTAACATAGCATATATGGGTCTAAATATACATGCCATTATATAACCTATGATAGTGTGATATCTCCTGACCATTTTAAAACATGTTTTCATAATATAATGTTATCCAACCGAGCTGATTCTGGAAAAGCTGAAAGTAATGCTCAAGTCTCAATGTAAAGGGTTGTCTTGAGTAGTAGAAGGCTTGTATCTGAGGGCCGAGGAGGAGAGGCTAAAGAAGTCTCCTTTCAATTGATGAATAAGTAGTTTACTGAAATTGTAAGAACGAATCCAGTTGTACAACAACCTCCACACCCTCTTGTTTCTCAAATTGGTTCCCAAAGTGCTTCAAAGTATAGAACATGTTTGAACGGAAAATACTAATAGAGTTCTTGATGAATTATCGTGTATACAAATTGAATGATTAAAGTATTTGATGTCTCTGTTAAAAGATTCAGTTTATCAGTGGTGGAATATATTGATTTTTTTGTGCCAAAAGAGAGGGTTACATGATCGTATCTGAGTATGAAAGAGAATTTGTCCGACTGAATAAATATGCCAGAGAATGTATTTTGATTGAAACCGCAATGTGCAAGTGATTGAAGGTGGTTTAAATGAGGACATAAAAGTTTAGTCAGAATTTTTGAATAGAAAGAATTTGTTGTACTAGTTGATCGGGCATAAAAAAAAAAGCCGATGAAGTTTAGTAAAGAGAAAAGACAGGCTGAGAATCAGAACTTCAAGTAGAAGATTGACAAAAAAGTTATATCATTCAACCTTAGAAAAATCAAAGAAATATTATGATCTTTCTACTGCTTCTGTTGGATACTTTAGTAAAGACAGAGGTACCCAATACTCAAGTCCAAGATCATAGGTTACATCTGTAGTAAGTGCGGGAAATGTTAGAAACACTAAGCATGTTTTGGAGAATGTAGAATAAAAGGTGAAGCATGTTTTTAATGTGGTTCTTTTTTACCATTATCTTAGGGATTGTCCGGAAAAAGTTGAAAAAGATATTCAAATTTCAAGACTGAGTAACACAGCTACCAGAGGTAGATCACCTCGTAACCCTGGATATACAAATGGTAACCGAGGTGCGACAAAAGACTTCATTGTAAAATCTAAAACAAGAGCACTAGCTAGGACATATGCTAGCTGTGCATAGGAAGATACTTCTGTGTCAGACGTCGTTACTGGTACTTTCTTTCTTTTTGATTCAGAAGTGATTATTTTAATTGATCCTGGTTCGACTTATTCATATAACTATACGAATTTAATATCTGGTAAAAATTACCTGTTGAGTTCATTGAATTCACGATTAAAGCATCAAACTCTCTGGACCAGTGTATATGGGTTGATAAATTGCAAGAATTGTCCGTTATTTATACGATATTATTGTTTCCCGTTTGGTTTGATGCTATTACTATTTGATGAATTTGATGTGATTATGGAAATGGATCAAGTAACTCTGCATGATGCCTAGGCAAATGGTAAATAAATGTATATTATATTGAAATGTCAGGATGATGAAATGATCTGTCTTGAATCAGAAAAATTGAATGATTTGCCTACTGTGATATCAACCAAGTCAGCATAAAAATGTATCAGAAAAAGGTTATAATACTTACTTTGATTACGTGTTGGATATTAAAGTATCTGAGTCAAAGTTTAAATCAGTGGTTGTGGTATGCGAAAATTCTGATGTGTTCCAGAAAAATTACTTAGATTACTGTCGGTCAGAGAAGTTGAATTTGCTATAGATCTTGTGCTTGAAATAATATTGAAAAATGTATCTAAAGTTAAAAGTGTTTTGGAATTAGCTGGTTATTATATTAAGATGTGAAATTTAAATGGTTTGATAAGTTTCAGCAAAGTTTTGACCAGCTGAAAGCTCTATTGACTGAAGCATCAGTTTTGGTTTAGCCTGAGATCCGGTAAGGAATTTGTGATTTACAATGATGTGACAGTGAACAGTTTATGTTGTGTTTTGATGCAAGAAAATAAACTAATAGTCTATGCTTCTGGAAAGTTAGGGTCACAAGAAAAGAATCGTCTGATACATGACTTCAACTGGTAACTATTGTATTTACATTGAAATATTATGACTTGGTTATTGATTTTTACCTGGGAAAAATAAATGTGGTTGCGGATGCTCTGGGTAGAAAATCCTAGTTTGCCTTGCAAGCTATGAATACCTGATTGTTATTGTCTAATGATGGTTCGATTTTAGCTGAGTTAAAGCTAAATCGATGTTTTTACAACGGATTTGTGAAGCTCAGAAAAAGTGATAATGAGTTGCAAGTTAAATGAGTACAGAGTAAGCCAACTTCTGATTCAGAATTTCAGAATGGATTTGATAATTGTTTGTTATTCAGAGGCAGAGTTTGTGTACTGATGAATTTGGTGATTGTACAGAAAATTTTACACGAATGTTCACAGTGGTATTATGTCTGTTCATCTGGAGAATAATAAAAAATGCATAACGATCTAAAACAGATGTAATGGTAGTCCGGAATGAAACGTGGTATTTCTGAAATTGTGATCAAATGTTTGATATGTTAGTAAGTTAAAGCTAAATATCAGGTACTGATACCTTTAGAAATTTTACAGCCAGTAAACGATATCGAAATGGAAATGGGAAAGAGTACTATAGACTTTCTATCAGGATTGTCTTTATCTCCGAAAAAGAAAGATGCTAATTGGGTAATTGTCGATCGTTTAACAAAGTCTGCACATTTATTTCCGGTACGTATGGATTTCTTCTTGGATAAATTAGTAGAGATATATGTTTCTGAGATTGCCAGACTAAATGGAGTGTCAATTTCCATTATTTCAGACAGAGATCCATGATTTACATCTCGATTCTAGGCAAATTGCAAGAAGTTCTGGGTACGTTGTTACATTTTAGTATTGCATTTCATTCTCAGACGGATGGTCAATCTGGACGTGTGATTCAGATTTTTGAAGATATACTTTGGTGCTATGTTTTAGAATTCAAAGGCAATTGGAAAAGAAATAATTACCGTTAGTCGAATTCGCATACAATAACAATTATCATTTAAGTATAAAATGGCTCCGTACGAGGCTCTGTATGGTCGTAAATATAGAACTTAATTGTATTAGACTGAACTTGGTGAGAAAAGATACATGGAGTTGATCTGATTCTTAAAACTGAAGAAAGGTGAAAGTGATCTGAGATAGTTTAAAAGTAGTATCTCATCGTCAGAAATTCTATATGGATTTAAAACGAAAAGAAATAGAGTTTCAAATTAACGACAAGGTATTTTTAAAAGTTTCACCTTGGAAGAAAGTTCTCTGATTTGGATGAAAAGGAAAAATTGAGTCCATGATTTATCGGGTCGTGTGAGATTATGATGTTGACATCCAGTTTGATATGACATACAGTAAGGAACCAGTCAGAATTCTGGCACATGAGATAAAAGAATTGAGAAATAAAAAGGTAAATTTAGTAAAAGTACTCTGGCAACAACACGGTGTAGAAGAGGTTACCTAGTAACCTGAGGATACTATGAGAAAGCAATGTCCAAACCTCTGTACTGGTAAGATTTTCGAGGACGAAAATTTTTAAGGGCGGAGAGTTGTAACAGCCCATTTTTAGTGTAATCGGAATGTGGCTTCGGGACCACAAATCCGATCCCGAAAGAGGAATTTATTTTAATATTATTTTATTATCTATAGAATTATAGAAATATTGTGTGAAAATTTCGTTAATAAATTTTACTGATTATATGTCTAATTTGATGAAAGGACCAAATTGCATGAAATGCAAAAGTTGAGTTCTAGTAGTTATATGTATCAAATAGCTATGGAATTCAAAATTTGAGGTCCTTATATGGTAATTAGATCATTAAGAAAAGTTAGTAGATATTTTTGATGAATCATCCATGGAAAATTAGAAAAAGAAAAGGACTAAATTGGAATGTTGAAAAATTAATGGATGATAATAAATTAAATATAAATATCATATTATTATTATCATCTTCTTCCCCCAAAAAATACATGGAAACCATAGGAAAGAGAAAGAAAGCTTTCTTGGCTTAATTAGGTAAGTATTCTTGTCCCGCTTTTAGTAATTTTTATATTTCTAAGATCAGAATAGTTTAATCTATCTATTTTGGGGATTAATTTGTAAAGATATCAAAGTATAGAAATTTGGCCATGGATGTAAATGCTGAAATTTTGAAGTTTATGGTAGAAAAAGAAATATTATTGATAGATAAACAACTTTTAGTAAGAAAATTTTGATGAAATTATGATTTAGGGACTAAATTGAAAAGTTGTAAAACCCATGGAAAAATTCTAATTTTTGTGACATATATGGGCTGCTATTATAACATGTAAAAATTGGTTAGGTTTGGAATAAATATTATATTGCACGAATTTCATTTTCCGAGCCTAGAGACAAAATTGTCATTTATGAAAAGTATAGAGGCAAAATGGTAATTTTACCTAGGAAGTGAATTGAGTTCAATTGAGTATGAAATGTATTAAATTGAGTTAAATTTACTCGTATAGATCCGGTTAGACCTCGTACGGAGTTAGATTGTGGAAAAAGAAAAATATCGGATTAGTAGTCTCTTTGAACACGAACATTATCGAGGTAAGTTCGTGTAACTAAAGTGTATGCTTATATGTTTAAATTGAATGTTATGATTGTGAAATGTATGATTATCATGAATAAACATAAATCACATATCCAAAAATGTATGACAAATGTTAAGTCCCGTTTGAATAAAAGAAATTCGATGGATATAGGATTTTCCCGTATTGAATATAGTCCTGCATATTTTGCGGATATTATAGCTCGGACGAGCATCCTGTTAAAAGCCTTCTCGAGTAGTCCTGTCATATAGTTCCTGCGAGCATCCTGATCAGTAGTGATCATGCATGTGTTGCGCACTACCGCAGCTCTTTGTGAGCATTCTGTTACATGATTTGATCGATTGTGAACCAGCATTTATAGCGGACACAAACGCAACTCTTCGTGAGCGTCCTGATATAAGTTCTTATGAGCTTCCTGACATGGCTCGCTTGAACTCCCTGTTATGATATCCGGAGCTCCCTGATAATAACTCTTCAGAGATACCTGTTAAGCTCAATGAGCTTCCTGTTATAAAATCTTATGATTTTCCTGTTTAGCCCGGATAAGCATCCTGTTACATGGCTCATCTGGCATCCTGTTACATGGCTCGAGAAAGTGCTTCTTGATTATGTGCCCTTATGGGTACTGCTGAATATGAATTGACGAATTACAGTTTTGTACACTTCGAGTGTACTACATGTGTATCCATCGATATTTCAAATAAATTCAACCGGTAAAAATCCTGATATGAGACAATGTGAATTTGAGATGAATTATCATAAGCACATACTTGAATTACATGGACATGAATTATACATGATATTTGAATACTTGATGTGGAAAGTATGTGTATATGGAAAAAGGTTATTATTGTGCTCATACAAGTTTATTGATATTTATATGAGATATATATGATTAATATCCTTTGTACATGCTACTTGATCACATGATGATAGAAATATTTGAACATGGAAATGATATCGCTAGATACATTGAAGGATGATGTACTTGATACATGAACGTGGAACATACTTGATGACTTTGTTCATCAATGATATATTGAAAAATGTGATGGAAGAAATATGTGTATGAATCTTGCTTGATGACTACGTACATTTGTGAATTTAAGCTATTATACTAATTATAGTGACTGACATGGTTGATGAGGATATGTTTTTAGGCACTTGGCCAACACGACTTGGGAATGAAATGTATGTTTAACTTATGTTTATAAAATAGTGGTAAGTTAAATTCCCGGTTATACGAACTTACTAAGCCTAAAAGCTTACACTGTTTTTAATTTCCCTATTTTAAAGGAATTTAGAAGCTCGTTGGGTTGGAAGCTTGGCGGAGATATTTCACACTATCCATCGGTCCATTAGGTGCAAATGGT
Organism: Gossypium sturtianum; assembly: GCA_025698515.1. NCBI lineage: Eukaryota > Viridiplantae > Streptophyta > Magnoliopsida > Malvales > Malvaceae > Gossypium > Gossypium sturtianum. The sequence goes on from CM046955.1 coordinate 88,871,764, forward strand.
AAAATTAATTCTTGTTATAATGGCATGTATAGGTTAATTTGGACAATGATGGCATGATAATGCTTTGGTTGTAACTAGCCATTGGAATGGCTTGTATTAAGTATATTTTGATGAAAATTGTATAAGTCCTTATTCTGTTTGATGTGTTTGAAATGGTTGTGTGATGAAAACCATATAAATCTAATGAGAAATGTCTTTAAGTAAGCATAAATGAGAAAATATACTTATATGTATATATATATGTGTATTTGGTAAGTTTAAACACTTGAACATAGGTAATGATAAGTCATGCATAAGACTCAGTTTGGCTTGATTTGAACATTTTGTGGTGACTTGGGAATGTGTTAAAATGTCAATGTAAGTGGAAGACATATTTTGGTGAGAAATAAAGCTTGGAAAATGGCCTTATTCTATCCACACGGGTAGACACACGGGCGTGTGTCTCAACCGTGTGTGTTACACGGCCATGTGCACGGGCGTGTGGTTTGGCTGTGTATCCCCTACATCTTAAAAATTAAGAAACAGAATGCTCAGGTATTATTACACGAGCAGAGACACGAGCGTGTGTCTCAGCCGTGTGTGTCACACGGCCCCGTACACGGGCATGTGTCTTGACCGTGTGACCCTTGCACCAAATTATTGAAAATTAAATTGTCCGCACGGCCTAACACACGGACGTGTGGCTTGCCATGTGACCCAAGTTAGAGAGTTACACAGATAAGGACATCGGCCTTTCATTTGGCCGTGTGAGCCACACTGCCTGGCCACACGAGCGTGTGTGTAACACCCCTAACCCATATCCATCACCGGATTAGGGTTATGAGGCATTACCGAACAAGACACAACATTCGATCAACTTTGAATACATATTTGTCATATTTGCATAAATAAAACAAATGGCTAATTAAATATTAAACATACACTATTAATCATAAAACAAATACAATTCATTTGCATATAATCATATTTACACATAAACAAACATGCCTCAAAGCCATTCAAAATATATATACATTTCAAATATAAGCATGATTTATGTACTCATCACATCAAATTTGAACCATTCAAATATAAAATATACACATACATTGCCATTCATCTTATCCTCAATTCGGCTAACCATTTAAGACTATAAAAGCTAAAGCTAAAACATGCATTAGTCATTTAACTAGCATTGCTTGAATTTGCATATACATTATTTTATAAGACTAAATCATCCATATTTTCCTACTACAAGCTTGCGTATATATATATACACATCAATTGAGCCATTTCCATAAATCTATACAAAACACATCACCTTACACTTATTAAGCCACATCAATATTACTCACATGTACAAATCAAATATTTATCAAATACACCATATGCTTATATATAACATGTCTATAACCCTTAACCAACATATGCGCAAGTTATAAACCAAATTATCCATTATTCACCTTTCATTGACCAAACATATATACAACTTTGTTAATAAAATTTATAAGACCAATTATGCTACAATGCTATTTATTAAATACATACTTTAGCTTATCCATGCAAACCATTATATTAACACATATGCAAATTATAATATACTTCACTTACATACTAATTTATTTCAAGACAAATCGACAACCATACGAAATCTCATAAATTATATAAAATTTAGCTATCAAAACTTAAGCCAAAATATGGCATATCCTATTCAAATCATACCGATTCACATAATAAAAATTATACATATCACTTCACATTTTCCAAACTTATATTCATACACACATTCATAGTATAAAACACATTTTCAAAACAGGTCTAGATCATGACCAAATATACACATGTTCTTCTATACCCTATAACCGATCATACACATGCAAATTACTAGTTACTATAAAATCAATTTATCAATGAAATTATACTCTTACAAACCAAATTTAATTATCATTTCCTCTATAATATGCTTAGCATTTCACCTATTTAATCAACCCACATCACAAAACCTTAGTACCAAGCATAAACCAAGTATAACACATACATATGAAATGCATATTATTTTCGATACAAGCTTTAACCATAATTAAATTAAAACGATAATTAGCAATGCATGCTAAACAAATCACACATATATATACCATGACCGAAATTATATAACTTAAACATTAAATACATCCATTATATCAAAAGCATAAAAACTAAGCTTAATAAAAAGAAATAAGTCATTTTCGCATGGCTCATAAATACACATCCAAAATCAGACATTTTAACTAGACTATACATGCCATTAGTTCAAAATCAAATTTATAAAATACCGAAAATAGTCGATAGTGTGATAGACTTCTTTGACGATCCCCGAGCTCGTAACAAACTTCCAAAATCTATAAAACAAATAGCAAACATACTCACAATAAGCTTTCATAGCTTAGTAAGTCATAAGCATTGAAAACATTTAATCATATTCAAAAACTTATCTAGTCAATCCGGATTAAATCATTATTAACTCATGTACATTTCTAACTTAATCTCATGCATCAGAACATATAAGTTTTGCATAAATTCTACTTTGACCGAATACTCATTAAAACATTAGTATAACTAACCATTACTTTCTACAATCCATATACATCAATAGGCCGAATACATATATGTTCAAATATACCATCACATAATTCATATTCCATATAACTTTATATCATGAATTCAAATATCCAACTTACCTTATTTTCATAACTTAGTATGAGTACATACCTGAGCCTTTCTAACTCAATTTTTACACTCGATTTGTAACATCCGGGAATTGAGGGCTTTGCATTTGTTATGTTCTGTGTGTTTGGCATGCTTTGTCTATTAATCTGGTATGTTTGGGGGCCCCGGGAAGGCTCGGGGTTAAGCTTGAGCCTTAGTGAAATTTTATTTTTTAGGCACTTTAGGGGAGAGTTCGCTGAGGCAGGCCTTAAGGTTAATTAATTGTGTTTATTTGACACAAGGAAAAGAGGTGGTAGAGTGGCATGGAGACGTCACTTAGAGTGCTTGGAAGTGGCATCACAAGGGGAGCAACAAGGGGGAAAAGGTTCGAGTCGCATATGCTACATTTTGGAGTTCTTTTTGGCGTCAGGATGGAGGGATGGTGGTTTCGGCATGGACTCTTCAAGGGTGAGAGTTGAAGGAGTCAAAGTGTTTGAATTAGTGGCCATGAGGTAATGGTGGAGGTTGAAGGGGTCAAACGAAATCAAATGGATGATGGAGAGGGAAAGTAGCAGAAAATCGTGGAAGGGGGATGTTGGGTGAGAGGTTGGCCGAATTTGGAAGGTGTGTGAGAGTGTGTGCACGGTTTAGTGGGGCTAGGAGGGGCCGAACCTTCTTTAGTAGCACATAGGCATGTTGTTGAACATCTTGGTTATAGGGGGTGCCGCATTTTCAAGTGTTCATTTTTATGAGAATTTCGTTAGTCAAAGCACTCTTAGAAACATTCCCATTCTCTGTTTTTGCACTTTTGGAACATTTCTTCTTCTCTTCTCTTTTACAAAAACCGAAACTCTCATATTGTTTCTCTCATAGCCGAATTTACCATCACCATCCACCCTTCACATTGTTGGTTCATTTTTCTTTTGAAGCCGAAACCCTCTTTTTTCCTTTTTGTTTTCATCTCATGCTAGTGCCTTGAGTAGCCGAATCTCCCTAGCTCTTCTTCTCGTTCTTCATGAATAGGCACCTTTTCTGTCGACTTGTGTTGGTAGCCGAATATTGACTCCTCTTTTGGAAAACGTTGGTCTTGAGGGGTGCATCTTTATCTCTTCTACTTCGTGTGGCCTACTTTCGAGAAGATTTTAGGGACTCAATCGATTTCTTAAGCCCAGACTGCTAGCTTTCAGCTTTTGTTAATCTAGGTAAGCGACTTCTTTGATACGAGTACCTATCCTTCGTCCTTTTCATTACTTTAATCTGGTTCTCTGATCAAGTATTGTCATGGATTCGAGTGCCAGTCAAGGGAAGGAAGGGGTTGGACCTGTAGTCCCAACCCCTAAGTTCAAGAAGCGAATTGTTTCGGCAGTACGAGACTGGCCACCGGGTTGTGGACCGGCTTCAGAATAGAATAGGCAGATCGCAGTCGTTCCCTCTTTCGAGAGTGTCGATAGTGTTGAGAGCTTAGTCCTCCATGTGTTCAGTTGTGTAATATTCACACCTCTTTGTTGTTACTTTTAAGTATGTGTATGTACGGTGAAATGCTGAAATAACAACATTAGTTGTTCTTTTATATATGGTAAGTAAAAGTGAGACATCAGGTTAGTGATTTGTATTTGTGATAATTATGCGATTATTTTGACATGAGTTTATGTTGCAATTGATACATATTGAGATATGTTGCATGCTCACACCATGATTTCATGTTGCATGGGGGAAAATATGCCATGAATAGAAGGGGAAGTGTATCTGGTGCTTGTGCCATTTCAGCCTGGTGACTATGTCACAATTCTGATAATCTGGTGGCTTGTGCCATTTCAGCCTGGTGACTATGTCACAATTCTGATAATCTGGTGGCTTGTGCCATTTCAGCCTGGTGACTCTGTCACAACTTTGATAATCTGGTGGCTTGTGCCATTTCAGCATGGTGACTTCGTCACAATTTCTGACGGTGAGCAGCATGACTGCCATCAATAGTGTATAGCGGATGGAAGTTTAGGTTGGAATGGGTTCTGCATCATCATGCATATGTTATTGTGCTATTCTGTACTGTGGGGGCTAAGGCCAATCTGTTCTAACGGGCTTAAGCCCAATAAGGGGTGTTTGGTTATTGCACACTGAGTCTTTTGACTCACTCTGTTTGTTTAACATCTGTACAGGTAACGCTTAGTTCAGCAGATCGGGCCGGAGGGGACTACGAGGTGGCAACGCACTGTTTCTTTCTTTTTAAATAGAACGTTATTTTCTTTAAATTTTCAGGATTTTGGAAATGTAATAAGGCCACTTCTAATTTGGGTAAATTTTAATTTTAATCTTTGGACGTATTTAATATAAATTACTCGAAAAAATGTTTTTATAAAATACGAACGAAAGTTTTCTTCTCAATCTGACAAACAACACTTCTTTTAAAAACAAAAAGAGATTTTGCCACCAACTTTGGGTTTAATCTAGTAAACGATAGGTGTTTTCAAATTTCACTTAAAACACAAGGTTTGATTAATTAAAGTTTGTCTTAAATAAATATTGGGCTTGCAATGGAACCACGGAACCTAAGGCTTTTAAGAAAGTTTAAATTAAAGACCTTCTAAGACTCGTAACTCTTTTAGTAGTCTTTCCTAGTGACATGCCAGATCCGGTCGTAGTGTTTGAGCCGGGTTTGAGGTGTTACATTTTGATATCAGAGCCAGGTTTAAAAGCTCGACCTTGGGTTTTGGGTTCAAAACGTTTTCCAAATTTTGTATCTAAGGCAGTTTAAAAAGAAAAGTACATATGGACCTATTTTCTGGAAGTATGGCACCCGAGTCTCCGGCCCAAGTCTGCCAGGTAAGTTTTCTGATTGTTAAGTAAATTGCATGAGGTAGTTGTATGATATAGATATCTCGTCATGGATGTTGGAATTTAGAAACTCTATTGTAGAGATGAAAACCCTTAGGTATGTATATGCCTTACGAAAGAACTACTTATAAACATTATCCTCATAAAACTACTCGTTAATAAACGGTGAAAAGAAATGTTGACGCATAAAATTTGTAATCAGGGTAAGACGGAGCGATAGACATGAGTGGTAGAGGATGTGGACGTGTTGCACGCGGCCGTGGGAGAGGCCAGGGTACCGAGGTTAAACTCTCAGAAGTGAGAAATGAGCCTGAGGGCGAAGCACCCGCAGCACCTGTGGCAGAAGCAGGATCGCAAGACAGAACTGGTGGAGATGATGCCCTGTCTCAAGCAATGCTGCGTGTGTTGGAGCGAGTGGCTGGGGCAAGCACTGGAACAGCAACTCGGAAGTCCATCCCTGAGCGACTCCGTGCTAATGGAGCTGAAATGTTTAGGGGCATTTCTGGGGTGGCTCCAAATGTGGCCAAGTATTGGCTAGAGGCAGTCGAGAGGATTATGGATGGTCTGGACTGCACGGCAGAGGAGAAGCTAAAAGGTGCGGTGTCTCTACTTCGGGATGAGGCATATCAATGGTGGCTCACCGTAAGAGAGGGTACTCCGACAGACCGAATTGATTGGGATTTCTTTAAGATGTCATTTCAAGGGAAATATGTTAGGGCCAGTTATATGGATGCTCAGAGGAAAGCATTCTTGAATTTGGTACAATCGGGTAAATCGGTAGCTGGATATGAGGCAGAATTTCTGCGTTTGAGTCGCTACGCCCGAGGCATAGTGGCGACTGACTATGAGCGTTGCATGCGGTTCGAGGATGGGCTACGGGATGAGTTGAGAGTGTTGATAGCTCCGCAGCGAGAGAGAGACTTTGCTGTCTTAGTTGAAAAAGCAAAAATAGCTGAAGAGGTGAAGCGGACCGAGATCCAGAATAGGGAGAAAGACAAGGGTAAGAATAAGAGAAGCTTTGGGTCATCGGGAGGTTTCCAAAAGAGGGCTAGGTTTGATGGGCCAGCTCGAGTTGTGAGGCCTGCGGCGATGGGTCAATTTCGATCATGTGCTCTGTGTGGGAGCAGGCATTCGGGGGAGTGTAGGAGGAGAACCGGTGGATGTTCTAGGTGTGGATCTATGGATCATATGATTAAGGATTGTCCACAAGTAGAGCAGGAGCGGCCAGTGGGACAGAGTTTTGATCGGTTCAGGAGGGGTGGTCAGCAACCACAGAGGGGTCGTGGTCTAGCTAGAGGAGGGAATGGTTTCGATCGGGGTCGTGGAGCACCGGGCAGAGGTGCTGGGAATACAGAGGCAAGCCAGCCTGGGTTAGTTTATGCAGCCAGACGCCGAGAAGAGGGTGATGCACCAGACATTATAACGGGTACGTTCCTCATTTCTGGTTTGCCCTTTACTGCATTAATAGATGTTGGGTCGACGCATTCCTATGTTGCTAGTGTGGTGTCTGGAACTTTAAGCATGAACTTTGAAACTTCTTCTAGGGAGATGATTGTACTTAGTCCTTTAGGACAATCTGTAGTGGTAAACAAACTTTTTAGATGTGTGCCTCCAGAAGTACAAGGGTCAGTTTTCCCAGCTGATTTGATGGAACTACCGTTTGGGGAGTTTGATTTGATCTTAGGCATGGATTGGTTGGTAATGTATCGAGCAAACTTGGATTGTGCTGCTAAGCGCATGGTGTTAAGGACTCCTTAGGATAATGAAGTTTTGGTGATAGGCGAAAGGAGAGACTACTTGTCCAATGTAGTGTCTGCTCTAAAGGCGGAACGAATGGTGAGAAAATGGTGCATGGCTTTCTTAACTTTTGTCAGTGCATTGGATGTGAAGGAGGTGACCGTGAATAAGGTTAGAACAGTAAAGGAATTTATGGATGTCTTTCCTGAAGAGCTTCCAGGGTTGCCTCCGGATCGTGAGGTGGAGTTCAGAATTGAGCTACTTCCAGGGACGGCTCTGGTGTCCATCGCCCCTTATAGGATGGTGCCGAAGGAACTGGTTGAACTTAAAGCTCAAATTCAGGAGCTGTTGGATCGTGGTTTTGTCCGACCCAGTGTATCTCTATGGGGAGTGCCGGTGCTATTTGTGAAGAAGAAAGACGGGTCCATGCAAATGTGCATTGATTACCGCCAGTTGAATAAGTTGACAATTAAGAACAAGTACCCGTTGCCTAAGATAGACGATCTGTTCGATCAATTGCGAGGCACTTCGGTTTTCTCAAAAATAAACTTGAGATCAGGGTATCATCAACTTAAGGTTAAGGAGGCAAATATTCATAAGACAGCTTTTCAAACTCGTTATGGTCACTACGAGTTCTTGGTGATGCCGTTCGGACTAACAAATGCACCAGCGACGTTTATGGACATGATGAACCGGGTATTCCAACCCTGTAACAGCCCAGTTTAGACCCTAGTAAGAACAGTGGTTTCGGGACCACGAATCTGAAGTCGTAAAAACATTTTAATATTATTTTTGATGTTGATTATATGTGATATAGTCTGTGTGAAAATTCTGTGTGATAATTTTATCGACTGTGTGTCAAATTAAGAGAAATGACTTAATCGTATAAAGAGTAAAAGCTATGTGCTGAATTATAAGTACTTAAATGTTGTTGTTTTATTGATGTGGAGGCTTTATGAGACAATTACACCATTATTAAGTTAGTGGATGGCTAAATGACTTAATAACCTTATTGTATTTTGTCTTATATGATTAATAAAAGGGCAAAGTGGTAAAATGATAATTAAGTCATAATTTCATAAAACAAAAAGCATGGAAATAGGCCATTATTCATCCTTGTTGGCCGAATGTGTTGAAAAAAAAGAAAGCATCCATGGTTTTCTAAGTTTCGCTAGTTCCAAGCTTAAATTAAGGTATGTTTTGGCTTTGGTTTTGATAATTTCTACGTTTTCGTAATCGTTGCTTCGTGCTCTAGCTAACCCATGTTGTAATTTTGTGAATTGATGATGTTTTTGTGATGAGTCAGTGATGAATATTTGAGCTGTGTGCTAGTTGATAGTAAAATATGAGAACTTGGTGTTGGATTAACATGTGTTGTTTTTGAATTTTTAGTGAATTTAGCTAATTAGGGCTAAATTGTGAAAATAGCAAATTGACGGGTTAAAATGTGAAATAAATGAAATGCGTGGGTTTGTATGAACACAAGGGAAATTCGGCTAAGCTTATACTAGGAGAAATTATGTGAATTTGGTGATTTTGCGAAATAGGGACTAAAGTGTCGAAATGTAAAAATGTGAGGGCTATTTTGTAAAATGCCCTAAAAATGTGTGTTTGGATGAAATTAAATGAATTTATAATTGAATAGATTGAATTTTAATGTGTATAGACCAAGAAAGGAGAGGTTCGGATCGAGATCGAGGCAAAGATAAAGTGCTCGATTAATCGACCGTTTCGATAATTCGACGTCTGAGGTAAGTCTGGACATAATGCCTGTAATTAACTATACTTAATGTTATGAAATGAATGGTATGATATATCAATTGTAAATGCTATGTGAGAGCTCGAGTTATGTGACATTAAATGTGCGTATTCAAAAATGTGACCAATATAACTAGCACTGTGTGTGCGAATTAATATAAACTTCGGCTTTGTGGTTAGCACTGTGTGTGCGATATTGATATAAGTTCGGATATAATACTAGTGGTAAACTATATCTTTGTGATGTAAATTTGAATGAATAAATGTATATGATAATGATATTAGAAATGCTATGTGTGGACTTTGAAATAGAGGCACTAAGTGTGCGAAATTAGAAAAGATATAGAAATAAATAGCACTGTGTGTGCGAAAAGATTGAAGCTTCGGTTTATCGAATTGGCACTGTGTGTGCGATACCGATATAAGTTTGGCTTACCAAATTGGCACTGTGTGTACGATATCAATATAAGTTTGGCTTATCGAATTTGCACTGTGTGTGCGATACCGTTATAAGTTCGGTTTATTGAATTAGCACTAAGTGTGCGAATAAATCAAAAGAGTAGCAAAGATTGATTGTAATGTAAAACCGAGTGGTTGAGAAGCATATTGGTGAGTAACTATGTGTTGACAAAAAGGTACGTATTTAACCTTTTTGGTCGATGAGATTATGTATGATTTCATAAATGGTTGAATTGGATTATTGGATATGAATGATGATATGTATGAAACCTATGTGGTTGGTGAATTTGGATGTAGATGAATGGAATGCTATGTGAGGATTAGACATGGTTGAGTTTGTGTATCATAAGTAAATTATCTATGTGATGTTTTAATTTGTAGATTGATTTAATTTAATGAGTTAATTGTATTATGCCTCGAACTTACTAAGCTTTGAAAGCTTACTGTGTGATTGTTTCTCTGTTTTGATGTCGCCAAAGCTAGCTCGGATTCGTGAATCGTCGAGATCTTTATCACACTATCGGCAAACTAATTTGGTACTTTTGGAAAGATGTACATAGTTAAAAATATGGCATGTATAGGCTGGTCATTTGAATCATGTTTGATGTTTGTAAGTAGCCATGAGATGTGGCTAGATATGTGCTAGTCTTAACATGAATGAATTTGATATATGTGATGCATCTTTTGGCATGATTTGTGGGTTGAGAAATTGACTATTGAATGGTAACTGTGTATTGGTAAAATGCTAGTAGAAATTAGTGAAATTGAGAAGGAATGATGTTCGGTATTGAATTTGTTATGATTGGAATGGGAATTGAATGCATAGATTGGATAGTCATATTGGTAAGTTTTTGGTTGCCTTATGTGCATGATATGTTTTGGTATATGTTGCTTGTAGGTTTGACCTAAGTGGGTGGCATGTTGGCCTTGCAAAATGGCCTATAATGTCACACGGTCAAGGCACACGGGCGTGCCTACAGACCGTGGGTGATTTGGCAGATTACAGCTTAGTAGCACACGGCCTCGACAAGGGGGTATCAGCTAACCGTGGTGTACAAGTCAATAGATAGCTAAGAGCACACGGTCATGGCACACGGGCGTGCTTGGTGACCGTGGTGGGGAAGACAGTATAGGACCACGGCCAGGACACACGGGCGTGCCTGGTGGCCGTGGGGACCAAGTCAAGATATATAGCACCGGAAGGACACACGGGGTGTCTAGAAGGCCATGGAGGGCACACGGTCTCTTCCCACGGGCGTGTCTCCCTTATATTTTAGAAAAGTTTCAAAGTTTCATGAAATTTTATATGTGTTCCGGTTTACTCCCGACTCGGTTTATAAGCATGCTTTGGGTCTTGATGACTCATTTAAGGGACACTATGATTGTAATTGAACGTGATTGACTTTGTGTCATAAATTTTAGATGTTAAATGTTCTGATGGATAGGTAATACCTCTTAACCCCTTTCCGGTGACAGTCTCGGGTTAGGGGTGTTACAAACCCTATCTGGACCGCTTTGTCGTGGTGTTCATAGATGACATCCTGGTATATTCAAGTACGGAAGAAGAACATGATTCGCATCTTCGGGTGGTTCTGCAGATACTGAGGGAGAAGCAGCTGTACGCCAAATTCAGTAAGTGTGAATTTTGGTTGAAAGAAGTTACCTTTTTGGGTCATGTCGTCTCGGCTGAGGGGATTAGGGTTGATCCCCAAAAAATTGAAGCCGTGTTGGACCGAAACCGCCTAAGTCTGTGAGTAAAATCCGCAGTTTTCTTGGGTTGGCCGGATATTATAGAAGGTTTGTTGAGGGTTCTCGTTAATAGCCGCTCTGTTAACCAAGTTATTACAGAAAGGAGTACCGTTTGTCTGGTCTGATAAGCAACAAGAAAGTTTTGAGAAGCTGAAGAGGATCTTAACTAAGGCTCCAGTGTTGATTCAGACTGAGGCAGGGAAGGAGTTTGTTATTTACTGCGATGCATCGTACACAGGATTGGGTTGTGTGTTGATGCAGGAAGGGAAAGTGGTAGCCTATGCGTCCAGGCAATTGAGACCTCACGAGGTGAACTATCCCACTCATGATCTCGAGTTAGCTGCGGTAGTTTTCGCTCTGAAGATTTGGAGGCACTACCTGCATAGGGAGAAATCCATCATCTACACGGATCACAAGAGCTTGAAATATCTCCTTACCCAGAAAGATTTGAATTTGAGGCAGCGGAGGTGGATTGAGTTGTTGAAGGATTATGATTGCTCGATCGAGTATCACCCAGGTAAGGCTAATGTGGTGGCAGATGCGTTGAGTCGAAAGGTAATATCGGGCTTGAGGGCAATGTTTGCTCATCTCAGTTTGTATGATGATGGAAGCTTGTTAGCTGAAATTCAAGTGAAGCCTTCTTGGGTTAGTCAGATAAAGGAGAAGCAATTGTCTGATGAGTTGCTAAGTGCAAAATTTCCGCTAGTGGCAGATGGTGGGATAGCAGATTTTAGTGTGAACAGTGATGGGGTATTGTGCTTTTGGGGAAAGGCCTGTATGCCGAGGGATTCCGAGTCAAGGCAGAAGATTCTTCAGGAAGCGCATGGTAGCCCATATACTATGCATCCTGGTGGGAATAAGATGTACCGGGATCTGCATGAACAGTTTTGGTGGCCGGGTCTGAAGCAAGAGGTTATCGAGTTTGTGGGTAGATGCCTGACGTGTTAGCAGGTAAAGGCAGAACATCAGTTACCTTCAGGGTTGTTACAGCCAGTAAAGATTCCACTTTGGAAGTGGGAGAGGATAACGATGGATTTTGTGAGTGGGTTACCCCTTACGCCTGCAAAGAAAGATTCAGTGTGGGTAATTGTGGATCGGCTGACGAAATCCACTCATTTCATACTGGTTCGGGTTGATTATTCACTACAAAAGTTAGCCAAGCTGTATATAGCAGAGATTGTGAGGTTGCATGGGGTACTAGTGTCAATTATATCAGACAGAGACCCAAGGTTTACATCACGGTTTTGGAAAGCGTTGCATCAGGCGTTGGGTACAAGGCTAGACTTCAGCACAACATTTCACCCACAGACTGATGGTCAGTCTGAGAGGGTAATTCAGATTTTGAAAGATATGTTGAGAGGTTGCGTCATTGATTTCAGGGGTAGTTGGGAGGAATTCTTACCGTTGGCAGAATTTGCATACAACAACAGCTATCAGTCTAGTATTAAGATGGCACCCTACGAAGCGTTGTATGGTCGGAAGTGTCGCACTCCTACTTGTTGGACAGAGTTGGGTGAGCGGCAGTTGTTGGGTCCGAATCGTTTTACAAACAGAGGAAAAGGTTAAGTTGATTTGGACTCGATTGAAGGAAGCTTCCGATAGGCAGAAATCCTATGCAGATCTGAAGCGTAAGGATATAGAGTTCTCTGTAGGTGACCAGGTTTTCCTAAAGGTTTCACCATGGAAGAAAGTCTTAAGGTTTGGATGGAAAGGCAAGTTGAGCCCGAGGTTCATCGGGCCTTATCGTGTGTTAAAACGTGTGGGACCAGTGGCTTATCAGCTCGAGTTACCTATTGAGTTGGGGCAGATACATGACGTATTTCACGTCTCCATGTTAAGGCGCTACCGTTCGAATCCATCTCACATAGTGCCAGTGGAGGAAATCGAAGTAAGACCTGATTTATCCTTTGAAACAGAACCGATTCAGATTCTCGACCGAGATGTTAAAGTATTACAGAGAAAGACGGTTCTATTGGTAAAAGTTTTGTGGCGGAACCAAGGATCAGAGGAGGCCACGTGGGAGCCAGATGTTGTTATGCGTCAGCAATACCCTCATCTCTTTTGACCAGGTAAATTTTGAGGCCGAAATTCTTTAAGGGGGTAGAACTGTAACATTCGGGAATTGGCGACTTTGCATTTGTTATGTTCTGTGTGTTTGGCATGCTTTGTCTATTAATCTGGTATGTTTGGGGGCCCCGAGAAGGCTCGGGGTTAAGCTTGAGCCTTAGTGAAATTTTGTTTTTTAGGAACTTAAGGGGAGAGTTTGCTGAGGCAGGCCTTAAGGTTAATTAATTGTGTTTATTTGACACAAGGAAAAGAGGTGGTAGAGTGGCATGGAGACGTCACTTAGAGTGCTTGGAAGTGGCGTCACAAGGGGAGCAACAAGGGGGAAAAGGTTCGAGTCGCATATGCTGCATTTTGGAGTTCTTTTTGGCGTTAGGATGGAGGGATGGTGGTTTCGGCATGGACTCTTCAAGGGTGAGAGTTGAAGGAGTCAAAGTGTTTGAATTAGTGGCCATGAGGTAATGGTGGAGGTTGAAGGGGTCAAATGAAATCAAATGGATGATGGAGAGGGAAAGTAGGAGGAAATCGTGGAAGGGGGATGTTGGGTGAGAGGTTGGCTAAAATTGGGAAGGTGTGTGAGAGTGTGTGCACGATTTAGTGGGGCTAGGAGGGCCGAACCTTCTTTAGTAGCACATAGGCATGTTGTTGAACATCTTGGTTATAGGGGGTGCCGCATTTTCAAGTGTTCATTTTTATGAGAATTTCGTTAGTCAAAGCACTCTTAGAAACATTCCCATTCTCTGTTTTTGCACTTTTGGAACATTTCTTCTTCTCTTCTCTTTTACAAAAACCGAAACTCCCACATTGTTTCTCTCATAGCCGAATTTACCATCACCATCCACCCTTCACATTGTTGGTTTATTTTCTTTTGAAGCCGAAACCCTCCTTTTTCCTTTTCGTTTTCATCTCATGCTAGTGCCTTGAGTAGCCGAATCTCCCTAGCTCTTCTTCTCGTTCTTCCTGAATAGGCACCTTTTCTGTCAACTTGTGTTGGTAGCCGAATATTGACTCCTCTTTTGGCAAACGTTGGTCTTGAGGGGTGCATCTTTATCTCTTCTACTTCGTGTGGCCTACTTTCGAGAAGATTTTAGGGACTCAACCGGTTTCTTAAGCCTAGACTGCTAGCTTTCGGCTTTTGTTAATCTAGGTAAGCGACTTCTTTGATACGAGTACCTATCCTTCGTCCTTTTCATTACTTTAATCTGGTTCTCTGATCAAGATCTGTCATGGATTCGAGTGCCAGTCAAGGGAAAGAAGGGGTTGGACCCGTAGTCCCAGCCCCTAAGTTCAAGAAGCGAGCTGTTTCGACAGTACGATACTGGCCATCGGGTTATGGATCGGCTTCAGAATAGAATAGGCAGATCGCAGTCGTTCCCACTTCCGAGAGTGTCGATAGTGTTGAGAGCTTAGTCCTCCTCGTGTTCAGTTGTGTAATATTCACACCTCTTTGTTGTTACTTTTAAGTATGTGTATGTACGGTGAGATGCCGAAATAACGGCATTAGTTATTCTTCTATATATGGTAAGTAAAAGCGAGACATCAGGTTAGTGATTTCTATTTGTGATAATTATGCGATTATTTTGACATGAGTTTATGTTGCAATTGATACATGTTGAGATATGTTGCATGCTCACACCGTGATTTCATGTTGCATGGGGGAAAATATGCCATGAATAGAAGGGGAAGTGTATCTGGTGGCTTGTGCCATTTCAGCCTGGTGACTATGTCACACCTTCGATAATCGGTGGCTTGTGCCATTTCAGCCTGGTGACTATGTCACAATTCTGATAATCTGGTGGCTTGTGCCATTTCAGCCTGGTGACTCTGTCACAACTTTGATAATCTGGTGACTTGTGCCATTTCAGCCTGGTGACTTCGTCACAATTTTTGACGGTGAGCAGCATGACTGCCATCAATGGTGTATAGCGGATGGAAGTTTAGGTTGGAATGGGTTTTGCATCATCATGCATATGTTATTGTGCTATTCTGTACTGTGGGGACTAAGGCCAATCTGTTCTAACGGGCTTGAGCCCAATAAGGGGTGTTTGGTTATTGCACACTGAGTCTTTTGACTCACTCTGTTTGTTTAACATCTGTACAGGTAACACTTAGTTCAGTAGACCGGGTCGGAGAGGACTACGAGGTGGCCACGCACGGTTTCTTTCTTTTTAAATATAACGTTAATTTCTTTAAATTTTCGGGATTTTGGAAATGTAATAAGGCCACTTCTAATTTGGGTAAATTTTAATTTTAATCTTTGGACGTATTTAATATAAATTACTCGACAAAATGTTTTTATAAAATACGAATGAAAGTTTTCTTCTCAATCTGACAAACAACACTTCTTTTAAAAACAAAAAGAGATTTTGCCACCAACTTTGGGTTTAATCTAGTAAACGATAGGTGTTTTCGACTTTCACTTAAAACACAAGGTTTGATTAATTAAAGTTTGTCTTAAATAAATATTGGGCTTGCAATGGAACCACGGAACCTGAGGCTTTTAAGAAAGTTTAAATTAAAGACCTTCTAAGACTCGTAACTCTTTTAGCAGTCTTTCCTAGTGACATGCCAGATCTGGTCGTAATGTTTGAGCCGGGTTTGGGGTGTTACACGATCTTAACTTATCATTGCCCGTTAAACAATTCGGAATTAAAAAGGATACTCGGATAGTCGAACATATCGTACAATGCCAACGTCCCGGACGGGGTCTTACATGTAATCACATATCGATGCCACTGTCCCAGACAGGGTCTTACACGAATCAAATACGATGCCAATGTCCCAGACATGGTTTTAGACGTAAACACAAGTCGATGCCAACGTCCCAGACGTGGTCTTACACGAAAACACATATCGAAAATCCTATGTCATGACATATGTATCCTATCTATTCCTAAGGTTCGTACGGGACTTTCGGACATCGTAACTCGATCGAATCAAACTCGTAAACATAGCTCCCAAGCTCAGTGATATTCGGCCATCACATATATTGAAACACCCCAAACCCGGCCCACGAGCTTTGGCCAGATTTGGTATGTTCCTCAAGTAAACCGGTTCAAAATTCTTTTGTTCTTAGGAAAACTTGTGTGATTTTAAGAAAAATATTGTTTTGGGTTGGGCTTGTGTTGAAAACAGGTTCGTTTTATATTGAAATCCCTTTTATCTTAAGTGACAAAATATTTAGGGTTTAGTTTAAAAGAAATTTTAATTAAATTTTAATAGATAAAATTCATAATCATAATAAATGAAAATAAGTGTAAAGTAATTCAACTATGGCCTTATGGCCTTATTACATCAAATAATTCCCAAAATAATTCAAAGTACTAAAATAAATTCAAGAGTCCTCAAAAATATAAACTTCATGTTGAGCATGGCCACCACAAGTTCTGCCGTCCCGGTCCATCACTGTTCATCACCTAAAAAAATATTCCCCAACGGGGTGAGTCAAACAGACTCAATGTGTACACGACACTAAATCATAATAGAATCAGGCATATCACATATTACACATTCAAAACATAGAATTCAGGTTATGATGCATTCCCAAACCCAAACCTAGTTGTCCATCCGCTACACACCCCCGTACCTGCCAGTTACACCGTGGGGACTACTAAGTCGACCTCCTTCCGCTACACTCCAAATCTGCGATCTTAGGTCACCGCATACTGTGGTCTTAGGTCACCACTTTTCAGATATAATGGTCTTAGATCACCGTGTTCGTGGTCTTAGGTCACCACATTCACTTCCCCTTTCAAAACAAAACCATATGCCCCATATAATAATATGCATAATATGCCAGAGTTCACATTCTTATCATATTCTCATGTTACAAATAACATTTTTCATATTCCTAGTAGAAGTAGGAAACGTACCTGAGTATTTAGTACCATAACATGGTACCTTAGCCACTTTCATATTCTTAATATCACATATTTTAATTAAACACAGCCATAAAACATATTAAGAATTAGTGTGGGGTACACACCTGATACACTTAGCGGTTCACTTAAATCCCGAAAAACCGATCTATCGCTTTAGATCCTAAATCCCTACATTTGGCCACATTTAGTATTTTAGGAAAAAGCCTATTCGGCTAATTTAATCAAATCCCAAAGGATTATCGTATCCACTTTCTTACCTTGTTCGCGATTTGATAATTAATCAAATCCCAAAACTTGTATTCTTCCCTTTGAAATCGGCTAATCACTAGATCCCTTGAATCGGTTAGTTTTCGCTTAAAACACATAAAAATAGATCTAACTACTAAAATAGGCCTTGGCCGAATATTCATAGTCACTTACCTTAAGGATCTTAAATCCTAAATTATCCATCGGTTATAGCTTCACGCCGAAATCCCTAAAACCACATGTTAGATCAACTTCTAACCTTTAATCACAATCAATGGCCCTTGGCCGAATGTTAGATATGACTTACCTTGATGGTCAAATCCCGAAGATCTTTTCCTTTATAGTCGACTATGGCAAAAATCACGAAAGAATCTCTTTCTTGAAGAAATCGACAAAGACACCTATGCTTGAAGCCCTCAAAGATTCGGCTTTTCGATGGATTGGAAAGAAAAGAGAAGGAAGAATAAAGATGGAGGATTCGGCTATGGCTTCTAATGGAGAGGAAAATATTCGGCTAGGTTCCAACAATTACTTAATCTCGACTTACAAAAGAAAAGAAAGAAAAGAAGAGAAGAGAGCACTAAGAATTCAGCAGAGAAAGGAGGAAGCACAAATTGATGAGTAGCCCTCCTTCCTTCCTTTAATAGCCGAAATTATCATCTAAGGAGTCCCTTACTTGGCCACCACTCCTCTATCTGATAACTTTATCCTTTAATTATCACTTAAAATAAAAGATAATTCAGCAACTATCCTTACTTAGCCGAAATTATTAAACTCAAAGTCCCTTACTTTGCCATCACTTCTCCCTTATTTTCCTCTTTATCTCTTTATTCAAATTAAAAGAATTTAATCCAACAATTATCTCTTGAAAATAATGATAAATAAATCCCTTATTTATCCACTATTTATAAAATAATAAAAGCTCCTAACTTATAGCCATGTGCCGTCCACTTCTCTGCTCCTTGTAGCAAAATAAAATTTCTTTTATTTGCTTCCCATGTGACTCGAACTTAGGCCCATTCCTCTTGCATATGGCGCCATTTCCATAGGCCCTAAGTGGCATCTTCTGGACCACTTTTCCAAGCCTGTTTGTGTGTCAAATTTCACAAACTTTTTCTTTGAAGGCCACCTTGCCTTAATTTCCCCTTTTAAACCTTAAAACTCGTCATTTCTAGGTCATTTCTAAGTTTCCAAAAATTTTTGATCGGCTCTGTAAACTTGAAATTTCCTTACATTTCCATGACATTTCCTTACAAGACATTTCCTTACATTTCCAAGACATTTCCTTACATTTCCATGACATTTCCTTACAAGACATTTCCTTACATTTCCAAGGTTCTAAAATGTTCAATTTCCTCTTTTAAACTTAACATTTCCATACATTTTCAAGTTTCCAAAAGTGTTCAAAATATATTCATAACACATAAGATATGTCATTTCGCACAATTAAACCAAAAATGCATAGTCCCTTTTCAGGATGTTACAGCTTCTACCCTCCTTAAAAATAATTTCGTCCTCGAAATTACTTATTAACGAATAATCGTGCATCTTAACTCACCGCACTACGCTTATGTCGCTGCTCTCGATCTTAATAGAACCATCATACTTTCTAGGACGGTCTCTAAGTTCACGTCCCTAGAACTCATTTCTAACGTCGCGATTTAATCTAATTAAAAGTTTTATTCATCGAAATTTTGTTCCACTTTGATTATTCGCGAACAGCTTTATGAAAAGAGATGTTCGAAGTAGTTCTTTCGATCAACCAAAGTTTCTAGTTCAAGTTCACTACTCTAACTCGTGAGTCACATTCACATTCATAAGCGAGAGACACATGAAGTCACATTCATTCACAACATCATTCAAGACACTTTTATGGCCATTCCATCCATTTCCCTACCTGTGGGTAATTTCGTTATTTTCCTACAGGGGTATTTTTGTAATAAATCGGGGTCAATTCGAAAATATTTTTCAAATTAAAGGTATTTCAAATTTACAAAATCTCAGGTTATTTTGTTTTCCTAATCGAGGTGTTGCAAAAATTTGTAAATCGAGGTTATTTCGGTAATTTTGGAAGTCGTAAGCGATTCAGTAAATTTTCCAAATCAGGGGTATCTTGTTATTTGTAAAATCAAGTTTTGATATCTTTGTAAAGTAGAAATATTTTAACAAAAAGTCGAGGGTATTTTTGAAAATCTTAAAACTAAGGGTATTTTAGTAATTTACAATGCAAGGGCATTTTTTTTTGTAATTTTATAAATCAAAAATTTTTTTTCGAAAGAATTTTGTAAAAATAGTTCTCACAAATTAAAAAGGTAATTTTAAGAGTTTTAAAACTAGGGTTTATAAAAACACGGCTAGTTCCCTTTCGGGTTTTAGTCATTGTGTTTAGCCTATGACCGAGTCCTCTTGGTTAGGGTGAACCGAAGCTACGCACCAGGTAGGATTCCAGCGAAGAGGAGGTGAGTCACTAGGACTGCTTAAGTACCAGGCTCTTCCTGATCCAATCCTGACATGCGCACAATGGTTACCACACCCTAACTCAAGGCGTCTTATTCATAGGTTTGTTTAATGGAATTAAGTCTTATGTGTTTGTGTTTGAGTAAACTAGTCCTAGGGTTCAAGTTCCTATCATGCTATTCTACGTTCCATCCTCTTCTACCCTTCCATAATTCATAACATAAACCACATAATCACACAAATGGTTAGGGTACTTACCGTGGATCATGGTCTGGAGACTTAGGTGCCATGCCGAAAAACTGCTCATTTTCAAAAATACTTTCATAAAACTCATTTGGGCTCGATTTGAAAACGTTTTGAGCCTTAGCCCACAAAGCCGAGAGTTTAAAATCGGGCTCGATACCAAATCGAAACACCCCAAACCCGCCCACGAGCTTTGACCAGATTTGGTATGTTCCTCAAGTAAACCGGTTCAAAATTCTTTTGTTCTTAGGAAAACTTGTGTGATTTTAAGAAAAATATTGTTTTGGGTTGGGCTTGTGTTGAAAATGTGGTTTGTTTTATATTGAAGTCCCTTTATCTTAAGTGACAAAATATTTAGGGTTTAGTTTAAAAGAAATTTTAATTAAATTTTAATAGATAAAATTCATAATCA
The DNA here is from genome assembly GCA_025698515.1 of Gossypium sturtianum. Lineage (NCBI taxonomy): Eukaryota > Viridiplantae > Streptophyta > Magnoliopsida > Malvales > Malvaceae > Gossypium > Gossypium sturtianum. The sequence continues at coordinate 88,892,266 of CM046955.1, forward strand.
TAATAAATAAAAATAAGTGTAAAGTAATTCAACTATGGCCTTATGGCCTTATTACATCAAATAATTCCCAAAATAATTCAAAGTACTAAAATAAATTCAAGAGTCCTCAAAAATATAAACTTCATGTTGAGCATGGCCACCACAAGTTCTGCCGTCCCGCTTATCACTGCTCATCACCTAAAAAATGTTCCCAACGGGTGAGTCAAATGCAGACTCAATGTGTACACGACACTAAATCATAATAGAATCAGGCATATCACATATTACACATTCAAAACATAAAATACAGGTTATGATGCATTCCCAAACCCAAACCTAGTTGTCCATCCGCTACACACCCCGCACTCTCGCCACCACACATCGTGGGGACTACTAAGTCGACCCTCTTTCCGCTACACTCCAAATCTGCGATCTTAGGTCACCGCATACCGGGGTCTTAGGTCACCACTTTTCGATATCACGGTCTTAGATCACCGTGTTCGTGGTCTTAGGTCACCACATTCACTTCCCCTTTCAAAACAAAACCATATGCCCCATATAATAATATGCATAATATGCCAGAGTTCACATTCTTATCATATTCTCATGTTACAAATAACATTTTTCATATTCCTAGTAGAAGTAGGAAACGTGCACAGTATTTAGTACCATAACATGGTACCTTAGCCACTTTCATATTCTTAATATCACATATTTTAATTAAACACAACCATAAAACATATTAAGAATTAGTGTGGGGTACACACCTGATACACTTAGTGGTTCACTTAAATCCCGAAAAACCGATCTATCGCTTTAGATCCTAAATCCCTACATTTGGCCACATTTAGTATTTTAGGAAAAAGCCTATTTAGCTAATTTAATCAAATCCCAAGGATTATCGTATCCACTTTCTTACCTTCTTTGCCGATTTGATAATTAATCAAATCCCTAAACTTGTATTCTTCCCTTTGAAATCGGCTAATCACTAGATCCCTTGAATCGCTTAGTTTTCGGCTTAAAACACATAAAAATAGATCTAACTACTAAAATAGGCCTTGGCGAATATTCATAGTCACTTGCCTTAAGGATCTTAAATCCCAAATTATCCACTCGGTTATAGCTTCCACCGAAATCCCTAAAACCACATGTTAGATCAACTTCTAACCTTTAATCACAATCAATGGCCCTTGGCCGAATGCCGATATGACTTACCTTGATGGTCAAATCCGAAGATCTTTTCCTTTATAGTCGACTATGGCAAAAATCCCGAAAAATCCCTTTCTTGAAGAAATCGACAAGACCTATGCTTGAAGCCCTCAAAGATTCGGCTTTCGATGGATTGGAAAGAAAAGAGAAGGAAGAATAAAGATGGAGGATTCGGCTATGGCTTCTAATGGAGAGGAAAATATTCGGCTAGGTTCCAATAATTACTTAATCTCGACTTGACAAAAGAAAAGAAAGAAAAGAAGAGAAGAGAGCACTAAGAATTCGGCAGAGAAAGGAGGAAGCACAAATTGATGAGTAGCCCTCCTTCCTTCCTTTTATAGCCGAAATTATCATCTAATGAGTCCCTTACTTGGCCACCACTCCTCTATCTGATAACTTTATCCTTTAATTATCACTTAAAATAAAAAATAATTCAGCAACTATCCTTACTTAGGCAAAATTATTAAACTCAAAGTCCCTTACTTTGCCATCACTTCTCCCTTATTTTCCTCTTTATCTCTTTATTCAAATTAAAAGAATTTAATCCAACAATTATCTCTTGAAAATAATGATAAATAAATACCTTATTTATCCACTATTTATAAAATAATAAAAGCTCCTAACTTATAGCCATGTGCCGTCCACTTCTCTGCTCCTTGTAGCAAAATAAAATTTCTTTTATTTGCTTCCCATGTGACTCGAACTTAGGCCCATTCCTCTTGCATATGGCGCCATTTCCATAGGCCCTAAGTGGCATCTTCAGACCACTTTTCCAAGCCTGTTTGTGTGTCAAATTTCACAAACTTTTTCTTTGAAGGCCACCTTGCCTTAATTTCCCCTTTTAAACCTTAAAACTCGTCATTTCTAGGTCATTTCTAAGTTTCCAAAAATTTTTGATCGGCTCTGTAAACTTGACATTTCCTTACATTTCCATGACATTTCCTTACAAGACATTTCCTTACATTTCCAAGACATTTCCTTACATTTCCATGACATTTCCTTACAAGACATTTCCTTACATTTCCAAGGTTCTAAAAATGTTCACTTTCCTCTTTTAAACTTAACATTTCCATACATTTTCAAGTTTCCAAAAGTGTTCAAAATATATTCATAACACATAAGATATGTCATTTCGTACAATTAAACCAAAAAAGCATAGGCCCTTTTCAGGATGTTACATATATATTTATGAATAATTCAATTCATCATATAAAATTTACATATATTCAAAATTAACAACATTTAAATGCTTATAAACTTACCTCGGATATCGACGGATGGAAGTAAACGACTATTCGATTATTTTTGTTTTCCCCCGATCCAAATCAGTTTTCTTTGGTTCTTGATCTAAACATATTCAAATTAAACTTATTTAAACATCATTTTATTCAATTTAGTCTAAAAACACATAAATGGGCAAATTACCATTTTGCCCCTGACATTTTACACTTTTCACAATTTAGTCCCTATTGCATAAAACACAAAATATGCAAAATTTCATAGTCCCATGCCTAGGCTGAATCTATCCCATGATCATACAAGTCCATATATTTTATTTATTTCACATTTTAGTCCCTCAATTTATTATTTTTACAATTTAGCCCTAATTACTCAAAACCATCAAAATTTCCAATACAAAACATTTTAATCTATCACATATCTTTAATATTTTATCATCAACAACAAAAATCACAAGCTATCATCAATGGCAAAACACAAAATCATTATCAAACTCAAAAAATAGGACATGGGCTTTGTAGTACTCGAAGCAACGATCACAAAAACGTAGAAATTATCAAAAATCGAACAAATTACATACTTCAATCAAGCAAAACCAAGGCCGAATGTGGATTTTCTTTTCTTTTTATTTTCCTTAACTAATTTCGGCTATGAAAAGATGAACATGTAATGTGGTTTTTATTTTATGTTTTATTATATTAACATAATTAATATAATTACTAAATTAACCTTATAAATTTAATTAGAAAACCATATATTTCAAGCCCAAAACCGGCCATGCTATTAGTTAATGGCCAATTTGCCACATAAGGACCCCATAATTAATTCCTCAAAGCAGATAAGCACTTTAACATATAGAAAGCTACTTTTACATTTTACGTGATTAAGTCCTTTTATTAAATCGGACACTCAAAAAATAAAATTAAATCAAAAAAATTTCACAGATATCAATTCACACAATATAAACACAGATAATAATATTTAAATATTTTTTGACTCAAATTTGTGGTCCCAAAACCACTGTTCCGATTAGGGTCAAAACTGGACTGTTACAGTGTGTCCCCTATACCTGGGAAAACTTTGTAATTTCGTGAAAAATTCTCTGAGTTTTTCATTTAGTCCCGACTTACTTGTAACGCATATTTTGGGCCTCAAGGGCTCTTATAAGGGACTTAATGATTGATTTCTGATATGAATATTGTATAAATGTGAAATGTTTGTTATCTGATTTATAATCCTTGGTGATGCTCCGTAACCTTATTCCGGTGACAGATTCGGGTTAGGGGTGTTACAATGTCTATTCAAGAACGATGTTCCAGACCCTAAAATTAACATAAAAATAGACTATTTAGTATCGCTTCCCACAACCTAATCAAAAGAAATTCCATTCGCAAATGCCAACAATCAACTCCATCAATGTTCAAGAACTTACCCCAATCAAAGAACCCGCAACTCAGGACAAAACGAAGTTGCTAGAGAAGCGTTCGTCACAATGTTCTCTCCTAATAATATTTCCTAACAGATTACAATTACAACCACGTACTTACGCGAAGAACAAACAATGTCAAGGAAGAACTTCAGTTACCTCGTCGAAAACCTTACCCGCGTACAAATTAAGACAACACTAAGGAATGGATCGACAATGTAACATCCTAGATTAGGGGTTATGCGTTTGGAGCATAACCCAAGTGCTAGTGGGTTTTAAGGGTATTTGGAGATGTTTTAAGAGTTTTTAGAACTTTAGACTGAGGGTGAAAGCTTTGGAAAAAATTTGGATTTAAGTGTAAAAAGAGGAAATTAGGCTGAGGAGGCCTTAAGAATAATTTGTGGGCGTTTTGGGTCACGAAAGGGGGCTTGGTAAAGTGGCTTAAGGATGCCACTTAAGGCCTGGGAATGACGCCAACAAGGGTCTGGAGTTCGAGTAGCGTGGAAAGCAAATGGGTGTTTTAATTTTGCTTTTAGCGTTAAGAGGGGAGCAAGATAAAGAGGCTTTAAAATTAGTTGTGGCGAGTTTATGTCATAAAAAACGCCACGGTAGAGTGGCTTGGAGCGCTATATACGGCTTATGGTAACAAGGGCCTTGGTTCGAATCCGTTGGCGGCATGGGCGTGTTTTTATTTTGCTTTGGCGTTAGGAAAGGGGGAGCTAGGGAAAGAGGTGTTAAAAGGAGTTCGAGGTGAACTATATCACGATCAACGCGCCTTGGCAAAGTGGCGGGGACGTTACTGCGATTGAGGGTTCCAACAGTCCCGGTTCAAGGCACGGAGCAAAGAATGGGTGTTTTAATTTTGGCTTTTAAGGCGTCAAGAGAGAGAGAAGCATTGGGCGGCAATTAGACTTTTAATTGAAAGTGGATTAAGCTTTTTATCCTTTTGAAATTCAAATTGAGTAAGGATAAGTGTTGGATTTATTTTATTTGGTTATTTTGAATAGGTAGAGATAATGGTTGTATTATTTATTTTAGATAATAGAGGTGTTATTTTATTTAGTTTAAATGTGGATAAGAGATAAAGAGGAGATAAAGCTTTTATTTTATCAAATTTTTTTTGAAGAGGTGATAAGAGATGATTTAGGAGTTTGATAAGGGATTAATGATGGATAATTTTTATTCTATTAATTAAGGTGGATTTATTTTAAGTTGATAAATAGAAGATTAGTATAGATTTATTTTATATATTTTGAATATGTGTTCAAGAGTTATTATAGGAGAAGGAAGTGGAATTTGAGAGGAGGTAGGAGTGCCGAAATTGAGTAGTATAAATAGGGGTGCCAAATTTAGTTTCTTTTCCCCATTAGTGCCCTTTTTCCCTTGTGCAAAGCCGCTTATGTTTCATTCCTCTTTTCTATTTGTTCTTGGCCGAATCTATATCCCTTTCCCAATTCCTTTCTTTTATTTTTGTTAGCCGAATCTTCCTTTGCCACCGCTGTTGTATTGCTCAACTCCTTCTTCTCTTCCTTTCTTTAAGAATTCTTTTAAAAGTCGAAATACTTTGGTGAACCATAGCCAATCCTCTAGGCAATAAAACTCCTCTACTTTTGTGTTTTCTTCTTCACCATAAAAGAGCCGACCTATTCTCATTTAGTCTTCACAAGCAACAATAGTGCCAGCGTAAGGAGTCTTAGAAGAGCCTCTTGGATTCGACTACTCAAGGTGAGTTAATGTGGTATTCGGCCATAGGCCATTTTATAAGTTTAGGTATGACCGATTGTGTATTATGATTTTTAGGGGCTAATCGACAAGTAAGCGAGTATCGGGATTCTAGATCGTGTTAGATTCGAGTAGTTCGAATTTCGCTAGAAAGTCGTGTGTGTGATTAACCGATCGTTTTTCGGTTTTGCTATATTTGCATGTGTGATTTATGTGCTAACCAAAGGCAATGGCGCTTATGTGGTGATTACCCCACGAAAAGGGGTATAACGATAATCGAAGTTAGTATTATCTGTTGATAGGAATGTGAAAGTGCCGATGTGAATGTGATAATGCCTATAAAAATGTGATTGTCGCCTTAATAACATGTGCATGCATTTATTATTATTACGCCACTATTACATGCCGCATGTGCATGGGTGGGATATGGATATGAAGGAAGGAAAGGGTGTACTTTATGTACGTGGTCTAATGTTAGCCTTGTGCTACATTAGCGCTTGATGTTAGCCGTGTGCTTCATCAAGGGAGGTGTTGGCTAGGTGCCCACCTCGGCGGTTGATAGTCGTGTGCATCACTGTGGATCGAATGATATGTGGGATCACTTAGGTGATCGGTGGCTCAAACCACGGCCTTGAGCAACAAGTCCGCCAAGGTAAGATATGTGGATCACTATGTGATCGGTGGATTAGCCACGGCCTGAGCAGCAAGTCCGCCAAGGTAAGATATGTGGTTCACTATGTGAACGGTGGATTAGCCACGGCCTTGGGCGAGGAGTCCGCTAAGGTAGGAGTAACGGATGGACCCTAGGTTGGGTTGGGTTTCATAATTGCATAACTTTGCATATTATTTTGATTTGTGGATTAATGTGAAAATGGGCTAGGCCCAGTTGATATGTGGATTATTAAGAAAAGGGCCAAGCCAAGATATGAATGTGGATCGGTGTGGAAATGGGCTAAGCCCAAGATATGGAAATTTTGTGGTTAACTACCCTATTATATGAATGTGATATGAATATGGGCCAAGCCTGTAAATGTGGTAGTATGTGAATATGATACTTGATATCCGATATATGGGTTAATATGTGGTTAACATGTGGGTGGAATTCAGGTGGTTTAATTACACACTTTGAGTCCGTGTGACTCACCCAAATATTTTATCAAACATCGCAGTGATATGATGATCGGACCGGGTTGGAGTGGATACGAGGTGGCCCATACAGAAGATAATTTAATTAATTAAGTCTTTATAGTTTCAGTATTTTGATTAAGTCTTTATTGTATTAAGGCCCGTTAAAGTGTTTAAGGTTGTTTAAGTATTTTTCATTAAGTTTAATTATTATATTTATTATGGATTGACAATTTAAATATTAATTGCAAATGATTTTATTTTCTTAAGTGGGTATAATAAAGTTTTGAATCCGGTGTTTTCATAATAATTTAATTTTTACCTGGAATATTTTAAGTCACGAAAAGGTTTTATTAAAGGAAACAAATTTTTAACGATTTTTACTCTTAAGTAAGAATATTTTCGAACGTGTTCCGCAGTGGCATTTCAAATTCGGTCGTAGTGAATGGGCCGGGTTTGGGGTGTTACAAATTGGTATCAGAGCCCAGTTCAAAACTCGGCTTTGAGGGTTTTGGGTCCAAAAATAATTTTTTTCAAAGATGGGCTTTTCAAAAGTATGGGTTTTCATAAACTTTTCAGGTAATTCTGGCATGACACCTGTATCTCCGACCATGATCCACCGTAAGTACCCTTGACTACTGAAGTGAAATGTGTATGTGAATGTTATAAGTATGAAGGGAACGTAGATTAGTGAACTAGGATCTGATGAACCCTAGGGCTAGTGCACTCAAACACATGCATAAGATTTAAGGACTATTAAACAAACATGTGAAGTAAGTCGCCGAGCTAGGGTGTGGCAACTGTTGTGCGCATGTCTAGGAGTGGATTCAGTAAGAGCTTGGTATTTAAGCAGTCCTAGTGACTCACCTCCTCTTTACTCGAATCCTACCTGGTGCGTAGTAACCGTTCACCCTAACCAAGAGGACTTATTCACTGCTAAACCAATCATTAAAACCCGAAAGGGACTAGCCATGCAGCTTTATAAAATTCCTAGTTTTAAAATCCCTAAATTACCCTTTTAATTGTAGTAAAAGATTATTGTGAAATTTTTTCCAAAATATCTCCGATTTACAAAATTACAAAAATGCCCCTACATTGTAAATTACTAAAATACCCCTAGTGGTAAAATTACAAAAATGCCCTTGGTTTCTAAAATTACCATATTACCCTCATTTTTAATAAAATTTTCCTACTTTGTAAAAGTATTCAAAAACCATATTTTACAAAATACCAAGATACTCTAATTTGGGAAAATTACTAAAATGCCCTGACTTCCAAAATTACCAAAATAAACCCGATTTAAAATTTCTAAGAATACCTTTGATTTGAAAAATATTTTCAAAAATACCCTCGAAACTTGGAGATTTCAAAATGCCTTGATTTGTAAAGATTATTTTTGGTGACCTCGATTTATAACCAAAATACCCCTATAGGAAAAATGACGAAATTACCCCTGGGTAGGGAATGATCAGAAATGCCCAAAGTGGTGAAGTGAATGTTGTGGATGAATGTGAATGTGATTCTCTAAATTAGAATAGTAAACTTGAACTAAAACTTTGTTCGATCGAAAGAACCACTTCTGGAAATTCTTTTCATAAAATTGTTCGCGGTTAAACAGTGGAACAAATACTAATGCATAAAACTTTCTAATTAGATTAAATCGCAATGTTAGAAATGAGTTCTAGGGGATGTGTTAGATTTGTTAAGATCAGAGTGCGCAGCATAAGCGTAGTGCGATGAGTTAGGATGTACGATTATTCGTTAGTAAGTAATTTCGAGGACGAAATTATTTTTAAGGAGGGTAGAACTGTAACATCCTAGATTAGGGGTTATGCGTTTGGAGCATAACCCAAGTGCCAGTGGGTTTTAAGGGTATTTGGAGTTGTTTTAAGAGTTTTTAGAACTTTAGAATGAGGGTGAAAGCTTTGGAAAAATTTTGGATTTAAGTGTAAAAAGAGGAAATTAGGCTGAGGAGGCCTTAAGAATAATTTGTGGGCGTTTTGGGTCACGAAAGGGGGCTTGGTAAAGTGGCTTAAGGACGCCACTTAAGGCCTGGGAATGACGCCAACAAGGGTCTGGAGTTCGAGTAGCGTGGAAAGCAAATGGGTGTTTTAATTTTGCTTTTAGCGTTAAGAGGGGAGCAAGATAAAGAGACTTTAAAATTAGTTGTGGCGAGTTTATGTCATAAAAAACGCCACGGCAGAGTGGCTTGGAGCGCTATATGCGGCTTGCGGAAACAAGGGCCTTGGTTCGAATCCCGTTGGCGGCATGGGCGTGTTTTTATTTTGCTTTGGCGTTAGGAAAAGGGGGAGCTAGGGAAAGAGGTGTTAAAAGGAGTTCAGGGTGAACTATATCACAGTCAGCGCCTTGGCAAAGTGGCGAGGCGTTACTGCAGCTGAGGGTTCCAACAGTCCCGGTTCAAGGCACGGAGCAAAGCGGTTGGGTGTTTTAATTTTGGCTTTTAAGGCCAAGAGAGAGAGAAGCATTCAACGGCAATTAGACTTTTAATTGAAAGTGGATTAAGCTTTTTATCCTTTTGAAATTCGGCTGGAGTAAGGATAAGTGTTGGATTTATTTTATTTGTTTATTTTGAATAGGTAGAGATAATGGTTGTATTATTTATTTTAGATAATAGAGGTGTTATTTTATTTAGTTTAAATGTGGATAAGAGATAAAGAGGAGATAAAGCTTTTATTTTATCTTATTTGTTTTTGAATAGGTGATAAGAGATGATTTAGGAGTTTGATAAGGGATTAATGATGGATAATTTTTATTCTATTAATTAAGGTGGATTTATTTTAAGTTGATAAATAGAAGATTAATATAGATTTATTTTATATATTTTGAATATGTGTTCAAGAGTTATTATAGGAGAAGGAAGTGGAATTTGAGAGGAGGTAGGAGTGCCGAAATTGAGTAGTATAAATAGGGGTGCCGAATTTAGTTTCTTTTCCCCATTAGTGCCCTTTTTCCCTTGTGCAAAGCCGCTTATGTTTCATTCCTCTTTTCTATTTGTTCTTGGCCGAATCTATATCCCTTTCCCAATTCCTTTCTTTTATTTTTGTTAGCCGAATCTTCCCTTTGCCACCGTTGCCGTATTGCTCAACTCCTTCTCCTCTTCCTTTCTTTAAGAATTCTTTTAAAAGCCGAAATACTTTGGTGAACCATAGCCGAATCCTCTAGGCAGTAAAACTCCCTCTACTTTTGTGTTTTCTTCTTCACGATAAAAGAGCCGACCTATTCTCATTTAGTCTTCACAAGCAACAATAGTGCCAGCGTTAAGGAGTCTTAGAAGAGCCTCTTGGATTCGACTACTCAAGGTGAGTTAATGTGGTATTCGCCATAGGCCATTTTATAAGTTTAGGTATGACCGATTGTGTATTATGATTTTTAGGGGCTAATCGACAAGTAAGCGAGTATCGGGATTCTAGATCGTGTTAGATTCGAGTAGTTCGAATTTCGCTAGAAAGTCGTGTGTGATTAACCGACCGTTTTCCGGTTTTGCTATATTTGCATGTGTGATTTATGTGCTAACCAAAGCAATGGCGCTTATGTGGTGATTACCACGAAAAGGGTATAACGATAATCGAGTTAGTATTATCTGCTGATAGGAATGTGAAAGTGCCGATGTGAATGTGATAATGCCTATAAAAATGTGATTGTGCATTTTAATAACATGTGCATGCATTTATTATTATTACGCCACTATTACATGCCGCATGTGCATGGGTGGGATATGGATATGAAGGAAGGAAAGGGTGTACTTTATGTACGTGGTCTAATGTTAGCCTTGTGCTACATTAGCGCTTGATGTTAGCCGTGTGCTTCATCAAGGGAGGTGTTGGCTAGGTGCCCACCTCGGCGGTTGATAGTGTGTGTGCATCACCGTGGACTGAATGATATGTGGGATCACTTAGGTGATCGGTGGCTCAAACCACGGCCTTGAGCAACAAGTCCGCCAAGGTAAGATATGTGGATCACTATGTGATCGGTGGATTAGCCACGGCCTTGAGCAAAGAAGTCCGCCAAGGTAAGATATGTGGTTCACTATGTGAACGGTGGATTAGCCACGGCCTTGGCGGCGAGTCTGCTAAGGTAGGAGTAACGGATGGACCCTAGGTTGGGTTGGGCTTCATAATTTCATAACTTTGCATATTATTTTGATTTGTGGATTAATATGAAAATGGGCTAGGCCCGCTTGATATGTGGATTATTAAGAAAAGGGCCAAGCCGTGATATGAATGTGGATCACAGTGAAATGGGCTAAGCCCAAGATGTGGAAATTTTGTGGTTAACTACCCTATTATATGAATGTGATATGAATATGGGCCAAGCCCGAATGTGGTAGTATGTGAATATGATACTTGATATCCGATATATGGGTTAATATGTGGTTAACATGTGGGTGGAATTCAGTGGTTTAATTACACACTTGAGTCCGTGTGACTCACCCAAATATTTTATCAAACATCGCAGGTGATATGATGATCGGACCGGGTTGGAGTGGATACGAGGTGGCCCATACAGAAGATAATTTAATTAATTAAGTCTTTATAGTTTTAGTATTTTGATTAAGTCTTTATTGTATTAAGGCCCGTTAAAGTGTTTAAGGTTGTTTAAGTATTTTTCATTAAGTTTAATTATTATATTTATTATGGATTGACAATTTAAATATTAATTGCAAATGATTTTATTTTCTTAAGTGGGTATAATAAAGTTTTGAATCCGGTGTTTTCATAATAATTTAATTTTTACCTGGAATATTTTAAGTCACAAAAAGGTTTTATTAAAGGAAACAAATTTTTAACGATTTTTACTCTTAAGTAAGAATATTTTCGAACGTGTTCCGCAGTGGCATTTCAAATTCGGTCGTAGTGAATGGGCCGGGTTTGGGGTGTTACAGACAAAGACCAACAATGGCCAAAACGATAGCAACTAGAAGGCAGTTCACAATGGAAAACCAAGTGATAGAGAAATATTCCAATGACAAGAAAAGAAAAGAAATAAACGTTTATGGAGAATTTTAGGGAATGGGAACAAAGAACGACAAAAGAGGAAAATCAAAGAAAATAAATAAGAAACGTGGGAAAAGATTTTTGGGGTTACTAATGATTTTTTTAAGAAAAACCACCCACTACCCCCACTAAGTCTGACTAGTTATCCTAATCAGAATTTCTCTAGAGTTAAAAACAAAAATAATTTTCGCTTTGCACACATAGGAATTCGAACACAAAACCTAAGGGTAAGCTATCATATTACCACAAAACCTGTAAAATCATTCTTTTAAAAAATTGAGGGAAAATAGTTTATAAACTAGTTTTTCAAAGATAGAGGTTTAGGAAAAAAAAATGGAAAAAATTCAATGAAAATGATTCAAACCCAGAACCTCTCATACGCAAACATAACACTTAACCACTGAACCAGATTAATTTGCTTGACATAATTGTCACAATCTTAACTCAAAAGTTGGACGTAGCCACTCGTGATTTCATCAACTCAATTTCTTCCAACCTAATTTTTGGGATGTGACATCCTATATGTACATGCATATATATATGAGAATATTTTGCTTTTAGTATAACTTGTCTATATGTAATATCAATTATTCTTTCACTAATTACTTATATACTCTTAACAAAGTTGTCTATTTGAGTAGCAATCACTAAATTATTTATATCTTGGCCTACAAAATTCGAAAAAAATTAATATCCGCTTTTCACCTCAGAAACTAGACTCAATGAAATTTTTACCATAAAAATTTTAGAATTTTCACATAAGCCAATTAATACAGTTTTTTACTTCATTTCTTCTCATGTTCTACTACTAGTCAACTCTGACCCTTCTCCACTAAAAAATATTTCTCTTTTGATACAATATTTGTATGAAGTTTCTATTTATTTCTCTTGGAATAAACTCATTAAGATTTTTAACATAAAATTTCATCTCCTAAATATTTTTTTTTACAATTTTTAATGATTTTTCTAATTTAGAACAAGATATCTCGAAATCAATCAGACCTGCTCTCACTTAATTTTATATATCTCATAATCTACAATTCCATTGCTTACACCATTTCTTCTATACAAAACTAGACTTAATAGACTTTAATTTCATATTTTTTCAACCTCTAACTAAATTTCTATTTTTTTTGGTGAATTTTTAAATTTGAGCTGCTATTGTTGTCCATAAACTATTTTAGTGAAAATATTTACTTTTCTACAGTTCTTTGCATTAACTTTCAATTGGATGTATATAATCATTATACTTTTGATTATTATTAAATTTATTCATGTAATTTCATATGTTAGAAGCATATTCATTTCTTTACTTTACCATTTCTCATTATACAAATCATATCTCTATTTTTCTCATAAAAACTTAATGTCTTTATATATCATTCATTCTAAAAATACTTTCTATCTATACTATTTTGATTAAATTCATATATCATACATTCCAATCATAACATATCTAACCCAATTCTTTGAAATATAAATAAAGTTAATATGAAAACTTACCTCTTTTATCAAGAATTTCCTACCCTTTTGCTTCTTCAACTTCATGACTGCCCTTGCCTTTTCTTCTAAATTTCTTCACTTCTATTAACCAATTTCTTGCTTTTAAATTGATGAACATACTCTCTAGAGTCTCTACTTCAATTTTCCTCTTGCCTATGAAAATTTCCATGAAATTTGGAAGAAATAGTGCACTTACATGACAAGGGACCAAATTGTAAGAAATGAGAACTTCTCCTTTTTATAATGGTGGTGGCATTGGAGTATGCTATGAAGAAATTTCTTCCTATTTCCATACAAATATCATATAATAAATTATTATGATAAAATATTGATAAAATGTTCTAACCAATCTTGTTTTAACACCATTTCCCCTAATTATTGTCATTATCATTCATGCTAAATATCTTGCTGAAAATGACCATTTTGCCCTTGTAAAATCTTAATATTCACTTTTGTGCCATTTTTAAATTTTGGTAAAATTGCAATTTATTCCCTCTTATTTTCCACTTATTCAATTTGGTCTTTATTAATTTGTTTTACCCTTAGTCTTTTCCTCTTTTGGAGTATTTGCACTTTTAGTCCCTTCAAATTTTTTATATTTATATTTTAACCTGTTAATTTTGAATATTTATACTAAGGCCATAAAACTTTTCACCTTTTTACAATTTAACCCCTATCTTAAATTACTATGTCATGTTATACTTCTTGATTCGACTTCGCTTAACATCCAATGATCTTCCCTTTTTATCAATCTTATGCCGAGAAATCCACTACACATGATTTTGACATAATGTCACTTTTATGGAATAACAACTATTGTAGCATTACAACTAAAGCATATTTTGGAGGCCAAAAGCCTAAAGGAAGCTTGGGGAATGTTCGCTAAACTACTCTCTAGAATGAATGATATGAAACTATAACTTCTAGAGAGTGAGTTCTTATCAGTGTTGCATAGAAATATGGTGATCATACAATACTTCCAGAAAGTAAATTTGTAACATCCCAAAGATGGGGCTATTTGGAATTAAATTATTTTTCTTATGTTTGAACCACTGTGATATTATTTATGGAATAATAAAGGTTAATTAAGGGTCTTGAGTAGGCTCGGTTTAGTAGAAATTTTTATTTAGAAGCTTTAAAGGTAAGGAGCCTTAACAAATAGGGGTTACAAGAATAAATAGAGGATTTATTGACACTAATAAGGCCTTGGTAAAGTGGCAAAAGGAGGGCCACTTAGGAGCTACAAGTGACGCCATCAAGGCGCAAGGGAAACAGAATTTTGGATATTTATTTTGCAAGCTGGCGTTGGAGATGGAGAGGGCTTAAAAGAAAAGGGGAGATAGAAATTCAGCCATCACTTACCTTATCACCCGATTGATAACAAAGAATCTGAAGAGATCTATGTTCCTTCCAATATTCGGCCAAAGTACAATAGAATAGAGGAAGGGAGTTTCGGCAAACTACTGGGTTGTATTCGGCCAAGGGGAGAAAGAAAATAATGGGAAAGAAAGGTGCTAGGAATTTCGGCTTGAAGGGGTTTGAGGGAATGGAGAAAATACAAGAGGAACAAAGGAGGGTTTAGGGATTTCGGCACTTAGCAAAAATGACAAAAGGAAAAGCAAGGGGGTCAACTGATGCTTTTATAGGCATTCGGCACCCCCCTTCAAGCTTGCCGTCCACTCCTTCCAACAAGGAGTTCAAATTCTAATCAACCTCCCCAATTACTCCAAGCCACCCATTTGAATTAAAACAAATTAATAATCTTAATAATCAAAATAATATCCCTCTTTATCTCTTATTATCTAAAAAAAAATCTAATTAAAAGAAAAGCTCATATTATCCTTTAATAAAAAGAATTTAAAGAGAGAAAAACTCTCCACTTGTGCCGTCCAACCATAATGCAAAAAGAGGGATTGTTGTGACTCGAACCAAGGTTCTCCCTTGCTCCTTGGTGGCGTCACTTGTAGCTCCTAAGTGGCCCTCCTTTTGCCACTTTACCAAGGCCTTATTAGTGTCAATAAATCCTCTATTTATTCTTGTAACCCCTATTTGTTAAGGCTCCTTACCTTTAAAGCTTCCAAATAAAAATTTCTACTAAACCGAGCCTACTCAAGACCCTTAATTAACCTTTATTATTCCATAAATAATATCACAGTGGTTCAAACATAAGAAAAATAATTTAATTCCAAATAGCCCCATCTTTGGGATGTTACAGTTCTACCCCCTTAAAATAAATTTCGTCCTCGAAATTACCTAGCTAAAACAGATGGGGGTATTGCTGCCGTATTACATCCTCAGATTCCCACGTAGCTTCTTCCACACCATGGTTCCGCCAAAGCACTTTCACTAAGGGCACTGACTTTCTACGTAGAACCTTCACATCTCGATCTAAGATCTGAACCGGTTCTTCTTCAAAAGATAAATCCGAGTTCACCTCAATCTCTGCTACTGGCACAACGTGCGAAGGATCGGCGACCGATACTGCCTCAAAGATCGATACATGAAATACGTCATGGATCTGATTCAGTTCTGCCGGCAACTCTAGCTGATAAGCTACCGGTCCTACTCGCTTTACAACTGTATATGGCCCGATGAACCTTGGGCTTAGCTTCCCTTTTCGTCCAAATCTCAACACCTTTTTCCAAGGCGACACTTTCGTAAAAGACCTTGTCTCCCACAAAGATACTCCATTTCCTTGCGTTTGAGATCGGCATAAGACTTCGCCTATCTCGATGCTTCCTTGAGACGAGACCGAATCACCTTGACTTTGTCTTGATCTGTTACCAATTCCTGACCTGAACTTGTCGTTCCCCAACTCCGTCCAACATGTAGGAGTACGGCATTTTCGTCCATATAGGGCTTCATATGGAGCCATCTCAATACTCGCTTGATAACTATTGTTATAAGCGAATTCCGCTAATGGTAGGTACTCTTCCCAACTACCACTAAAATCCAAGACACAACCTCTTAACATGTCTTCTAAGATCTCAGATCACCCTTCCGATCAAGTCCGCCGATCGTGGATGGAAAGCCGTACTGAAATCTAACCGTGTACCCAAAGCTTGATGCAACGCTTTCCAGAACCTTGACGTGAATCTGGGATCCCTATCCGAGATAATCGATACTGGCACACCATGCAACCTCACTATTTCACCCACATACAACTTCGCTAAGCTTCGGGTGAGTAATCCATTCTCACCGGCATGAAGTGAGCCGATTTAGTCAAAGCGATCCACAATTACCCAAATCGCATCCTTCTTGTTGGGCGTAAGGGGTAGCCCACTAACGAAATCCATGGTGATCCTCTCCCATTTCCATTGAGGAATCTTTACCGGTTGAAGTAGTCTCGATGGTAATCGATGTTCACTTTAACTCTGCCATGTCGAGACACTTTCCTACGAACTCGCTTATCTCACGCTTCAACCCCGGCCACGTAATCTGTTTCGCAAATCTCCATACATCTTGCTTCCTCCCGGATGCATAGCATATGGGCTGCTATGTGCATCATGGAGAATTTTCCGCCTCAACTCTTCATCCTTCGGCATGCATGCTCGCCTCTTGAAAACATAGCACTCCATCACTAGACAGCACTGCATACCCTTCCAAACCACCATCCTCGAACTTGTACCCTCTTAGCGCTTCAAGCCTTCATCCACTAACTCGCTTTTCCTTAATCTCCTCAATCAATGTTGGCTTAACTTGGAGTTCCGCCAAAAGACTCCCATCATCATATAGACTCAACCGAGCGAACATTGCTCTTAAGTCCATCACAACCTTCCGGCTCAACGCGTCGCCTACCACGTTAGCCTTACCGGATGGTACTCGATTGAACAATCGTAGTCCTTTAGTAGTTCAATCCACCAACGCCGTCTCGAGTTCGGATCCTTCGAGTCGGAAGATACCTCAAGCTTTTGTGATCCGTGTAGACTATCGACTTCTCCCCATACAGGTAATGTCTCCATATCTTCAGAGCAAAGACGACTGCCGCTAACTCCAAGTCGTGCGTTGGGTAGTTAACCTCATGCGGTCTTAATCGACGGGATGCATAGGCTACTACCTTCCCATCCTGCATCAACACACATCCCAAACCAGAGTGAGATGCATCACAATAGACTGTGAATAACTTTCCTGCTTCAGGCTGTACCTCCAACCCGAAGTCCACCAGGTAAGTACATCGAAACCTCTTTGTGAATTATATTCTGTAGAAGGGTAGGAAGCATGGAACGTAGATAGACTTATAGGAACTTGAACCCTAGGATTAGATTACTCAAACACATAAACAGAACATAAGACTTAAGGAACTAAACCAATCTATGACTTAGTCAATGAGCTAGGGTGTGGTAACCCCTGTACGCATGTCTAGGAGTGGATCTGAAAGAGCCTGGTATTTAAGCAGTCCTCGTGACTCACCTCCTCTTCACAGGTATCCTACCTGGTGCGTAGCTTCGGTTCACCCTAACTCAGAGGGCTCAGTGGTGTGGTAACCTCTGTGCGCATGTCTAGAAAGGTTCGGTGAGAGCTTGGTATTTAAGCGGTCCGCGTGACCCACCTCCTCTTCACTTGAATTACGCACAGTGCGTAGCTTTGGTTCACCCCGACCGGAGGGCTCGGTCATAGGCTAAACACAATGATTAAAACCCGAAAGGGAATTAGCCATGTTTTCAAAAAGAATGAAACAACAAACCCTAATGTTTTCAAAACTTGTGCAATAACTTTTTCAAATCCGAGAACATTATTTTTACAACGTTTTTCTCGAAAAATTTGATTGTGGAAAATTACAAAATGCCCTTAGGGGTAAAATTACTAAAATGCCCTCGGTTCATAAAATATCAGTTCAATGGTTTTGCTCAAAAATTCAACTATTTTACAAATATTCAACAACTTAGCTTTGGAAATCATCAAAGAAAATATTTTGGTTCGGAAAATTACGAAAATACCCACCCAGTAGGAAAAGACGAAAATACCCCCGGGTTAGAAATGGGCGAAATGTCCGATGAGCGAATAGGTATGGAAAGTATTAAGTAATGGATGCATGAACTTCTTTGTGCGAACTAGGATAGGAAACTGAAACCTTGTTTGCTCGAAAGAATCTCTGACTAAAACTCTATCCATAAAATTTCTTCGTGAATAAGAAAGTAGAACAAATGCTAACGCATAAAACTTTTCTTAATCAGATTAAAAGTGCGGTAGATAGAATGAGTTCTAGAGGACGTGGACGCCGTGGACGCGGTAGGGGTAGGATGACAGTGTCTGAACCCGTCAGGTCGGGACAAGGTTCTGAAAATGAGGTACCACCGCCACCACCACCTCCTACTTTTAGAACTGAGGAGCAGGATCAGACCGGTGGTGAGGCGGTATCGCAAGCTATTTTGCGAGTCTTGGAGATGGTGGCTGGGGCTGGTGGAAATTTGGGAGCTCAGAAATCTGTCCCCGAGCGACTCCGATCTAACGGAGCGGAGGTATTTCGGTGTGTGTCGAGTGGCGGCGCAGTCACGGCGAGAATCATCGCTAGAGTCAATCGAAAGGATCATGGATGATCTTGACTTGGACCGAGGAAGAAAAGGGCGAAAGAAGCGATGTCGCTTCTAAAGGATGAAGCGTGCTCGTTGGTGGCTTACGGTTCGAGACGGTGCTACTGCAGATGATCCGACTTGGGAGTATTTCAAAACCACCTATCGGAAGAAGTATGTGGGTACCAAATACACCGACGCCAGAGAAAGGCTTTTCCGGGATTAGTGCAAGGAACTAAGTCGATGTCGGAGTATGAGGCGAGTTTTTAAGGTGAGTAGGTATGCTAGAGGAATCGTGTCATCGAGCATGAGCGCGTGTCCGCTTTGAGGACGGACTCGAGATGATTTGAGGTTACTTGATTGCCCATGACCAGTTCGTGAGTTCTCATCTCTAGTGGAAAAGGCTAAGGTAGCCGAAGGGATCAAGGAGGTCGTGAGGCAAAGTTATAGTAGGAATAATCGAGAAGAGAGGATTTGGGTCACCGGATCAAGTGGTAGTGTTCGAGAAAAGGCTAGGCCAAGTGGGCCAAATCAAAGCGGCAAGACCCACGACTACTAATCAAAGGCCGACTCGGTGTAATCAACCGGAAAGACCCATTGGGGAGGTTGTTGGACCGGTGATAGAGGATGTTTTGAGTGTGGGTCTTTGGAGCATCGTGTCGAGATTGTCCCCGAAACTAGCTAAGAATCACCCGGAGGGCGTAATCGTACTCGGGATAGAAATGTGGGACCGAGAGAGGGTCGTGGTAATGGCAGAGGAAACAACGGTCCTAACCGAGGTCGTGGAACTCAGGGCAGAGGTTCAGGCAACACAGAGGCTAGGCAGCCTGGCTTAGTTTACGCAGCGAGGCGTCGCGAGGAGGGTGACGCACCGGATGTCATAACCGGTATGTTTTTAATTTTTGATCTTCCTTATGTTGCATTAATTGATGTGGGTTCGACGCACTCGTACATTGCTAATCTTGTGGTAGGAACTATGGACCTAAACTCAAAAGCGCTTCTAGGAGATGACTGTAGTTAGCCCTTTAGGTCACTCTGTAGTGGTAGACAAACTTTATAGAGGCGTACCCCTAGAACTTCAAGGGGTAGTATTTGTGGCTGATCTGATGGAACTACCGTTTGGGGAGTTCGATTTGATCCTTGGAATGGACTGGCTGGTTAAGTATTAGGCGAATTTGGATTGCGCAGCTAAGCGCATGGTTCTTAAGACGGCTGAAGGTGATGAAGTGGTTATGATAGGGGATAGAAGGAATTACCTATCCAATGTAGTGTCTGCCTTGAAGGCTGAAAAGATGGTCAAGAAGGGTTGTGAGGCGTATTTGGTTCGAATCTGTGCTTTGGAAGCTAAGGGGTCAGTAGTTGGAAAGGTCCGAACGGTTGGGGAATTTGCTGATGTGTTCCCAGAAGAGCTTCCGGGTCTGCCTCCAGATCGAGAAGTTGAATTCGGTATAGACTTGCTACCTGGAACGGCACCTGTGTCTATAGCACCATACCGAATGGCACCAAAGGAATTGGTGGAGCTAAAGGCTCAAATTCAGGAGCTCTTGGATAGAGGGTTTATTCGACCAAGTATATCTCCGTGGGGAGCACCTGTGTTGTTTGTCCGAAGAAGGGCGGTTCTATGCGGATGTGCATCGACTACCGTCGATTAAACAAGTTAACGATCAAAAACAAGTACCCGCTGTGCCTCGGATCGGTGATTTGTTTGACCAACCAAGGGTGCGTCGGTATTCTAAAAGATTGACCTTAGGTCAAGTTATCATCAATTAAGGGTGAAGGAGGCTGATGTTCACAAGACGGCATTCCGAACTCGGTATGGGCATTACGAGTTCTTAGTGATGCCATTCGGGTTGACCAATGCGCGGCGGCATTTATGGACTTAATGAATAGGTATTTCAACAAAGATTGGACCAATTCGTCGTGGTGTTCATCGACGACATATTGGTTTACTCAAGGACGGAGGAGGAGCATGACAAGCATTTGCGAGTAGTCCTACAAGTGTTGAGGAAAAGCGGTTATACGCCAAATTCAATGAAGTGCGAATTTTGGCTTAGGAGGTGGCTTTCTTAGGTCATGTAGTATCACCAAAGGAATTAGGGTAGACCCTCGCAAGATTGAAGC
Source organism: Gossypium sturtianum (assembly GCA_025698515.1). NCBI lineage: Eukaryota > Viridiplantae > Streptophyta > Magnoliopsida > Malvales > Malvaceae > Gossypium > Gossypium sturtianum. Next base: position 88,913,115 of record CM046955.1, read on the forward strand.
AAGTACAAGAATAAATAGAGGATTTATTGACACTAATAAGGCCTTGGTAAAGTGGCAAAAGGAGGGCCACTTAGGAGCTACAAGTGACGCCACCAAGGAGCAAGGGAGAACCTTGGTTCGAGTCACAACAATCCCTCTTTTTGCATTATGGTTGACTGGGCACAAGTGGAGAGTTTTTCTCTCTTTAAATTCTTTTTATTAAAGGATAATATGAGCTTTTCTTTTAATTAGATTTTTTTTTAGATAATAAGAGATAAAGAGGGATATTATTTTGATTATTAAGATTATTAATTTGTTTTAATTCAAATGGGTGGCTTGGAGTAATTGGGGAGGTTGATTAGAATTTGAACTCCTTGTTGGAAGGAGTGGACAGCAAGCTTGAAGGGGGTGCCGAATGCCTATAAAAGCATCGATTGACCCCTTGCTTTTCCTTTTGTCATTTTTGCTAAGTGCCAAATCCCTAAACCCTCATTTGTTCCTCTTGTATTTTCTCCATTCCCTCAAACCCCTTCAAGCCGAAATTCCTAGCACCTTTCTTTCCCATTATTTTCTTTCTCCCTTGGCCGAATACAACCCAATGTTTGCGAAACTCCTTCCTCTCTATTCTATTGTACTTTGGCCGAATATTGGAAGGAACATAGATCTCTTCAGATTCTTTGTTATCAATCGGGTGATAAGGTAAGTGATGGCTGAATTTCTATCTCCCCTTTTCTTTCTTTTTCTCGCGACTTTTTACAAGGAAAGGTGCTAATTTCGGCAATGGTTAAGTCTTCTAAACGAGTAGTAACCGATTTACGTAGGTACTCGTGGAAGTAAAGCAATCGACTCGGGCCCGATCTCTAGTATTTAATATTTGGTAAGTGATGGTAAAATCTACTTTAGTTAGTTATCTGGTATTCATTTAAGCCAAAGGCTACTAACTTATTGATTGCCGATTCATGGAATCAGAAGCAGATTCGGGAGTTTGGTGTTGCGATTAGTATCCAAAGGTGTGAAGGTAAGGATTCGGGTTCACAAGGAACCCTTCTCAATTTGGTTTGGCCGAATAGACCATAATACTAACCCATGTATTTGGTCGAATATAGGGACAAGTAGATCTAGGGTGGCCGACATCTCTTTTTGGGATTTAGACGATTCAGTGGTGACAGGTGTGTACATACACACGTATAACTTGTTAATGTGCTGATTGTTGTGAATGCTATCTTGATTTTATGTAGCATTGGATAATATACCATATCGGTATAGATGGTGATTCAGGTAAGTACCTGTTAATATGAATTTGTTATTCGATGCTTTTGGGAAGCATGATGTATTGATACATGAGATTTAAGTATGTGATGACATGAAACATATACATATGTGACTGATGTGGGATTGATGAGTGGAGGGGGCGTGATTAATCGTGCGATGGGCACCAATGTTTTGGTAACACACCGTGACTACGGTCACGGAGGTTTGGTACCTCCGAGGTTTGGCACCTCATAGCGACTCGTCCACGTGGTTAACACCACCGTGGGTTGGCCCCACTTGCGATATGGGATCGTCCGCGGTGATTTGGTATCACACGATGGGTTGGCCCCATCAATCGATTCGTGTCTCACGGACACCGTGTTTTGGTAACACATCGTGACTATATGTCACCAGTGGTTTAGCACCACCGGTGGTTTGGTACCACAAATGGGGTAGACAGATGGCGTTTGGTTGGCTAGGTTGAGGGTACATAATATTCTGCATATTAATTGTTATATGTTGTGTATGGAAATGTCTTTAAAACGGGGAAGGGTTACATATCGAGTCTTGGTGACTCACCTTCTCCTTTACATTTTTCAGTGACACGTAGATCGCGGATGTGGGCCGGGTTGACTCGAGGTGGCCATGCGGTGGATTTAAATTAAATGAACTTTAATTTTAGTTATGATAAATTTTATTTCCGGTTTTTGGTTTATTTGGATGTAATAAGGCCTCCTGATATTTTATTTTTTGTTATTTTTCATATGTCGAATAATTGTTTTAAACTATGATTATCAATATTAAATTAAAGTCACATGTTTTCCCAAATTAACACGAAAATGTTTTCATCGTGCCATCGGGCACACTCGATATTTTATAATAACTTGGTTGAACTAATTTTAAATAAATTCTAAGTAAGGTTTAACAAAACAATCAATTGAAAAGGTTTTCGGCAACTAAGAATTTTTACTTTCCAAAAGTGTTTTCCAAAATATTTTCCACTGTAGCAACTAGATTCGGCCATAGTGTTTGGGCCGGGTTTGGGTTGTTACAAAATTCATTAAGCCAAGAAATTTCTAAGTTTTGTCTAGAAGCTCCTATTGGTGATAATAGGATGACATGAATCATCATTCATGGTCTGAATCCATAATAATGGAGTTTTTTTTTTTGTTGCTATACAAGTATGGAAAAATCAACCATCCTTTGTTGAATTCAAAAATATTCTAAGCTACTTAAGAAGACATAGCTAAACAAATGAGATGAATCTCATTAAAGAATGAAAAAGAGGTACTCCATGTCGATAAAGCTAGAAGGAAATTCAAGCAACGTGACAATGGTAGGTCAAAAAAAATTATGACAAGCTAAAAGGTCAATAAGGTGAAAGAGAACTCGTGAAAGGGGGTACTAAAAACCATGGAAACAACTAAAAGTTTGAAGGAAAGTGTTACAATTGTGAGAAAATAGGTCATATAGAAAAGTTCTTACTGGTCAAAGAAAATGTCTATAGAGAGTAATGTTGTTACTTCCAATAGTGAAGAAGAATGGGATGGAGAGGCATTATTTTTTGCAAAAAAGTAAGTGCTAGCTCTTACGATAACATTTAATAAAATTGATTATGAAAATGATTGAATATTTACTCAAGTTGCTCAAACTATATGACAGGTGATAAAGAGAAATTACAACATTTGTCAGAATATAAAGGAAGTCATGTGGTTGTAACAAAAATAAACTCTAAGATACTACTTACACATATTGGAAACACAATAGTTTCACCCTAAAATAATGAGACTTAGGCACCACTTCAAAGTGTCCACCATGTTATAGGTATGACAAAAAATCTTCTTTTAGTAGCCCAATTAACATATATAACCACCTATAAACATGTTATCGTTTATAGTAGAATATGACACCAAAAATATAAGAACAATGGTGTCCATAACTGCACGGGTCAAATTGTAATATAGTTTGTACAAAAAAAATACTTGGAAGTATTCCGAGGATAGTACCCAATGGAGGATGGAATAAATAATGAAAACATTTTTATAATAACAAGTCTAAGTAGTAGTAATAAGTTTTATGATAAAAATAAAAAAATAATGAAAAGAAATAAATAAAGAAAAATGAAAAAAAATGAAATAGATCAATAAACCAATTAGGAAGATTAACTCGCTTCAAGGTTTGTAACTAACTTTAACTTAGGGTTTTAACGTGGATTAGTGTAACGCGGGGTTTGTGCAAGTCTACACAATTGTTATCAAGTAATAAATAAGTATAAGAGTTATCGTCTCCATAGAGACATTATATGTTAACCAATATTTTGTAAGATTAATACTAACAATTTGGTAAGAAAAACACAATAATTTTGATTGGTTAATGTTAAGTAAAATAATTATCTAGATGCAAAATGATCCCTAATGCAAATTAATCCTAAATGTAATGTATGCAATAAAATGTATGACATGGATTTAGAAGCAAATTCACTAGCTTCAACAACAATAACATGAATAGGCTAGAATAATCACATCAATTGACGTAATTCATTTTCATCATCTTTAATAATGTTTTGGAAAATATTCCATGGCAACTCGATCTTTCATGAACTTGAAACCAGTATTAAGCCATTTCAGAGTCTTTTACTTAGAAAAACATGCAAACTACCATGATCATATTTAACTAAGGGTTTCTTAGAATTCATGTGAAGTAACAGGGACCGGGTCGGTTTGAAACAATTTAATCGTATAAACCTAAAAGTTGTGTAAGATAATAGAGCTCGTTCAAGTTATTATGAACCTTAATTTATTCTGGGTCGGATATAAATTAAGCATGCACCTTTCAATTATTGTGTCCATTAATCACCATTTGGTTTGAGTTAAGCAACTAATTCTAATGCATTCAATCACATTTTAATGAATGAAATACATGTATGACTTTAATTGAAAGCATGAACGATTGAGGTACAGAACACCATGAACATGAATCAAAAGAACTTCATCCAATTGATGTAATCATTCTAGCTAAACAAAATTAAGCTACCATTGTTGATAAAAGAAAACAACAAAACAAATTGCAAACATGATTAATATCAAAAGTAAAACAAAGATAAGGAATAATAAACTCTGATTGATTCGGTAGTCCTTCAAAAAGCGATCGTAATGGCTTCCTCCAATCCTCATGTTTGCTCATTCGCAAAGTGATTCTCAAAGTCACCGGCCAAGAGAGTATTTTGTCAAGGAATTTCTAGCTAAGGGAAAGGGAAATGGGGATGGCTATGTGTGAAAGAGAGAGGAAAATGAAATGAGAGAAGAGAATGTAAAGTGAAGAATGAAGGATAATGGATGAGGGATGTAAAGGGTAGTATTTATAGTGGATGGATGGCTAAAAGGTTTACTAAAAATAGCTTTGAAATCCCTTAGGTTTCTCTTTCCCATGGTCGGCCATGAATTGTGGAGATGGGCGGTTGTTGGTTACTTGATTCATGCATGAAATCATGCTTGAATCAAGCATGGTGATGGATGGTTTCAAGGGTGAAAGTGGTGTGCTGATTTTTGATTGATTTCCAAGTATAGGGACCTCCAAATAATTCTTCCGAAAGCTTATTTTGGGCTGCTCATATGCCCTATTCTGAATTGGACTTCACTCCCCCTTGATTGGACAGTTTTGTGACCCAATTAGTTGTAAGACTTGTCCTTCATTTAAACCATCTTTAATTGGATCAAGGTGACATCTTCATGACCCAAATTGCATGTTTTTGCTGTCCAAATAGGGTAGGAATAGTCTCATGTCCATGCAAAATTTAACATGAGCTTCATACTTTATTAACTCCATGGTCCCACTGCAATTAAAATATAAGAAATTAATATATAGCATGAATTAATTAAATTATGCACAAATTTAATACATAATAGCATAAAATTGCATACTTCATTAAATCATGGCCATTATCAAAATTCACCCGATTAACTATCATATTCTCAGAATTACGTAATTTTTTAAGTAAAAGCTGCTAAAAACAACTATAAAAACTCTATATAAATTAGAGTTTACACACCCCCAAACTTAATCCATTGCTTGTCCCAAGTAATGCAAAGAAAAAATTTAGATAAGGTAATCTTGCAACAAATTTCAGTAGAACCATTAAGTAGAATCATCTTTTTCACATAAACATACATCAACAAAGTCATGCTTAAAAACTCTTTTTGTTGATAAGTTGCTCTTGCAACCATTATTTCAAAATTTTATCCTAAGTGTGAAAAAATGCTAACATAAGTTATAGATTGCATGCTTTTGAAGGTCATACATAACATTCACCATTCAATCAAAGTTTCCTTATCAATTAGACAAAACAATCACAAAGTTTAATTAATGGTCCTCATATGTTGAACTTAGAAATTCTTTTCCACTACTGTAGTTGGCATAATTATTAAAAACAATAGGTCTTTTATATGGTTGTAATGGGGCTAGGCTCAAGGTAGGGATAAAGAGAAGTGAATTTTTAGGTTTAGTAATCTTAACCCTAACTTTGCCTTGGATCCTTTTGAGGTACATCCTTCCTACTAACGGGTTTTACCACCCCCAAACTTAATTTGAAGCTTATGCCCAACAATACTTCTCAATATTTTGAGTATTTATTTTGCTCTTTTTTCTTGTCATTTGAGTAGAGACTTTTCTCTCTTCTTTTTTTTTTTTTTTGCATCATACAGAGAACATATACATCTTTTTGAATTTTACCTTGATCTTTGATCACCAAGACAAGTATAGTTAAGATTGGTGCAAAAATAAGATAAAACTTAAAAAGATGGTAATATAGATTATGATGTAGGTGAATAGAAAGATGGTAATATGGATTATGATGTAGGTGAATAGTAATAAAATGGGCTTTAAAGGCTCAAACAAAGGTTTCAATGGTTAAATTCATATGGTAGGCCTGAAAGGCTCAAATGATCCAAAGAAAATGTGCCTATATCATGTTTAGATTCTTATGTCTCCTATGATTTCGCCTCAATAAAGTTTGATGTGTCTCTAAGTAACTATGATCACAATAAAGGCAAGCGCACCTATCGTTTAATAGTATAGTTATGGTAAGACCGAAAATATCGTATCCACAAGGACCAAGAGTACTAGTAATTACTATCTTCCTACTATCTAGCCTAAGAATTGGAGTGATTTCTTTTAAACTAAAATTAATTAAAAGCACGACAGGAAATGAATTGGGAAAATACTTTTAGACAACTATATGAAAGAGGCAATACCCGAGAAAGAATCCACCTAGACTTCACTTATTACTTCTGATTCATACGATTTATTCACTTGACTTAATCCTTTGAAATCCCTGATTTATGTTAATATCTCTTTCGAGACTAAAAACAACTGACTCTAGGTTGATTAATTGAAATTTCTTTCTAATTAAAACCCCTATTGTCGCATTAACTTGATCTATGGATTCCCTTATTAGATTTGGTCTAATCCGACAGATTTATGTCGCCCTATTTCTAGGGTTGCAATCAACTCCGCTTAATTGTGTTGATCTACTCTTAAACATGGACTTTTGCTCCTCTGAATAAGCACATTCGACTTGAATCAATAACCCGAATTATTAAAACAAGAATAAGAACTCACAATTAAGAATAAGATCAAGTATTTATCTTATAAATCAAATAGTAATAAGATCCATCTTAGGTTTCATCCCCTCAGGTATTTAAGGGATTTAGTTCATACTGATAGAGGGAAACATCTTAAAATAAGGAAAACTACAAAACATAAAAAAACCCAAAAACTTCAAAAGAAATTGATAGGAGATCTTCAGTCTTGATGGAGATCCTTCTTCCAAGCTGCTCCCAATGGCTGTCTTCGAGTATTTTCTGCTTTATACTATTTGTCCTTTTAGGTCCTCCCCTAGGGTGTTTATATAAGATTTGGAGCACTTTTCATGGCCCTCAATTAGTCTTTTCCGAATAGAATTTAACTTGGGTTCGGCAGGGACACGCCCGTGTGACACGCCCGTGTGACACGCCCGTGTATGATAGCTTAGGCCGTGTTCAATTCTGCTCGTCACACATGGCCGTGTGGTCTTCCCGTGTTCGATAGTCCAGGCCGTGTTGATTTCTGAGGTAGGCCCATTTTGTCCCTTTTTGGCATGTTTCTCGTCCTTTTCGACTCCCTAAGCTCTCCTGAGTGTGAAACATGAAATTAAAGGATTAGGAGCATCGAATTCATCGAATCTAATGAAAATTCATCCAAAAATAAGCCAAGCATGGGGTCAAAATATGTATAAATTGTGGTTTATCAAATATCCCCACACTTAAGCCTTTACTTGTCCTCAAGCAAAGTCCTCAACTCACAATTAAAATTAACTTCCTTAATTCATAATTATCATCAATAATGTCTCATCATAATTCATTGATAATTCGTACATTGATAATTTAACTCAAAGAGTGCTAAATATTCAAACAATCCAAGTCTTAAATTTTTACAGCACAAAAACATAGGTGTTTCCCCTTACCTAAATAATCACCTTTAATTCAAAACCGACAAGAACTAACATCGTCACTAAAGATTCACTCAAATCACTCAACGTGTTTAAGGTTCAGATTAAGCACTCAAAAGTCAAACATGAAAAGTTAATCCCATAGGCTTGCATGAAAATCAAATCTCTACCACTATAAAATGAGATGATACACAAATCGAAAGGTCTTAAAAAGGGTTGTAACGGGGCTTGAGTTAAAGGTGTGGATAAAGGCTGAATTAGAGGGTTAGAATCGAGATCGAATTGACAATTTACCTAACTAGAAAAATGGACTAATACTGAATAATTACATCAATTAAAAACTTATCACTAATAATCCGAGCTTCTTCTCAAAATGTGAAATTAATCGTTTAAGCTCAACTACCATAGAACTAATAATGAAAATATTTCAAACTTTTAAAAAAAAATAAGAAATTAACAACTGAAATAGAGAACATAATCAGGCAACTGATCAAATCAAATCTCGAAAAAAAGGGGTTAATACAATAGGGAAAATTCTTAATGTATCAAAAAGAATGCGTTTTGGGTTAATATTAAGGGTGTATCAAGAAACGGTTTATTAGGATCAAAGGGGTTCACTAGGGGTTAATTATAACGGTAGGTGTAACACCCCAAACCCGGCCCATGCGGTATGACCGGATCTGACATGTCACATGAAGAAAACGTATAAAGAACATGTGATTCTTACTAAAATAGGCATTATTTGGTCATGGTCAAGAAAACAAGTTTGGTTATAAATATTTCATAAAACACTACCAATTTCGAGAGGTTGATTGATGAATCGAAAATCGAACTAGTGAACTTTAAAACCGTGACTTTTGAGAAATGCCATTGATAATTTGAAATAGAATCCGAGTTAAATTATTAATGCATATTCATTATGAAAACCATTTGTTAATCAATTTTGGAAACTGTTATTTATGATTTTAGAAAAAATCCCCATTTTAAAACAATTCAAGCAAGATAATAAGTACGACTAAACATAAAGCAAAATAAAAATATTCCAGAGGCCTTATTACAACTTAAAACCCAAATAGTAAAAATAGTGAAATAAAGCGGGAAAGGAGTTTACTAATATTTAAAAATATTATTTCCAAAGTATGGCCTCCACCGAGTCATCCATGGGCCCAAGTCCTCATTACAGAGCATTACACAGTATTCGGTTAAGAAAGAAGGGGGTGAGTCACAAGAACTCAGTGTATAATCCCCTCACCGTCATCCACTGGGCCTGAACCCGCATAGCATAATCTTGGGCCTAAGCCCATTTACATAGTAATAATTAAAATGTAGTATATGTATGCAACCCAACCCATCCATCCATCACACCCCCCGACCAGCCAATCACACCTGTGGGGATCAAGTCAACCCACCCTGCCGCTCACACCAAAATTTGCAGTCAAACTGCTATCATATAGTATTTTTGTGGTCAAGCCACCGTAATCATATTTAAGCACAATAATATACAAATTGTGGCAATGCCACTAGGCTACACTGCTCTCCATACAATTTTTCCCATCCCATGCAATATGTAAAAATGCTACGTACATAATAATATAAGATAAAACATCCACATATAAATATCAACCATTAATCAAGTAATTTATTAAAGTGGATCGACCCATTATAGTTCTTTGGAAATTTGGCCCACTAAGGCATTCTAGCAAATCGGCTCGCAGGGGCATTTTGGTAAATCGGCCCATAGGGGCATTTTCGTAAATCGACCCATAAAGGCATTTTCGTAATTTAGCAATTTAATACCGATTTTGACAGATCTTTAGAAATAATATTAATTTAAGCAAGTTACTCGATTTATGCCCTATTACGATTTTTAACTCTGTAAATAATAACGATCTACTTTTCCAACATAATATTGAATCTCGAATCTACGGATTTCGGTGTAAGATTACACACCTGATTACGGTAAGGACTTAACCTTCTTGATCGTCGGCACCAAAATCACCATTACACTCGATTAACCAACAAACACAGTTTTATTAATCCAAAACTAAATCAGATGATCTAAAATGCATACCCTTAGTATCGTGAACGACCACGATTTGCCTATTCTCACCGGATGATGGTCCACAACCCAGTGGAAAATCCCGAACCGCCGATACCGCCCTACGCTTGAACTTAGGAGTAGGAATCGCAAAACCACTCCCTTTTTGCTCTCCTATGGATTTTCCTTTCAAATCGTTACCACTATCCTCCATTGAAAAAAAGTCTCGGTCAGAAAAATACTACTATGAGAGAAAGTAGTTGTTTAGGGGTAGGATTCGGCTTACCACTACTTTCGAAGAACCAACGAGTAAATAAAACGAGTGATTTAATCCCTATAACAATCGATTAGTCATATCTATCATTCCGTTTTAACGGAATAACCAAGTACTGAGAGGTCGAAATATTCCATAAAGAAACTCCCTACCTTAACGATAATAGATCCGACTTCCACTGATTGACTTAAGACTAGAGATGAATCGGCAAGGATGTGATATTCGGCCAACCTACTAGAATACTATAAGAAGAAAATGATCAAGATTTGAGAGTTTGGGAGGGGATGATATTTCGGTTTAGAACAAAGTGAAACAATCGAATAGTGATGGACACACATTCGGCTAGGAAGAAAAGAAAATTAAAGGAAAAGAACGAAGCCACTTACCCGATTCAACCAAAGAGGAAATGCCCAACACGCAAGATGGAGAAGAGAGAAGATGATAAAGATTTGGCTATTGAAGAGAAAGGAACAAGAAAGGTTCGGCCACAATGTAGTGTCGATTTAAGAGAAAAGGAGAATGGTTGAGGAAATGGTAAAAAAATAAAATAAGTGATGGACAAAGGAGTATTAGAGAGGTCTGGCTATTACCAAAAGAAAATGAACCAAAATGGATTGAGTGTTTTGGTCATTTTGTGTTTCGGCAACAAAGGAAAAAGATTAGAAAAAAATGCACAAAAATGTTAAAAGAAAACCAACCTTTCATGCACAATCTTGCAAATAAGCTATAGGAATTTTGGCTCTCCCTTCCCCCTAACAAAACCGTGTGCCCATAACACCCAAAAGATGATGGTTGACCAAAAATATTCTTTCCCAAACACCTTCCACAAAATCGGCCAACATGTCCCCTCCCTTACCTTTTTCCTTTATGTCTTTCCTTATTCTTCCCTTGTTTCTCTCCTTACTCTTCTCCTTTGTGTTCTTTCCTTCAATAAAAAGTCTTCCTTACCATCTTTGATGCCATGGCCGACACTTACCATATAGCACAAAAAAAATTAATCAAAAATATTTGCACTAGGTGGGATTCGAACCCAAGTTCTCCCCTCTGCCATTTCACGCTACAACCACCTTGCCAATGCTCCATTTGTGCTAGCAAAATTACATACTTAATTCCTTAAGCCTTGATGCCACTTACCTTCTCTCCTTAAAGTGCTTAAACACAAAAATTTTGCTAAGGCCCAACTCAATCCCAAGTCCTCTTAGGGCCCCTAAACATACACAATTAACACCATTGACTAGCCTATCGTAGGGTATAATGTAAAACATAAATTCCCGAATTTCAGGATGTTACAATTCTACCCCCTTAAAGAAATTTTGGCTTCAAAATTTACCTGATTAGAAGAGATGAGGATATTGCTACCGGATTGTGTCCTCTGGCTCCCATGTAGCTTCCTCTGACCCGTGATTACGCCATAATACTTTGACCAACGGAACTGACTTCTTTCTCAGCACCTTAATATCCCGATCTAAAATTTGCACTGGCTCTTCTTCAAAAGACAAGTCAGGTCTTATCTCAACTTCTTCCACTGGCACAACATGAGACGGATCCGAACGATAACGCCTTAACATCGAGACATGGAATACGCTATGTATCTGACCTAACTCCGGAGGTATCTCAAGCTGATAAGCCACTGGCCCAACACGCTTTAATACACGATAAGGTCCGATGAACCTAGGGCTCAACTTGCCTTTCCGCCCAAATCTTAAGATCTTCTTCCAAGGTGAGACCTTCAAAAAGACCTGATCACCCACAAAGAACTCTATCTCCTTTCGCTTCAGATCCGCGTACGATTTCTGTCTGTCTGAAGCTTCTTTTAACTGTGCCCGAATTACCTTAACTTTTTCCTCCATCTCCGAGATCAACTCGGACCCAATAATCGCCGCTCCCCAACTCACCGGCAAGAAGAAGGAGTACGACACCTACGACCATACAACGCCTTGTAGGGTGCCATCTGGATGCTGGATTGATAGCTGTTGTTGTATGCAAACTCTGCCAATGGTAGAAAATCTTCCCTGCTACCCCTGAAGTCGATCACACAGCCTCTTAACATGTCTTCTAGAATCTAGATTACTCTCTCCGACTGACCATCAGTCTGCGTATGAAACACCGTGCTAAAATTTAGCCTTGTACCCAAAGCTTCATGTAGAGCCTTCCAGAACCGTGATGTAAACCTAGGATCCCTGTCCGATATAATCGACACTGGTACCCCATGCAACCTCACGACTTTTACTATATACAACTTGGCCAACTTCTGTAATGTATAATCCGTACGAACAGGTAGGAAATGGGCAGACTTCGTTAACCGATCCACTATCACCCATACTGAATCTTTCTTAGTAGGCATTAAGGGTAACCCACTAAAAAAGTCCATCGTTATCCTTTCCCATTTCCATAGTGGGATTTTCACCGTTGTAACAACCACAAGGCGCTTGATGCTCCGCCTTCACTGACATGTCAAGCACTTACTCACGAAGTCAGTAACCTCCCGTTTCAATCCTGGCCACCAATACTGCTCACGGAGGTCTCGGTACATTTTGTTTCCTCCCGGGTGCATAGCATATAGGCTACTATGCACCTCACGCAGAATCATTTGTCTCAATTCTGAATCCCTGGGCATACAAACTCTTCCACGAAAACACAATACTCCATCACTATTTAATCCAAAATCCCCTATCTTACCACTTTCCACTTGCTGAAGTCGAGAACCCAACCTTTCATCTAACAACTGCTTTTCCTTAATCTAGCTTACCCATGCCGGCTTCACTTGAAGTTCGGCTAATAGACTACCATCTTCATAAAGGCTGAGATGAGCGAACATCGCTCTCAAATCCGATATCACCTTACGATTCAACACATCTGCCACTACATTAGCTTTACCTGGGTGATACTCGATTGAGAAGTCATAATCCTTCAACAATTCTATCCACCTCCACTGTCTTAAGTTCAACTACTTTTGGGTAAGGAGGTACTTCAAACTCTTATGATCCGTGTAGATAATCGAGTTCTCCCCGTACAGATAGTGTCTCCAAATCTTCAGAGCAAACACCACTGCAGCTAACTCCAAATCATGAGTGGGATAGTTTACCTCATGCAAAATTTTAATTGACGAGATGCATAAGCTACCACTTTTCCCCTTGCATCAACACACATCCTAAGCCCGTGTGTGACGTATCATAATACACAATAAACTCTTTACCAGCCTCAGGTTGAATCAATCATCGCGCTCAGCGAATCTTCTTGATTTCTCAAAGCTCTCTTGCGCTTATCCGACCACACAAACGGTACTCCTTTACGTAATGTGACTTAGTTAGGGTGCAAGAATCAACGAAAACCCCTCAACGAATCGCCTGTAATACCCAACCAAACTTAGAAAACTCCGAATTTCTGCCACTGACTTCGGTGGCTTCCAATCCAACACAGCCTCGACCTTCCGGGGATCAACTCTAATTCCTTAGGTAGACACAACATGCCCCAAAAAGGTCACCTCTTTCAACCAAAATTCACACTTACTGAATTTGGCATACAGCTGCTTCTCCCTCAAAATCTGCAATACTACCCATAGATGCGAATCATGCTCTTCTTCAGTCTTTGAGTACACCAGGATGTCATCTATGAACACAACCACAAATCGGTCTAGGTAAGGTTGGAAGACTCGGTTCATCATGTCCATAAATGCAGCTGGTGCATTAGTCAACCCGAACGGCATCACTAAGAACTCGTAATGCCCATAACGAGTTCGGAACGCAGTCTTGTGAATATCTGCCTCCTTGACCCTAAGCTGGTGATACCCCGATTTCAAGTCTATCTTCGAGAAACTGAAGCTCCTCGCAGCTAATCGAACAGATCATCGATCCTCGGTAACGGATACTTGTTCTTGATCGTCAACTTATTCAATTGTCTATAATCAATGCACATACGCATCGATCCACCCTTTTTCTTATCGAACAAAATCGGCGCTTCCCATGGTGACACACTTGGTTGAATAAATCCACGATCCAACAACTCTTAAATTTGAGCTTTAAGTTCCACGAGCTCTTTTGGTGCCATTCTGTAAGGAGGAATGGACACTGGAGCCATTCCTAGCAACAGCTCAATACCAAATTCTACCTCCCGATCTGGAGGCAATCCTGGAAGCTCTTCGGGAAAGACGTCTGAAAACTCTTTCACCGTTCTAACATTCTCTACCGATGACTCTTTGACATCCAAAGCACTGATAAAAGCTAAGAATGCTCCACACCCCTTTCGCACCAACTTTTCTGCCTTTAAAGCAGATACCACATTAGAAAGATAATCTCTTCTTTCACCTATCATCATTACTTCCTTATCCTCTGAAGTTCTTAGTACCATCTGCTTTGCAGCACAGTCCAAGTTTGCACGATGCTTAACCAACCAGTCCATGCCCAATATAAGATCGTCGAATAAATCCACGATCCAACAACTCTTGAATTTGAGCTTTAAGTTCCACGAGCTCTTTCGGTGCCATTCTGTAAGGAGCAATGGACACCGGAGCCGTTCTTGGCAACAGCTCAATACCAAATTCTACCTCCCGATCTGGAGGCAATCCTGGAAGCTCCTTGAGAAAGACGTCTGAAAACTCTTTCACCGTTCTAACATTCTCTACCGATGACTCTTTGACATCTAAAGTGCTGATAAAGGCTAAGAACGCTCCACACCCCTTTCGCACCAACTTTTCTGCCTTTAAAGCAGATACCACATTAGAAAGATAATCTATTCTTTCACCTATCACCATTACTTCCTTATCCTTTGAAGTTCTTAGTACCATCTGCTTTGCAGTACAGTCCAAGTTTGCACGATGCTTAAACAGCCAGTCCATGCCCAATATAAGATCAAACTCCCCGAACGGCAGTTCCATCAAATCTGCCAGAAATACTTCCCCCTGAACTTCTAAGGGCACATCTCTAAACAACTTATTTACTACCACCGACTGTCCTAAAGGGCTTATCACAGTTGTTTCTCTAGCAGTAATCTCAGATCTAATATTCAAAGTTCCAGACACAGCACATGCAACATACGAATGAGTGGATCCAATGTCTATCAAAGCGGTAAAAGGTACATCAGATATGAAGAACGTACTGGTTATGACATCCGGTGCATCGCCATCCTCTCGACGTCTGACCGCATAGACCAACCCTGGCTGTCTCACCTCCGTGTTACCCTTATTACCGGTACCTCCACCCGGTGCACCCTGACCTCGTCCTACGCTATTACCACCTCGACCTGGCCCACGGCCTCTCGGCGGCTACTGAGCGCCTCCAGCCGACTGCGCAAATCTATTATGAACTGCCTGAGTTTGATTCGGCTTTCGAGGGCAATCCCTAAATCGATGGTCTTTGGAACCACATCTCAAATAAACCACCGCTTCTCTTCCAAAGATTCACCCGAGTGAAGTTTCCTACATCCAACACAAGGTCAGAATCGATTGGTATTAGCTAGAACTCTTACTCGAGCCGCTCCTCATTCCTGGGCCTTTTCTGAAACCCTCTAACAGGACCTGAGTACCCAGAGTCTCTCTTGTTCCTGCCCCTATCCTTGTCTCGGTTTTACCATTCCGAGTGTTTAACCTCCTCAATTATTTTAGCTTTTTCCACAAGTGTGGCAAAATCTCTCTCCTTCTGTGGGGCTATCAGTACCCGCAACTCATCACGCAATCCATCCTCAAAACGAACACAACATTCATGATCAGTCGGCACTATACCCCGAGCATACCGACTCAGACGCACTCCGCCTCGTAAGTTGCCACAGACCTACCTCATTGTACCAGATTTAGGAATTCCTTCCTTCTGGCATCCACATAACTAGCCAAGACATATTTTCCCTGGAATGCTGTCTTAAAGAAATCCCAGGTAATACGATCCGCCTGAGTGCCTTTCCGAACAGTGAGCCACCACTGATACGCCTCATCTCTCAGTAATGACACAACCCCTTTTAGTTTCTGCTCAGTGGTGCAATCCAGATCGTCCATAATCCGCTCTACCGCCTCAAGCCAGTACTCCGCTACACTAGGGGCTACACCCGAAATACCTCTAAAGACTTTAGCCCCATTCGATCTAAGTCGCTCCGATATCGACCCACGAGTCGTCGACCCGCTTCTTGCCCCAAAGAACCCTTTCCAATGCACTCCAAAACATCGCTTGGGGGACAGAGTGTCGCCCTCTCTCATTCGATCATGTGACCCAACTTGATCACAGTGTGATGCAAAGGCCCATTTTCGGCATATGTCCCGATGCCTCGATACAACTCTAGCACTCGGCCTCTACCACGCCCACATCTACCGCGGCCCACGCCCTCTAGCGCTCATGTTTGCTAAGTCAATTTAATCTGATAAAGAGTCTTATGAATCAGTATGCTTATTCAGTGTTTATTAAACAATATTTTATGGAGTATAAGAAGTAAAGTTGTTTTCGCAAAACATATCCTAAAGTCTCAATCTCTATGGTTTCATCTCCTAAAGCTAAAAGTTTGAGAGTATTTCTATTTTGTGAAGTTTTCTTACTACAGTCATACCACAATAATCATAAAATGAAAACAAAACTTAATGACTTGGTGCCGGATACCCGTGGTGCCATACTTCCTTTGAAACATGTATTTATAAATCGAATTTCAAGCAGTTTTAGAAAATATTTTTGAACCCAAACCACAGTCGAGTTTGCAACATGGCTCTGATACCATAAAATGTAACACCCCAAAATTGACCCATGCGGTATGACCGGATCTAACATGTCACATGAAAAAAACGTATAAAGAACATGTGATTCTTACTAAAATAGGCATTATTTGGTCATGGTCAAGAAAACAAGTTTGGTTATAAATATTTGATAAAACACTAACAATTTCGAGAGGTTGATTGATGAATCGAAAATCGAACTAGTGAACTTTGAAATCGTGACTTTGGAGAAATGACGTTGATAATTTGAAATAGAATCTGAGTTAAATTATTAATGCATATTCATTATGAAAACCATTTGTTAATCAATTTTGGAAACCGTTATTTATGATTTTAGAAAAAATCCCCATTTTAAAACAAATCAAGCAAGATAATAAGTACGACTAAACATAAAGCAAAATAAAAATATTCCAGAGGCCTTATTACAACTTAAAACCCAAATAGTAAAAATAGTGAAATAAAGTGGGAAAGTAGTTTACTAGTATTTGAAAATATTATTTCCAAAGTATGGCGTCCACCGAGTCATCCATGGGCCCAAGTCCTCATTACGGAGCATTACCTGCAACGGTTAAGAAAGAAGGGGGGTGAGTCACAAGAACTCAGTGTATAATCCCCTTACTGTCATCCACTGGCCTCGAACCCGCATAGCATAATCTTGGGCCTAAGCCCATTTACATAGTAATAATTAAAATGTAGTATATGTATGCAACCCAACCCATCCATCACACCCCGACCACCAATCACACTTGTGGGGATCAAGTCAACCCACCCCGCCGCCACACCAAAATTTGCAAATCAAACGCTATCATATAGTATTTTTGTGGTCAAGCCACCAAATCATATTTAAGCACAATAATATACAAATTGTGGCAATGCCACCAGGCTACACTGCTCTCCATACAATTTTTCCCATCCCATGCAATATGTAAAAATGCTACGTACATAATAATATAACATAAAACATCCACATATAAATATTAACCATTAATCAAGTAATTTATTAAAGTGAATCGACCCATTATAGTTCTTTGGAAATTCGGCCCACTAAGGTATTCTAGCAAATCGGCCCGTAGGGGCACTTTGGTAAATCGGCCCATCGGGGCATTTTGGTAAATCGGCCCATAGGGGCATTTTGGTAAATCGGCCCATAGGGGCATTTTGGTAAATCGGCCCATAGGGGCATTTTCATAAATCGACCCATAGGGGCATTTTCATAATTTAGCAATTTAATACTGATTTTGACAGATCTTTAAAAATAATATTAATTTAAGCAAGTTACTCGATTTATGCCCTATTACGATTTTTAACTCTATAAATAATAGCGATCTACTTTTCCAACATAATATTGAATCTCGAATCTACGGATTTCGGTGTGAGATTACACACTTGATTACGGTAAGGACTAAACCGTCTTGATTGTCGGCACCTAAATCACCATTACACTCGATTAACCAACAAACGCGGTTTTATTAATCCAAAACTAAATCAGACGATCTAAAATGCTTACCCTTAGTATCGTGAACGACCACGATTTGCATATTCTCACCGGATGATGGTCCACAACCCGATGGAAAATCCCGAACTGCCGATACCTCCCTACGCTTGAACTTAGGAGTAGGAATCATAAATCTACTCCCTTTTTGCTCTCCTATCGATTTTCCTTTCAAATCGTTACCACTTGCCTCCATTAAAAAAAAGTCACAGTCAGAAAAATACTACTATGAGAGAAAGTAGTTGTTTAGGGGTAGGATTCGGCTTAGCACTACTTCCGAAGAACCAACGAGTAAAGAAAACGAGCGATTTAATCCCTTTAACAATCGATTAGTCATATTAGTCATATCTATCATTCCATTTTAACGGAATAACCAAGTATTGAGAGATCGAAATTATCCATAAAGAAACTCCTTACCTTAATGATAATAGATCCGACTTCCACCGATTGACTTAAGACTAGAGATGAATCGACAAGGATGTGATATTCGGCCAACCCACTAGAATACTATAAGAAGAAAATGATCAAGATTTGAGAGTTTGGGAGGGGATGATATTTCGATTTAGAACAAAGTGAAAGAACCGAATAGTGATGGACACACATTCGGCTAGGAAGAAAAGAAAATTAAAGGAAAAGAACGAAGCCACTTGCCCCATTCAACCAAAGAAGAAATGCCCAACATGCAAGATGGAGAAGAGAGAAGATGATAAAGATTCGGCTATTGAAGAGAAAGGAACAAGGAAGGTTCAGCCACAATATAGTGTCGATTTAAGAGAAAAAGAGAATGGTTGAGGAAATGGTAAAAAAAGAAAAGAAAAGAAGTGATGGATAAAGGAGTATTAGAGAGGTTCGGCTATTACCAAAAGAAAATGAACCAAAATGGATTGAGTGTTTTGGTCATTTGGTGTTTCGGCAACAAAGGAAAAAGATTAGAAAAAAATGCACAAAAATGTTAAAAGAAAACCAACCTTTCATACACAATCTTGCAAATAAGCTATAGGAATTTCGGCTCTCCCTTCCCCCTAACAAAACCGTGTGCCCATAACACCCAAAAGATGATGGTTGACCAAAAATATTCTTTCCCAAACACCTTCCACAAAATCGGCCAACATGTCCCCTCCCTTACCTTTTTCCTTTATGTCTTTCCTTATTCTTCCCTTGTTTCTCTCCTTACTCTTCTCCCTTGAGTTCTTTCCTTCAATAAAAAGTCTTCCTTACAATCTTTGATGCCATGGCCGACACTTACCATATAGCACAAAAAAATTTAATCAAAAATATTTGCACTAGGTGGGATTCGAACCCAAGTTCTTCCCTCTGCCATTTCACGCCATAACCATCTTGCCAATGCTCCATTTGTGCTAGTAAAATTACATACTTAATTCCTTAAGCCTTGATGCCACTTACCTTCTCTCCTTAAAGTGCTTAAACACAAAAATTTTTCTAAGGCCCAACTCAATCCCAAGTCTTCTTAGGGCCCCTAAACATACACAATTAACACTATTGACTAGCCTATCGCAGGGTATAATGTAAAACATAAATTCTCGAATTTTAGGATGTTACAGTAGGCTTTTAGTGGATTAAGTGGGTTATAACCTAGGTGCCTTTATCATCTCAGTGTATCAAATCAAGGGTGTGGTCTTGACATGCATAATCAAAGCAAGTTTTAGAATAACAAATCAATATTGACACACTCATAACCAACAATAAAGTGAGCAAGAAAAGTATATGCTCTAAAAAGGCTCAAGATCTCACTAAAATTATGGTTTTTGATGTCAATCTTGCAAATTTCAAACTTCAAAGTAATATTTAAATTTAGGGAAAGAACCTAACAAAATTTTTAATTCTGAAAATAGAGTTATCATGCTTGATTCTCTAGTGTCTTAAAGTTTAAACGATCAATGCACAATTACCTATGACTTAATTCAAAACATGTCAATGAAAATAATAAGTCAATAGAAGTTTTATTCTAATAGTAATATGAGAAAATTACTTAAGAACAAGACATAATTCAGGGATTTTTCTGATAATCAATTAAATGACCTCCCCACACTTAAGATGTACATTGTCCTCAATGTACAAAGATAGATAATAGCAATGTAAGCAGAAAATCATAAGAGAGGGAAGGAGGTGAAACTTCCTGAATTATGGATGGAATCCTTAGAAAGTGAAAATTGTAGAAATAGGTCCAATGAGAGGTATGATGAACTAGGCAGAGGTGAAGGTGGGGGAGAATACTCCAGTAGTTTGTTCATTCCTTGGTAGCACCTTGAACCTTTTGAAATTGCGGAGTCATCAGTAAAGTTTAAGGGAGTTTTATTAATGGACTTCGTTATGGTTACTCGATAATAAACAGCCAGATATATAAAGAAATCAAAATATACTAATATAAATTAAAGACAAGAAAGATAAAGAGAAAGAGTTTAAAAATTAAAATAAAAGAAAAAGAAAAAATAAAAGGACTCAAAGGTCCTCATCAGCAGATGGATCGCAAGGTGGGGGTGGTCGCGCACAGGCGTGGACTGCGGGGGTTGGTGTGCATGGAGAAGAAAGGAAAAGGAAAGGGGGAAAGAAAAATGAGGGAAGGAGGAGTAAGGGGAAGCGAAGGGAGGAGGAGGGGTCGACGGTGGCTGGAATAGGGGAGAAGAAGAAGAGAGGTTGTTTGGGTGAGAGCGGCTAGGGTTTTGGGGGGGAAATTTGGGGAAGAAAATGAACAGTGGAAAGGGGTTTAAATAGAGATTGGGGCACACGGTCGTGGCCCACGCCCGTGTGCCTTGTGTTTAGCCCGTGTGTTTCGTAATGTTGGTTTAGGGCGTGTCTGAGTCGTGGCCCACGCCCGTGTTCCCTGGGCGTGTTAGGTCACACGGTTGAATCACATGGCCATGTGATGCTCTGTTCATTTCTCCCACGCTCGTGTAGAGGTTCATACGCCCGTGTTAATTAATCAGTATCGACCATGGCCTATAGGCACGGCCGTGTCGCACGCCCGTGTGACTTACTCAGCTTCAACCACGGCTTCTGGGCACAGGCGTGTCGCATGCTCGTGTCACTTACTCAGTATCGCCCACGGTCTTAAGGCACGCACGTGTGGTCTTATCTCAGCCCGTGTTCTTTAGTCAGTTTCTATCACGACCGTATCGCACGGCCATGGCATTTTATCGCAGCCCATGTTTTGGGAAAAAATTTTGTCCTATTTCTGTACGGTCCCTGCCACGCTGATGTACCTACTCGTGGTGTCCACACGGCCACGGCCACGCCCGTGTGCAAGGCCGTGTGGGTAGGGAAACCTACGCCTATTAATTTGGTTAGTTTTTAGTTTGGTGCTAAAAATAAAAAATATGGGCATTAATGAGGTTAGTGCTCGGGTTGCCTCCCGAGAAGCGCTTATTTAGAGTCTAAGCTCGACTCACCTTTCATTCGCATAATCATGGTGGTTCGAGGATTTGAAACTCCCCATTCCTACTATCAATTTTGTTAAAATAAGGTTTTAGACGAGTACTATTTACCTTGAAGGTGCCAAATTTGGAATGAGTTACCTCGACTGTACCGTATGGGAAAATATTAAGGACTGTGAAAGGGGTTGTTCCATTAGGTTAAGAAGTGGCAACCCGAGGATCTGCATTATCCATTAGAACTCGGTCTCCAACCTTAATATGACTCGTTTTATTTTTAGGCTCGTCATGGCTCTGCTTTGGTTCATCGTGTACTTTCAATTTCTGCTTAAACTGTGTTGGCCATTCATCTAGTTCCTCGATCTGGAGCCTTCGTTCCTCATGAACAATTCTGTTCTCAATATGAGAGCTAGACCATGGCTCTGTCATCTTTTTCTGAGGAATTTCCTGCAAATAAGATTGAACATTAAGTTCACTTACATTAACAGGACTTGTATCATCTTGATCAATATATATTTTGACAGAATCACGTGCTTGGAGTTTAATCATGTCATCACCTACACAAAGTATTAATTCCCCTGTACCAACATCAATAATGGTCCTAGCAATTGCTAAAAAGGGCTTTCCTAAAATTAAAGGAACGTCACTCTCCTCATCCATGTCTAAAACAATAAAGTCTACTGGGAATATGAATTTATCAATTTTGACTAGCACATGTTCAATTATACCCCTAGAAAATCTAATGGTTTTATCAGCCAATTGAATGCTCATCCTAGTTTGTTTGGGTTTCCCAAGATCTAGCTATTTAAACATTTTATAAGGCATAACATTGATACTTTCCCCTAAATCAGCTAAAGCGTTATTAACAGATAAACTACCAATTAAGCAAGGAATCGTAAAACTCCCTGGATCTTTTAATTTGCGGGGTAGTTTATTCTATAAATTTATTGAGCGAACTGCATTTAGCTCCACATGCGACGCATCGTCTAGCTTCCGTTTGTTTGCCAAAAGCTCTTTTAAAAATTTTACTGAATTGCGCATCTGCGAAAGAGCTTCAATAAACGGTAAGTTAACATGTAATTTTTTTTAAAAGTTTAAGAAATTTACCGAATTGTTCATCTGTGCAGTCTTTATTCGTCGCATTGGGATATGGCACACGAGGTTTGTACTCTGTACTTACCAGTTTTGGTTTATTATGGCTTACCTCAACCTTACCTTTATCTACCATATTTTCTTGCCTCGGTTTTGGTTCGTCTAACCCTTCACTATCGTGAGCAGTAATGGCATGAAGTTGCTCATTTGGGTTAGTTTCAGTGTTGCTTGGCAGGCTGCCTTGTGGTAGTTCAGATATTAGTTTAGCAAGCTGTCCTATTTGAGTCTCGAGACCTTGAATCGACGCTTGTTGATTTTTGAGTGCGGTTTCGGTGTTCTGAAAGCGTGTTTCTGACACTGAGATGAATTTAGAAAGCATCTCTTCAAGGTTTGGCTTTTTTTCCTATTGGTAAGGTGGCTGAAAGCCTGGAGGGGGTTGTTGTCTTTGGTTTCCTTGTCCTCCCCATGAAAAGTTTGGGTGGTTCCTCCAACCTGGATTGTAAGTGTTACTATAGGGATTATTCTGAGGTCTAGAATTATTACCCATATAGTTCATCTGTTCGCTTCCTATGCTAGGGTTGTAGGATGGATATTCTGTATTGCCCATTCCTCCTCCATTCGTATCGCACTGCATCACTAGATGTACTTGCGAAGAACCACACAAACCATCAATCTTTTTATTTAAAAGCTCTACCTGGTTTGATAGCATGGTAACTGCGTCGAGGTTGAAAACACTGGCTGCCTTTGTTGGCTTCGTCCTCATGACTTGCCACTAATAGTTATTCAGTGACATCTCTTCAATGAATTCATAGGCAGCCTCAGGTGTTTTGTTGTTTAGTGTACCACCGGAGGCTGCATCTATCAATTGCCTCATTGAGGGGTTCACACCATTGTAAAAGGTTTGAACCTGTAGCCATAATGGTAACCCATGGTGAGGGCATCTTCTCAGTAGATCCTTGTATCTCTCCCATGCATCGTAAAGTGTTTCAAAATCCATCTGCACAAAAGAAGAGATATCATTCCTCAACTTAGCCATTTTAGCCGGCGGAAAATATTTAAGTACAAATTTTTCAGTCATTTGTTCCCATGTAGTGATTGATCCTCGTGGTAACGAGTTCAACCATTGTTTAGCTTTGTTCCTCAACGAGAAGGGAAACAACCGAAGGTGAATGGCATCATCAGAAATGCCATTAATCTTGAAAGTGTCGCAGAATTCCATAAAATTTGCCAAGTGATTGTTTGGATCCTCATCTTGCAAACCATCAAACTGAACAAACTGCTGAATCATCTGAATAGTGTTAGGTTTTAGTTCAGAATTTTTTGCAGCAACAGCAGGTCTAACAATACTTGATTCAGTTCCTATTAAATTAGGCTTAGCATAATCATACATAGTTCGAGGATCAGGATTCTGATTTACTGGATCCGCAGCGACCACATGAGGTAGCGGATTATTTTAGGGATCAGCCATCTCCTCGGTATTAGTGATATCGTTCTCTTGCTTTTCTTGTATTTATTGTAGGCTTCACCTTATCTCTCTTCGGTTTCTACGAGCTGTAGTCTCAATCTCACTGTCGTAAAGCAAAGGTCTTGACGGGTTTCTTCTAGCCATAAACTAAAAACACCTGCCATAAGCAAAGAAAGAGAAAAATTAGAAAAGTAACAATAAAATAGAAATAAATTGCAATAAAATAAAAATGGCTAAAGTAATAAAAATTTAGTGTTCCTAATATCTTAGTCCCCAACAACGACGCCAAAACTTGATGTGTCTCTAACTAACTATGATCACATTAAAGGCATGCACCTATCATTTAATAGTATAGTTATGGTAAGACCGGAAATATCGTATCCACAAGGACCAAGAGTACTAGTAATTACTATCTTCCTATTATCTAGCCTAAGAATTGGAGTGATTTCTTTTAAACTAAAATTAATTAAAAGCATGACAGGGCATGAATTGGGAAAATACTTTTAGAAAACTTTATGAAAGAGGCAATACCCGAGAAATAATCCACCTAGACTTCACTTATTACTTCTGATTCATACTATTTATTCACTTGACTTAATCCGTAGAAATCCCTGATTTATGTTAATATCTATTTCGAGACTAAAAACAACTAACTCTAGGTTGATTAATGAAAAATTTCTTTCTAATTAAAACCCCTATTGTCGCATTAACTCGATCTATGGATTCCCTTATAAGATTTGACTCTAATCTGGCAGATTTAAGTCGCCCTATTTCTTGGGTTACAATCAACTCCGCTTAATTATGTTGATCTACTTTTAAACAAGGACTTTTGCTCCTCTAAATAAGCACATTCGACTTGAATCAATAACCCGAATTATTAAAACAAGAATAAGAACTCACAATTAAGAATAAGAACAAGTATTTATCTTATAAATCAAATAGTAATAAGATCCATCTTAGGTTTCATCCCCTCAGGTATTTAAGGGATTTAGTTCATACTGATAGAAGGAAACATCTTAAAATAAGGAAAACTACAAAATATAAGAAAACCCAAAAACTTCAAGAGAAATTGATAGGAGATATTCAGTCTTGATGGAGATCCTTCTTCCAAGCTGCTCCCAATGGCTATCTTCGAGTATTTTCTACTTTCTACTATGTGTCCTTTTAGGTCCTCCCCTAGGGTGTTTATATAGGCTTTGGAGCACCTTTCATGGCCCTCAAGTAGTCTTTTCTGAATAGAATTTAACTTGGGTTCGGCAAGGACACGCCCGTGTATGATAGCTTAGGCCATGTTCGATTCTGCTCGTCACACACGGCCGTGTGGTCTTCCCGTGTTCGATAGTCCAGGCCGTGTTGATTTCTGAGGTAGGCCCATTTTGTCCCTTTTTGGCCCGTTTCTCGTCCTTTTCGACTCCCTAAGCTCTCCTGAGTGTGAAACATGAAATTAAAGGATTAGGAGCATCAAATTCATTAAATCTAATGAAAATTCATCCAAAAATAAGCCAAGCATGGGGTCAAAATATGTATAAATTGTGGTTTATCAAAGTTACTAAGTTAATTCTAAGGACTTAAACCTTCATGCATGTCTATTTCTAAGAAAATTAAATTTTCATGGCAAAGAATACATAAGACCTAAGAACATTCAAGCAGTCCATACATTAAGATAACATAAAAAAAACTCAGATAAAATCAGAAATCATACTTGCATTTGAGCTAACTTACGAACAATTTTTTTTTCTGAACATCATTTTATTTCAGCATACTTATGTGGAAACATTGAATCATACTTAAGAAAATTTTAAAATTCATGCAAATATTGCCTTACCTCTCATTAAAAAGAAGAAATGTCCTCATTGTATAAGCAAATTAATGAATGAGAACTGAACACACCAGGTAGGATAGCAAGAAAAGAGAGGTGAGACATGAAGAGTGCTTAAGTACCAAGTATTTCTTAACAATCCAATCCTAGACATGTTCATTCACATTACCATACTACTTTGCTTTTTATTAAAGAAGAGGCATTGAGCTTAATTTATTCATGTTGCAATTTCCTACTTATTGTGAGAAAGCAAAATACTAACTAAGAAAAAAAATATAAATGCCTAAAAATAAATACTTAAGAAAAATAATTTCCCCCTTTTAATTCGTGTCCTCATCTATGTCTTTCTCTTTTCCCTTCTTGGTCACACTTGATCCCACAAGCTCTTCTTTCCATGTCTCGAGATATGATCTGGAAACTCAGGAACAAAATAGTTAGAGATATTCTTAAACGTATTCCGTATGGAATCATCTCTAATTTTTGCATATCTCCAATAAGCTTGTTGTTGGTCATGCATGAATTTCCACATATCCAGCATAATTGAAAATTCTGATTTCTTCATAGTGTTTGAAGAAGTGGGATTGGAATGGTCAATTAAGGATTAACACCTGACTCCATTGGTTCAACAACATTTGGTTCAACTGTAACAGCCCAAATTTTGGTGAAATCAGAACAGTGGTTTCGGGACCACAAATCTGAGTCGAAAATATAATTTATTTTTATTTTATTATATGGATCATATTATGTTATAAAATTCATGTGAAAATTTTGATACAAAAATTTTATCGATTTAGTGCTTAATTACGAGAAGGACTAAATCGCATAAAATGCGATAGTTGAATTCTAGTAGCTATAAGGATTAAATAGCTATGGAATTCAAAAAATTAAGGTCCTTATATGGTAATTAGACCATTAATAAAAAGTATGTAGATATTTTTGGATGACTCATCCATGGAAAATGAGAAAAAGGCTAGGGACTAAATTGGAAAGTGGAAATATTAATTAATTAAAAAGATGAAAGGAAAATAAAAATCATATTTTCTCATCTTCTTCCCCAAAATAAAAATGGAAACCCTAGGAGAGAGAGAAGAGACTTTCATAGCCAATTTGGGTAAGTTTCCTTGTCCTGTTTTTAGTAATTTTGATATTTTTGGTATTCGGGATAACTTAATCTCTCTATTTAGGGGATTAATTTGAAAAGTTATCAAAGTATGAAAATGGGCCATGGATGTATATGCTGGAAATTAGAAATTTATGGTAGAAAATGAAAGATTATTGATTGATAAACAACTTTTACAAAGTGATTTTTGATGAAAACATGATTTAGGGACTAAAATGAAAAGTTGTAAAATTTGATGAAATATTTTGAAATTTTATGAATAGATGTGCTGTAAAATTTGTAATGGGCCTTTGGTTAGGCTTGGAATAGGGAGTAATTTGCACAAGTGTCATTTTCCGAGCCTAGGGACAAAAATGGAATTTATGAAAAAGTTAGGGGCAAAATATTAATTTTGCCTAGGATGAAAATTTAGTCCACATGAATGTAAAATATGATAAATTGATGTTAAATTTACTTGTATAGATCCGGATAGACCAAATTCGAAGTTAGAATGAGGAAAGAGGAAAATGTTGGAATAGTAGATTTTACGTACTCGAACCTTTGTCGAGGTAAGTTTGTGTAATTAAATTGTATATGTTTTTATGCTATATTTAAATGTTGTGTTTTTGAAATTCATCAATGTCATAAATATGTGAAATGATAACCTACTCAATATAGCCCGAAAAAAATGAAAATGCCCGATAAAATGGTAAATGAATAAAATGTTACGTGTATACTTGACATGAATGTGGAATGTGTTTTACTCGAATTACATAAATGTTACGAAGGTATGAAATAATAAAATGCCCGATAATGATTGAAAAGCATCTAAATCCCGGTTGAATAAATGGAAAATCGATGGATATGTGATTTCTCGAAATGAAAGAGGTCCTGCATTTGTTGCGGATATGATTTAGCTCAGATGAGTAATCCTTCGAACTCAATTCTGATAGGATTTAGCCCGGACGGGTAATCCTGATGTGAGTCCTCTCGAGCATATATTATGAATTAGATTTAGCCTGGACGGGTAATCCAGATCAAGCTCCTTAGAGCATAAGTCATAAAAAGGATTTAGCCTGGACTGGTAATCCTGTTGTATACATATGTGGCTCAAAAGTGTACTCTATGAGATAGTACCTTATGGGTACCATTGAATATGAATTGACGGATCCTGATTTGTACACCTCGAGTGTACTACCTGTGTAACCATCGATATTTCAAATAAATTCAACGGGTAGAAATCTTGATATGAGAAGATATGTATAAGAAATGTGTTATTATATGTATCCGTCTGAAATACAAGAAAGGATGATACATGACAAATGATATATGAAAACATGAGATAATGTTATTTGTACATGAACTTTATTTGATGAATATATGTGGCATGGCTGTGTGGCACAAGTCAGAGAGCTACCTAGTTTTGGACACAGCTTGAGGCACGGGCATGTCCCTTGGACCACACGGGCGTGTAAGCCCTGCACCTTGGAAAATTTTGGAATTTCGTGAAAAATTCCCTGAGTTCCCGATTTAGTCCCGACTTGATTCTAATGCTCGTATTGGACCTCGAGGGTCCATTTAAGGGACATTATGAATGACCTCGGTGAATGAATAGTAACTTGCTTGAATTAATTGATAAATGTTATGAATGTTTCGGTAACGCTCTGAAACCCTATTTCAGTGACGAATACGGGTTAGGGGTGTTACATCAACCCTCAATTCAGGGTTGTTCAGTTACTCTTCAGTTTTAGCTTCTTCAGTTTCATTTCTTTTACTAAGTCAGCTTCTGGTTTAGATTTTGTTGACGACTCATTAGATTCTGGTTCAATAGTTCAACATTCTCCACTAACCTTACAAGATCATGCCTTGTTATGTAACCTTGAACGTAAAGACCCTTCATGTTTTCTTTTGATCTTACTTGGGCCATCAAGCAAAGTGAAGTAATCAAAGATGGAAAGTAGGCACTTCTTGCCTTTTTTCTAGCGTAATATTGGATTTCTTTCAGAATTATTCTCCCAACATTGATAGACCTTTCCGTCATAATTGCATACAAAAAAATCATTCATTCCATCGAGATGGTGGAACCATGTGAGATAGGCATGAGCCTATATCAAACAAAGTAGAACCATACCTTAGCCACTGGGTTTAAATACTCCCTTCGGAAAGAATAACTGTCGTATTTTCTTATAATCCATTTGGATCCTGGGTTTATAACAACATTAAGTACTTGTTGAAAAAAATCCCAATTGATATTTGTCACCATGGTAGAGTACTTGTCATCTTCAACATCAGGTAAGTTAAACAAATCATTAATGGAATTAGAAGTAAGGGGCACCTTCGTTTACGAACATGAACCTCATTAGCATATGGCGTGGTCAAATTGGCATAGAACTCTTACACTAATTCCTCTTAATGCATTGAACGTGCAGCACATAATTGATTCTAATTCAAAGCATCAATTGTTTTCCGAATTGACAACGACATAGTCATCTTGTCATTGCTCTCCAAATTGAAACCTTTTTCTGGAATCATGGGTTCATTTTTTAAGATAGAATCAAAAGTTTCCCTTGCTTCCTCATCTTGAATAACAATTGGATTTTCAACATTAGTTTTGGAAGATCTAGTTCTTTTATGAGACATGGTGACTTTTCCTGAAAGAAAAGAAGACTTTTGAATTTTTGAGGTGGAGGTTGAGGCAACAATTAGGTTACAAATGCGATTAAGTTGTGATAAATCGTAAAAGTAACATATTCTAAGCCCACATTTAGTATGCTTTTGGATGATTTAAGCCCTAATTTGTGTAAAAAGGTGCTCTTAATCCTTTCTTTTCATGTCTCATACTCAGGAAGGCACCCGATGACGAAAAGAACGAGAAACAGGCTTAAAACGGGCCAAGTTGGGCTAAGCCACAAAATTAGCACGGCCTGGACTTCAAGCCACACGGTCGTGCCACCATTCCTACTAGAACACGGCCTTACCATGACTTACACGGCCGTGCCTCATTCAACAGTTTCGAATACGGCCGCCACGATTTACACACACGTGTGCCATGGCCGTGCCTCCGCTGTGTGGAGAAGAGAAATTCCATTCGGGAAAGGATACTTAGGGAGAAAGAAACGTGTTTCAAAAGCCTATAAATACACCCTAGGTACCAGCTGAAAGGGGGCGGAAAGCTAGGCTAAAAAGCCAAGCCAGAAAGGTCAGATTTGTGGAAATCACTCGAAAATAGCCAGTTGATTCATCTCAAGAAGCCGGAATTATACTCAAGACGGAGGATCTCCTCTTCAATTCCTTCAGGGAGTTTTAGGGATTTCTTATGTTTTGTTTTATCTTTTCTCTTGAGATGTTTTTCTTTATTATTATGAACTAAACCTTCGGATACCCGAAGGGGATGAAACCTATGATGAATCTTGTTATTTGATTTTTGAATTATATGATAATAACTTAGTTTGTTCTTAATTGTGTGAACTTAATCCAAATCTAATGTGCTTAGGTGGAGGAGGAATAGACCCTGCCTAAGAGTAGATCCAACATAATTAGACGGAGTTGATCGCATGCCTAGAGATAGGGTGACGAGATTTTGCCAGATTAGGGTGAAACCTAATATGGGAGTCCACAGATCGATTTACTGCTATTCTAGGGGGTTATTATAAGCGAACGAGAGTTCCACTAATTAACCTAGGGTTAGATGTTATTCGCCTCGAGAGAGGGTTTAGTATACGTTAGGGAGTCTCACGGATCAAACTAAGTAAATAAATCATATGGTTCAAGGTTAGATAACAAGTGAAGTCTAGGTGGATTTTTCCCAAGGGTATCGCTTGAGTCAACTGAGTTTTTCAAAAAGTTATTTCCCAAATTCATTCTTTTTGTCTTTGCGTCTTAGCTTAGTAAGTAGATTAGTTTTAGTTTAACAACCATCACTTTATATTAAGGCTAAATAATAGAAAGACGGTGAGTATTAGTACTTTTAGTTCCTTTGGGTTCGATAATCCGGCCTTGCCTAAGCTATACTACTGTTCGATAGGTGCAGTTGCCTCAATCGTTGTCATAGTTAGTTTCCGGGTTCGATCATTATTTTATAAATTTTAAAACTCTGATTTACAGCAATCAAGTTTTTGGCACCGTTGTCGGGGAACTAAAATATTAAGAAAACTTTATTTTTATTACTTTAGCCATTTTTTTTTCGCAATTTATTTTTATTTTTAGTTTTAATTTTAAATTTGCTAAATTTTCTTTCTTTCTTTTCCTAGCAGGTACCTCTAGTTTATGACTAGAAGGAACCCGAGAGGACCTTTAGAATACGATAGTGATATTGAAGCTACCGCTCGAAGAAATCGTAGAGAAATTAGGCGGGCCTTAAATTACCAAGGAGAGCGAGAAGACCGATCCAATCCTACCAAGGGATGGACGAAAATAATCCACCACCACAAAAACGATGTGGCGGATCGAATGCTCCTCGTACTATGTATGATTATGCTAAACCTCATTTAACAGGCATAATCGAGTATTGTTAGGCTCAAGCTATAGTTGCTAATAATTTTGAATTAAAGCCTAACACTATTCAAATGATTCAACAGTTTGTTCAATTTGATGGTTTGCAGGACGAAGACCCAAACACTCATATAGCTAACTTTTTAGAGTTTTGTGATACCTTCAAAATAAATGGCGTTTCTGATGATGCCATACGTCTTCGGTTATTTCCCTTTTCATTAAGGAATAAAGCCAAACAGTGGTTAAACTCATTGCCACGAGGGTCAATCACTACATAGGAACAAATGACCGAAAAATTTCTATTAAAATATTTTCCACAGGCCAAAATGGCCAAGTTACGTAATGATATATCTTCTTTTGTGCAGATGGATTTAGAGACATTATACGACGCATGGGAGAGATACAAAGATCTCTTGAGGAGATGCCCACACCATATATTACCATTGTGGCTCCAAGTCCAAACTTTTTACAACGGTGTGAATCCTTCAACGAGGCAATTAATTGATTCAAATGACCGGTGGAACCTCAATAATAAAACTCCCGAGGCAAACCTATGAGTTTATTGAAGAGATGTCGCTGAATAACTATCAGTGGCAAGTTACAAGAACAAAGCCAACAAAAACAGCCGGAGTTTACAACCTCGACGCAGTAATCATGCTATCAAACCAGGTAGAGTTGATGAATAAGAAGATTGATAGTTTGTGTTCTTCGTAGGTACATCCAGTCATGCAGTGCGACGCAAGTGGAACTGTGGCGAATTCTGAGTACCCACCCTACCAACCAGGCACAGAGAGCGAACAGATGAACTATATAGGTAACAATTTCAGATCTAATAATAACCCATATAGTAATAATTATAATCCAGGTTGGAGGAACCACCCAAATTTTTCATGGGGAGGACAAGGAAATCAAGGGAATCAAAGACAACAATCTCCTCAAAATTTCCAAAATTAGCCCTATCCACAGGAAAAAAAGCCGAGTCTTGAAGAGACGTTGAACAAATTCATAGCATCCAGAGAAGCCCGTCTCCAAAAAGATGAGTTAACGCTCAACACCCAACAAACATCGATCAAAATGATCGAGAACCAAGTTAGAGGACTTACAAAGGCAATTGGGGAAATTACCCAGTCAGCCGGAGAAATTGCAAAGCTATTATCCGAACGACCGCAAGGGCGTCTACCGAGTAATACTGAAATTAATCCAAATGAGCAAATCCAAGCCATAACAGCTCAAGAAAGCGAAAAAGTAGACGAACCCCGTCCAAAACAAGGAAACGAGGTAGAAAAAGGTAAAGTTGAGGTAACACAAGACAAGCCAAAACTGATAATCAAAGCTTACCAACCTCGCATACCTTATCCCAAAGCAATGAAGAGAG
The DNA here is from genome assembly GCA_025698515.1 of Gossypium sturtianum. Lineage (NCBI taxonomy): Eukaryota > Viridiplantae > Streptophyta > Magnoliopsida > Malvales > Malvaceae > Gossypium > Gossypium sturtianum. The sequence continues at coordinate 88,946,048 of CM046955.1, forward strand.
ACAACACAGAGGAACAGTTCGGTAAGTTTCTTAAACTTTTAAAGAAATTAAACATTAACTTACCACTCCTCGAAGCTCTTTCGCAGATGCCTGATTCAAGGAAATTCTTAAAGAAGCTTCTGACAAACAAGCGGAAACTAGATGAAGATTCGCATGTGGAACTCAACGTAAAGTGCTCAGCAATCTTGCAAAATAAGCTACCACAGAAACTAAAAGATCCAGGGAGTTTTACAATTCCATGTTTAATTGGTAGACTAACTGTTGATAATGCGTTAGCTGATTTAAGGGCAAGCATAAATGTCATGCCTTATAAATTGTTTAAACAATTAGGTCTAGGGAAACCCAAACAAACTAGGATGAGCATTTAATTAGCTGATAAAATTGTTAGAATTCCTAGGTGTATTATCGAAGATGTTCTTTTAAAAATTGATAGATTCTTTTTCCCAGTAGATTTTGTTGTCTTAGACATGGATGAGGATAATTCGATCCCCCTAATTTTAGGAAGACCTTTTTTAACCACTGCCAGGACTAAAATTGATGTTGATGTAGGAGAACTCATACTTTGCGTAGGTAATGAGACCGTCACCATCAAGGCTCTCGATTCGGCTAGAACATCGATTAATCAAGGTGAGAACATAAATTTCCCTAATAACCATTCGATTAACTCTTCTTTTCAGGAAACACCACCAAAGAATACAACTGAAGCCGATCCTGACCCCAACCCCAACAAAGAAATAACTCTTGAAGATCGAGGAATTCAGATCGATGATCTAGATGAGTGGAAGACACATTTTAAGGAGAAATTAGGGATACACGACGAAAAGCCAAAACCACACGAGGAAAAATTGAAAGAACCCCCAGAAGAGCTTATAGGAATAACAAACCACTTCAAAATAGAGGACAAGGTACTGTTAGATGAAGCAGATCTTCGAATATCTCCTCCTGACCCTAGCAGAAACAAAGAAATATCTTTTAGGGTAACCAGTGTTTTTCCATACAAAACAGTCGAGGTAAGTAATCCTATTTCTGGTACTTTTACTATAAACGCATCTCGACTTAATTTTTTTTACGAGGAGACAGATAATAACATGAGGAAGGACTTCCAACTCCTCAAATCACCCTGAAGATGCGAACGAGAAGAGAGTCTAGCTTAAGACTATAAACGAGCGCTTCTCGGGAGGCAACCCGAGCACTAACATAACTTATTCTCACATTTTTACTTTAAATTTATTTTTCTTTTCTTCTTTTCTTTATGAATACGTAGTTATAAACTAAAAAGGGGTGCAGAATTCCAGGACACACGGCATTGCACACGGCCGTGGCTGTGGCCGTGTGTACCTCAAGAATCTTGGTACTAACAGGGCAGGACGGTACAAGTTAGAATGACCTAATTTATGGCAATCACGGACTCAACCACTCTCCCACGGACACCAACAAAGTGACATGGCCGTGCTTGACGGCCGTGTGAGGCTACTAACTTGCCAACCACGGGTTGAACACGCCCGTGCCAGCTAACCGTGCTAATATACTAACTTGTCGAACACAGGCTAGACACGAGCGTGGGGAATTAACACGCCCTAGAGCACGGCCGTGCGAGGCGACCGTGTGAATTGACACACCCTCAACCCATGGGCGTGGGAAACCGCCAGACCTGAAATTCTATTTAAACATCATACCCTTTTCCTTCCCCTTATTAACCCACTTCTTTCTTCTTTCCTTCTTCATTCCTTTCCTTTCTCTTTCCTTTTTCTTTTTCCTAATAAATCCTTAGACTCTTGAGCTACATTAAAATCATATCCATGGAAAAGAAGCGTAAGAGGCCAATCTCCCCAAAGGAGACCGATTCACCTGAGTTCATGCCGGCAGCTTCATCCAAACAACAAGCCAAGGGTCTTTGAGACCAATTATCTGTTCTTTTATTTTTATCTTCTCCTTTATTTTCTTTATCTTTACTTATATACTACTTAATTTAGTTTACTTTGTTTTAGTTTCTTGTTTTTAGGTTCTTAAGGCTGCTTGGGAATCACGCCACCACCACCATCATAACCTCAGCCTTAGAAATCACACCCAAAAATAAGGACTCTATGGTCCATCCATATTTTCTTTTAATTTTAGTTTTCTTCTTAGTCTCCTTCTCTTTATCTTCCTTATCCTTAATTTCATATTTAGTTTAGTTTAATTATGCATTAAGGATCCCTGGCTAATTCTCTACGAGCAGCCCAATTTCTTCATCTAGCGCAGGTTCGTCATCAAAACGGCCCATCACCACCACCAAAGGCACAATCTCATCTCAAGAAATCATCCAATTCAGGGAGTGTCACTCTCTCCCCTCTCTTTTGATTTTACATATTAATTGTCATTATATATCTTTGTACATTGAGGACAATGTACATCTTAAGTGTGGGGGGGTGAACAACCTAAGAAGATACCTAACAAAAAAACCCTGAATTTAGTCTTGTTTGAAAGTAAATTACTCATATTACTAATTAGGATGAAATTTCTGATGATTTATGATTTTTATTAATATGTTTTAGATTAAGTCATTGATAATTGTGCATTGATAATTAAATTTGAAGAATACTAGAGAATCAAGCATGATAAGTCTATTTTTCAAAAATTAAATTTTTTTTCTAGGTTGTCGAACTGAGTTTAAATATTACTTTGAAGTTTGAAATTTACGAGGTTGACATCAAAATACCCATAATTTTTGTGAGTTTTTGAGCCTTATAGAGCATAAATTCTTTTTCTTGCTCACTTTATTGATTATGAGTATGTCAACACTGATTTGTTATTCTAGAACTTGCATCGATTATACATGTCGAGACCACATTTTATGATTTGATTCACAGAGATGATAAAGGCACCTAGGATTTAACCCACTAATTCCCTAAAAAGCCTACCGTCACAAATTAACCCCTAGTTAACGCCGTTTTAACCGGACACCCTTTTTATTGACTCACCCACTGATATTAACCCAGAACCCCTTTGTTTTTGTTATCACCACTCCTTTTGACTACCCTTATATCGAGATTTGATTTGATTAATTGCCTAACTATGTTTTCTATTTTATTTATGTAATTTTAGTTTGTTCTAAAAAAAAAGTATATCCATTATTCATTATTAGTTGTGATTAAATGAGCTTATACGTTTGGATTCCAAATATCAAAGAAGAAGCTCGTATTATTAGTATTATTAGTTTTCAATTGATGTATTTATTATTATTAGTTCATGAGTTCTTAGTTAGGTAATTTGTTGATTCAATCTCGTTTCTAACCCTCTAATTCAGCCTTACTCCACACCTTAACCCTAGCCCCATTACAACCCTAACAAAGACCTTTTGATTTCTGTTTCATCTCATATTTCAGTGGTGGAGATTTGATTTTCATACAAGCCTATGGGATTAACTCTTCATGTTTGACTTTTGAGCGCCAAAATTTTCAACCTTAAACACTTTGAGTGATTTGAGCGAATCTTTTGTGAGGATGTCAATCCTTGTCGATTCCGAATCAGAGGTAATTATTTAGATGAAGGGAAACTCCTATGTTTTGTGCTACAGAATCTATGACTTATACTGTTTGAATTTTTAGGACACTTTGAATTGAATTATCCATGTATAAATTATCTATGAATTATGATGAGACACTATCAATAGGAATTATGAATTACAGGAAGTTCGTTTTAATTGTAAGTTGAGAATTTTACTTGAGGACAAGCAAAAGCTTAACTGTGGGGGTATTTGATAAACCGTAAAAGTAACATATTCTAAGCCCACATTTAGTATGCTTTTGGATGATTTAAGCCCTAATTTGTGTAAAAAGGTGCTCTTAATCCTTTCTTTTCATGTCTCATACTCAGAAAGGCACTCGATGACGAAAAGAACGAGAAACGGGCTTAAAACGGACTAAGTTGGGCCAAGCCACGAAATCAGCATGGCCTGGACTTCAAGCCACACGGCCGTGCCACCATTCCTACTAGAACACGTCCTTACCACGACTTACAAGACCGTGCCTCATTCAACAGTTTCGAACACGGCCTGGCCACGATTCACACGGGCGTGTGCCATGGCCGTGCCTCTGCCGTGGAGAAGAGAAATTCCATTCGGGAAAGGATACTTAGGGAGAAAGAAACGTGTTTCAAAAGCCTATAAATACACCCTAGGTACCAGCTGAAAGGGGGGCAGAAAGCTAGGCTAAAAAGCCAAGCCGGAAGGGTCAGATTTGTGGGAATCACTTGAAGATAGCTAGTTGATCCATCTCAAGAAGCCGGAATTCTACTCAAGACGGAGTATCTCCTCTTCAATTCCTTCAAGGGGTTTTAGGGATTTTTTATGTTTTGTTTTATCTTTTCTCTTGAGATGTTTTTCTTTATTATTATGAACTAAACCTTCGGATACCCGAAGGGGATTAAACCTATGATGAATCTTGTTATTTGATTTTTGAATTATATGATAATAACTTAGTTTGTTCTTAATTGTGTGAACTTAATCCAAATCTAATGTGCTTAGGTGGAGGAGGAATAGACACTGCCTAAGAGTAGATCCAACATAATTAAGCGGAGTTGATCGCACGCCTAGAGATAGGGTGATGAGATTTTGCCGGATTAGGGTGAAACCTAATATAGGAGTCCACAGATCGATTTACTGCTATTCTAGGTGGTTATTATAAGCGAACGAGAGTTCCACTAATTAACCTAGGGTTAGACGTTATTCGCCTCGAGAGAGGGTTTAATATACGTTAGGGAGTCTCACGGATCAAACTAAGTAAATAAATCATATGGTTCAAGGTAAAATAACAAGTGAAGTCTAGGTGGATTTTTCCTAAGGGTATCGCTTGAGTCAACTGAGTTTTTCCAAAAGTTATTTCCCGAATTCATTCTTTTTGTCTTTGCGTCTTAGCTTAGTAAGTAGATAAGTCTTAGTTTAACAACCATCACTTTATATTAAGGCTAAATAATAGAAAGACGGTGAGTATTAGTACTTTTAGTTCCTTTGGGTTCGATAATCCGGCCTTGCCTAAGCTATACTACTGTTCGATAGGTGCACTTGCCTCAATCATTGTCAGAGTTAGTTTCCAGGTTCGATCATTCTTTTATAAATTTTAAAACTCTGATTTACAGCGATCAAGTTACGGTGGCAAAAAGATTGCGGCGACAATGTCACGATGGTGGAATTGCTCTGACGATAGGCTTGCGACGATGAAAGGTTTGTGGCGATGATAGTTGGGTTTTTTCTAACAAGGAGAGGAAATTGGGGAGAACTTTTGGGATTTGAGGCCAACGACAAAGAGAAAGGAAATAGGTGGCTAGGGTTAAAGCTAATTGCTTGAATGGTGTGAAAAATATGGTGGTTAAAAGGGGTTTATATAGTAGTAGATTGGGGTAAATTTGTAGCAAAAATTTAAGGTCAATGTGATAATTGGGCGGCAAGGAATGGATGGAAGGAAAAAATGGCAGCAAATCTAGGGTTTCAGAGAACCCTTTGGACGATAATAAGTTGGAAAATTCCTTCTCTTCATTGTTCTGGGCATCGAGCCCAAACTGCATTTATTTCTTGAAAAATTGAACTGAACTAGAAAAATAAACTGATTAGTACTTGAGCCAAATTGACCCTCTTATTAAACATAAATAATTAAATTAAAATTTTCAAATAAAAATTAAAATTAAAAATTAGATTAATTAGAAAACTTTTTCTCGAATGATTACATTAAATTAATATCCCAAGAAAGGTTGGAGGGGTCATAAATGGTCCCGTTTAAGTTCTATTCTCCTTAGATAGAATTAATTCAATGTACTAATTTAAGAAAAATAATTTCTAAGAATGTTATTTATTAAAAATAAAAAATATGAAAATCAAGGTTTTGTTAAATTAAATATGGTTTCAACTCGCTCAACTTCACCATCCCAATAGTGCTTGAGACGTTGACCATTAAATTTAAATGTACCTCTATTGTTGATGTGCAATTCTAATGCTCCATATGGATAAACTTTGTCAATGGTAAATTGTCCAGGCCATCTGGATTTAAGCTTCCTAGGAAATAACCTTAGCCTTGAATTAAACAACAACACTTTTTGACCTTCTTTGAATTCATGAGGTTGTATCCGACTGTCATGCCATCTCTTAGTCTTTTCTTTACACATCTTTGCATTCTCGCATGAAAATAACCTCAACTTCTCCAACTTGTCAAGTTGTAACATTATTTTCTCATCGACTTGCTTTAGATCAAAATTTAATTATTTCAAGGCCCAGTAAGCTTTATTTTCCAACTCAAGTAGCAAATGACATGCCTTTCCAAAGTTTGAACGATAAGGAGTCATTCCTAATGGTGTCTTGAAAGTTGTTCAATATGTAACGCCCCGAAATTTGGGCCTAGAAGTAATGGGCCTTGAGCAAGGGAACGGTTAGGAAACTATGCATAAAAGTTTATGTGAGCTAGGAAATGACACAATTAAATGTCTGCTCAAGTGGTTAAGGGTCCTGAGAGGAGTTGGAAAAGTCCTGGGTTTAAACCTAGGCTTTAGCAAAAATTTTGGTTTTAAGTGGATAAAACCCAGGATGCTTGGATGTAGGCCTTTTAAATTATTGTGTAAAAAAAATGACACAAGGAAGCATGTGGTCTAGTGGTTGTGGCATCATTAAGGTTGCAAGGGAGCCTGGGTTCAAGTCTTGGCTCTTGCAATTTATTTTGGTTTTTTTCTTTTAAAGGAACCTGGACTTTGGCCTTTAGACCTTTTAATTAATTGAAGATAAAATGTGACACAAAAGAGCTTGGGAAAGAAGACAAGTGGCGTGTTGAGCTATTGAGGGGGGCTTGGGTTCGAATCCCATTGCAAGCAAAAAAGGATATTTATTTTGCTAGCATGAGGCGACAGGAGTTTTAGGTGGTTTCAAACTTTGCTGGGTGAGAGTTTGAATGGGTCTTGGAGGGTGTTATGGAGGATATCAATGAGGGATAAGGGGAGAGATTTTAGGAAAAAGTTAAGGAATTCAAATTAGGGTGTGTTGTAGCTGATTGGAAGACTTGTTTGTGCAATTCGGCTAAGGGGGTCTTTGGCTATGCATTTTCGGCAATTTGTGAGTGAATAGGTGCCGAATTTCCTCTCTTTCATTTGGGGTTTTTGTTCTTTTTGGCGATTCTGGCTTCTTTTATCCCTAGTTCTGATTTCGATAGTTACCTTTCGTGCTCTTTCAGGATTTGATTAGTGTAACTTTTAGTGCTGAAATCCCTATTCTCAACTTCCTTTCTTCTACTTTTTGCCGAATCACACTACTCTTCTTACTCTTGCTACTTTGTGACCGTTCTCCCTTCCTTACCTCTTCACTTAGTTTCAGTTAAGTGGTTCTTCTCTGGTAATCGCTTTGACAAGTGGCTGACTACTTCATTGTTCTACCGTTCCTATCAGTTGATTGGTGTGCTCAAATCCTTCTTTCGGCATTCAATCGTTTTGGGGGTAAGTGGTGTTGGCCGAATACTCTATGACTTAATACTGGGACTTTAAGCCATATTCTTGAAAATAGTTTTGCCTAATAAGGTTTGTTGCCTGAGCAGATAATCATCGAGATCGATCCTTAGTCAGCGTTAAGAGCAATAAAGACGTTTTCGCTCATTTAGGGTAAGGGTAAAGGGTTGGTTTGGGATTGTATGTTTAGGAATCCTAATGTTGGAAGACTAACAATATGATTTGATGGAAAATAGGCTTTGGAGCACGTGGTCGATTCGTACGTTTCGCAATCAAGTGTGTAACCGTGCGCCCGATTTCGTGACTTTCAACCGCGGGATAAAGGTGTGTATTTACACCCCTGTCTATCTCTGAATCAGCAAAAGCCGATAAGCTGAAATGCCGGAACCTCAACATTCATGGCCTCACAAGCGTGTAAATGCACGTGGGATGAACCGAGCCCCAAATCGTGGGTAGCAGACTGCAGAGGCCACCACGTGCGTTTTCGTGGACTAGGGCCGTTATGGGCCTCGATGGGTCGAAATGGGCCGCGTAGGCCCAATGGGCTTGTGGGCCCACACGGGTAAAATCCTCGGTAAGTGATCATTGATAGGTTGGTTTATGAGGCTCGTGATGCCGTATGTGAATCTGGACTAAATGGGCACACGAGCGTGTGGGCCCATTTGGGCCCAATAGCGTGTTTTGGGCCCATATACACTATTCTGGCCGTGTAGGTTATCTGAGTCGCTCGAAGTGACGATAGACCCTATAGGAGGTCGTAATAAGTATCGAGACCCCAATATTTGTAAAATTATCGAAATACCCCTGTAGGATAAAATGACGGTTTTACCCTTATGGGTAAATGACTGACTTAGAGTATGAATTTGACTGATTTGACTGCGATCGTATGACTATGTTTTAACTGACTTGACTGTGGTCGTGTGACTGATATGCTTTTATTATATGTTTAAATGACTATTACTGAGCATGGCCATTCTGCGTACACCTGTGATGATTGAGCATGACATACACGACATATTGCATGGGGTTGGGACACTGTTACGGAGGAAGTGTAAGGCCCATTGCCGTTCTGTACAAGGCTTCCAGCCTTTCTTTGATATTTATGGCTTTTAGCCGTTCTGTCTACGGCGCCGAGCCGTTCTGTTCACTTAGTGCTGCAACTGGTGCTAAGCTTGGTGTGTTGGCTGGGTGAGTTGATTTTATCCCCACATGGTGTGTTGGTTGGTACGGGTGGTGTATTGGTTAGATTGGGCTGGATTTGCATCGCATATCTCGCATCCGATATCGATTCTATAATGGGCTTAGGTCCACTGTTCTTACATAATGGGCTAAGGCCCACCTGATACTATGTCTGTGATGGGCTCAGGCCCAGTCTATTTCTACATACCGTACATCTGACTATTTGTATTATAAGGGATTACACACTGAGTGTAACACCCCAAACTGGCCTAGAAGTTAGGCTCGAATCCGACGTGTCACATTGAAGTGTTTTTCAAAACCCAGGTTTTCATTGAACAACCCTTCTTACAAGTAAAACTTTTTGCTAGAAAAACCTCATCTTTTGTTTGCTTGTTTTTAAAATGTGGTTTATTAAAAGTCATTCTCTTGTAAAACATTATTTCCTTTAAAACCTTATTTCTTTGTCATGAAGCTTAATTTAAAATCAAAAGTGGGACGTGATATTTTGAAAAAGCAATTTGTTGTTTTGGTGTTCTACTCCTAGCAATTATAAACCTATAAATAAGATTCAAAATTTAAAACCTATAAATTAGAAAGGCCTTATTACAACCCAAAAATGATAAATAAGGTAAATAAAATCCAAAGCAAGTTTAAATGTGTGGCCAGCTCCAAGTCCCTCGCAGCTCCGAACCATCTATGTATGGGGATTACCTGGACAGTTAAACAGTTGGATGAGTTTGTGAAAACTCAGCAGCACTCAAAATAAAACAAAGATCAATCGTAAACTTTTGGGCTCAGCCCATCTCGTAAGCGATGTCCAACTAGGCCTAAGCCCATTACAGAACGATGCAGTGTTGGCGTTAGCCCTAAACAGAACAGAATCAGAATGATCAAGCATGCAAAAAACCTATCCATCTAGCCTCTACACACCAGCTCCGTCCAACCGTACACACCATGTGGGGATATAGTATCAACCCACCCATCCCTACACACCACATAATAGTACCGATGCGGCACTAAATGCAAATTCTGATGAGAGTCGCGAACGGTAGGCTAATAGCCATTAGAAATATGCAAAGATCTTTGCTGCAATGCAATGCTTCCTCCAATCACATAACCCAACCGCATACAGCATAATATCACATGAATGCAACCATATCATAAATGGCATACAATAACAATCATATAACATGTAGGGGCATTTTAGTCATTTTTCCCTTCAGGGGCATATCAGTCATTTTACCCTGTGGGGGTATTTCAGTTATTTACAACCTTCCCGAAGGTCTACAGTCGCCTCGAGCGACACAAATAACATATATCGTCAAAATAGTGTAATTGGGCCCAAAGCCCAATACTCGGCCCAAATGGGCCTACATGCTCGTGTGGCCCACTAAGCCCAAAACTGCCTTTGGCCATGTGATCGCCATGGTCGGCTCACTATTTCCTATCAAACCAAAAAAAAATTACTCGCGTAGGGTCCCCGGGCCCATTGGGCCCACTCGGCCCATTCCGGTCCATTTGGCTCTAAAGACGACCTAAGCCCATGAGGATGCTCATGGTGGCCTCAACCATCTTACGCCCATATTCATGGCTCGATTCACCACACGCACGATCACACGCTTGTGTGGCAACCGTTTTCGTACTTTCGGCTTTTTGGTCATTCCGGTATTCTGGCATTTGCCGATCTACGATTTGGGTGGTATGTGTACACACCTTGTTTACGAAACGTGTCGAAGTCCACGACCACAAACATTGACTGACTGAGTGTGATTTCAGCCCACCCAAAATGCTGAAAAAGATTGCTAACAACCTCCTTGATGGATATCTGGACATTAAGCAGATTCATTACTCATGTTGCTTAAACTTGTGGTTTGAATCCACATATTTTGGCTTATGGAAAATGCAAATCCTAAAGTGAGAAAAAGACATTCGGCCAATACCAACCCAAGCCAACATAATCTAGTTTGGATCAATCACAACGAACATCATTATCTTTGGTCAAGAACAAGCAAAAAGGTTCCAATTGTATCTGCAGCGCTAGAGAACTCCTTCACTCCTCAAGGATTACTTAAACCCGAATGAACACCATAACCAAGAAGAAAAAGAAAAGAGATAAGAATCGGCATTTGAGAAAAAGAGGAGAAAAGCCAAAAAATAGAGACATAGAGACTTACCGATCGATATTTAGCCAACAAAAATCGTTTGAATGAAAGGGAAAAGAGGATAGGATCGAGAGAGAGAGAGAGAGTAGAAGAGAATCGGCAATGAAGGACTAGGAAAAAGATTGATGGAGTAAAACAATATTCAGCTACAAGGGAGGAAAATGTTCGGTTACACAAAACCGAATGTGAGTAAAGGCAAAATACCAATAATGTTCAAGAGGAGAAAAATGAGGGAGAGAGAGATGAAGTTGATCAAGCAAAGCACGAAAATTGAGAGTAAAACCACAACTTTGCAAAATCCCGAAATGAGAATGACCAATTACCAATACCTAGCCAAATTTTACCCCAAAAGAACTCCTTAATTTCGTTCAGCCTTCTACACACTAGATTCCCCCTAACACTCCTTCGCAATCGAAACACTAAGTGCCAGAGTTCGAACCCGACAAGACACTTCTCCAAATTTGAACTTGCTTGATTTTCTCCTTAATTTCCTCTCATCCATCTCTTCAAATTCGGCTAACAACCAGACCATTCAAATCTGTTCAAACTCTTGGTGATTCGGTCCAACACAACTTCCTCCCAAGGGCACCAGCAAAAATAATCCCCATTTGCACAAGTAGGGATTCGAACCTCAAACCAAATAGCACACTCCACACGCCACTATCCACTAGACCAGTAGAATCTGTGTGTCATACTTTACCAAATTTTATTTATAACCCTACTAGCCAAAGATAGGGGTTTTATTCACTTAAAACAAAAATTTTCCTAAAGCCCAGGTTTTAACCCAGGACTTCTCTAACACTCCAAAACACTCCTAATCACTTAACCATTAAATTAAACATGCAGTTTGTGATAATTCTTGCAAACATAAACTTTTATGTGTAGCCTCCTAGCGGCTCCCACGCACAAGGCCCAATCCTACTAGGCCCAAATTCAGGGCGTTACACTGAGTTTTCGCAAACTCACCCTTCTGTCTAACTGTACATGTAATCCCCAGCCTTAGGCGATTTGGAGCCGCGAGAGACTCGGAGGTGGCCACACGACCGTTGATGCTCTGCTGTAGACTTTTTATTTGAATTTTGTATTTTGGGTTTTAATTCTATTATACAGCCTTTGAGGGATTAAATTTTTAAATGGGCTTTAGATTTCCTTATTTAAAACTGCTAAACACGAATTTTCAAAATTAACAACTATTTTCAAAAACACTTAAAAATAGACGCTCTTATATTTCAAACTTTAGGAGCTTCCGCGATTGGAATAACCTAAAGTATCAATGCTAGACATTAAGTAAACATTTTTGACGAGATGATTTGCTGAACTCGAGCAAAAGGATTTAAACATAGAAATGAACTTTTAACGACAAACTCAGTTTTTGAACGACGCTTTGATGTGACACGTCATATTCGACCATAACGTCTGGGTCGGGTCTGGGGTGTTACATTTAGTGGTATCAGAGCCGAGTTGCAAAACTCGGCTGTGGAATGGGTTTTCAAAATTTTGTATTACAAGAGGTTGGTTTCAAATATGTGAAGTGTTTTGAGGTATTTTCTGAAAAGTGTGGCACACCGAGTCTCCGACACCAAATCTGTAAGTTCTCTAACTTTGTTTACTGTTATAGAATGAAATGTTATACTGAGAAACTACTATAGATAGTAGCACTACACTGAAACTCCATAGATAGAGTAAACTAAAAAAAACTGTAGTGAGCTTGCGAATGCGAAAACAAACTCTAAACTACTGTTTCTCATAAGACATCTGCTTAATTACTGAAATTGTAACTAAATTGCATAAAATTTTTTAATTCAGATAATACACAAAGAGAAAATGAGCGCTAGAAGGGGTACAAGAGGCTGCGGTAGAGGCCGTGGTAGTGCTAGGGCTGGGTCTTCGGTAACATGCCACATGCCCAATGTTGAGGCGAGGGAAGCACCAGCTTCACCGGTAGCTGAGACAGGGTCGTTTGATCGAGCGGCTGGGGACGACCCATTGTCCCAAGCAATGTTGAGGATTCTAGAAAGGGTTGCGGGTACTGTTGGGTCGAATACCGTTATTATGGGCTGCGAGTCAGTTACAGAACGACTCCGGTTAAATGGAGCAGAGATCTTTAGAGGAGTTTCTGGGGTGGCCCCTAGTGTGGCAGAATACTGGTTGGAGGCCACCGAAAGAATTATAGATGACCTCGACTATACATCGGAACAAAAGTTGAAGGGTGCTGTGTCCCTGTTGAGAGATGAAGCCTATCAGTGGTGGCTTACGGTAAAAGAAAGTACTTCGTCTGACCGATTGACCTTGGAATTCTTTAAGTCCACGTTTCAGGGAAGGTATGTGGGTGCCAGCTATGTCGACGCTCGTAGGAAAGAATTTCTGAATTTGGTTCAAGGTGACAGATCTGTTGTTGAGTACGAGGCAAAATTTTTGCGACTTAGTCGGTATGGCCGAGGAATAGTAGCAATGGAATACGAGCGCTATGTTCAGTTTGAGGACGGCTTTAGAGACAGCCTCCGAGTGTTGATAGCTCCACAGAGGGAGCGGGACTTTGCCGCGTTAGTAGAGAAAGCTAAGATTGCTGATGAGGTAAAGTGCGCTGAGCGTCAGAACCGGGAAAAGAAAAGGAGCAGATATAAGAGGGATTTAGAACCCTCCAATTCAGATCAGAGGCCTAAGAGAAAGGCCAGAATGGAAGGGCCAGTTCGGGTTAGGGCCCATGTTGCTGTTACTGGATCACAGCCTTGTGCGGGTTGTGGGAGCTGTCATCGGGGTGACTGTCGGAAAAGGACTGGGACGTGTTTAAGGTGCGGATCAGTGGAGTACTTTGTGAGAAATTGTCCAAAGTGGCTCAGCGATGCGGAGCTACGTATGGGGGTTTTGCTCACCAATGAGAGGTGGGCGACGAGCCGCCAGAGGCCGTGGTCCGCCGGGGTGGAAACAGAGGGGCCATGGAGCACCAGGCAGAGGTGCTGGTCAAGCTGAGGCGAGGCAACCAGCTTTGGTCTATGCAGCACGTTATCGAGAGGTCGGAGACGCTCCATATTACGGATACTGGTACGTACTTAAACCATAGTGTACTACATTTAAATTGGAACTAGAGTGCGCAGCGGGAGCGTAGTGGTGTAGATTGAGCTAAGCGGTTGTTCAGATAGTTGGAAATTTCGAGGATGAAATTTCTTTAAGGGGGTAGAATTGTAACGCCCCAAAATTTGGGCCTAGAAGTATTGGGCCTTGAGCAAGGGAACGATTAGGAAACTGTGCATAAAAGTTTATGTGAGCTAGGAAATGACACAATTAAATGTCTGCTCAAGTGGTTAAGGGTCCTGAGTGGAGTTGGAAAAGTCTTGGGTTCAAACCTGGGCTTTAGCAAAAATTTTGGTTTTAAGTGGACAAAACCCTGGATGTTTGGATATAGGCCTTTTAAATTATTGTGTAAAAAATGACATAAGGAAGCATGTGGTCTAGTGGTTGTGGCGTTATTAAGGTTGCAAGGGAGCCTTGGTTCAAGTCTTGGCTCTTGCAATTTATTTTAGTTTTTTCTTTTAAAGGAACCTGGACTTTGGCCTTTAGACCATTTAATTAATTGAAGAAAAAATGTGACACAAAAGAGCTTGTGGCAAGGAGGCAAGTGGCGTGTTGAGCTATTGAGGGGGGTGTAATATCCCGGGTTAGGGGCTATTTTGTTGTGGCATGTTTTGCATGTGTTTAGTGTGCTGTGTTGCTGTTTGTGTAGTTTCGGGGCTTAATTGTAGTCTAAGGGTGTGCCTGGTTAGGTAGAAAAAAATTTGTGTTTTAGGCTTAAGTCGTGGAGCCGTTGGAGCTGGGTATAAGAGTTTTCTTTGGTGTTTCATAGCACAAAAAGTGAGCTGGCAAAGTGGCAAGCATGCGTTACTTGGGGAGCTAGGTGTGGCGTCATCTACAAGGGGAGAGATCCCGAGTTCAAGCTGCAGAGTTCCCATTTTGGCTTCATTTTGGACGGCATGGAGGAAGAGGTAGAAGACAAGTAGAATTCTTCCTTGGACTTGGTCTCCACATTCAAATGAAAGGTGGAGAGCAAATAGTGGAGGAAGACTTGGTCATGGTTGTTTGAATGTGTGGTATGGAGTGATTGGTGGGGGGATTTTGGCCGAGATTTAGGGGAGTTGGAGGGGGGGAGTGGACGGCTTTGTATGGGAGAGGGGGGAGGCCGAATGAACTTTTGCTTTTTGGTACATTTTCGGTCTTCTTTTTGGTAAGCAAAAGTCTTTTTTTGGTTTTTTTGTTAGCCGAATGTCAATAGAACTTCTTCACATTTTCTTGTTTTCTTTTTTTTGTCAAACCGATAGTCCATGTGTTTGTTGCCGAAACTTTGCTAGTTTTCTTCTAACTCTATTGGCTAGCCGAATGCTCCTCCCCACTCTTTCTTCTTTCTTTCATTTGAGTTGAGCCGAAACTTTCACTTCCCAAACACCTTTAACATTCTTTTTCTTGCTCAAAACCGAAAGTTCCCACCTCCTATCCATCTTTTGTTTCTTTCTTTTCCAAAACCCTTAGCCGTTTTCTCCATTTGCTTTCCTCATTTCTTTTGTGCCGAACCTATATTTCCATCTTCCATTCTCTTTCTTTTCTTTTTCACTAAGAATTGAACATAAGTGTGTGTTAAACACTTAGGCCGAATCTTCTTTTATTCTTGGGTTGCATCTTAGCTGAATCTCTCCTCTCCTTGAAGTCCTCTCTTGGTCGAATATCAGTGAAGGGTGGATCTTGGTTGGTTGTTCAATCCTTGAACAAGGTAAGTGGGGTGGCCGAATGGCCATTTGTCCCTCTCTTATCTTTTCTTTGGTTATGGTTTGGTTAAGGGCCGAATATGGTTTTTTTTTGGAAGGGTATTAATCTCTTCGTTATAGGGTCATTTGGAGTGTGGAAGCAAGCAGGAGGAGCCGTTTTTCTGTTATCCGATTGATAAGTGGTGCCGATTGTTGGAAGGAGAACCATTGTGGTTCGGGTTTGATAAGAAATCAAACCAATAGCAAGGTGAGGATCAACATTAACCCCTTTGGTTAATTGTTGTTGGCCGAATGTGGTGATTGTCTAATGCTTTTTCTTTTGGCCGATTATAGGAGCGGTGATCAAGAAGCCTTAGATCGTTTCTTGTGGTATTAGGGTTGCGCTTTAGCGGTGTGTAACTAACACACTTCTATTTAGTAATGTGATTGATAACCTTGTTGTGATTAATGAAACAAAGAATGATTGATATGATACCCTATTGGGTATGATCTTGACTCGGGTAAGTCAAATTATTATTATAAGTTTCATCGATGATCTATATGATACCATGACTATGGATATATGCGATATGGGATATGATGTTAAACATATTAGCATGATATGCATGACTTGTATGATATGCATGATCACATGAGTATGGTATGTTGATGGGTGATATGAGTGGAGGGAGAATGATGATATCCGTGTCTTTGGGACACCAGTGTCTTTGGGACACCGTGAGGTTTGGCACCTCCGGTGGTTTGGTACCACAGATTGATTTTGTGACTTGGTCACCAAAGTGATTTGGTATCACATTTGTGTCTTTGGGACACCAGAGGTTTGGCACCTCATTGCGACTCGTCCCTCGTGGTTAACACCACCGTGGGTTGGCCCCACTTTGAGATATGGGATCGTCGCTAGTGATTTGGTATCACACGATGGGTTGGCCCCATCATCGGATTTGTGATCGCGGTCACCGGTGATTTGGTATCACACTGTGTCTTTTTGGGACACCGTGAGGTTTGGCACCTCATTGCGACTCGCGTCCGTGTGGTTAACACCACCGTGGGTTGGCCCCACTTTGAGATATGGGATCGTCTGCTAGTGATTTGGTATCACGCGATGGGTTGGCCCCATCATTGGAGTATTCGTGACTTTGGGTCACCAAAGGTTTGGCACCACACTTATGGATATCGTGACTTTGGGTCACCAGGTGGTTTGGCACCACCAAAGGTGGTTTGGTACCACACGGGGTAGAAAAGGCGATATGGATGGTTAGGATCGGGTTGCATTAATCATGTTGCTATGTATGATGTGTGTTAGCATGTTGTTTATCTAGAGCGGGATTTATGCACCGAGTCATTCGACTCACCCTCTCATTTGACATTTCAGTGACACTTAGACGCGGACATGGAGCCGGATGGACTCGGGTGCTCATGCCACGCTTAATAAAGTTTTACTCGGACTTTATAATTTGGGTACTTTAGCTTGCTTTTTATTATTTGGGTTTTGTTTTGGGTTGTAAAAGGCCTTTAAATTATGTTTTATGATGTTTATGCTTTAAATAGACTTTAATATGCCTTAACAAAATAAGTGGGTTGGAATTTTACTAAAATTTGGAAAGACAATGATTTAAAAACTATAACGCAAAGTGTTTTAAACTATACCATCGGGTATCTCACCATGACTTGCATTAGAAACTCAAACGATTTCCAAATCAAAACTCGATTTTCTACCAAGTTAAAATGTCTTAAGTAACACTAAGAAACTATTTGAATAATGAAATGGAATAAACTCGTTTTAACTACATCTCTTGGTTAAGCTTTCAAAATTTTTTTGGGTTTTCTGAATACACCACCTGATTTCAAACAAGCCTACTCAAATTTTCTTCAAATACCCTAGATAGTGAAGTGTTTACATCCTGCTTTTAAACGAAAGACCTAAACCTCTCAAGTACTTTTTCCCCGTAACATACCAGATTCAGTCGTGGTGTATTGACCGGGTTTGGGGTGTTACAATTGTGGTATCAGAGCCAGGTTCAAAGGCTCGGCTATGGGCCTGAGGCCCAAAATGCTTTCAAAAGTTTGTTTGATAGTCTTTGTTTTTAAATAAATGGTTTGAAGGGCATGACACCGAGTCCCCGGCACCAGTTCGCCCAGGTAAGTACCCCTTACTATTGCTTGTGATTTAATGATGTGATCGGATGATTGCAATAGTGGATTACTTTAGAAACCTAAACTCGATAGGATTCTCGTGAACTCGCGAAAACAAAGCTTCTTTACTATTCATAAGACTTTGCTTAAAAACAAAGTGGAATAAATATCGATGCATAAAACTCCTAAATCGATACGTAGAGAGATTTAGTCATGAGCGCTAGAGGTGGACGTGGTCGTGGACGCAGGTCGTGGTAGGATGACTATTTCGAACCCGTAGGGTCCGGTCGTGGGTCAAAAATGAGATACCGGCCCGCCACCACCGGAGGTGGTGAGTTTCAAGATCGACCGGGATGACGCAGCGTTACAAAGCGCGATCTTTGCGAGTGTTGGAAAGGGTAGCCGGTGTAGGTGGTGGTGCGGGAGTTAGGAAATTGCGTTCTGAGCGACTCCGCAAACGGGCCGAATTCTTTCGAGGTGTATCCGGTGTTGCTCCTAGCACCTGCTGAATATTGGCTAGAGGCAACCGAGCGGATCATGGATGATCCGGACTTGACCGCCAAGAGAAGTCAAGGGCATCGTGACGCTTCTCCGTGATGAGTCATATCAATGGTGGCTCACGGTTCGGGACAGTGTGGCAGCAGAGGATCTGACATGGGATTATTTCAGGGCTGCGTATCAAAAGAAGTACATTGGGGCTAGTTATATTGACTCCCAGCGAAAGGCATTTCTGAGGCTTGTTCAGGGGAGTAAGTCCATTTCGAGTCTGAGTGAGTTCTTGAAGTGAGTAGGTATGCCGGGGTATTGTAGCCACCGAACATGAGAGGTGTGTTCGTTTCGAGGATGGTCTGAGAGACGAGTTGAGGCTGCTGATTGCTCCTCAGCAGGAGCGTGAGTTTGCTGTCCTGGTTGAGAAGGCTAAGGTAGCCGAGGGTGTTAAGGAGTCCGTGAGGCGGGTATGGACAGAACAGCATAAGAGGAGCTTTGGGTCTTCTCGGATCGCCGGGTAATCCATAGAAAAGGGCTAGACCGAGTGGGTCAAATCAGCCCGTAGGTTTGTTGTCGCTAGGCGGGGACCGCCACGTTGTAACCATTGTGGGAGATATCATTGGGGAGGTCTGCTTGGACCGTGGAAAAGGTTGTTTTGAGTGTGGTTCTCTGGATCATCGCGCGTGAGGGATCGTCCCGCGTAAGTTGGCGAGATTCATCGAGAGTCGTACGTACTCAGTTCAGGAGTAGTGGACCGCCACCGCAGAGGGGCCGTGGTAATGGCAGAGGTAGTAATGGATCTGGTCGGGGCCGTGGAGCACCGGCGAAGGTGCGAAAATAGTTCGATGCCGAGCATACTGGATTAGTGTATGCAGCGAGGCGCCGAGAGGAGGGCGACGCACCGGACGTCATAACCGGTACGTTTCTGATCTTTGGTTCTCCTTATACTGCTTTGATTGATGTGGGTTCAACGCACTCTTATGTTGCCAGTAGTATAGTAGAGACCATGGATTTTGTCGATGGAGTTACCGCTTCGCCAAGCAAGAAGGATTCGATTTGGGTAGTGGTGGATCGTCTCGACTAAATCAGCTCACTTTATTCCGGTGAGGGGTTGACTATTCACTTCGTGGTTGGCGGCCGTATGTTTCGAGATAGTAAGGTTGCACGGTGTGCCGCTTGATAATCTCGGATAGGGATCCCGATTTACGTCAAGGTTCCGGAAAACATTGCATCGGGCTCTGGCACGCGGTTGGATTTCAAAGACACGGCTTTTCACCCGCATCGGCGACGGCAATCGAAAAGAGTTATTCGATCTTAGAGGATATGCCGAGAGGTTGTGTCCTGGATTTTAGAGGTAGTTGGGAAGAGTTTCTACCATTAGTCGAGTTCGCCTACAACAACGCTACTAAGCGAGCATCAAGATGGCACCATATGAGGCGTTGTATGGTAGGAAGTGTCGATCACCTACGTGTTGGACGGAGTTAGGTGAACGCCGCTTGTTAGGACCCGAGTTGGTTGGTCTTTGAGACCGAAAACAAGGTTAAGTTGATTCAGGCTCGGTTGAAGGAAGCTTCGGACCGGCAGAAGTCTTATGCCGATCTTAAGCGGAGAGACATAGAGTTTGCTGTGGGGGATCAAGTTTTTCTGAAGGTCTCGCCATGGAAGTAGGTTTTGAGGTTCGGAAAGAAAGGCAAGCTAAGTCCGAGGTTTATTGGGCCGTATAAGGTTTTGAGACGAGTGGGACCAGTAGCGTATCAACTGGAGTTGCCAGCAGAGCTTAGTCAGATTCACGACGTATTTCATGTTTCGATGCTTCGGAGATACCGTTAAGATCCGTCACATGTGGTAGCAGTGGAAGAGATCGAGGTAAATCCAGACTTGACTATGGAAGAGGAACCTGTGCAGATTCTTGATCGGGATGTGAAGGTTCTGCGTAGGAAGTCTGTGCCTTTGGTTAAGGTACTTTGGCGGAATCATGGCGTAGAAGAAGCTACGTGGGAACCCGAGGATATAATGAGACAAAGAATACCCGCAACTCTTTTTGACTGAGTAATTTCGAGGTCGAAATTATTTTTAAGGGGTAGAACCGTAATATCCCGGGTTAGGGGCTATTTTGTTGTGGCATGTTTTGCATGTGTTTAGTGTCTTTGTGTTGCCGTTTTGTGTAGTTTCGGGGCTTAATTGTAGTCTAAGGGTGTGCTGGTTAGGTAGAAAAAATTTGTGTTTTAGGCTTAAGTCGGGAGCCGTTGAGCTGGGTATAAGAATTTTCTTTGGTGTTTCATAGCACAAAAAGTGAGTCGGCAAAGTGGCAAGCATGCGTTACTTGGGAGCTAGGTGTGGCGTCATCTACAAGGGGGAGAGATCCCGAGTTCAAGCTGCAGAGTTCCCCATTTTGGCTTCATTTTGGACGGCATGGAGGAAGAGGTAGAAGACAAGTAGAATTCTTCCTTGACTTGGTCTCCACATTCAAATGAAAGGTGGAGAGCAAATGGTGGAGGAAGACTTGGTCATGGTTGTTTGAATGTGTGGTATGGAGTGATTGGGGGATTTTGGCCGAGATTTAGGGAGTTGGAGGGGGAGGGCGGCTTTGTATGGGAGAGGGGAGGCCGAATGAACTTTTGCTTTTGGTACATTTTCGGTCTTCTTTTGGTAAGCAAAAGTCTTTTTTGGTTTTTTTTGTTAGCCGAATGTCAATAGAACTTCTTCACATTTTCTTGTTTTCTTTTTTTTGTCAAACCGATAGTCCATGTGTTTGTTACCGAAACTTTGCTAGTTTTCTTCTAACTCTATTGGCTAGCCGAATGCTCCTCCCCACTCTTTCTTCTTTCTTTCATTTGAGTTGAGCCGAAACTTTCACTTCCCAAACACCTTTAACATTCTTTTTCTTGCTCAAACCGAAAGTTCCCACCTCCTATCCATCTTTTGTTTCTTTCTTTTCCAAAACCCTTAGCCGCTTTCTCCATTTGCTTTCCTCATTTCTTTTGTGCCGAACCTATATTTCCATCTTCCATTCTCTTTCTTTTCTTTTCACTAAGAATTGAACATAAGTGTGTGTTAAACACTTAGGCCGAATCTTCTTTTATTCTTGGGTTGCATCTTAGCTGAATCTCTCCTCTCCTTGAAGTCCTCTCTTGGCCGAATATCGTTGAAGGGTGGATCTTGGTTGGTTGTTCAATCCTTGAACAAGGTAAGTGGGGTGGCCGAATGGCCATTTGTCCCTCTCTTATCTTTTCTTTGGTTATGGTTTGGTTAAGGGCCGAATATGGTTTTTTTTGGAAGGGTATTAATCTCTTCGTTATAGGGTCATTTGGAGTGTGGAAGCAAGCAGGAGGAGCCGTTTTTCTGTTAACCGATTGATAAGTGGTGCCGATTGTTGGAAGGAGAACCATTGTGGTTCGGGTTTGATAAGAAATCAAACCAATAGCAAGGTGAGGGATCAACATTAACCCCTTTGGTTAATTGTTGTTGGCCGAATGTGGTGATTGTCTAATGCTTTTTCTTTTGGCCGATTATAGGGCGGTGATCAAGAAGCCTTAGATCGTTTCTTGTGGTATTAGGGTTGCGCTTTAGCGGTGTGTAACTAACACACTTCTATTTAGTAATGTGATTGATAACCTTGTTGTGATTAATGAAACAAGAATGATTGATATGATACCCTATTGGGTATGATCTTGACTCGGGTAAGTCAAAGATTATTATTATAAGTTTCTTCGATGATCTATATGATACCATGACTATGGATATATGCGATATGGGATATGATGTTAAACATATTAGCATGATATGCATGACTTGTATGATATGCATGATCACATGAGTATGGTATGTTGATGGGTGATATGAGTGGAGGGAGAATGATGATATCCGTGTCTTTGGGACACCGCTGTGTCTTTGGGACACCGAGGTTTGGCACCTCCAAAGTGGTTTGGTACCACGCTTGATTTTGTGACTTCGGTCACCAAAGTGATTTGGTATCACATTTGTGTCTTTGGGACACCGGAGGTTTGGCACCTCATTGCGACTCGTCCCCGTGGTTAACACCACCGTGGGTTGGCCCCACTTTGAGATATGGGATCGCTCGCTAGTGATTTGGTATCACACGATGGGTTGGCCCCATCATCGGATTTGTGGATCATGCGGTCACCAAAGATTTGGTATCACACTGTGTCTTTGGGACACCAGAGGTTTGGCACCTCATTGCGACTCGTCCTCGTGGTTAACACCACCGTGGGTTGGCCTCACTTTGAGATATGGGATCGCCTCGCTAGTGATTTGGTATCACACGATGGGTTGGCCCCATCATTGGAGTATTCGTGACTTTGGGTCACCAAAGTGGTTTGGCACCACACTTATGGATATCGTGACTTTGGGTCACCAAGTGGTTTGGCACCACCAAAGGTTTTGGTACCACACGGGGTAGAAAAGGCGATATGGATGGTTAGGATCGGGTTGCATTAATCATGTTGCTATGTATGATGTGTGTTAGCATGTTGTTTATCGGGAGCGGGATTTATGCACTTGAGTCATTCGACTCACCCTCTCCTTTGACATTTCAGTGACACTTAGACGCAGCATACATGGAGCCGGGATGGACTCGGGTGTGCTCATGCCACGCTTAATAAAGTTTTACTCAAACTTTATAATTTGGGTACTTTAGCTTGCTTTTTATTATTTGGGTTTTGTTTTGGGTTGTAAAAGGCCTTTAAATTATGTTTTATGATGTTTATGCTTTAAATAGACTTTAATATGCCTTAACAAAATAAGTGGGTTGGAATTTTACTAAAATTTGGAAAGACAATGATTTAAAAACTATAACGCAAAGTGTTTTAAACTATACCATCGGGTATCTCACCATGACTTGCATTAGAAACTCAAACGATTTCCAAATCAAAACTCGCTTTTCTACCAAGTTAAAATGTCTTAAGTAACACTAAGAAACTATTTGAATAATGAAATGGAATAAACTCGTTTTAACTACATCTCTTGGTTAAGCTTTCAAATTTTTTTTGGGTTTTCTGAATACACCACCTGATTTCAAACAAGCCTACTCAAATTTTCTTCAAATACCCTAGATAGTGAAGTGTTTACATCCTGCTTTTAAACGAAAGACCTAAACCTCTCAAGTACGTTTTCCCCATAACATACCAGATTCGGTCGTGGTGTATTGACCGGGTTTGGGGTGTTACAGGGGGCTTGGGTTCGAATCCCATTGCAAGCAAAAAGGATATTTATTTTACTAGCATGAGGCGGCAGGAGTTTGAGGTGGTTTCGAACTCTGTTGGGTGAGAGTTTGAAAGGGTCTTGGTGGGTGTTATGGGGGATATCAAGGAGGGATAAGGGGAGAGATTTTAGGAGAAAGTTAAGGAATTTAAATTAGGGAGTGTTGTAGCCGATTGGGAGGCTTGTTTGTGCAATTCGGCTAAAGGGGTCTTTGGGTATGCATTTTCGATAATTTGTGAGTGAATAGGTGCCGAATTTCCTCTCTGTCATTTAGGGTTTTTGTTCTTTTTGGCGATTCTGGCTTCTTTTCTCCCTAGTGCCGATTCCACAAGTTACCTTTCGTGCTCTTTCGGGATTTGATTATTGTCAGTTTTAGTGCCGAAATCCCTATTCTCAACTTCTTTTCTTCTACTTTTTGCCGAATCACACTACTCTTTTTCCTCTTGCTCCTTTGTGATCGATTCTCCCCTCCTTACCTCTTCACTTAGTTTCAGTTTAGTGGTTCTTCTCTGGTAATCACTTTGACAAGTGGCTGACTGCTTCATTGTTCTACCGTTCCTATCAGTTAATTGGTGTGCTCAAATCCTTCTTTCGGCATTCAATCGTTTTGGGGGTAAGTGGCGTTGGTCGAATACTCTATGACTTAATATTGGGACTTTAAGCCATATTCTTGAAAATAGTTTTGCCTAATAAGGTTCGTTGCCTGAGCAGATAATCATTGAGATCGATCCTTAGTCAGCGTTAAGAGCAATAAAGCCTTTTTCGCTCATTCAGGGTAAGGGTAAAGGGTTGGTTTGGGATTGTATGTTTAGGAATCCGAATGTTGGAAGACTAACAATATGATTTGATGGAAAATAGGCTTTGGAGAACGTGGATGATTCATATGTTTCGCAATCAGGTGTGTAACCGTACGCCCGATTTCGTGACTGTCAGCCGTAGGATAAAGGTGTGTATCCACACCCCTGTCTATCTGTGAATCAGCAAAAGTCGATAAGCTAAAATGCCGGAACCTCGACATTCGAGGCCTCACGAGCGTGCGAACGCACGTGGGGTGAACCGAGCACAAAATCGTGGGTACCAGACTACAGAGGGTACCACGTGCATTTTCGTGTACTGGGGCCGTTATGGGCCTCGATGGGTCGAAATGGGCCGTGTAGGCCCAATGGGATTGTGGGCCCACGCGGGTAAAATCCTTGGTAAGTGATCATTGATAGGTTGGTTTATGAGGCTCGCGATGCCATATGTGAATATGAACTAAATGGGCCACACAAGCGTGTGGGCCCACTTGGGCCCAATAGCGGGTTTTGGGCCTATATACATTGTTCTGGCCGTGTAGGTTAACTGAGTCGCTCGAAGCGAGGATAGACCCTCTAGGAGGTCGTAATAAGTATCGAGACTCTAATATTTTTAAAATTTCCAAAATACCCCTGTAGGACAAAATGACTGTTTTGCCTTTGTGGATAAATGACTGACTTAGAGTATGAATTTGATTGATTTGACTGCAATCGTATGACTGTGTTTTAACTGACTTGAGTGTGGTCGTGTTACTGATATGCTTTTAATATATGTTTAAATGACTGTTACTGAGCATGGCCATTCTGCATACACCTGTGATGATTGAGCATGACATACACGACATATTGCATGGGGTTGGGACATTGTTATGGAGGAAGTGTACGGCCCGTTGCTGTTCTGTACAAGGCTTCCAGCCTTTCTGTGATATTTATGGCTTTTAGCCGTTCTTCTACGGCACCGAGCCGTTCTGTTCACTTAGTGCCGCAATCGGTGCTAAGCTTGGTGTGTTGGCTGGGTGGGTCGATTTTATCCCCACGTGGTGTGTTGGTTGGTACGGGTGGTGTATTGGTTGGATTGGGATGGATTTCTGTCTGTATATCCGCATCTGATATTGATTCTGTAATGGGCTTAGGTCCACCGGTTCTCGTTAATGGGCTAAGGTCCACCGATCATCGTGGTTCGTGATGGGCTCGAAGCTCACTGCTTTTTTACATATCGTATATCCGATCATTTGTATTATAAGGGATTACACACCGAGTTTTCGCAAACTCACCCTTCGCCTAATCATGCAGTAATCCCACTCCTTAGGCTATTTGGAGTCATAAAGACTCGCAGGTGGCCACACGACCATTGATGCTCACAGTAGACTTTTTATTTGAATTTTATATTTTGGGTTTTAATTCTGTTATAAGGCCTTTGAGGGATTAAATTTTTTAATGGGCTTTAGATTTCCTTATTTAAAACTACTAAACACGAATTTTCAAAATTAACAACTATTTTCAAAATCACTTAAAAATAGACCTTTTTATATTTCAAACTTTAGGAGCTTCCGCGATTGGAATAACCTAAAGTATCAATGCCAGACATTAAGTAAACATTTTTTATGAGATTATTTGCTAAACTCGAGCAAAAGGATTTAAACATAGAAATGAACTTTTAACGACAAACTCAGTTTTTGAACGACGCTTTGATGTGACATGCTAGATTCGGCCATAACGTCTGGGCCGGGTTTGGGGTGTTACACAATAGGCCCATAGGGCATCATCAAGCCTTAGAGACCAATATTTTCTATTAGGGCATACCACCTTCTAAAGGATTCTTTTGATCTCACGGTTTACTTGTTCAACTTTCCCTTTTGATTGTGGACGATAGAAGGTGGCAATTGTGTCTCACATTGTACTTGTAAATCAACTGCTTAAGCCATTTGTTTATAAAGTGAGATCCTTCATCTCTAATTATAGCTATCGGAGTCCCAAATCGTGTAAACACATGCTTATGTAGGAATTGCACAACTACCTTAGCATCGTTTGTTGGGTATGCCTCGGCTTCAACCCACTTGGATACATAATCCACATATACTAAAATATAACTATTACCATAAGAAGGAAACGGTCCTAAAATATCAATCCCCCATACGTGAAATAATTCTACCTCTAAAATGTTTGTCAAGGGCACCTTGTTCCTCCTTGATATGTTTCCTGTCGTTTGGCATCTATCACAAATTTTCACATATGCATACTCATCCTTAAACACTTGTAGGCCAAAAGAATCGTGATTGTAAAATCTTCGCTATAGTGCGGGAACCACGAAAGTGTCCCCCACTTGGAGATAAGTGGCAGTGGTATAGGATCTAGTCAACCTCGCTTCCAACTATGCACTTCCTGATTACATTATTTGCACACTGTTTAAACAAAAATGGATCCTCCTAGAAATAATATCGACTATCATGAAGGAAATTTTTTTTTGTTGGTATGTCATTCCGAAAGGTATTATTCCAAATACTAAATAATTTACATAATAAAAAACCAAGGAATTTCATGAATTTGACTTACATCGAAGATATGCTAATTTGGAAAATTCTCATTGACAGGAACAAGTGAATGAGTTACCTCATTTTGTTCCAACCTCGACAGATGATCAGCTACTTGGTTTCCAACACCTTTTCTATCTTGGATTTCAATGTCAAATTCTTGGAATAAAAGTATCCATTGAATTAGCCTTGGTTTAACATATTTCTTTTTGAAAAAGTATTTAATGGCTGCATGATCGGTAAATACTGTGACTTTCGTACTTATGAGATAAGAACAAAACTTGTCAAAAGCAACAACTATAGCAAAAATTTATTTTTCAGTTACTGTATAATTAAACTGGTCTCATGTTAAAGTTTTGCTTGCATAGTATATTAGATGAAACACTTTGTTTCTTCTTTGACCCATCATAGCTCCAACAGCAAAATTGCTTGCATCACACATTACCTTAAAAGGTGAGTTCCAATCATGTGTAACAATTATTGGGGTTGAGATTAACCGATTTTTTAATTCCTCAAAAGCTTCAAAGCATGCTTTGTCAAACTCAAAAATGGTGTCTTTTTCTAATAGTATACACAAAGGCTTGAAAATTTGTGAAAAATCTTTAGTAAACCATTGGTAAAAACTTGCATGGCCTAAGAAACTTTTAACTCCTTTCGCACTGACTGGTGGTGGTAATTTTTCAATTACGTCCACCTTTTCTTTGTCAACTTCAATTCCTCTTTTGTATATTTTATGTCCTAATACAATTACCTCAACCATAAAATGACATTTCTCCAAATTAAGGACAAGATTCCTCTCCTCGTATCTCTTAAGTACCTTAGCCAAATTACTCAAACAAATATCATAAGTGTAACAACCCGTTTTTGGTCAAATTAAAACAGTGGTTTTGAGACCACAAATTCAAGGTCAAAATATTTATTTTATTATTATTTTAATTTTTACAGTATGATTGAGTGATTGTGTGAAAGTTTCGTTTAGAAATTTTTTCGTCAATTTGATGAAAAGGACTAAATCGCATAAAGTGCAAAAGTGCTGTTCTATTAGCTAAAGGTGTCAAGTAGCTATAGAATCTTAAATTTTAAGTCTTTAAGTGGTAAATATACCATTCATATGTTAGTGGATAATAATGGTTTGGCATAAATGAAAATTTGAATTAATGTTAAGGTTAATTTTGGTATTTGGTAATTAAAGGTTTATTAAATAAAACAAACAAATTTTAATTGCTTCAACCTTCTTCAATTGCCAAAATTCAAGAGGAAAGAACACCATTTTAGGGCTTGAAGCTTTCTTTCATTTTCATGCTCAATTGTAAGTCCGTTTTCGTCCTGTTTTTAATGATTTCTACGTTTTTAAGATCGTTGCAGCTAGGTCTAGCTAGCCCAGGGACTATTTTGTAAAACTGTTAAAGATTTTGAATGTTTCCATTGATGAATAAGCATGTATTTTGAAGTTTCTTGATAGTTTATGAATGTTGGTTGTGAGTTATACAAGTTTTGTTAAGTGATTTTTAGTGAAAATGCAAAATAGGGATTAAATTGAGAAATGTTAAAACTTTGTGGTTAAAATGTGAAATAAATGAAAAATAAGGGTTGCTAGGGGCATATTGGTAATTCAGCTAGCATTGGTTTATTTTTAATTTCATTAATTTGTGATTTTATGCAATAAGGACTAAATTGTGAAAAATGTGAAATATGTGGGGCAAAAGTGTAAATGTGTTTTAGAGTATGTTTTGGATTAAATTGAATCAATAGATAATTGAATAAGTCAATTTTGATTATATTTAGATCAAGAAAAGGGAAATACGAACTTGGATCGTGGAAAAGATAAAGTTATCGACTAATCAACTTATTTCTTAGTTTACACATTCGAGGTAAGTTCGTTTGTAATAAGCATTGTTACAATTATGCTTTAAATGCTTTGATATTGCATAAATTGTGTATATGACGAGTCGGCTATATATAGCACTTAGTGTGCGAGATCGAGATAGCTTCGGCTATGTATGGCACTTAGTGTGTGATTTGAGATAGCTCCGGCTATGTATGGCACTTAGTGTGCGAGATTAAAATAGCTTCGACTATGTAATGGCACTTAGTGTGCGAGATATCGAGTATTCAGAAGTATTTCAAACAGGTATGAGTTGATTACGAGTTTGTACAGGTATGTACATGGAAAGTGTGAGCTTCAATTAGAAGAAGTTATGAATTTTCATATAAGCATATGATTAAACATAAGGAAAGCTTGTTGTTACCATGAATTACATGTTAAATAGTTCAAATTGTTGATTTGTGTAATATGATTTGTTGAGTTTATATCATACGAGCTTACTAAGCTATAAAGCTTACTTTGTTTATTTTCCATGTCTTATAGTTATTTCAAAGCTAGCTTGGATTCGGGGATCGTCGAAGGCTACATCACACTATCCAACCATCACTTTGGTACTTTTTAGCTTATGGTTTGGTCATATGGCATGTATAGGAACTATGGTCATGTTGGTTATGTTTTGGTAGTGATTTTGCCATTTGAGATGGCTTGTAAATATATATGTTTTGGTTTGTGTATATAGCCATGAAAGTTGGCTTATTTTGGTATGTTTGAGCCGAGTGTATGTACATATAAATATATGACTTATATTATGAGGGTTGTGGAATTAGTATCATGCTTGTGAATTGGTATAAAATGATATATGTTTGGTAAATGTTTATAGATGTGCTAATGCTATTTTGTGATGTGCTTAATGTTTCTTGGAAATGGTTGATGAATTGATGATGTTTGTGATTGAGGTTTAGGCTAAGAGAAGCTTAGATGAAATGGTAGGAATTATGTTTGATTTGGTTGTTTTAGGTTTCCTATTATGCTTTGTTTTGGTGCCATATGTGTAGGTGAAGGTGTGTATCAAATGGGGTGGCAAAATGGCTTGGTAAATAGCCTATTTTTGTCCACACGGGTAGAGACACATGCGTGTGTCCCCATCGTGTGTGACACACGGTCATGATACACGGCCGTGTGTCCCCTGGTGATGAAATTAAAATGAAGTTAGTATGCTCCACACGGTCTCACACACGGGCGTGTGATCGGTCGTGTGGCACAAGTCAGTATACCCCTTAATTGGCACACAGCCTAGCACACGGGTGTGTGACTTGGCCGTGTTACATAAGTCAGTATACCCTATAGATTTGGCATGGCCTAACACATGGCCTGGCACACGGGCGTGTGTGCCACTTCGAAGGGCATACGGGCTAGACACACGGGCGTGTGGTTGGCCGTGTTACCCAAATCAGTAACCTCACTTGTTTGGACATGGGGTAGGACACGGGCTAGGACACGGCCATGTGATCCCATTTCGAATGTCCACACGGCCTGTGACACGGGCGTGTCTGGTGGTGTAACAACCCAATTTCGGTGAAATCGAAATAGTGGTCTCAGGACCACAAATCCGAGCGAAAAAATAAAATTTATTTTTATTTTATTATATGATACATATTATACTAGAAATGTCGTGTGAAAATTTTGAAAAGAAAATTTTACCAATTATGTGCTTAATTACGAGAAGGACTAAACCGCATAAAATGTGAAAGTTGAATTCTAGTAGCTATAAGGATAAAATAGCTATGGAATTCAAAACTAGAGGTCCTTATATGGTAATTAGACCATTAAGAAAAGTATGTAGATTTTTCTTGATGACTCATGCATGGAAAATGAGAAAAAGGCTAAGGACTAAATTGGATAGTGAAAATTTTAATTAATTAAAAGATGATAAAATAGATATCATCTTATTTTCTCATCTTCTTCCCTAAAATAAACATGGAAACCTTAGGAGAGAGAGAAGAAACTTTCATGGCCAAATTGGGTAAGTTTTTTTTGCTCGTTTTTAGTAATTTTGATATTTTTGAAATCAGGATAGCCTAAACTATCTATTTGAGGTATTAATTTGAAAAGTTATCAATGAATGAAAATGGGTTATGGATGTATTATGCTGAAAATTAGAAATTTATGGCAGAAAATGAAAGATTATTGATAGATAAATAACTTTTACAAAGTGATTTTTTGATGAAAACATGATTTAGGGACTAAAATGAAAAGTTGTATTTTTTTATGAAATATTCTGAAATCTTATGGATACATGTGCTGGAAAATTTGTAATGGGGCTTTGGTTAGGCTTGGAATAGGGAGTAATTTGCACAAGTTTCATTTTTCGAGCCTAGGGACGAAAGTGGAATTTATGGAAAAGTTAGGGGCAAATTAGTAATTTTGCCTAGGATGAAAATTTAGTCCACATGATCGTAAAATATGATGAATTGATGTTAAATTTACTCTTAAAGATCCGGATAGACCAAATTCGGAGTTAGAACGAGGAAAATGTCGGATTAGTGGATTTATGTACACGAACATTTGTCGAGGTAATTTCGTGTAACTAAATTGTATATGTTTTTATGCTTGATTTAAATTTGTGTTTGTGAATTTTATCAATGTCATAAATATGTGAAATGATCACCTACTCAATATAGCCCAATAAATGAAAATGCCCGATAAAATTGTAAATGAATAAAAATGTCACTCGTATGCTTGACATGAATGTGGAATGTGTTTTACTTTAATTACATAAATGTTACAAAGGTATGAAATAATCAAATGCCTGATAATTCTTGAAAAGTGTTTAAATCCCGGTTGAATTAATGGAAAATCGATGGATATGTGATTTCCTGAAACAAAAGAGGTCCCGCATTTGTTGCGGATAGGATTTAGCTCGGATGAGTAATCATTCGACCTCAATTCTGATAGGATTTAGACCTGGCGGGTAATCCTGATATAAGTCCTCTCAAGCATATGTTATGGATTAGATTTAGCCCGGACTGGTAATCCAAATCAAGCTCTTTAGAGCATATGACGTAAAAAGGATTTAGCCTGGACTAGTAATCCTATTGTTTATATATACGTGGCTCGAGAGTGTACTCTCTGAAATTGTACCTTATGTGTACCATTGGAAACGAATTGACAGATTTTGATTCTTACACCTCGAGTGTACTACCTGTGTATCCATCGATATTTCGATTAAATTCAATGGGCAAAGCTCTGATAAGGGCAAATATGAATTTAAGACAAATTGACATGGAATGATATATATATGATAAGAAATATGACATGAAAAAGGATATTACATGAAATACAAGGAAATGATGATTTATGACTAGTGATGTATGAAAATATGAAAAGATGATAATTGTACATGGAAATTATTTGATGAGAGTGTTCCTCCTTGATTATATATTTGTACACCTTGAGTGTACTACTACTTGGTGACCTTAATACTCGAATAAAATGAGTAAAGTCCTGACATGAAACGATCTGAACTCAAAACGAACTACTATGAAACTATACTTGTAATAATAAGAGATGACATATACATGCTTAATGAGTACATGTTGTGGAAAGCATATATGCATGGAAACTTGATTGTTGATTGAGCTTATACATGTCTTGATGTTACCATGGATTATATGACTAACAAGGGCAATGAGGTTGTGCCTAGGGCTTGAGGTCAAATTAAGTGAATATGCCTTAAATAGTTACCTCAAAATAGGATGAATGGAAAGTTAAGTACCATGTTATACGAACTTACTAAGCATTTATGCTTACTCCATTTTATTTTTTCTGTTTTAGAGTAATCAGAAGCTCGGTGGATTGGAAGCTCGGCGGAGATCACTCACACTATCCATCCGCACATGTCGGTATAGTATGGTAATTCAATTGCAGTTCTAATAGCATGTATAGGATATGTTGGCCATACTGGCATGTAAACATAAACGATGCTTGTAATCTAGCCATTGGAATGGCAAGTAATGATTGTTTTGATATACTTGTAATGTCATATTATGTTACCCAATTATATGTTAAGTAGTTGGTCAAATTATGTCTAACATAAGGACTTAACCAAGGTAAGATTGTAAACATGTATGGATGAAATGATATGCCATGATGATGCATGGAATATGCTTGATTAGAATGCTTGAAATGATTAGTAATTGTATGTGATGATATATCATGTTAAATGATAGAATTAACTTGAATAAAATGCTTGGATTTGTTGGGTTATGAATGCAAGATATGGCATATGATTATGGCAAATATTGGGGTGAGAAATGAAGCTAGGAATAGCTTTATTTTGTCCACACGGGCATGTGTCTAGACCGTGTGTGACACACGGCCTGGTAACACGGGCATGTGATTAGGCCATGTGTCCCCTGCACCTTAAATTCGAGAAAACAGAATGCTCAGAATTTAGCACACGGGTAGAGACACTGGCATGTGTCTCAGCCGTGTGGGTGACACGACCTTGAACACGGGCGTGAGTCTTGGCCGTGTGAAACCTGCACCTAATTCGAATTAAATTAATTAACCACACGGCCTAGCACACGGGCATGTGGCATGGCCATGTGGCACAAGTCAGAGAGCTACCTAGTTTTGAACACAGACTGCAGCACGGGAGTATCCTAGGGTCACACGGGCGTGTCCCTTGGACCACACGTGCGTGTGAGCCCTACACCTTGGAAAATTTTAAAATTTCACGAAAAAATCCCTGAGTTCCCGATATAGTCCCGACTTGGTTATAATGCTCGTATTGGGCCTCGAGGGTCCATTTAAGGACATTATGGATGACCTCGGTGAATGAATAGTAACTTGCCTGAGTTAATCGATAAATGTTCTGAATGTTTTGATAATGCTCTGAAACCCTATTTCGATGACAGATACAGGTTAAGGGTCTTACATTTAATGGTATCAGAGCTATAGTTTAGTCAATTCTCGGACTGAACGTAGCATATGTGGAGTCTAGAAATACATGCCATTATTTAACCTGTGATAGTGTGATATCTCCCGACTCTGATGAAAATTGTTTTACAAATAGATAGAGTTGCTTTCCAATCGAGCTAATTCTGATGACTCCGAAAGCGATACTCAAGTATCTGAGTAAAATGTTACTGATGATGAAATAGAATTCGAAAAGGTACGGATAAATGTTTTATAGTACATGAGAATGATAAATGTTATGTTATATGAGTATATATATATGAAAGATAAATTTTAAGGCTTACGATCTCTACCCCTTACTGGTATAGTGTTATACAATGAAATTCGTAAGATTTATATGGATTAAGCTCATGAATGTGGAACTAAAGAGTTCAAAGGCTGAATGACTAATGATGTAGTCAGAATTGAGAATGGGTTGATAAGTAAAGACGGTATTAACAGAGATATCAGATTTTTCTAAGGATTATTCTGATTACGTGATGTTATTGTTAAGGAAGAAGTTGTTCATGAGTAAACGACTTATCTAGACATGATATTTATAGAATAGATTAGCCAAAAATTCTTCTGAATTGACTCTTTAAGTGAACTGAATAACGTAAGATAATGGATGACTTTATTAGTTAGTGGAATAGTGATGAAATTGCACTGATATTTGAATGCAGCTGTTATAATCAGGGATATTACAACAATATTTTCTGGGCAGTTTATAAGTTCTGCTATTATCAAAGGCATATTAAATTGTGCATGTACAGATGAATATTTGTCGTATTGAAAGGCTAGTAAATCATGATAGATGAAATTACTGAAAGTCTGGTTGATTCATGAGCAGTATTGCTCTATTTTACTTGTGTTGCTAATTTATCATGAATGACATAAGATTTGATGATAAGATTCATGTGATATTATATTTTACTTCTACTGATTGAATCTCTAAATTGTGAATGTGCAAGTTATATTGTTTTTATCACAGTGGTTTCTACTGAGTATGTGTTATATTATTCTTCTGAATTTTCTCTGAGATATCAACAATCTCTTTAGTATTTAAACCTGGGTTATCTGTGAAAGATATTCTTTAATTGGAGGTAATTACATTCATTACCGATATAAATATTGACTCAGTCATGAGGTATGGTGATAGGGATCACAAATTATAGAAACTGTATTACTGCATTGGTTATTATTGGGGCCACATTCGGTTCTCCCTCTTATAAATTGAGGTACACTATTAATATTGAAGTGTTGCTTTATCTATACGGTTGAAATGTCGGGTATAATATAGCACTATGGTTTTGAATCTATTTGATGGTTCTGGCTTTAGAAGCACTCAAAGCTTCAATGTTAACAATTGAAATAGTTTTATTGATGATCCAGTTATTACAGAAAAGAGGTAAGATTTGAATGGACTGATAAATATCAATAAAGTTTTGACCAGTTGGAAGCTCTGTTAACCGAAGTATTAATTCTGGTTCAGCCTGAATAAGGTAAGGAATTTGTTATTATAGTGATATACTATTGAATGGGATTAGATTGTGTCTTGAAGCAGTAAGGCAAAGTAATAGCCTGTGCTTTCAGATAGTTAAAAACCACATGAAAAGAATTACTCGATACATGACCTAGAATTGACAGCCATTGTTTCTGTATTGAAATTTGACAACATTTCTTGTTTGGTGAAAAATGTCATATATTCACTGATTATAAAAGTTTGAAGTATCTGATGTTGCTAAAAGATTTGAATTTGAGATAGCGTATATGGTTTAAATGTTGAAAGATTATGACTTGATAATTGTATATCACTTGGAAAGAATGAATGTGGTTACAGATGTTCTGAGTAGAAAATCTCTATATATTTTGCAAGCCATGGGTATCAAATATGATTGTCTGATAATAGCTTAATTTTAACTGAGTATAGAGCTAAGCTGATGTCTCTACAACAGATCAATGAAACTTAGAAAGTGATAAAGAGTTGTGAGTTAAATGAGTAAAGTGTGAAATAATTTCTTAATCAGAATTTTAGAATAGATTCGGTAAGTGTCTGTTATTCAGAGGCAGAGTCTGTGTAGTAAAAAAATTAGAGCTTGTATTGAAAATTTTACATGAATGATCACACTGGTACTATGTCTGTTTATCTGGGAAATGATGAAATGCATAATGATTTGAAAAGAATGTATTAGTAGCTTAGAATGAAAGGTGGTATTTCTAAATCTATATTTAAATGTTGGATGTATCAGCAAGATAGAGGTGATATTTTCAAGATGGTTATAATCAGTGAAAATACTGAAATGGAAATGGGATATAGTTACTATGAATTTTATATCAGGATTCTCCCTGTCTATGAAAAGAAAGATACTATTTGAGTAATTGTTGATTGTTTGACAAAGCCTGCACATTTTATTCTGATATGAATGGATTTCCCGCTTGATATATTGCTTGAATTACCTGTTTTTTAGATTGACAGATTATATGATGTGCTAGTTACTGTTATTTATGATAGAGATCTACGGTTTATATTTCGATTCTGAAACAAGTTACAAGAAATTTTGGGTACCTGGTTACATTTTAGTACAGTATTTCATCCTCAGATGGATGATCTGTAATGCCCCGAATTTTGGGCCTAGAAGAAATAGGTTTTGAACAAGGGAACAGTTAGGATACTGCACATAAATATTTTGTTGTGAAAGGAAGTGACACAAATTGCTTGTTTACTTTAATGGCTAAGTGATTTGGGTGTGTATGGGAGTGTTTGAGAAGCCTGGGTTCAAGTCTTGGCTTTTGCAAAATTTTTAATTTTGCTCTTAAATGAATCTGGACACTGGCATATAGGCCTTATAAATATTAGTGCTTGTTTTATGACACAAAAAGAGCTTGTGGTCTAGTGGCAAGGTGGTGTGTTGTGTAACTGTGAGGTCTAAGGTTCAAGACCTGGGTTGCACAATGGAGTGTTTATTTTTCTGCTTAAGCTGTGTAGGTAGTGGAGTTGGGCGGAAACACGGCTAAGGGGAGTTTAAATAGAATTTTAATGGAGTTCGAACTGGTCATGGAGAGGTTTGAGGAGGGATTTTAGGAGAAAATCAAGGAGATGATAGGGGAGGGAGTTTGTGCCAAATTGGGACTCTGGCATCAAGATTTCGGCCAAGAGAGATATACTGCTCATTTGGGTTTTTTTTTCTCTCATTGGCCGAATATGGTAGGTTCATTTGGCATTTTTTCTCTGGTTACTTTTCCTTGTGCATTTTTCTTTCTTCTCCTCTGCCTAATCCTCTTATCTATTCCCCTCTTACCTTTGTTGTTTCTTTTCTATCCTCTACTTTCCCAAACCTAGACCGAATAGTGTTGAGTAATTTCGTGTTGCATTTTTCTTCTGATTTGCTCTTCTTCCTCTACCCCTTTTTGGTCAGCTGGTTCTTGAATATTGCTTTTCTCTCCCTCTTCATCTCTTCAATTTTTTTTCTGGTTGACAACTATTCTCTGACGGTTTAAATTCCTCGAGGAGTGAAAGAGTTTCAGGTGAGATTACAGTCGTCGAAACCTTCCTCTCATCACTCGATCAAAGGTAAGTATGTAGGCTAGCATTCTAAAGTGTAGGTCGAATGCTTTCTGCGATTCTGTAAGTTATCATGTGTGGATTTAAACCACATGAATAAACAATCCTGTTTAATAAAATCCGTTTGTAATGTAGATATCCATCAAAGAGATTGTAGTCAACCTTCGTCAGTGGTATAAGTGGGCTAAGCCAAATTTTTCAATCAAGGCAAGTGTTAATTTTAGTTTCAGTTAAGGGTGTAAAAGAAGGGGATTAACCTTATTGTTCAGCGACTAATGGAAAGGCGTGTATGAATGTAGGTTTTGGTGCTTGTGGATCTTGGTGCGTGTTCAGAAGCAGGTGTGTAAACACCCCCACTGTAACTGTAGAACGACAAAAGCCGAAAAGCCAAAAATACGGCGTTTGAGACCACACGAGCGTGCGATCACTCGTGTGGTAAGCCAAACCCACAAATCATGGGCGATAGACTGTAGAGGCCCCCATGAGCATTTTCATGGGCTTAGGCCGTAATGGGCACGATGGGCCGAAAGGGGCCGTGTGGGCCCCACACGGATGAAATCCACGATTTGTGGCAAATACTGGACTGGGCTATGTAGGTCTCATAGCCGTGGCGAAATCTGGGCTGAATGGGCCGCACGAGCGTGTGGGCCCACTTGGGCCGAGTAATGGGCCTTGGGCCCATTTACACTGTTATGACCATTTAGGTTACCGGAGTCGCTCGAGGCGACTGCAGACCTCCCGAGAGGTCGATATCTGCACCGAGACCCCAAAGTAGGTAAAATGATTGAAATATCACCATAGGGTAAAATAACCGAAATACCCCATAGGGTAAAATGACTGAAATACCCCCATAGGGTAAAATGATCGAAATACCCCCATAAGGTAAAATGACTGAAATACCCCCATAGGATAAAACGACTGAAATACCCCCATAGGGTAAAATGAACGAAATACCCCCATAGGGTAAAATGATCGAAATACCCCCATAGGATAAAATGACCGAAATACCCCCATAGGGTAAAATGATCGAAATACCCCCATAGGATAAAATGACCGAAATATCCCCATAGGGTAAAATGACTGTTATACCCCTAGGAGATGAAATGACTGTTATGGCCTTATGTTATGTATGACTGATTTGCTCTATAATATGTATGAATTTGATTGAGCATGACATTTTGCATACACGTATGATATTATGTCACGACATATTACATGGGGATGGGTTGTTATATTTGGAGGAAGTGTACTATGTTGAAAAGGTCGCACGGGTCGCCCAAGACGACTGTGGACCTACTGATGACTATATGTCGTTTATTTTACTGGCAGCTTTGTTGCAATACTATTTAGTGCCGCAACCGGTGCTAATCTTGGTGTGTCTGGCTGGGTGGGTCGAGTTTATCCCCACATGGTGTGTTTAGTGGGACGAAGTGATGTGTAGAGGCTGGATTGGGTAGGATTTC
Organism: Gossypium sturtianum; assembly: GCA_025698515.1. NCBI lineage: Eukaryota > Viridiplantae > Streptophyta > Magnoliopsida > Malvales > Malvaceae > Gossypium > Gossypium sturtianum. The sequence continues at coordinate 88,984,574 of CM046955.1, forward strand.
TGACTGCATATCTGCACCAATTAATGATATTGTACTGTTACTGCATCGATTAATGATATTATATACTCTTCACTGTATGACTAATATTTGTTATTGTTATGGGCCAAGGCCCCACTGATACTAATACTGAAATTGGGCAAAGGCCCTACTGATTACTGGCATTGTGCTGGGCTCAAGCCCAGTCACTTACTATTACAGGAAAGGGCTTAGGCCCACACTGAATTGGACTGTTATTGTAACGGGCTCAGGCCCAAACTACATTTATCTACTATTTAATTGACTATTTGCTTGTTAGGGGATTACACACTAAGTTTTCCTAAACTCACCCCTCTGTTTAACTGTACAGGTAATCCTCAGCCATAGGGGGTTTGGTGCTGTGAAGGGCTCGGAGGTGGCCACACAACTGTAGCGGTTCTACACTTGCTTTCATTTAAATTTAAATTTTTTGTTGGGTGTTGTTTATGTAATAAGGCCATTTATGTTTGTTTAAATTTTTAACTGGGCTTTTGCTTACTTATTTTAAACTGCTAGTTTAGGAGAAGACAAATTTTCAAAATAATTACTGTTTTCGAAGACACGAGATTTAAACATTGGAGTTTTCAAAAGCTTCCGCGATTTTAAATCAACATATTATAACAATAGCAACTAATAAGGCAAACGTTTTGACTAGATGATTTGTTAAATAATAATAAAGGGGTTTTAAACTTAGAAACGAGTTTTTACCAACAAGTCCAATTTTCGAAAGACACTTCCATGTGACACGCCAGATTCGTCCATAACGTCTAGGCCGAGTTTGGGGTGTTATATGATCAATCTGAACATTTGATTCAGATTTTGACAGATATGCTTCGATGTTGTGTACTTGAATTTGAAGATAATTGAGAAAAGTATTTGTTGGGTTGAAATTACTTATAACAGTTAATAGTCACATATAAATTTATACTGTGTGAGGCTTTATATGATCACAAATGCAAAACTCTGGTGTTTTGGATGGAGTTTAGTGAGAAAAGATACATGTGGTAGTTTTGATTCGTTGAACCCAAAGAGAGATGAAAGGGACCTGAGACAGTTTAAAAGCAATATTTGATCGTCAGGAATCTGATGTGGATCTAAAATGGAAAGAAATAGAGTTTCTGATGGTGACAAAGTATTTCTGGAGATTCACCATGAAAGAAAGTTCCCCAGTTTGCGCATAAAGGTAAATTAAGTCTGTGGCTTATCAGGTCATTAAGATTATTGAAAAGAATTGGACTGGTTTCATATTGATTGGTATTATTATCAGAGTTCTACAGAATTCATAATATTTTTATGAGTATATGTGTTATGACAGAATCGATCAGACCCATCATCTGTTATTGTTTTGATAAATGTTAAATTGAGCTTGGCATGACTTACAACGAGTGACTGGTTGAAATTCTGGCATGTGAAGTAAAAGAAACGAAAAGTATAAAGGTATCTTCAGTGAAAGTTCTTGGACAATGATATGATATAGAGAAAGCTATTTGGGAACCAGATAGAAACATGAGAAAGTAAAGCCTAAATCTTCTTACTGGTAAAATTTTCGAGGACTAAAATTTCTTAAGGGGGGAGAGTTGTAACAGCCCAATTTCGGTGAAATCAGAACAGTGGTCTTGGGACCACAAATCCGAGTCGAAAAATAAAATTTATTTTTATTTTATTATATGATCCATATTATACTAGAAATGTCGTGTGAAAATTTTGAAAAGAAAAATTTACTGATTATGTGCTTAATTACGAGAAGGACTAAATCACATAAAATGTGAAAGTTGAATTCTAGTAGCTATAAGGATCAAATAGCTATGGAATTCAAAACTAGAGGTCCTTATATGGTAATTAGACCATTAAGAAAAGTATGTAGATTTTTCTTGATGACTCATCCATGGAAAATGAGAAAAAGGCTAGGGACTAAATTGGAAAGTGATAATTTTAATTAATTAGAAGATGACAAAATAGATATCATCTTATTTTCTCATCCTCTTCCCCAAAATAAACATGGAAACCCTAGAAGAGAGAGAACAAACTTTCATGGCCAAATTGGGTAAGTTTCCTTCGCTCGTTTTTAGTAATTTTGATATTTTTAGAATCAGGATAGCCTCAACTATCTATTTGAGGGTTTAATTTGAAAAGTTATCAATGTATGAAAATGGGTCATGGATGTATTATGCTGAAAATTTGTAACACCCCAAACCCGGCCTAAACATTATGACCGGATCTGGCATGTCACATGAAAGGAATGTCTAAAAACTGTGCGTTCGTTAAAAAGCTCGTATTCTTTATAGTTGTGGTGAGAAATCGAGTTTAAGTAATTTTGAATAAGAAATGGTTTATTATCATTTTAGGAAAATCCCATATTGATCATTTAATAATAAGCAATAAACAAATTCAAAGCTGAAACCAAATAAAATACCCAAGGCCTTATTACATAACAAAAACTCAAATAAAAATAAGTCCAAATAAAAAACGAATTTACGAGTAAACATATGTATGGCCTCCACGAGTCCACCTCAGCTCCCAAATCCGCGATCTAATGATTACCTGCAAAATTTAACTAAGGGGTGAGTCATCGAGACTCAGTGTGTAAATCCCCATCCAACAGGCCCTTACACAATTTCATATGAAAATATGCATATCATGCACCCAAACCTAGCCATCCGCAACTCCTTTTTCTACCCCGTGTGGTACCAAACCACTGGTGGTGCCAAACCACTGGTGACCCAAAGTCACTGATATCAATAATAATGTGGTGCCAAACCACTGGTGACCCAAAGTCACGAATAATCTAATTGTGGGGCCAACCCACGCCAGTGATACCAAATCACCGGGCGACAATCCCGCTTTATCAAATGTGGGGCCAACCCACTGTGGTGCTAAGCCACTGGGACGAGTCGCTATGAGGTGCCAAACCTCTGTGACCCAAAGTCACAAAATCAATCGTGGTACCAAACCACTTTGGAGGTGCCAAACCCGTGGTGACCCAAAGTCACAGATATCAATCTTCCCCCTCCTCTCATCATACCCATGCAATATGACATAATAATTCTTGTATGCGAGATATGTCATGTATCTTTGGACATATATCAAATATAAGTATAACATGAATTACCATCATAATCAGATAGACATAAAACAACATAATCACCCTAATCAACCTCTAAGGGTATAACCGTAATTTTACCTACCAAGGGCATTTTCGTAATTTACCCACCAAGGGCATTTTTGTAATTTACCCACCAAGGGCATATCGGTAATTTACCCACCAAGGGCATTTTCGTAATTTACCCTTCATGGTATTTCAAAGAATTTACCCACTAAGGGTATTTTCGTAATATACCCTTCAGGGGTATTTTGGTAATTTACCCACTAAGGGTATTTCGATAATTTCACAAACCGGGGGTATTTCGGTAATTTTACAAATTGGGGGTATTTCGGTAATTTTGTAAACCAAGGGTATTTCAGTAATTTTGTAAACCAAGGGTATTTTAGTAATTTTGTAAACCAAAGGTATTTCAGTAATTTCGTACCTGCAATGGCCTTTCCAAAGGCCTAATGTCACCTCGAGCGACTCAACTACCATCTCCGATCGTACCGAACTATTGAGCCTAAAACCCGATTTAGGCCCATTCGGGCCCACACGCTCGTGTGGCCCACCTAACATAAATCTAGCCACGTATATGAGATTCACCTAGTCTAGTTCACTATATACTACACCATCATACATTTTACTCTATTGGGCCCACAGGCCCATTGGGCCCCCTTCCGCCCATCGCGGCCCAAGCAGCCCCAACCCACAAGAATACTACCGATGGCCTCAACTATCGCGTGCCGGCCCCCACACGCGCGCGCCGCACGCTCGTATGGCTACTATTACCGTGATCGGCACTTCGGCATTTGCCGCTCTACAGCTAGAGTAGAGAGAGTTACACACCTGATAGGAATCTGGTGCTAATTCGCGCTCCGACCACTCCTGTGCCCAAACGCCCTCCAAGGTGTATTCATCCTCCTCCTAGAATGCTCTTTATATAGCTACCACTTCACCTTCCTTCTTTGTATCTTTCCAATGTGGGATCCCTTCACAAGAGATTTTAAATTCAATCAAACTCTTGCCAGTCAATCTGCAAAATAAATACTCCATTGCTTGTCATGAGATTCGAACCTGTGCTCCTTGCAACATAATCCACGCCGCTAACCACTAGGCCACAAGCTCCTCTTGTGTCTTAAACCATGCGCAACTAAATATAAATCTATAGCCAAATTCTAAGGTCCAAGTAAAAAGAAAACCAAAATGCAAGAGCCAAGACTTGAACCTTGGACCTCCTTCCTTCCTTGTGGCGTCACCCCCTTGCCTCTTATGTGGCGTCACTTTGCCACTACACCACACACTCCACTTGTGTCATTTTCCTCCACATTTTATTCTTAAGGCCTACCTGCCAACTTCCAGTTTTTTTCACCTAAAACCAAAATTTCTCCAAAGCCAAAGTTCGATCCCGGGACTTCATAGAAGCCCTCTAACCTTCCAAAATCACTTACCTAATAAGTCTAACTTGCATTAATGCCGTTCTCAAAAATTTTAAATGCTACTACGCCTAAGGCCCATTGGGCCCAATCCTACTAGGCCAAATTTCGGGATGTTACAAATCTACCCTCCTTAAAGAAATTTCGTCCTCGAAATTTCCAACTAACTAACAGTCACACATCCTAGCCTACCACGCTACGCTCTTGTCACAACTCTGATCTTAATAAAACTAATATACTTTTAACTAGAATTTAAAACTCCTACACATACTCAAAAACACCTAGCCATTAAAACAGATTTAATATTTCATACGCACCCAACTCTATGTCCGAACATCACATCCAAACCAAACACACACAGAGAATAGATACCCAAATACAACATATAACAAAGAAAAGTATCAGGAAACTTACAGTATGGATTGGTGTCGGAGACTCGGGTGCCATACTTCCAGGAAAGAGATATATATTTTTTCTAAAACATATTTCAACCAAAATTTGAAAAATATTTTTGAACCCATTCCACAGTTGAGTTTTTAAAATTAGCTCTGATACCATAATTGTAACACCCCAAACCTGGCCTAAACGTTATGACCGGATCTGGCATGTCACATGAAAGGAATGTCTAAAAACTGTGCGTTCGTTAAAAAGCTCGTATTCTTTATAGTTGTGGTGAGAAATCGAGTTTAAGTAATTTTGAATAAGAAATGGTTTATTATCATTTTAGGAAAATCCCATATTGATCATTTAATAATAAGCAATAAACAAATTCAAAGCTGAAACCAAATAAAATACCCAAGGCCTTATTACATAATAAAAACTCAAATAAAAATTAGTCTAAATAAAAAAAAATGAATTTACGAGTAAACATATGTATGGCCTCCACGAGTCCACCTCAACTCCCAAATCCGCGATCTAATGATTACCTGCAAAATTTAACTAAGGGGTGAGTCATCGAGACTCAGTGTGTAAATCCCCATCCAACATGCCCTTACACAATTTCATATGAAAATATGCATATCATGCACCCAAACCTAGCCATCCGCAACTCCTTTTTCTACCCCGTGTGGTACCAAACCACTGGTGGTGCCAAACCACTGGTGACCCAAAGTCACTGATATCAATAATAATGTGGTGCCAAACTACTGGTGACCCAAAGTCACGAATAATCTAATTGTGGGGCCAACCCACGTTGTGATACCAAATCACTGGCGACAATCCCGTTTTATCAAATGTGAGGCCAACCTACTGTGGTGCTAAGCCACTGGGACGAGTCGCTATGAGGTGCCAAACCTCTGGTGACCCAAAGTCACGAAATCAATTGTGGTACCAAACCACTGGAGGTGCCAAACCTCTGGAGGTGCCAAACCTCTGGTGACCTGTAACACCCTGATTTAGGGGCTATGCAATTTGGGTATAATTCCAGTGTTGGAAGGTTTTTGGGTGTTTTTGGATGTGTTTTAGAGGTTTAAGAATGCTCGGATGAAAGGGGAAGGCTTTGGAAAATTTTGGATTTTTAGGGCAAAAAGGGGAAATAGGGCAGGAAGGCCTTAAAATAAATTGGTGGAATTTAGGACACAAGAAACAGTTGGGTGGAGTGGCATGGAGGCGCTGCTTGGAGCTTTGAAAGGGGACGCCTAAGGGAGCAAGGGTTCGAGCTGCTAAGGCAGCAAATTTTTGTTTTTGCGTCAGGACTGGGCTAGGTAGGCCTTAAAAATAAATGGCTGGTTGGTGGACATGAAAGTCCAATCGCGAAGTGGCTCTCATGCGCCACTTAGGCGCTCAAGGAGAGCAAGGGCGCTGGTTCGAGTGGGGGCAACAGATTTTGGCGTTTTATTTTTCATATGCGCTATGGGCTTTGAGATAAGAAGGGTTTAAAGATAAATGTTGGGGCCTTATGTCATGAAATACAATGTGGCCGAGTGGCCTGGGGCTTTGGAGGAGAGGTGTGCAAAGCAGTGGTTTCGTGTTCGAACCAAGAGAGTTGCGTTTTGGAGTTTAATTTTATTCTATTCTTTTTGGCAAAGAAATTTGAAGGTGGGACGGCACATGGAGCTTCATTGGATAAGGATTAAACTAAGGTTGTTTAATCACTTTTGAATTCTACTGGTAGGAGGTGATAAACATGTGATTAGTTTATTATTTTAAATAATTATAGGATTATTATTTTATTGGGGATAATTGTTAAAACCATTCAAAATTATTTTGAATGGAGCAAAATAGGGAATTTGGGCTAATTCAAATTACTTTGAATTAGCAGTGGTGGCGAATGCTATAAATAGGGAAATCAAGTGTCGAAATTCTCTTTTAAATGGGCGACCTTCTTTATGCTTTCTTTTAGACTCTTTCCCGAATTTTCTTAGGAGCCTAGAGTATATTTTCGGTCACCTTAAGTCAAAGCCGAATCCTTGGTGCTTTAATAGCTAGCCGAATCTTCAGTGACATTCCCTCTTTATCTTTCTTGAAACCGAAAACCCCAAGCAAATATACCTTTGCCAATTTCTTCTTTGACCATTTAATCAATGGTTGCTTTTTATTAATTCTCTTTAAATCCCTTGGTAGCCAAACTTCTCCTCTCCTATTAGTTTGCACCTTGGCCGAATTCTAGGTGTGGTGTGGATCTCTTCTGATTCTTCTCCTCAATCGTTGGTAGTCGATTCGGTAAGTGGTGGTAAAGATCCATGTTGTAATTATTCTTTTATTATTCGAAAGCCAAGGCTATTAAGGCTAATCATTTATGCGTTTTAGGGTGTGGTCGATTGCAAAAAGGACCATTCCAGTAGTCCCGAGATTTGATTGGAAATCAAATCACCTTGAGGTGGGAGATATGTGTTAACCCTTTGAGATTCGCTTGGTTTGGCCGAATGGCCTATGTTGCTCATCTTAGTGATTGGTTGGTGTAGGAGCAAGGATATTTAGGGACATAGATCAATTCTCCGGGATTCAAGATATTTTGGTAAGAAATATTTGGTAAGGTTCAACATTTAGTTTATGACCGGAGGTTTAACTCGTTTATCCGATTAAGCTTTTTGATGGAGACCAATACCACCAAGGAGGACAAGAGAAAGCACCTATCCCGGTTTAAGAAAAGAGTCTGTCTCGGCTGTTCGGGATTGGCCACCGGGGTGTGGGCCAAAGAATGTAAAAAAACGTTAGGCAAATAGCCGTAGTCTCACTAAACGATAGCGTCGAGGATCGAGAGTCTAGAACTCCAAGTAATAAGGTGTGTGGTTAGACCATTGTTTCCGGATTTGTATGATATCTGTTGTGTTATATGTTTACTAATGAATGCGATTGCCATATGTGTAATGGATACCCTAAAGGGGTATGATGACGACCAGTTAGTAGCAAATTGGCTAATATGTGATAATTGATTTTAACTATTTGAGCATGCCTATGATTGTGAATATCATGTACATGCATCATCTCAAAGATCATATTATGTTACATGTGCATGGGTGGGTTTTGAAAGAAGGTGCGGGTGTACTTCGAGTACGTGGTTGATGTCAGCTTTGTGCTACATCGTGGATTGGCGCTGACTAAGGTCGCGTTGTGGATCTTTGCGATTTAGTTCGCGTGGTTACCTTGATTGATATGGGCTTTATGCCATATCGTGGCTTGATGGATTGCTGTGTGCTCCATCGTGGTTTGATGTTAGCTATACGCTACATCGTGGATGGCATTGGTTGCCTTTATGGAGGGAAAAGGAGAGGGTGACTCGATAGTCCCCTGGTGTGTGGTAGGCTGGATAAGGGGGTGTGTAGCGGATGGACCTTAGGATTGGGTTGGGTATCATGATTGCATGGTTTCGTTATGAATTGATATGGAAATGGGCCAAGCCCAATATGACTTGTGGATTTGTATGTTTTGAGAACATACGTGGAAATGGGCCAAGCCCAGTGATCAGTGGATTGATGAGAAAAGGGCCTAGCCCAGTATTTGAATATGATTTGATTGTGGGCCAAGCCCAGATTGTGGTAATGTTTAAATGATTATATTTACATGCTGCATTTTATAATTGGGTTGATTTGTGGCTAACATGTGGGTGGATATCGGTGGTTTAATTACACATCGAATCGTATGACTCACCCAACTTTTAAACATCGCAGGTGAGTCGTGATTAATGGACCGGGTTGGAGTAGATACAAAGGTGGCCATGCAGAAGCGGATTTTCATGCAGAAGTAGACGCTTTGAATATTTTTATTTCAAGCATTTTAATTTGAAGTACTTGGATTAATTTATTTGATGTAATAAGGGCCACTTTTGCTTTAAAGTACTCTATTTATGATTGTTGAAGTTTATGTTTACTTAGAAGTATTTTTACAAATGAATTTATACTATAATAACTTATAATAAAGTTTTAATTCGGATATTTCATATCAAGCTTATATTATTTAATAGACTTTAATTGGACATGGTTTCCAAGAGATCACAGATTCTAAAGTTTTATTTTAAGTGTTAACAAATTTTCAACCGTTTTTCCGTAGTGACATACCAGATCCGGTCAGGGCTTGTGGGCCGGGTTTGGGGTGTTACATGACCCAAAGTCACAAATATCAATCTTCCCCCTCCTCTCATCATACCCATGCAATATGACATAATAATTCGTGTATGCAGTATGTCATGTATGCTAGACATATATCAAATATAAGTATAACATGAATTACCATCATAATCAGATAGACATAAAACAACATAATCACCCTAATCAACCTCTAAGGGTATAACCGTAATTTTACCTACCAAGGGCATTTTCGTAATTTACCCACCAAGGGTATATCGGTAATTTACCCACCAAGGGCATTTTTGTAATTTACCCACCAAGGGCATATCGGTAATTTACCCACCAAGGGCATTTTCGTAATTTACCCTTCAGTGGTATTTCAGTAATTTACCCACTAAGGGTATTTTCGTAATATACCCTTCAGGGGTATTTTGGTAATTTACCCACTAAGGGTATTTCGATAATTTCACAAACTGGGGGTATTTCGGTAATTTTACAAACCGGGGGTATTTCGGTAATTTTGTAAACCAAGGGTATTTCAGTAATTTTGTAAACCAAGGGTATTTTAGTAATTTTGTAAACCAAAGGTATTTCAGTAATTTCGCACCTGCAATGGCCTTTCCAAAGGCCTAATGTCACCTCGAGCGACTCAACTACCATCTCCGGTCGTACCGAACTATTGAGCCTAAAACCCGATTTCGGCCCATTCGGGGCCACACGAGCCTAACATAAATCTAGCCACGTATATGAGATTCACCTAGTCTAGTTCACTATATACTACACCATCATACATTTTACTCTATTGGGCCCACGGGCCCATTGGGCCCTTCTTCGCCCATCGCAGCCCAAGCAAATTTCCAACCCACAAGAATACTACTGATGGCCTCAACTATTGCGTCGAAGCCCCACACGTGCGCTCGCATGCTCGTGTGGCTACTATTACCGTGATCGGCACTTTGGCATTTGCCGCTCTACAGCTAGAGTAGAGAGAGTTACACACCTGATAGGAATCGCAAGTGCTACTTCAAGCCCAGACCACTCCTGTGCCCAAACGCCCTCCAAGGTGTATTCATCCTCCTCCTAGAATGCTCTTTATATAGCTACCACTTCACCTTCCTTCTTTGTATCTTTCCGATGTGGGATCCCTTCGTCAGTAGATTTTAAATTCAACTGAAACTCTTGCCGTCCAATCCGCAAAATAAATACTCCATTGCTTGTCATGAGATTCGAACCCAGGCTCCCTTGCAACATAATCCACGCCACTAACCACTAGGCCACAAGCTCCTCTTGTGTCTTAAACCATGCGCAACTAAATATAAATCTATAGCCAAATTCTAAGGTCCAAGTAAAAAGAAAACCAAAATGCAAGAGCCAAGACTTGAACCTTGGACCTCCTTCCTTCCTTGTGGCGTCACCCCCTTGCCTCTTATGTGGCGTCACTTTACCACTACACCACACACTCCACTTGTGTCATTTTCCTCCACATTTTATTCTTAAGGCCTACCTGCCAACTTCCAGGTTTTTTTCACCTAAAACCAAAATTTCTCCAAAGCCAAAGTTCGATCCCGGGACTTCATAGAAGCCCTCTAACCTTCCAAAATCACTTACCTAATAAGTCTAACTTGCATTAATGCCGTTCTCAAAAATTTTAAATGCTACTACGCCTAAGGCCCATTGGGCCCAATCCTACTAGGCCCAATTTTGGGATGTTACAAAATTAGAAATTTATTGTAGAAAATGAAAGATTATTGATAGATAAATAACTTCTACAAAGTGATTTTTTATGAAAACATGATTTAGGGACTAAAACGAGTAGTTGTAAAATTTGATGAAAAATTATGAAATTTTATGAATACATGTGCTGGAAAATTTGTAATGGGGTTTTGGTTAGGCTTAGAATAGGGAGTAATTTGCAGAAGTTTCATTTTCCGAGCTTAGGGACGAAAATGGAATTTATGGAAAAGTTAGGGGCAAAATAGTAAATTTGCCTAAGATGAAAATTTAGTCCACATGAATGTAAAATATGATGATTTGATGTTAAATTTACTCGTATTGATCCGAATAGACCAAATTCGGAGTTAGAATGAGGAAAATGTCGGATTAGTGGATTTATGTACATGAACATTTGTCGAGGTAAGTTGGTATAACTAAATTGTATATGTTTTTATGCTTGATTTAAATGTTGTGTTTGTGAATTTTATCAATGAAATAAATATGTTAAATGATCACCTACTCGATATAGCCTAATAAATGAAAATGCACGATAAAATGGTAAATGAATAAAATGTTACTCGTATGCTTGACATGAATGTGGAATGTGTTTTACTTGAATTACATATATGTTACGGAGGTATGAAATAATTAAATGCCTGATAATTCTTGAAAAGTGTTTAAATCTCGGTTGAATAAATGGAAAATCGATGGATATGTGATTTCCTAAAACAAAAGAGGTCCCGCATTTGTTGCGGATAGGATTTAGCTCGAATGAGTAATCCTTCGACCTCAATTCTGATAGGATTTAGCCCGGACGAGTAATCCTGATATAAGTCCTCTTGAGCATATGTTATGGATTGGATTTAGCCCAGACGGGTAATACAAATCATGCTCTTTAGAGCATATGATGTAAAAAGGATTTAGCCTGGACTGGTAATCTTTTTGTTTATATATACGTGGCTCGAGAGTGTACTCTCTGAAATTGTACCTTATGGGTACCATTGGACACTAATTGATGGATTTTGATTTGTACTCCTCAAGTGTACTACCTGTTTATCCATCGATATTTCGATTAAATTCAATGGGCAAAGCTCTGATAAGGGCAAATATGAATTTAAGAAAAATTGACATGGAATGATATATATATGATATGAAATATGACATGAAAAAGGATATTACATGAAATACAAGGAAATGATGATTTATGACTAGTGATGTATGAAAATATGAAAAGATGATAATTGTACATGGATATTATTTGTTGAAAGTGTTCCTCCTTGTTTATATATTTGTACACCTTGAGTGTACTACTACTTGGTGACCTTAATACTCGAATAAAATGAGTAAAGTCCTGACATGAAACGATCTAAACTCGAAACGAACTACTATGAAACTATACTTGTAATAATAAGAGATGATAAATACATGCTTAATGAATACATGTTGTGGAAAGCATATATGCAAGGAAACTTGATTGTTGATTGAGCTTATACGTGTCTTGATGTTATCATGGATTATATGACTAACAAGGGCAATGACGATGTCTGTAGGGCTTGAGGTCAAATTAAGTGAATATGCTACATAGTTACCTCAAAATAGGATGAATTGTAAGTTAAGTACCATGTTATACGAACTTACTAAGCATTTTATGCTTTCTCCGTTTTATTTTTTTTTCTGTTTTAAAGTAATCGAAAGCTCATTGGATTGGAAGCTCGGCGGAGATCACTCACACTATCCATCGGCCCATGTCGGTATAGTATGGTAATTCAATTGCGGTTGTAATGGCATGTATAGGATATGTTGGCCATACTGGCATGTAAACATAAACGATGCTTGTAATCTAGCCATTGGAATCGCTAGTAATGATTGTTTTGATATACTTGTAATGTCATATTATGTTAGCCACATATATGTTAAGTAGTTGATCAAATTATGTCTAACATAAGGACATAACCAAGGTAAGATTGTAAACATGTATGCATGAAATGATATGCCATGATGATGGCTGGAATATGCTTAATTAGAATGCTTGAAATGATTAGTAATTGTATGTGATTATATATCATGTTAAATGATAGAATTAACTTGAATAAAATTCTTGAATTTGTTCGGTTATGAATGCAAGATGTGGTGCAGGATTATGGCAAAGATTTGGGTGAGAAATGAAGCTAGGAATAGCTTTATTTTGTCCGCATAGGCAGACACACGGGCGTGTGTCTAGACTGTGTGTGACACACGGCCTGGTAACACGGGGATGTGATTAGGCCGTGTGTCCTCTGCACCTTAAATTTGAGAAAATAGAATGCTCAGAATTAAGCACACGGACAGTGACACGGGCGTGTGTCTTGGCCGTGTGGGTGACACGGCCTTGAACACGGGCATGTGTCTTGGCCATGTGAAACTTGCACCTAATTCGAATTGAATTAATTAACCACACGGCCTAGCACACGGGCGTGTGGCATGGCCGTGTGGCACAAGTCAGAGAGCTACCTAGTTTTGAACACGGCCTGTAGCATGGGCGTGTCCCAGGGTCACACGGGCATGTGTTTCCTGTACCTTAGAAAATTTTAAAATTTTACGAAAAATTTCCTGAGTTCCTGATTTAGTCTCGACTTGGTTCTAATGCTCATATTGGGCCTCAAGGGTCCATTTAAGGGACATTATGAATGACCTCAGTGAATGAATAGTAACTTGCCTAAGTTAATCGATAAATGTTCTGAATGTTTCGGTAACGCTCTGAAACCCTGTTCTGACGACGGATACGGGTTAGGAGTGTTACAGGTGGCTGTGTGAGACACACGGCCTGGTCACACAGGCGTGTGCCTCCTGTTTTGGAGAAAAATTTTATAAGTGCTCACATTGTTTTAAAGGTTATCGGTTTAGTCCCGAACCACTTCCAATGCATGAATAGGGCCTCGTATGCTCGTATTAGGGACATATTGATTGAGGTTGCTTGATGAATGTTTGAATTGACGAAATGTATGCTAATATTATGTATACTTGAGTTGTAAGTCCGGTAATGCTCTTTAACCATATTTTGATGTTGAATACGGGTGAGGGGTGTTACATTTATTAGTATCAGAGCTTCGGTTTAGTCAATTCTAGGACTAACGTAACGCGTCTGAGAGTCTAGCTATACATGCCATATATAAACAGTGATAGTGTGATGACTCCTGACATTTGAAAATGTGTTTTTATATAGCAAATGGATCCCAATTGAGCGATAGCTGATGAGGTTGAAAGTAATGCACCTGTTCCAGCTCAAGGGACAGCGCTGTCTGATTCTAGACCCGTAACGGGCAGTCAAGGAGGAGAGGCTAAAGAAGCCTTCTTCCAAATGATGAACGAGTGGCTAACTCAATACATTAGTACGAACCCGGCTGCTCAACAACCTCCACCCCTCCTAATCCTCAATCTGTACCCGTAGCTCCTCAATGAGTCAAGCTTTTAAGATTAAACAAGCCTCCAGTTGATAAGATTCATAAACACGAGGCTGAAAAGTTCAGAGCTAATGTTGATGATGATCCTGAGAGAGATGAGTTTTGGCTTGAAAATACGATCAGAGTGTTTGTTGAGCTTTCTTGCACACTGACTGAGTGTTTAAAATGTGCTATATCACTTCTGAGTGACACCACATATCATTGGTGGAATACATTAATATCAGTGGTGCCGAGAGATAGAGTCATTTGGTATTTCTTTAAGACCGAGTTCTGAATGAAATACATCAGTCAATGATTTCTGGATCAAAAGCATAAAGAGTTTTTAGAACTGAAACAAGGTCGCATGGCTGTAACCAAATATGAAAGAGAGTTTGTACGGTTGAGCAAGTATGCTCGGGAGTATGATTCTACTGAAGAGATTATGTGGAAGCGCTTTGTTGATAGGTTGAGTGAAGGTATGAAACTTTTGGTCGGGATATTAGATTTGAAAGAATTCGTCGTGGTAGTTGATCAGGCTTGCAAAGCTGAAGATTTTAGCCGAGAAAAGAAGAAAGCTGATTTTGAGACTAGAGATTCGAGAAAAAGACTGATGAGTAAACCTTACCATTCTGCATCAAAATAATCAAAAGATTATTTTAACCGATCAACCACTTCAGCGAGATATTCCAATAGAGATCGCGGAAAACAATACACCAGCCCTAAAGCTCAAGCCACGTCAGTATCAAGTGTTGGCAACGTAAAAGACATCAAGCCCGAGTGTCAACAGTGTGGAAGACGACATATTCGAGATTGTTGGGTGAAATATAATAATAGAGCTTGTTATAGTTGTGGTTGACGAGATCATTTTATTAAAGACTGTCCTGGGATGGTTGAGAAAGATAGACATCAGAATGTGAGACCGAGTAATATGTCGACTAGAGGAAGTCCACCAAGAAATGCTGGAAATGTGAGTGGTAGTCGAGGGGCGACAAGGGACTCTACTGTGAGATCTGAGGCTAGAGCACCTGCCAGAGCCTACGTCATTCTTGCTCGCGAAGAAGCATCGTCACCAGATGTTATTACCGGTACCTCTCTCTTTATGACACTAATGTGATTACTTTAATTGATCCTGGATCGACACATTCGTATGTTTGTGAGAATTTAGTGTCTAGTAAGAAATTGCCTGTTGAAATTACTAAATTTATGATTAAAGTATCGAACCCCTTAGGCAAGAATGTTCTAGTTGACAAAGTATACAAGAACTATCCTTTAATGACTCGGGGCTTGTAACACCCATAACCCGTATACATAACCGTAATAGGGTTACGAGGTATTACCGATCAAATCATAAAATTTATACCATCGTGGTTCACACATCAACACATTATAGTAATCAACAGCACAAAGTCCCTTTAGTAGGTCTACGAGACCTTAATTATGCTTTAAAGAAGGTTCAGGACTGAACCGATCTCATTCAGAAACTTAACAAAACTTAGAAAATTTTTCATTTTAAACAGGGGACACGCCCATTTGGCTAGACCGTGTGCCTCTCACGGCCATGTCTGAGACCATGTCTTACCCCGTGTGCAACTCTGACTATAGTCACACGGCCTGTCACACGGCCTGTCACACACCCGTGTGTTTGGCCCATGTGCAACGCTGACTTGAGTCACACGGCCTGTCACACGCTCGTGTGTCTGGCCTATGTGCAAGCGTGACCTGCATCGAATAAAGACAGTTATGGACACAGGCGAGACACACGCCCATGTGCTCACCTGTGTGGACAATTATAGGCCATATACAAGGCCAAATTGCCACCCAAATTGGGTCAACCCTACATGCTCAATTCTAACATCAATAAACATACATTTTAATCACCATTCTCAACTACCAAATCAAGTATGAAATATACCATTTCATTATCACCATAACATACCCTAATTACCATTCACACAAAACCATATTTACACATTACTTACACCATTATTACATAGCAAAATATGTACCAAAATCACTCCACAATCTTACTAGCCTATACATGCCATATACCATATATACAATTTCCAAAAAGGTACCAAAATAGATGTTCGATAGTGTGATTGAGTCGCTGACGATCCCTGGATCCGAGCTAGCTTTAATAACACTGTAAACAGAGAAAAACTTCACACAGTAAGCTTTAAAGCTTAGTAAGTTCGTAATATAACACAATTAACTCAACAATTTAGATTCAATAACTAAAATTAACTACCACTTGATTCAATTCACATCACTTCTCAATATCACCCCTAGCTATTGCTCACTTTCATACCATATCTATAGATTCAATTACAAGCATTTTTAATGCTACTCAAACCATCTCTTTTTCATCATTCATTCACACATTCATCCATTGATCTCATACACAAAATCATCAACCACATAGGTTCTGTACATACCTGTACCATCACGTATTTATCTATCACATTTACCAATCAATGCTCTAAGCCATAATTCGCTTGGTCCTCTTTAAACGTTCAATGAACTCGCACACCCAGTGCCATTTAATTAGCCGAAGCTACAATAATATCTCAGACTTAGTGCCGTCACAATAAACCAAAGATGTCTCGGTATCGCACACATAGTGCCAACTAATATAATCGATACATTTCTTTATCTCGCACACTTAGTACAATTCATCGTAGTAACTATTCAATTCTCGCACACTTAGTGCCACATACCTTCGAACTCACATATCGCATTACTAACTCAACAATCACATTTCCATTCATTTCATAACAGGTGAACTTTGTTTAAATAATTGGTATTATACACGAACTTACCTCGGACGTAAAAACAACGACACTATTTGATCAATCGAGCACTTTGTTCTTGCCTCGATCTAAGTCCGAATTTCTCCTTTCTTGATCTATATAATATCAAATTCAACTCATTCAATTACATTTTCATCCAAAACAATCCACAACACATAGTTAAAGCATTTTACACTTTAGCCACCATAATTCCACATTTTGACATTTTAGTCCCTATTTCACAATTACACAAAATACAAATAATTTATTCACACCCAAGCTTGGCCAAATTTCACATTAGTCCCTAGCAGCCCATATCTTTCATTTATTTCACATTTTAACCCTTCAAAATTTCATTTTCACAAATTAGCTCTTAATAACCAATTTCATCAAAAATTCCAAATACAAGGCATGTTTACCATCCATCAAGCTTTCATATTTCACCAACTATCAACACAAAGCTCACATATTCAATAATGGCATAACTCAAAATCATCATCAAATTTAGAAATTGAGACATGGGCTTGATAGAACACAAAGCAATGATCACAAAAACATAAAAATCATCAAAAATCGAGCTCAAGACATACCTTAATCAAGAAGAACAATGGCCGAACCCTAAAGAATCTTTTTATTTTCTTTTTCCTTGTATTTTCGGTGCCAAGAAGATGATAATGGCCATCAAAATTTTTTTGTTTTATTTAATACACATTAATACATATTTTACCATTTTACCTTTAATTATTAAACCATTTAATCATCAAATATATGCCTATTTATGACCATCCCCACTATCAAAGGTCTAATTAAAACATAAGGACTTCTCATTTAATAAGCCATGGCAATTAAGCACTTTTAACAACTAGCACACAGCTTTTGCATTTTACGCTATTAAGTCCTTTTCCGCAAATCGGCAAACAAACGATAAAATTTTCACACAGAACTTTCACACCTACTTTATCACATACTATAAACACGAAAAATAATATTAAGATATTTTCCCAACCTCGGATTTGTTGTCCCGAACCACTGTTCCGACTAGGGTCTAAACCAGGCTATTACAACTCTCCCCTTTAAGGATTTTCGTCCCCAAAAATCTTACCAGTGAACAGATTTGGGTATTGCTCTCTCATAGCATCCTCAGGCTCCCACGTAGCCTCTTCAACTCCGTGTCTGTGCCACAACACTTTCACTAAAGCAATTTTCTTATTCCTCAACTCTTTGATCTCTCGAGCCAGAATTCTAATTAGTTCTTCGTTATACGATAGATCAGACAGAATCTCAATTTCAGTAGGGACAATCACGTGCGATGGATCAGATCTATATCTTCAAAGCATCAATACATGAAACACATTATGAATATTCTCTAGCTCAGGTGGCAACAACAATCTATAAGTAACTGGCTCGATACGTTCAATAATCTCATACGGCCCGATGAACCTTGGACTCAATTTGCCTTTTCTGCCAAATCAGAGTATTTTCTTCCAGGGAGATACTTTCAAAAACACTTTATCCCTGATTTCAAAGTCAATATCTTTTCGTTTCAAATCTGTATAAGACTTCTGACGATCTGATGCCGCTTTTAAACTGTTACGGATCACTTTCACTTTCTTCTCAGTCTCTTTTATCAAGTCAACCCTGTGAATCTTATTTTCACTAAGCTCAGTCCAATACAATGGAGTTCTGCATTTACGACTGTAAAGAGCCTCATATGGTTCCATTTTAATGCTTGACTGAAAGCTATTACTATAGGCAAATTCAATCAACGGAAAATACTTCTCCCACGTACTTTCAAACTCAAGAATACAACATCTCAACATATCCTCGAGAATTTGAATGACCTGCTCAGATTGACCATCCGTTTACGGATGAAAAGTAGTACTGAAGTACAACTTCGTACCTAAAGCCTCTTGCAGTTTCTTCTAGAATCGCGAAGTGAACCTCGGATCTCTGTCAGACATAATATATAATGGTACTCCGTGCAATCGCACCACCTCAGAAACATACAATTCAACTAACTTATCAAGCGAATAATATGTTCTCACCCGAATAAAATGAGCCAATTTCGTTAATCTATCAACTATCACCCAGATTGCATCTTTCTTTCTCGGAGATAGGGGTAATCCCGACACAAAGTCCATTGTGATTCTCTCCCATTTCCATTCAGGAATCATGATCAGCTGCAATAAACCCGAAGGTACCTACTGTTCAGCTTTGACTTGCTGACAAACTAAACATCTCGAAACAAACTCTGAGATATCCCGTTTCATACCAGGCCACCAATAAAACTGTTTCAGATCATTGTACATTTTTGTACTTCCCAGATGAACAGACAAACGACTACTATGAGTGTAACAGCCCAGTTTAGACCTTAGTTGGAATAGTGGTTTCGAGACCATAAATCTGAGGTCAGAATAATATTTTAATATTATTTTTTGAGTTTACTGTATATAATTTAGCCTATGTGAAATTTTTGTGTGAAGATTTTATTGATTGTGTGTTCAATTATGAAAAAGGATTTAATCGTATAAAGTGTAAAATGTTGTGTGCTGATTTTCATATGCATAATTGATGTTGTCTTTATACTTTGGAGGATTCATGTTGTAAATAACACCAAAACAATGATAGTGGGTGGCATTCTTGTGATGGATATTTATATGGTTTATATTATATAAATTATAAATGTTAAAATAATAAAAGATATATTATAATGTTATATTATAATAAAAGAAACGCATAAAAATAAGATAGTGGATTGTTCATGCATCCTTGCTGAAAATTAGAAAGAAAAAGAAGAGAAAAAGGGCTAGCTAGGTTCGACATTTGAAGTCCTTAATTGGTATGTGTTTTTAACTCAGTTTTTGATAATTTCTACGTTTTCGTGATTGTTGCTTCGTGCTCTAGCTTACCCATGCTTCAATTTTGTGAATTGGTGAAGATTTTGAGATGTGCCATTGATGAACATGTGAGCTTTGTGTTGATAGTTGGTAAAATATGAAAGCTTAGTGTTGGGTTAACAGAGTTTGTATTTGGATTTTTGGCGAAATTGAGTAAATTGGGCTAATTTGAGAAAAGTGTAAATTG
The DNA here is from genome assembly GCA_025698515.1 of Gossypium sturtianum. NCBI lineage: Eukaryota > Viridiplantae > Streptophyta > Magnoliopsida > Malvales > Malvaceae > Gossypium > Gossypium sturtianum. The sequence continues at coordinate 89,004,617 of CM046955.1, forward strand.
AGGGACTAAAATGTAAAATAAATGAGATGTGTGGACTTGTATGAGTATAGTAAGAATTCGGCTAGGCATGTGTACAAAAAAATTGTGTGTATTTGTTGATTTGATGAATTAGGAACTAAAGTGTCGAAATGTGAAAATGTGAGGGCTATTTTGTAAAATGCCCTAAATAAGTGTGTATGAACTAAATTGAATGTATTGGTGATTAAATGGATTGAATTTGAATGTGTATAGACCAAGAAAAGAGAGGTTTGGATCGAGATCGTGGCAAAGACAAAGTGCTCGATTAATCGATCGTTTCGGTATTTCGACGTCCGAGGTAAGTTCGGATATAATACTAGTTGTAAACTATATCTTTGTAATGTAAATTTGAATGAATAAATGTATATGATAATGATACTAGAAATGCTATGTGCGGACTTTGAAATAGAGGGCGCTAAGTGTGAGAATTTAAAAATGAGACAGAGAAGATTAGCACTGTGTGTGCGAGATAATATAAGCTTCGGCTTATCGAATTGGCACTATGTCTGCGATATTGATATAAGTTCGATTTTAAAATATTGGCAATGAGTGTGCAATGACGATTATGATTCGATTATGAATTTGGCACTAAGTGTGCGATGATAATTGTTCTTCGATTACAAAATTAGCACTAAGTGTGCGAATAAATCAAAAGAGTAGCAGAGATTGATCGGAACATAAAATCGAGTGGTTGAGAAGCATGGTTGGTGAGTAACTATGTGTTGGCAATAATGTATGTGTTTAACCTTTGAGGTTGATGAGATTGTGTATGACTTTTATGAATGGATGGGTAGGATTATTGGCTATGAATGATGATAAATATGATACCTATGTGGTTGGTGAATTTATAAGTGGATGAATGGAATGCTATGTGAGTAGAGGACATGGTTGAGTTTGTGTATCATTAGTAAATTATCTATGTGATGGTTCAATTATGTATTGATGTGTTATTATTTGAGTAATATGTATTATATTACAAACTTACTAAGCTTTTGAAAGCTTACTGTGTGATTTGTTTCTCTATTTTATAGTGTCAGTAAAGCTAGCTCGAATTTGGGAATCGTCAGCATCTCTATCACACTATCGGTAATCTATTTTGGTACTTTGGAAAGATGTATATAGTTGAATTATGGCATGTATAGGCTAGTAGTTAAGATATGTCCTGAAATGTTTAATCCTTGCCATGTGTGTTGGCTTGGAAGTTGAATGTTGTTGAACTTATTAATGAGTTATGAAAGTGGTATATCTCATGATGGTGTGGTTGATGAAAGGATGTGGTTGAAGATAGTTCATGAATTTGGTATATGCATGTTTGAGTTGTATAATTGTCATTTTGAATAGCTTTAGTTGTTATGATAATAAGCATGGAAGTAAATGGATTAGTTTGTGAATGAATAATGCATGAAATGGTATGATTGAAGGCAATTGTAAGCTTGATTTGGTATTGTATTGATGCTTGTAGGCATGAACCTATTGAGGATGGCAATTTGGCCTTGCATATGGCCTTTTTTGTCTACACGGTCATGGCACACGGGCGTGCCTAGTGACAGTGGGATAAAGTCAGTAGTTAGCTTAGTTGCACACGACCATGGCACACGGGCGTGTCTAGTGGCCGTGGGGATAAGTCAGTATATGGCCTAAGAGCACGCGACCTTAGCACACGGGCGTGCCTGGTGGCCGTGTGAAGAAGTAAGTATACTTGCTCTGTTTTGGCACGTCCTGGACACATGGGGGTCTCTGGTGACCGTGTGAGGCACACGGCCTGGTTGCACGGGCGTGTGACCTCAACAGACTTGGTGAATAATTGAAATTTTGAAAACTTTCGTAAATGTTTGGTTTAGTCCCGACCCCTCTCTAGTATGTGTTAAAGGTCTCGTGGGCCTCAATAAGGGACTATTTGATTATGTTTTGATGTGCTTTGATGATGATTGACTTTGTGTCGTGAATTGGATGTGAAATGATTCGATTATTCAGTAATGCCTCTTAACCTTATTTCGGTGACGGTTTCGGGTTAGGGGTGTTACATTTTATTGGTATCAGAGCTACGGTTTAGTCGATTCTCGGACTAACGTAGCGTGTGTGAGTCTAGCTCTACATGCCATATATAAAATTGCGATAGTGTGATGAATCCTGACAGTTATAAATGTGTTTTCGTATAGCAAATGGATCCCAATCGAGCAGTTACTGACGATGTAGAGAGTAACGCGTTTGCTCCCGCTCAAGGAACAGCGCTGGCCACATCTAGGCCGAATGAAAGTAGTGAGGGTGGAGAGGCTAAGCAAGCCTTCTTCCGTATGATGAGTGGGTGGTTTTTGAAATTCATTCGAACGAATCTGGCTGCTCCACAACGTCCATCCCCACAAGTACCTATTGTGCCACAAGTTGTAGATCTGATCAGTTTGAATAAACCTCCTGTGGATAAGATCCGAATGTACGGGGCCGAAGAGTTCAGGGCCACAGCCGATGATAATGCTGAGAGAGCTGAGTTTTGGCTCGAGAATACCCTTCGAGTATTTGATGAGATGTCATTGACTTCTGATGAATGTATAAAATGTGCTATTTTGTTTTTGAGGGATATTGCGTATAACTGGTGGAAAACATTGATATCCGTGGTTCCGAGAGAGAGAATCACCTTGGATTTCTTTCAAGTTGAGTTTAGAAAGAAGTATATTAGTCAACATTCATTGATCAGAAACGTAAAGAGTTTCTAGAGCTGAAGCAGGGATGTATGTCCGTTACTGAGTATGAGCGGGAATTTGTGAAATTGAGCCAGTATGCACGAGAATGTGTTTCGACCGAAGCCACTATGTGTAAACGCTTTATAGAAGGGCTGAATGAGGATATTAAGCTGTTGGTTGGGATACTTGATATCAACGAATTTGTTGTGTTAGTTTAAAGATCTTGCAAAGCCGAGGAGCTCAGTAAAGAAAAGAAGAAAGCCGATTCTGAAGCTCGAGATGAAAGAAAAAGATCGATGAGTAAGTTGTCTCAGCCTTTGACAAAGAGATTTAGAGATGCAAGCAACCGATCAAATACTTCATTTGAACATCCGTATAAAGACCACGCAAGACTAAGTGTTGGTCCGAGAACTCAAGCACAAATTGAATCAAATGTTGAAAGTACTAAAAGCAACAAACCTGAGTGTAGACAGTGTGGAAGACGACATGTGGGAGAATGCTGGGGCAAATACAACAATAGAGTTTGTTATAAATTTGGATCACGAGAACATTTCATTCGAGATTGGCCAAAGTTAGCTGAGGAAGAAAATGTTCAGAATGTGAGATCGAGTAATGTGATGTCTAGGGGTAGACCACCCAGAAATGTCGGGAATGTGAGTGGAAGTCAAAGAGGGACTACTGATACAGCTGTGAGATCAGAGGCAAGATCACTTACCCGAGCTTATGCTATACGTGCACGAGAGGAAGCATCATCTCTAGACGTCATTACTGGTACTTTTACTCTATTTGATACTGAAGTGATTGCATTAGTAGATCCGGGTTCAACTCATTCCTATGTGTGTGTGAATTTAGTATCAAGTAAGACTCTACCTGTTGAGTCTACTGAATTGGTAATTAGAGTATCGAACCCTTAGATAAGTGTGTCTTGATGGATAAAGTGTACAAGAATTGCTCCTTGATGTTTCGGGATATATGCTTTCCGGCTAATTTGATGATGTTACCATTCGATAAATTTGATATAATTTTGAGTATGGGTTGGCTCACTTTGTATAATACCATTGTAAATTGTAAACGAAAGAGTATATATTTGAGAAGTCAAAACGGTGAGATAGTTTCAATTGAATCCAGTGATATGAAAGGGATACCAGTTGTTGTATATGCAATGAAAGATTTGAACTATGTGAGAAAGGGTTGCGAAGCTTATTTGACATATGTGATTGATATAAAAGTGACTGATAAGAAAGTTGAATCTATGCCTGTGATTTATGAATTCTTAGTTATGCCTTTCGAATTAGCGAATGCTCCTGCAGTTTTTATGGATTTGATGAACCGTATATTCAGATCGTATTGAGATCGTTTTGTTGTAGTGTTTATTGATGACATTCTAATTCATTTATGTGATGAGATGCAACATGCCGAGCATTTGAGAGTTGTGTTACAAACTTTGCGCGAGAAACAATTATATGCTAAGTTTAGCAAATGTGAGTTTTGGTTGCGTGAGGTTGGATTTCTGGGCATATTGTATCAGCTGCGGGAAATACGAGTTGTTAAATTTATATCTAAAAGATATGAAATGAGTGAATATGTGATTATTGACTAGAAATGCTATATGTGGAATTGAGAAATGTGGTACTAAGTGTGCGAAATTAAAAATCGGGACGAAGGTGAATATTACTGTGTGTGCGAAGTAATGGAAGCCTCAGCTTTATCAATCGGTACTGTGTGTGCGATACCAATTAAATTCGCTTTAAAGTAAAGGCACTAAGTGTGCGATTAATTCGAATAAATAAAAATGAGCAATTGATGTGTAGTATCGAGCATGAAATAGCATGTATGATCGTTAACTAAGTGTTGGAAAAGGTATATATGGAACCTACGTGGTTGATTAATTTGAAAGTAGATGAATGGATGGTTATGTGAGTATCATATATAGTTAAGTTTGAGCATTTTGGTGAAACTATCTATGTGATGGTTTACTTTGTATATTGATTTGATTCAGTGAGTTGAACATATTATATTACGAATTTGTGATTGATTATCATTCAGGCAAATATAATGTTGTTGCTGATGACTTGAGTCAAAAGTCTTTATATGCTTTGCGAGCTATGAATTCTCAGATAGATCTGTGTGATGATGGTTCAGTTTTGGCTGAGTTGAAGATGAGACTGATGTTCGTGCATCAGATTCGTGATGCCCAAAAAATGGATGACGAGATGATAGCAAAACGAGCTCAATGTGATTTGAATTCTGATTCAGAACTTCGAGTTGATAGTGATGATTATCTGAGATTTAGAGATCGGATTTGTGTTCCGATGAATTCAGAGTTGATTCAGTTGATTTTGAATGAACCTCAAAATAGTCGTTTGACTGTTCATATGGGGAGTACAAAAATGTATAATGATTTGAAACAGTTTTATTGGTGGCATGGTATGAAACGGGACATCTCTGACTTTGTGTCGAAGTGTTTAGTTGTCAGGAAGTTAAGGCTGAACATCAGGTTCCGTCCGGTTTGTTACAACCAATTATAATTCCTGAGTGGAAATAGAAGAGAATCACGATGGACTTTGTGTCGGGATTGCCTTTATCTCCGTGGAAGAAAATACTTCGAATCGGGTCATATGAGATCGTTTAATGAGTTGGGCCAGTTGCTTATAGATTGATGTTGCCACCTGAGTTAGAAAAGATTTATAACGTGTTTCATGTGTCAATGCTTCATCGGTACCGATCTGATCTGTCTCATGTAATTGCTCCTACTGAGGTTGAGATTTAGCCAGATTTGTCATATAGTGAAGAACTGATCCGAATTTTAGCACGAGGATCAAAGAATTGAGAAACAAAAGAGTTTCCTTAGGGAAAGTGTTGTGGCACAAACACGAAGTAGAAGAGGCTACGTGGGAGCCTGAGAACATTATGAGAGAGCAATATCCACACTTATTCACTGGTAAGATTTTCGGGGACGAAAATCCCTAAGGGGGGAGAGTTGTAACAGCCCAGTTTAGACCCTAGTCAGAAAAATGGTTTCGAGACCACAAATCCGAGGTCAGAATAATATTTTAATATTATTCTCTGAGTTTACCGTATATAATTTAGCCTATGTGAAATTTCTGTGTGAAGATTTTATTGATTGTGTGTTCAATTATGAAAAAGGATTTAATCGCATAAAGGGTAAAATGCTGTGTGCTGATTTTCATATGCTTAATTGATGTTGTCTTTATACTTTTGAGGATTCATGTTGTAAATAACCCCAAAACAATGATAGTGGGCGGCATTATTATGATGGATATTTATATGGTTTATATTATATAAATTATAAATGTTAAAATAATAAAAGATATATTATAATGTTATATTATAATAAAAGAAAGGAATAAAAATAAGATAGTGGATTGTTCATGCATCCTTGCTGAAAATTGGAAAGAAAAAGAAGAGAAAAAGGGCTAGCTAGGTTCAACATTTGAAGACCTTAATTGGTATGTGTTTTTAACTCGGTTTTTGATAATTTCTACGTTTTTGTGATCGTTGCTTCATGCTCTAGCTTACCCATGCTTCAATTTTTTGAATTGGTGAAGATTTTGAGATGTGCCATTGATGAACATGTGAGATTTCTGTTGATAGTTGGTAAAATATGAAAGCTTAGTGTTGGGTTAACATAGTTTGTATTTGGATTTTTGGTGAAATTGAGTAAATTGGGCTAATTTGAGAAAAGTGTAAATTGAGGGACTAAAATGTAAAATAAATGAGATGTGTGGACTTGTATGAGTATAGTAAGAATTCAGCTAGGCATGTGTACAAACAAATTGTGTGTATTTGGTGATTTGATGAATTAGGGACTAAAGTGTCGAAATGTGAAAATGTGAGGGCTATTTTGTAAAATGCCTTAAATAAGTGTGTATGAACTTAATTGAATGAATTGGTGATTAAATGGATTGAATTTGAATGTGTATAGACCAAGAAAATAGAGGTTTGGATCGAGATCGAGGCAAAGACAAAGTGCTCGATTAATCGACCGTTTCGGTATTTCGACGTCCGAGGTAAGTTCGGATATAACCCTAGTTGTAAACTATATCTTTGTGATGTAAATTTGAATGAATAAATATATATGATAATGATATTAGAAATGCTATGTGTAGACTTTGAAATAGAGGGCACTAAGTGTGCGAATTTAAAAACGAGACAGAGAAGATTAGCACGGTGTGTGCGAGATAATATAAGCTTCGGCTTATCGAATTGGCACTGTATGTGCGATATTGATATAAGTTCGATTTTAAAATATTGGCACTGTGTGTGCAATGATGATTATGATTCGATTATGAATTTGGCACTAAGTGTGCGATGATAATTGTGCTTCGATTACAAAATTAGCACTAAGTGTCTGAATAAATCAAAAGAGTAGCAAAGATTGATCGGAACGTAAAATAGAATGGTTGAGAAGCATGGTTGGTGAGTAACTATGTGTTGGCAATAAGGTATGTGTTTAACCTTCGAGGTTGATGAGATTGTGCATGATTTTTATGAATGGATGGGTAGGATTATTGGCTATGAATGATGATAAATATGATACCTATGTGGTTAGTGAATTTATAAGTGGATGAATGGAATGCTATGTGAGTAGTGGACATGGTTGAGTTTGTGTATCATTAGTAAATTATCTATGTGATGGTTCAATTATGTATTGATGTGTTATTATTTGAGTAATATGTATTATATTACGAACTTACTTAGCTTTTGAAAGCTTACTATGTGATTTGTTTCTCTGTTTTACAGTGTCAGTAAAGCTAGCTCGGATCCGAGAATCGTCAGCATCTCTATCACACTATCGGCAATCTATTTTGGTACTTTGGAAAGATGTATATAGCTGAATTATGGCATGTATAGGCTAGTAGTTAAGATATGTCTTGAAATGTTTAATCCTTGCCATGTGAGTTGGCTTGGAAGTTGAATGTTGTTGAACTTATTAATGAGTTATGAAAATGGTATATCTCATGATGGTGTGGTTGATGAAAGGATGTGGTTGAAGATAGTTCATGAATTTGGTATATGCATGTTTGAGTTGTATAATTGTCATTTTGAATAGCTTTAGTTGTGATGATAATAAGCATGGAAGTAAATGGATTAGTTTGTGAATGAATAATGCATGAAATGGTATGATTGAAGGCAATTGTAAGCTTGATTTGGTATTGTTTTGATGCTTGTAGGCATGAACCTATTGAGGATGGCAATTTGGCCTTGCATATGGCCTGTTTTGTCTACACGGTCATGGCACACGGGCGTGCCTAGTGACAGTGGGATAAAGTCAGTAGTTAGCTTAGTTGCACACGGCCATGGCACACGGGCGTGTCTAGTGGTCGTGGGGATAAGTCAGTATATGGCCTAAGAGCACATGGCCTTAGCACATGGGCATGCCTGGTGGCCGTGTGAAGAAGTTAGTATACTTGCTCTGTTTTGGCACGTCCTGGACACATGGGGGTCTCTGGTGACAGTGTGAGGTACACGGCCTGGTTGCACGGGCGTGTGACCTCAACAAACTTGGTGAATAATTGAAATTTTGAAAACTTTCGTAAATGTTCGGTTTAGTCCCGACCCCTCTCTAGTATGTGTTAAAGGTCTCATGGGCCTCAATAAGGGACTATTTGATTATGTTTTGATGTGCTTTGATGATGATTGACTTTGTGTCGTGAATTGGATGTAAAATGATTCGATTGTTCGGTAATGCCTCTTAACCTTATTCCGGCGACGGTTTCAGGTTAGGGGTGTTACAATGAGCCTCGTTCAAAATCAACTGAATCAACTCTAAATTTTTCGGAACACAAATCCGATCTCGGAATATCAGACAATCATCATTATCAACTCGAAATTCTGAATCAGAATTCAAACCACACTGAGCTCGTTTCGTTAGCATCTCATTGTCAACTTTTTGAGCATCGTAAATCTGCTATAAAAACAACGGTCTTGCTTCAATTCAGCTAAAACCGAACTATCATCACACAATTCTATCTGAGTATTCATCGCACTTAGCGCAAACCGTAATTTCTGATTCAAAGCATTAGCAACAACATTTGCTTTTCCCAGATGATAATCGATCACAAGCTCGTAGTCTTTTAACAGTTTCCTACCATCTCCGCTGTTGCAAATTCAATTCTTTCTGAGTAATCAAATATTTCAAGCTCTTATGATCGGTATAAATGTGACATTTCTCACCAAATAAATAGTGACGCCAAATCTTCCATGCAAATACAATAGCTGCTAATTCAATATCGTGTGTCGGATAGTTCTTTTCATGCGGTTTTAACTGTCTCAAAGCATAAGCTATAACTTTGCCTTCTTACATCAACACACAGCCTAAACCATTCAACGATGCATCACTGTTAAATATGAATTCTTTACCCGATTCAGGTTGAACTAACACTGGTTCCTCTCTATGAATTTGAGTTCTTGGACCAACACCTTGTCTCACACGATCTCTACTCGAATGTCCAAACGAAACATTTGAACAATTGCTTGCATCTTTGAATCTCTTTGATTGAGGTTGATACGACTTGCTCATCGATCTTTTTCTTTCATCTCTAGCTTCAGATTCTGCTTTCTTCTTTTCTTTGCTTAGTTCTTCAACTTTGTAGGCTCTTTCAACTAACACTACAAATTCATTCAAATCAAGTATTCCAACCAACAATTTAATGTCTTCATTCAGCCCTTCAATGAAACGTTTACACATTGTAGCTTCGGTCGAAACACATTCCCGTGCGTATTGGCTCAATCTCACAAACTCCCGTTCATACTAAGTAACAGACATGTGGCCCTGTTTTAGCTCTAGGAACTCTTTACGTTTCTGATCTATAAATTGTTGACTGATATATTTCTTCCGAATTCAACTTGAAAGAAATCCCAGGTGATTCTCTCTCTCAAAACCACGGATATCAATGTTTTCCACCAATTATATGCCGTATCTCTTAACAATGAAATAGCACATTTCAAGCATTCATCAAGAGTCAATGACATCTCATCAAACACTCTAATTGTATTCTCGAGCCAAAACTCAGCTCGCTCGGCATCATCATCAACGGTGGCTCTAAACTCTTCGGCCCCATACTTTCGGATTTTATCCATAGGAGGCTTACTCAATCGAATCGGATCTGGAACTTGTGGCACTACAGGTACTTGTGGGGGTGGAGGTTGTTGAGCAGCCGGATTCGTTCGAACGAAATCCGAAAACCACTCACTCATTATTCGGAAGAACGCTTGCTTAGTCTCTCCCTCGTGGCTACTAGCAATCGGCCTAGACTCGGCCGGTGCTTTCCCTTGAGCGGGAGCAGGCGCATTGCTCTCAATATCATCAGCAACTGCTCGATCGGGATCCATTTACTATATGAAAACACATTTTTAACTGTCAGGATTCATCACACTATCGCAATAATATATATATATGGAATGTATAGCTAGACTCACACGCACTACGTTAGTCCTAGAATCGACTAAACCGTAACTTTGATACCAATAAAATGTAACACCCTTAACCCGTAACCGTCGCCAGAATAGGGTTAAGAGGTATTACCAAACATTCAGAACATTTACAATCATTTTACAACACAAAGTATGTCATCATTCAAACACATCAAGATATATACATATAGTCCCTTAATGAGGTCTACGAGACCATAAACACGTGTTAGAAAGAGGTTGGGACTAAACCGAACACATACAAAATTTTTCTGAAATTCAAACATTTTTTAAAGCTACATAGGTCACACCCCCGTGTGGGTAGGCCATATGCCTCACACGGCCTCGAACACGCCCATGTGTCCAATCCGTGGCAAAACAGGGCATACATACTGACTTGTCCACACGGCCTGAGACACGCCCGTGTGCCTCACCCGTGGTCGACACTGACTTGCACCACACGGCCAGTCGCACGCCCGTGTGTCCAGCCCGTGGTCGAGTCTGACTTGTTTTGAAATACAACCACAAAGGACACGGTCGAGTCACACGCCCGTGTGCTAAACCGTGTGGGCAAATATAGGCCATTTGCAAGGCCAATTTACCACCCACACTTTGTGTCTCACCTACAAGCATAAACTAATTCAATTTCATACCTCAAATAGCATTCAAACATACCAAAACATACTCAATTTAATCTCTTAACATAATCATTCCTTTTCATATTCAATCCATCTCAATTTACCATCACAAAGTAACAATTACACATACAAAGACATGTAATTTAAGCATCAATCAATCCCTACCAAAACCATCATGAAACATACCATTTCCATTCTACTAATTTATACCAAAATGGTTACTCTCATAGATCACATATGCACATCTTTAACCATCTTTTTACACATCCAAGGCAAATACCAAAATCATCAATCTACCAAGCAATATCACATGGCAAGGCTAAAACATTCAAAACATAACATAGTCACCAGCCTATACATGCCATATACCAAATATATACAACTTCCAAAAGTACCAAAATAGATAGCCGATAGTGTGATTTAGTCGCTGACGATCCCCAAATCTGAGCTAGCTTTAAAGATACTGTAAAACAGAGAAACACTTCACACAGTAAGCTTTTAAAGCTTAGTAAGTTCGTAATATAATACATTTAACTCAATAATTCAATTATAATACACAATATAATAACCATCACTTAGATTAATCCACAAATATACACCATATAATCCATAGCTAATAAGCTCACTCAACCTTCCATATATTCATTTATAAAATCATCAATCACATAAGTTTCGCACATACCTTTGCCAACACTTAGTTAATGATCAATTTTGTTACTTAATGCTCGATATCACATTTCGATCAATCTTCATTTTTCCTTCGAATTAATCGCACACTTAGTTCCAATTTCGTAGCTGAAGCTTAAATATCATTGCATACTTAGTGCCTTTACATTCAACTGAATTTAACTCGATATCCCACACACAGTGCCAATCAATAAAGCCGAGGCTTCCATTACTTCGCACACACAGTGCTATTCACCTCTGTCTCGATTCTAATTACGCACACTTAGTGCCACATTTCTCAATTCCACATATAGTACTTCAAATTCAATAATCACATATTCATTCATTTCATAGTACTTAGACATAAATTTAACAACTCGTATTATATCCGAACTTACCTCGGATGTCGAAGTAACAAAATAAGACGATTAATCGAGCACTTTATCTTTGCCCCAATCTCAATCCAAATCCCTCTTTTCTTGATCAATACATATTAAAATTTAGCTCATTCAATCACCAAATCATTCAATTTAGTCCAAACACACATATTTAGGACATTTTACAAAATAGCCCTCACATTTTCACATTTCGACACTTAAGTCCCTATTTCATAAAATCACCAAATACACATAATTTCATTTCACACATGCCTAGCCGAATTTTCCTTATGTCCATACACACCCACATATTTCATTTATTTCACATTTTAATCCTTCAATTTACACTTTTCTCAATTTAGCCCAAATTACTTAAATCCACCAAAAATTCAAAGGCAAAATATGTTAATCTATCACATATCTTTCATATTTCACCACCAACCATCACAAAGCTCAAGCATTCATCAATGGCATATTACAAAATCACCATCAAATTCTAAAATTAAAGCATGGGCTAGCTAGAACACAAAGCAACGATCACAAAAACATAAAAATTATCAAAAACCGAGCAAAATCAAACTTACAATTAAACCTTGAAGTAGCCGAATATTTCAATCCCTAACTCTTTCCTTTCTTCTTCAATTTTCAGCATTAACAAAGATGAATGCCTTTAGTTTATGTTTTGTTTTATTAATATTAACTTAATATTTCAATTACCATTTTAACCTTATTTTAAACATTATATAATCATCCACTTAATGACCTTTTATGTCCATCTCCACTAACAAAGGTCTAATTACAACATAAGGACCCCTCATTTTAAAAGCCATGCCAAATAAGCACTTTAACAATCAGCACACAACTTTTACATTTTATGCGATCAAGTCCTTTTTGCAAATTAAGCACACAATCGATAAAATTTTCACACAGAATTTTCACACATGCTCAATCACATACTGTAAATACAAAAAATAATATTAAAATATTTTTCTGACCCTTCATGGTCTCGAAACCACTGTTCTGACTAGGGTCAAAACCAGGTTGTTACAAAGTCCTTTTTACCGAATTAAGCATTCAAACAGTAAAATTTCTTTATGAAACTTTCACATAATAATTCTATCATGCTGTAAACTTTAATAAAATAATAAAATAAATATTTTAACCTCAGATTTGTGGTCCCGAAACCACTATTTCAATTTGACTCAAAAAATGGGCTGTTACACTATAGTTTTACGAAATGATTTCGTGAAAATTTTGTTCAAAAATTTTGACGTTTGGGCACTCAATTTAGTTAAAATGACTAAATTGCAAAAAGTGCAAAAGTTGAGTTCTACATGCTAGAGGTGTCGAATTGCTATTAAATTTTAAATTGAAGGTCCTTAGGTGGTAATTAGACCATTTGTTAAGTTAGTGGACAAAAATGGACACGGTGAGATAAAATTTCAAAGTTTTAAGTGAAGGGCATTTTGGTCATTTGGTAATTAAATGAATTAAAAAGCCAAAAATCAAGCCAAAATCTTGTCCATCTTCTCCTCCTCGTGTAAAAAATTAGAAGGAAGACATAGCTAGGGTTTGGCCAACTTTCAAGCTTGATTGTAAGTACATCCTAGCCCCATTTTTAATGCTCTTTACATTTTTGAAGTCGTTATCATCCGATCTATCTATTTTTGCCATTAATTTGAGTTATGGTTGATGTCTAGGGTTTGACCCATGTTAGGTATGTATGTGTTTTGATGGCTAATGGTAGGTTATGCATGTTTTATATGTGATAGACAATGTTTACTAAGTAATTTTTCATGAAAACACCTAAAAAGGACCTATTTGTAAAAAGTTGTAAAATGGGTAGTAAAGATCTAATTTAATGGAAATTGTGGGCTGTTATAAGCATGAAAGAGGTTCGACTAGGCTTGGGTCTTGAAGAAATTGAATAGATTTCATTTTACGAGCCTAGGGACCAATTTGTAAAAATGTAAAAATTTAGGGGCAAAAAGGTAATTTTTTCCATAATGTGATGTTTGGACTGATTTGAGTAATGTGAACATTAAATAAGCTAAATTTTTTATTATAGATCAAGAAAAACGAAGTTCAGACCTTGACCGGGAAAAAATAAGGTGTTTGACGATTAAATCCTTTCCTACTATTTTGTACCGAGGTAAGTTTGTGTGTAAATAAAGGCAATGTTATATTTGTATTTTTATATGTTTTATTATATATGAATTGTATTAATGACAATGTGGATACGTTCGACGACGAAATGACAAGTGAGAAATCTCGTTTGAACCTTAGGAATAGAATAGGATACGAGTGACATGTCACTAGGAAACCATGTGATATATGTGATTTATGTGATCTGGGCGTTGGTCTCGTACGTCTACCAGTGGTTGGGTAGTCCGACATGTGTTGCGGATACCTGACAGCTTGTGTGAGCATCACTGCATAGTTACGTCTTGACTGACAGCTTGTGTGAGCAGGCCTGTGATTAGCTCAAGAGCGAGCCCCTATGTGTTATGAGATATGAGGTAGCATTAGCTATGTATGTGGAACATATGTGCAAGACTTTCCGTGTATCCGATTAGTATTCCAAGTGTTCAACGGGTAAGTCAAAGACGAGAAAGAGTATGATATGTTACGAGTTGGTATAGGTATGTACTAAAAACTCATAAGAATGAGCTCGGTGTGTGATGAACACTTGGTAAGATTAAGAATGATTAAGTTATGTTTATGAACCTATGATGACAATTATGTAACTTGTGTTATACTAATTGTATGATATTTATGTTTAATGTTGCTTATTATTTGCATGTGAACTTACTAAGCTATAAAGCTTACTCCCCTTCTTTTTCTTTATCTTATAGCGTAACCAAGCCAGCTCGGTATTGGAGATTTGTCGGAGATCCATACACACTATCTACAATAATTATTTTGGTACCAATGAATTCAAGTATTTTGAGTTATGGCATGTATAGGGACTTGGTCATTTTGTTATGTGTCATAAATGATTTGGCCTAAATGTGTTGGCATTGTAATGGTTAATGATTCATTTTTTATATGGCCATTGGTAGTTGGCTAATATTAATTTTATTGGTCATTGGTATGTTTATGTGATGATTCCTATCATGAAGATGAAACTTGCATGAATGGAAAAGAGGATATGTGATGTTTATGCATGATAGATGTTAGTATGTGTAAATGATGTATTGATATCTTGTTTGTGGCTGATTTAGATGTATGCATATGCTTGGATTGGTGTTGTTTGTTGTTGTGTAGGTGGGTGCAAGTAAGGGTGGCAAAATGGCTTGGTAAATAGCTTTATTTTTGTCCACACCGGTAGACACACGTGCGTGTGTCTAGGCCGTGTGTGACACACGGCCTGCCCCACGGGCATGTGTTTCGGCCGTGTGTCCCCTGCACCTTAATTGGTACAAAATAGAATGTCCAGAATTGAGCACACGGGCAAAGACACGGGCTTGTGTCTCGGTCGTGTGTGCTATACGGCCTTGGACATGGGCGTGTGTCTCGGCCATGTGAAGTCTGCACCTATTTTATGAAAAATTACGGAAATTAAATTGACCACAAGGCCTAGCACACGGGCGTGTGGCATGGCCATGTGGAACAAGTCAGAGAGCTCCCTATTATGAACACGGCCTGTAGTACGGGCGTGTCTAAGGGTCACACGGGCGTGTGAGCCCTGCAACATGAAAAATTTTCTAAAGTTCTCGGTTTAGTCCCAAACTACTTCCAATGTATATTTTTGGCCTCGTAGGCTTGTTTTAGGGACGATATGAATGTGTATAAAAAGTTTTAAATTTGGATTGAAATTTATGACTTGGAATTGTATGTTTGTTTGTGTCTAAGTCTGGTAATGCCTCGTACCCTATTCTGGTATCGAATACGGGTAAGGGGTGTTACACTACCGATGGCTCAGGTCCGACATGTGTTGCGGATACCCCATAGCTCGTGTGAGCAGCATCGTTTAGCTACGTTCCGACCCACAACTCGTGTGAGCAGGCCCATTTTCATAGCTCATGTGAGCATTCTGATTCACAGCTCATGTGAGCATACATGTACATGAATTGACGGATTACAGTTATATGAGTTAACACACTATGTGTGAGCTATCTCGGATATCCAATGGTATTCTAAATGGTTCAATGGGCACTGTTCAGATTTGAAATGGTAAGAGAATGATATGAATTATAGCATGTACATGTGTGAACATTTTTTATATGATGATACATGAAAATTATATAGGTTGATACGAGTTATAAACTCATGAGATACATGTTATGGCTAAATGACTATTTATGTTAATGTGCCTATGATTTATATCTTGTATGCTAACACATTTGGGGCTTTGGCAAAGTTGTGGTTGGATTATGCCATGTTAAACTTATAACTTGTGTATTGAAATGGTAAGTGCTCAAATTGAAATATGCTTGTGTTCATGAAAGAGTGGTAAGGTTTAAATTATGTAATTTCTTATGAAATGGGTTATCATGTGATTAATTCCAAAAGAGCCATGTTTAAATGCACTAGCTTGTGGCTATGGTTGAATGATATGCTTATGTCTTGTGTATTATGAATATGGAACGGGTGTGGAAAGGTAATGAAATAATAAGTCATACTTGAAGTGTAAAATGATAAAGGAATCATGGGTTGAATTGATGTTGTTATTTTAAGTTAAAGAAAGAAAATGCAATGGAAAGTAATGAAATGCAAATGAAAATAAGAAAATTTGAAAGGATTTAAAGTTAATTAAAATCCTCCTTTGCTAGGGATGATATGTATATGTGATGCTGTGAATTTATTCACTTTGCAAGTTGTTGAATATGGTTTCATGAATCTTGTGGTATCGGTATAGGATTATTCTGAATATGTAAAAATTTCATATTTGAAAAGGATTGATATGACTAAAGTTTATACGAGCTTACTAAGCATTGGTAACAGCCCAATTTCGACCCTAGTCGAAATAGTGGTATCGGGACCACAAATCTGAGGTCAAAAAAATATTTTAATATTTTTTTAGTGTTTACAGTATGTGATTAAAGATGTGTGAAAATTCAGTGTGAATATTCTATCGTTTGTGTGTTAATTTGCGAAAAAGGACTTAATCGCATAAAATGTAAAAGTTGTGTGCTATTTGTTAAAGTGCTTAATTGGCATGGCTTCTTAAATGAGAAGTCCTTATGTGTTATTAAACCATTAATAAATTGGATGGACAAAAATGCCTAAGGTTAGTGGATTTTAAATGATATTATTAAGGCTAAAATGGTAAAGCATGAATAAATGAATAATTAAAATAAAACAAAAGCATGAAATAGGTTATTATGTTCATCTTTGGCCGAAAATAGCAAGAAAAGAAAAGAAAAAGATTAAGCTAGGGTTCGGCACTTCTAAGTCTTGATTGAGATATGTTTTTACTTCGGTTTTTGATAATTTCTACGTTTTTGTGATCGTTGCTTAGCATACTATCAAGCCCATGTCTTAATTTTAGAAATTGATGATGATTTTGAGATATTCCATTAATGAATCTGTGAGCTTGATGTTGATAGTTGCTGAAATATGAAAGTTTAATGCTGGGTTAACATATTTTGTCTTTGAATTTTTGATGAATTTGACTATTTTAGGCTAAATTGTGAAAATGAGAAATTGAAGGACTAAAATGTGAAATAAATGAAATGTATGGACTTGTATGAACATGAGGAAGATTCGGCCTAAGCAAGGTATAATGAAATTATGTGTATTTTGTGATTTTATGAAATAGGGACTAAAATGTCAAAATGTGCAAATGTGAGGGCTATTTTGTAAAATGCTCAAAATATGTGTTTTTGGGTTGAATTGAATGATTTGGTGAATGAATGAGCTAAATTTGAATATGTATAGATCAAGAAAAGAGAAATTCGGACTTAGATCGAGGCAAGAACAAGGTGCTCGATTGATCGACTTGTATCGTGATTCTACGTCCGAGGTAAGTTTGGGTATAATACATGTTGTTTAAATGATGTTCTTATGTGTTGAAATGAATGGAAATGTGAGTTTGGAATTCAGAAATGTGATATGTGATTTTGAAGTTATATAGCACTAAGTGTGCGTAAACAAAATCGATACAACGATGGTCGACACTAAGTGTGCGAGATAAAGAAAGCATCGACTGTATTAGTTGGCACTATGTGTGCGATATTGAGACATCTTCCGTTTAATGTAATGGCCGTAAATGTGCAAAAATATTATGGATTCGGCTAATTAAATGGCATTGAGTGTGCAAATTCATCGAATGTTGAAAGAGGATCGAACGAATTATGGAATTGAGCATTGAATGGTAAATGTGATTGATAATTTTGTGATGGTACAGGTATGTACAGAACCTATGTGGTTGATGATTTTGTATATGGAATAAATGGATGTTTAAGTGGGTATTAATATGAATTGATCCATGTGATAGTTATGGTATGAAAGTGAGTAGTAGTTGTGGTTGAGATTGAGTAATGATGTGAACTGAACTAAGTGTTAATAATTTTGCTTATTGAATTTGAATTGTTAAGCTAAATGTGTTATATTACAAACTTACTAAGCTTTAAAGCTTACTGTGTGAAGTTCTTCTCTGTTTTACAGTGTCATTAAAGCTAGCTCGAATCTGGGGATCATCAGCGACTCAATCACACTATTGGCCATCTATTTCGGTACTTTTGGAAGTTATATTTTCGGTATATGGCATGTATGGGCTAGTGACTATGGTATGTTTTGAGATGTTTAGATCTTGCCATGTGATATGGCTTGATAGTTTAATGATTTTGGTATATGCCTTGGATATGTAAAAAGGATGGTTAATATGTGTATGTGTGTTCTAAGTGAATGATCTTTATGATATGTTTTGGTGATATGCAGGTAGTATGTTTCATACTATGAATTGGTGAGGATTAAATGATAAATGGATTATATGATTTTGATGTGAAGTTGATATTTTGGATTGGTATATTGAGTTGAAATTGTATAGGGAAATGAATGATTATGTTAAGAGTTTAAATTATACAATGTTTTGGTATGTTTGGATGCCATTTGGGGTATGAAATTATATTGGTTGATACTTGTATGTGTGACCCAAAATTTGGGTGGCAAATTGGCCTTGCTAATAGCCTATATTTGCCTACACGGTTGAGCACACGAGCATGTGTCTCGACCGTATCCCTTAAGATTGTAATTCGAAACAAGTCAGACTCGCACACGGGCCAGACACATGGGCGTGTGACAGGCCGTGTGAGTTAAGTCAGTGTTGCCCACGGGTCAAGCACACGGGCGTGTCTTCGGCCGTGTGGACAGGACAGTATGTATGCCCTGTTTTGCCACGGCTTGAACACACGGGTGTGTCTGATGCCATGTGAGGCACACAGCCTACCCACACGGGCGTGTGACCTTTGCAACTTTGAAAAATGTTGAGTTTTCGGGAAAATTTTATATGAGCTCAGATTAGTCTCGACCCCTGTAACACCCCAAACCCGGCTCAAACACTACGACCAGATCTGGCATGTCACTAGGAAAGACTGCTAAAAGAGTTACGAGTCTTAGAAGGTCTTTAATTTAAACTTTCTTAAAAGCCTCAAGTTCCGTGGTTCCATTGCAAGCCCAATATTTATTTAAGATAAACTTTAATTAATCAAACCTTGTGTTTTAAGTGAAAGTTGAAAACACCTATCGTTTACTAGATTAAATCCAAAGTTGGTGGCAAAATCTCTTTTTGTTTTTAAAAGAATTGTTGTTTGTAAGATTGAGAAGAAAACTTTCGTTCGTATTTTATAAAAACATTTTGTCGAGTAATTTATATTAAATACGTCCAAAGATTAAAATTAAAATTTACCCAAATTAGAAGTGGCCTTATTACATTTCCAAAATCCCGAAAATTTAAAGAAAATAATGTTCTATTTAAAAAGAAAGAAACCGTGCGTGGCCACCTTGTAGTCCCCTCCGGCCCGGTCAGCTGAACTAAGCGTTACCTGTATAGATGTTAAACAAACAGAGTGAGTCAAAAGACTCAGTGTGCAATAACTAAACACCCCTTATTGGGCTCAAGCCCGTTAGAACAGATTGGCCTTAGCCCCCACAGTACAGAATAGCACAATAACATATGCATGATGATGCAGAACCCATTTCAACCTAAACTTCCATCCGTTATACACCATTGATGGCAGTCATGCTGCTCACCGTCAGAAATTGTGACGAAGTCACCAGGCTGAAATGGCACAAGCCACCAGATTATCAGAGTTGTGACAGAGTCACCAGGCTGAAATGGCACAAGCCACCAGATTATCAGAATTGTGACATAGTCACCAGGCTGAAATGGCACAAGCCACTAGATTATAAGAATTGTGACATAGTCACCAGGCTGAAATGGCACAAGCCACCAGATACACTTCCCCTTCTATTCATGGCATATTTTCCCCCATGTAACATGAAATCATGGTGTGAGCATGCAACATATCTCAACATGTATCAAATGCAACATAAACTCATGTCAAAATAATCTCATAATTATCACAAAGACAAATCACTAACCTGATGTCTCGCTTTTACTTACCATATATAGAAGAACAACTAATGCCGTTATTTCGGCATCTCACCGTACATACACATACTTAAAAGTAACAACAAAGAGGTGTGAATATTACACACCTGAACATGAGGAGGACTAAGCTCTCAACACTATAGACACTCTCGGAAGAGGGAACGACTGCGATCTGCCTATTCTGTTCTGAAGCCGGTCCACAACCCAATGGCCAGTCTCGTACTGCCGAAACAGCTCGCTTCTTGAAGTTAGGGGCTGGGACTACGGGTCCAACCCCTTCCTTCCCTTGACTGGCACTCGAATCCATGACAGATCTTGATCAGAGAACCAGATTAAAGTAATGAAAAGAACGAATGATAGGTACTCGTATCAAAGAAGTCGCTTACCTAGATTAACAAAAGCCGAAAGCTAGCAGTCTAGGCTTAAGAAACCGATTGAGTCCCTAAACAAACACCATGTTAAAGCCAATTCTTAGAAATAGAATAGAAGAAGTGACCTTCCGGCCAAATCAATAGAGGATTCCCTTACCACCCATTCGGCCAATCCATTACTTACCCAAAATCTTCTCGAAAGTAGGCCACACTTAGCAGAAGAGATAAAGTGCACCCCTCTACAATCGGTCAATGCTCAAAGAAGTAAGTCGAGACTTTGGTTTTACCCAAACCAAGAGAAAAGAGAACAAGAAGGAACATAGAAGAAGGCTTCTTACCAAGACCAACGTTTGCGAAAAGAGGAGTCAATATTCGGCTACCAACACAAGTCGACAAAAAAGGTGCCTATTCCTGAAACAACAGTAAGATTCGGCCTTCACACAAAAAAAAGTGCAGAAGAGGAAAGAAAATAAAATGAGAAATAAGGTTCAGCTATACAGGAAGAACGAGAAGAAGAGCTAGGGAGATTCGGCTACTCAAGGCACTAACATGAGATGAAAACAAAAAGGAAAAAGGAGGGTTTCGGCTTCAAAAGAAAATGAATCAACAATGTGAAGGGTGGATGGTGATGGTAAATTCGGCTATGAGAGAAACAATGTGAGAGTTTCGGTTTTTGTAAAAGAGAAGAGAAGAAGAAATGTTCCAAAAGTGCAAAAAGAGAGAATGGGAATGTTTCTAAGAGTGCTTTGACTAACGAAATTCTCATAAAATGAACACTTGAAAATGCGGCACCCCCCTATAACCAAGATGTTCAACAACATGCCTATGTGCTACTAAAGAAGGTAAAGCCCCTCCTAGCCCCACTAAACCGTGCACACACTCTCACACACCTTCCCAAATTCGACCAACCTCTCACCCAACATCCCCCCTTCCACGATTTCCTCCTAGTTTCCCTCTCCATCATCCATTTGATTTCGTTTGACCCCTTCAACCTCCACCATTACCTCATGGCCACTAATTCAAACACTTTGACTCCTTCAACTCTCACCCTTGAAGAGTCCATGCCGAAACCACCATCCCTCCATCCTGACGCCAAAAAGAACTCCAAAATGCAGCATATGCGACTCGAACCTTTTCCCCCTTGTTGCTCCCTTTGTGACGCCACTTCCAAGCACTCCAAGTGACGTCTCCATGCCACTCTACCACCTCTTTTCTTGTGTCAAATAAACACAATTAATTAACCTTAAGGCCTGCCTCAACGAACTCTCCCCTAAAGTGCCTAAAAACAAAATTTCACTAAGGCTCAAGCTTAACCCCGAGCCTTCCCGGGGCCCTTAAGCATACCAGATTAATAGACAAAGCATGCCAAACACACAGAACATAACAAATGCAAAGCCCCCAATTCCCGGATGTTACAGTTCTACCCCCTTAAAGAAATTTCGGCCTCAAAATTTACCTGGTCAAAAGAGATGAGGGTATTGCTGATGCATAACATCCTCTGGCTCCCACGTGGCCTCCTCTGATCCATGGTTCCGCCACAAAACTTTAACCAATGAAACCGTCGTTCTCCGTAATACCTTAACATCTCGATCGAGAATCTGAATCGATTCCTCTTCAAAGGATAAATCAGGTCTTACTTCAATTTCCTCCACTGGCATTATGTGAGATGGATCCGAACGGTAGCGCCTTAACATGGAGACGTGAAATACATCATGTATCTGCCCCAACTCAGGAGGTAACTCGAGCTGATAAGCCACTAGTCCCACATGTTTTAACACACGATAAGGCCCGATGAACTAGGGCTCAACTTGCCTTTTCGTCCAAACCTTAAGACTTCTTCCACGGTGAAACCTTTAGGAAAACCTGGTCACCTATAGAGAACTCTATATCCTTACGCTTCAGATCTGCATAGGATTTCTGCCTATCGGAAGCTTCCTTCAATCGAGTCCGAATCAACTTAACCTTTTCCTCTATTTCAGAAACCAGTTCCGGACTCAACAACTGTCGCTCACCCAACTCTGTCCAACAAGTAGGAGTGCGACACTTCCGACCATACAACGCTTCGTAGGGTGCCATCTTAATACTAGACGGATAGCTGTTGTTGTATGCAAATTCTGCCAACGGTAAGAATTCCTCCCAACTACCCCTGAAATCAATGATGCAGCCTCTCAACATATCTTCCAAAATCTAAATTACCCTCTCAGACTGACCACCAGTCTGTGGGTGAAATTCTGTGCTGAAGTCTAGCCTTGTACCCAACGCCTGATGCAACGCTTTCCAAAACCGTGATGTAAACCTTGGGTCTCTGTCTGATATAATTGACACTGGTACCCCATGCAACCTCACAATCTCCGCTATATATAGCTTGGCTAACTTTTGTAGTGAATAATCAACCCGAACCGATATGAAATGAGCAGATTTCGTCAGCCGATCCATAATTACCCACACTGAATCTTTCTTTGCAGGCGTAAGGGGTAACCCACTCACAAAATCCATCGTTATCCTCTCCCACTTCCAAAGTGTAATCTTTATCGGTGAGCAACCATGAAGGTAATCGATGTTCGCTTTACCTCATCGACACGTCAGGCATCTACCCACAAACTCGATAACCTCTTGCTTCAGACCCAGCCACCAAAACTGGTCACGCAGACCCCGGTACATCTTATTCCCACCAGGATGCATAGCATATGGGCTACCATGCGCTTCCTGAAGAATCTTCTGCCTTAACTCGGAATCCCTCGGCATACAGGCCTTTCCCCAAAAGCACAATACCCCATCACTGTTCACACTAAAATCTGCTATCCCACCATCTGCCACTAGCGAAAGTTTTGCACTTAGCAATTCATCAAACAATTGCTTCTCCTTTATCTGACTAACCCAAGAAGGCTTCACTTGAAGTTCGGCTAACAAGTTTCCATCATCATACAAACTGAGATGAGAAAACATTGCCCTCAAGTCTGATATTACCTTTCGACTCAACGCATCTGCCACCACATTAGCCTTACCCGGGTGATACTCGATTGAGCAATCATAGTCCTTCAATAACTCAATCCACCTCAGCTGCCTCAAATTCAATTCCTTCTAGGTAAGGAGATATTTCAAGCTCTTGTGATCCGTGTAGATGGTGGATTTCTCCCCATACAGGTAGTGCCTCCAAATCTTTAGAGTGAAAACTACCGCAGCTAACTCGAGATCATGCGTGGGATAGTTCACCTCGTGAGGTCTCAATTGCTGGGACGCATAGGCTACCACTTTCCCTTCCTCCATCAACACACAACCCAAACCTGTGTGCGACGCATCGCAGTAAACAACAAACTCCTTCCCTGCCCCAGGCTGAATCAACACTGGAGCCTCAGTTAAGATCCTCTTCACTTCTCAAAACTTTCTTGTTGCTTATCGGACTGGACAAACGGTACTCCTTTCGTAATAACTTGGTTAACGGAGCGCATACTAACGAGAACCCTCAACAAACCTTCTATAATATCCAAACAACCCAAGAAAACTCGGATTTACGCTATGACTTAGGCGGTTTCCAGTCCAACACGACTTCAATTTTTCGGGGATCAACCCTAATCCCCTCAGCCGAGACGACATGACCCAAAAAGGTAACTTATTTCAACCAAAATTCACACTTACTGAATTTGGCGTACAGCTGCTTCTCCCTCAGTATCTGCAGAACCACCCGAAGATGCGAATCATGTTCTTCTTTCGTACTTGAATATACCAGGATGTCGTCTATGAATACCACGACAAACCGGTCCAGATAGGGTTGGAATACCCGGTTCATCATGTCCATAAACGCCGCTGGTGCATTTGTCAATCCGAACGGCATCACCAAGAACTCGTAGTGACCATAACGAGTTCGAAAAGCTGTCTTATGAATATCTGCCTCCTTAACCTTAAGTTGATGATACCCTGATCTCAAGTCTAGTTTTGAGAAAACTGAAGCGCCTCGCAATTGATCGAACAGATCGTCTATCCTAGGCAACGGGTACTTGTTCTTAATTGTCAACTTATTCAACTGGCGGTAATCAATGCACATTCACATGGACCCGTCTTTCTTCTTCACAAATAGCACCGGCGCTCCCCACGAAGATACACTGGGTCGAATAAAACCACGATCCAATAGCTCCTGAATTTGAGCTTTAAGTTCAACCAGTTCCTTCGGCGCCATCCTATAAGGGGCGATGGACATCGGAGCCGTCCCTGGAAGTAGCTCAATTCTGAACTCCACCTCACGATCCGGAGGCAACCCTGGAAGCTCTTCAAGAAAGACATCCACAAATTCCTTTACTGTTCTAACCTCATTCCCGGTCACCTCCTTTACATCCAATGCACTGACAAAAGTTAAGAAATCTATGCACCCTTTTCTCACCATTCGTTCCACCTTTAGAGCAGACACTACATTGGACAAGTAGTCTCTCCTTTCGCCTATCACCAAAACTTCATTATCCTCAGGAGTCCTTAACACCATGCGCTTAGCAGCACAATCCAAGTTTGCTCGATACCTTACCAACCAATCCATGCCTAAGATCAAATCGAACTCCCCGAACGGTAGTTCCATCAAATCAGCTGGGAAAACTGACCCTTGTACTTCTAGAGGCACACTTCTAAAAAGTTTGTTTACCACTACAGATTGTCCTAAAGGACTAAGTACAGTCATCTCCCTAGAAGTAGTTTCAGAGTTCATGCTTAAAGTTCAAGACACCACACTAGCAACATAGGAATGCGTCGACCCAACATCTATTAATGCAGTAAAGGGCAAACTGGAAATGAGGAACGTACCCGTTATAACGTCTGGTGCATCACCCTCTTCTCAGCTTCTGGCTGCATAAACTAACCCGGACTGTCTTGCCTCCGTATTCCCAGCACCTCTGCCCGGTGCTCCACGACCCCGACCGAAACCATTCCCTGCTCTAGCTGGACCACGACCCCTCTGTGGTTGCTGACCACCCCTCTCCGAATCCAGATCAAAACTCGTCCCACCGCCGCTCCCGCTCTACTTGTGGACAATCCTTAATCATATGATCCATAGATCCACACCTGAAACATCCACCGGTTCTCCTCCTACACTACCCCGAATGCTTGCTCCCACACAGAGCACATGATCGAAACTGACCCATCGCCGCAGGCCTCACAACTCGAGCTGGCCCATCAAACCTAGCCCTCTTTTGGAAACCTTCCGATGACCCAAAGCTTCTCTTATTCTTACCCTTGTCTTTCTCCCTGTTCTGGATCTCGGTCCGCTTCACCTCTTCAGCTATTTTTGCTTTTTCAACTAAGATAGCAAAGTCTCTCTCTCGCTACGGAGCTATCAACACTCTCAACTACTCTCGCAGCCCATCCTCGAAACGCACGCAACGCTCATAGTCAGTCGCCACCATGCCTCGGGCATAGCAGCTCAAACATAGAAATTTCGCCTCATATCAAGCTACCGATTTACCCCCTTGTACCAAATTCAAGAATGCTTTCCACTGAGCATCCACATAACTGGCCCCAACATATTTCACTTGAAATGACATCTTAAAGAAATCTCAATCAATTCGGTCCGCCGGAGTACCCTCTCTTACAGTGAGCCACCACTGATATGCCTCATCCTGAAGTAGAGACACCGCACCTTTTAGCTTCTCATCTACCGTGCAGTCCAGATCATCCATAATCCTCTCGACTGCCTCTAGCCAATACTCGGCCACATTTGGAGCCACCCCAGAAATGCCCCTAAACATTTTAGCTCCATTAGCTCGGAGTCGCTCAGGGATAGACTTCCGAGTTGCTGTTCCAGTGCCTACCCCAGCCACTCACTCCAACACACGCAGCATTGCTTGAAACAGGGCATCATCTCCACCAGTTCTGTCTTGCGATCCTGCTTCTGCCACAGGTGCTGCGGGTGCTTCGCCGTCAGGCTCATTTCTCGCTTCCGAGAGTTCAACCTCGGTACCTTGGCCTCTCCCACGGCTACGTGTAACACATCCACGTCCTCTACCACTCATGTCTATCGCTCTGTCTTACTCTGATTACAAATTTTATGCGTCAGTATTTCTTTCCATTGTTTATTAACGAGTAGTTTTATGAGGATAATGTTTATAAGTAGTTCTTTCGTAAGGCACATGCATACCTAAGGGTTTTCATCTCTACAATAGAGTTTCTAAATTCCAACATCCATGACGAGATATCTATATCATACAACTACCTCATGCAATTCACTTAACAATCAGAAAACTTACCTGGCAGACTTGGGCCGGAGACTCGGGTGCCATACTTCAAGAAAATAGGTCCATATGTACTTTTCTTTTTAAACCGTCTTAGATAAAAAATTTGGAAAATGTTTTGAACCCAAAACCCAAGGTGAGCTTTTAAACTGGCTCGATACAAAATGTAACACCCCAAACTGCTCAAACACTACGACCGGATCGGCATGTCACTAGGAAAGATCACTAAAAGAGTTACGAGTCTTAGAAGGTCTTTAATTTAAACTTTCTTAAAAGCCTCAAGTTCCGTGGTTCCATTGCAAGCCCAATATTTATTTAAGATAAACTTTAATTAATCAAACCTTGTGTTTTAAGTGAAAGTTGAAAACACCTATCGTTTACTAGATTAAATCCAAAGTTGGTGGCAAAATCTCTTTTTGTTTTTAAAAGAATTGTTGTTTGTTAGATTGAGAAGAAAACTTTCGTTCGTATTTTATAAAAACATTTTGTCGAGTAATTTATATTAAATACGTCCAAAGATTAAAATTAAAATTTACCCAAATTAGAAGTGGCCTTA
Source organism: Gossypium sturtianum (assembly GCA_025698515.1). Lineage (NCBI taxonomy): Eukaryota > Viridiplantae > Streptophyta > Magnoliopsida > Malvales > Malvaceae > Gossypium > Gossypium sturtianum. The sequence continues at coordinate 89,032,121 of CM046955.1, forward strand.
TTACATTTCCAACATCCCAAAAATTTAAAGAAAATAACGTTCTATTTAAAAAGAAAGAAACCGTGCAGGGCCACCTCGTAGTCCTTTCCGGCCCGGTCTGCTGAACTAAGCGTTACCTGTATAGATGTTAAACAAACAGAGTGAGTCAAAAGACTCAGTGTGCAATAACCAAACACCCCTTATTGGGCTGAAGCCCGTTAGAACAGATTGGCCTTAGCCCCCACAGTACAGAATAGCACAATAACATATGCATGATGATGCAGAACCCATTCCAACCTAAACTTCCATCCACTATACACCATTGATGGCAGTCATGCTGCTCATCGTCAGAAATTGTGACGAAGTCACCAGGCTGAAATGGCACAAGCCACCAGATTATCAGAGTTATGACAGAGTCACCAGGCTGAAATGGCACAAGCCACTAGATTATAAGAATTGTGACATAGTCACCAGGCTGAAATGGCACAAGCCACCAGATACACTCCCCCTTCTATTCAAGGCATATTTTCCCCCATGCAACATGAAATCATGGTGTGAGCATGCAACATATCTCAACATGTATCAAATGTAACATAAACTCATGTCAAAATAATCGCATAATTATCACAAATACAGATCACTAACCTGATGTCTCGCTTTTACTTACCAAATATAGAAGAACAACTAATGCCGTTATTTCGACATCTCACCGTACATACACATACTTAAAAGTAACAAAAAAGAGGTGTGAATATTACACACCTGAACACGAGGAGGACTAAGCTCTCAACATTATCGACACTCTCAGAAGAGGGAACGACTGCGATCTACCTATTCTGTTCTGAAGTCGGTCCACAACCCGGTGGCCAGTCTCATACTACCGAAACAGCTCGCTTCTTGAACTTAGGGGCTGGGACTACGGGTCCAACCCCTTCCTTCCCTTGACTGGCACTTGAATCCATGACAGATCTTGATCAGAGAACCAGATTAAAGTAATGAAAAGAATGAAGGATAGGTACTCGTATCAAAGAAGTCGCTTACCTAGATTAACAAAAGCTGAAAGCTAGCAGTCTAGGCTTAAGAAACTGATTGAGTCCCTAAACAAACACCATGTTAAAGTCGATTCTTAGAAATAGAATAGAAGAAGTGACCTTTCGGCCAAACGAATCGATTGAGGATTCCCTTACCACCCATTCGGCCAATCCATTACTTACCCAAAATCTTCTCGAAAGTAGGCCACACGAAGCAGAAGAGATAAAGATGCACCCCTCTACAATCGGTCAATGCTCAAAGAAGTAAGTTGAGACTTTGGTTTTACCCAAACCAAGAGAAAAGAGAACAAGAAGGAACATAGAAGAAGGCTTCTTACCAAGACCAACGTTTGCCAAAAGAGGAGTCAATATTCGGCTACCAACACAAGTCGACAGAAAATATGCCTATTCCTGAAACAACAGTAAGATTCAGCCTTCACACAAAAAGAAGTGCAGAAGAGGAAAGAAAATAAAACGAGAAATAAGGTTCGACTATACAGGAAGAACGAGAAGAAGAGCTAAGGAGATTCGGCTACTCAAGGCACTAGCATGAGATTAAAAAAAAGGAAAAGGGAGGGTTTCGGCTTCAAAAGAAAATGAACCAACAATGTGAAGGGTGGATTGTGATGGTAAATTTGGCTATGAGAGAAACAATGTGAGAGTTTCAGTTTTTGTAAAAGAGAATAGAAGAAGAAATGTTCCAAAAGTACAAAAAGAGAGAATGTGAATGTTTCTAAGAGTGCTTTGACTAACGAAATTCTCATAAAATGAACACTTGAAAATGCAGCACCCCCTATAACCAAGATGTTCAACAACAAGCCTATATGCTACTAAAGAAGGTTCGACCCCTCCTAGCCCCACTAAACCGTGCACACACTCTCACACACCTTCCCAAATTCGGCCAACCTCTCACCCAACATCCCCTCTTCCACGATTTCCTCCTACTTTCCCTCTCCATCATCCATTTGATTTCGTTTGACCCCTTCAACCTCCACCATTACCTCATGGCCACAAATTCAAACACTTTGACTCCTTCAACTCTCACCCTTGAAGAGTCCATGCTCAAACCACCATCCCTCCATCCCGACGCCAAAAGAACTCCAAAATCAAAGATATGCGACTCAACCTTTTCCCCTTGTTGCTCCCCTTGTGACGCCACTTCCAAGCACTCCAAGTGACGTCTCCATACCACTCTACCACCTCTTTTCTTGTGTCAAATAAACACAATTAATTAACTTTAAGGCCTGCCTCAGCGAACTCTCCCCTAAAGTGCCTAAAAATAAAATTTCACTAAGGCTCAAGCTTAACCCTGAGCCTTCCCGGGGTCCCCAAACATACCGGATTAATAGAAAAAGCATGCCAAACACACATAACATAACAAATGCAAAGCCCCCAATTCCCGGATGTTACAACCCTTTCTAATGCATGTTAAAGGTCTCGTAGACCTTTTAAAGGGACTATGTGCACATAGTTTACTGTGATATGTTGATGATGTATTTATGTATGCAAAATGGTAGTAAAATGATCGGATTTGTCAGGTAATACTTCTTAACCCTAGACCGGCGATGGTTACGGGTTAGAGGTGTTACTCTTAGTTGTATCAGAGCTACGGTTTAGTTGATTCTAGAACTAACGTAGCGTGTGAGAGTCTAGCTATACATGCCATATATATACCTGTGATAGTATGATGATTCCTGACAGTTAAAAATGTGTTTTCGTATAGTAATGGATACCGGTCGAGCAGTTGCTGATGATGGTGAGAGTAATGCGCCTGCTCCCGCTCAAGGGACAGCGCCGGCTGAATCTAGGCCGATAGCTAGTAGTCAAGAGGGAGAGGCAAGGCAAGCCTTCTTCCAAATGATGAGTGAGTGGTTTACGGAGTTCGTTCGAATGAATCCGGCTGCTAAACAACCTCCACCCCGGCAAGTCTCTGTAGCTCCATAAGTATTAGACCCGATTTGATTAAGTAAGCCTCCAGTTGATAAAATTTGAAAGTACGGGGCCGAAGAGTTCAGGGCCACAGTTGATGATGATGCTGAACGAGATGAATTTTGGCTTGAGAATACCATTAGAGTGTTTGATGAATTATCATGTGCCCCTGAGGAATGCCTTAAATGTGCTATTTCGTTGTTGAGAGATACGGCATATCATTGGTGGAAAACATTGATATCTGTGGTTCCAGAGAAAGAATAACCTGGGATTTCTTTCAAGTTGAATTTCGAAAGAAATATATCAGTCAACGGTTTATAGATCAGAAACGTAAAGAGTTCCTTGAGCTGAAATAGGGCCGTATGATTGTTATGGATACTAGCGGGAATTTGTGAGATTAAGTCAATATGACCGAGAATGTGTTTCCACAGAAACTACTATGTGTAAATGATTCATCAAAGGATTGAATGAAGAAATTAAACTTCTGGTCGGAATTCTTGATTTGAATGTATTTGTAGTATTGGTTGAAAGAGTTTGTAAAGCTGAGGAGCTTAGTAAAGAAAAGAAGAAAGTAGATTCAGAAGCTAGAGACGAAAGAAAAAGGTCGATGAGTAAGTCGTATCATTCTTCGTTAAAGAGATTCAGAGATGCAAATAATCGCTCACATGTTTTGTTTGGACATTCGAGTAAAGATCGTGCGAAACAAAATACTGGTCCTAAAACTCAAACTCCAATTGAATCGAGTGTTGGCAGTGTCAGAAGTAATATGCCTGAGTGTAGACAGTGTGGAAGACATCATATTGGTGAATGTTGATGTATAATAATAGAGTTTGCTATAAATGTGGATCACGATATCACTTTATTTGGGATTGCCCAGAGTTAGCTGAGAAAGATAATGTTCAGAGTGCGAGGCTGAGCAACACAACAGCTAGGGGTAGACCACCCTGAAACACCGAAAATGTGAGTGGTAATCAAAGAGGAATAATGGATACAGCTATGAGATCTGAGGCGAGAGCACCTGCCCGAGCTTACGCTATTCGCGCTTGTGAAGAAGCGTCATCTCCAGACGTCGTTATTGGTACTTTTACTCTTTTTGACACTGATGTGATTGCATTAATAGATCCAGGCTCTACTTATTCATTTACGTGTGTGAACCTAGTATCTAGTAAGACTCTACCTGTTGAGTCTACTGAGTTTGTAATTAGAGTATCGAACTCCTTAGGCAAGTGTGTTTTGGTTGACAAAGTGTGCAATAATTGTCCGTTGATGTTTCAGGATATTTGTTTTCCGGCTAATCTGATGTTGCTATCCTTTGATGAATTTGATATAATTCTGGGTATGGATTGGCTAACGTTGCATAATGCTATTGTGAATTCCAAACAGAAGAGTATTGATTTGAGAAGTCAGAATGGTGAAATAGTTTGAATTGAATCCAGTGATTTGAATGGGCTATCGACTATGATATCTTTGATGAAAGTTTTGAATTATGTGAAAAAGGGATTTGAAGCTTATCTTGCATATGTGATAGATACAAAAGTGACAGAAAAGAAAGTTGAATCTGTGCCTGTAGTTTGCGAGTTCCCACATGTTTTTCCTGAAGAACTACCGGGATTACCTCCAATACGAGAAGTCGAGTTTGGTATTGACTTAGTGCTGGGGACGACTCCTATCTCAATAGCTCCGTATAGAATGGCACCAACAGAATTGAAAGAGTTGAAGTCTCAGCTGCAAGAGTTGACAGATAGAGGATTTGCACGACCGAGTTTCTCACCTTGGGGTGCTCCTGTGTTGTTTGTGAAAAAGAAAGATGGCGCTCTGAGGATGTGTATTGATTAACGACAGTTGAATAAAGTGATGATAAAGAATAAGTATCCTCTACCTCAAATTGATGATTTGTAACACCCTAAACCCGGCCCATGCGTTAAGACCGGATCTGACATGTCACATGAGAAAAACATGTTAAATCCTTTTGAGAAAATGAGTTGATTTGAAATATTTGATAAAGTACTACTAACCTCGAAGGTTGTTTGATAAATTAATAATTTGAACTAGAAATCTTTATAAATCGTGACTTTTGAAAATATCGTTGATAGTTAGAGAAAAACTTTTCGAGTTAAAATATTTGTAAAAGTTTGTTATGAAATCTATTTGTTAATCTATTTTGGGAAAACCTTTATTTAAGTTTTAGAAAAGAAAATACCCATTTAAAATCATTCAAGCAAAATAGTAAGTACAACTAACATAAAGCAAAAATAAAATATTCCAGCGGCCTTATTACAACATAAAAACCCAAAATATTAAGAGTAATAAAATAAGCGGAAATAGAAATCTAAAGTTCGATAACACCATTACTAAAGTATGGCCTCCATCGAGTCATCCATGGCCCAAATCCACACCACTGAGCGTTACCTACAAGGGTTAAGAAAAAGGGGGAGTGAGTTACAAGAACTCAATGTGAAATCCCTTACCGTCATCCACTGGGCTTGAACCCATATAGCAATATCATGGGCCTAAGCCCTTTTACATAACAATCTTAAAATGAAGCAAATGTATGAATGTATGCAACCCAACCCATCCTAGATATCCATCCGCTACACACCACCCGTACCATCCCATCACACTTGTGGGGATCAAGTCAACCCACCCCGCCAAACATACCAATCGCAGGCAAGTTGCCATTTATAATTATTCGCAGGCAAAATGCCATTTCATAATAATTGTGGCTGAGCCACCGAGTCATAATTATGCGGCGTAGCCACTATCTGATTGTGGCGAGCCACCGAATATCATATCTGGGTAATATAATCGGCACACACGGCCTTGGTAAAATGATCGACCGCAGTCGTTAATTCATATGTTAGGCACATAGCCCCGGTAAATCGTTTAGCACAAAGCCATAATCACGATGGCACAAAGCCATATTTAGGTTGGCACATAGCCATTATCAGAATTTGTGGCAGAGCCACAAGAATCAAAACGTATCGTTGCAGTCAAACTGTTTTTCATAATATTTGTGGCAAAGCCACTAGGCTACACTTCTCTTCAACATTTTAATATGTAAATGCAACATACATAGCAAATCATGATATTTACAAATATAAACAACAATAATTAATTCAGAGATTCATTACAAAAATTCGGCCCATTGTAGCACTTGCAAATCAGCCCATTAAGACCATATATCAAATCGGCCCATTATGGCAATATATCAAATCGGCCCATTTAAGCAATATCCGTTAAGGTAATATAACAAATCGGCCCTTTAGGGGCATTTCCGTAATTCGACCCATAGGGGCATTTTCGTAATTTCGACCCATAGGGGCATTTTTGTAATTCAGCCCATAAGGGCATTTTCGTAATTCGGTAATCTTTCCCACTAAGGGTAATTTGGTAATCTCGCAACTCAGGGGTATTTCGGTAATTTACCCTCTAAGGGTATTATGGTAATTTCGCAACCCAGACTTAACTACTAATTTGGGGCATAAAAATTGAAACTGTCCATCTGCGTCATACTGACTAAATTGACTATAACTCGAGTTAGGAAACTCAAAATTTAAATCCGTAAATTTTACTTGACACTAGACTCATATATTTTCTTACTAAAAGTTTTCCAGAATTTTTGGCTTAACCATTTAGTACAGTTTATTCCTTAAATTTTCCCTTGGTTCCCTGACCAATGGTTCTGACCTCTCTTACCCGAAATTCAAATATCTAACTGTACAGTTTTCATATGTTGCTCTCACTTGTTTCTATTGAAAATAGGATCACTAAGGAATCTATACATATAAATTATAACTCATAATTCACTTTTTACAATTTTAAATGATTTTTCTAAGACAGATCAAGGAACCATAAGTCAATCAGAGCCAGTCCCACTAAATTTAAAATATCACAGAATATAAAATTCATCTTTCTACGCTGTTTCTTTCATATGAAAATAGACACAGTAAGATTTAATTTGATATCTTATTCGCTTTCTAATTCCCTTTCTCCTATTTTTCGTGAATTTTCAAAATCACGTCACTACTGCTGACCAAACTGTTTCATTGCAAAATATGGTTACTACTACGAACATACGCACGCCTGAGTGGTCACGAATGCCGGTTTCCGGTGTTTCCTTGGTATTTCGACAGAATCACAGAACATTTCATGCAAACTTTTAGAGGGGTATGAGATTACACACCATTTCAAATAGGTATTCGAAAGGGTATGGAATTACACACCTTATTCGGAATCCGTAACACGATACTCTCCGCGGCACCTAAAGGTACAATCGGTTAACAATTAGTCCAAAGCCCAATTTTCAACTTCAGCCAAGTATCGCGATTGATTAACAATCTATATCACTTACCAATAATCTGAGTCTCTTATTACGAGGGATAGGTGATCGAGCGATTTAGTCCCTAAAAATAAACGATTAGTCATCACCTCTATACCATTTAGCAAACTAACCGATCAACGAAAAAGATCAAAAAGAACCATGATGAATCCCCTTACCTTGACAATAATAGATCCCCTTCTATTGATTTCCTTAAGGCTAGAAAGATGATGAGAGTGTAAGCTAACACTCTACCGATTCGGCCCACACCAAGAGAACCAAGAAGATGGAAGTAGCAAAGAATAGATTCGGCCTTGGTCAAAAGAACAGGGTGAATAATCGATTTTAGGAGAGGGAGTAAAAGAGAAACAAGAAGAAAATAAAAGAAGAGGAAGAACACTACCTTGCAACCATCGAAAACCCGAGAAGGCAAATAAGCTTCGGTAACCACAAAAACCAAGTTTCAGCTATGAGATAAAGTTGATGTTTTGGTTATGGGTTGAAGGAAAAAGAGGACTGAAGAAAGGGTTGAGAATAGAAATAAATATCACAAGGAAATTTGACAACACAAGTTGAGAGAAAATAACCCAAAAATCTTGAAGTAAAAGTCTTCAAAATGCACAAAAATGCCAACAACTTTCGGCACACTCAAATACTAATGGCCGAATATGCTTTCTAAACACACCTCCCAAACCATGTATCATCTTTACCAAAAAATGAATGTTGACCCAAAATAATCTTTCCAAAACATCCTCCACATAATAGGCCAACATGTTCCCTTCTCTTACCTTTTTCCTTCATTTCTTTCCCTCTTTTTCCCTAGTCTTCCTCCTTACCATAATCCTTAGCCATCTTTCCCAAATTAAAAAGTCTTTCTTACCTTATTAAAGCCTTGACCGACACTTTGGATGAATAGCACAAAAATAAATCCAAAATTTTCAAAAGATGAGATTTGAACCCCTTCCTCCATGCTCTCCACTTGATGCCTTAACCTCCTTGCCATATGCTCTCTTATGCTAGCAGAATACACACTTATTACCTTAAGCCTTGATGCCCCTTGCCTTTTCCCCTTAAGTGCTCAAATACAAAAATTTACCTATAGCCTAACTTGAACCCGTAACTTCCTAGAAACCTTGTAACTTTCCAAAATCACCTTCCTAATAAGTCTAACTTGAAATAATGTTGTTCTCTTGTTCTTAAAAATTTTAAACACTCCTACACCCAAGGCCCATTGGGCCCAATCCTACTAGGCCCAATTTTGGGTCGTTACATGATTTGTTTGATCATTTAAAAGGGGCTATAGTGTTTTTGAAGATAGATTTGAGATCAGGATATTATTAGTTGAGAGTTAAAGAATTAGATGTGCCGAAAACTGCTTTTAGAATGAGGTACGAACATTTTGAATTTTTAGTTATGCCTTTTGGAATAACAAACGCTCCTGTAGTATTTATGGATTTGATGAACCGGATATTCAGACCGTATTTGGATCGATTTGTCGTTGTGTTTATTGACGATATTTTGATTTATTCTTGTGATGAGACATAACATGCCGAGCATTTGAGAATTGTATTACAGACCCTGCGTGATAAGCAATGGTATGCAAAGTTCAGTAAATGTGAGTTCTGGTTGCACGAAGTTAGTTTTCTGGGACATATAGTGTCAGCTGCGGGAATACGAGTCGATCCGAGCAAGATTTCAGCAATTTTAGATTGGAAACCTCCAAGAAATGTGTCTGAAGTCTGTAGTTTTCTGGGACTAGCGGGATATTATAGACGGTTTGTGAAAGGCTTCTCGATGATTGCAACTCCATTGACGAAATTGCTACAGAAAGATGTTAAATTTGAGTGGTCAGAAAAGTGTCAGCAGAATTTTGAACAGTTGAAAGTATTATTGACAGAAGCACTAGTGTTAGTTCAACCTGAATCGGGTAAAGAATTCATAGTTTACAGTGATGCATCGTTGAATGGTTTAGGCTTTCTGTTGATGCAATAAGGCAAAGTTATAGCCTATGGTTTGAGACAGTTAAAACCGCATGAAAAGAACTATCCGACACATAATCTTGAATTAGCAGCCATTGTATTTGCATAAAGATTTGGCGTCACTACTTATTTGGTTAGAAGTGTCACATTTGTACTGATCACAAGAGCTTGAAATATTTGATGACTCAGAAAGAATTGAATTTGCAACAGTGGAGATGGTTGGAATTACTAAAAGACTATGAATTAGTAATTGACTATCATCCGAGTAAAGCTAATGTTGTTGCTGACGCTTTGAGCCAAAAATCTTTATTTGCTTTACGAGTAATGAGTACTCGGACAGATTTGTGTGATGATGGTTCGATTTTGGTTGAGTTGAAAGTGAGGCCAATGTTTATACGTCAGATTTGTGATGCTAAAAAAATTGATACTGAGATGATGGCAAAACGAGCTCAGTGTGGTTTAAATTCTGATTCAGAATTTTGAGTTGATAGTGATGGTTGTTTGAGATTCCGAGACCGGATTTGTGTTCCAAGAAATTCAGAGTTGATTCAGTTGATTTTGAACGAAGCTCATAGTAGTTGTTTGTCTGTTCATCCGGGAAGTACAAAAATGTACAATGATCTGAAATAGTTTTATTGGTGGCATGGTATCAAACAAGATATCTCAGAGTTTGTTTCAAGATGTTTAGTTTGTCAGCAAGTCAAAGCTGAACACCAGGTTCCATCCGGTTTGTTACAACCGATCATGATTCCTGAGTGGAAATGGGAGAGAATCACGATTGACTTTGTGTTGGGATTACCCCTGTCTCCGGGAAAGAAAGATACAATATGGGTGATAGTTGACAGATTAACAAAATCAGCTCATTTTATTCCGGTGAGAACAGATTATTTGCTTGATAAGTTAGCTAAATTATATGTTTCTGAGGTGGTGCGATTGCACGGAGTAGCATTATCTATTGTATCTTACAGAGATCCGAGGTTTACTTCACGATTTTGGAAGAAACTGCAAGAGGCTTTAGGTACGAAGTTGCATTTCAGTACTGCATTTCATCCGCAAATGGATGGTCAATCCAAGCGGATCATTCAGATTCTCGAGGATATGTTGAGATGTTGTATTCTTGAGTTTGAAAGTAAATGGGAAAAGCATTTGCTGTTGATTAAGTTTGCGTACAATAATAGTTTTCAATCAAGCATTAAAATGGAACCATATGAGGCTCTTTACAGTCGTAAATGCAGAACTCCATTATATTGGATTAAGCTTAGTGAGAATAAGATTCACGGGGTTGATTTAATTAAAGAAACTGAGCAGAAAGTGAAAGTAATTCGTGATAGTTTGAAAGCAGCGTCAGATCATCAAAAGTCTTATGCAGATTTGAAATGAAAAGATATTGAATTTGAGATCGGTGATAAAGTGTTTTTGAAAGTGTTTCCGTGGAAGAAAATACTTCATTTTGGAAGAAAAGGCAAATTGAGTCCGAGGTTTATCATGCCGTATGAGATTATCAAACGTATCAGGCCGGTTTCTTATAGATTGATGTTGCCACCTGAGTTAGAGAAGTTTCCTAATGTGTTTCATATATCGATGCTTCGACGATATAGATCTGACCCATCGCATGTGATTACCCCTACTAAGGTTGAGATTCATTAAGATTTATCTTATAATGAAGAACTGGTTCGAATTTTGGCACGTGAGATCAAAGAGTTCAGAAATAAGAAAATTTCTTTAGTGAAAGTATTGTGGCACAAACACGGAGTTGAAGAGGCTACGTGGGAGCCTGAAGATGTTATGAGAGAGCAATATCAAAATCTATTCACTGGTAAGATTTTTGGGGACGAAAATCCCTAAGGGGAGAGAGTTTTAACAACCCGGTTTAGACCCTAGTCAGAATAGTGGTATCGGGACCACAAATTTGAGGTCTGAAAAATATTTTAATATTTTTTTAGTGTTTACAGTATGTGATTAAACATGTGTGAAAATTCTATCGTTTGTGTGTTAATTTGCGAAAAAGGACTTAATCGCATAAAATGTAAAAGCTGTGTTCTATTTGTTAAAGTGCTTAATTGGCATGACTTCTTAAATGAGAAGTCCTTATGTTGTTATTAAACCATTAATAGATTGGATCAACAAAAATGCCTAAGGTTAGTGGATTTTAAATGATATTACTAAGGTTAAAATGGTAAAACATGAATAAATGAATAATTAAAAAAAAACAAAAGCATGAAATAGGTTATTATGTTCATCTTTGGCCGAAAATAGCAAGAAAAGAAAAGAAAAAGATTAAGCTAGGGTTCGGCACTCCTAAGTATTGATTGAGGTATGTTTTTACTTCGGTTTTTGATAATTTCTACGTTTTTGTGATCGTTGCTTAGCATACTATCAAGCCCATGTCTTAATTTTAGAAATTGACGATGATTTTAAGATGTACCATTAATGAATATGTGAGCTCGGTGTTGATAGTTGGTGAAATATGAAAGTTTAATGTTGGGTTAACATATTTTGTCTTTGAATTTTTGATGAATTTGACTATTTTGGGCTAAATTATGAAAATGAGATATTGAAGGACTAAAATGTGAAATAAATGAAATTTATGGACTTGTATGAACATGAGGAAGATTCGACCTAAGCATGGTATAATGAAATCATGTGTATTTTGTGATTTTATGAAATAGGGGCTAAAATGTCAAAATATGCAAATGTGAGGGCTATTTTGTAAAATGCTCAAAATATGTGTTTTTGGATTGAATTGAATGATTTGGTGAATGAATGAGCTAAATTTGAATATGTATAGATCAAGAAAAGAGAAATTCGAACTTAGATCGAAGCAAGAACAAGGTGCTCGATTGATCGACTTGTATCGTGATTCTACGTCTGAGGTAAGTTTGTGTGTAATACATGTTGTTTAAACGATGTTCTTATGTGTTGAAATGAATGGAAATGTGAGTTTGGAATTCAGAAATCTGAGATGTGATTTTGAAGTTATATGGCACTAAGAGTGCGTAAACAAAATCGATTCAACGATGATCGGCACTAAGTATGCGAGATAAAGAAAGCATCGACTATATTAGTTGGCACTGTGTGTATGATAGTGAGACATCTTCTGTTTAATGTAATGGCACTAAGTGTGCGATAATATTATGGATTCGGCCAATTAAATGGAATTGATTGTGCGAATTCATCGAATGTTGAAAGAGGATCGAACGAATTATGGAATTGAGCATTGAATGGTAAATGTGATTGATAATTACGTGATGGTACAGGTATGTACTGAACCTATGTGGTTGATGATTTTGTATATGGAATAAATGGAAGTTTAAGTGGGTATTAATATGAATTGATTCATGTGATAGTTATGGTATGAAAGTGAGTAGTAGTTGTGGTTGAGATTGAGTAATGATGTGAATTGAACTAAGTGTTAGTAATTTTGCTTATTGAATTTGAATTGTTAAGCTAAATGTGTTATATTACAAACTTACTAAGCTTTAAAGCTTACTGTGTGAAGTTCTTCTCTATTTTACAGTGTCATTAAAGCTAGCTCGGATACGGGGATTGTCAGTGACTCAATCACACTATCGGCCATCTATTTTTGTACTTTTGGAAGTTGCATTTTAAGTATATGGCATGTATAGGCTAGTGATTATGGTATGTTTTGTTATGTTTAGATCTTGCCTTGTGATATGGCTTGATAGTTTAATGATTTTGGTATATGCCTTGGATATGTAAAAAGGATGGTTAATATGTGTATGTGTGTTCTAAGTGAATGATCTTTATGATATATTTTGGTGATATGGAGGTAGTATGTTTCATACTATGAATTGGTAAGGATTAAATGATAAATGGATTATATGATTTTGATGTGAAGTTGATATTTTGGATTGGTATATTGAGTTGAAATTGTATAGGGAAATGAATGATGACGTTAAAAGTTTAAATTATAAAATGTTTTGGTATGTTTGGATGCCATTCGGGGTATGAAATTATATTGGTTGATACTTGTATGTGTGACCCAAAATTTGGGTGGCAGATTGGCCTTGCTAATGGCCTATATTTGCCTACATGGTTGAGCACACGGGCGTGTGCCTCGACCGTGTCCCTTAAGATTGTAATTCAAAACAAGTCAGACTCGCACACGGGCCAGACACATGGGCGTGTGACAGGCCGTGTGAATTAAGTCAGTGTTGCCCACAGGTCAAGCACACGGGCGTGTCTTCGGCCGTGTGGACAGAATAGCATGTATGCCCTGTTTTGCCACGACTTGGACACACGGGTGTGTCTGATGTCGTGTGAGGCACACAGTCTACCCACACGGGCGTGTGACCTCTGCAACTTTGAAAAATGTTGAGTTTTCGGGAAAATTTTATATGAGCTCGGATTAGTCTCGACCCCTTCCTAATGCATGTAAAAGGTCTCGTAGGCCTTTTAAAGGGACTCTATGCACATAGTTTGCTATGATATGATGATGATGTATTTATGTATGGAAAATGGTTGTAAAATAATTATATTTGTCAGGTAATGATTCTTAACCCTAGACCGGTGATGGTTACGGGTTAGGGGTGTTACAGCATTCATTTCTTACGTTGTTGTTTTTTCTTTACTTTTCAGATTATTGGAAGCTCGATCGGGTTGGAAGCTCGTCGGAGATCTATCACACTATCTAGCTATTATATCAGTAGATTTTGATGTCTTGGTTAAGACTATAATGGCATGTGCAGGTGGACTTATGGTTGATGATTAGTTGAATGTTAGTTAATGAGTTTGGCATGTATATGTCATTTTGGGTTATGTAGCCTTGGTACATTTGATGCCTTGTTGATATGTGTTAAAGCATGTATAAATGGCCAAAGTGATATATGATGAATTGACCTCAACATGGTGAAGATATGGTATGCTCTGGTAAGGTTTTGAATAGATGTGCATGATTGAAATATGGTTTGTATACATGTTGATTGTTGGAACCATCTAGATAGGGTTAGATTTGTGTAATTTAGATGGGCTTGATGGTTGGAGTTGAAATGGTCATTTGAATTTGTGTTTTGAATAACCAAATTAGTATGTTTGAATGTGATTTTGGCATGTGGGCAACTATGGTATTGAAACACCCCAAACCCGGCCCACGAGCCCTGACCGGATCGGGTATGTTCCTCGAGTAAAACAGTTCAGAATTCGTTTGTTTACTTTGGTAAATTTAAGTGGTTTTGGAAAAAACTTGTTTTGTGTTGGGTTGGTTGAAAATCTTGTTCGTTTTGAAATCGAGGATTTATTAAAACCTTGTTTTTATATTTAAAAGACATGCCAAATTTATTTTTAAAGTTTACTTGCACATTGGAAAATATTTGTGTTTAAGTGTCAAAACATTTAGCATTTATCCTTAAGAAAAGTGTCTTAAGCTTTTAGTTTGATAAAAATTCGTATCATAATGAAATAATTAAAATGCATGCATAAATAGTTTCATACTAGTGGCCTTATTACATCAACGGTAAAACCCGAAATGAAATTCAAACTGAAAGTTCAAAATAAAATAAAGTAGAATAAAAGCTGAGCTGAGCATGGCCACCATTAAGCTCCTGCCGACCCGGTCCATCACTGAGCGTCACCTGAAAGAAATATCCCACGACGGGGTGAGTCAAACAGACTCAGTGTGTATAACCAACACTAGTCCCCAAATGATTTAGGCATATCATAACATGTCATACATACATAACAAATAGAGATAATGATGCAATCCCGAACCCAAACCTAGATGCCATCCGCTACACATCACCCGTACCAACCATCACACCGTGGGGACTACTAAGTCAACCCTCCATCCGCTACACATCATCGAAGGCAGTCGCTGCAGACGACGTGCTCATTGCCCTTATAAGTTTGTGGCATAGCCACCAGATAATTAAAAATGTGACATAAGTCACCACATTAAGATTTCGTGACATAAGTCACCACATTCAGATATTGTGGTATAAAACCACCAAATTCACTTCCCCTTTCATAATCACCCATATGCCCCATGTCATACAACTATGCATAAACCATGTCATATTCCTTATTCACATTCTTATAGTTTCACATATGAGCCATAACAGATCATATTATACTCATAGTAGGAGTGGGTAAAACGTACCTGAGTACTTTGTACCATTGCCTGGTACCTTAGCCATATCTTTCACATTCTTATTAACACATGCATTAAAACAATACCATAAATCTATTAAGAGATAGTGTGTGGTACACACCTGATATACTTATCGCTTTCACTGAGACTCCCGAAAATCCCGATCTAGCGTCCTAGATCCTTAGTTCCTACATTTGGTCAACCACTTAATGTTTAGCAAAAGCCTATTCGGCTATATGATCAAATCCCGAAGGATTATTGCACCCAAAGCTCCTACCTTGTTGCCGATTTGATTATTAATCAAATCCCGAAACGTTGTAGTATTTCTTCCTTAAAATCGGCTAACACTAGATCAATTGACTTGGTTAGTTTTCGGCTTTTGAATAAGTAAGAAATAGATCCAAGTTGCTAAATAGGGCCTTGGCCGAATGTGTATGTGCACTTACCTTGCGATTTCAATTCCCACAAATTGATCCTTGCTTCTTTAATGATGTCGAGATTCCTATGGCCACATGTTAGATCTAATCTAACATTAAAACACAATAGAATGGCCTATGGCGAATATCACATAACTTACCTTGGATATTGAAATCCAAAAACCTCCTTGTAGTTGACAACACCCAAATCCGAAACCTTTTCCATAGTTTCGGCCAAGGAACAATAATAGAGATTAGTTCTTAGATTTCGACAAGCCTAAAAGAAATAGAATGGAAATCGAATTTGATCTTACCCTGAATAAATCGGCAGAGAGAGCTTGCGGAGAAATCGATTCAAAGAGTGGCAACTTTCGGTTTTTGATGATCACTTGGAAAGATTCGGTTTTAATCAAGAAAAGAAAAGAAAGTATAGGACTTAGGAAAATCGGCAAGACTAGGGGATCCTATTTTTGGCTTTTGGAGAATTGAAAAGAAAAAGAGAATAGGTTGCAGAGAGAAATTTGGCAGAGGCACAGGGGAAAGAAAGAATGAAGAATGGCCTTATTCTCCTTCCTTGGCCGAAATTACTACACTTAGAGTCCCCCAATCGGCCAACTCACACTCCCTTATCAGCTTCCTCATTTTTCTCCTCTTTTCTCTCTTTAACCCATTCAAAAATAATTCAAAATAAAATAATCATTTATCCCCTATCTTAGCCGAAATTTAAAAAGGATAAATCAAGTCTTTATCCTCACCTTTCAAAGCCCCATTGCCGTCCATCTCCTCCCCCTCTCCTTGACGCAACATTCAAAATAAAAGCCCCCCTTTTTTGCTTCCTTTGCAGCTCGAACTTAAGACCTGCATCATGCTTGTGGCATCACCTACTGAGGCCTTAAGTGGCGCCTTCAAGCCACTTTACCAAGCCCTTTTTTGTGTTATAAATCCCCTACATTTTCTCTTAAGGCCACCCTGCTTAGCTTCCTCTTTTAGATTTAAAATCTAATAATTTCTAAGGCATTTTCCTACATTCTAAGGTTCTCAAAAATTCATAAAACACATTTAACACACACATAGACATGCTTTCACATTTATTTAAGCACAAATGCATAAACCCAAAAATCTAGGATATTACAGTTCTACCCCCCTTAAAAATAATTTCGCCCTCGAAATTACCTGGCTAAAATAAGTGAGGGTATTGCAGTCGCATTGCTTCTTCTGGCTCCCACGAAGCTTCCTCCGATCCATGATTGTGCCATAATACTTTAACTAGAGGAACTGATTTCCTCCGTAGCACTTTCACATCTCGTTCCAAAATCTGAGTCGGCTCTTCCTCGTAGGACAAATCTGGCCTTAGCTCCACCTCTTCAACCAGAACTACGTGAGATGGATCCGATCGATAACGACGTAGCATAGACACATGGAATACGTTGTGCATCTGTTTCAACTCCGTTGGCAACTCTAGCTGGTATGCCACTGGTCCAACTCGCTTCAATACCCGATAAGGTCCTATAAACCTTGGACTTAACTTCCCTTTGCGACCAAATCTCATCACCTTCTTCCAAGGCGAAATTTTAAGAAACACTTGATCCCCCACATCAAATTCTATTTCCTTTCGTTTAAGATCTGCATACGACTTCTGCCTATCAGATGCTTCCTTCAATCGTGCCCGAATTACCTCAACCTTCTCCTCGGATTCAGCCACGATCTCTGGGCCCAAAACCTGACGTTCCCCTAATTTCGTCCAACACGTAGGAGTGCGACACTTTTGTCCATACAACGCTTCATATGGTGCCATCCGAATACTGGCTTGATAGCTATTATTGTACGTAAATTCCGCTAAAGGCAAGTATTCTTCCCAACTTCCTCTAAAGTCTATTACACAGCCCCTCAACATATCTTCCAACACTTGGATCCCTCGTTTCGACTGACCGTCCGACTGCGGATGAAAAGCCGTAATGAAATCTAATCTGGTGCCTAAAGCTTGATGCAGAGCTTTCCAAAACCGAGACGTAAACCTTGGATCCCTATCTGAAATAATTGACACCGTACTCCATGCAACCTTACAATCTCCGCCACATACAACTTCGCCAACTTCGCAAAGAATAATCAACCCGCACTGGAATGAAATGCGCGGACTTTGTCAACCGATCCACTATCACCCATACCGAGTCCTTCTTAGTAGGCGTAAGGGGAAGCCCACTAACGAAGTCCATGGTGATTCTCTCCCACTTCCACTGCGGAATCTTTATCGGCTGAAGTAATCCTGACGGAACTTGGTGTTCAGCCTTAACTTGCTGACACGTCAAGCATTTCCCTACAAATTCGGTAACTTCCCTCTTAAGACCAGGCCACCAAAATTGTTCCCTTAGATCCATGTACAACTTAGTACCTCCAGGATGCATAGCATAGGGGCTACCATATGATTCCTGAAGAATTCTCTACCTTAAGTCCTCATTCTTCGGTATACAGACCTTGCCCTTGAAACATAATACTCCCTCATCATTAATACCGTAATCTTCCAACTCCCCACTCTGTACTTGCTGCAACTTAGCACTGAAATCCTCATCCACTAACTGACTTTCCTTCACCTCATTCAGCCATGTCAGCTTAACTTGCAACTCTGCCAGCAGACTTCCATCGTCATACAAGCTCAGATGTGCAAACATCGCCCTCAGATCTGATACTACTTTCCGACTTAGAGCATCTGCTACCACATTCGCCTTCCCCGGGTGATACCCTATGGAACAATCATAATCCTTCAGTAATTCCACCCACCTTCGCTGTCTCAAGTTCAACTCCTTCTGAGTCAGCAGATACTTAAGGCTCTTGTGGTCTATGTAGATCACTGACTTTTCTCCATAAAGATAATGCCTCCACACCTTAAGAGCAAAGACCACCGCTGCCAATTCCAAATCATGCGTCGGGTAGTTAACCTCATGTGGCCTTAATTGCCGAGACGCATAAGCGACTACCTTCCCATCTTGCATCAATCGCATCCCAATCCTGTGTGAGAAGCATCATAGTACACCACAAAGTCCTTCCACGCCTCCGATTGAATCAAAACCGAGCTTCAAAAAAACCCTCTTAAGCTTCTCAAAGCTCTCCTGTTTGCTTATCTGTCCCAAACGAAAGGTACCTCCTTTCTCAACGACTTTGTCAAAGGTGCGGCTATTGATGAAAACCCTTCTACAAACCTTACAGTAGTAGCCGGCTAATCCCAAGAAATCTGAACCTCACCCACGGACTTAGGTGGTTTCCAATCTAATCTTGCCTCAATCTTCCTAGGATCCACTCTTATTCCTTGCGGATACCACATGCCCTAAGAACGCAACTTCCTTCACCAAAATTCACACTTGCTTTGAATTTGGCATGAGAACTTCTTCTCCTCAACACTTGTAACACTATCCGAGATGCTCATCATGTTCTTCCTCGGACTTTGAGTATACTAGGATATCGTCTATGAACACAACGACGAACCTATCCAAGTAAGGTTGAAAACCCGATTCATCATATCCATGAACGCGGTACAGGCGTTCGTCAAACCAAACGGCATTACTATGAACTCATAGCGTCCGTATCTTGTCCGGAAAGCCGTCTTATGGATATCTGCTTCCTTCACCTTAAGCTGATGATATCCGGACCTTAGATCTATCTTCGAGAATACCACGCTTCTTAAGATGATCGAACAAGTCGCCTATCCTCGACAGCGGTACTTGTTCTTGATGGTCGACTTATTCAATCGCGATAATCTATGCACATACGCATAGTTCCGTCCTTCTTCTTCACAAACAAGACCGGTGCTCCTCATGGAGACACACTGGGTCAGATAAACCCACGATCAAGCAACTCTTGGATTTGAGCCTTGAGCTCAACCAACTCCTTTGGTGCCATTCTATACGGAGCGATAGATCTTTGCAGCACCGTTCGAGCAACAAGTCAATTCCAAACTCCACCTCCTGTCCGGGGTATTCCAGTAACTCCTCCTAAAAAATATCCACAAACTCCTTTCTTTGTTCTAACTCCACTAACTCCCCTTCTTTGGCATCCAACGCCTAACAAAAGTCGAAATGCCTTGCACCCTTTCTCGAACCATCTTATCGACCTTTAAGGTAGAGACTACGTTAGATAAGTAGTTCCTTCTTTTCCTATCATAATTATCGCCTCATCCTCCGGCATCCTTAACTCCATTAGCTTAGCTGCACAATCCAATATAGCCCGGTGTTCTACTAGCCACCCCATGCCAAGTATGAGGTCAAGTTCTCTCAAGGAAGTTCCATTAAGTTGGCGAAAAATATCACTCCTGAATTTCTAAGGGTACACTCCAGAAAGATCTTATTCACCACTACGCTTGGCCTAATGGGCTTACTACAGTCATCTCCTATCGGATAGTTCGAGTCTATGCCTAGTGTTTCAACTACACTACATGCAACATAGGAATGGGTCGAGCCCACATCAATCGAGCAAAATAAGACTTGTCGGCTATAAGGAACATACCTGGGTTATGACGTGCAGTGCGTCTCCCTCCTCCCCTCCGGTAAACCGCATACACTAGACACGGCGTCTAGCCTCAGACACACCAACACCTCTGCCGGGGTCCCACGTCCTCTACCAAAGGCACCATTACCTTTGTTATTGGACCACGACCCGCCCCGAGAATTTGCTGCTGTCCACCTCTTCCACTGGATTATAGCCACGACCTATTGGTCGACTCTCGTCTATCATTATTGGACAGTCCTTAATCATATGATCCTTAGATCCACACTTGAAACATCCTCTTGTCTTTTTCTAACACTCTCCTAGGTGCCTCTTCCCACACTCAAAGACAGTGCAGTGCGCCTCGGTACCAACTTGCGACCTCGGCGCCCATCAACCCTAGGCCTCTTCTGCGCATTTCCCGATGACTCTGATGATCCAAACCCTCTCTTTTGCCTTTTCCGGTCAGTATTCTGCCTTACAGAGTCCTTAACTCCTTCGGCTACTTTAGCCTTCTCTACTAACACGGCAAATTCTCATTCCTGCTGTGGAGCTATCAACAACCTTAGATCATCCCTAAGTCCATCCTCAAATCGGACACATTGTTCATGCACCGTAGCCACCATTTCTCGAGCATACCGGCTCAACCTTAAGAATTCAGCCTCGTACTCCGCTACGGACTTATTCCCTTGAACCAGCCCCAGAAATGCCTTCCTCTGCGCATCAATATAATTAGTACCAACATACTTCTTCTAGTATGCCGCCTTAACATAGTCCCAAGTGAGTTCCTCAGCCGTAGCACCATCCCGAACTGTGAGCCTCCATTGATATGACTCATCGCGAAGAAGCGACACCATTCCTTTCAGTTTCTCCTCAGCAGTTAAATCGAGCTCATCCATGATTCGCTCTGTCGCCTCCAACCAATACTCACCGTCTCTGGGTGCCACACCGATACACCACGAAACACCTCGGCCCCATTGGCTCGGAGTCGCTCGGTCATGATTTACGAGCTCCCATATTTCCTCCTACTCCAGCCACCATTTCAAGAACTCGCAGATGCGACTGCGATCTCGCATCATCCTGTGTCGATCTTGCTGCTCACCACCAACATCTGGTGGTGGGGGTGGTGGTACCTCATTCTCAGATCCTTGACCCGATCTAATGGGTTCCGATACGGCCATTCTGCCTCTACCACGTCATCGTACATTACGACCACGTCCCCTAGAGCTCATTTCTACGATCGCGCTTTAATCTGATTACAAAGTTTTATGTATTAGCCTTTGTTCCACTGATTACCCGCGAAGAAATTTTATGAAGAGAAGATTAATAGAGGTTCTTTCGATCATTCAGAGTTTTTGTTCCAAGTTTTCTATCCTAATTCAGAGAAACACAATCATTCAGTAGTACCTACCGCACACATTCCACTATACAAACATTTTCGTCTGTTCCTATCCTAGGGGTAATTTCGTCATTTCTCATACAGGGGTATTTTGGGTAATAAAGCGGGGTCAATTTAAAAATCTTAATAAATTAGGGCACTTTGAAATTTTCAAAACTCGAGGGTACTTTTGAAAATTTTCTCAAATTAGAGGTATGGCAGAAATTTTGAAAATCGGGGTCATTTTGGTAATTTTGTAAATTGGGAATATTCTGGAAAAATTTTCAAAATAATTTCGCTATGAATCAAAGGGGTAATTTGTTAATTTTTAAAACTAGGGTTTGTATAAAAATACGGCTAGTCCCTTTCGGGTTTTAATTATTGAGTTTAGCTTTGTGAATGAGTCCTCTTGGTTAGGGTGAACCGTAGCTACGCACTGCAGGATTCGGCGAAGAGGAGGTGAGTCACTAGGATTGCTTAAATACCGTGCTCTTCCCGAATCCAATCCTAGACATGCGCACAATGGTTGCCACACCCTAACTTTCGCGACTTAGTCACGGGTTTGTTTAGTTAGGCATTAAGTCTTATGTAATTCTTTTGTTGGGAGTAAACTAATCCTAGGGCTCAAGTACTTAATATACTAATCTACATTCCCGATATACCCTTCCACAAATCATACTATAATTCACACAACAACGCTTAGGAGTACTTACAGTGGACTTGGTCGAGAGATTTAGGTGCCATGCCGAAAAACTGCTCATGTCACAAAAATTTTCACAAAATTTATTTGGGCCAAATCTTGAAAATATTGTGGGCTTCAAACCCAAGGCCGACAGCTTTAAAAGCTGGGCTCTGATACCAAGCTGAAACACCCCAAACCCGGCCCACGAGCCCTGACCGGATCGGGTATGTTCCTCGAGTAAAACAGTTCAGAATTCGTTTGTTTACTTTGGTAAATTTAAGTGGTTTTGGAAAAAACTTGTTTTGTGTTGGGTTCGGTTGAAAATCTTGTTCGTTTTGAAATCAGGGATTTATTAAAACCTTGTTTTTATATTTAAAAGACATGCCAAATTTATTTTTAAAGTTTACTTGCACATTGGAAAATATTTGTGTTTAAGTGTCAAAACATTTAGCATTTATCCTTAAGAAAAGTGTCTTAAGCTTTTAGTTTGATAAAAATTCATATCATAATGAAATAATTAAAATACATGCATAAATAGTTTCATACTAGTGGCCTTATTACATCAACGGTAAAACCCGAAATGAAATTCAAACTTAAAGTTCAAAAGAAAATAAAGTAGAATAAAAGCTGAGCTGAGCATGGCCACCATTAAGCTCCTGCCGACCCGGTCCATCACTGAGCGTCACCTGAAAGAAATATCCCATGACGGGGTGAGTCAAACAGACTCAGTGTGTATAACCAACACTAGTCCCCAAATGATTTAGGCATATCATAACATGTCATACATACATAACAAATAGAGATAATGATGTAATCCCGAACCCAAACCTAGATGCCATCCGCTACACATCACCCGTACCAACCATCACACCGTGGGGACTACTAAGTCAACCCTCCATCCGCTACACATCATCGAAGGCAGTCGCTGCAGACGACGTGCTCATCGCCCTTATAAGTTTGTGGCATAGCCACCAGATAATTAAAAATGTGACATAAGTCACCACATTCAGATTTCGTGACATAAGTCACCATATTCAGATATTGTGGTATAAAACCACCAAATTCACTTCCCCTTTCATAATCACCCATATGCCCCATGTCATACAAATATGCATAAACCATGTCATATTCCTTATTCACATTCTTATAGTTTCACATATGAGCCATAACAGATCATATTATACTCATAGTAGGAGTGGGTAAAACGTACCTGAGTACTTTATACCATTGCCTGGTACCTTAGCCATATCTTTCACATTCTTATTAACACATGCATTAAAACAATACCATAAATCTATTAAGAGATAGTGTAGAATTACACACTGATATACTTATCGCTTTCATTGAGACTCCCGAAAATCCCGATCTAGCGTCCTAGATCCTTAGTTCCTACATTTGATCAACCACTTAATGTTTAGCAAAAGCCTATTCGGCTATATGATCAAATCCCGAAGGATTATTGCACCCAAAGCTCCTACCTTGTTGCCGATTTGATTATTAATCAAATCCCGAAATGTTGTAGTATTTCTTCCTTAAAATCAGCTAACACTAGATCAATTGACTTGGTTAGTTTTCGGCTTTTGAATAAGTAAGAAATAGATCCAAGTTACTAAATAGGGCTTTGGCCGAATGTGTATGTGCACTTACCTTGCGATTTCAATTCCCACAAATTGATCCTTGCTTCTTTAATGATATCGAGATTCCTATGGCCACATGTTAGATCTAATCTAACATTAAAACACAATAGAATGGCCTATGGCCGAATATCACATAACTTACCTTGGATATTGAAATCCCGAAACCTCCTTGTAGTTGACAACACCCAAATCCCAAAACCTTTTCCATAGTTTCGACCAAGGAACAATAATAGAGATTAGTTCTTAGATTTCGACAAGCCTAAAAGAAAGAGAATGGAAATCGAATTTGATCTTACCCTGAAGAAATCAGCAGAGAGAGCTTGCAGGAGAAATCAATTCAAATAGTGGCAACTTTTGGCTTTTGATGGTCACATGGAAAGATTCGGTTTTAATCAAGAAAAGAAAAGAATGTATAGGACTTAGGGAAAATCGGCAAGACTAGGGGATCCTATTTTCGGCTTTTGGAGAATTGAAAAGAAAAAGAGAATAGGTTGCAGAGAGAATTCGGCAGAGGCACAGGAGGAAAGAAAGAATGAAGAATGGCCTTATTCTCCTTCCTTGGCAAAAAGTACTACACTTAGAGTCCCCCAATCGGCCAACTCACACTCCCTTATCAGCTTCCTCATTTTTCTCCTCTTTTCTCTCTTTTACCCATTCAAAAATAATTCAAAATAAAATCATCATTTATCCCCTATCTTAGCCGAAATTTAAAAAGGATAAATCAAGTCTTTATCCTCACCTTTCAAAGCCCCATTGCCGTCCATCTCCTCCCCTCTCCTGACGCAACATTCAAAATAAAAGCCCCCTTTTTGCTTCCTTTGCACTCGAACTTAAGACTGCATCATGCTTGTGGCATCACCTACTGAGGCCTTAAGTGGCGCCTTCAAGCCACTTTACCAAGCCCATTTTTGTGTTATAAATCCCCTACATTTTCTCTTAAGGCCACCCTGCTTAGCTTCCTCTTTTAGATTTAAAATCTAATAATTTCTAAGGCATTTTCCTACATTCTAAGGTTCTCAAAAATTCATAAAACACATTTAACACACACATAGACATGCTTTCACATTTATTTAAGCACAAATGCATAAACCCAAAAATCCAGGATATTACAGGTATAACTTGGTATGGAATTAAACTATATACATATATATGGATAAGTTATGATCAAATATCTATAAGTTAGATATATGTATATTTGGGATGCATGAAAACTATAGTTCAAATGATAAGTTCTAATTACAAGGTATGAGTTAAAAATGGTATGTTTTAAAATGGTAGCAAGTTGATCAACTATGCATATCGTTATACAAGTTTAATTGTCGAGATTGAGGTGCCTTTTTGAGCATATTAGTTGTATGCATTTTTACTTTATTTGGATAGCTTGTTGTTGCATGGTTTGGTACACTTTGGGATGCTTGATTTTATGTGGAAATTTGGTTGTAGGTGTATGCATGATTGGGTGAGAAAATGTACTTGGAAATGGCCTATTTTTCATCCACACGGCTAGAGACACGGGCGTGTGTCTCAGTCGTGTGTGACACACGGCTATGTGATTAAAGATTGCATTTCGAGAGTTACACAGCCTGGCACACGGGCATGTGGCTTGGCCGTGTGACCCAATTCAGTGAGTTACATGGACACAGACACGGCCATGTGTCCCTACTTCGAATGCCCACACGCCCGTGTGACCCCTGTATTCTTGAAAATTTTCTTCTTTTTCAGAAAAATTCTATATGTTACCGATTTAGTCCCAACTTGTTCCTAATGTGTTTTTATGGCTGCGAGGGCTCGTAAAAGGGACAATATGTATGTCATTGATTAGTTTTGTATTGATTGATGTTATGAATTAAATGTCTTAAATTTTGATAGTTTTGAAATGTAAATTCTGGTAATACTCTGTAACCCTATTCTGGCGACGAATACGAGTTAGGGGTGTTACATTTAGTGGTATCAGAGCTACGGTTTAGTCAGTTCTCAGACTGAACGTAGCATGTGTGAAGTCTAGAAATACATGCCATTATATAACCTATGATAGTGTGATATCTCCCGACTTTGATGAGATTTATTTTATTTTTAGACAGAGATGTTTTCCAACTGGGCTAATTCCGATAATTCTGAATGCGATACTCAAGCATCTGAGTAAAAATGTTGCTTATGATGAGACATAACTCATATAGGTATGAGTAAATGTTTTATAATGTATGCTAATGATGAATTTTATATTATGTGTATTTATATGAGAGTCAAATTTAGAGGCTTTACGACCTGCACCCCCTCACCTGTACAGTCTTATACAACGGAAGTCACAAGATTTATCTTGATTAAGCTCACAAGTGTGAAATCGAGGAGTTCAATGACTGAATGAATAATAATGCGGCCAAAGCCGAAGATGGGTTAGCAAGTAAAGAGAGTTCTAGAAGAGATATTAGATTTTTCTGAAGATCCTTCAGGGTACGCAAAGTCTCTTTTAAAGAATAGGTTAATCACGGGTAATCGACTTATTCAGGTAGGGTATCTAAAGAACGTATTAGCTGAAATTTCTTCGAAATTGATTTCATTAGTGAATGGGATAATGTGGGATTATTGATGACTGTAGTAGTCAATGGAATAATGTTTAAATTGGAAACATATTTGAATGCAATGGTTATAGTCGAGTAGCTTACGACGATCTCTTCTAGGTATTCTATATGTTCTTTTATCCACAGAGGTATATGTAGCTGTTCATTTTCAAATGAAATTCTTATCGTATGAGAACACTAGCTAATCATAATGTTAGACGGAAGTATTTTTAGGCTAGTTGATTTAGGATCGACATTACTCTATCTTTCTTTTGCATTTTATTCCATTATGTTTGGTAGAAAATTTGACGATAAAACTCATATGATGCTATTATTCTGTTTCTACTGGTTGTTGCTCTGCTTTATATATATGTAAATTATGTTGTCTCTGTCACAACTGATTCTAGTGCATATGAGCAGCGTTCTTCTTCTAGATTTTCTATGAGGAATCATCGATCTCTTTATTATTAAATATGGGTTATATTCTTCGAAATTCAGTATAACTTTACATCTTGGATTTCATTATCTCAGTTTTCTTATCATTCTTATGGTCTAATCTTATCTATCAAATATGGTTCATCTGTAAAGGATATATACATATTGACTTGGGATAATTATATCTATTACAGTTATAATTCATGGTTCGATAATAGGAGCACGGTGATATAGATCTCAGTGTATAGAGATTGTATTGCTGCACTAGTTATTATTGGGACTACATTCGATTTTCTTTTCCTATTTAGGAGTGCTCTATTGATGCTGAGGTATTGTTCTATCTATGCAATTGAAATGTCAGTCTTATTATAGCACTATGGTTTTAATCTATCTGATAGTTGTGGCTCCAGTATGGTTCAAAGTTTCAATGTTATTAAGTGAAATAGCTTTTTTATATTCCCTTTCTAGCTTTCGTGAAGGGGAGGCATCAAAAAAAGTGTGGACGGTGGAAGATCGAGCTCAAACTTATATATTGGTTCTCATTCTTCAGGTAATCACGATTTATGTCAACGAGTTAAAATAGGATGTTATGTTTCGTTTGAGTTAATGCAGTTTGTAGAAATATTTGATTGGTATTTTGAGTTAACTATGATAGATTATATGTTCGGGTTTTCTTGACAAAAAGAAGAAGGTATTATTCTGAAATGTTATTATCCAATAGATAAAATCGACTCATCAATTGTTTTAATCAGAGCGAGTTATTCATTTTAAAAGTTAATTGAGTTATATGCATTTGAGTTTATACTCAGGTCCGGGAGTAAATTTTGTGGGTTCACAGGTAAATAAACGGACAATCTGAATGAATAATTCATATTCTAGAAGACATGATATAAATATATATCTATCAGATCTGTTCTAATCAAGAAATGTCATTATGGGTTAAAGTCGTCTCGATAGTTGAAGCTGTTGCGCTTGTATTAGATGATATTGCCCGATGCTTTCCATGAATGAAGAACAAATATTAGTTGAAAGTTACGGATTCAAACATGTCAGAAGCATCGATCAAAATTTGATAATCCGGGTTTCTCGGTTATGTTTCAACAGACAATCACTGTAAATTTCTCGGTAGTTATACTGCTATTGATAAAGTGATAACAGGAGAATATCATAGCTACTCAGTTAAGTTCATATATAGTATCAAGTTTTCATATGAGTTCTAATGCAAGTTCTGATCAGATGACTTTTATCAGGTGAATAATTTCAAGGATGAAATATTCGTAAGGGGGGAGAGTTATAACAACCCGTTTTTTAGTAGTGTCAAAAACAATGGTTTCGGGGCCACCAAATCTGACGAGTAATTTCGTAAATATTAATATTTAATATTTACGAGTCAAACATGGTTTTAAAAAGGTTTTTGATATAGTTATTTTTGTTATATAAGCGATTTATTATGTTCAAGTGGTAAGACCCTAAGGTCAAGTGGTTTTAGAAAATGAGGTATTGGGACTTCGTTTCTATAATCCAAGCCATAAATATTTTTATAAATATTTACGGAGTGTCATTAAGGTGGTATTAAAGTTTCATTGGAAAGTTTTAACGTTTCAATAGTTAATTAATTAAAAGGGACTAAATCGTAAAAGATGTAAAATTTGATCACTATTTGATTTGAGTGATTAAATGGTTAATTGAATAAAGGAAAAAGGGACTTAAATGGTAATTAGACCATTCAAGGTGTTAGTGGACAATAATGGACATGAATTTTATGTTTTATTTAATTATTAACTAAGGTTAATATGGTAATTTGATAATTATATTAAAATAAAATAAAACCAAAGTGTTTTATCATCATCTTGATGTCTTATTCATCAATTGTGAATGGAGAAAGACTCCATGGAAGACCTTAAAGCTTCGTCTTACCTTGTAATGACGCATGTAAATATGTTTTAGCCTCGTTTTCAATAATTTTTATGTTTTTGTGATCGTTGCAACTAGGTCTAGCTAGCCCGTACCTTCAATTTTTAAACTGTTAAAGATTTTGAATGTTTCCATTGATGAATCTATAGATTTTTTATGTTAAATGATGAATTTGAAATATTAGTTGGTATTTAAAAGTATTTTGTTAAGTGATTTTTGATGAATTTTTCGATTAGGGACTAAATTGTTAAATTAATAAAAGTACAAAAATTTAATGTGAAATTGTTGTATAAATGGGCTGTTTTGAATACCATGAACATTCGACTAAGCTCAATTTTTGTAAAAATGGTTCATTTGCTTGTTTTGGGCTCAGTGACTAAATTGAATAAAAGTATAACTTTAGAGGCAATTTTGTAAAAATGTCAAAAATGACTAAATCGCATAAAATGAAATTTTTTATTGTCTAAATTAATATATTGAGTGAAATTATTGATTTAGATCAAGATCGGGTGGAAAATCAAGGAAAATAGAAAATTACCAAAATGCCCCTGAACTTTGTATTTTTGCAATTTAGCTAGGTAAGTTCGTATGAACTTATTATGTATAATTTTGATTCAATTTAATGTTAATATGTGATTATATTGTGATTAAATCAATATATATTTGTTAGTATGCAATTTACCGTGTTATGAAACGACATAAATCCAACGATGTACGACAATTATCGAGCCAAATTTGAACCTTAGGAATTCGTAGGATACAAATGACATGTCATTAGGGTTTACATGATTTGGGTGCTGGTCCTGAACGTCCTACCGATGGCTGAGGTCTGACATGTGTTGCGAATACTCCACAGCTCGTGTGAGCAGCATCGTGTAGCTATATTCTGACCCACAGCTCATGTGAGCAGGCCCATTTTCATCGCTCGTGTGAGCATTCTGATTCACAGCTCGTATGAGCATACACGTATAGGAATTGACAAATTATAGTTATATGATTTAGCACACTATGTGTGAGCTATCTCGGGTATCCAATGGTATTCTAAATGGTTCAACGGGCACTATTCAGATTTGGAACGGTAAGAGAACGATATGAATTATAACATGTACATGTGTGAACATCCTTGATATAAGGATACATGAAAATTATATAGGTTGAGATTAGTTATAAACTCATGAGATACATGTTGTGGCTAAATGGCTATTTACGTTAATGTGGCTATGATTTATATCTTTTATGCTAACACGTTTGGTGTAAATGCTTAGGCTTTGGCCAAGTTGTGGTTGGATTATGCCATGTTAAACTTATAAGTTATGCATTAAAATGGTAAGTGCTCAAATGGAAATATGCTTGTGTCCATGAAAGAGTGGTAAGGTTTAAATTATGTAATTTCTTATGAAATGCTTTATTATGTGATTAATTCTAAAAGAGCTATATTTAAATGCACTAACTTGTGGGTATGGTTGAATGATATGCTTATTTCTTGTGTATTATGCATATGAAACAGGTGTTGAAAGGTAATGAACTAGTAAGTCATACTTGAAGTGTAAAATGATGAAGGAATGATGGGTTGAATTGATGTTGTTATTTTAAGTTAAAGAAAGTTAATGCAATGAAAAGTAATGAAATGAAAATGAAAATAAGAAAATTAGAAAGGGTTTAAAGTTAATTAAAATCCTACTTTTCTAGGGATTACATGTATATATGATGCTGTGAATTTATTCACTTTGCAAGTTGCTGAATATGGTTTCATGAATCTTATGGTATCGGTATAGGATTATTCTTGATATGTATAAATTTAATATTTGAAACAGATTGATATGACTAAAGTTTATACGGGCTTACTAAGCATTCATTGATTACGTTGTTGTTTTTCCTTTACTTTTCAGATTATCAGAAGCTCGATCGGGGTGGAAACTCATCGAAGATCTATCACATTGTCCAGCGATTATATTGGTAGATTTTGATGTCTAGATTAATATTATAATGGCATGTATAGGTGGACTTATGGTTGATGATTAGTTGAATGTTAGTTAATGAGTTTGGCATGTATATGTCATTTTAGGTGATGTAGCCTTGGTACATTGTAACACCCCTAACCCGTATCCGTCGCCGGCCTAGAGTTAAAGGTGTTACCGAACAGATCGGAAACATTTACAAAAAAATTTCATACAACCGTTCATCTATTTCAATCATAGTGTCCCTCAAGTAGGTCATCGAGACCCTAAGCATGCTTAGAAACGGGATCGAGACTAAACCGAAACACATACAAACATTCTTGAAAATTTAAAACTTTTCGAAGACACAGGGATTACACGTCCGTGCAAGCAGGCCGTGTGCCTCCCACGGCTGCTGGACACACCCGTGTGTCCTCCCCGTGGTCGAAACTGACTTTGCTCCACGGACACTAAGCACGCCCGTGTACCTTGGCCGTGGTCGAATCTAGCCTCACATCCATGGCCACCAAGCACGCCTGTGTGCCTTGGCCGTGTTCGAATCTGACTATACACCCACGGTCACCCAACATCAGTGTGCTAAGGCCGTGTACTCTTAGGCCATATACTGACTTTCTCACATGGCTACTAGACACGCCCGTGTGTCTTGGCCGTGTGCTATTAGGCTAGCTACTGACTTAGCCCCACGGTCACTAGGCATGCCCGTGTGTCACAACCGTGTGACATTATAGGCCATTTGCAAGGCCAATATACCTCCCACACAAGGGTCAAACCTACAAGCACATTTAAGCATACTTCCACACACAAATTGGCAACCAATTTTCATGTCAAATAATCAACATATCATCTCATATCATCTCATTTCTAACACGTCAACTTAGGAACTAGATTACACAACTTGAATACATTCATTATCAATCATGAATCACCCCCAAATTTACTAAACCATACTAGCATCATACCATCACTAAGATTACCATTCATAAGACATTTTCTTTAATCACAAGCTATACCAAAATATGCACCATATATCAAAGCCACACATGCATTTTACCAACATTTATCTAGCCACATCACATGGCTATTTACACATCTCAAACATGTCTTACAAAACTAGCCTATACATGCCATATTTCAACTATGTACATATTTCCCAAAAGTACCAAAATAGATTGTCGATAGTGTGATAGAGAATGCTGACGATCCCCGTATCTGAGCTAGCTTTACTGACACTGCAAAGCAGAGAAACAACTCACACAGTAAGCTTTCCAAAGCTTAGTAAGTTCATAACATAATACATTATACCAAAACATACCATCACATAGATTAATTTACATTCACATATATCATACCATTCAACTATTATGTTCAATTAACTCTTCCATTCACACATTCATAATTTCATCAACCACATAGGTTTCGAAAGCGCATTTTTAGCCAAC
The DNA here is from genome assembly GCA_025698515.1 of Gossypium sturtianum. Taxonomy (NCBI): domain Eukaryota; kingdom Viridiplantae; phylum Streptophyta; class Magnoliopsida; order Malvales; family Malvaceae; genus Gossypium; species Gossypium sturtianum. Next base: position 89,064,353 of record CM046955.1, read on the forward strand.
ACTTAGTTGACGATTACATATGCTATTCAATACTCACTATTTCATTCCCATCAACTATCATCCTTTCTTCGATTCAATTGCACACTTAGTGCCCCGATATTTAGCCGAAGCTTAATTATCATCACACACATAGTGCATTTATACCAAACCATTCTTCAATCGGTATCGCACACACACAGTGCCAACGACAAAGTTAAAACTTATATTATCTCGCACACACAGTGCTGATCATCTCGATCACATTTTCGAATACGCACACTTAGTGCCACATAACTCAAACTCAACTCTCACATAGCATTCACACTTCAATATCATTATAACATTCATTTCATAATATTTAACATAACTAAATGTTCGTATTATGTCCGAACTTACCTCAGACGTTGAACTATCGCAATGGTCGGTCAATCGAGCACTTTATCTTTGCCTCGATCTCGATCCGAACCTCTCCTCTCTTGGCCTATACACATTCAAATTCAATCCATTCAACCACCAAATCATTCATTTTAGTCCAAACACACATATTTAGGGCATTTTACAAAATAGCCCTCACATTTTCACATTTCGACACTTTAGTCCCTATTTCACAAAATCATCAAATTCACACAATTTCTTTTCACACAAGCCTAGCCGAATTTTCCTTGAGTTCATTCAAGCCCACACATTTCATTTATTTCACATTTTAGTCCCTCAAAATATTATTTTCACAATTTAGTCCAATTTACTCAAAATCACCAAAAACTCAAAGACAAACCATGTTAATCTATCACATAGCTTTCATAATTCTTCACCAAACTTCACAAAGCTCATGAATTCATCCATGGCACATTTCAAAATCACCATCAATTTCTAAAATTAAAGCATGGGTTTTGTAGAGCACAAAGCAACGATTACAAAAACATAGAAATTATCAAAAACCAAACACAAAATGCTTACCAATTGAAGCTTTCAAGTGCCGAACCTAGCTAGCCCTTGTTCTCTTCTTTTTATTTAAATTTTCGGTGAAGGATGAACAACCATCCACTATCTTATGTTTTATTTTAATATATTATAACTTATAATATAAATTCTTAACTTTTATAATTAATAAATATTTATAAACTATATATATTAATCATAATGTCATCCACTATCATTATCTTTGGGCAATTTACAACATAAAACCCCCAATTTATAAAGACAACAACAATTAGGCACTTTAACAATTAGCACATAGCTTTTACATTTTATGCTATTAAGTCATTTTTCTTAATTTGACACACAGTCAATAAAATTATCACACAGAATTTTCACACAGGCTATATCATATATAATTCACACCAAAAATAATATTAGAATATTATTCTGACCTCAAATTTGTGGTCTCAAAATCACTATTCTGACTAGGGTCTAATTCGGGCTGTTACATATATTTTGTGCCTGGTTGATATGTGTTAATTTGATAATGTGTTAAAAACATGTTTAAATGGCCAAAGTGATATATGATGATTTGACCTCAACATGGTGAAGATATGGTATGCTTTGGTAAGGTTTTGAATAGATGTGCATGATTGAAATATGGTTTGTATACATGTTGATTATTGGAACCATCTAGATATGGTTAGATTTGTGTCATTTAGGTGGCCTTGGTTGTTGGAGTTGAAATGGTCATTTGAAGTTGTGTTTTGAATAACCAAATTGGTATGTCTGAGTGTGATTTTGGCATGTGGTCAAATATGGCATAACTTGGTATGGAATTAAACTATATACATATATATAGATAAGTTATGGTCAAATATGTATAAGTTAGATATATGTATATTTGGGATGCATGAAAACTATAGTTCAAATGATAAGTTCTAATGACAAGGTATAAGTTAAGAATGGTATGTTTTAAAATGGTAGCAAGTTGATCAACTATGCATATGGTTATACAAGTTTAATTCTCAAGATTGAGGTGCCTATTTGAGCATATTGGTTGTATGCATTTTTACTTTATTTGGATAACTTATTGGGGTTGTCAATCCTAACAATTTAGGAACACATAATTTATACCAAACTAATCCCTTTCAGGAAACCCTAAATCCTCCGTTAATCACATCCCCATCCACTCGTTAATCTCCCTTGAGGGTTTAGCTGTAACAGTCTGATTTTAAGGCTAGTCAGAATAGTGGTTTTGGGACCACTAATCTGAGGCCAGAGAAATTATTTTTAATATTATTTTATGTGTTATAGTATGATTATAAGTGTGCATGAAAATTTTGGTGAATTAATTTTAGTGATTGCATGCTTAATTTTGAAAAAGGACTAAATTGCATAAAGTGCAAAGTTTTGTTATACAAGCTAAAGGTGTCAAATAGCTATAGAACCTTAAATTAGAGGTTCTTAATATGCAATTAGACCCTTTAGGGGGTGATGGCCGGCCATAGGGGACAAAGAAATAAGATTGTCAAGGGATTAGGTGAGGTTTTGGTGACAAATTGAAAAGAAATAAAATAAAATAAAGAGAAAAAGATATCATCTCTTCCTCATCCTCCCTACCACCGAAATTTTCAGCAAAGAGGAGCTTTGGAAAGCTTGAAATTTTTAGCAACTTAAACCTTTGCAAGTAAGTGATTTTGATAGCCATTTTTGATAATTTTTGTACTTTTGGAACCCCTAAAGCTTAATCTAGCTAATGAGGGGACTATTTTGAAAAATGGTTATGAGTCTGGGATTTTGCCATGAGAACATTTGTGATGTTTGCTGAACTTTTATGGAAGAAAATGAAACTTGGTTGTTAAATAAACAACTTTTGTGAAAGGGGTATTCATGAAAACACCTAAAATGGGCCTTTTTATAAAGGTTGTAAAATAGGTGGTAAATGTATGAAATAATTGGATTTGTGAGTTGCTATAAGCTTAAAATAGATTCAGCTAGGCTTGGTTCATGAGGAAATTTGATGAAATTCGATTTACGAGCCTAGGGGCAAAATCATAATTTTGTGAAAGTCTAGGGGCAAAGCAGTAATTTTGCCAAAGTAGGAATTTTGAAATGTCTTGACTAATGTGGTGATTAAATGAGTGATTTTATCATTATAGATCAAGAAAATTGGAGTCCGGACCTAGACTGGGGGAAAACCAAGCTAGTAGACTAATTCATGTTAGTCGCTCACTTTTTTTATACCGAGGTAAGTTGTACGTAAATAATACAATGTTATTGTATTTATACATTAAACAATTGATATTGCATAAATTGTTTGATTATTGTTTTGAATATGCGTGATGAGAAATGATGTAGTAAAAACTCCTAGTTGAACCTTAGGAATAGATTGGATATCCATGCCATGACATTTGGGTTGATATGTGTGCTAGTGTAAGACCATGTCTGGGACATGGCATCGGCCTCAAAATGTAAGCCAGTGTAAGACCATGTTTGGAATATGGCATCGGCATTGAGACGAGAGCTAGTGTAAGACCATGTCTGGGACATGGCATTGGCCTCGAAATGTAAGCCAGTGTAAGACCATGTTTGGAACATGGCATCGGCATTGAGATTAGAGCTAGTGTAAGACCATGTCTGGGACATGGCTTCGGCATTGTACCCTCTTGTGTCAGGCTTATCGGATATCCTTTGGTATTACAATGGGTTCAACAGGTAAATAAAATATTGTGTTAAAAGTGAGAAAAGTTACGCCTATGTTGTAAGTGATACAGGAACATACATAAGATTCATGAGAAACGAGCTCGAATTATGTTGTGTGATTAGTAAGGGTGGGAAATGAGTAAGTTATGGCTTAAATCATTCGAGAATCATGTGCAAGTTTATATTATGCTATGAGTATGATAATGCATAGTAATTGTTGTTAATTATTTACATGCGACTTACTAAGCTTTATGCTTACTCCCTTTCCTTTCCATTTTCTTATAGTGTCGCCAAGTTAGCTCGAGGATCAAAGGACGTTGGAGGCATCCATCACACTATCAATCTGAACATTTGGTATAGTTAGATTTATCATTTTGAGTATGGCATGTATAGGGACTTGGTATTTTGTTATGTGTCATATTGTTTCGACCAAATGTGTTGGCTTATCTTGAAGAGGAATTCATTTTGTATAATTAACGCCTCGATTTTTCTATAATTTCAGCTTTTGTAAAATTGTCACACAATTGGGTATATGTTTCAGTGGTTATGTGTTCTGGGTGTGTGTGGGAGGTCCCAAGTTCAAGTCTCAACTTGGGTAGATTTTGGTATTTTTATGAATAAAGCCCAAACTCTGGTTAATAGGCTTATAAGTTAAAGTGTGTAAGTAACTAACAGAATGGGCCTGCTGGTCTGGTGGTTAGTGGAGGGTTGGTTATGTTTGAGGTCTTTAGTTTGAATCCCTGTGCGAACAAGGGATTTATTTTTGCTACTTGTGCCGTGTGAAGAGGTTGAGATGGACTAAAATTCTGATAGTGGAGAGAATTAAGGGGAGAGATTGGGGGATTAGCAGATTTCCTTTTTTAATTTTTGTCTATCACCCTGTTTTCCCCAAATATTTTTCTTTTCTTCTTGATGTTTTCTGCCAAATTCCCTGTCGAAATTCCCTTGTTTTCCCCTCTTTTTCAGTTTTTCTCGATTTGTTTCCTCCTTGTGAAACGGTGGTGTGCTATTAGAGTAAGTCTCTCTTCGCTTAATCTGTCTGCTTTAGTTAGGCGTCTGATGAGGGATCTGTTGCGCTCTTTTTATCAGGTTGAAGGCAATAAGTGATCGGTGCTGCTGCAGAGAGTAGGAATTGCGATTTCGGTTATTATCGGTAAGGGTTCATTAGATTATCAATGTTAGGTTACGATAGACTGTGAGTGAATGATGAAGGAAGTGGTGAAATGAGTGTTTTGTTAGTTGATTTTTGGGGTTTTAGAGGCTTAAGGGAGCTTACGCGTCAAAATCGAACCAAGTGTGTACCCAAAAATGCAGAAAATGAGGTTTCAATGAAAGCCAAAATCCTCACTATCGACGCCACACGGGCATGTGGTAGGCCGTGTGCAAGACTGTAAGTCACCACACGGTCGTGTGATCGACGAGCCCGGCCGTGCGCTTGTGCGACACACGGGCTCGACCAATTGGGCCGTGTGGGCCACACGGGCGTGTGGTCCCACACGGGTGAACAACACAGGAGTGTGGGATTCTGGGCTAGGCCGTGTGATCCACACGGCCAAGGCCAATTTGGGCCGTGTGGGCCACACGGCCGTATGGGCCCACACCGGCATGCCACATGGGCGTGTGAGCCCATTTTTCTGAGAAGTTCTGTTCGGTTGCACGGGTCGCCCTAGTCGAATGTGGACCTATTGTAGGGTCAGTAAGCTTCACCTAGACCCCTAATTATGTGACTTGACGTTCTGATTTCTGTACTGAGCATGAATTCTTATATCTGAATGTGTGAACTATATTTGCATAATAGCATGACATTTTATGTATGTTGCATTGCATCGGGGTGGGTTGATTATGATTGGAGGAAGTATCTGAAAGGCTCTTAAGCTTGTTATCTGGTAGCTCAGCTGCAAATTTCTAATTATGTGTCGCATTCGGTACAACATGGTGTGTAGGGCTGGGTGGGTTGATTTTATCCCCACATGGTGTGTAGGGTTGGACGGAGTTGGTGTGTAGAGGCTGGTGGGTAGGACTCTGTTTTCTGCATATTCTGCCTGAGATGGGCTAAGTCCCTGTAATATGTCTGATTCTGTATCTGAGTGGGCTAAGGTCCACACCTTTTCTGTAATGGGCTCAGACTCGAACTGCGAAATTATGTTTGTTATCTGATATTACTGTGTGTATGTTTTCTATGGTGAGTACACACTGAGTTTGCAAAAACTCACCCTTTTCGGTTTAATTTGTTCAGGTAATCCCTAGCAGTAGACGGATCGGTGCAGCGGAGGACTCGGCGGTGACCACGGTTCTAGATATTTGTCTTTATGGTTTATTTTTAATTTTAATTATGATTTGGTTATTTTGGGTAAATTTCATGTAATAAGGCCTTTACGGATTTTTGATTAAAATTTGGGATCGTTATTTTATAAACTGCTAGCAGTAGGACAAGACGTGAGTTTCCAAAATAAACAAAGGTTTTATCAAAATACGTACAACCCTGCGAATCCTTTTAAAAGCTTTCGCAAGGTATAAAGTTTTGAAACTGGATAATGAATAAATAAACGACACATTTTGGCGATAGCCTAAGATACCTAAAAATAGTTTTAACGTAGCTACGTTTTCTAAAGCACTATCATGTGACATCGCCAGATTCGGCCATAACATCTAGGCTGGGTTTGGGGTGTTACATTTAGTGGTATCAGAGCCAGGTTGCAAAACTCGGCTGTGGATTTGGGTTTTTAAATTGGTTTTTCTCAAATGATTTTTAAATATTTTTGGAACTGAGTTTGTGGTACACCGAGTCTCTAGCGTCGATCCTGTAAGTGTTCTGAATTCCGTTTAAATTTGTCTGAAATACTACTTGCATGCTTGAAACAGCCTGAGGTAGTATACTGTACTGAAACCACTCTAGGTAGTGTAAACCGAAAACTGTAGCGGAACTGAAAATCATAGTAAAACTGCGAATCGCGATATCAAACTCTGAACTCCTGATACTATTCTACATAAAACATCTGCTAACAAATATTGGAACTGTAACTAATGTATAAATTTGATAATACAGATAAATTTTGAATTTACGATGAGTGCACGAGGTATCCGCGGACGGGTTACTAGAGGCCGTGGTAGAGGCCGTAGAGGGGCTCGAGCTGGGTCCTCATCATCTGGAAATCTACCTAATCTGGATACGAGCGAGACGCCGATCTCACCTACTACAGAGACTGGGTCTCATGATCGTTAGGCTGGGGATGACACTATTCCGAGCCATGCTACGGAGTTTAGAGAGGGTCACTGGGCCCAACACTGGATCTGGTGGTCGTGGGTCGGTTACGGAATGACTCCGGTCCAATGGGGCTGAATTATTCAGGGGTGTCACTGGAGTCGCCCCTAGTGTGGCCGAGTACTATATGGAGGCCACGGAAAGAATCATGGACGATTTGGACTTTACTGTTGAGCAAAAGCTTAAGGGGGCTGTCTCTCTACTTCGCGATGAAGCGTATCAGTGGTGGCTGACTGTTAAAGAGGGCACTCAGCCTGACCATTTGACATGGGACTATTTTAAGACGGCTTTTTGGAGCAAGTATGTGGGAGCCAGCTACATCGATGCTAGGAGGCGTGAGTTTCTTAATCTCACCCAAAGGGATCGTTCAGTGGCCGAGTATGAGGCCGAGTTCCTGAGAATGAGTCGGTATGCCCGGGGCATGGTGGTGACCGAGTATGAGCGTTGCGCCCGTTTCGAGGATGGAATCAGGGACAGCCTACGGGTTCTGATAGCTCTACAGAGGGAGCGTGATTTTTCTACTTTAGTGGAGAAGGCAAAGATCACCAATGAGGTTAAGCGCGATGTGCGCCAAAACCGCGAGAAAGGAAAGAACAAAAGGGAATCAAAGCTTTCTAGTTCTGTGATGAGGCCTAAGAAAAAGGCTAGATCTGATGGTCCAGTGAGAGCTGGGCCTCCTATTGCACCTACTGGGGTGGCGCTTTGTGGGCACTTTGGTAGACGCCATCCGGGCGAGTGTTGGAGGACGACTAGGGCATGTTTGAGATGTGGGTCGACTGAGCACCGTGTTTGGGATTGTTCGTTGAGAACTGATCAGGTGCAAGCTACGAGTACTGGTGCTGCACAGCCGCAGAGGGTAGTTCAGCAGCCACCTAGGGGCCGAGGATAGGCCGGGCGTGGTAATGGCATGGGCCGAGGACAAAGAGCACCGGGCAGAGGTGCGAGATCGACTGAGGCGAGGCAGCCTACACTTGTTTTTGTTGCACATCGCCGAGAGGATGGTGATGCTCCGGACGTCATTACGGGTACGTTCTTATTTTTTAATGTACCCTACACTACATTGATAGACATAGGCTCTACACACTCTTATATAGCTAGCTCTGTGTCTAAAACTCTGGGGATTCTGATTGAGAGTACTTCGAGTGAGGTAACTGTTGTGATTCCATTGGGGCAATCTATCTGGGTTAGTAAATTATATAGAGACGTCCCATTAGAGGTTCAGGGGATAGTATTTTTGGCTGATCTAATGGAGCTTCCATTCAGGGAGTTTGATTTGATTCTTGGAATGGACTGGCTGGTCAAGCACCGAGTAAGTCTGGACTGCGCAACAAAAAGGGTTGTGTTGAGAACCGAGGATGACGACGAGGTAATGGTGATTGGGGAACGTTGAAACTACTTGACGAATGTGATTTCTGCATTGGTGGCAGAAAAGTTGGTACGAAAAGGATGTGAGGCATTCTTGGCCTACATCAGTGTCTCTGATTCTGGGGACTCTTCGATTAAGGACATTAAATCTGTAAGGGACCTTCCAATTTTTTTTCCTGAGGAATTACCGGGTCTGCCTCCGAACCGAGAAGTAGAGTTTGGGATTGAGCTCTTTCCTAGTACAGCTCCAGTGTCCATCGCCCTTTATAGAATGGTATCGAAGGAGCTTGTGGAGCTTAAGGCTCAGATTCAAGAGATACTGGATCGTGGGTTCACCGCCCTAGTGTGTCTCCATGTGGAGCACCTGTGCTGTTTGTGAAAAAAAAGGATGGATCCATGCGTATGTGTATCGACTACCGCCAATTGAATAAGTTGACCATTAAGAACAAGTACCCACTACCGAGAATAGATGATTTATTTGACCAGTTCAGAGGGGCTTCTGTGTTCTCCAAGATCGATCTGCGATCTGGATACCATCAAATGAAGGTTAAGGAAACCGATGTGCATAAGACGACATTTAAGACTCGGTACGGACATTACGAGTTCCTAGTGATGCCATTTGGACTGACAAATGCACCGACAGCTTTTATGGATCTGATGAACCGAGTGTTCCAGCCCTATCTGGATTGATTCGTGGTATTCTTCATTGATGACATTCTGGTGTATTCGAAGACTGATGACGAACATGACGAGCATCTCCGAGTGGTATTACAGACTTTGCGTGAGAAACAGTTGTACGCAAAGTTCAATAAGTGTGAATTCTGGCTCCGAGAAGTAACCTTTTTAGGACATGTGGTTTATGCAGAGGGGATTCGTGTGGATCCTCGTAAGATTGAGGCTGTGTTGGATTAGAAACAACCGAAGAATGTGTCCAAAATTCGTAGCTTTTTGGGGCTGGCGGGTTATTATCGACGCTTCATAGAAGGGTTCTCCTTGATTGTGGCACCGTTAACCAAGCTTCTTCGCAAGGGAGTCCCCTTTGTCTGGACTGATAAACAACAAGAGAGCTTCGAAAAGCTCAAATCTGTTTTGACACAGGCTCCGGTTCTGATACAGCCTGAATCTGAGAAGGATTTTGTTGTATACAGTGATGTGTCGCATGTGGGTCTGGGTTGCGTTCTGATGCAGGATGGTAAAGTGGTAGCTTATGCGTCTCGTCAGCTCAAGATGCATGAGGTTGACTATCCAACGCACGATTTGGAGTTGGCAGCGATGGTCTTCGCTCTGAAAATCTGGAGGCACTATCTGTATGGTGAGAAGTGTACTATTTATACTGATCACAAGAGCCTCAAGTATCTCCTCACTCAGAAGGAGTTAAACATTAGGCAGCGGAGATGGGTTGAATTACTTAAGGATTATGACTGCACCATCGAGTACCATCCTAGTAAGGCCAATATGGTGGCAGATGCTTTGAGCCGTAGGGCGATGACTGATCTGAGAGCGATGTTTGTTCGACTCAGTTTATTCGACGATAGAAGTCTATTAGCAGAACTTCAGGTTAAGCCTGTATGGATTGAACAGATCAGAGGTAGATAGATGGGGGATAAGTCACTGGAGTTGTAGTTCTGTCAGGTTGAGACTGGGGATACTACTGATTTTGGGATTAACAATGATGGGATACTTTGTTTCCACGGTCGGATCTGTGTGCCGAAGGATGAGGAGTTAGGACAGTCGATTCTGAGGGAGGCGCATAGTAGCCCTTATGCTATGCATCCCGGTGGGAACAAGATGTACTGAGATCTTCGGGAGTTGTACTGGTGCTAGGGTTGAAGTGCGAGGTTACGGATTTCGTTACTCACTTTTTAACTTGTCAACAGGTTAAGGCTGAGCACCAGTTGCCTTCGGGGTTGCTGCAGCCGGTAAAGATTTCGATGTGGAAATGGGAACGAGTAACAATGGACTTCGTTAGTGGGTTGCCCTTAACACCCACTAAGAAGGATTCTGTCTGGGTCATCGTAGATCAATTGACCAAGTCTGCTCATTTCATTCCAGTCAGGACGGACTTCTCTCTCCAGAAGTTAGCTAAGCTGTACATATCTGAAATAGTGAGACTACATGGGGTTCCTGTCTCGATCATCTCCGATAGGGATTCTCGCTTCATGTCTCGATTCTAGAAGAAATTACATGAGGCTCTGGGTTCAAGGTTGGACTTCAGTAATGCTTTCCATCCTCAGACAGATGGTCAGTTGGAGAGGGTGATTCAAGTACTGGAGGATATGTTGAAAAGCTGTATTATAGATTTCTGAGGTAGTTGGGAGGAGTATTTGCTGTTGGCAGAGTTCGCCTATAACAACAGATATCAGTCTAGCATTCAGATGGTACCTTACGAGTCTTTGTATGGTCGTAAGTGTCGCACTCCCTTGTGCTGGATCAAGTTGGGTAAGCGACGTGTACTGGGTCCGGAGATGGTTTCTGAAACAGAAGATAAGGTTCGATTGATTCGGGATCATCTAAAAGTAGCATCTGATAGGCAGAAATCCTAGGCTGATCTGAATAGAAAGGATATTGAGTATTCCGTGGGGGACTTAGTTTTTCACAAGGTCTCGCCATGGAAGATGGTCTTGAGGTTCGGTCGCAAGGGTAATCTGAGCCCTCGGTTTATTGGGCCGTACCGTATTCTGAAGCGAGTGGGGCCAGTCGCATATCAGTTGGAGCTTCCTCCAGAGTTGGATTGCATTCATGATGTGTTCCACGTCTCAACGTTGAGACGCTATCGCTCTGATCCCACGCATGTTGTTCCTATTGATGAGATAGAGGTTAGACCAGATCTGACGTTTGAGGAGGAGCCGGTCCAGATCTTGGATCGCGACTTTAAGGTTTTGTGGAGGAAATCTATTCCCTTAGTGAAGGTGCTATGGCGGAATCATAGCACTGAGGAGGCCACTTGGGAGCCGGAGGACTCGATGCGCCAGCAGTATCCTCACCTCTTCTGATCAGGTAAAATTTCGAGGATGAAATTTTCTTTTAGAGGGGTAGAGTTGTAACGGCCCGAGTTTTCTTTAATTTTGGCTTTTGTAAAATTGTCACACAATTGGGTATCTGCTTTAGTGGTTATGTGTTCTGGGTGTGTGTGGGAGGTCCCAAGTTCAAGTCTCAACTTGGGTAGATTTTGGTATTTTTATGAATAAAGCCCAAAGTCTGGTTAATAGGCTTATAAGTTAAAGTGTGTAAGTAACTAACAGAATGGGCCTGCTGGTCTGGTGGTTAGTGGAGGGTTGGTTATGTTTGAGGTCTTGAGTTCGAATCCCTGTGCAAACAAGGGATTTATTTCTGCTACTTGTGCCGTGTGAAGAGGTTGAGATGGACTAAAATTCTGATAGTGGAGAGAATTAAGAGGAGAGATTGGGGGATTAGTAGATTTCCTTTTTTGAATTTTCGTCTATCACCCTGGTTTCCCCAAATATTATTTTTTCTTTTTGACGTTTTCTGCCAAATTCCCTGCCGAAATTCCCTTGTTTTCCCTTCTTTTTTCAATTTTTCTCGATTTGTTTCCTCCTTGAAAAATTGTGGTGTGCTATTACGGTAAGTCTCTCTTCGCTTAATCTGTCTTCTTTGAGTTAGGCATATGATGAGGGGTCTGTTGCACTCTTTTTGATCAGGTGGAAGGCAATAAGTGATCTGTGCTGCTATAGAGAGTAGGAATTGTGTTTTCGGTTGTTAATGGTAAGGGTTCGTTAGATTATCAACGTTAGATTTCGATAGACTTTGAGTGAATGACGACAGAAGTGGTTAAATGAGTGTTTCTTTGGTTGATTTTTAGGTTCTAGAGGCTTAGGGGAGCTTACGCATCAAAATCGAACCAGGTGTGTACCAAAAAACGCAGAAAACTAGGTTTCGGCGAAAGCCAAAAACCTCACTATCGATGCCACATGGGCGTGTGGTAGCCCGTGTGGTAGGCCGTGTGCAAGACTGTAAGTCACCACACGGCCGTGTGATCGATGAGCCCGGCCGTGCGCTTGTGCGACACACGGGCTCGACCAATTGGGTGTGTGGGCCACACGGGCGTGTGGGATTTTGGGCCAGGCCGTGTGATCCACACAGCCAAGGCCAATTGGGGTCGTGTGGGCCCACACGGGCATGCCACATGGGCGTGTGAACACATTTTTTTGATAAGTTCTGTACGGTTGCACGGGTCGCCCTATTCGACTGTGGACCTATTGTAGGGTCGGTAAGCTTCACCTAGACCCCTAATTATGTGACTTAACATTCTGATTTCTGTTTAGAGCATAAATTCTGATATCTGAATGTGTGAACTATATTTTCATAATAGCATGACATTTTATGTATGTTGCATTGCATCGGGGTGGGTTGATTATGGTTGGAGGAAGTATCTGAAAGGCTCTTAAGCCTGCTATCTGGCAGCTCAGCTGCAAATTTCTAATTATCTGTCGCATTCGGTACAACATGGTGTGTAGAGGATGGTGGGTTGATTTTATCCCCACATGGTGTGTAGGGCTAGGTGGGTTGATTTTATTCTGCCTGAGATGGGCTAAGTCCCTGTAATATGTTTGATTCTGCATCTGAGTAGGCTAAGGTCCACACCATTTCTGTAATAAGCTCAAACCCGAACTGCGAAATTATGTTTGTTATCTGATATTACTGTGTGTATGTTTTCTCTGGGGAGTACACACTGAGTTTGCAAAAACTCACCCTTTTCTGTTTAATCTGTTCAGGTAATCCCTAGCAGTAGACGGATCGGTGCATCGGAGGACTCGGCGGTGACCACGGTTCTGGATATTTGTCTTTATGGTTTAATTTTATTTTTAATTATGATTTAGTTATTTTTGTGTAAATTTCATGTAATAAGGCCTTTACGGATTTTTTTTTTAAAATTTGGGATCGTTATTTTATAAACTTCTAGCAGTAGGACAAGACGTGAGTTTTCAAAATAAACAAAGGTTTTATCAAAATACGTACGACCTTGCGAATCATTTTAAAAGCTTCCGCAAGGTATAAAGTTTTGAAACTGGATGATGAATAAATAAACGACGCGTTTTGGCGATAGCCTAGGATACCTAAAAATAGTTTTAACACAGTTACATTTTCTAAAGTACTATCATGTGACATCGCCAGATTCGGCCATAAAGTCCAGGCCGGGTTTGGGGTGTTACATATAAGACCATAGTTGATGGTTAATACTTGTTGAGAAATGCAAATGTTGGTGTTTTCATGAATGTGGTTATTACATTGATTGGTTGATAATAAGAAATGTTTTAAGTGATAGAAAATAGCTTGGATTTGAGGCATGAATACCTTGGTTGTGACTGATTTAGTCATGTGTTTGTGCTTTTGATGGTACTATGTGATGTGTGTAGATGTGTGCTTGAAAGGGGTGACAAAGAGGCTTGGTAAATAGCCTATCAGCCGTCCACACGGGCAGACACATGGCCATGTGTCTAGGCCGTATGTGACACACGGTTGCCCCATGGGCATATGTTGAGGCCGTGTGTCCCCTGCACCTAAATTGTAAAAACTCAGATTAGAACACGGACTGGGTACACGGGCGCGTGCCAGGCCGTGTGACATCCTGATTTCTCGCGAGGCATAAGTCAGGCTCGTTCACGGGCTAAGGACATGGCCGTGGTAGTCACACGGCCATACCCCAAGTACACACGGGCGTGTGCCCCTATTTTCGATGAAATTTTCTAAGGTTTTCTAAGGTTCTCGTTTTGGTCCCAAATTGTTTCTAAGATATGCTTTGGGTCTCGTAGGCTCATATCAGGGATTTTATGACAAACTTTGAAAATTTTTAAATTTTGAACTAACTTTTATGACCCGGGATTGTATGTTAGTATGTGTTTAAGTTAAGTAACGCCTCGTACCCTGTTCCGGCGTCAAATACTGGTAAGGGGTGTTACATTAGCCACTCATGTTATTCATAATCTCAACTTTGATTGAATAAATTATGTAAAGAACATAATCGATTCAGAGAAGTAAAGATATTTGAATAATCGTGGATTGAATATCGAATGGGAAATGAAGTTATGAATCACTTGATTGGAATAAAAAAAAAATAAATGCAATAGGACATAAACTGAAATACTTGAATAATATAAATAAAATCTTGAATCAAAACATATTTCAATAGGAAAACAAGAAAATATTGGAAAGCCTAAAATAAAATAAACTAAACCTACTTCTACACTAATAGGGTTTTTGAAGGCGTCTAGGACGACTTAGCTACATCAATCCTGTAATGTCTTACTTATAGAGGTGTTGGCAGCCCAAATTTGGTCTTTGGCACATCCTAGGTCTTTGTATAAATTTTATTGTGCATACAAAAGTAACCTTGATGAACTTGGGCAGCACGTCGACGTGTGTTGCGTCACACCTCTTGCGCGGCATGAAACAACACCCCAATACAGCTTTGTGTCATTCGTTCTATGCTTTGACATCTTGGGAAACTTGTGCATCACCCGACTCTTGCTTCTACGTCAATTGGGCCTTTATATCTCCATCCTACACACTTTATTAAACCAATTAGCAGAACCCAAGACCCGTGTCGGCCTATTGGGTCACGACACTTACAAAATGTGTTAAAAAAACTTATTTTTATTAACTTTTAATCATAAGACCTAAATACTGAAAACATAAATTAAAAAATTAAATTGCTTAGAAAACAAAGTCATTAAGTGCAGAATTGAACCAAATTAACTACTACATTTGACGATAGGTCAAATACCCCCACACTTAAGTCTTTGCTTGTCCTCAAGCAAACTACCCAAAAACAAAATAAAAACAGCAAACAAGAAATAAACATGCAAAGAAAATAAAATTTACATGGGCTAACTTGATACCGAGATCAGGTCGGAGCATCAACGTTAGGACATTTTCCTAAATATGTAATTCTAGCTAGAAATTTAAACAATTCAAAGTTATTTACACCTAAACAGATTAGTTCAATAAATTACAAAGTAAACAAGTTAAAGAAGATTAAATATATTTCTCCATGAAAATGTATATAGGAATATAGTACATATTTTTTCAGACTATACTCAGTTCGAGTATTTCTTTCCTACTCGGTTTATTTTTATCCATGTTTTGCACTATAATGTAGTAATGTTTCCCCGATAACCCTTATGATTATTTTATTTTACTTGTGCCAATACTATCAAGATTTTTCTTAGGCACTTTTTATAAGGGTCATACTAGTCATACTGCACCGTTTCAGTAACCATTAATTTTACCAAGTATTTTCTTTTCAATTCGAACATCCTATATAATTACCTATTTGTATTTACTTTTATCATTGGGTATATTTAATCTATCTTACCTATTTACAATTTGATAAACTGAACTAATTAGCCTAAATATAAATGACCTTAGTTATTCAATTTCAATCTAAATTTACAATTTAAGCAATCAACCTAGGTATATGCTTCTAACCAATCACTTATATTTCTACAAGCTCAAGTACAAGCAATTAAAAAAGAAAAAATTAAAATTTAAAACTACTAAAAACAATGAAAAGAAAATATCTGAAAAGAATTTTTTTTAAAATTTTCCTATCACCCCCACATTTTATTCGACAAATTATCCCTAATGTGCAACTAAAAATATTAAGGAAAGAGGTCACTCGAGTGTCGTGATAAGTCCATTGCAATGGGTGGGACTACTACTTTTGATTTTGGCTCACAATGGTAGTGCTGTAGAAAATTGTGGGGTTCCTATGAAGAAAATTAAAATACAAAATTATATGTAATAAATCCTAAATCCTAACTAAGTAAACTAAAACAAGAATTAAAAAGAATCCCAAAAATAAAAATAGAGTCCACAATCCAAATATATTAAAATGTTCAAAATTAGTCGGACTCAGATTCCGACTCCTCCATCATTTGGGCCTTGCCCCTATCGCGCCTTGCCAACGCTTTCGTAGCCCACCTTCTCAAAGTTTGGCTCGGGCTGTGTTGTCTCAAGTCGCGGATAACCATGCCCTTCATCGATGAGCGGTCTAGGCGAAATACCCACTCATAGTCCAATGGTGGGATATGGGTCTCCTCCTCCTCCTCCTCATCATCATCATCAGTGCCCTCCTCACCTAATCTGCCACTCCGTGATGCAGATTAGAATGTCTCCCATGTCTTGCATCTAATGAGCCTGCCACTCTGATATCGACATATCCATGTGGCTTGTCTTCCCCGATGTGTGTACTTTGCCTTTCCTCTTTATCAGCCCTTGAGTGTTGCTCCTATGTTTAGTTCAGGGATCTTTCTCCCAATTTTGTTTGCATTGGACCTCAATAAACTGGTCGTACTGGTTATCCCCAATCATGCTCCTCGTGGGTCTCGTGAATGACTCGATCAGTGGCATGGGAACATCAGCTCGATGACATAAGGCATTAATTAGATGCGGGAAGTACATACTTTGTTTCCGGTATCGTATGCACTTGAGCATCTCCTTGTAGACCCAATGGCATACACATATTTCATCGCTCTACAAGATAGAGTAAAGTATAATAGCTCGATAGGTGATAACATCAGAGGCATTATGGGTCAGCGCTAGGCGGGTGCAAATAAATTTCATCCACATCTTAGCCATTGCAAACTTGATGAATGTGTTAAATTTCAATGACACCTCAGAGTTGGCTTGGCGAGTCCGCTTGCCATGCCCCTCCATCAAGTAGTCGATAATGCTCCCCATGTCAAAATCCTCAAACGTGAATAAGTTTAAGATCTCTAAAAAAATCATGGGTATAATACGGGGCATTATAGAATCGAAATATCTCGAGGTGTACTCGACACCTCTTTGCCTCGGATAGTTACGTGGGTGATCATCTCACCCCTCTTCTTCTAGTTCTCCCTATCTCTTAGGGAGGTGTAAACTTCGTAGATGATAGCGTTAACTGTCATTTCAATTGAGGTTGAGAAAAAGTTATTCCGATGTGAGATCAAACGAGATCCTAAATCTCATCACAAACAAACATAGTGGGATCGAACCCACGCTCCAGTATGAAAGAACGTCCACTCATCTGAGGGAAAAATCATTCAACATCAGTATTACGAAAGTAAATGGAATTGGGATTACTCGGTGCCTGAGTGGATCGTTTTTGTTTTTATGGTGCCATTTCCAAATAAACATAAAATAACAACTAATCCAAATGATAAAATTGATAAAGAACGAGTTTAGAAAAAGATATGTCGGCTAGGTGTCGATGAACCTCGGTTCTCGATCAATATGGAGGATAACAAAATAAAATATGAAAATGAAATGAAAAGAGAAGAAGAACACTTAATAATGTGGATCAGAGGTTAAGAATGCAAAAAATAAAAGCTTGAATGCTAGTAGGATGTGCGGCAGTTCCAAGAGATTGTTTGTTCTTCTTTTGGAGTTTTAGATGTGTGTTTTTATACCTAGAACTAATGAATTTAAATAGAACTTCAACGGTTTTTTTGCTTAAAAGGGCCTAGTTAGAGCTGAAAGCACAGGCATGTCGTGCAACAACCAATGCATGGCACGACACAATGCCCTAATATGGCCTCTTTTAGGTTCGAATTGCTCGTGTCGCGCTACAGCTTGTGTGTGGCATGACACATACCTCTGACATCAAATGCCTTTTCTTTGAATAGCCTATGTCGCACGACATCCTATGCATTGTGCAACACAACATTGTCCCCAACCGTTCAAGGTATGTCAATGTAACACCCTACCCGACTCTAATCACTGAGTCCTGATCTTGGGTATTACATCACGATACTTAACAACTTATCAAAATGGATAACGCGTACTATTGATTTCAAAGAATATTTCTTATTTATGTTATAAAAGGTCTCATTATTAAAGAAAAGTATTTAAAATAAAATAATACATCAGAATTATCATAATTAATTACAACACAAAAGTTTACTAAAGGTTGACTCTTGAAGGCGTAATCCTAATATACGCCACTTTTCAAAATTGACCATTGTATGCATAATAACTCGGATGGCCCCTTGCTCGGCACATTCTTGATGTTGTCCCTCATAGCGTAATCATTTTTACAAAAAAACCTAAAACATAAACATAACATTTGCAAGTTACACTAACTTAGTGAGTTTAAATACAAAATACCTTTAAACCTTTCTTGCTATACTCTGCAATCCGACTCTTTGGATTACCATTTCTATCTTTGGTGGATACCTCCACGTCTTGAGATATATATAAACTTATACACCATTTACCATTTCTATAAACTAGTTGTGTCTAGATCTTACTAGACATTACTATCTTTTCTATTCTCTTCAAACCACCTTCAACATTTATTCAAAAATAGTTGATCAGTGTTACTATTCTCTTGACGGATACTACTTACGGATCTTATATTTGGCGGATCCCTTTACTGAGTTTGACAATTATCAAACTAATAATCAGATCATATTCTGTCTCAGATTAATGCATACTTATTTTGTTGAGAATCAACCCATATCATTCAAAAGAAATCAAAACATCTTTTTTACAGATCACAATAAAACCCAGGATGACAAACAACTCAGATTCCATAAGATTTTCAAAGAAAACATGATACTATTTAGATATAGCGGGTAACAGTTAACACTGATTTCGTCTTTACATAGTACAAGTGAAGCTTAGATCATCGAATACTTGTATCTTTCATAAATATGATGAGCCCATATTCTGATATGGCAGATTACTATGGCGAGTAACCTTTTTAAGCAATACAAATACATACTTCCATTCAGGAACTTCCCTTAAAAATTTATTCAATTTCATCATAGAACCAATCAAACCAAATTGACTTCAAATGTAACAAACCCTTACGATAGAGTTATCCATTAGAGAATTCTCATAACGTTACTCAGAATTTATCACCAAGGTGAACATCCATTTTCTATCATACAGGCAATACTAAATACACCAATGAAATGATACATAATTTTCCACGAAAGATTAGCAGATCACACGACACAAGCAATTTACAGAATCATATATTTACTGTCCCGAAAGATCTTCACAAAATGTGTCATGGGTTTCTCCCTTATGGACTTATACACAAATTCATGTTGTGATCTGCTAGTTTGATTACATATTATCGAAGGCATCACAATGAATATTCAAACAGTCATATATTGCCATGGGTCTTAGCCATATGGAATACACATTCTCATGTCGTTGTCTACCAGTCCAGCCTTCATTTTACTAAAGGCTACACCATCAGTGTTTTCATATCATACATTGCGAAGAGTATCAACCACATTGTAATAGCCCAATTTCGATGAAATTAGAACAGTGGTTTCGAGACCACAAATTCGAGCCAAAAATGAAATTTATTTTTATTTTATTTTATGGTCCGTCTTATGATAGATATGACATGTGAAAATTTTGGTACGAAAATTTTATCGATTTAGTACTTAATTAAGAGAAAGACTAAATCGCATAAAATGCAAAAGTTGAATTCTAGTAGCTATAAGGATTGAATAGCTATGGAATTCAAAACTAGAGGTCCTTATATGGTAATTAGAACATTAAGAAAAGAATGTAGATTTTTCTTGGTGACTCATCCATGGAAAAATAGAAAAAGGGAAAGGACTAAATTGGAAATAGCAAAATACTTATTAATTAAAAAGATGATAAAAGATATCATCTTATTTTATTTTTTCATCTTCAACCTAAAATACATGGAAACCCTAGGTGAGAGAAAAGAAGCTTTCAAGGCCTAATTGGGTAAGTTTCCTTGTCCCGTTTTTAATGATTTTTATATTTTGGAATCGGGATAGTCTAAACTATCTATTTGGGGGATTAATTTGAAAAGTTATCAAAGTATGGAAAATGGTTGATGGATGTATATGCTGGAAATTAGAAGTTTATGGTAGAAAATGAAAGATTAATAATAGATAAACAACTTTTACAAAGTGATTTTTGATGAAAACATGATTTAGGGACAAAAATGAAAAGTTGTAAAATTTGATGAAAAATTCTAAAATTTTATGAATACATGTGCTGTAAAATTTGTAATGGGGCTTTGGTTAGGCTTGGAATAGGGAGTAATTTACACAAGTTTCATTTTCCGAGCCTAAGGATGAAAATGAAATTTATGGAAAAGTTAGGGGCAAAATAGTAATTTTGCCTAGGATGAAAATTTAGTCCACATGAATGTAAAATATGATAAATTGTTGTTAAATCTACTTGTATAGATACGGGTAGACCAAATTCAGAGTTAGAACGAGGAATGAGGAAAATGTCGAATTAGTAGATTTTATGTACACGAACCTTTGTCGAGGTAAGTTCGTGTAACTAAATTGTATATGTTTTTATGCTTGATTTAAATGTTTTGTGTTTGTGAATTTTATCAATGTTATAAATATGTGAAATGATCACCTACTCGATATAGCTCGATAAATGAAATTTCCTGATAAAATGGTAAATGAATAGAATGTTACTTGTATGCTTGACATGAATGTGGAATGTGTTTTACTCGAATTACATAAATGTTACGGAGGTATGAAATAATCAAATGCCCGATAATGTTTGAAAAGTGTTTAAATCCCGGTTGAATAAATGGAAAATTGATGGATATGTGATTTCTCGAAACGAAAGAGGTCCTGCATTTGTTGCGGATAGGATTTAGCTCGGATGAGTAATCCTTCGACCTCAATTCTGATAGGATTTAGCCCGGACGGGTAATCCTGATATAAGTACTCTTGAGCATATATTATGGATTGGATTTAGCCCGGACGGGTAATCTAGATCAAGCTCTTTAGAGCATATGTCATAAAAAGGATTTAGCCTGGACTGGTAATCCTGTAGTATATATTTATATGTGGCTCGAGAGTGTACTCTCTGAAATAGTACCTTATGGGTACCATTGAATATGAATTGACAGATCCTGATTCATACACCTCGAGTGTACTACTTGTGTATCCATCGGTAACTCAAATAAATTCAATAGGCAAGGTCTTGACAGAGGCAAATATAAATTTAAGACAAATTGACATGGAATGGTGTATATGATATGGAAATATGACATGAATGAATATTGCATGAAATGCAAGAAAATGATGATACATGACAAGTGATATATGAAATATGAGATGATGATATTTTTACATGGAAACTATTTGATGAGAATGTTCATTCTTGATTATAGACTTGTAAACCTATCATGTACTAATCGTGACTTTAATATTTCGAGTAATGTGTGTAAAGTTCTGATGCAAAGTGATTTGAACTCGAAATGAACTATTATGAAATTATACTCAAAATAATGAGATGAATTATGTATGTTGAATGAATACATGTTGTGGAAAGCATATGTTCTTGGAAACTTGATTGTTGTTGAGTCCATATATGTTTTGATGTTGTTATGGAATATATTACTAACAAGGGCAATGAGGATGTGTGTAGGGCTTAAGGTCAAATTGGTTGAATGTTTCTTACATAGTTACCTCGAAATAGAATGAATGGTAAGTTAAGTACCATGTTATAACTTACTAATCATGTAATGCTTACCTCATTTTATTTTCCCTTGTTTTAGAGTAATTGGAAGCTCGTTGGATTGGAAGCTTGGCGAAGATCACTCACACTATCCATCGGCCCATGTCAGTATAGTATGGTAATTCAATTGCGGTTGTAATGGCATGTATAGGTTATATTGGCCACATTGGCATGTAAATGTAAATGATGCTTGTAATCTAGCCATTGGAATGGCTAGTAATAGTTGTTTGATATACTTGTAATGTCATGCTATGGTAGCTATATATATATATATATATGTTAAGTAGTTAATTAAATCATGTTTGACACATGAATTAAACCAAGGTAAGATAGTAAACATGTATGCATGTAATGATATGCCTTGTTGAATGATGAAATTTGCTTATTTGAATGCTTGGAATGGTTGGATTGTACTTGGTAGGTTTTGGTGCAGGAAAATAATAAATTTGGATGACAAATGAGGCTAGGAAATGGCTTTATTTTGTCCACACGGGCGTGTGTCTAATCCATGTGTGACACATGGCCGGGTACATGGGCGTGTAGTTAGGCCATGTGTCCCCTGCACCTTAAATTTTGAGAAATAGAATGCTCAGAATTGAGCACACGAGTAGAGACACAGGCGTGTATTTTAGCCGTGTGGGAGACACAGCCTTGAACACGGGCATTTGTCTTGGCCGTGTGAAACCTGCACCTAATTTGAATTGAATTAATTAACCACACGGCCTAGCACACGGGTGTGTGGCATGGCCGTGTGGCGCAAGTCAGAGAGCAACATAAATCCAACACGGCCTGTAACACGGGCGTGTCCCAGGGTCACACGGGCGTGCGTGTGAGCCCTGCACCTTGGAAAATTTTTGAAATGTCACAAAAAATTCTTAGAGTTTTCGATTAAATCTCGACTCGATTCTAATGCTCGTATTGGGCCTTGAGGGTCCATCTAAGGGATGCTACGCATGATCTCAAAAAATGAATAGTGATTGACATGGTTTATCTGAAAATGTTCTAAAAAGTTTCAATAATCCTCCGTAACCCTTTTTCAGCGATGAACACGGGTTAAGGGTGTTACATTTAGTGGTATCAGAGCTACGGCTTAGTCAGTTCTCGGACTGAACGTAGCATATGTGGAGTCTAGAAATACATGCCATTATTTAACCTGTGATAGTGTGATATCTCCCAACTCTGATGAAAATTGTTTTACAAATAGGCAGAGATGCTTTCCAATCGAGCCAATTCCGATGACTCCGAAAGAGATACTCAAGTATCTGAGTAAAATGTTACTGATGATGAAAGAGAATTCGGAAAGGTACGGATAAATGTTTTATAGTACATGAAAATTATAAGTGTTATGTTATATGAGCATATATATGAGAGTTAAATTTTGAGGCTTACGATCTCCACCCCCTTACTAGTACAGTTTTATACAATGAAATTCACAAGAATTATATTGATTAAGTTCATAAGTGTGAAATAAGAGCTCAAAGGCTAAATGATTAATAATGTAGTCAAAATTGAGAATGGGTTAAGAAGTAAAGACGGTATTAAAAGAGATATCAGCTTTTTCTGAAGATTATTCTGAATATGTGATGTCGTTGTTAAGGAAGAAGTTATTCATGAGTAATCGACTTATCCAGATATGATATTTACAGAGCGGATTAGCCGAAAATTCTTTTGAATTGACTCTTTCAGTGAACTGAATAATGTAAGATTATTGATGACTTTATTAGTCAATGGAATAGTGATGAAATTGCAAAGATATTTGAATGCAGCTGTTATAATAGGGGATATTACAGCAATATCTTCTGGGTACTCTATAAGTTCTGTTATTCTCAGAGGCATATGAATTTGTTCATGTTCAGATGCAATATTTATCATATTTGAAAGCTGGCTAATTATATTAGATGGAATTACTGTAAGTCTAGTTGATTCATGAGCGGTATTTCTCTACCTTACTTGGGTTTTCTAATTTATCATGATTGATATAAGATTTGAGGATAAGATTCATATGATGTTATTTTCTACTTCTACTGAATGAAGCCCTGAATTGTGAATATGCAAAATTAGGTTGTCTTTGACACAATTGTTTCTACTGAGTATGCGTGATATTACTAATTTTCTCTCAGATATCATTAATCTCTTTATTATTCAAACATGGTTTATCTGTGAAAGATATTCATTGGTTAGTGGTAATTATACTTACTTCTGTTATGAATTCTGACTTGATCATGGGAATTTGGTAATATGGAACACAAACTATAGAAACTGTATTATTGCACTTGTTGATAATGGAGCCACCCTTGGTTTTCCTCTTTTATCTAAAAAATATTATTGAAGTTGAGGTATTACTCCATTTATATTGTGGAAACGTCAGATCTATTATAGTATTATGATTTTAACCTATCTAATTATTTTGACCTCGGAATAATTTAAAGCTTCGATATCCTTTTTAATTTTTGTGAAAGTGTTTTCTATGATAGCTACATCAATGATATGGATATTACAGAAAGATGTAAGATTTGAATGGACTGACAAATGTTAGTAAAGTTTTGATCAGTTGGAAGCCCTGATGACCGAAGCATCCGTTCTGGTTCAGTCTGAATCGGGTAAGAAATCTATTATCACAGTGATACATCATTGAATGGATTAGACTGTATTTTGATGAAGAAAGGTAAAGTAATGGTCTATTCTTCCAGCAAGATAAAACTACAGGAAAATAATTACCCGAAATATGATCTTGAATTGACGATTATTGTGTTTGCACTGAGAATTTGGTAACAGTACCTGTATGGTGTTAATATCATATAGGTACTGATCATAAAATTTTAAAACACCCGAAGGTATAGAAAGATTTGAATCTGACACAGAGTAGATGGTTTGAATTATTAAAAGACTCTGATTTGGTAATTGATTATCATTCAAGAAAAGTAAATATAGTTGCTAATATTTTGAGTAGAAAATTCTTTGTTTGCTTTATGAGCAATAAATACCCGATTGCTATTGTCTGATGAAAGAATAATTTTAGCTGAGCTTAAAGCTAAGCTGATGTTTCTACAACAGATCTGTGAAGCCCAGAAAAGTGATAATGAGTTGTAAGTTAAACGGGTACAGAATGAAATAATTATTGAATCAAGATAGTACATTTGAATTTGATGATTGTCTGTTATCTCGAGATAGATCCTGTGTACTGAAGAACTTGGAACTCTTACAGAAAATTTTACATGAATGATCACAGTGGTACTATGTCTGTTTATCTAGGAAATGATAAAATGCACAACGATTTGAAAAAGATGTATTGGTAGCCCGAAAAGAAATGTGATATTTTTGAATCTATATTTAAATCCTTGATGTATTAGTAAGATAGAGATGATACTTTCAAGATGGTTATAGTCAGTGAAAATACTGAGATGGAAATAGGAAAAAGTTACTATGAATTTTATATCAGGATTCTCCTTAACTATGAAAAAGAAAGATACTATTTTAGTAATTATTGATTGTCTGACGAAGCCTATACATTTTATTCTGGCATGAATGGATTTCTCGCTTGATAGATTGCTTGAATTATCTATTTTTGAGATTGAAAGATTATATGATGTGCTAGTTTCTGGTATTTCTGATAGAGATCTACATGTCATATTTTGATTCTGAAACAAGTTACAAGAAACTCTGGGTATACGGTTACATTTTAGCACCGTATTTCATTCTCGGATGGATGATCAATCTGAACATATGATTCAGATTTTTGAAGATATATTTCGGTGCTGTATTTTAGAATTCAAAGGCAATTAAAGAAGAAATATTTGTCGTTAGTTGAATTCGTATATAGTAACAATTAACAGTCAAGTATAAAATTGTACCGTACGAGGTTTTATATGGTCACGAGAACTCCGGTGTTTTGGACTGAGTTCAGTAAGAAAAGATACATGTAATAGGTTTAATTCTTTAAAACCGAAGAAAGATGAAAATGATCTGAGACAGTTTAAAAGTAGTATTTGATCGTCAAAAATCCAATGTGAATCTAAAATGAAAAGAACTAGAGTTTCAAATTGGCGATAAAATATTTTGAAAGTTTCTCCATGGAAGAAAGTTTCTCGGTTTGGCCGTAAAGGCAAATTAAGTCTGTGATTTATTGGGTCATACGAGATTATTGAAAAGAATTGGACCTATTGCGTATTGATTGGTATTATTATTATAGTTCTACAGAGTTCACAATGTTTTTTTTATGAGTATATGTGTGGGAGACACGGCCTTGAACACGGGCATGTGTCTTGGCCGTGTGAAACCTGCACCTAATTTGAATTGAATTAATTAACCACACAGCCTAGCACACGGGCGTGTGGCATGGCCGTGTGGTGCATGTCAGAGAGCAACCTAAATCGAACACAGCTTGTAACACGAGCGTGTCCCAGGGTCACACGGGCGTGTCCGTTGGACCATGCGGCCATGTAAGCCCTGCACCTTGGAAAATTTTTGAAATGTCACGAAAAAATTCTTAGAGTTTCTGATTAAGTCCCGACTTGATTCTAGTGCTTGTATTGGGCCTTGAGGGTCCATCTAAGAGACGCTACGCATGATCTTGGAAAATGAATATTGATTGACATGATTTATCTAAAAATATTCTAAAAAGTTTCGGCGATGGACACGGGTTAGGGGTGTTACAGACATGGCCTTCACTTATTTTCGTATTGGGATCTACCAGTCTGGTTAGCAATATACCTGCCCTACATGAGGAATCACAGGGGATGTTTTACCTAGAATTTACTTACCCAGATTTTTTCATGCATAGTTAATCAATTCGTATATTCCTATGTCAGACTTTACATACATACTTACCAATCACTTTCTATTAATATAATAGTTCATACATAATATCATCATCACACACACATAACATCTTTTCTATGCTTCACCCTCTTAGTTGTTATACGAGGTGTTATAATTATATATAAGTCTTTACCTGAAAAATTAACATGTAGGAGTTAGAATAGAGACTCACCTGGTACTCACTTAGACTATAGCTCAAAATCCAAACTCAGATCTCCCTCTCAACCCAACAACAACAACTTCTTAAAGAACACATATTCTTCATTAAAACTCATTTTCATACAAATTACTAACATCTAAATCATTGATAACCTCTACGCAATACATTGTATCCATAACTTACTCTTCCTACAATTCATAACATTTTTACTCCTTCAAAAAATTAACATGCAGAGTTATAGTGCTTATCAGGATATAGAACAACCACTAATTAAATCAATAACATTAGCTTCCAGCTCAATGAGGAAGGGATAACATTTAGATTTTTTTTTAAAAAAAGTAGAGAGTAATATTGAAGGAAGAAGAAGTTTCCTCACAAATCCTTCTCACCCATGTATATAAAACCAACTTCCCTTATTGGAACATAAAAAGTGTTGTTCAAATCCAGAATTTATCCTTGTTAATGGCTTACAAGTTCCGAGAGAAAAAAAAATGAAAATCTTGTATAATTTATATTTGACCAGTCAATCCAGTTGACCCCTAACAAAATCACATTACAACACCCAACTAACACAGTACTCAGGCAAACTGGGCGTGCTATGCATATGGCAGTAACTACCCCGATTTATACCTCACTTGATATACCCTTATCTTAGATAACAGAATAAGAATAACCTAAAACCTTTATTCACCTCTACGGTGGTTACTATGTGTCATATTCCAATTCTCCAGAAGACTGTAAAATGGTGGATTACACTACGCCAAAAAGATAACTTTACAACTCTACACCTTAAACTTGGATCCGCTAGACTCAGGGTGTGACAACTCTCCCCCCTTAACAAAATTTCACCCTTGAAATATTTATAAATTAAAAAAAATTCAACTATAACAATAGTATAACTAATTGTTTGCACTAGGTATATAACATTAATTCGTGAATTGTTCCTTAAACTCATAGTCACTTCTTTTTAGAGACGTAGACTTTGGATATGCCCCTGTTGGCAAGAATGCCTACAGTTTGATCCAATTGGTGGACTTTGAACTTAATGAATTATCGCGTAATTTCAATCATTACATAATTTACTCTTTGACATATGTCGAATTTATATTAGAGAACCTGAATATTTACCACGAATTAAACTTCCAACACATGTTTGTTCTCTATAAAACAAGTACTCAAACACCCATTTAAGAACTTTGCTAAATCAACTTGAAACCCTAACTTCTTTTCTACTTAATCTTTTTGCTCCTTTCGTCTTCAGTCTTCATCTTTCTCATAGGTAACATTTGTTTTCCTTCTTTTCTCCTTTTCTGTCATTATCCTTCATATAAAATGGCTAGAACAACTACCATAGAGAGGGGCCGAGGCCAAATTAACCAAAATGTTAACCCAATAAATCAAATCCAATTTGGACCCCAAGGTCCAGATGATACTCTATTGCGTACAGTGGCTCCAATGTATGATTGCAACACTAGCCAAGATCAAATGCAATGATACTTAGAAACCCAGGGTATCCACAACCCAAACTTTTCTTATGACTTTCAGCTACCACGAGGATGTCGTCTATGTGATAACTCCATAGGTTTTATTCTACCTATACCGCTCCATCCTTTTTTTGTGTGCAATACTTAATGAATAGGACATCGCACTAGGGCAGTTATCATCCCTATCATGGTGGACACTTGTGGCCTTCTTTATAGATTGTTGCATGCACAATGAGCCACCATTGTTGGGTGTTTTCCAAAAATTTTACCAACTAAGGGTAAAAAGGGAAAAAACTTCTACTGGAAGTGCCCACTTCAGTGTATGTCTAGGCTGTAAGCCTATAATCCAAAAGAACATTTCAAATTACACCAAAGAAAGGACAAATATACTAGATTCATTTGCAAACTCGAGTCTGAATTCAATTTTCCTACTTGATGGTCCCTTCTTCTAGATAGTATTTATGCATAGTGTTAGCCAGAAGACTCACAAGTCACTTTGAAACAATACAAGTGACTAAGAAGGGGGCGTGTACTTGAATTGGTGGAAATTGTTTAAATTAGAAACGTATTCCAGTATTGTCTACAGGAGTGAAGTCCAAATGGTCTTCAACCAAATGATTCTATAAACTGGTTGGACAATTTTAATGTGCCTTCTACTTTTGTGGCTTGGCCTTATAACAAAAATGGTGAATTGTCACACAGTTTAGTTAGGCTTATAAGAGAATCTCCTTTTTTTCTTTTACAACATTTATGGTATTCACCCATGCAACTGGAATATTTTAAGTAACCCTGGTACAACTTTAACTTCTTCTTCAAATTAGGCTAACTCTTGTGTTGATGATGCAAGGTCTTCCTCAAATTCTCAAATTGTGCCTGCTACAACTCAAAACATGGGCATTACCGCCATTCTTGGTGAAGCTCAAGCTAAGGGAAAGGTTATTGTTGTTCCAATAAGAAAAATAGTAACAAAGAAAAATAAGAAGAGGCCCAGATTGGAAGAAAGTACTCAAGAAACCAAGAGTAGTGAATGCCCTCCTTTGACATGACGTAGACCTGAGAAAGAGCTCGTTACAACAATTATTTACACTTCTCCGATCCTTGCCTTACCTGAAGTTCCATCCCCAAAAATGGATCCCACCCAAGTAGTAGACTCTCCAGTTCATACTATTGGTCCTCCTTAGTTAGAAACTCTAATAATAAGTCTAGAATAAGCAGGGGTTCCATCAAGAAAGTATTTAAAAATAAAATAATACATTAGACTTATCATAATTAATTACAACACAAAAGTTTACCAAAGGCTGACTCTTGAAGGCGTAATCCTAATATACACCACTTTTCAAAACTGACCACTGTATGCATAATAACTCGGTTGGCCCCTTCCTCGGTGCATTCTTGACATCATCCTCCCAGCGTAATCATTTTTATGACAAAACCTAAAACATAAACATAAAATTTGCAAGTTACACTAACTTAGAGAGTTTAAATACAAAATTGCTTTAAACCATTCTTGCTGAACTCTATATTCTGACTCTTTGGATTACTATTTTTATCTTTGGTTAATATCTTCACATCTTAATATATATATACTTATACACCATTTACCATGCCTTATATATATCATCTTTTATTTAACAAATTAGCTGTCTCTAGATCTTACCGGATGGTACCATCTCTTCTATTCTATTCAAACCACCTTCAACGTTTATTCTAGAATAGTTTATCACCGTTACTATTCTTTTGACGAATACTACTTACGGATCTTACATTTGGCGGATACCTTTTCTGAGTTTGATAATTATCAAACTAATAATCAGATCATATTCTGTCTCAGATCAATGCATATTCATCTCGTTCAGAATAATTCTAGATCATTCAAAATAATTCAAAAAATCTTTGTTACAGATCATAAGAAAACCCACGATGACAAACAACTCAGATTCTATAAGATTCTCAAAGAAAACATGATACGATTCAGATATGGCAGGTAACAATTAACACTGATTTTGTCTTCACCTAGTACAAGTGAAACTTAGATCGTCAGATACTTGTATCTTTCATAAATATGACTACATCCGTTTTCTAATCTGGCGAATTACTATAGGGAGTACCGTTTCTAAGCAATACAAATACAAACTTTCATTAAGGAACTTCCCTTAAAATTAATTTGATTTCATCATAGAACAAATCATACCAAAAGACATAAAATGTAACATATCCTTATCATCGAGTTATCCATCAAAGAATTCTCAGAACGTTACTCATAACTTATCACCAAGGTGAACATCCATTTTCTCTCATACAGAAAATATAAAATACACCAATGAAATGATACATAATTTGCCACAAAAGCTTAGAAGATCATGCGACATAGGCAATTTACAAAATTATGTGTATAATGTCCCGATGGACTTTCACAATAGGTGTCATGGGTTTCTCCCTTATTGACTTATATACAACTTCATGTCGTGATCTGCCAGTTTGATTACATATTATCGAAGGCATCACCATGAATATTCAAATTGTCATATATTGCCATATGTCTCAGCTACATGGACTTACACATTCTCATCGCGTGATCTACCAGTCTAGCCTTCATTTTACTAGAGGCTACACTATCAGTGTTTTAATGTCATACATTGCCATGAGTATCAACTACATGGCCTTACACTTATTTTGATATCGGGATATGCAAGTCTGGTTAGCAATATACCTGCCCTACGAGAGGCATCACAAGGGATGTTTTACCCAAAATTTACTTACCCAGATTTGTTCATAGATAGTTAATCGATTTGTATATTCCTATAGCAAAATTTACCTGCATACTTACAAATCACTTTCTATTCATACAGTAGTTCATACATAATATCATCACGCACACATAGTATCTTTTCTATGCTACACCCATAGCATCTTTTCTATGCTACACCCACTTACCTATTATCTGAGGTGTTGTCATTATATATAAGTCTTTACTTAAACAATTAGCATGTAGGAGTCAGAATAGAGACTCACCTTCTACTCATCTAGACTATATCTTGAACTCCAAACTCGGACGTCCCTCTCAACCCAACAGTAACAACTTCTTAAAGAACACAGATTCTTCATTGAAACTCATTTTCATACAAATTACTAACATTTCAATCATAGATAACCTCTATGCAAGACCTTGTTTTCATAACCTAATGTTCCTACAATTCATAACATTTTTACTCATTCAAAAATTTAACATGAAGAGCTATAATACTTACCAGGAGGTCGAACAACCATTGATTAAATCAATAACCTTAGGTTCCAACTTAATGAGGAAGAGATAACATTTAGATTTAAAAAAAAACAGAGAATAATATTGAAGTAACAAGAAACTTCCTCACAAACCCTTCTCACCCATATATATAACCAACTTCCCTTATTGGAACATAACTAGTATCGCTCAAATCCAGAATTTCTCTTTGTTAATGGTCTATAAGTTTCGATAGAAACATAAATGAGAATCCTGTATAATTGATTTTTGAGCAGTCAATCTAGTTGACCCCTAACCAGATCATATTACAACACCCAACTAACTTAGTACTCAGGCAAACTGGGCATGCTATGCATATGGCGGTAACTCCCTCAATTTATACCTCAATTAATATACCCTTATCTTAGATAATAGAATAAGAATAACCTAAAACATGTATTCACCTTTACGATGGTTACTATGCATCATATTTCAAATCTCCAAAACATAATAAAGTGGCAGATTACAATATGCCAAAGTGATAACTTTACAACTCTATGCCTTAAACTCAAATCTGTAAGACTCGGGGTGTGACAGTCGATGTCCTTCGATCGTCCATTTTTGTCCCGTTTAGCTTTTCTTTGTCCCATTGCGTTTGTAAATCTAAATTTTTTTACTTATAACATGTGATTACATCCTAATTATCTTAAAATCTAAATACAAACTAGAAATTGAAACTAATGAACAAAATTTTTCAAATTTATTAAAGTTCAATTGTTAATGTTATGTCTTACTACTAGACGTGTCCGACAATTCTTTAAACTTTGCCATCGACTTCAATCATCGTTTACAACTGTCTTGGCTCTTCCAAATACTTTCGTTCTCTTTTGGATCTCGACATTTGGCTCATTCTCTTACCTTATGAGTACCTCCGCCTACACCCGGTTTAGGCACATATTTGGCTATCTCATTGATTGGCTTGCGATGCTCGTATTTCTCTTCCTTTTTAGTGAGATCGTCAACATCTTCCAAAATTTTCTCCTCTTTATGGATGGGATTGCTTGGTGATTTCAATTCCGTGGTCGATCGCAATGTGATCACCTTTACGCGTTCATTCCCATATGTCCATGGGTTATTTTTCGTGTTACTAGGGAGACTACATGGCACCCCAAGTTTTGCAGATCTGAGTTTAAGGTGTAGAGTTGTAAAGTTATCTGTTTGGCGTAGTGTAATCTGCCACTTTACAGTCTTCTAGCGAATTGGAATGTGGCGTATAATACTTCTATAGAGGGAAATAAAGGTTAGGTAATTCTTATTATATTATCTAAAAGAAGGGTATATCAAGTGAAGTATAAGTCGAGTGAGTTGCCACTATAACCATAGCAAGCCCAGTTTGCCTTAGTACTATGTTAGTTGTGTAACACCCCTAACCCGAAACCGTATCCGGAATAGGGTTAAGAGGCATTACCGATCAATCGAAACATTTCACATCCATTTCACGACACAAAGTAATCATCAATCAAACATATTAAAATATAAACATATAGTCCCTTATTACAGTCTACGAGACCTTAAACACATGTTAAAAAGAGGTCGGGGCTAAACCGAACACATACAAAAATTCTTGGAAATTTGAACATTCTTCAAAACTGCAGAGGTCACACGCCCGTGCAGTCAGGCCGTGTGCCTCACACGGCTACCAGACACGCCCATGTGTCCAGGCTGTGACAAAACAGAGCATACATACTGACTTGTCCGCACGGCCACCAGACACGCCCGTGTGCCATGGCCGTGTGAAATTAAGCTAGCTACTGACTTGGTCACACGGCCACCAAGCACGCCCGTGTGCCACGACCGTGTAACCTGCCCAGGCACACTTCGAAGTGGCCCTTGAGCCACACGGCAGAGACACACGCCCGTGTCCCTTGGCCATGTATGCAAAATAGGCCATTCGCAAGGCCAATTTGCCACCGACACAAGGGTCATCCCTACAAGCACAATTAAGCATCTCTCCATGTATCAAAAGCAACCAAAAACACATCAAAATATTCATCATATCAACCAAATTCAATCTCATTTCTAGCATACCATCCTGTATGCTAAATAACTCAATCAATTCATATGTAAAACCAAGCATGATTCATCCACAATTTTCACTAAATCACTATGGCATCAATCCATAAATAAACTTACCATTCATAAGTCATTTTCATTGGCATCAAGCCATACCATAACATGCATCATATACATAAATCACGCATGCATATTGCCAACATTTATCTAGCCACATCACATGGATATTTACACATCTCAATCATGGTTCAAAACAACTAGCCTATACATGCCATACTCAAATATACACATCTTCAAGAGTACCAAAATAGATTACCGATAGTGTGATAGAGATGCTGACGATCCCCAGATCCGAGCTAGCTTTCTCGACAATCAGTAAAACAGAGAAACAAATCACACAGTAAGCTTTCAAAAGTTTAGTAAGTTCGTAACATAATACATTCAACTTAATAGTTCAAATACAATTCACATAAGAACTCATCACATAAATCAATTTCCAAATGTTTATACCATATCATTCATAGCCAATAATCTTACTCAACCACTCATGAAGTCATACACAATCTCCTCAACCACAAAGGTTCAATACATACCTTAGCCAACACATGGTTACTCACCATCCAAGCTAATTTATGCTCGATATTGTATCTCGATCCAGCCTTCATTATTCATTAGGTTTAATCGCACACTTAGTGGCCAATTTTAGTCGAAACTTAATTAACTTCGCACACTTAGTGCCTCAACTCATAGCTGAAGCTTATATAACATCACACACATAGTGCCTCAATACAAAACCGAACGTAATTCGGAATCGCACACACAGTGCCAACTATGAAGCCAAAGCTTCTATTATTTCGCACACACAGTGCTAATCAACTCTGTCTCAATTCAATTACGCACACTTAGTGCCTCATTACTCAGTTTCATTCATTACATTTCTAATTCAATATCTATCATTCAATTCACATCACATAGAAGGTAAATTAACAACTTGTACTATGTCTGAACTTACCTCGGACGTCGAAATACTAAAACGGTCGATTAATCGAGCACTTTGTCTCTGCCTCGATCTCGATCCAAACCTCTCCTTTCTTGGTCTATACACATTTAAATTCAACTCATTCAATCACCAATTCATTCAATTTAGTCCACACACGCAAATTTAGGGCATTTTGCAAAATAGCCCTCACATTTTCACATTTCGACACTTTAGTCCCTATTTCACAAAATCACAAAATACACCAAATTTCTACTCACACAAGCTTAGCCGAATTCTTCCCATGCTAATACAAGCCCAAACATTTCATTTATTTCACATTTTAGTCCTTCCATTTCACATTTTCACAATTAAGCCCAAATTACTCAAATTCATCAAAACTCCAAAGATAAATTATATTAGTCAAACACATATCTTTCATTTTCCACCATCAAACATCCAAGAACTCACATGTTCATTAACGACACATCTCAAAATCACCATTAATTTCTAAAATTAAAGCATGGGCTAGCTAGAGCACAAAGCAATGATTACGAAAACGTAGAAATTATCAAAAACTGAAGCAAAGCATACCTTCAATCAAGCTCAAATGATGGCCGAATACCCTAGCTTAGTGTTCTTTCTTTTCTTTTCTTTAATTTCGGCACAAACAAGATGATAATAGCCATCTTTATGTTTTATTATAACATATATATCATTATTTATCTAGTTACTAATTTAACCTTTTAATAATCAATATAAGTTTTCATGCACTAAGGCCATTTTTGTCTATTAACCAACCACTATCTTAAAAATGGTTTAATTGCCTCATAAGGCCTCCTCATTAAAAACACAGTAACACTTAGGTACTTATAGATTAGCACACAACTTTTACACTTTATGCTATTAAGTCCTTTTTGCTAATTAAGCACTCAAACAATAAAATTTTCAAACAGAAATTTCACACAAACTTAATCACATATTATGAACACGGAAAATAATATTAAAATATTTTTCTGACCTCAGATTTGTGGTCTCAAAACCACTGTTCTGACTAGGGTCTAAACCGGGCTGTTACAAGTTGGGTGTTGTAATGTGATCTAGTTAGGGGTCAACTGGATTGACTGGTCAAATATCAATTATACATGATTTTCATTTATGTTTCTCTTAGAACTTGTAGGTTCTTAACAAGGAGAAATTATGTATTCGAGCAACACTAGTTATGTTCCAATAAGGGAAGTTGATTATATATATATAGGTGAAAAGGGTTTGTGAGGAAGTTTCTTATTCCTTCAATATTACTCTCTAGTTCTTTTTTAAAATCTAATTATTAACTCTTCCTCATTAAGCTGAAAGCTAAGGTTATTGATTTAATCAATGATTGTTCTACCTCCTGGTAAGTATTATAGCTCTGCATGTTATGTAACACCCCAAACCCAGCCTAGAAGTTAGGCCCAAATCTGGCGTGTCACATTGAAGAGTCTTTTTGAAAACTACGCGTTCATTGAAAACCCTTCTTACAATTTAAAACTTTCTGCCTTTAAAACCTCAGATCTCGTTTGCTTAGTTTCAAAACGTGGTTTATTAAAAGTCATTCTCTTATAAAACATTATTATCTTTAAAACCTTGCTTGTTGCGGAAACTTAATTTAAAACAGTTGCGGAAGCATGAAATTTTGAAAAACAATAGGTAATTTGGAAAACCATGTTCTACTTCTAGCAATTATAAAACCATAACAAAAAACCCACAACTTAACTTACAAGGCCTTATTACAAAAATTAAAACCCAAACTAGATTCTCAAAAATATAGTCCAAAGTATAAAGAAACTGTAGATGTGTGGCCATCTCAGAGTCCCTCACAAAGACCGATCCTCCTAAAGTGGGGATTACACCTTGCATTAAAAACGGGGTGAGTTTACGAAAACTCAGTGTGCAATCCCTTATTACGGTCATGGTCTGGGCCCAAGCCCTATTCGGTGACCATCTGGGCCTAAGCCCTATTCGGTAACAATCTGGGCCTAAGCCCTAAATCATATCAATGCAAAACATGCATGTACCCCAACCCTGTCCAGCCAACTCTCCACCCGTACCAACCATCTCTCCATGCGGGGACCACATCGACCCACCCAACCAATCTCTCCAATAATGCAGCCTAGCTGCTAGTATTTATACGGCTTTAAGCCTTTAATAACGGTCTCA
This sequence comes from Gossypium sturtianum, assembly GCA_025698515.1. NCBI lineage: Eukaryota > Viridiplantae > Streptophyta > Magnoliopsida > Malvales > Malvaceae > Gossypium > Gossypium sturtianum. The sequence goes on from CM046955.1 coordinate 89,101,001, forward strand.
TAATTGGCACATAGCCATCGGTAGCTATAATAAGATCGACACATAGCCATCAGCTATGGTAATATAATCGGCACACAGCCACGGGTAAATATGATCGACCCAAAGTCATCGATATATATGTTAGGCACATAGCCATGGGTAAATACGATTGGCACAAAGCCATAATCAAGATGGCACAGAGCCATATTTAGGTTGGCACAGAGCCATAATCAGATTACGCGGCTTTAAGCCGTCCGTCGGTCCACAGTCGTCTCATGCGACCCGTGCGACCTTAACAGATCAATACTTGATCCACAGTCGTCATGCGACCCGTGTGACCCTATCAGAACTTCCTCCGTATGAATGTCCCAACCCCATGCAGTATGTCATGTATGCGAAATGTTATGCCCATAAATAATCATACATACACAGTCAAAACAATCAATTACCTTCAAATCAGTCCAATCGTACCTCAAGTGAGTCAATTACCCTAGAGGGGCAAAACGGTCATTTTACCCTTACAAGGGTATTACGGTAATCCTACCTTACAGAGGTATTTCAGTAATTCTACCCTACAAGGGTATTTCGGTAATTCTACCCTACAGGGGTATTTCAGTAATTCTTCCCTACAAGGGTATTTCGGTAATTCTACCCTACAGGGGTATTTCTCAAATCAGGGGTATTTCGGTAATTTTACAAATCAAGGGTATTTCAGTAATTTCGTAAATTGAGGGTATTTCGATAATTTCATAAATCGGGGGTATTTTGGTAATTTTACAAATCGGGGGTGTTCCGATAATTTTGTAAATTAGGGTACTTTGGTAATTTCACAAACTAGGGGTATTTTGGTAATTTTGCAAATCGGGGGTATTTCGGTAATTTTCCAAATTAGGGGAATTTCGGTAATTTTCAAAACTGAGGGTATTTCGGTAATTTTGCAATTAGGGGTACTTTGGAAATTTTACAAATCGAGGGTATTTTCGGTAATTTTTACAAACTGAGGGTACTTTGGTAATTTTACAAGTCGAGGGTGTTTCAATAATTTTGTAAACCAAGGGTACTTCAGTAATTTTGTAAACCAAGTGTATTTCAGTAATTCTGTAAACCAAGGGTATTCTAAACAGAGATAACGATGCGAATGGGCCTAGGGCCCATTCTCGGCCCAAATGGGCCCACACGCTCGTATGGCCCATTTAGCCCAAATCTAGCCACAGATATGAGATTCATATAGCACAGTCCAATATTTACTACACAATCATACAACTTATCCAATTGGGCCCATGGGCCCATTGGCCCCACATGGCCCCTTTCGGCCCATCGTGGCCCAAACAGCCTAAACCCACAAGAACACTCATGATGGCCTCAACTATCGCGTCGAAGCTCCCACACGCGCGCTCAAATGCGGTCGTGTGGCTACCATCGCCAGCGTGGCCAACCTTCGGCATTTACCGCACTACGACTAGAGTAGTGCGAAATACACACCGATAGGAATGCGAAGTTAATCCGCGCTCAACGAACAGCGTTGCGCGAGAAGCCAACAATGATCGCACCCCGACCCCAAAGGGTGTGTCGATCAACTTTGGTCACCACCATCGCTACCCAACGGCATACAGATCAACGAATGATCCAACGCCTAACCCAAACGAGCACGCCACAAAGCGAAAGGGTTAAGCCAAGGAAGGTATGCTTACTCCCCTATTGGTTTGCTCTATTTAAAGCCAGCTTCTTGCTTATCCTCATGCTAGCTTCCCGATGTGGGATCCCACCTTCAGCAGAGTTTAAATCCAACACAAACTCTGGCCGTCTAATCCGCAAAATAAACACTCCCTTGCTTGACATGAGATTCGAACCCTTGCCCTCTCCTATGCTCCAGACGCTACATGCCACCACAACACAAGCTCTTTTTGTGACTTAGAACATGTGCAACTAAATATAAGCCTATGGGCCAACGTCTAAGTTCATTTAAAAGAAAAACAAAATGAATTGCAAGCGCCAAGACTTGAACCCATGCTCCCTTGCAACCTTAATGACGCCTTGCCACTAGACCACTCACTTCCTTGTGTCATTCTTTTCCCACAATTTATTCTTAAAGCCTACTTACTTACCCCTAGGGCTTTATTCACCTAAAACCAATTTTTTTCCTAAAGCCCAGGTTTGAACCCGGGACTTCATGGAAGCCCCCTAACCTTCCAAAATCACTCACCTAATAGGTCAAACTTGCACTAGTGCCGTTCTCTTTATTTCCAAAAATTTTAAACGCTCCCATTCCCAAGGCCCAATGGGCCTGATAAACCGAAATAGTAACATACTTTAATCCCACTTTTAGTATGCTTTTGGATGAATTATCCCTTGAATTATGTAAAAAGGTGCTCTTAATCCTTTCTTTTCATGTCTTATACTCAGGAAAGTACCCAAGGATAAAAAGAACGAGAAACGGGCTCAAAACGGACCAAAACAGGCCAAAGAGGACATCGACACGGCCTGGACTTGGACCCACACGGCCGTGCCAAGTCAATCATCTAGAACACGGTCTAACCCCGACTCACATGGCCGTGTCTCATTAAAGAAATCCAAACACGACCTGGCCACGATTCACACGGGTGTGCGCCATGGTCGTGCCTCTGCCGTGGAGAAGAGCAATTTCATTTGGGAAAGGATACTTAGGGAGAAAGAAATGTATTTCAAAAGCCTATAAATACTCCCTAAGTATGACCTAAGAGGGGGAGCCCAAAGCCATCGTCTAGGGGCGTCGTGCTAGGCTAGAAAAGGCAGATTTGTGGGGATTCACTCAGGGATAGCCAGTTGATCCATCTCAAGAAGCCAGAATTATACTCAAGATGGAGGATCTCTCCTTAAATTCCTTCTGGGGGTTTTAGGGATTTCTTATGTTTTGTTTTATCTTTTCTCTTGAGATGTTTTCCTTTATTGTTATGAGCTAAACCCTTTGGATACCCGAAGGGGATGAAACCTATGATGAATCTTGTTATTGTTTTCTGAATTTATGATAAATACTTAGTTAGTTCTTAATTATGTGAGCTTAATCCAAATTTAATGTGCTTAGGTGGAGGAGGAATAGACCATGCCTAAGAGTAGATCCAACATAATTAAGCGGAGTTGATCGCACGCCTAGAGATAGGGTGACGAGATTTTGCCAGATTAGGGTGAAACCTAATATGGGAATCCATAGATCGATTTACTTCTATTCTAGGGGGTTATTATAAGAGAACGAGAGTTCCACTAATTAACCTAGGGTTAGACGTTATTCGCCTCGAGAGAGGGTTTAATATACGTTAGGGAGTCTTATGGATCAAACTAAGTGAATAAATCGTATGGTTTAATGTTAGATAACAAGTGAAGTCTAGGTGGATTCTTCCTAGGGTATCATCTAAATCAACTGAGTTTTTCCCAAGTTATTTTCCAAATTCATTCTTCTTTATCTTAGAGTCTTTATTTTAGTAGTTAATTAATTTAGATTAGATAAACAATCTCTCTTTATTTTTAGGCTAGATAATAAGAAGAAAGTTAGTATTAGTACTTTTAGTTCCTTTGGGTTTGATAATCCGGTCTTGCCTAAGCTATACTACTGTTTGATAGGTGCACTTGCCTCAATCGTTGTCAGAGTTAGTTTCCAAGTTCGATCATTCTTTTTATAAATTTTAAAGCTCTGATTCACAGCGATCAAGTTTTTGGCGCCGTTGCCAGGGAACTAAAATATTAAGAAAGCTCTATTTTTATTACTTTATCCATTATTTTTATTTTTCGCAATTTATTTTTATTTTTAGTTTTAATTTTAAATTTGCTAAATTTTCTTTCTTTCTTTTCCTAGCAGGTACCTCTAGTTTTTGACTAGAAGGAACCCGAGAGGACCTTTAGTATACGACAGTGATATTGACACTACCGTTCGCAGGAATCGCAGAGAAATTAGGCGAGCCCTAAATTACAAAGAAGAAGAGCGAGAAGACAGATCCAATCCTACTGAAGGGATGGACGGAAATAATCTTCCACCACAAGATGTGGTAGAAAATAATGCTCCGCGTACTATGTATGATTATGCTAAACCTCATTTAACAGGAGCAGAATCAAGTATTGTTAGGCCTGCTATAGCTGCTAATAATTTTGACTTAAAGCCTAACACTATACAAATGATTCAACAGTTTGTTCAATTTGATGGTTTACAGGACGAAGATCCAAATACTCATATAGCTAACTTTTTGGAGTTCTATGATACCTTCAAAATAAATGGCGTTTTTGATGATGCCATACGACTTGATTATTTCCCTTTTCATTAAGGAATAAAGCTAAGCGATGGTTAAACTTCGCTACCACGGTCAATCACTACATGGGATCAAATGACCGAAATTTTTTTATTAAAATATTTCCCACCAGCCAAAATGGCCAAATTACGCAATGATATATCTTCTTTTGTGTAGATGGATTTAGAGACATTATACGATGCATGGGAGAGATATAAGGATCTCTTGAGAAGGTGTCCGCACCATGGTTTACCCTTGTGGCTCCAAGTCTAAACTTTCTATAACGGTGTAAACCCCTCAACGAGGCAACTAATTGACTCAGCCACCGGTGGAACTCTGAATAATAAAACTCCTGAAGCAGCCTACGAATTTATAGAAGAGATGTTAATGAATAACTACCAGTGGCAGGTTACAAGGACCAAACCAACAAAATCGGCCGGAGTTTTCAACATAGATGCTGTAACCATGCTATCAACACAGGTAGAGATGATGAATAAAAAAGCTTGATAGTTTGTGTTCTTCGCAGGCACATCAAGTAATGCAGTGCGACATAAGTGGAACTGTGGCGAATCTTAAGTACCCACCCTACCAACTGGGCACAGAGAGCGAACAGATGAACTATATAGGTAACAATTTCAGATCTAATAATAACCCAATAGTAATAATTATAATCCAGGTTGGAGGAACCACCCAAATTTTTCATAGGGAGGTTAAGGAAATCAAGGAAATCAAAGACAACAACCTCTTCAAAATTTTGAAAATCAGCCCTATCCAGAGGAAAAGAAGTCGAATCTTGAAGAGACGTTGAACAAATTCATAGCATCCACAGAAGCCCGTCTCCAAAAAACTAAGGTAACACTCGACACTCAACAAACATCGATCAAAACAATCAAGAACCAAGTTGGAGGACTTACAAAGGCAATCGGGGAAATTACCCAGTCAGTCGGACAAATTGTGAAGCTATTATCCGAACGACCGCAAGGGCGTCTACTGAGTAATACTAAAATTAATCCAAAGTAGAAAATCCAAGCCATAACAGCTCAAGAAAGCGAAGAGGTAGACGAACCCAGTCCAACACAAGGAAACGAGGTAGAAAAAGGTAAAGTTGAGGTAACACAAGACAAGCCAAAATCGGTAATCAAGGAGTACCAACCTCGCATACCATATCCCGAAGCGTTAACGAGAGGCGATCTGGAGGAACAATTCGGTAAGTTTCTTAAACTTTTAAAGAAATTACATATTAATTTACTGCTACTTGAAGCTCTTTCACGGATGCAGTTCGAGGAAATTTTAAAACATCTCTTGACGAACAAGCGAAGGATAGACAAGGCATCACACGTGGAACTAAGCGCAATGTGCTCGACAATCTTACAAAATAAACTACCATGGAAATTAAAAGATCCGAGGAGTTTTACAATTCCATGTTTAATTGGTAGACTAACTATTGATAATCGTTAGCTAATTTAGGGAGCAAGCATAAATGTCATGCCTTATAAATTGTTTAAACAATTAGGTCTAGGAAACCCAAACAAACTAGGATGAGCATTCAATTAGGCGATAAAACTGTTAGAATTCCTAGGGGTATTATCAAAGATGTTCTTGTAAAAATCGATGATTCGTTTTCCCGATGAGACTTTGTTGTCTTAGACATGGATGAGGATTATTCGATCCCCTAATTTTAGGAAGACCCTTTTTAGCAACCGCCGGGACTAAAATTGATGTCGATGCAGGAGAACTCATACTTTGTGTAGGTAATGAGACAGTCACCATCAAGGCTCTCGACTCGGCTAGAACATCGAATAATCAAGGTGAGAACATAAATTCTACTGATAACCATTCGGTTAACCCCTATTTTCAGGAAGCACCACCAAAGAATACAACTGAACCTGACCCTAAACTCCAAGCCAACAAGGAAGTAGTTCATGAAGATCGAAGGATTGAATTTGATGATCTAGACGAGTGGAAAACATACTTCAAGGAAAAATTAGGGATACACGACGAAGAACTGGAATCACACAACGTGAAACTGAAGGAGCCCCCAGATGAGCTCATAGGAACAACAAACCACTTCAAAATAGGAGATCAAGTATTAATAGAAAAAATTGACCCTCGAATATCTCCTCCTGACCCTAACACAAACAAAGAAATACCTTTTAGGGTAACCAGTGTTTTCCCACACGGAACAGTTGAGATAAGTAATCCTATTTTTGGTACTTTTACTATAAACACATCTCGACTTAAACTTTTTCACGAGGATACAAATGATGGCATGAGAAAGGACTTTCAACTCCTCAAACCCCCCTGACAATGCAAACGAGAGGATAGTCTAGCTTAAGACTATAAACGAGCGCTTCTCGAGAGGCAACCCGAGCACTAACATAATTTATTCTCACATTTTGCTTTAAATTTATTTTTCTTTTCTTCTTTTCTTTCTGAACACTTTGTTATAAACTAACCAGAAGTGCAAATTTCCAAGTCACACGGCCTTGCACACGGCCGTGGCTGTGGCCGTATGGACCATAAGAATCCCCGTACTGACATAGCAGAGGCCGTGCGAATCAGTTCCAACCACTTTTCGACATCACGGATCCAACCACTACACCACGGGCACTGACAAAGGGGCACGGCCGTGCCCCATGACCGTGTGAAGTTATTGACTTTCCAACCACGGGCAGAACACGCCCGTGCCTTAAAATCGTGCCAACATACTGACTTGTCGAACACAGGCTAGACACGAGCGTGGGGTAACCAACACACCTAGGAACATGGCCGTGCGAGTCAGCCGTGTGAATCGACACACCCTCCATCCACGGGCGTGGGAGAGCCTCAGATACAAAATTTTATTTAAACCCCACAGCCTTCCCTCTTCACCCCACCTTCTTCCATCTTCTTTTTCTTTCAAAAATCTCTCTCCTTTCCTTAGAAACAAAACCTCTATCACTCTTGAGCTACACTAGAACCATGCCAAAGAAGCGAAAGGAATCAAGCACAATCTCCTCAAAGGAGACCGATCTACATAAGTTCATGCCGGCCGCTTCATTTTCACGACAAGCCAAGGATATTTTAGGCTATCTAGTTTTTAATTCATTTTTCCCTTTTGCTTAAATTTCGTTATCTGTACTTCTCTTCTACTTAAATTAGTTTATTTTATTTTAACTTCTTAGTGTCAGGTTCTAAAGGCTACTAGGGAATCACGCCACGACCACCACCATATCCACAGCCCTAGAAATCACACCCAACAATAAAGACTCCATAGTCCATTTTTCTTTTCCTTTAGTTTTTGTTTCATTTTAATTTTTCTCCACTTTAGCTTGCTTTTCTTTAATTATTGAATTAGTATAATTTTAATTATTATTAGTATATCCTGGCTAATCCTGCATGAGCTACCCAATTTCTTCATCTAGCATAGGATCGTCATCCAGACTGGCCCTCCAACTTATCTCACACCACGACCACTGCCAACTCAAGGATTTCATCCATAATTCAGGGAGTTTCACTTATCCCCATAGCTTTTGATCTAAACATTACATTTATATTATCTATCTTTGTATATTGAGGGAAATGTACATCTTAAGTGTGGGGGGTGAATCTTAGACGTACCTAACTTTTTTTTTCATTATTATCAAAATCCCTGAATTTAGTCTTGTTTGAAAGTAATTTCCTCATATTACTAATTAGGATGAAATTTCTGATGATTTATGATTTTTATTGATATGTTTTAGATTAAGTCATTGATAATTATGCATTGATGATTAAATTCTAGGAATACCAGAGAATCAAGCATAATAAGTCTATTTTTTTGAATTAAAAATTTTCTAGGTCGTCTACCTGAATTTAAATATTACCTTGAAATTTGATATTTACAAGGTTGATGTCAAAAATACCCATAATTTTTGTGAGTTTTTGAGCCTTATAGAGCATAAATTCTTTTTATTGCTCACTTTATTGATTATGAGTATGTCAACACTGATTTGTTATTCTAGAACTTGCATCAATTATACATGTCGAGACCACACTTTTGATTTGATATACAGAGATGATAAAGGCACCTAGGTTTTAACCCACTAACTACATTAAAAGCCTACCTTCACAAATTACCCGCAGAGTTAAGTCAGATTCACGACGTGTTTCATGTTTCAATGCTTAGGCACTATCGATCAGATCCGTCGCATGTTGTGCCAGTTACAGAGATAGAGGTGAGCTCAGACTTGTCTTTCGAGGAGGAGCCGGTACGGATTTTGGATCGGGATGTCAAGGTTCTACGTAGGAAGTCAGTTCCCTTGGTGAAAGTATTATGGCAGAACCATGGTACGGAGGAGGCCACGTGGGAACCGGAGGATGCGATGCGGCAGTAATACCCTCAACTCTTCTGACCAGGTAATTTCGAGGCCAAAATTATTTTTAAAGGGGGTAGAACTGTAATATCCTTAAATCGGGGTCTCTGTATTTTGTGTGTGTTCGCATGTGTTATTGTGCCTACTGTGCTAGTTTAGCATGTTTTGGGGTCCAGGCATAACCTCGGGTTAGGCCTGAGTCATGGCTAAAATTTTTATTTTAGTGCTTAGAGAGAGGAAGCTAAGGAAGTTAGGGGTTAAAATAAATTGTCGGAGGGTTTAGACATAAAAGAACCTAGTGGCAAAGTTGCAAGGAGGCGCCACTAAGGTACTAGGAAGGTGACGCCACATGCAGGGAAGGGGGAGCTCAGGGTTGAGCAGCAGAAATCTCATTTTCTGCTTATTATTTTGACACCAAGCTGAGGAAGTGGTGTGCTCAGGATGGACTCTTGAAGATAAGGATGGAAGGGGTCAAACGGATTTGAATTGATGTAGGGGAGGAAATTTAGGAGTTTGAATCTTTTCAAACTCATTTGAAGGAGTTGGTCGAATTATGGACTTTGGGGAAGGAGGTGTAATCGGATTTGGAAGCTAGGGGGGTGCCGAATTTCAATGGCCAAGTAAGGGTGCATGTTCGGCTAGCTATGGGAGTCTTTCTTTTTTTTCGTTTAGTGTCAAAACCAAACCTAAAAGTGCTTTTTCTCTCTTTTCTCTTTCGGCAGCTTGGGCATTTGGCCGAACCAATTTTGCAACTCCCTTTGAAGAGCCGAAACTCAATTCTCTCCTTTTCTTCTCTTTACCTTTCGGTTCATTCTTTGTTAGCCATTTTCTTCTCCATCTTTACCATCTTCAAAAGTCGAAACCTTGTGAGTTCTCTTCTTTCAAGTGTTTGGCCGAATACCCTTGGCCTTATTTTCTTCTCTTTTCTCGTGATCTAGTCTCCATTGAAGTGCCGAATCTATCTGTTCCTTTTTGAGTCATAGCCGAATCTCTTGGTAAGTGACTTCTCTTCTATCTTCCCTTCCATTAAAGATCTGTATATTAAACTTCATTCTTGTTCTATGTTGGTAGCCGAAACCCTTAACATCAATAGGGTGTGCCGATCTTTGGTGGTTGGTGGCCGAATCAGTCATTAAGGTAAGGGGGCGACGAACTCTTTTGGTTTCGGGATTCATGCTATGGCCGAATGGCTTTCAAATTCCTAATGATGTGTTAAAGCCGATTGTAGGGGAGAGTGTAGCCGAATATAGTGGATCTTCAGGATTTGGCTAAGCGATCTAGGTAAGGGTCCTAACGTTTTGGGATCTGTTTCATATTCTTTCAAAGCCGAAGGCTAATTGTGTTTGAATGCTAGGGCTTGGCCGATTGCAAGGGAGGTTCATCACATAGTTTCGGGATTTGGTTGGAAACCAAATCGACATTAAGGTAGGTGTTACCTTCATGCGACATATCTTTCGAGATTTCTAGTTGAGCCGAATAGGCTTTTGGTTACTAATAAGTGTTGGCCGATTGTAGGAAAAAGGGGAAGGCAAACATTTCGGGATCTCGTTAGTTTCGCATAGTTTCGAGATTTCGCTTAGATCTACGAATAGTCAGGTGTGTAACACTTACACACTTCGTTAGTATGATATGTTTATTATGTTACTGTTAATAGCCATTGAAACCGATAGTTATGCCTTGTGGGCATGAGCATGGACTCCGGGTAAGTCCCCTGATTATGGATCTCGATATATGATATCATGTCATTGTTTAATGCTATGCAATGTGTTATTTGCATCATCATACGTTATTATGCCATGATTGATATGGACATGATGGTGGGATTGTTGAGAGGAGGGGAAGAATTATTTGGACTGTACCGGTGGTTTTGACCACCACGGCCAGGTTGGCCCCGTCTTGATACTATTATTTGTGACTAAGTCCCAGTGGTTTTGACCACCAGTGGTTTTGACCACATATGGATATTGTGACTCGTCCCAGCGGTTTGGTACCACATGTTGATTACGGGATTGTCATCAGTGGTTTTGACCACACGATGGGTTGGCCCCATCACTTGATTTGTGACTACGGTCACCAGTGGTTTTGACCACCAGTGGTTTTGACCACACGGGGTAGTTAAAGGAGATCGGATGGTTAGGTTATAGGGTTGCATGATTTCCATGTTTTACTAATGACTTGTGTAAGTGCTATTCTATCGGGTTGGGGATTTATACAATGAGTCTCGGTGACTCACCCCTTCCCTTATATTTTGCAGATGAGGCTTAGATCGCGGATTTGGAGCTCGGGAGGACTTGAGGTGGCCATGTAACTTATTTTTGGTTTTTTACTTTAAATTAAAATTTTTATTTTTATTTATTTACTTTAAGTTTGGTTTTGGTTTTGTAATAAGGCCGCTGAGTATTATTTTGGGTTTTTTTTTATATACTTGCTTTTATTTTATTAGATTATGCATGTGCTTAATAATTTGATTTGCTTAAATAACCGGTAAAAAGCAACATTTTCAAATTTAATTTCTTAAACAACTCCAAACACAAATGGTTCTTAACTCGACTATGCTTAACTCACTTGGTTTTTAATAAGTATCGAAAGGTTTTCCAAAACTATAAACAACAAATGGATTTCCAACAAAAGAGGGTTTTTTCGGGTTTTAAAGCAACCAAAAACGATTTCAACTATACTCTACACAGGGTTTTCTAACCTTTTAAATGGTAAGGGAGTTTTCAATAGAAATAAATCGGCAAACTTGTTTTACTCAAAATGTTTTCACTCCGTAATATGCCAGATTCAGTCGTGGTGTGTTGACCGGGTTTGGGGTGTTACAATTTTGGTATCAGAGCCAGGTTCAATAGCTCGGCTATGGGCCCGAGGCCCAAAAATGTCTTAAAATGTATTATGAAAGGCTTTATGGGAAAAAGGATGGTTGGGAAAGCATGGCACCGAGTCTCCAGCACCGATCCACCCAGGTAGGTATCCCAAATTGTTGCTTATGATGTTATGATTATGATAATATGGGCATGATTAAATAGTAGTAGGAACTACTTTAGAGATCTGAACTGTAGGATGGTATGAACTTGCGAAACAATCCCTGTATTAAACTTCTCATAAGATTGTGCTTTAATAAACAGTGGAATAAAGTCTAATGCATAAAACTTGTAGTCAGATCAATTCGTATCGGTAATCATGAGTGCACGTGGACATGGGCGTAATACACGTGGACGAGGTTGAGGTAGGATGACAGTGTCAGAACCGGTCGGGTCTGGACATGGGTCAGAAAATGAGGTACCACCGCCGCCACCGGCGCGCGAATTTCGAGATCGACGGGTGGTGATGACGCAGCGTGTGACAAAATGCTGCGGGTTACGAGAGAGTCGCGGTGTGCGGCGCGTTGGAATGGGAGCTAGAAATGCGTGTCCGAACGACTCGGGGCTAATGGTGCAAAGGTATTGAGAGGTGTATCCGGCGTGGCACCTAGTGCGCGAGAATATTGGTTGGAGGCGACGGGCATCATGGATGACCCGACTTCTCGGCGAGGAGAAGGCGAAGGGTATAGTATCTTTACTTCGAGATGAGTCATATCAGTGGTGGCTCACGGTTAGGGACGGAACGATGGCGGATGACATTACTTGGGAATTCTTTAGAGCAGCCTATATGAGGAAGTACATTGGGGCTAGCTACATTGATGCGCAAATGCGCAAGGCATTCTGAACTGGTCCAGGAAGTAAGATCATGTCGGAATATGAGGCAGAATTTCTTCGGCTGAGTCGGTATGCACGGGGTATTATGGGCACGGAGCATGAGCGCTGTGTCAGATTTGAGGATGGGCTAAGAGACGAGCTGCGGATGTTAATTACCTCACAGCAGGAAAGAGAGTTTACGGTTTTAATGGAAAAGGCCAAAGTTGCTAAGGAGGTGAAACAGTCCGTAAGGCGAAATCAGGATAAGGGTTGGAATAAGAGGAATTCTGGATCATCAGGGTCTGCCGGGAATCAGCAGAAAAGGGCTAGGTATGGTGGGCCGAATCAAGCTGCTAAGCCTGCTGCTGCTAACAATCAATGGTCGCCACGATGTGCTTGGTGTGGGAAATCTCACACGAGAGAATGTTGGACTGGAAATAGAGGATGTTTCGAGTGTGGGCCGATGGGGCATCGAGTGAGGGATTGTCCACAGAGATCAGCTAGGCTGCAGTCTGGGGATCAAAATCGTACACAGATCAGGAAGGATGGTCAGTAGCCACAGAGGGGCCGTGGTTCAGCCAGGGGAGGTAATGGCTCTGGTAGAGGCCGTGGAGCACCGCGAGGTGCGGTGGTGCGCAGAGGCGAGACGGCTGGATTGGTCTCCACGCAATGAGGCGTTAAGAGGAGGCGATCGTTCTTAATCTTTGGTCTACCTTATAATGCTTTGATTGGTGTGGGTTCGACGCTTTCGTATGATGTTGCCCGATGCATAGCGAAAACAATGAACTTAGACTTTGAGATTACTTCTAGGGAGATGACAGTAATAAGCCCTCTAGGTCACTCTGTAGAAGTAAATAAACTATATAGAGATGTACCCCTAGAACTTCAAGGGGTCGTGTTTTTGGCTGACTTGATAGAACTGCCGTTTGGGGAGTTCGATCTGATTCTCGGGATGGATTGGCTAGTAAAGTATCAGGCCAGTTTGGATTGCGCAGTAAAGCGCATGGTGTTGAAGACAGTGGAAGGCGAAGAGGTGGTGATGATAGGTAATAGGAGAGATTACCTATCCAATGTGGTCTCTGCACTGAAGGCAGAGAAACTGGTTAGGAAAGGTTGTGACGCATTTATGGTGCATGTCTATACTTTGGAAGCCAAGGATGCAGCTGTGGAGAATGTCTAAACTGTGGGGGAGTTTGCTGATGTATTCCCAGAGGAACTACAGGGTTTGCCCCCTGACCGCGAGGTTGAGTTCGGTATAGACTTGTTACCCGAAACTGCGCCAGTGTCTATTGCCCTGTATAGGATGGCGCTGAAAGAATTGGTAGAGTTAAAGGCTCAGATTCAGGAGTTGCTAGACAGAGGTTTCATCCGGCCGAGTGTATCACCTTGGGGAGCACCTGTGCTTTTTGTTAAGAAGAAAGACGGTACTATGTAGATGTGTATAGACTACCGCCAGCTGAATAAGTTGACGATCAAAAACAAGTATCCGTTGCCTAGGATAGACGACTTGTTTGATCAGCTTAGGGGTGCATCGGTATTCTCTAAGATAGATCTTAGGTTGGGGTATCATCAACTCAAGGTGAAGGAGGCTGATATCCATAAAACGGCGTTTCGTACTCGGTATGGGCATTACAAGTTTCTGGTGATGCCATTCGGGTTGACCAATGCACCGGCAGCATTCATGGACATGATGAATCGGGTGTTTCAGCCGTATTTGGATCGGTTCGTCGTAGTGTTTATAGACGACATTTTGGTGTACTCGAAATCTAAAGAGGAGCATGATGCGCATCTACGGGTGGTTCTACAGATTCTGAGGGAGAAGTAACTATTCGCTAAGTTTAGTAAGTGCGAGTTCTGGCTTAAGGAGGTAACTTTCTTGGGTCATGTGGTATCAGCTGAGGGGATTAGGGTGGATCTTTGAAAGATTGAAGTAGTGTTGGATTGGAAACCACCTAAGTCGGTTGCGTAGATTCAAGTTTTCTGGTTTGGCAGATACTACGTAGGTTCGTAGGGTTTTTCTTTGATCGTGCCGCCACTTGACTAAGTTGTTGAGAAAAGGGGTTCCGTTTGTGTGGTCTGAAAAATAGCAAGAGAGTTTCGACAAGTTAAAGAAGATTCTGACTGAAGCTCCGGTGTTGATTCAGCCTGAGGCAGGAAAGGAATTCACGGTCTATTGTGATGCATCACATACTGGCTTAGGGTTTGTGCTGATGCAAGAGGGAAAGGTGGTCGCTTATGCGTCTTGGTAATTAAGGCCTCATGAGGGTAACTACCCGACACATGACTTGGAGTTGGCTACAGTGGTTTTTGCCTTGAAGATTTAGAGGCATTACTTGTATTGGGAAAAGTCGATAGTCTACACGGATCACAAGAGTCTGAAGTACCTCTTGACTCAGAAAGATTTAAATTTGCGGCAGCAAAGGTGGATCGAGTTGTTGAAGGACTACGACTACTCGATTGAGTACCATCCGGGTAAGGCTAACGTAGTAGCTAATACATTGAGCCGTAAGGTTGTAGCAGATCTAAGGTCGATGTTTGCTCACCTTAGTCTATATGACGACGGGAGTCTGTTGGCGAAATTGCAAGTAAAGTCGACTTGGATTGATTAGGTTAAGGAGAAACAGCTGATAGATGAGGTTTTGAGTGCTCAGAGGTTGCAAGTGCAGAATGGTGAATCGGAGGGTTATAGTTTGGGCAGTGATGGAGTACTGTGTTTTCAAGGGAAAGTATGTATGCCCAAGGACGTTGAGTTGAGGCATCAGATTCTTCAGGAAGCTCATAGCAGCCCATACGCCATGCATCCTGGAGGCAGTAAGATGTATCGTGATTTGAGGAAACAGTTCTAGTGGCCGGGTCTTAAGTGGGAAGTAACTGAGTTTGTGAGTAAGTGTTTAACATGCCAGCAAGTTAAAGCTGAGCATCAGTTACCGTCAGGACTGTTGCAGCCGGTAAAGATCCCGCAATGGAAGTGGGAAAGGATTACGATGGATTTCGTCAGTGGGCTACCCCTTACGCCTAGCAAGAAAGACTCAGTTCGGGTAATTATGATCGTCTGACTAAATCAGCTCATTTCATACCAGTCCGAGTTGACTTTTTGCTCCAGAGGTTAGCCAAGTTGTATGTGGCAGAGATAGTAAGGTTGCATGGAGTGCCAGTGTCAATTATTTCGGATAGGGATCCCAGGTTCACATCGAGGTTCTGGAAAGCTTTGCATCAGGCATTGGGTACAAGGTTGGATTTCAAACGACGCTTTTCACGCAAATCGATGGACGATCCGAGAAGGTAATCCAAATTTTGGAAGATATGTTAAGGGGCTGTGTTCTGGATTTTAGCGGTAGTTGGGAAGAGTATCTACCATTGGCAGAGTTTGCTTATAACAACAGTTATCAAGCGAGTATTCAGATGGCACCATATGAGGCACTATATGGATGGAAATGTCGTGTACTCGACGTGTTGGACGAATCGGGTGAACAGCGGATGTTGGGTCCGGAGTTGGTGACAGAAACAGAGGATAAGGTTAAGGTGATTCGGACTCGTCTTAAGGAAGCATCGGATGGGCAGAAGTCTTACGCTGATCTTAAGCGCAGAGATATAGAGTATGCAGTGGGTGACAAGGTCTTCCTGAAGGTATCGCCATGGAAAAAGGTGTTGAGATTTGGGCGAAAAGGCAAGCTAAGTCCTAGGTTTATTGGGCCATATACGGTGTTGAAGTGAATGGGACCAGTAGCTTATCAGCTCTAGTTACCCGTAGAGTTAAGTAAGATTCACGACATGTTTCATGTTTCAATGCTTAGGCGCCATCGATCAGATCCGTCGCATGTTGTGCCAATTGCGGAGATAGAGGTGAGCTCGGACTTGTCTTTCGAGGAGGAGACGGTACGGATTTTGGATCGGGATGTCAAGGTTCTGCGTAGGAAGTCAGTTCCCTTGGTGAAAGTATTATGGCGGAACCATGGTACGGAGGAGGCCACGTGGGAACCGGAGGATGCGATGCGGCAGCAATACCCTCAACTTTTCTGACCAGGTAATTTCGAGGCCAAAATTATTTTTAAAGGGGGGTAGAACTGTAATATCATTAAATTGGGGTCTCTGCATTTTGTGTGTGTTCGCATGTGTTATTGTGCCTACTGTGCTAGTTTAGCATGTTTTAGGGTCCAGGCATGACCTCAGGTTAGGCCTAAGTCATGGCTAAATTTTTTGTTTTAGTGCTTAGAGAGAGGAAGCTAAGGAAGTTAGGGGTTAAAAGAAATTGTCGGAGGGTTTAGACACAAAAGAACCTAGTGGCAAAGTGGCAAGGAGGCGCCACTAAGGTACCAGGAAGGTGACGCCACATGCAGGGAAGGGAGAGCTCAGGTTCGAGCAGCAGAAATCTCATTTTCTGCTTATTATTTTGACGCCAAGCTGAGGAAGTGGTGTGCTCAAGATGGACTCTGGAAGATAAGGATGGAAGGGGTCAAACAGATTTGAATTGATGTAGGGGAGGAAATTTAGGAGTTTGAATCTTTTCAAACTCATTTGAAGGAGTTGGCCGAATTATGGACTTTGGGGAAGGAGGTGTAATCGGATTTGGAAGCTAGGGGGTGCCGAATTTCGATGGCCAAGTAAGGGTGCATGTTCGGCTAGCTTTGGGAGTCTTTTTTTTTTCGTTTATTGTCAAAACCGAACCTAAAAGTGCTTTTTCTCTCTTTTCTCTTTCGGCAGCTTGGGCATTTGGCCGAACCAATTTTGCAACTCCCTTTGAAGAGCCGAAACTCAATTCTCTCCTTTTCTTCTCTTTACCTTTCAGTTCATTCTTTGTTAGTCATTTTCTTCTCCATCTTTACCATCTTCAAATGCCGAAACCTTGTGAGTTCTCTTCTTCTTCTCTTCTTTCAAGTGTTTGGCCGAATACCTTTAGCCTTATTTTCTTCTCTTTTCTCGTGATCTAGTCTCCATTGAAGTGCCGAATCTATCTGTTCCTTTTTGAGTCATAGCTGAATCTCTTGGTAAGTGACTTCTCTTCTATCTTCCCTCCCATTAAAGATCTGTATATAAAACTTCATTCTTGTTCTATATTGGTAGCCGAAACCCTTAACATCAATAGGGTGTGCCGATCTTTGGTGGTTGGTGGCGAATCACCATTAAGGTAAGGGGCGACAAAACTCTTTTGGTTTCGGGATTCATGCTATGGCCGAATGGCTTTTAGATTCCTAATGATGTGTTAAAGCCGATTGTAGGGGGGAGTGTAGCCGAATACAGTGGATCTTCGGGATTTGGCTAAGCGATCTAGGTAAGGGTCCTAACATTTTGGGATCTGTTTCATATTCTTTCAAAGTCGAAGGCTAATCGTGTTTGAATGTTAGGGCTTGGCCGATTGCAAGGGAGGTTCATCACATAGTTTCGGGATTTGGTTGGAAACCAAATCGACATTAAGGTAGGTGTTACCTACATGCGACATATCTTTCGGGATTTCTAGTTGAGCCAAATAGGATTTTGGTTACTAACAAGTGTTGGCCGATTGTAGGAAAGGGGGGAAGGCAAACATTTCGGGGTCTCGTTAGTTTCGCGTAGTTTCGGGATTTCGCTTATATCTACGAATAGTCAGGTGTGTAACGCTTACACACTTTGTTAGTATGATATGTTTATTATGTTACTGTTAATAGCCATTGAAACCGGTGGTTATGCCTTGTGGGCATGAGCGTGGACTCCGGGTAAGTCCCCTAATTATGGATCTCGATATATGCTATCATGTCATTGTTTAATGCTATGCCATGTGTTATTTGCATCATCATACGTTATTATGCCACGATTGATATGGACATGATGGTGGGATTGTTGAGAGGAGGGGGAAGAATTATTTGGACTGTCACCAGTGATTTTGACCACACGACGGGTTGGCCCCGTCTTGATACTATTATTTGTGACTAAGTCCCAGTGGTTTTGACCACCAGTGGTTTTGACCACATATGGATATTGTGACTCGTCCCAGTGGTTTGGTACCACAGTGGGTTGGCCCCACATGTTGATTACAGGATTGTCATCAGTGGTTTTGACCACACGATAGGTTGGCCCCATCACTTGATTTGTGACTACGGTCACTAGTGGTTTTGACCACACATATATATATTTGTGACTCCGGTCACCAGTGGTTTTGACCACACGGGGTAGTTAAAGGAGATTGGATGGTTAGGTTATGGGGTTGCATGATTTGCATATTTTATTAATGACTTGTGTAAGTGCTATTCTATCAAGTTGGGGATTTATACACTGAGTCTCGGTGACTCACCCCTTCCCCTATATTTTGCAGATGAGGCTTAGATCGCGGATTTGGAGCCGGGGAGGACTCGAGGTGGCCATGCAACTTATTTTTGGGTTTTGCCTTTAAATTAAAATTTCGGTTTTTATTTATTTACTTTAAGTTTGGTTTTGGTTTTGTAATAAGGCCGCTGAGTATTATTTTGGGTTTTTTTTATATACTTGCTTTTATTTGATTAGATTATGCATGTGCTTAATAATTTGATTTGCTTAAATAACCGGTAAAAAGCAACGTTTTCAAATTTAATTTCTTAAACAACTCCAAACACAAATGGTTCTTAACTCGACTATGCTTAACTCACTTGGTTTTTAATAAGTATCGAAAGGTTTTCCAAAACTATAAACAACAAATGGATTTCCAAAAAGAGGGTTTTTCCGGGTTTTAAAGCAACCAAAAATGATTTCAACTATACTCTACACAGGGTTTTCTAACCTTTTAAATGGTAAGGGAGTTTTCAATAGAAATAAATCGGCAAACTTGTTTTACTCAAAATGTTTTCACTCCGTAATATGCCAGATTCGGTCGTGGTGTGTTGACCGGGTTTGGGGTGTCACAGGACAAGCAAAAGCTTAAGTGTGGGGGTATTTGATAAACTGAAATAGTAACATATTTTAATCCCACATTTAGTATGCTTTTGGATGAATTATCCCTTGAATTATGTAAAAAGTTACTCTTAATCCTTTCTTTTCATGTCTTATACTTAGGAAAGCACCCAAGTATAAAAAGAACGAGAAACAGGCTCAAAACGGACCAAAACGGGCCAAAGAGGAAATCAACACGGCCTGGACTTGGACCCAGATGATCGTGCCAAGTCAATCATCTAGAACACGGTCTAACCCTGACTCACACGGCCGTGTCTCATTAAAGAAATCCAAACACGGCCTAGCCACGATTCACACGGGCGTGCGCCATAGTCGTGCCTCTGCCGTGGAGAAGAGCAATTTCATTCGGGAAAGGATACTTACGGAGAAAGAAACGTATTTCAAAAGCCTATAAATACACCCTAAGTATGACCTAAGAGGGGGAGCCCAAAGCCATCGTCTAGGGGCGTCGTGCTAGGCCGAAGAAGCGATTTGTGGGGATTCACTCGAGGATAGCCAGGTTGATCCATCTCAAGAAGCTTTAATTATACTCAAGACGGAGGATCTCTCCTTAAATTCCTTTTGGGGGTTTTAGGGATTTTTTATGTTTTGTTTTATCTTTTCTCTTGAGATGTTTTCCTTGATTGTTATGAACTAAACCCTTCGGATACCCGAAAGGGATGAAACCTATGATGAATCTTGTTATTGTTTTCTGAATTTATGATAAATACTTAGTTTGTTCTTAATTATGTGAGCTTAATCCAAATTTAATGTACTTAGGTGGAGGAGGAATAGACCTTGCCTAAGAGTAGATCCAACATAATTAAGCAGAGTTGATCGCACGCCTAGAGATAGGGTGACGAGATTTTGCCGAATTAGGGTGAAACCTAATATGGGAATCCATAGATCGATTTCTTCGCTATTCTAGGGGTTATTGTAAGAGAACGAGAGTTCCACTAATTAACCTAGGGTTAGACGTTATTCGCCTCGAGAGAGGGTTTAATATACGTTAGGGAGTCTTACGGATCAAACTAAGTGAATAAATCGTATGGTTCAGTGTTAGATAACAAGTGAAGTCTAGGTGGATTCTTCCTAGGGTATCATCTAAATCAACTAAGTTTTTCCAAAGTTATTTTCCAAATTCATTCTTCTTTGTCTTAGAGTCTTTAGTTTAGTAGTTAATTAATTTAGATTAGATAAACAATCTCTCTTTATTTTTAGGCTAGATAATAAGAAGAAAGTTAGTATTAGTACTTTTAGTTCCTTTGGGTTCGATAATCCGGTCTTGCCTAAGCTATACTACTGTTCGATAGGTGCACTTGCCTCAATCGTTGTCAGAGTTAGTTTTCAGGTTCGATCATTCTTTTTATAAATTTTAAAGCTCTGATTCACAGCGATCAGGGCCCAATTCTACTAGGCCCAAATTTGGGGCGTTACAATTCTACCCCCTTAAAGAAATTTCGTCCTCAAAATTTCCAACTCTTAGAATAGTCGCACAACCCAACTACACAATTGCGCTTCCGCTGCACACTCTATTTCCAAAACCTTACCTCTTACGCACACCCGAAATACCATTTCACTAGAGCAGATAGATATCATACAAATACAATTTCCATATCCACAACATCACACAGAATAAATACAAAATCTAAATTTAAGCATCACAGTACAGTCTAATATCTAGGGTAATCACAGTGTTTCCTATTGCATAATAGCAGACAACAGTCTTCAGAAAACTTACATATTCGGCGCCGGAGACTCGGTGAACCACACTTTCAGAAAAATATTCAGTAAAACATTTCACATACTTCCAATCTTTTGAAATAGTTCTTTCAGAAATTAAATTTTAAAAACCCAACCCACAGACGAGTTTTGCAGCTTGGCTCTGATACCATTAAATGTAACACCCCAAACTCGGCCTAAAAGTTAGGCCCAAATCTGGCGTGTCACATTGAAGAGTCTTTTTGAAAACTACGCGTTCATTGAAAACCCTTCTTACAATTTAAAACTTTCTGCCTTTAAAACATCAGATTTCGTTTGCTTAGTTTCAAAATGTGGTTTATTAAAAGTCATTCTCTTGTAAAACATTATTATCTTTAAAACCTTGCTTGTTGCAGAAACTTAATTTAAAACAGTTGCGGAAGCATGGTATTTTGAAAAACAATAGTTAATTTGGAAAACCATGTTCTACTTCTAGCAATTATAAAACCATAACAAAAAACCCACAACTTAACTTACAAGGCCTTATTACAAAAATTAAAACCCAAACTAGATTCTCAAAAATATAGTCCAAAGTATAAAGAAACTGTAGATGTGTGGCCATCTTCGAGTCCCTCACAGCACCGATCCTCCTAAAGCTGGGGATTACCTGCAAAGTTAAAAACGGGGTGAGTTTACGAAAACTCAGTGTGCAATCTCCTATTACGGTCATGGTCTGGGCCCAAGCCCTATTCGGTGACAATCTGGGCTTAAGCCCTAAATCATATCAATGCAAAACATGCATGTACCCCAACCCTGTCCAGCCAACTCTCCACCTGTACCAACCATCTCTCCATGTGGGGACCACGTCGACCCACCCAGCCAATCTCTCCAATAATACAGCCTAGCTGCTAGTATTTATACGACTTTAAGCCTTCAATAACGGTCTCATAATTGGCACATAGCCATCGATAACTGTAATAAGATCGGCACATAACCATCAGCTATGGTAATATAACCGGCACATAGCCACGGGTAAATATGATCGACACAAAGTCATCGGTATATATGTTAGGCACATAGCCACGGGTAAATACGATTGGAACAAAGCCATAATCAAGATGGCACAGAGCCATATTTAGGTTGGCACAGAGCCATAATCGAGTTACGCGAATTTAAGCCGCCCTTCGGTCCACGATGCGTCTCATGCGACCCGTGCGACCTTAACAGATCAATCTTTGGATCCACGATGCGTCATGCGACGATGCGACCTATCATTACTTCCTCCGTATCAATGTCCCAACCCCATGTAGTATGTCATGTATGCGAAATGTTATGCCCATAAACAATCATACATACACAAATCACAACAATCAATTACCTTCAAATCACCCAATCGTACCTCAAGTGAGTCAATTACCCTCGAGGCAAAAGCGGTCATTTTACCCTTACAAGGGTATTACGGTAATCCTACCCTACGAGGTATTTCAGTAATTCTACCCTACAGGTGTATTCTAATCTCAGATTTGGTAATTCTACCCTATGGGGGTATTTCAAAGAATTCTACCCTCAAAGCAGGTATTTCAAGAATTCTACCCTACGGGGTATTTCTCAAATCGAGGGTATTTTGGTAATTTTACAAATCAAGGGTATTTCGGTAATTTAGCAAATTGTGGGTATTTCGGTAATTTCATAAATCGGGGGTATTTTGGTAATTATACAAATTAGGGGTGTTCTGTAATTTTGCAAATCAGGGTACTTTGGTAATTTCGCAAATTGAGGGTATTTTGGTAATTTTGCAAATCGGGGTATTTCGGTAATTTTACAAATTGGGGGTATTTCGGTAATTTTCCAAACTGAGGGTATTTCGGTAATTTTGCCAATTACGGGTACTTTGGTAATTTCGCAAAACGAGGGTATTTTTGGTAATTTTTACAAACCGGGGTACTTCGGTAATTTTACAAGTCGAGGTGTTTTAGTAATTTTATAAACCAAGGGTATTTCAGGTAATTTTGTAAACCATTTCGATAATTTCAGTAAACCAAGGGTATTCTAAACAGAGATAACGATGCAAATGGGCCTAGGGCCTATTCTCGCCCAAATGGGCCTTGCGCTCGTGTGGCCCATTTAGCCAAAATCTAGCCACGAATATGAGATTCACATAGTCGGTCCAATATTTACTACACAATCATACAACTTATCCGATTGGGCCCACGGGCCATTGGCCCACATGGCCCCTTTCGGCCCATCGTGGCCCAAACAGCCTAAACCGACAAGAACACTCATGACGGCCTCAACTATCGTATCGAAGCTCCCACACGTGCGCCGCGCGCTCGTGTAACTACCATCGCCGTGTGACCGGCATTTCGGCATTCTTTCTCTGACTAGAGTAGTGCGAAATACACAGCTGATAGGAATCTAAAGTTAATCCGCGCTCTGAACACTGTTCTACGCAGAAGCCAACAATGATCGCACCCTTGACCCCCAAGGGGTGTGTCGATCAATTTCGGTCACCACCACCGCGACCCAACAGCATACAGGTCAACGAATGATCCAACGCCTAACCCAAACGAGTACGCCACAAAGTGAAAGGGTTATGCCAAGAAAGGTATGCTTACTCTCCTCTTGGTTTGCTCTATTTAAAGCCAGCTTCTTGCCTATCCTCATGCTAGCTTCCCGATGTGGGATCCCACCTTCAGCATAGTTTAAATCCAACACAAACTATGGCCGTCCATTCCGCAAAATAAACACTCCCTTGCTTGACATTAGATTCGAACCCTTGCCCTCTCCTATGCTCCAGACGCTACATGCCACCACAACACAAGCTCCTTTTGTGACTTAGAACATGCGCAACTAAATATAAGCCTATGGGCCAACGTCTAAGTTCATTTAAAAGAAAAACAAAATGAATTGCAAGCGCCAAGACTTGAACCCATGCTCCCTTGCAACCTTAATGACGCCTTGCCACTAGACCAATCACTTCCTTGTGTCATTTTTTTCCCACAATTTATTCTTAAAGCCTACTTACTTACCCCCAGAGCTTTATTCACCTAAAACCAAAATTTTTCCTAAAGCCAAGGTTTGACCCGGGTCTTCATGGAAGCCCCCTAACCTTCCAAAATCACTCACCTATTAGGTCAAACTTGCACTAGTGCCGTTCTCTTATTCCCAAAAATTTTAAACGCTCCCATTCCCAAGGCCCAATGGGCCCAATTCTACTTGGCCCAAATTCGGGGCATTACATGTTAAGCCTTTGAAGGAGTAAAAATGTTATGTATTGTAGGTGCAGTAAGTTATGAATACAAGGTCTTGCATAGAGGTTATCTATAATTCAGATGTTAGATATTTGTATGAAAATGAGTTTTAATGGTGAATCTGTGTTATTTAAGCAGCTGTTGCTACTGGGTCGAGAGGGATGTCCAATTTTTGAGTTTGAGCTACAATCGAGTCTATATTTTGACTACTGTATCTTAATTATTCATGTAAAGACTTATATATAATGATAAAACCTAAGATAACGGGTAAGCGGGTGAAGCATAGAAAAGATGTTATGTGTGTGTGATGATATTATGTATGAATTAATGTATGAATAGGAAGTGATTGGTAAGTATACAGGTAAAGTGTTATATAGGAATATACGAAACGATTAACTATGCATGAAAAATTTTTGGTAAGTAAATTTTGGGTAAAAACTCTCTTGTGATGCCTCTAGTAGAGCAAGTATATTGCTAACCAAACTGGAATATCACAATACGAAAATAAGTGTAAGACCACATGGTTGAGAACCATGGCAATGTATGATATGAAAACACTCATGGTGTAACCTCCATTAAGATGAAGGCTAGACTAGCTGGTCATGACATGAGGATATGTAAGCCCATATGGCTGAGACCCATGACAATATATGATTGTATTAATATTCATGGTGATGCCTTCAGTAATATGTAAACCAGACTGGCATATCATGACATGAAACTATGTATAAGTCCATGGGGGAGAAACCCATGGCGTTTTCCCTGAAAGTCTGTCGGGATAGTAAACATGTGATTTTGTATGATTACCTGTGTGGTGTGATCTGCTAAGACTTTGTGGTGTATTTTGTATGGATTTTGTGGAAAGCTTTCTATCATCCTATGGGCGTATTCAGTGATATGTATGTGTATGGAGAGTTAAGTTATTCACCCTTCTGTTAATATTTGGGTAACTTCTTATATCTCTTCGATAGTTCTATGATGAGTATCTGATGAGTTTAAAAATAAAGTGGTTTATTAGATTTGGTAATAAAGTTTAATAAGTCGTACGAGATATATTCTGAATGAAAAATCACGTTTTTACTTCTAAAGAGATTTCACCATATGTATTCAAATTATGAAAGGTATTAATGTCTATTAGTGCAAATTTTGACTATGCTATGAAAGATTGAAATATGAATTATTCGATATCTGCCACATTTTAGTAGTATCATGTCTTATTTGGGGATAGTTGGAATCTAAGTTTTTCAGTAAATCTGGTATTCTTATGCTATGAAATATAGATGTCTGGATTTCTTCTGGATGACCTGGAGTGTTCCTTATCAGTGAGTATATATATTTTGGGTTGAATCAGGGTATGATCTGGTTGATGATCTGATTTAGCAAACTCAGTTTGGGAATCTGCCAAAGGTAAGGCCAGTAGGTAGTATCCATCAAGAGAATGGTAGATGTGGTTAACTGTCCTAGGATAACCAAAGATAGTTTTCTATAGAAAAGAGAAAAGGTAGTATTTTCGAGTAAGATTTGGAGTCAAACATTTTGTTAGATGAAAATGACCTGTTAAGAAAGTATGTGGTGTATAAGCATGTGGATATCCAATGATGTGAAGGTCTTTGCCAAAGACAGAAGTGGGTAACCTAAATAACCAGATTGAATATTTCATCATGAAAGTTTTAAAAGGTAATTTGTATTTCAAACTCACTAAGTTCGTGTAACTTATAAGTGTCATGCTTATGTTTCAAGTATTATTTGAAGAATGAGTTCACTAAGAGAAATTACGCCAAGAATGCACCAAGGAAGTTGCGATTTGTGTTATTATACATACATGAGACATCTATGGATAGTGGTGTATTGCGAGGATTACACCTTTAGAGACTATCTTTAGAAAACTTTTAGTGTTGTAATAAGTTGTAGCCAGATTAATGCATCACTTTATTTTATTTTTAAATACATTTCTTTCTTTATTTCTTTGATATTGAGCCTTTAAATAAATTGATAAGAAAAATGTTTTAAATAAGAAGTAACCATCAATTATTTTGAATTTTTTCTAAGTTATGTGTAGTAACACCCGAGATTCAGACCCGATGATTCGGGTTGGGTTTAGGGCGTTACAAACTCTAACCATTTTTTTTTGGAACATTTCCATTAATTGGCTCATTTGGTCGTAAAGGTTGTCCACTGAGATTCGAGTCGTCCACACATAGCTTGGACTTGTTGAATAGCTTGGACTTGTTGAATATCTTTCTTCATAGTTTGCATCTCTTCCTCTAATCGGTCGAATCTTTGACCACATGCAACATGGTTGTTCCCTACGACTCTTTATTGCAAGGGTGGAGGTTGGTAAGGAGGGTTCGATCGGGTTTGTGCTTGATTTGCACCTCCTTGGTTGTCTCCCCATTTTAAGTTTGGATGATCCCTCCAACCAGGATTATAAGTATTCCAATAGGGATCTCGACCTCTATTATTTATGGAGCTTGCCTCCTCCAGTTGGTTGTTAGAATAATGCTCCTCTTTTTCTAGCTTGACATGCGTCGCCAAATAGTTTAGCTTTTCTAAGATTCACTCGAATCTATCTTCATTTTATTCGTTTATCACTTTCACCGTCGGAGCTTTAAATTCGTACATGAACCTTTCTTTCTTTAAAATTTGCAATTTCTCACCTCAACCGAATGCTTCGACTAATCGACAAAATTTTGTAGAGAATTTTTTTCTGCTAAATTGTTCCATGTGGTGATGGAACCCAGTTCTAGTGAATCTAAGCAATCAGTTGCATTCTCACACAAAAAAATCATGATTAACCGAAGGCATACGACATCATTGAATACCCCATTATACTTGAAGTTGTCACATAATTGCAGGAACAACTTCAAGTGTTGATTAGGATCTTCCACCAAATTTCCCTTGAACTGCAACGTATTTTGGATAATTTGTATCGCGGTCGTCTTTATTTAGAATTTATATGCATTAATCGTCGATGCCGCAATGCTTCCTCACACCACGTCTAGTTTAGGTAGGGCGTACTCATGTAATGTTTGCTTTGAGTGATTCGAGACTTCTTCATGACTATTTCTTGGTTCCTCTCGTGGCTCTTCAAATAATGGGTTTGGCCGAGGTAAATTAATTACCGCGAGTGGTTTAGTATTCATTATGGGACGATTGCGCCTAAGTATTTGCTCTCAGTATCTGGTAAGCTTCAATTGGAGCACTGGAGCTTTAGGTTATAAATCGACCTAAGAACAAAATAAAAATAAAAGTGAACAAACAAAATTAAAAAATCTTATTTATAGGTCATAACGTTCCTATTTATCTTATTAATTTTTAAGTTTTTATTTTCAAAATTTATTGCCGAAACCTCCTCGGTAACGATGCCGACAACTTGATCGCATATAAACATGTTATCATTTATAATAAAATATAACACAAAAAATATAAGAGTTAAGAACAGCGGTGTCCGCAAGTGCAGGGTCAAATTGCAATATAGTTTGTAGAACGAAATACTTGGAAGTATTCCGAGGATCGTACCCAAGGAAGGATGGAATAAATAATGAAAATGTTTTTACAATAACAAGGCTCAGTAGTAGTAATTAGTTCCTATATTACAATAAACCATAAAATAAGTTGAAGGGATAAAATTAAATAAATAACAAAAAGAAATAAATAAGGAAATATAAATAAATAAAATAATTAATAAACCAATCTGGAAGATTAACTCATTTCAGGGTTTGTAACTAATTTTGGGGTTTAGGGTGGATTAGTTATCAATTAACCAATTATTACCTCCCGACCTCAATTTTTCAACCAGAATAAATTACGATTTACTCAGTTCAACTTATCTCTTGACCTCGTCTAGTCTATGATATGTTATTAGGGTTGTCAATCCTAACAGTTTATGAACACATAATTTGTCCCAACTAATAGCTCTCGGGAAAACCTAAATCTTCTTTAATCACATCCCCATCCATTCATTAATCTCCCTTAAGTGATCTAGCCACTCATATTATTCATAATCTCAACTTCAATTGAATAAATCATGTAAAGAACACAATCGATTCAGAGAGGAAAAGATATTTGAATAATCGTGGAGTGAATATTAAATGGGGAACAGAGTTGTAACATCCCGATTCAGGGCCTAGTCGGAATAGTGGTGCGAGACCACAAATCTGAGTTAGTAAATTGAGTTCTTAAGGTTTATGACATGTTTGCATGATAGTATTAAAGTTCCATGTAGAAATTTTGTGAAATTGACATGGAATGATCAAATAGGACTAAATTGCAAAAGTTGCAAAACATGAGTTTCTAGAAGTTTTTTGTATGAAATAGCTTTAGAATATAAATTAGAAGTCCTTAAATAGCTATTTGCCCAAATTATAAGTTTTGGACAAAAATGGACATGAGTTAGTAATTTGTAAATTTTTAAAGAGAATGGCATTTTAGTCATTTACCAATTAAATGATTAAAATGGGAAAAAGATGATAAAAATTTCATTCATCTTCTTCCTTGTGCCGAAAATTTGGGAGACTCCATATCTAGGGTTCTTCAAATTTTTAAAGCTTGCAAGTAAGTCATCCTAGCCCGTTTTTAATATTCTTCGTATTTTTAGAGTCCTCGTATTATGAATTAGCTATTTTTAGCTATAAGATGAGCTAAGAAGCATGTTCAAAAATCTACCCATGTGTATCATGCATGTAAAATGATATTTTATGGAAGTTTATGAGAGTTTGATGTTAGATAAACATCTTTTCCTTAGTGAATTTCATGAAAAATGATAGTATGGATGATTTGTAATAGTTATGAAATTGGTCATACCTATTAGAAATAGTGACAATTGATGATTGTTATAGTAGAGAAAATGAATCAGCTAAGCATGATGTTTAAGAAAGTTAAGTGAGAATCATTTTACGAGCCTAGGGGCAAAAGTGCAAATAAGAGAAAGTTTAGGGGCAAAATAGTAATTTTGCCAAAGTATGAGTTAAGAGTCAATTTAGTCAATGTGAGTATTAAATGATCTAATTATTATTATAGATCAAGAAAAATGAAGTCCTGATCGAAAAACGAGGCAAGAACAAAGTCGAGGACTAAATTGCATATCTACATACATTTTGTATATTGAGGTAAGTTTGTATGATTTCTAAGCTTTATGATTATTATCATTGAATTGCTTAGTATAATGTACATTATTACCATAGAAATGCTTATTGCTATGTTGAATAAATAAATCAATGAGATTTAGCATGAGAAAGTCCAGTTGAAGTTGAATTACTTAGGATACTCGATCTACCACACGAGCTAAGAAAGTCAGTATAAGACCAAGCCAAGGCATGGCATCGGCAATCAAACAAGTTATCATGTAAGTCCAAGACAAGTCTTGGCATTGAAGAGTTATTATGAGATGAAGACCCATGTAAGCCCAAGCCAAGGCATGGCATTGGTGAGTCTCAAGCAAAGATGTCATGTAAGTCCAAGACAAGTATTGGCATTGAAAAGTTATCATGAGGTAGAGATTCCATGTAAGTCCAAGCCAAGGCATGGCATTGGTGAGTAACAAGAAAGATTTCATGTAAGTCTAAGCCAAGGCTCGGCATTGACCAGTTCATGAGTAAAGATACCAAGTAAGACCATGTTAAGACATGGCAATGGTAAGTTCCCAAGGGAACACACAAGGAAGACTTTGAGTAAGTCCATGTCAAGACATGGCATCAATACCAAGATGAGAGATCCCATGTAAGACCATATTGAGGATATGGCTTTGGCATCGAATTATGTGGGATGAGATTCAGTATCCTCGGTTATTCGCGAGAATTCATCGGGCAAATGAGTAAAGTTAAAATGATAACAAGAAAGACAAGTAAGAAAAGCTATTATCAAGTTAGAAATGAGTATTACTCATATTATGAATGATGAACTAGAGATTATAATTATTATTGTAGAGTATCTTTGATCTATGTGATCAAGTGATACACAGTACCTTGTTTACCTCACGAGTATGAGACTAGTAAGTATCATGAGATATGTAGGAATCAGTATGAGTAAGTAAGCTTAAATAGCTGAAATTTATGATACCATTGTTTATGTTAAATGGTTTATATTGAGCAAGTATGTTACTACGTGCATTATATGCAAACTTACTAAGCTAAATGCTTACATCCTTTATTCTTTCTTTCCATGTAGTCCTGCCAAGCTAATCTCGTGGATCATCGTCACTAGAGCTCGGGAAACACTATCAATCGCTATTTTGGTATAGCCAAGTTGTTTATATTAAGTATGGCATGTATAGGAAACATTTCATTTTGAGTTATGTTTTAAAACTAGCCAAAGTGTTGGCTATCAAGCTTAGTATTCTTTTTGTATATGGCCAAAGAGATGAGTCATTAATGATTAAGTATGTATGTTTTAATCTATCAATGAAGTATGCATCCTTGTTCATGTTAGATGTAATACTTGAGTTGCTGAATTGAGCATGAGTTTGGTCTTGATTTCAGGGTGGCAATTGGCTTGGTAAATAGCCTCTAAGTGCTCATACGGTTGGCCACATGGGCGTGTGTCTAGGCCGTGTGCACCCTGCACCTTTGTATCTTAAGTCGAGAATAGCCCACGAACCAGATCCTGCAGGCGTGTGTTTAGACTCTAGGCCGTGTTAAGGTAGTCGGTGTGCACCACGGGTGGTAAGCACGCAGCGTGTGCCTTGGCCAGTGGGGCATTGGCGAAATGTGAAACACCCCAAACCCGGCCCACAAATCCCGACGAATCGGTATGCTTCTTAAGAAAAATTCGTTTTGTCATTTTGTAAAAGATGTGATCTTGTGGTAAAAGAATAGATTTGAAGTCTGAACTTGTTAAAATCTGTTTTTTTTGTAATTTAAGTTTGTATTTATAAATTCATTTAAAAATAAATTATTTATCAAAAGAAAATCCAAATTTAGAACTATTTATTATTATTTTGAAAACCATAAGTATTTAGATGTCAAAACATTTTCATACGATTATCGAAAATATTTAATTGTTTAGTTGAAATTGATCGTAGCGAGAATATAAATTAAAAACGTAAAAGTAACATAGCTAATGGCGGCCTTATTACAAAAATATATCCCAAATTAAATCCCGAATTATATAAGAAAACGTAATAAGTTTAATATAGGGAAAACCAAAATCTTGAGTTGAGCAATGGCCACCTCGTAGTCATGTGACCCGGTCCAAATCATTGAGTATCACTGAAAAGATATCCCACGGAAGGGTGAGTCAACAGACTCAATGTGTAACAATACACTAAAAGTCCAATCGATCATAGCAATAAGCCCATAATATAGCAAATTAAATAATAACCGATTAAATCACATGTACATATAAAATGAAATGCAATCACAACCCAACTTAGATATCCATCCACTACACACCACCCGTACCTACCAATCACACCGTGATTTACTAAATCAACCCTCCATCCTACACACACCATCGAAGCGATTCTTTGCGGTCAACATGCACATCGCCCTTATAAATTGTGGCATGGCCACGGATAATTGTGACAGAGTCACCGGATTCATAATATCGTGACCAAAGTCACCGGATTCATAATATCGTGACCGAAGTCACCGGATTCATAATATCGTGACCAAAGTCACCGGATAATGTGGTAAAAACCACCGGAACACTTCCCTTTCAATATTACCCATATGCCCATGCAATAACATATTATTTCATTATCATGCCATATAACCCCAAATTCATAACGGAATCATACAAATTTCATATTCATGCTTATAGCATTATTAATGATCACGAGATATCATGCCATGTACATTACCCCAAAATCATAACAAAATCGGATATGTCTCATATTAAAATTATACATAGTACTAAGGGATAACGTACCTCAATTCATCGTACCATTGAATGATACCCAAGCCATAATCATTCATATTTCTTTATTAACAACTTTTATCAATAATGCTATTAATCTATTAGAAGTTTAGTGTAGGCTACACACCTTGCAAACACGGAAGATATAATACTTAAGATTTCCGACCCTTGCCTACAACGTCGATAGCACCTACATAACACTATGTGAGAAATTGATTATCACTAAAAGATATGGCCTTTGGCGAATATCATCATCTCCTTACCTTGGATTATTCAAATCCCGAATGATTCCCCTAAGCGTTGGCTACAAAGAAACCCCGAACTTTCCTTCAATTTCGGCCAAAGATAATAAAAAGGGATTAGATTCCTAGATTCGGCTAATCCAAAAGAAAAGAAAGAAATATGATTGATAGATAATCCTTACCAGTAACACGCAGAGATTGATTCACCCTTACTTGAACTATAAAGGGATTCGACCTTAACAATTAAAAAGAAAAGAAATGGTGATTTCGGCTTTAACAAAGAGAAGAGAAAGATGGTGGAAATAGAGAATGGTTTCGGCTAAGAGAAAGAAGGAGAAAAGAGAAAGAGAAGAAAAGAAAAAGAGAATATGAGATATGCCCTTGGTGCTAGGATGATTTCGGCACTAGAGTGGAAGAAAAGAAATGTGAAATGTCTTCTAAACTTTTTGGTAATGGTCAAGTAAGAAAGGATGAAAGAAAATGCCTTCAAAAGTGGTAATATTTTGGTACCAAAAGAGAGAAAAGCTTGAAAGAAAAACAAAGCGAGTACCAATTTGGTCAAAATATGATAGCCACAACAAAACAAAGTTTTCACCTAATGCAAATGACCATTTCGGCTAGGAAGAAAAATTTGGAGAAAAGGGAAAAGATGCACAAATTGTTAAGATTTTGGTCAACTAACACCCCTAATCCCATACAACATTCGGCCAACTCACAAGCCAACACAATCCCTCTTTTCCTCCTCATTTCTTCCTATCATCCCCTTAATCACTATCACCATTAAAACAACCCCCTTAGCCCTTATGCCGTCTAGGTTCATGGTCAAATGACCATGGAAAAGCTTCCAAAACATCACCCACTCTTCAAGCCTTTTGTCCCTAAACATTCCATAACAACTTGATTCCTTACCTTAACTACTAACTTTCCTTTTCCTTTGGTCTACTATCCAAAAAAATAAAAGAAGAATCCATCCATACTAGATAAGGCTTGACCGACACTATAGGAAAGAGAACAAAAATTAAAATTCCTTCCAATTGCTAGCTAAGGGATTCGAACCTCTACCCTCATGCATTCACCCATGCGCCAACACCACTTTACTAATTGACTTGTCTTGTGATTAAACCTCAAATTAATTCTCTTAAGGCCAAACTTGCTTAGCTCCCCTTCTAAAACTAAAAATCTAATATTTTTCAAAGCATTCTCCTATATTCTAAAATTCTCAAGTCCCTAAAACTCATACAAAGAGCACACAACAAAACAATGCACACATTCAAGCGAAAAAAATTTCATAACCCTAAATTTTGGATATTACAATTCTACCCTCCTAAAAAAAATTTTAGACCTCGAAATTACGACAAGAATAAGTGAGGGTATTGCTGTGTGCATAGCTTCCTCCGGCTCCCACTGAAGCTTCTTCCGATCCATGGTTACGCCATAACACTTTGTGAGAGGAACCGATTTCCTCAGTAACACCTTCACACCCAGATCTAGAATTTGAATCGGCTCCTCCTCATAGGACAAATCGATCGTAGTTCTACCTCCTCAAGCGGCACTACATGAGATGGATCAGGCCGGTAACGACGTAACATCGAAACATGAAATACATCATGCATTTGCTTCAACTCGAAGGTAACTCTAAGCGATATGCCAACTGGTCAACCCGCTTCAAAATTCGATAAGGTCCTATAAACACGGGGCTTAACTTTCCTTTGCGACCAAATCTCATCACCTTTTTCCAAAGCGAAACCTTTAGGAACACTTGGTCTCCCATAGCAAACTCTATTTCCTTTAAGCTTCAAATCTGCGTCGACTTTTGCCTATCGGATGCCTCCTTCAACCGAGCCCGAATTACCTTAACCTTTTCTTGGATCCATTGGTACAATCTGGACCCAAAATCGATGTTCCCTAATTCTGTCCAACACGTAGGAGTGCGACACTTCCGTCCATATAAGCGCTTCATACGGTGCCATCCGAATCTTGGCTTAGTAGCGTTGTTGTATGCAAACTCTGCTAAAGGCAAAAACTCTTCCTAGCTTCCTCTGAAATCTATCACACATCCCATAACATATCCTCTAATACTTGGATTACTCGCTCGGTGACCGTCGGTATGGATGAAATGCCGTCTTGAAGTCTAATCTGGTGCCCAAAGCTTTGATGTAATGCTTTCCAAAACCGAGGCGTAAACCTCGGATCTCTATCAGAAATAATCGACACAAGGCACTCCATGCAATCTTACAATCTACGCCACATACAACCCGCCAATTTACGCAAAGAGTAATCAACTCGCACAGGTATGAAATGTGCAGACTTTGTCAATCGATCCACTATCACCCATACCGAGTCTTTCTTAGTAGGCGTAAGGGGAAGCCCACTAACAAAATCCATGGTGATACGCTCCCACTTCCATTGCGGAATCTTTATCGGCTGAAGCAATCCCGAAGGAACTTGGTGTTCAGCCTTAACTTGCTGACACGTTAAGCACTTCCCAACAAATTCTGTAACTTCCGCTTAGGCGGGCCACCAAAATTGATCCCAAAGGTCCTTGTACAACTTACTACCTCCCGGATGCATCGCATAAGGACTACCATGCGATTCTGAAGAATTCTTCGCTAAGCTCCTCATCCTTACGGCATCTGGACCTTACCCTTGAAACACAAAACTCCATCATTTATTAACACCATAATCTTCGGCTCCCCATTCTGCACTTGCACGTAGTTTAACACTTAAATCATCATCTACCAAGCTGTCTTTCTTTCACACGACTCAACCACATCGGCTTTACTTGTAGTTCCGCCAACAAGCTTAAATCGTCATAAAGACTAAGATGTGCGAACATCACCCTTAAATCGACACCACTTTCCTACTTAGGGCATCTCGCTACTACATTCGCCTTGCACGGATGATACTCTATAGAACAATCGTAGTCTTTCAACAACTCCACCCATCTTCGTTGTTTGAGATTCAGCCTCATACGAGTCGTGAGATACTTAAGACTCTTGTGGTCAGTATAGATTACTCGACTTTTCTCCATACAAATAATGCCTCCACACCTTAAGAGAAAAGACTATCATTGTTAACTCAAGTCATGCGTCGGGTAGTTAACCTTGTGAGGCCTCAATTCTTGAGACGCATGCGCAACCACCTTCCGTCTTGCATCAAAACACATCCCAATCCAATGTGAGACGCATCACAATACACCACAAAGTCCTTCCACTGCCTCGGGTGAATCAAAATCGGAGCTTCGGTCAAAAACCTCTTAAGCTTATCAAAGCTCTCTTGCTTATCAGCCCACACGAAAGGTATCTCTTTTCTCAACAACCGTCAAAGGTGCAGCTATCGAGGAGAATCCTTCGACCAGAACCTTCGTAGTAACCCGCTAAACCCAAGAAATCTGCGAACCTCGACTTCTGAGACTTAGGTGGTTTCCAATCTAACAACGCCTCAATCTTCCGAGATCCACCCTTATCCCTTCCATGAGACACAACATGCCCTAAGAACGCAACTTCTTTCACCCAAAATTACGCACTTGCTTTGTTTGGCATAAAAACTCTTCTCCTCAACACTTGCAACACTATCCAAAGATGCTCATCATGTTTGTAACTTTCGGACTTGGAATACACAAGAATGTCGTCTATGAACACAACAACAAAGCCCAGATCCAAGTAGGGTTGAAAACCCGATTCATCATATCCATGAGCGCACTGGGGCATTAGTCAATCCAAGCGGCATTACCAAAAATTCATAATGCCCATATCTTGTTCGGAAAAGTCTGTCTTATGGATATCCGCTTCCTTCACCTTAAGGTGATGATACCCGACCTTAGATTTATCTTTGAGAATATCGCGGCTCCCTAAGTGATCGAATAAGTCATCTATCCTTGGCAAAGGATACTTGTTCTTGATGGTCGACTTATTCAATTCTTTGGTAATCTATGCACATACGCGTAGTCCCGCCTTTGGTGCCATTCTATACGGGGCGATGAATCTTTGGCGCCGTTCGAAAATAAGTCAATCCCAAATTCCACTTCACGATCAGGAGGCAATCACGGAAGTTCTTAGGAAAGACATCCACGAATTCCCTCACGGTTCTAACCTCTTCAACGAGTTGCCTTCTTAGCCTCCAAGGCAGCGACCAACATAAGAAAAGCCAAACAACCTTTCCTAACCATCTTTTCGCGCTTAAGGCGGATACTACATTTGATAAGTAGTTAGTCTCTCGCCTAACACCACAACTTCCTTATCGTCCATAGACCTTAGTGACAACCAGCTTAGCGACACAATCCACATTCGCACGATACTTCACTAGCCAATCCATGCCTAGAATCAAGTCAAATTCTCCAAACGGCAACTCCATTAAATTAGCGGAGCGCATCCCTTGAACTTCAAAGGCACTTCCTTAAAGAACTTATCTACTACTACTGATGCTGTCCTAAAGGACTAAATGCAGTCATCTTCCTCGATGCAGTCTCGAGTTCACATGCGAGTTCCGGATACTTCACTAGCGATGTATGAATGAGTTGACCCTATATCTATCAAGAGCAACCCGAGAAAAAGAAAGCGTGCAGTGATAACATCAGTGCATCACTATCTTCCCTCCGACGAACCGCATACACCAAACTTTGTTGTCTAGCCTCGGTACTACCACTTGCCTCTGCCCGAGTCCCGACCTCTACGAGACCATTACCTCACCGCCACTCGAACCACGACCCTCATCGTTTCAGCCCACCTGCCACCTGATTAAAACTCTCGACCTCTCGGACGGTTTCTCTCTATATCCATCGGACAATCCTTAATCATATGATCCTTGGATCCACACTTGAAACATCCTCCTGTCTTCTTCCAACATTCTCGGGTGCATCTTTCCACATTGAGCACAAGTACAATATTGTCCTCCAGAAGCAACTTGTCGACCTCGTGGCCCATCAACTCTAGGTTTCTTTTGAAAATTCCCGGATGACCACGAAGACCCATAGTTCCTCTTATTCTTATTCGACTCCGATCTCTGCTTACGTCTCTCTCGGTCCGCTTAACTTCTTGACTATCCGTGCTCTATCCACTAAAATCTGCAAAATCCCTCTCACGATCATGGTGAAATCAACACTCATGACTCATCTGCAACCCATCCTCAAATCGACACACCGCTCATAATGTCAGTAGCTACAATCCTCTCGCATATCGGCTTAAACGCAAAAACTCCGCTTCATACTCAGCTATCGACTTATTTCCTTGTACCCATTCGTGAACGCCTTTCTCACGAGAATCAATATAGCTAGCTTTAACATATTTCCCTTCAAACTTAATCTTAAAATACCCCCAATCCACACGATCCACAGGAATACTCTCTTTGACGGTGAGCCACCACCGGTACGCTCAATCTGAAAGCAATGAAACAACGCTTTCGGCTTCTCCTCGGCAGTCAGTGTCCAAATCGTGCATGATCCTCTCGACTGTTTCTAACCAATACTACGCTACATTCCTGAGCTACCCCGAATACTCCCTAAAAACCTCGGCTCAAGTAGATCTAAGTCTCTCGACCACCGACTTTGAGAGCTCCATTACCCATACTAGCTCCTCGCTACTCACTCTAGGACTCGCGCATAAAGCACGTGATGATCTGGCGTCATCTCCTCCGGTTTGCTCTTGAAATTTTGCTCCAACAAATGGTGGCGGTGCCTCATTTTGGAACCTGGCGAGACCTAATCGGGTTCGAGACATAGCCATTCTGCCTCTACCGCGTCCACGACGACCACGTCCCCTAGAACTCATGTCTACTTAGTGCCTTATCTATTTTTACAAAAATTTTATGCATTAGAGTCTTTTCACTTTCTTGTTTAAAGAAAATTTTTATGCAACAGAGTTTTAATAACGCTGATTTTCCCAGTATAAGTACACATACCTACTAGGTCCATGTCTCTAAAGTATAGTTTCCTTAGGCTTATCAACTAAAATATCACACATCAACATACTCACATCAATTTATCAACAAAAGAACTTACTGGTGGACTTGGGTGAGAACTCGGGTGCCATGCTTCTATAAAAACTAGTTTAACCAAAACTTTTCACAAAAACTCATTTGGGCTTAATTTTGAAAATGTTGTGGACTTCAAACCCAAGGCCGAGTATTTAAAACCTGCTCGATACCAAGTTGAAACACCCCAAACCCGGCCCACAAATCCCAATGGGATCTGATCTAGTATGCTTTTAAGAAAAATTCATTTTGTCGCTTTTGTAAAAAGATGTGATCTTGTTGTAAGAATAGATTTGAAATACTGAACTTGTTAAAATCTGTTTTTTTGTAATTTAAGTTTGTATTTATAAATTCATTTAAAAATAAATTATTTATCAAAAAAGAAAATCCAAATTTAGAACTATTTATTATTATTTTGAAAACCATAAGTATTTAGATGTCAAAACATTTTCATACGATTATCGAAAAATATTTAATTGTTTAGTTGAAATTGATCGTGATGTGAGAATATAAATTAAAACGATAAAAAGTAACATAGCTAATGGTGGCCTTATTACAAAAATATATCCCAAATTAAATCGAATTATATAAGAAAAGCGTAATAAGTTTAATATGGGAAAACCGAAATACCGAGTTGAGCAATGGCCACCTCGTAGTCCTTGCGACCGGTCCAAATCATTGAGTATCACACGAAAAGATAACCGCTTAAGGGTGAGTCAACGGACTCAATGTGTAACAATACACTAAAAGTCAATCGATCATGCAGCAATAAGCCCATAATATAGCAAATTAAATAATAATCGATTAAATCACATGTACATATAAAAATGAAATGCAATC